>JAHSUG010000004.1:0-1200000 GCA_019926025.1 Rhodotorula kratochvilovae | reverse complement strand
ACGAGGTGGCGGGAGCCCCCCACTATCTGCATCGACTTCTGCGCCTCATCAGCTCCCCCTCGCTCGCTGTACCTCTCCGGCTCTGCTGCGCCGCTCACGAGGTCCGAAGAACTTGATACAGCACTGGCCGCGGCTCTGTGGTGCGCGACGAAGCTCTGCCGCCCCCTCCGCCCCCGTTCCTTCGACAGCTGATGAAGACTCCCAGCGACGACGACGGTGTACAGGGTGCTGCTTCGTACTTCGGCTTGCTTTGGACTGTTGTCCCGAATCATGTGCGCTTCCACGACTCGCTAAGTTGCCTGCAGCGCTCTGCTCGTCCTGCTTTCCCGCAGCCTTCGAGCCTTCGACTCGATTTCCTCGCTCGCGCTGGACCTGGCCGTGCGGGTGGGCCTCTCCTTCGCCCATCGGATTCTTTGCGCACGAATGGCCCTGCCCTACCATCCCACTGATGCACCTTCTGCCCCCGCTGTGAAGCACTTCGTCTTCTCCCGCGTCCATCGAACCGTCTGCGCGCCTACAGGCACAGGAGTGCGCTTTGCTCGTCCCTTATTCGAGATGCAGCCACAGCCGGAAGATGTGCGCAAGCATCAAGGAGGGCGGTGAGCAGGGGCGAGAACCCGTGCTGGGGGAAGAACGCCGGCAGACAATCGTGCCAGCTCATGCGCATGCGCCCTCACGCGCTCTCCCCGCTCGTCGAAGTACACGCCCGCTTACTTCCTGCAGGTTCATCGCGCTGGCTGGACGACGACATGAGCGGAGATTCGCACACGCAAGTGCAATCCTCCTGCCGACGCTGCGAGGGTATCCTGCGAGTTGCAAACGATGCGAGTGGGGGGATAAAAATCAGTGCGCACAACGGAGGGTCGAGAACGAAAGGGGGGTATACCATGCATGCGGTGCGCAACCGGCGTCCAGCGCCAGCGCTAGTCGACCTCCTCCCCAGACAGCGCAAAGTGCGTCACCGTATTCCACAGCCTCCCTGCTCGAGCTGCTCCCCCTCCTCCTCGCCATCCTCCAGCCCCGCGCGCTGGACCTCCATCGCCACCTCGCGCGCGCCGACAAGCTGCGTCGTGAAGCTGCTCAGCTTGGCGCACGCGCCCGCCGTCGAGCTCCCGACGCCGGGGACGCCCGTGACGAAGATCTCGGCGCGAGAGGCGACGAGCTTGTCGAGGATGCCGTACAGGCCCGAATCGAGCGTCCCGAGCGCGAGGAGCGGCGCCTGCACCTGCGCCGGCTCGGAGTCTTCGAGCGCGAGCGGGAGGAGCGGCGCGGTCAGGTTCGCGAGCTGCGCTGCGAGCGCGGCGGGGAGCGCGCCCGGCTCGGCGAGCGCAGCCTGCTCCTTCGAGAACGTCGTGAGCGTGAGTGCGCCGGCGCCGCGGCCGCCAAACGCGCGCTTGAACTCGCAGAGGAAGCGCCTCATCGCCGCGTGGTGCTGCTCCGTCACGCTCTTGGCGAACGTGCCGCTGTGCGCGATGACGGCGGCGGCGGCGGGGTCTGCGCTTGGCGCGAGGGACGGGTCGAGCGCTTCAATCGGGTAGTCCGTCGCGAGGTAGACGTTGCGGAGGGTTGGGTGCAAGCGCTTGAGCGCTGCGAGCTTCGACAGGAGGAAGATGCGCACGGCGCGAGGTTCGACGGTGTGAGCGTCTCGGTGCGCCAGTGGATTGCGATGAAGGGGGAGAGGCGCGAGACGACGACGTCCGCAAGGGAGGTCCACGTCTCGGCGTAGGGGAAATGCGCGAAGGGGAGGGGCGTGGGGATGTCGGGCGAGGGGGAGAACGCGGCGGCGACGGCGGGGGAGAGGATCGGGAACCGGAGCTCGTAGTTAAACGCTAGGACGTCGGGGAGGGCGTACGCCGCGTGGCGCGACGCCGACGCCCGCGAGACTTGCTCCCGACCTCGCGCGACCGGAGTGTGTTGATCACGCTCTCGCCGAACCCGAGCCGGCCCGCCTCGGACTTGTGGTACCCCTCGGGCGGGAACATGGCGAGCGGCGAGTGGCCCGCAAAGTCGAGGCGGGTGCGCGGCGCGCGCAGGCAGAGGTTGCGATTTGGCTTCGAGGGAACGAGCGTCGGGTCCGACGCCGAATCGATCTCGACCGCGCCCTGCGGGTAGCCAACCTTGGCGTTCGCCATGGTGATGACCTGCGCCGAGGGCGGCGGGTCGCGTTGCAGTGTCCACGCGACAAAGTCGTCTTGCGTGATGGTGCGGATGCCAAGGTCCGACAGGGACGACTCGGCGTAATAGAACCCGAAGGGGTTCTTGTAGCACGTGCCGAGGCGCGACTTGGAGACGTTCGGGAGGACGAGTGTGCGGTTGAGCGCGAGCGCGAGGAGGCCGAGCTGGTACAGATGCTGCTGCGCCTTGGTCTCTTGCTCGCCTGCGTGCAGAAGCTGGTTAGCCCTGTCGGAATAGATGCGTGCGGAGGGGAAAGCGCACCTAGCCACGCCGGGATGAGGAACTGGCAGACCTGGCCCTCGCCAGCACCGCATACCTCGTAGTCGAGTACGTCGGCGGAACCCTCTCCGGTGGTACGGGCGCCAACGGGTTAGGCTTGACGAACTCGGGGATGTCGACGACGAGCGGCGGGCGGTCGAGGTCGTGCGGGCCCTTGCGGGCGGTGTAGCGCACGTCGCGGTGCTCGTCGACGGGGTCGACGGCGGGGTCGTCCTCGTCTGCGCCGAAGTGGATCTCGAGAAGGCGGAGCTTCTCGAGGGCGGAGCGGTCGACGACGGGGACGGCGGGGCCGGTGTCGAGGGCGTCCTCGTCCCTGCTCGGCCACAGCCGCCAGCCGCGGTCGTCGTCCGACGCTGTGGTCCCGCTCGAGAGGAAGAGCGCCGCGCCGAGGCTCAGGCCGACGAGGAGCATCCACCGCCTCAACCCCGTCCTGCCGACCCTGCCTGTCAACCACGATGTCGCATCGTGGTACGCGTTGCGGAGTGCTGGCCGGCGTGCGATGTGCTCCGCTGACGCGCCTGCGCGGGCGGGAGAGGTAGTCGCGCGAAGGGGAGCCTGAGCGGATCGACGACGAGGCGGAGGACGAGGGGGACGAGGCGACGGGGATGCGGTACGACCCGGATGGGGAGCGCGAGTGCATCGCTGCGGGTGCTCGCAGCGGTGCGTACAGTCGCAGGCAGCAAGGAGACTGGTGACAGGAGCGAGCGTCGGGGACAAGGGCGACGAGGTGGGGTCCTGCGGCTCTCGCCCAGTGCAGCGCGGGTGGGCCAGTCAGGTTTATGGGAGTGTACTGGTACTACCCCTGCTGGGCGCAGTGACTCCTTGTGAGTGTCTCCCATTTCCCGACTTCATCGCTCCGGCCGTCGAGCTTTGGTCGAGGACGCGCTCCCGCTGCCGTCGTCTCCGCGCCGAGGAGCTCCTGCCGCGTCCTGCTCTCTGCGCGTGCACGCCAAAGGGGCTGTACAAGCCCACCCACCCCAGCCGCGCCCTCGTCCGCCGCCGGGTGCTCCCTCCTCCTCCTCGAGTTCGCCTCGCCTTCCCCGCCTCATCTCCACCGCGCCCAGCCTAGCGACCGCTAGCAGCGCACCCGCAACAGAGCGCCCAGCATGGACATCGCCCACCCGGTCTCGTCGCAGATCACCTCGCTCTCCTTCTCCTACCTCCACACCCAGGACATCAAGCGCGTCTCGGTCAAGCCCGTCGTAAACCCCGTCCTCTTCGACAATCTCAACAACCCCAATGCCGGCGGTCTCTACGACCCCGCCTTCGGGCCCCTCGGCAAGGGCGACATGTGCGTTCCTCCTGCCCTCCTTCAGTCCCCGAGGTCAGGTCAGGGTGTGCTGCGTTGCTGCCGTGCTTTCGTCGTGCGCGACTGCACGAACGTCGTCGATGGAGCTAGCACGCCGAGCCGGACGGCCTGAAGGGCGTGGAGGAACACCTCGACTGACCTCTCGTCGCTCCTCCCTCTCGCAGCTGCTCGACCTGCCACCTGACCTCGTTCGACTGCCCTGGCCACTTTGGACACATCGAGCTCCCCTCGCCGGTGTTCCACCCGCTCTACATGGTCCAGGCCTTCCAGCTCCTCCGCGGCTGCTGCACCTACTGCCACCGTTTCCTCCTCCACGACGTCCAGGTGCGTCGCCTCCTGCGAGCTTCTGCGCGAGGCACGCACAGTCTGACTCGCCCACTTCCACAGCTCGCCAAGCAGATCGCTCGCCTGACGCTCCTCGAGCACGGCCTGGTCACCGCCGCCCTCGAGCTCGACGCGCACTTCCAGGGCCCCGCGCCCGTTTCCAAGGCCAAGGCCAAGGCCGACGCCAAGGCGGGCGCAGCCGACGCAGACAACGTCGAGGACGCCGAGACGGGCGAGTCGACGGACGAGTCGCACGACGAGTTCCGCCGCCGCCTCGACGCATTCGTCGCGCAGAGCGTCCGCGCCGCGCAGAAGGGCAAGCAGGTCGGGCTCGAGCACAAGGGCCGGGACGAGTACAAGGAAAGCGGGACGGTGTTTGACGTGCGCCGCAAGGTCATCAACCAGTTCCTCAAGAGCCTCAGCTCGAAGCGGCGCTGCGAGCACTGCGGCGCGTGCGTCCTCCGTTCCTCCCTCACCCGCGACCGTCTACTCACGCTCGCCCCGCAGGTTCGCCCACCGCTACCGGAAGGAGGGCCACACCAAGATCCTCGAGTTCTCGCTCGTTGCGAAGCAGCGCGGCGCGCACGCGGCGCTCGGCCTCAAGCGCCCGAACGTGCTCGCCGACGAGCGCCTCGAGGCCACCGCAGGCCGTAAGGCCAACGGCAAGGACAAGATGGACGTCGACGCTGACTCGGACATGGAGGACAACGCGATGGACGTCGACGAGGCGGGCGCGGCCGACGAGGACGAGGACGAGGAGCTCTCGCGCGGCAAGCAGACGGAGCGCATCGTCCTCCCCGACGAGGTGCGCGCGCACCTGCGCCGCCTCTTCGCCAACGAGCGCGACCTCGTCACGCTCATCTACGCGCCGCACGGCCCGCTCGCGCGCGCGACGGCGTCGCGCATCCCGCACGCGTCGCGCGCCGCGGGCGGCAAGCCCGCCGCGAGCGCCGACATCTTCTTCATGGACGTCGTCTCGGTTCCGCCGACGCGGTTCCGTCCCGCGGCAACGATGGGCGACCAGGTGTTCGAGAACCCGCAGAACTCGCTCCTGAACGGGATCCTGCGGCAGGCGATCGCGGTGCGCGACCTCAACGCGCGCCTGATGCGCTATGCGCAGAACCCCAACGCCGAGGAGTTCCTCGCCGAGGACGGCAAGCCCCGCATGGACTCGTCGCGGTACACCACGCAGCTGTACGAGGCGCTTATTGAGCTCCAGATCGCCGTCAACTCGATGATGGACTCGGGCAAGAACCCGGCGCCCGTCAAGCAGGGCAAGCTCCCGACTCCGGGCGTCAAGCAGCTCCTCGAGAAGAAGGAGGGTCTCTTCCGCAAGAACATGATGGTGCGCCGTTCTCTTTGCAGCTCCCGACTTGCGGTGCTCACGCTTCTTCCGCACGCAGGGCAAGCGCGTCAACTACGCCGCCCGCTCCGTCATCTCGCCCGACGTCAACATCGAGACGAACGAGATCGGCGTGCCGCCCGTCTTTGCGCGCAAGCTCACCTTCCCCGAGCCGGTCACGGCGCACAACCTCCGCCAGCTGCAGCAGGCCGTTATCAACGGGCCGCACCAGCACCCGGGCGCGAGCTTTATCCAGCTCGAGGACGGCAACCTCATCTCGCTCGAGCGCATGACGCTCGAGGAGCGCACCGCGCAGGCGAACCAGCTCCTCGCGCCGCAGTCGGTCCCGGCGGCGCAGCGCCTCGCCGCCGCCTCGCGCCCGGACGTCGGCCTCCCGCCGACAAGGACGCAGCAGATCAACCGCAAGGTGTACCGCCACCTCCAGGACGGCGACATTGTCATCCTCAACCGCCAGCCGACGCTCCACAAGCCGAGTATGATGTGCCACCGCGTCAAGGTGCTCAAGGGCGAGAAGACCATCCGCATGCACTACGCCAACTGGTTCGTCTCCTCTTCGCCGCTTTTCGCCGCGGGCGTTGCTGACTAGACCTCCGCCCGCAGCAACTCGTACAACGCCGACTTCGACGGCGACGAGATGAACATGCATTTCCCGCAGTCGCTCACGGCGCAGGCCGAGGCGCGCATGATCGCCAACACCGATAACCAGTACCTCGTGCCGACGTCGGGCAACCCGCTGCGCGGCCTGATCCAGGACCACGTCGTCGCGGGCGTCTGGCTCACCAACAAGGACACGTTCTTCACGCGCGAGCAGTACCAGCAGCTCATCTATGGCGCGCTCCGCCCCGAGGGCGACTACACCGGCGAGGGCACCGTCAAGACGCTCCCGCCCGCCGTGTGGAAGCCGCAGCCGCTGTGGACTGGCAAGCAGGTCGTGCGTCCTAGCTCCTCTTCCTTGCCCTGGAGAATGCGCTTCTCACACCTCGTCCCGCCCGCAGATCTCGACGCTCCTCCGCAACATCCAGCCGGCCGACATGTGCGGGATCCACTTCTCCTCGAAGGGCAAGATCCCCGCCGACCGCTGGGCTCCATCGGCGCTGAGGAAGCCGAGGTCATCGTCCACGACGGCGACATGCTCACGGGCATCATCGACAAGGCGCAGATCGGCGCGTCCGCGTACGGCCTCGTCCACTCGGTCTACGAGCTCTACGGCGCGACCGTCGCCGGCAAGCTCCTGTCGATCCTCTCGCGCCTCCTCACCAAGTACCTCCAGAGCCGCGCCTTCTCGTGCCGCATGGACGACCTCGTCCTCACCGCCCAGGGCAACCACGACCGCCGCCGCATGCTCCAGACCGTCAACGAGAAGGGCCTGTCCGCCGCGCTCGACTACACCGGCCTTGCGAGCGCCGACCGCGCCGACGTCGCGACGGCCGACGACCTCCGGAACCGCCTCGAGGAGATCCTCCGCGACGACTACAAGCTCGCCGGGCTCGACGCGACGGTCGAGAGCGAGACGAACCAGGTCACGTCGCAGCTCATCAAGCAGTGCCTGCCGAATGGCCTCGTCAAGCCGTTCCCGCACAACAACATGCAGACCATGACCGTCTCGGGCGCCAAGGGCTCGAACGTCAATGCGTCGCAGATCTCGTGCCTCCTCGGGCAGCAGTCGCTCGAGGGCCGCCGCGTCCCCGTCATGGTCTCGGGCAAGACGCTCCCCTCGTTCAAGGCGTTCGAGACGGCGCCCCGCGCGGGCGGGTTTGTCGCCGGCCGCTTCTTGACGGGCATCCGCCCGCAGGAGTACTACTTCCACTGCATGGCCGGTCGCGAGGGTTTGATCGACACGGCCGTCAAGACGTCGCGCTCGGGGTACCTCCAGCGCTGCCTGATCAAGCACCTCGAGGGCCTCCGCGTCCACTACGACCACACGGTCCGCAACGCCGACCAGTCGGTTCTCCAGTTCCACTACGGCGAGGACTCGCTCGACGTCACCAAGCAGAAGCATCTCATGCAGTTCGAGTTTGCCGTCCGCAACATGCAGTCGATCATCAACCGCTACAACCCGCGCGCGGCGCTCGAGCGCACGACCGACATCGACGACATCCTCCCGGACGCGATGAAGAAGGCGCTCAAGAAGCCCGAGTCGCACGAGCCCGTCCTCGCCGTCGCGTCGCCGTCGACCGTCGCGGGCGCCGTCTCGGAGCGGTACGCCCGCGCGATCGAGGCGTACATCAAGAACCCCAAGCAGCGATTCCTCCGCCCGCGGAAGAAGCGCGACATGGCCGACTGGCCCGCCTTCATCCGCCGCGACGAGCTCGTCTCGGCCGAGCACTTCCGCTCGCTCATGAACATGCGCTACATGCGCAGCCTCGTCGAGCCCGGTGAGGCTGTCGGTCTCATGGCGTCGCAGGGGTGCGCTCCCGTTCTCCTTCCTTCGCCGGTCTCGCGCTGATCCGCTTGTGCGCCCGCGCAGTGTCGGTGAGCCGTCGACGCAGATGACGCTCAACACGTTCCACTTCGCTGGCCACGGTGCGGCGAACGTCACGCTCGGTATCCCCCGTCTGCGTGAGATCGTCATGACGGCGTCGCAGGACATCAAGACGCCGACGATGCGGCTGCCGATCCTCGACGCCGTGTCCGACTCGCGGCTCAAGACGTTCTGCCAGTCGTCGACGCGGCTCACGCTCTCGCAGTGCGTCGACCAGGTCGTCGTCGAGGAGCGCCTCACGCCCAAGACGAGCGAGAACAACTACTCGCGGAGCAAGCTCTACACGGTCAAGCTGCAGCTGTTCCCGCGCGCCGACTACGAGGCCGAGTACTCGGTCTCGAGCGAGCAGATCCTCGCCGGCATCGCGCGCACGTTCGTGCCCCTCCTCGACAAGGCCATCGCCAAGGAGATCAAGCAGAACGACCGCGAGACGACGCGCGAGCAGGCTGAGGTCGGCCAGGGCAAGAAGGTCCGCAAGGGCGGCAAGGGCAAGACGAGCGGCGCGGATGAGGACGGTGCCGGCGAGGAGGACGCGGGCGTCGTCGGCCGCGGCGACGGCGAGGAGATCGACGGCGATGCCGACGACGAGCGCCGCGGGCGCCAGGCGGACGACGAGCAGACGTACGACGACGAGGACGAGGACGCCGACGCGCCCGACGCGGAGGACGAGCTCGAGGCCAAGTTCAAGGATGCGGACGGCGCGTCGAGCGACGACGGCGAGTCGAGCGACGAGGACGAGGACGAGGACCCCGAGGCGGTCGCGCGCCGCTCGAAGGCCGAGAGCCTCGAGCGCATGAAGCTCTACGAGCGCCGCGTGCCCGGATCGTCGCGCTTCATCAACAAGCTCGTATTCGACAAGGAGGACGGCGAGTTCTGCGAGTTCGAGCTCGAGGTGCGTCTTCCTTCGTCTCCTCTGTTCTTGCGGGTGTTGACCTTGCCTCTTCCCGCTCGCAGTTCTCCTCGCAGGCGCACAAGCTCCTCCTCGTCGGCATCGTTGAGGAGGTCTGCCGCACTGCCGTCGTGCACGAGGTGCCGGGCATCGCGCGCTGCTTCGTCGAGAAGGCGCCGAACACGAACGCCGCCGCGCTCCGCAACGCCGTCACCGAGGGCGTCAACCTCCGCCAGCTGTGGCAGATCGGTCACGGCATCATCGACATGAACCGCATCGGCACCAACGACATCGGTGCCATCCTCCGCACTTACGGTGTCGAGGCGGCGCGGTCGTCCATCATCAACGAGATGTCCGGCGTCTTCTCCGTTTACGGCATCGGTGTCGACTACCGCCACCTCACTATCATCGCCGACTACATGGTGCGCCCGCCGCTGTGTCGTACGTCTTTCGCGCGCTGATCAGTCCCCCTCCCTTCCGCAGACCTGCGAGGGCGGGTACAAGCCGTTCAACCGTACGGGCCTGAGCAACAACTCGTCTGCGCTCCTCAAGGCGTCCTTCGAGTGCGTCCCGCTCCCCTACACTCATCCCGAGACCGCGAGACTGACCCGCACTTCTCTCCCGCGCCTCACAGGACGACGAGCGCCTTCCTCGCCGAGGCGGCGCTGCTCGGCGACTTCGACAACATGATCGGTCCGTCTGCGCGCATCGTTGTCGGACGGACACCCGAGGCGGGTACGGGCGCGTTCGCGGTGAGGAGCGTGGTCGAGTCGTCTGCTTGAGGAGGAGGAGGTCGGATTGTAGCATTCGCGTCGCATTTTCACTTGCAACCCCTTCAGATGTTCCCTTTCCATCTTCCCGCTGCGTTCGACGAGATGAGTGCCAGCTTCGCGAGGAAGCGCACGGCACCGCCCCCTCCTCGCCCTCTTCCCCTCGAACTCGCTCGTCGCACCCGCTGGACGCCGTACCTGCTCGCTCGCCGCATCCAGCAGCCTTGACTGGACGCTCTCCACGCCGTTCCGTTTGCGCCCAGTCCATCGCCGCCCACCTTCACCCCGCGTCCCCACCCCGACCTGATGAGCGCCTCCCCGCCGCTTCAGCTCACGCTGGGCATCATTAAGCCATCCGTGGCCGCACATCAGCCTCATGTACAAGGTGCGTTTGCCTCCTCCTCGCACGAGCGTGTCCGCTGACCTTTTCCGGCTCGCAGAGATCATGCGGACGGTCAAGCGGAGCGGGCTCGAGGTGCGACTTTCCGCCTTGCACGTACGCCCTGGACGTCGTGCTGATGCTGCTGTGGCAGATCGTGCGGAGCAAACGGATATTCTGGCAGGGGAAGGACGCGGAGCAGGTGCGCCGCCTCACCTGCTCAGGCTACGGTTACCGCTAACCGGGTCCCACTCTTCACAGTTCTACGCCGAGCATGACGGTCAGTCGATGGATGACTCCTTCAGCTCGCGAGAAAGGGAACTGACTCGCTTGACCGCGCAGGCCGTTTCTACTTTCCTCGACTCGTGCGTTCGCTCCTTCTTTCCCCGAGCATCCGCTCCGACTCCGCTGCTTCATTACCGATGCATGCACCCGGTGCTCCTCACAGCCCCCTAACCTCCCCTCCCGCGCAGGTCCAGCACGCCACCTCCGGCCCGTTCGTCGCGCTCGCGCTCTGCGCCCCAGATGCCATCGCGCGATGGCGCGCGCTGATCGGCCCGACGCACGTCTACAAGGCGCAGTGGGAGCGGCCGGAGACGCTCAGGGCGCGGTACGGACTCAGCGACACGAGGAATGGGTTTCATGGTGTGCCTTCTCGCTCGTCTGCATTTAGAAATGGCGGCGCTGACAGAGAGCAGGCTCGGACTCGCCCGCATCGGCGGAGAAGGAACTTGCACAGGTGTTCGAGAACTGGGACGTGCGGTGGTGGCTGGAGCAGCGGGAGAAGGGAGCGGAGCTGTCGTAGCGGGAGTGGCTGAGCACGTTACGGGGCAATCAGATCAGCAGCTGCGGAGAGAATGAACCCGCAGCAACCGCGAAACCCTCCCTTGGAAGAGGTCGCGGCGCTGTTCGGCCAGATTTCCCTCGCTTGCGTTGCCCTCTCTTTGTGCTCTCGCTCGACGTGTCCTTCCCGCCTTCCGGACTGCCTTGCTCAGCTGCTGCCATCACTTGCCCCGTGACCGTGCGCCTTAGAAGGAACAGAAGGGACACACTGCACACGGGAGAGTCGTACAACCGCTCGCTCGCCCCACCCTCCTCCCTCCCTTGACCACCGCTCCCACCACCTGTCCCGCATGTACACCTCGCAAATCCAACCACCTTAATGACGAGAACGCCACGAAGGCGAGCATGCTGCGTCCGGACGGCGATGCCCGTCCGATTGAACGACTTGTACCCGCCCTCGCAGGTCTGTGAGAAGGAGGGACGATAAGCGCGCGAGGTGGGAACCATACAGCGGCGGGCGCACCATCTAGTCGGCGATGTTGGTGTGAGAGGAGGAGATGGGAAGGGCGAAGGAGCGGCGGAAGGGGAAGAGAAGGTCGGGTAATGAGGGAGCGCCTGCGGTGATCTTGCGGGCTGCGAAAGCAGAGCTCGTCAGCCACGAACGTACGAGGAGGAGAGCTAAGCACCGCTCAATGCGCCACAGCTTGCTGCGCTTCCGCCATGCGCATGAATGTCGACAACTCGCCGAGCGGCTCCTCTCGCTCGAACGAGTCGTCGAAGAAGACGACGTTGACCTTGACGGAGCCGCCTGAGAAGGATTGGATGAGGTGGTCGCTGAGGTCGGGGTGGACGTCGAGCTCGTCGGGGAGGAACAGCGTGCGGAGTGTGCGGAGACACTGGGCGTGCTCGCCTTCTCCGGCGACGCCCGCCATGAGCAGCTTGAGGGCTGCTGCAATCGACCCCGTGACTTCGGAGTGGCGTGCTGCGATGCGCGCCGCCGCGAAATCCACTCGCAAGTGGTGCAGTTGCCCACCGCTTCGCCGCACCTCGTCGAGGAGCATCGGCACGAAGCGGACGTCCACGACTGCAAGGCTGTTGTAGCCGCCGGCACGTGTCGTTCCGTATTGCCGGCACAGGCGTACATCGCGGTGCTCGATTGAGACAAGCCCTGCGACGAAGTCCGCCGGGGGACGTGCGAAGACGACGACCTCCGGGTCCGCTTCTGTGTCGGGGAAATCGGAGTCGTTGTCGGAATCCAGAACGAGGTGGCGAAGGCGTGGAAGGCAGGTAGGGGTGAAGAGCGTGCAGAGGCTGCCTGCTGGCGACCGTGTAGACGAGCGTGAGCGTCTTCAGGCGGGGGAAGACCGCGTGCGGGGAGAGGGTGATGCCGCAGTTCTTCACGTAGAGATCCGTCAAGCCTGAGGGCGCGCACCATTTGATGAATATACGGATGTGAAAGGTAGGCTCGGAGAAACTCACTCGTGAGGCCTGCCAGCGGATCGAGGCGTACCGCACGGAAGTTGGCGAGGTGCACGACGCGCAGGTCCGGGCAGGCGTTGGCGAGCATTGCAAGAAGGCTGGACGCGTCGTCGTCGTCCCTCAGGTCGTCCACGTAGAGCATCTCGACGAGGGCCCTGCGTGCCTCGACTTGACCACCTCGACGAAGGCCTCTGCGCGCGCCCGCGACAGGATGGGGACGGCTCGAAAGAGCTCCCGCTGAGCGGCTTTGTGAAGAATGCGCACGAGGCTCAGCATGCGGAGCTCTTCCGCCCGTGTCCACCAGCCCATGCCAGCGGTGGGCCATGCGGCGACCCGGACGATGTGGGCGACGAGTTCGGGCGGGAGCGAGAGAAGGGAGGCCATTCTCGAGTCGCGCGAGCGAAACAGGTCGAGGGGGCGGGCGTAGCAAGAAGCAAGAGGCGCAAATTCAGCAAGCGGGAGGACAAGGACGCGGTCCAAGCGAGAGGAGACACCGGAGAGGAGGTGAGCAGGAGGTCGACCGCAACCACGCCGCCGCACCTCGCTCGTCGGTCGCTTGAACATGCTTGCTAGACTCAGCGACGCTCTACCTCCCATCTAAGATGCAGGCTCGAGCGCCCGCCATCCCGGGAGGGCTCGACGTCGAGCTCCTCCGCCTCCTCGGGTGGACGGCGCTGCAGACCCGCCTCAACTCGATCGTAGGGCCAAAACCGCTCATCTTGACGCCCAACCTCGCTGGACCGCTGGGCCTTGTCACCGAAGTTGGCCTGCTCAAGGTGCGTGCTCTCCCCGTCCTCCCCCCCACCTCGCTCCGATGAAACGCTCACCGTCTCTCTACGCGCTCGACAGAACAACCACGCCGTTACCAAGATGTTCTGGTTTTGAGCGAGGCGTCCTCTCGCCGGCGGAGCGCAGCATCTACTACAGCTGCCGCCTCGGCTGCCGCCTCGAGATGCGCATCATCACAAGGGAGCTCTCCCGCGCCTGGCTCTCGCACATCCAGCTTCGAGCACAGTCCTCTCTTGCTCACGCTGAAGGGGCACACGGCGCGAAGGGCTCGGCGCCCGGTCCTGCACTCTTGCTTGGGCGCCTGCCCTCGCTTGAGTTCGCGCGCTCCTCTCGCTCCCTTTCAGCCCGTCCCTCCCTGCGTCGGCGACCCCTTGGCTCGACCGCGCCTCAGGCACCTACTCAATACGCTCTCGCAGAGGAAGAGCGATATCAGGATGCACAACTGGGAGTCCTTACAACCTCCGCCTCCTCCTTCCTCCCCCTCCCGCTACCGCTTCCCGCACCCCTCCCGCACCCCACCTGGCCCCTTTGAGGACTGCACGGCGACGAAGGTTGCGCTCGACCCTTGCGCCGCGAGCTCCTCGATGAGCCGAGCTGTGGGATGACCGATGGATCAGCGCATGACGCGGGAACGAGACTGTGACGGGCATACTAATTGAGGACAATGGCGAGCAGCCTGAATGGAGAACGGAGGGCGAGGAAAGAGCGGAAAAGGAGGGGGACGTCGGGAGTGCGGGCGAGAAAGGTAGAGCTGTCGACCACGCGGGCTGCGTCAGAGAGCAGCTTGTCAGCCGGGGAAGGCGGAAGGCGGGGACGGTACGCACCGTTTAGCGTGCAGGCGACTGCTGCGCCTCCGCCATGCGCATAAACGTCGACAACTCGCCGATCGGCTCGTCTTGCTCCGCCGAATCGTCGAAGGAGACGACGTCGACCTTGACCGGCTCGCTCGAGGGCGCAGGCTCGAGGAGCTTGCGCAATTCGGGATGATCGTGCAGCTCGGCGGGGAGGAAGAGCGTGCGGAGGGTGCTGAGGCACTTGGCGTGCTCGCCAGATCCGGTCACGCCCGCCACGAGTGCCTGCAGGGCTTGTTGGACGGAGTTTGCAACCTCGAGCGGACCACATGCGACGTGTGCTGCGGCGAGCTCGACGCGGAGGTGATGCAGCTGACAGCCCCGGAACCGGATGGCTGCCAGCCAGGTGGAAAGGAAGCGGACGTCCGCGACGAAGAGGCTGTTCTGGCTGCCGTCGCGCGTCGTGCCGTACCGCCGACACCGACTCGAGTCGCCGTGCTCGATGGAGACGAGCTGCGAGACGAACTCGGCCGACGGGCGGGTGAAGACCAACTCGTCTGGCCGCGCACCGTCCCCGACATCGGCAGGGCCGGCCCCGTAGGCAAGCTGAAGGTGACGGAGTTGCGGAAGGCATGATGAGGAGAAGAGCGTGCGGCTGCACGCCCTCTCCGCGATGGTGTGTTGGAGTGCAAGGGTCGTCAGGCGAGGGAGGACGAGGTCGGGAGCGAGTGCGATGCCGCAAGAGGCGATGGTGAGATGCTCCAGACCTATGCAGGCTGCTGTGTCAGCGAGTGAAACCGAAAGAATGACGGCAACGCACGGGCAAGACCGGCGAGAGGTTGAGACACAGCTTCTGCCGGTGCTGCAAGCTGAGGACGCGGACGGCCGGGCAGGCCTGGGCGAGCGCGCCGAGCTGGTCCCTCCCGTCGAAATCATCGTTCTCGTTGCTGACGACGAGGACATCGACGAGGGCCCGCCTCCCAGGCTGCAATCGCGCGCACGAAAGCGTCGACCTGTTCCCGCGACGTGACCCGCACCGCACGGAAGAGCTCACGTTGGGCGGCCCGTGTGAACGCTCGGACGAGACTGAGCTGACAGAGCGCATCGCGACGTGCGGACCAGCCCTGGCTCGTGATGGGCCCTACGGCGAGTCGGAGGATGTGAGCAACGAGCTCCGCGGGCAGTGAGGCGATGGAGGCCATTCTCGAGCGGCGCAAGTGAAGCAGGACAAGGGGGAGCTCTAGCACGGAGCAAGAGACGCAGAACGAGCGATGGCAAGGACAACGACGAGGACCAAGCGAGGCGCGGAGCGCGCGCTGGAGGTTGGCCGCTTGCACACCTCCGCGCCTCGCTCGTTGGCTGCGAGAGCGAGCTTAACAGATTTAGTGATCCTCTACAGCCCGCCCAAGATGCAGGCACGAGCTCCCGCCATCCCGGGTGGGCTGGACGTCGAGCTCCTCCGCCTCCTCGGGTCGACGGCGCTGCAGACTCGCCTCGACTCGATCGTAGGGCCAAAGACGCTCATCTTGACACCCAACCTTGCTGGACCGTTGGGCCTTCTCACTGAAGTCGGCCTGCTCAAGGTGCGTGCTCTCCCGCTCCTCCCCCCACCTCGCTCCGATGAAACGCTCACCGTCTCTCTACGCGCTCGACAGAACAACCACGCCGTCACCAAGATGTTCTGGCTCGAGCCGAGCGTCCTCTCGCAGGCAGAGCGCAACATCGTGTACATCTGTCGCCCCGAGGTCCGCTGGATGCGCATCATCGCAGGTGCGCTTCCGCTCTGCCGGCGCCTACCTCTCGCAGACCTTGCGTGGAGTACAGCCTGTTCTGAAATCGCGAACGACGCGCACTCCATCCGAAACTGACACAACTCGCCCTCCACAGACCAGATCCGCGCTACGCCGCAGTCGAACCAGCACAACTACCACCTCCTCGTCGTCCCGCGCATGACGACGCTCTGCACGACCGTCTCTCCGACCTCGGCGTGCTCGGCTCCATCGAGGTGCAGGACCTCCAGCTTGGGCTCATCCCGCTCGAGAAGGACGTCCTGAGCCTCGAGTACGAGGAAGTGTGGCGCAAGACAGAACTTGTGCGCAATAGCTTCACTTTCCTCGAACGAATCTTGCTGACGAGCCTGTATGTAGGACGGCGACTACTCGAGTGTGTTCGACATGGCCAAGGCGCTCATGACGGTGCAGCGCGCGTTCGGGATCATACCGCGCATCATCGGCAAGGGCGACTCGGCACAGGTGCGCATGTTTCCCACTTCTCGTACATTGACGCGCACTGACCTTCTCTCGCGCCCGCAGCGCCTGGTCGAGCTGCTCAAGCGGATGCGGCGGGAGCAGGCCTCCTCGATCCCCTCTTCGGCACCGCTCGCGAACGGCTACATCGACTCGATGATTGTCATCGACCGACAAGTCGACATGGTGTCGGCGTTTTGCACGCAGCTGACCTACGAGGGCCTCGTTGACGAGGTCGTTGGGATCAAGCACTGTGCGTCCCATCCGAACACTAGCGTCGCCCCGCGATTGGCGCTCACATAACGTGCCCGCAGCACACGTCGACGTGGACCCGAACCTCCTCAACCCCGGCCCCGCCGCCTCAACCTCGACGCCGTCCCAGTCCTCCTTTGGCGGGATCCAGCCCCCGCGCAAGCGGAAGCACCTCCTCACAGCCGCGACCGACTCGCTCTTCGCCGAGCTGCGCGACAAGAACTTTGCGGTCGTTGGGAACGTGCTGAATCGCACGGCGAGGCGGCTCAATGACGACTATGAGAAGCGTCATCAGGCGAAGACGGCGGCCGAGCTGAGGCAGTTTGTGGGACAGCTGGGCGGGCTGCAGAGCGAGCACCAGGCGCTGAGGCTGCGTGCGTCGAGGTTCCTCCTCCTCGCGATGGGGCGTACTGACTTGCTAGCGAGGCGCCCGCAGATACGAACCTCACGGAGCAGATCATGGCATTGACGGCGACGGACGAGTTCAACACGGCGCTTGAGGTGCAGCAGAGTGCGCGGGTTCTTCTCCTCCTGCGAGCCTCCCGCTGACTCCATTCTGCATACGCAGACCTCGTCGCCGGCGTGGACCTCGCAACGCAGGAGAACTCGATCCGCGACCTGATCAACCAGGAGGTGCCGCTGAAGACGGTGCTGCGGCTCCTGTGCCTGCACAGCATCGTATCGGGCGGAATCAAGCAGAAGACGCTCGAGGAGTTCAAGCGCGACATCCTGCAGGTGCGCCCGCCTCTCCCGCCCTCCCCCCGGCGCCTGCCCTCTCCTGCCATGATCTCACTTCGAGCCTCGCACACTGACCTCCCCCGCCTCACAGACTCACGGCTTCGACCACCTCCCGCTGCTGATCTCCCTTGAGCGGCTCAACCTCCTCGTCCGCCCCGCTCCCATCTCCCGCTCCTCCCCGAAACCGCCCTTCGCAGCCGCGCGCAAGCCCCTTCGACTGATTGTCGACGACGTAGACGAGACGAACCCGTCGGACCCGTCGTACGTCTTCGGGCTACGCACCGCTTGGCGTCCGCCTCGTGCAGTGCGCACTGGGCGGCGGCGCAGAGAACGGCGCGAGTGCAAGTGTGGCGATGGGGACGGCAGCGGGACTGAATGGGTGGAGGGGGATCGAGGAGGTTGTGAGGCGCTGCCAGGAGCGACATTCGATGAGCGGCAGCAGGTGGATGAGGGGGCGCGGCGGGGTGCGTCTTTGTTACATTCCGGCTTCTTGCCTCTCCTTGAGACCTAGACTGACCTCCTCTTTCCACAGCTTCGCCCGGTGAGCTGCCGACGACCATCGTCTGCTTCCTCGGCGGAATCACCTTTGCCGAGATCTCGGCGCTGCGCCTGCTCAACCGCCAAATCCCGAGTGCGTCCCCCCGCCTCTCTCCTAGTGAGGCTCTGCTCACCTTCCTCGCCACCCTCGCAGCGCGGCACCTGCTCGTCGTGACGACCGGCACGGTGACGGGCGGGTCGCTCCTCACGTCGCTAATGCCGGAGCCGACGCGGGCGTCTGCGTCTGGGCCGTCGCCGTTTCCGTAGAAGCTATCCTGCCGTGCCCGTGTTGTCATAGTAGCCCATTCCGCGTCTTCATCGCCCGGGAGAGAGGGCGCTCCTCGACGCGACGAGGGACGCGACTCTGCTCCGCCGGCGAACGCTGCTCGCCCGCAACCGCGCCGAAGCTGTAGCCAGCTTACAAGGAGCTTTCAAAGAGCTCGTAGCACCTGCTCAGTCAGCCGCACCACTCCACGACGCGTTCCCACCTCTCCCCCGCCTCATCGCCCGACCTCGCTCAACCCGCCGCAATGCCGCCGTTACGCGACCCGAACCGGCTGTTCTACGACGCGGCGAACCCCGTCATGCTCTCGCAAGACGAGGTGCTCGCGCTCTCGCCCGCCGAGCTGCAGGCGGCGACCGACCAGCTCGACCAGAACCTCGTCCTCCTCCTCCAGCGCGTCGAGGAGAACTTCGCGCGCTGCAACGAGATCGTCACCGAGCGCATCCTCCCCGCTGTTGAGGTGCATGGCGAGAACAGCCAGCGCATCTTCCAGTCTGTCAAGGTGCGCTGCCCGTCTCGCGCTGGGAGAAACAACAAGGCTGATCTCCTCCACCCGCTTGCAGTTCTGGCGGCCATTCTTCGAGGCAGCTGCCAACATCCGCCTCAACGAGCCCTACGCGGAGGAGGGCGCCAGTGTCGCAGCGGACGAACCCTCGCAGGCGACCATCTCGCCGGACCGCACCGTCTCGGACGAAGGCGACGTCACGTATGGCTCCGGCCCGTCCGTTGGCGGCACTCCTCGCGCCCCACAACCTCCACTCGAGTCGCAGGAGTCGAGCGGACTGCCCGAACCGCAGTGGTCCACCGACGCCGTCTCGCCCTTCCACCCGGCGCCTCCCGCAGTCGGCGGCGTCGACAGCGATTACTCGGCGATGAAGGAGCGCCTGCCCGACGTGCAGCGCCTCCGCACGCGGGACTTCCCGCCCGACTCGCCCGACGTGGGCATGCCGCAGTTCGAGACGATCAACGTTGGGAACGCGCTCGGGCGTGGCGCTGCGGGTGCGGATGCGAGCCGCGCGGACGCGAGCAACGTCTCGCGGCAGAGCGAGCAGCCGTCGTTCCTGCAGATGCGCGGGTCGCCCGCGCCGCGCCATGCCGCTCGCGCTGGCGGGGACAAGGCCCACTCGGCGCTGCTCAACCGCGTCCTGCACAAGGGGCTCGCGAGCCCCGCGACTGCCTCCCGCCCGGGGCAGTCCACGCCTGGCGCCGCAGCGGACGGATCAAGTTCCCGCACGACCTCCCGAGCAACTGGGACGGCATCGCCAACCTCTCGGCGACCTCGCTCGATGCGTTCCCCTCGCCGATCAAGCGCCGCGCGAACGCCAGCCACGCCGGCGACGACTCGCTCTTCGGCCCGCCGCCGTCGACCGCTGCGTCGTCCCGCAGCGCGCTCACGTCCTCGCCTCCTGCCGCGCCGCGCCTTGCGCTGAACGCGTCGACCTCGACCCTCCGGCGGAGCGGCGCGTCTCCCGCGCCGCCGCAGAGCGCCGCGTTCACGCGCACGCCCGCGAAGGAAGCGGCGCGGCGGACGGTGCAAAACGTGTACGACGCGCTGGGCGAGATCGGCTCGCCGACGCTCGAGCTGCCCTCCGCCCTGCGCAACCCGCGGACAATGGCGTACGACTACTACACCTCGACGGCGGGAGGGATGGCAGCGGCAGCCCGAGCGAGCGATCGACGGTGCGGCGCGGCGACCGCACGCTTGGCGGCGGAGGGAGCGACGCGGGCGACGCGAGCCACGCATCGGCCTTCTCGCACCCAGCTTCGTCACGCGGACGATCCCGTACCCGCTCCACCCGCAGGAGCCCTCGCGCGATGCATCCGCCGCGTCGCTCTCGCACCACGACGTCCCGCTCGCCGACTTTGGCGGGGGCACGACCGCCAACATCGATGCGCTCCTCGCAGGGCACGACGCCGGTAGCGCATCGTCCTCGTCGGCGGATCAGTACGCCGGGATCGTGGACGACGACGGCGGCGCGCGGTTCGGTGCAGGCGACGAGTCGTACACGGGCGAGGCAGACGAGCTGCATGGGCAGATGCACCGCCCCGCCGAGCCGACGTATACCGAGGGCTTCGACGAGGGCTACTCGCGCGACGAGGACGACGCGTTCGGCGCGCGCGCGCTCAGGCTGCCGGGGCAGGACGGGCCCGAAGATACCCTCTTCGGGATGCCTGCTGCGCGGACGGGCGGAGCAGCGCCGTCCCGGCGGGTGACGTACGCGCCTGACGAGGAGGAGCTCGGCGAGGAGGACGATAGCTTTGCCGAAGAGGCGAGACGGAGCGGGTTCCGCCTGCACGGGATGGACGAGATGGCGACGCTCCACGGCGGCGAGCTGCTCGCGAGCGGTGCGCCCTCCCTCCTTTCGCTCTTCGCACGCTGTCGGGACTGACCAGACTTACGGCGCGCGGGCAGAACCGTTCCAGGCGAGTCCGCTGGCGGGGAGGTATCATCAGTAGAAGCGCGTCTTTTGTATCGCGCGCCACTTCCCGACGCGTCTGAAGGCCTGAGAGACTGTTCTCTGCAGAGAACGCGGCACTTCTGGGAGAAATGAACTTGATCGCCGTGAAAGGGAGGGCGCGTCCTCGTCGCGTCGGGCTCTCCCCATCTCGCTTTCGCTGTTGCGCAGGATGTCTGGCTTGTTCGGGGCCGGCTCATCGGGCAAGAAGCCCTCGCCGTACTCGTCGTCGCGGCACCACGCCTCGTCATCGTCCGCACGAGCACCGCCCGCGGGACCGTCGCAGCTCTCGCCCGACCAGCAGCAGGAGGTCCGCGAGGCGTTCGAGCTCTTCGACCTCGACAAGGACCAGAAGCTCGACTACCACGAGTTCAAGGTCGCCCTCCGCGCGCTCGGGTTCGACCTCAAGAAGGCGGAGGTCCTCAAGCTCATGCGCGACCGGAATCACGACGACGGCGCCAGTGGGAGCTTGACCATCGCGCTGGACGGGTTCATGAGCATCTGTACGTGTGCCTCACGATCCGGCCTTGCCCTCTGAGCCGAAGTGGACGAGCTGACCTCCCCCACCTCCCACTCCTCCCCTTCGCCGACTCTCGCGCCGTCGCACTGCTGGACGCGTTTCGACCCGCAGCCGAGCAGCTCATCCTCGCAAGAGACCCGCTCGACGAGATCCGCCGTGCGTTCAAGCTGTTCGACGAGGAGGGCACCGGCAAGATCTCGTTCCGCAACCTCAAGAAGGTCGCGCGGGAACTGGGTGAGAACCTCGCCGACGAGGAGCTGTGCGTGACGATCTCTCTCTCCGCGGCGAACCTGCGTTATTGAAGGACTGCGCTGATCCGAGCGTGGCTTGTCGTGCACAGGCAAGCGATGATTGAGGAGTTCGACCTCGACATGGACGGCGAGATCTCGGAGCAGGAGTTTATCAAGTGCGTCTGACGGCCCATCGTCTCGAGGAAGGTCACCTGCTCACGCTGTCCCGCCCGCAGGATCATGTCGGACGACGTCTAGCTCATCTCACACTCCCGCTCGCCCTCTTTCACCGGTATACCCGCCTAATCCGTCCAGCTGTCTGTATCACAAGTGTACCATCACGCGCAATGGAGTCGATATTCGCCTCGCTGACCTGCATCGCACTCGTCGGCGGCTGCGCTTCCGCCTGCATCGCCTCTTCCGCGCACCGACCTTCCCAAGCTGCCTTTTCCTGCCCCCCTTTCCTTTCCGTCCCCGCAGTCCGCGGGACTGACCCGAGGGCTGAAGAGGAGGCCGGCATCCCCGATGGTGCGACTGAGCGGACTCCGATGCCGAGGCGGGCAAAGACCTCTCGCTCGCTCCCGACGCCTCTCTTTCTCCTCCACCTCCCTCGCGGCGGTCCGGCAACCTCCTTCCAAGTTTGCGGCATGTCTCTCAAGCGCACAAAGCACGAACGCGCCTACGGCGTGATCCCCGGCGGTCCTGCTCCCACCTCTCCTCGCACGCCTACCACGCCCATCTCCCCTGTCATGCGCATCGCCGACGGCACCGAGTGGCCATCCCCCGAGCGACAGTTTCTGCCAAACCACGGCGGCCTCAAGCGCGAGCTGCAACGCCGCCGGAACCTCCCAACGTGCGTTTCCACCGCCGCTCGCTCTTCCCACGGCTGCGCCCAAATGACCAGCTCTTGGCGGACGCGCGCAGGTCCAGGAGCTCGCTGCACCTCGCACGCCTCACGAGCGATGCGATGGACGAGCAGGCGCGCCTGCAGGCGATGCTCTCGCACTCCCCGCCCGACTCCAGCTCCGACGACTCGGACGAGGAGCCGATCATCGTGCACCGCCGGCGCCCTTCCCTCCGGCGCGAGCACTCGTTTGTCCACTCGCAGCACGACGACGAGGAGGACGGGTATATGTCGGACAGGGAGGACACCCGTCCGCGCCTGCGGCGCCCGGCGACACACCCGCTCCCGTCGTCGTCCTCGCGCTTCGAGCCCGTCCACACCGACTCGGACGACTCAGACGACTCGGACCCGGGGTTGTTCATCGGCGGCTCGCGGCGCGCAGAGACCTGGCCTGCGCGGCATGAGCGCGAGCAGGAGAGGGCGGCGTCGCCCGTCTCGTTGGCGAGACGCCGTATCACCCCGGTGATGAGCATCGTTCGCCGTCGACGACGTATACCGACCCCATGGAGGTGCACGGGCAGATCACGAGTCCCGTCACCAGGGCGAGCAAGGTGCGCTCCCGCTCTCCTCGCTCCCGCGCTCTTCTCGCCCCGCGCCTGACCGCACCTCTCCTCGCAGCATCGTCGCAAGACGTCCCTCGTGCGCTCTCGCCTCCTCTCAGCCTGCAAGCCGCTCATATTCCTTCCCGCTGTCCGCAGGAAGCGGCCCTCGCATCAAGCCCTCCTCGCTCGCGCACGTCTCGACCGCCGAGGAGCGCTTGGGCCCGGGCGACTCGCGCGGCGGTACGGCGCTCTCGCAGCTACGGGCGGGGCGTTCTAGACAGCGGGCCAGGACCGGTAGCAAAAGAGACTTTCATGCATTGCGAGGGATAGGGAGCGCGCTAGGACGGTGAGCTAGGGGTAAAAGGGCGAGTGCACAACGAGAGGCGGGGAATCGAGCAAAAGAGAGGGGTATGCAAGAACGGGAGCGGAGAGGGAGCTCAGGCAGCCGGCTCCGAAGCAGCAGCAAGCTGCGCCTCGGTCGTCCCGCTCACGCGCACGCGGTACAGACACGTGTACGCCTGCTCGCCGTGGTTGCTGAGCACCTTGACGACGACGACCTGCACGGGGACGCCGAGCTGGGCGTGACGGGGAAGGTCTGCAGCGGCGAGGGTGAGGAGGCGTCGTACGCGCCGACGGCCAGAAGGAGGTGGCTCGGGCTCGGCGGGAGCGACGCCGGGTCGAGGTCGAGCTCCGCCGCGAGCGGGTCGGCCCCTTCCTGCATGGCGGCGTCGCGCGCGGCACGCTTCGCCGCGAGCTGCTCGGCGCGGTACTGCGCAACCTTGGCGACATTTTCGTCGCCCTCGACGACGCCCCAGACCTCGAAGTCCTTAGGCGCGGACGACACGTCGCCGTCGAGCGCGACGTCGGGCGAGATGTGCTCGAGCGTGATGTCGGTCGGGACGACGCGGCGGCTGAGCTGGATCCCGAGCTGGCCCTGCTGTCCTGCGAAGGGCCAGCACGAGCCGGGAGACGTGTCCGCATGCAGCGCCGTAACGGGCGGGCGGCCGCGGCGTCTTCGCACCCGTGAACCACGCGACCGCCGAGCGCATCGCAGTCGAGGGGTGCGGGTCGTACGTCGGCGACGTGAGCGTGCGGATGACGCGCCCGCCTGCGGTGAAGAGGGCGTAGTCGGGGCGCGCGAGGACGTCCTTCGAGTAGCGGAGGAGCGCCGAGTCGACCAGCGACGAGATGACCGCCGTGACATTCTGCCCGTCGCTCGACTTGATCGTGACCGCGGCGCCCGGCGACGACGGCGCGGCGGAGGGCTTCGCGCGCTGCTGCTCCTTGCGCCGGAGCTCGTCCTGCTTGGCGACCTTGCCGAGGATCTCGCGGCCCATCTGCTCGAAGTTCTCGTTCGCCTTGTCCTCGAACTCGCGCTTGAGCGTCTTAACCTCGCGGCGGAGGAGATCGAGGAACTGCTGCTTCGAGAGGAACGCGTCCGACCCCGCGCGGGTCGAGAGGTCCGACGCGACCCACGCCTTGAGGGCGCCCTCGTTCGCGGCGAGGAAGTCGTCCCACGACGGCGGCGCCGCCGCGACGGGCGCCTTGCTGGGCTCCTTCGACGAGCCGAACAGGCCGCCGCGCTTCGCGCCATCCAGCGCCGCAAGCTTGGCATTGACGGTGCGGTCGACGGCCTTCTTGTCGACGAACGCGTCCTTAAGCACGCGCCAGAACGTCGGGTCGATCTCGAGCCGGCCGCTCTTGTCCATCATGACGGCGATCTTGCCCGGCAGCTTTTGCGCGATCGCGTCGAGCGCGAGCTGCGTGATGCGGTCCGCGCGCGTCGCCGCCTCGAGGTCCTTCGCGACCTGCGCGACAGTCCCTTTGACGGCGTCGACGTCGCCCGAGACGCCAGCGACACTCCCCTCGAGGCGGGCCAGATCGCGCGCACCGGCGCTCTGCGCGTCCGCAAGCGCCTGGAGCCGCCCCTGCAGGCTCTCGAGCTCGCTCCTCACGCCATCGACGGCGCGGCTCGCCTCGCCCGCGTGCTGCGCGCCCGCGCGCTCGAAGCCCTCAAGCGCAGAGGCGACGCGCGCCTGCTCGACCGAGACGCTCGTCTCGAGCGTCGAGAGCTGCGATGCGAGGCGCGTGAGCGCGCTGCGGTCGTGCGACGAGCGCTGACGGTCCGACTCGGCCGTCGACGAGAGGCTGCCCATCGCCGATTCAAGGTCGGAGAGGCGCGCGATGAGGCCCTCGAGCGAGTCGGGCGGGACGTCGGGCGCGACGAAGGGCGGGGGCGAGGCGGACGAGGACGGCGCGAGCGAGTCGAGTAGGTTGTACCGCCTGCACGGACTTGATATCAGCCGTGTTCTGCAGAAAGGGCGAGAAAAGCGACGCACCAGACAGCGACGATGAGCGCCGCAGTGAGCAGCAGCGCGCCGAGTGCCCTGCGATCTTCGCCCAGTCCAGCAGCGGGTCCTGCGCCTTCCGCCTGACGCGCTCGAAGAGGCGCACCAGCGGCCTCAGCGCGTCGCCGCACCTCCGCCCCCACTTGCCCTCCTTCCGCCGTCGTCCTCCTCGTCATCATCGTCCGCGCCGAGCGGTGTCCCACCGAGCATCGACGGCGGGCCGGGCATACGGCGCTTGCGCAGAGCGCTGACAGGACTCGCCGCAGCGCCGGGCGTGAGCGGGTACGCACCGGCGGACGGCATAGGCGTGGCCATCCCGCCCGGCGTCGGGGGCAGCGCGGCCTGCTGCACTCGCTGCTGCTGCTGCTGGCGCTGCTGCTGTGCGCGCTGCTGCTCCTCGATCTGGCGCTTCTTCTGCGCCTCGAGCGCCTGGACGATGCGCTCCTCCTCGCTGTAGTCATACGACGACCCGCGGAGGACCGAATCGTCGAAAGATGCCGACAGGCTGTGGCTGTCGTGCCCGTTCACGCCGCCGAGCGAGCGGTCAAACGCCGCGAACGCGGGGTCGGCGGACGCGCCGCCGGAGGTCGACGCGCCGACGTTCGAGTGGAAGGGCGCCGGCGGGACGCCGTACCCCGACTGGGAGCGCGCGGGCTGCTGTCCGTTCGTAGTCGAGGCGGACGGGGCGGGCGACGGCGACTTGAGGCGGAAAAGTACGTCGCAGCGGGCGGGGTGTCCTCGCCGTCCTGGTCGAACGAGTCGTCCCGCCCGGCGTGGTCGTGGTCCTGCGGGTCCATCCCGCCGAGGTCCTGCCCCTCGCCACTGCCGTCGCCCTCGCCCTCGAACTCGCCCTCACCCTCCTCGCCGTCCTCGTCGTCCCCGCCGGCGCTCTTCCTCCCGCCCTTCCGCCCCTTCCTCTTCTTCCCATACCACACCTCGCCGTCCCTGATCCCCCGCGGGATGGCCTCGCTCCTCCCGCCTCCGCCGCCAGTGCTCGAGCGCGCCTTGCCCTTGCCCTTGCGGGGCGCTGCGGCGTCCCCTCGTCCGAGGACGTTGTCGACTCGTCGCCCGCGCGGAAGGTCGGGTCTGCGCGCGGGCGGTACGTAGGGTCCGCGGGTTTCGCCGAGCGTCGCCGCCGGGGCTTGTTCGCTGAGGCGGGGTCGTCTGCGCGCGCGAGAGGGGAAGTCAGTGGGCGCGAAGAGGAGGGGAAAGGCGGGACGCACCAGCGAGGTCGTCGTCCTCCGAGGCGACCTTCGTGCGCTTCTGCTTCCCACGCTGCACGTCCAGCTCGGACTCCTCGCTACTGGACGTCTGCCCGCCTGGTGCTTGTACGTCGGGTCCTTCGGCGCGTTCTTCTGCAGGCGCTCGCGAGGTTTGAGCAAGCGTACGAAGAGAGGAGAGCACAGTACGCACCTTGCGCTTCTTCCCCGAGCTGGGCGGCGCACCAGCCTGCTTCGCCTGCGCGCCAACATCCTCCTCCTCCTCCTCCTCCTCAAGCGGGAAGTCCTCCCTCCTCCCCCCGCTCACCACCCCTCCAAGCCCACTCGTCGCCGCCTTGAACGCGTTCGCGATATTCACGCTCGTGTTCTGCAACCCCGAAGCGGCGTACGCCGGCGGCGGGGGCGGGTACGCCTGCCCTCCGGCGTCCTTCTTCCGCTGCGCGAGCCCGCGCGCGTACCGCGCTTCGCCCTCGGCGCCCTCCTCGGGGATGACGGGCGCGGTGGTGCTTCGTGCGCGGCGTGCGCGCGGGGAGGACGTCGACCCCGAGGCGGAGGCGGAGGCGCCAACCTGCGCGGAGGAGGAGTAGGGTCGTGCGGCGGTGCTCGACCTCGACGGAGGGGGTGCGGGCGTGTGAGGAGCGCGGTCGGGACATGTTCGTCTGCGCGGAGGTGGTGGACTGGAAGGAGAAGGCGGAGAGGGGCGAGCGGGCGGTGAAGCGGAGAGGAGGAGACGCGGACGCGACAGGCGGGCCGTGCGGGAGTCGTTCGGGAGCGACGCAGGCAGGTGGAGGCGTCTAGTGAGCTGTTTGCGTGCCTCTCTGCGCTCTTGTCGCGGGTGTCGAGCTGTGCGGGTGGCCCTGCGCGGAGACAAGTGATGAGGACAAGGGGCCGCCAGACATCAGCGAACACGCAGCGGGCGCACCTGTTGCGTCTCGTACTGATGCCTGTAGAGTCCACGAGCGAGTACAGCTAGCGCAAGCGAGCCCTGGCGCGGTGGAGCGGGACCGGCGCGGGCGTGTTGAGGGAAAGGAGAGGTCTGTCCACTCGCACTCGTCCTCATCCCGTCCAGGGTCCTTGCCGCGCCACGTCAGTGGAACTACACTGCTAGAAGGAGCACGTAAGGTCGACTCGCACACCCCGGGGCCACCTTGGCTCTCGCTCCTCGCTCGGCGCAACAGCCGTGCGGTCGCGCTCATGGCGTGCCAGGCTGAGGGAACGACGAGTACACGCTATGCGTTACACCAAGGAGCACAAGGAGGGGTACGAAGGGTATGCGAGCGGGTAAAGCGGATGGAGACGGGGTACGAGGGGAGGGCCTACTCTAGCTGGCCCTCGCGCTCAATGTCCTCGAGGCGCGTGATTTGCCTGCATTCGACAGCAACGGCGACGTCAGTACACTCACAGGAAGCGCGCAGACGGGGAAGCAGTCGGGACGCACCGGTCGCGGACCTTCTCCTGCCACCGAAGGAGCTTGGCGTGCTCGTGCACCTGGAAGCCAAAGATCCTCGGGCGCACACGCTCGACCTTCGCCGCGGACTGGGCGCCGAGCCCACCGCCGCCGAGCCCCGCCTGGCCGCCGGCGCCCTGCCCCGCACCGGGGACGCTCTTGCTCGGGATCATGCCCGGGTAGACCATGAAGAGCATGTGCGCGAACGTCGAACCAAAGTAGGCGCCGTCGATCGAGCCGTGCCGGGACGACTTGGGCGAGTAGAGGTCCTCGCACCGCGGGCAGTACAGCTTGACCGCCTTCTGGTACGGCAGGTCCGACAGCCCGAGCGGGAGCAGCGGCTGCCCGTAGCACAGCACGCGCGGGCACCGCCCAAAGTCGCCCTTCTTGTACTTCTCGATCTGCGCACACGCGTGCGGGTGAGTGGAGCTCTTCGGGTGTGCTCGGCGAGAGAGGCGCACCATCTTGGAGAGGCCGCGCGAGGTGATGATGAACCGGGCGTGAATCAGGCCGTACAGATGCCGCGCCGACGACTCGAGCTGTTCCCGCTGCTCGTCGTTCAGGTCCTCGTCCGCTGCAACGGGTGCGCTGTGTAAGTGTCAGGCTGTGGAGGGCGGAGCGGGAGGACGCACCCGCCGTGTCGGTGATGAGGTCGAGCGCGGCGGAGTAGCCCTGTACCTCGGCGTTGAGGCCCGTGAGGTTGAACCGGTCGAGGATGTACTCCTCATCGACCTCGCAGAAGTACTCGTTGCCCTTCGAAGCGAGGAACCAGCTGGGGTGTTCGGGCAGGAGAAGGTCAGCAGTTTGCAACGCATAGCCAGGTACGCATACTGAAGCCGTTGCGCACAACGACGTCATCGCGGAGGAACAGTACGCACGAGATCCACGAGTTGGCGTACGAGGCGGACGACGAGAGCGAGAGGTCGTCGGCCACTGCGGGTGGGGATAGATGTCAGCCTTGCGTCCTTAGAGCGCGGTGTACTCTATTCCGCGTGCTTGTCCGCCCGATCCTGGTGCTGTTCGCCCTTGCCGCTCGTCTTCGCGAACGGCAGGCTCATCAGCTCGAGCCGCTCCTTCTCCGCAAGATCCGCGCGCGACCGTGCCAGACGTCTGCAGCAGGGTTTCGGTGAAGTGTAACGTCGACTGACTGGCTGTGCGGGTATGCCGGAGCGTGAGAGGCTGTGAGGAGGCGAGGCGAGGAGGAGAGGAGGTCGAGGGCGCCGGAGCGAACGCGCTGCTTGGGTTTCGCTGACGGGGTAGACGTGTAGCGAGCCAGCGGGCGAGGCAGCGAGTGCGCGGATGCGGTGTGAGGCGAGAGCGAGCCTGGTCAAGCTGCTTGCCGCGAGAATACAGTTGCGCGTGTAAGGCGAATACAGTTGCCTCCCCTCCGCCCTCTCAACCGGAACCCCTTCGCTCGCATCGCTCGAAGCGCCTCTCTCGAGCTCGCACCCACCGAGCACACCCCCGCGAGTACAAACATGGCACCCCCGACCGTCCACGACGAAGAGTGCGTCCTGCCCCTCCTCGCCCCCCACCTCTCCCCTCTCGCGGCCCTCGCGCCCACACACTCGCACTGACAGCCCGGACACGCAGCCTCGACGACCTCGACGACGTCCTCGACGCCTTCTCTGCGCCCTCGACCTCCAGCGCGCCTGCGTCCGCCCCCGCGCACCCAGCCGCCGCTCCGGCGACTGCTCCGGCTTCCTCCAACGCTGCTCCCTCCGCCTCTGCGACTGCGAAAGCCGCACCGCCGCCGAGCGGCGAGGACGACTTCCCCGACCCGGACGACGACGCCCTCCCCGACGGGCTCGACGACCTCGACCCGCAGCTGGCCAAGGACCTCGAGGAGGGCATGGCCGCGCTCTTCGCCGGCCTGGCGCCCGGCGCCGGCGCCGGCGGCGCAGCGGGAGGAGGAGACGACGAAGAAATCGACGAGGGCGAGTTCCGTCGCGTGATGGAGCTCATGCGCGGCGAGCTCGGCGGCGCAGCGGCGGGAGGGCAGGGCGCCGCCGCCGCGGGCGTCGGCGCCGACCCCGACGAGCTGCAGAAGCTCATGGCTGCACTGGGGATGGGCGGTCCGGGCGGCGCGGCGGGCGCGGGCGCGGGGCCGGACCTCGCGAAGGGCAAGGCAAAGGCCGCGCCTGCGGCGCGCGCCCGCTGCCCCGCCGGCAAACTTCCAGGACGCGATCGCCGCGTCCATGTCCAAGCTGCGCGACTCGTCCTCCTCTGCGTCTGCCGCGGCGGAGTCGACGCGCGCAGGCGGCGAGGGCGGCGCGGGGATGGCGGGCATGCTGGCGCAGCTGGCGGGGATGCCGGACCTCGGCAACCTCGACTCGGAGGACGGGCTGCAGGACATGCTCGACGAGATGATGAAGCAGCTCATGAGCCGCGAGATGCTCTACGAGCCGCTCAAAGAGCTCGCGGACAAGGTGCGTTGGCGCGAGCTGCTTTCGCTGCGCCTTTCTGCCGCTGTGCTCGGCAGGCCCGCTCGTCGAACGCTTCGCGCTGACACGCTCCCCCATCACTCGCAGTACCCCGCCTACCTCGCACAGCACGGCGCGACCCTCCCGGCGGAGGACCGCGAGCGGTACGAGAAGCAGCAGGGCATCGTCCGGCAGATCGTCGCCAAGTTCGAGGAGCCCGGCGCGGGAAAGGAGCCGCCGCTGTCGCCGCAGGAGGAGGAGGAGCGGCAGGCGCGGCTGGACGTCGTCGTCGAGTTGGTTGCGAAGGTGCGTTGTGGGGCACCGTGTTCCGACCTCTCGCCAACTGTGCGACAGACGCTGATGCTCTGTTGCGACCCTCTTGCAGATGAACGAGTGCGGTGCGCCTCCGTCGGAAATCATGGGCGAGATGCCGCCAGGTGCGCCCCTTCGCTCCCACTCTCCTCTCCTCCCTACTCACAGCTTCTCGCGCGCCCGCAGGGATGGAGCTCGGCCAGGATGGCGTGCCCAAGATCCCCGAGTGTGTCGTGTGCTAGGGCGCAACATGGGTTGCACTGTCCTTCCGTGTGGGAAGCAGAGATGCGCGTGCGAGCGCGAGCGCGATTCGTTCTCGCTCCGTCGGGAAATTCGTGGGCGTGCCGGAAGCTGCTCGCATTGTACTCGTAAGCAGACTCGCGTCAGCAGGAAGGACTCGCGCGGAAGGCGATGATGCGATGTCGGCGACGGCGGCCGCGCTCCTCGCTGTTCTCGTAATCCACCCGCACGGTACTTCAAGCTGTAAGCCCGCGCTTGCACCTCTTGCCCGCTCTCCACGCACACGCGACTCACCCGCACCTGCTCCCACCCCGCTCCACTGCTTCCTCGTCGTCGCTCCTCCCCGTCGTCCCCCCTCTACTCGCAGTTGATCATGGTGACCACCATCGACTCGTACGACGCCTTCAAGGCCGCCACCTCGACCGACAAGCTCGTCATCATCGACTTCTGGGCCACCTGGTGCGCTGCATCTCGCCGCTCTCCCCCTCGGTCCCTCGCGCTGACATATCCTCGTCGTCGCTCTCCTCGCACTCTTCCCGGGCGCAGGTGCGGTCCCTGGTTTGTCTCATGCTCTCTCACATCCTGCACTGCGAGCTCGTGCTGACCCGCTGCGTCCTCGCCATCCTCGCTCGCCCGTCGACAGCAAGGTCATCGGCCCCGTTTTCGAGAAGCTCGAGCCCAAGTTTGAGAACATTGGCTTCTTCAAGTGCGACGTCGACTCGCAGGAGGTACGCCGCCTTTCCCCCTCCGTGCGCTGCTGCGCGAACTGACCCGTCTGCGTGCGCGCGCCCGCTCGCAGGAGGTCGCGGGCGAGGTGGGGATCAAGGCGATGCCGACGTTTGTGCTGTACAAGAACGGCGAGAAGGTCGGCACGGTGGTCGGCGCGGACCCGAACAAGCTCAAGGCGGCGCTCGAGCACCACTCGGTCGCGTCGGCGTGAGCGGGCTTGCTCTTGTTGAGGAGGAGTAGACACGGAGGGAGGAGGGAGGAATGAAAGAAACGCTGTACACTGCGCATGCTGTCCCGTCGAGAGCCGTCCCTGTTGTGCAGTACGCGCCGAAAGCACCTTGACCCCGCTTGACCCGGTCGACGAGGAGGAGGAGGTCGCCCTCTCCCCACTTGGCGCTCCTCCGTCCATCGCCCAGCCATGCCGCACCTCCCTCCCGACGAAGTGCGCCCTCTCGCCTCTGCCTGCCCACTCCCGCCCTGACGCTCCCTCTCACACGACCCTCCCCTCCTCCGCGGTGCGATGAGCGCAGTTCCTCGCGCAACTCGAGCGGCTCTTCGCGACGCAGCGGGACAAGGGCTCCGTCTTCCTCGTGCAGAAGCGCCGTGCGTCCCCCCTCCTGCCCCCCGTCGCGCAGGAGGAGCCCCATCGCTGATCGCGCCTGCTGACCCTCTCCCGCTCTCCACTCGCACTCTGCGCTGCGCGATGCACCCCCACAGTCACCTACGAGCCCGAACCCTCCACCTCCTCGGGCACAGGCGCAGCAGGAGCAGGAGGAGACGACGTCGAGATGGGCGACGCGGGCGCAGGTGCGGGCGGTGCGGCGGGGGCAGGCGCGGCAGGCGCGCGCGAGTGGCCGCTGCTGCTCCGCGCGACAGACGGCAACAGCAAGAAGGACACCAAGGTCAAGCTCTCGTGCATCGTGCGTCCCGCTTCCCTCCCTCTCCCTCCTCCCGCTCACCCCTCCCCCCCGCGCGCGCGACAGGTCCCCCCCTCCGCCGCCGAGTCCTTCCTCGAGCGGTACTCGTCCCTCCTCCGCTCGGCGTTCCAGCCCGCCCTCAGGCCCAAGCGCAAGCGCGCGGACCTGCTCCGCGCGCGCGCGCTCAAGGCTGCGAAGCGCAGTGCTGCGAAGGCCAAAGCGCGAGGAGAGGAGGTCCCCAGTGCGGAGGAGGTCGAGGAGCGCGCGGTGAAGGCCGTCAAGGCGGGCGAGGCGCGCGCGAAGGCGGTTGCTGCAGCAGGTGCGGGAGGGGCAGGCGCGGGGCGTTCCGCCCGCGGTTGCCCAAGATCATCGGGCCGCGACGGGGGAACGGCGTCAAGAAGCGGCGGCGGGCGGAGAAGCGCCGGGAGAAGGTCCAGCGCGCGTCAAGCGAAAGGTGCGCGCGCGGGGCGGCGCCGAGCAGCAGCAGTAGTAGCGCCACAATGGAGGCTATACACACGCGCGCGGACCGAGTGATACGAGAGCGTGATATGGCAGATGAGGAGGCGACAAGGTGAGCGCGAATAACGAGATCGAAGGCGGAAACAACACAAGTGCGGCGTCAGGGGGTGCAGGAAGGAGTGAGTGGGGGTATGAAAATCGAGGCAACAACGAAGGGACCCGATTGGGGGCAAGAAGGAAGCAAACACAGTGAAAGAGCGAACGACCCCCACCCTACTCGACATCCATCGCCTCCTCCTCGCCCGGCCGGAGGGGCGTCGCCCTCCCGCTCCTCTCCGCGCCCCACACCCTCGTCTTCGCGCGCGGGGCCTCGCCCGCCTCGCGCTCGTCCATGTAGCTCCGCAACAGCTCGGCAACGTCCGGGTGGCTGCTGCTCCGCACGTGCAGCTCGCGCCGCTGCCCGAGCGTTCGCGGCGAGAGCGCGATCTGCGCCGCACGGGGCGAGGCGGGCGTGCTCCGCGGCGACGACGAGGAGGGCGGGTGCGCCGTGATGGTCGAGGCGCGGCGCTTGCGCGATCCGGACGCAGGAGCGGGCGCGAGAGAAAGCCCGCCGATGGACGATGGCGACGAGATGCTGTGCGTCTTGCGGAGCGTCGCCATCGAGAGGTCGCGTGCCGAGGCGTATGCACGGAGGATGGGCCGCACCGTTCGGTGGTGGTGCTGGTGCACGTCGGCCGCCGGCGGCGCAGCCGTCGTCAGTCCCGGCGCGCTTGTTGTCGAGCTCGGCGGCGAATTGATGCTTGACTCGCTCGACAGTGCCGACAGGTCCGGCACTGCGTCCGCCGGAAGGGGCAGCTGAACGGGCGAGCGCACCGCGCGCGGCGTCTCGGCGCCAGCGCCCCAGGGGCTCCCGCCGGGAAGGGACGACTCGGCGAACGGCGGCGTGTCGCTCATGTCGGTGTCGCGGTCCACGTCGTGATCCTGATCGACGGCGAGGAGCTCTTCGTCGTCGTCCTCATCCTCCTCGTCATCGCTCGCAAGCGGGAGCGGCGCCCCGCCCCTCCCCCCACCGCCCGCCTGCGGCGTCGGCGGCAGGCTCGCCTTCTCGGCCTTGCCCGCCTGGTCGACCTCGTGCGCATCCGCTGCGACTTCGCGGTCGACTTCGGCAAAGTCGAACGCGCGCTCGGCGGGCGCGCTATCGGGCGACGGCGTCGCAGTGGCGGAGGCGCGGCTGAGGGCCTTGCGTCGCAGGCGCGGCAGCGTGTGCTTGACGAAGGTGCGCTGCGATTGGAAGGCCTTGCGCGAGGCTTCGAGGAAGAGGAACGCCTGGAAGACGTGCACGCAGTCCTGCGGGCGCGGCGTAGGCGGGTCAGTTCGACCCGCGCTTTGGCGGCGAGACGAGCACGAGCGCACCTCGAAGATCTCGTGCTCGACCTTGACGCCCGCGAGCGCGGCCTTGTGCGCGAGGAGCGTGATCTCGTCGCGGAGGACTTCGGCGTCGCCCGCCTGGATGAGGAGCGGCGGGAGGCCCTCGAACGTGCCGAAGAGCGGCGAGACGTACGGGTGCGTCAGGTACTCGTCGATCGAGTCGCCGAGGAGGCACTTGACGGGGTGCAAATGGTCGTCTTCCGTGTTCGGGTTCGGGAGGTAATCGTAGGCCTGCGGCGTTAAGCATGAGTGCCGAGAGCGAGGAAGGAGGGAGAGGGCGAAGGCGCACCCGGTTGGTCGTCCAGCTCTCGCAGGACCTGAGCAGTGGACGCTTGTCAGTCTCGCTACTCGACAGCAAGTAGGGAGAGGACGCACATCGTCAAGTCGACCCAAGGGCTCATGAGGATCCCGCCCGAGGGCAGCGGGTACCCCTCGTCGCGAAGGTACATGAGCGTGGCGAGCGCAAGTCCGCCCCCGGCACTGTCACCGGCGATGATCTGAATGTGGAGAGTGAGCCGGTGCAGCCGCAGGAGAGGCGAAGCGAGCGCACAATGTTCTCGGGCGGGATCTTGAGGTCGACGGTGAGGCGCATGTAGGCCGAGACGGCGTCGTGCAGCTGGCCGGGGAAGCGCGTCTCGGGCGCGAGGCGGTAGTTGATGGCTGCGCTCAGGGGCATCAGCGCGCAGTCAGGAAGGAGGGAGCGAGGCGAGCGCACCAAAGACGCGCGCGTCGCAGTACCGCGATACCGAGATGGTGAGGTACCGGTGCGTCTCTGCCGAGAACATGTAGTACGCGCCGCCGTGAAGGTACAGGCACACGACGCCGTCCTTGCTCCCTCCGCCGCCGCTCTTCACGCCGGCAGCACCGCCCTCTTTCGCAGCGCCCTCGTCCGGCTTGTTGAGCGTCCACTCGCGCGTCATCCGCCGCCACAGCCGCTTGTTCGTCACCCACTCGCCCGAGATCTCGCGCTGCCCGCTCTCCTGCGCGTCGGCCTCGGCGAGGAGACCACGGAGGTTCCGCCGCTTGACCTTGAACGAGATGGGCGTGACGATGCCGTCCTTTGGCGTCGGGAGGAGCGACCCGAGTTCGAGGACGGAGCTGTGGGCGGAGCCGGTGAGCGAAGTGGTCGAGGAGAGGGTGCGGAGCAGGGACGCACCGAAGGCGGGTGAGGGATGAGAGGTGCGAGTAGCTCGAGACCTCGCGAAGGAAGGTGGTGAAGAGGGTCAACTCGACGCCCCAGCTCGGTTTAGGCGGACCAAAGAGGTGGTGCTGGACAAAGGCCTTGGTGAGGGATGTTCCTGTGTGTTGAAGGGTCAGCTCGAGAGGGAAGAAAGCGCGAGGTGCGCGCGACGAGGATGGGCGTGAAAGCGGGCGCGGCGCTCACCCTGTTTTGCGAGGAAGGGGACGTATTGCCAGAGGTGCGCGGTCGGCGGGACGAGTTTCTGCCGCACTGATGGATCGGTGCGCGCCTTCTCTGGCAGGGTGCGTCCGCCTGCGGTGAAGGGCTCGAGGAGGGCCGCCCAGCTCGCGAGAGCCGTTTGCGCCTCTGCGCCAGACTGCGCATCCGAGTCGGTTGCGCCGCCTGGCCCCGATACGTGCTTAGTTTCTGGCGCGGCTGCCACATTGCTGCTGCGGGCGGATGCGGGCGGTGTTGTGATGGAGGGACGGGGCGGGGTTCCCGAGGACGAGGACGGGGGGCCGAGGGAGAAGGGCCACCAGGCCATGGCGAGGGCGCAGTCGTGCTCGCGTGGGCTCGAGTGCGTAGCTGCGGGTGCTGGTGCAGTTGAAGCGGAGTGCGGACGAGGACGGGGCGCGGAGAGGAGGCGAGCGAGGACGAGTGGGGGATGAGCGTGCGCGCACGGTCAGAGCGGGTGCAGCGGGCGGTGCAGGCGCTGCGAGTGCAAGCAGTGCGACTCTGGCGCGCTTGACCTTGCGCCGTGCGAGGGCAGCCCCGCGGCTCTCGCTCTCCGTCCTCGTCGCGACTCGGCCCCGCGCCGACGATTCGAGCGATGGCGGTTTTCCCGCGATCTCCACCCGGAGGGATCTCCGTGCTCCTCCAGCGACCTCTGCCACGCACACCACCCGTCCCGCCCGCCGATCCGCGCCATTCCCACCCCTTGGCGCATCCCCGACGAGGCCGCTCGCACTGACGGCGCGAGCAACGCGCGCCCTGCTCGCGCCTCGCTCGGCGCCTCGTACGCTAGCTGAGCTCGCCTGCGTTCCCAGTCTCCATCTCGCCTTGCGCAGCCGCTCCTAGCGCTCGCCGAGGACGCGGCACACGACCTCGCCGCTGACACGCGCATCGCAACTCGCCTTGATTTCGGCTTCCGCTCTCGTGCAGGGTGCTTGGGAGACACCACGCTTAATGCCTCAGGCCGGAGAGGAACAAGAGAAAGCAAAGCCGCGTTGCGGAGGGGAAGGAGAGCGAGAGGGAGAACGGGAGGAACGAAGGGGGTAACAGCGTGTCCGGTACCGATGCACGGAGGGAGAGGGGTATCGTCGTCGTCCTTGCCATCGTCGTGGGATCGTACATGATCGTTAAGTGGAGCGCCGAGAGAAGATGAGGCTAGACGCGGATGAGCTCGCGGAGGAGGTCGTCGAGTCGCTGCGTTGGCCAAGGGAGAGTCAGCGACACCCACAGGAAGGCGGGTGAAGCACAACGCACCGCGTCGAGGTCGTTGAACGCCTTCGCCGGCGCCTCGTACGCGCTCCGGACCTCGGGATGCAAGCTCTGCACGTCGAGCTCGCGGCCAAACAGCCTCTCCTCGACCGAGTCCCTCCTCTTCGGCCCCGCCGTAGGTACCGGGCGCGCCGCGGCGGCGACGATCGTCGCGAGGGTGTCGAACCCGTAGTCGTCGCGGAACGCGATCTGCCGGTGGTTCGAGTTGGCCGACGAAGCGGGCGTGAACGCGTTCGACGAACCCGCCGTCACAGGCGTCGAGACGTGCTCGGTCGGCGCGGTCGACGCCGATGCCGCGCTCGAGAGCGACGCGATCGACGCCTTCTTGCCGTGCTCGGCGCTTGCGCCCGCGCCGACGCTGCGCGGGTGCGCCCCCTGCCGCGGCGAGGACGCCTGCGCCTGCGCGTGCGCCGCTGCGCGCGGGCTCTGCGCAATGAGCTGGTCGATCGACGGCGAGTCGCGAAGGATGTCTCCAAAGGGGGACCTCCGCCCCGAAAGCGCCGATGCGGACCTCGCGCCTCCCACACTGGCAGGCGACGTCCTCCCGCTCGGGACCGCGCTGCCATTGCTCACGAGCGAGAGCGGGCGCGCGGCAAAGCTCCCCGTGGGGGAGGCCGCGCGGCGCGCCTTGTCCTCCTTGACGCGCGCGAGGACGCGGTCCAGCCGCTCCTGCAGCGACTCGTTCATGATCGGGCTCGTCATCGGCCGCGGGCCGAGCGCGCTCCGCAAGTGGTCGTCGTCGCGCGCCTGCTGCGCTGCCTCTGCGCTCGGCGCGCGACGGTCGACCTCGACGCTGGTGCTCCGGCAGCGCGTCGATCGCGCGCCGCTCGTCCTCGTCCGTGTCGAGGTCGTCGCCCTCGTCGTCGGTCGGGAGCGGCGCCTCGCGCACGGTGACGAACGACTCGGCGTCGGTGGTCGTCGCGGCCGACACCGCGCGGCTGAGCGTCTCGGTCGGGCGGCGCAGCTCCTCCTCCTCCTCCTGCGGCGGGGGAGGCGCGCCGCCCTGCCACTCGTCCTCGACAATCTCGCTGATATCGACCTCGGTCCCGTCCTGGTGCACGAACGAGTACCTGACCTCGTCCGCGCCCTCGGCCTCGCGGCGCGCGCTCCGGATAGTCCCCTGCTCCGGGATCGTGATATCGAAGCCCTGGTCGGCGTTCTCCCGCGCACGCTGAGGATCGCGCGCTGGTTGGCACGCTGCGCCGCCCGCTGCGCGGCGATCAGATCGCGCTGGCTCGTCCCGCGCGCAGCCTCCGGGTTCGGCGAGCCCTGCAGCACCTCCTGCGGCTCGTCGTCGTCGTCCGGCGGCGCAGTCTCGACCATGCTCCGCCGCCGCTGCTGCAGCTCCTCGAGCTCGTCGATCGTCTGCGGGTGGACGCCGCGCGCGGCAGCGCCGGGGCGGGCGGGCGACCGGCGGATGACGAACACGGGGTCGTGCGGCTGGACGTCGCCCGCCGTGCCGAGGATGAGGGTCGCGTCGGCCGAGCGGCGGCGGAACTCCTTCGAGGAGCGGTCGTACGCCTTGAAGAGCGGCGCGGTCGAGTACGCCTCGAGGAGCTTGCTCGACGCGTTGAGGTACGACTCTGCGCGCTCACTCAGGAGTCAGTCGTGCTCGCTGAAAGAGGAGCGAGGGAAGTAGCGCACCACGCCCGTCGCGCTGCACCGCGAGGCTGTACTTGACCCTGCTCTGGCTCCTGCGGCGGTTGACGCGGTCCTCGACCTCGTCGCCACCATCGACAACGCCGTCGACGATCCCGAAGCGGTCCAGCGCCGTTTCGATGACTTCGCTGACATTGGCGTTCCGCGGGAAGAAGATGATCTTCTCGCGTGGGGGGAGCCCGCCCGACGGCGGCGGCGAGGGCTCGGCAAAGCCGCCGTTGCGGGACTGCCGCTCGGCGAGGACCGCGCGCGGGATGATGGCCGTGCTCGAAGGGTCGAAGACGACGTTCTCGGGGAGGTCGGCGGGGTGGATCAGCAGCCGGACGGCGAAGCGGTACGAGGGCCCACTGCCCGCCGCGCCACCGAGCTGCGGCGTCGCGGTGTGGTCCGACGAGGCGTCCTCGCTGAACGACTGCTGCGCGAACGAGCCGTCGCCGTCCTGCTCGCCCGGGCCGGAGCCGACGAGCGGGGAGGACGGCCCGCCGCGGCGGTGGAGGTAGAACTTGACGGCCGAATCGTCGCTCCAGTCGCTGACGCCCGAGCGCGTGATGGCCGGGTTGAGCGAGAGGTTGCTCGAAATGGAGGTGATGCTGCCGATGGACGAGCGTTTGACGCTCGGCGGGAGCTGGAAGCCTTCGTCGCCGGCGCGGTCCGACAGCTCCTCGAAGATCTGCAGCGGGTTCTCGCCGTCGCCAAGCGCACGCTCGTCGCCGCCGAGCTCCTTGACCGTGAGGTAGAAGTCCTCGCGGGTGAGGTCCGACCCCGTCAGGCGGAAGCGCTGCATCGCCTGCTTGACGAGGTCGGCCGCCGTTGTCGACTGATTGAGCAGGACCGTTTGAACGTCGCCTCCGAGTCGATGTGCGCGCCGGCAAAGACGCGCATGACGCTCAAGAGCGGGACCTCGAGGCCGGGATGCTCGGCGAGCCGATCAGGCTGCCGGGGCGCATGCGCTGGGGGGCGCGAGCGACGACGGCGAGGCGAGCGCGCCGTTCAGGCCGATGCCGCTCCCGGGGTAGTTGAGCAGCTGGAGCGAGTTGCGGTTGCTCCCGCCGCCGCCGACGCCGCCCATGCGGGGCGTCCGCCGCCGCTGTGGAGCGACATCTGCGGCGACTGCTGCGCCTGCCCCTCGTTAACGACGTGCACGCCGGGCGCGCCCCTTGGCGTCATCGTGTTGCTCACGTCGCCCGGCGCGCGCTGCACGCCGTACTGGTGGAAGAGCGCCTGGCGCGCCTCGAGCTCCTGTTGCCGCAGCGCCGCGTCCGTCGAGAACATCGCCTCGGCCGTCGTCGCGCCCTGCGGGTGCGCGCGACGCCACCGCAGCGCCGTGGCCCGCCGAGCTCCGGTCCGCCGAGGAGCGCGGCTCGCTCCCGCCGGGGCTGCTCGACGTGCTCCGCCTGAACGAGCCCGACGTCGGGCTCGCGCGCGCTCTCCTCCGAGTCGCGCCCCGCCGCAGCGTCGTCCGCGCCACTCGTCTTCTTCTTCTTGTCCTTCTTGCGGAAGAGACCGAGGATCCCCCCTCCGCTCTTGCGCTTCTTGTCTGGCCGCCGACGCGCGCTTCTCCGCCAGCGCCGCAGCCGCAGCAGGCGCTTGGTCCACGGACCCGACACTCGTGTCGGCCTCGTTCCCCGCGCGGTACTCGCCGCTCGCAGGGCGGGCCTGGCCCGCGCCCTGCGCGTTCTCGCGCTGCTGGAGCGCGACCATCCGCTCGTAGACGACGTCCTCGCCCGCCTGCTTCGTCGGCTGCAGCATGCGGTTGTACCGCGGGTCGCGCGGGTCGACGAGGTCCACCCCGCGGACGCGCTGCGGGGGTTCTCGCTGCGACCCACTCGCGGCGCTGAGGTACGACGTGCGCTCGCCCGCATGCGCGCGGTCGAGCCCCAGCAGCTCGTCGAACGAAGAAGGGGGCTCGCCGCCGGCGTCGACGCGCGCGATCGGCGGCGTCGCGCTGAGCTTCTTGGTCGGCGCGGCGGGGTCGGCAAAGTCGCTCTCGCTGAAGCGCGAGCGGGTCGAGGACCTGCCGAGGGCGACTTGGCCATCTGCGTCTGGGTGGGCGAGAGGTCGAGTCCGAGCCCGAGGTCGGCGGCGTGCACGCGCGGCGGGGACGGCGCGAGGTCCGCCGGGGAGAGGGTGCGGCGCGCGGCGCTGGGCGATGGCGGGCTCAGCGACTGCGCCTGCGAGTGCGGGCGCTGCGCCGCCTCCTCCTCCTGGCGCACCCAGTGCGCCTCGGCCGCCGCGGCCTGCTGCTGCGCCTCGAGCGCGGCGTCGCGCTCGCGCTCCCAGTGCGCGCGCCGCGCGAGCTCGTCCTCCTGCGACGACGACGGCGGTGCTGCGCCGACTCGGGCGGGACGGCGCCCTCGTCGAGCGCGTACGGCGAGTGGCCGCGGCGCGCCTCGGTGCCAGCGTCGTCGTCCTCCTCGGAAGCAGAGGCGGAGGCGTCCGACTCGGCGTGCGCCGCAGCGGCACCCGCCGTTCCCACCGGCGGCGCGAGCGCAGGCGCAGCGTGCGGCGTCCGCGCGGCGTAGTCGTCGTGGTCGTCAGAGAACTCGCTCTCCTCGCCTCCGGCGCGCGCGCCGTCTTCCTCGTCGTCCTTCTCGTCCTCCTCAAAGCCGCCCTCGTCTCCTCCCTCCTCCGCCTGGCCATAGTCGTCCTCCTGTCCCTCGGCATATCCCTCGGGCCCGTGCTCGCCGCCATCGTCATCGTCGCTCGTGAGCCCCGACGCCGAGTGGGCATAGTACGTCGGCGCAGTGAAGAGCACCGTCTTGGCCTTGCTGCTCGCGGGGCGCGCCTCAGGCGGCGGGCTGATGTTCCGCGGGTGATCCTTGTGCGAGGGGGAGGCCGGGACGCCCTTCGCGAAGGGGTGCCGCGACTCGTGCGGGTGCGGCTGCTGCGAGGGGGGGATGCGGCCGACGAAGCGCGTCTGCGCGACGGTTGAGGTTGGGCCGCTGAGGACGTCGGCTTGAGTTGCACTGGTAAGCTGTAGAGTGGGAGCGTGAGCGCGGGTAGAGAAGAAGCAAGGGACGCACGTCGACATTGCGGTGCTTGTTCAGGCGGGCAAGGCGCTCCCACGGCGTCTCAATGTTCTCGGCGGGGATGTATCCGATGGCCTGAGTCTTGAGGACGCGTACGAGCCACCAGTACGAGTTGGAGTCGTCGAGGAGGAGGAGCTTGTCGCCCTTGACGACGCTCGCCTGGCCGTCTACGGTCGCGAGGAAGGTGTGCAGTGCGTAGACGAGGTTGAAGTCGATGTCCTCGTCGGGGATCGAGGGCGACGACGAGAGCGAGTCGGAGAAGGACCCGGTGTCGTCGTCGATGTCCTCCTCTGCGCCCTCGACGCGCGAGCCGTTCTCGCCCTCGTGGCCGTTCAGGTCGTCCTCGTCGTGGTGGTGGTACTGGTAGCGGTGCTGGCCGCCACCCTGAAGCGCCTCTGCCACCTCGTCGTCCGAATGCATCTCCTCGTCCTCGTCTGCATGGTAACCTTCTCCTGCACCGCCGTAGTACTGCTGCTGCTGCCCCTCGTCGTGCGCATAGTGCTGCGCGCCCTGGTCCGTGTGGCTATGCCGGTTGCCGACATCGACGGCGAGTCCGGCGCCGTGAGGAGGGTTGCGGAGGGAGCGGGTGATGGAGACGGGCGCGGCGCCAGCGTGCTGATGCTGAGCGTGGAGGTGATAGTCGCCCGCGCTCGAGGCGTACGGTGCGTCGTAGGAGGCCATCTCGCGCGACGAGGGGGGGGCGAGCGGAACGGCGAGAGGCGCGGGGAAGGGAGTCGGCCGGGTCGGGTGCGGCGTGGGTTGCTGCGTGAAGAGGGCCACGTGAGTCGAGCTATGGGCACGAGAGGGTCCCGGGCGAGGTGCGGACCTGGGTCGAGGGGTCGGGGCCGGGTGGGGAGGAGAGCCGTCCGTTCCGAGGCGTGCTTGCGGGTGCGAGGGTCGTGGGTCGTCCTGGGTCGTCAAAGTGGTCGTCCAGTCTCCTCCAAGCAAGCGTGCACTCCCTCTCGAGCTGTCGAGGGCGACGCGTCGAGGGCGAACCGCGACTTGAGGAGGATCTCGCGTAAACACCCCGCGCACTTGCCACAAAGTGGGCTCATTGTAGGCTGGGAGGAACTGCGCAGTATCACTGCTCCATGGACGCCTGCGCTGGAACCGCTCCACGTCATGAGGAGCGAGGAAAGCGGTTCCGTCTCGCCGTCACACTCGACGACAACAGCGACAACCGCTCTGACTGATCTGTCTGGGATGAGAGCGCAGCGGGAGCGCACGCGCCACTGCATTGCGCGACTCGGGAGCATGCTCGACCGACGAGGTGCCTCCGTCGCCGTCGATGTCGCCCGCTCTCGACCACAACCCTTGCACGCTCGCTCGCTCAGAGCGCCAGACGAGACGCCCGCCGCATCCCTCGTGTCAGGTCTGAGCCCGCGCCTGCCTCGCCAACGCCGGCTTCGTGTCTTCGCCCCGCCGCATCGCCCTTGCCCCCGCCTCGAGCAACTTGCCCGCTCTCCTCGCCGCACCACGCCCAGGGCGACCTCAGGCTAGAGCGCACGAGCAGCACACTACTCGCAGCACGCGCCCGGCGTCCCGCTCGTCTCGAACAACCGCCGCCTCACGCCGCCTGCACCTCATCAGTTCGCCATGGCAAAGGGCAGCAACCCCGTCGACGCGCACCGCAAGGCCCAACGCAAGGCAGAACTCAAGAAGAACAAGGCAAAGCGCGAACAGCAGCGCGAGGTCTCGACCGTAAAGACCGACACCCGCCGTCCGTTCCCTCCCCCCTCCTCTTCCCCCTCCCGCTCTCCTGACCCAGCTGTGCGCACACAGCCATCGAGGCCGAGCTGCGCCAGCTCAACCAAAAGGCGCAGCAGGGCCCGCTCAGCAAGGCCGACAAAGATGAACTCGCCCGCCTCCGCGCCGACCTCGCGCGCATCACCAAGGCCAAGCAGGAGTGTGCGTCCGCTGCGTCCTCTTACTCGACCTTCTCTCGCCTCGTGCGAGATAGGTAACGATTCACAGGCCTAATGAGATCGCCGCGCTGACACTCCCTCCCGCAGACGTCGAGAAGCACCCCGAGCACCGCAAGTTCGTCTTCCCCGAGCGCGCGCCCTCGCCCTCCGAGCTCGCCTCCGCCTCCGACGAGCCCGCAGGGCTGTACGACCGCAACGGGCGCCTGAAGCACCCCGAGCGGAGCATCTACTTCGACCCCGTCTTCAACCCGTACGGCGCGCCCCACCGGGGATGCCGTACCGCGAGAAGCCCGAGTATGCGATGGCAAGGTTTGGCGGACCGACGCCGGAGGAGATGGCGGCGTTTCAGCCGGTGGTGCAGCCGGCGAGCGGTGATGAGGGTGCGTCCGCGAAACGCCGCTATTTCGCTTCTCGCGCTGACCACTCACGCACGCAGAGTCGAGCGATGATGACGAAGATGAGGACGACGACATCGTTATGCCCGCGGGCCCCCCGCCGACAGGCGCACCAGCAGAGGACGACTCGTCCGACGACTCGGACGACTCGATGGACATCCCGCTCCCGCCCGGCCCGCCGCCGCCTCGACCAGGCAGTGCGCCCTCTCCCCTTCTCCTCGCCGTGCCGAACTGACCTCTCCACGACCTCGCAGCCGAGCCAGCAAAGACCACCTCGCGCATCGCGATCCCTCGCCCCTCCCGCCCCGCCGCCTCGTCCTTCTTCCCCCCTCCGCACCCGCACCCGCACTCCCTCCCCGCGCGGCCCTCCTTCCAGCCCCCACAGCCGCCTCCTCGGCACCCGCGTCCGCACCAGCCGCACAACCCGCGCCTGCCCGCGCGCCCGCCTCCCGTCGCGGCGCACATGTCCGACCCGCTCAACGCGGGCGGCGCGCCCGCGCGCGCGTTCCAGGAGGGGCGCGCGCCGCCGCCCTCTGTCATCGGGCCGGTGCAGCCCCCCGCCGCTACCGCCGCGACAGCGCCGGTGCAGCAGGCGGGGCCGAGCCCGTTCCTCCCTCTCCCAGGTGGGGCGGCAGCCGCCGCGGCGAGCGGGGCCACGATCAGCGCCGCGCCGCAGCTGCGCGACCTGAAGAAGGAGGCGACGGCGTTCGTCCCCGCTGCGATGCGCCGCAAGCTCGCCGCGCAGAAGGCCACGCTCGCCAAGGCGGGGTTGACGAGCGTTGATGCGGCGCGCGGGGGGGAGACGCAGGAGCGCGGCGGGGAGAGGAAGAAGACGCTCGTGGAGGAGATGCGCGAGAGGGGGATTGGTGCCCCGGCGGGGGGTGCGCAGGGCAGGGAGGAGAGGAAGGACGAGGGCAAGGAGGATTATGAGCGCTTCAGGGCTGAGATGGGCGAGTTCTTGTAGCGGACATGGTGACGCGTACTACAACGAGTGTTACAGGACCATGAACAGCGTCACGAGAGAGTGTCTACCGGTGCGTCGCCCTCCGCCGCGCCTTCCTCGCCGTCCGCGACCGCGGCTTCCGATGCGCGTTCGCCTCCTTCGCCTGCATCTCGCGGTGCCGCACCGCCGCCTTTTCCCGGTCATGCTGCTCCTTCTCGCGCGCGTGCTTGAGCTGCTCGTACCTCCGCTCGCGCGCCTGGCGCTCCTTCGCCTCCTCGCGCTCCCTCTTGCGCACCTGCGCCTCCTCCCGCTCACGCGCCTCCGTCTCCTTCCGCCTGCGCGCCTTCTCCTCCGCCTCGCGCTCGTGCTCGGCCTTGAGCCGCGCGCGCTCCTGCTCGCGGTGCGCGCCCTCGAGCCGCTCGACGCGCTCATGCTCCGCCTGCTTCGCCTCCCACGCCTTGCGGCGCTCCTCCTTCCTCCGCGCCTTCTCATCCTTGGCGCGCTGCGCCGCCTCCTCCTCCTCGGGCGTGCGCTCGTGGTGCGCGTGCCCGTGCCCGTGCCCGTGCCCGTGAGGGTGGCCCGCAGCCTTCCGCTCGGCCTTCTTCGCCCTGACGGCCTTCTCGTCCTCCTTGCGCTTCTCCCGCGCGCGGCGCACATCCTCCTCCCTCCGCTCCTCCTTCCGCGGATCATGCGCATGCGCCACCCGCGCCGCGACATCCCCCCTGCGCCTCTCCGCGTCCTCCTCCCTCCGCCTCTCCCGCTCCGCCCTCACACGCGCCTGCACCCGCTCCTCATGCGCCGCGTGCACGCCCGCGCGGCGCGCCTCCCTCCCGCGCACATCGCCCTCGTGCCTCCGCAGCGCGGCAGCATGGCGCGTCGCGAACGCCTCGTGCGAGGCGTGCAGCGCGGCGAGCTTCGAGCGCTGCTTGGCGACGCGGGCGGCGTGCTGCGCGTGCAAGTCGGCGTGCGCGGAGGAGGGGGGCATTCCCGCTCGAGGGCGGCGAGCTTCGCGCGTCGGGTGCGCAGGAGCGCGGCGGAGTGGCGGTGGTCTGCGGGCGAGGCGACGTGGTCAGCGCTGCGAGGGGATGGAGGGGGAGCGGAGGACGCACGGCGGTCGACGACGGCGTCGTGCTCGGCTGTGCCCTCCTCGTGGGGCGACTCGCGGAGGGCCTTGTGCGACTCTGCGGCTCACTCCTCGTCAGCTTCCGTGCGGAGAGAGGGCGAGGGAGCAGAGCGCACCGCTGTAGCGATGCTTCGCATCGAGATGATGCCGCCGCTGCTTCAGCCCGCCATGCTCGCGCTTCGCGTCGCGGAGGTGCCGATGCGCATGGAGCAGCTCGGCGTGCGACGCCGTGCTCGCGTGCTCGTCGTGCCCGGCCTGCGCGTGTTGGACTGCGCGGTGCGTCTTCCGCAGGTGCTCGTGCGCGGTAGACGTCGATTCGTGCGCGGCTTTGCGTCGGTCGCGGAGCGCTGCGGGCGGGAGTGCGAGAGTGAGCGCTGGCAGAGGAGAGAGAGAGAGGGAAGCGACGCACAGAGCTTGGGCTCGTGACGGTGCTTCTCGCGCTGCTCCTGCTCGCCCTGCTGCATCTCCGGTTGCTTCGCCGCCGGCCCCGCCTCGCTCCTCGGCGCGGGCGTGTGGCGCTGCCTCTTGAGCTCCGCCGCCTCGTCGCGCTGCCGCGAGAGCTGCGCGTGCTCCTCTCGTGCCGCCGCACCTTGTCGAGGTAGCGTGCGTGACGGTCGTGCGCAGCTCCTCGGGCGAGGCGTTCGCCTCGCGCAGGCGGCGGACGTGCTCGTCGCGCTCGCGGAGCTTGGCGCGCCGGCTCTCGAGAAGCTCGTGTGAGTGCTGGTGGTCTGCGGGCGAGAGAGGGGGGGAGGTGAACTCGATTGGTGAGAGAGGAAAGCGGAAGATGCGCACGCTGGTGGAGCGCGGCGGCGTGCTCTACTGAGCCGGGCGCGCGGTGCTGGAGCGCCTCGTGCGAGTCTGCCGAAGGCTCGAGTCAGTCGAGAAGCGCGAGGAGGACAAGGAGACGACGCACTCGAGTGAGCGCGACGAAGTTGGCGGTGGTCCGGCCGAGGTCGTCCCCGCACGCGCGCCGTGAGCGCAGCGTGCTCCTCCTCCTGCCGCTGCACCTTCTCGAGGTAGCGGGCGTGACGATCGTGCGCGGCCTGGACCTCCTCGGGCGGGGCGTTCGCCTCGCGCAGACGGCGGAGGTGCTCGGCGCGCTCGTGAAGCTTGGCGCGCCGGCTCGAGCAAGCTCTCGTGAGTGGCGGTGGTCTGCGGGCGCGAAAGAGGAGCGTGAGCTCTACTCGGGAATGACGAAACAGCAGGGCGCACGCTGGTGGAGCGCAGCGGCGTGCTCTACTGAGCCGGGCGCGTGATGCTGAAGCGCCTCATGCGAGTCTGCGGACAGCGGAAGTCAGCTGGGCAACGAGACGAGGAGGATGGGCCGGCGCACCCGAATGAGCACGACGAAGTTGGCGTTGATCCGGGCGGGGTTCCCCCCGTACGCGCGCCGTGAGCACGGCATGCTCCTCCTCCTGCCGCCGCACCTTGTCGAGGTAGCGTGCGTGACGGTCGTGCGCAGCCTGGATCTCCTCGGGCAAGGCGTTCGCCTCGCGCAAGCGGCGGAGGTGCTCGGTGCGCTCGTGGAGCTTGGCGCGCCGGCTCTCAAGGAGCTCGTGCGAGTGCTGGTGGTCTGCGGGCGGGAGAGGCGGGGAGGTGAGCTCGATTTGTGTGAGAGAGGAAAGCGGAAGATGCGCACGCTGGTGGAGCGCGGCGGCGTGCTCTACTGAGCCGGGCGCGTGGTGCTGGAGCGCCTCGTGCGACTCTGCGGGGAGGAGGTCAGTCGAGCCGCGAGCGGAAGTCAGACGATCGACGTACCCGAGTGAGCCCGACGACGGTGTTGGTGCACGTCCTTTGTGAGCGCGGCGTGCTCGTCCTCCTGCCTCTGCACCTTGCCGAGGTAGCGAGCGTGACGGTCGTGCGCGGCCTGGATCTCCTCAGGCGGGGCGTTCGCCTCGCGCAAGCGGCGGAGGTGCTCGGCGCGCTCGTGGAGCTTGGCGCGCCGGCTCTCAAGGAGCTCGTGCGAGTGCTGGTGGTCTGCGGGCGAGAGAGGGGGGAGGTGAGCGCGACTTGCGGTGGAGGAGAGCGGACGGACGCACGCTGGTGGAGCGCGGCGGCGTGCTCCGCTGAGCCAGGTTCGTGGCGCTGGAGCGCTTCGCGCGAGTCTGCCGAAGGCTCGAGTCAGTCGAGAAGCGCGAGGAGGACAAGGAGACGACGCACCCGAGTGAGCGCGACGCAGCTGGCGGTGGTCCGGGTGGGGTTGACCTCGTACGCGCGCCGTGAGCGCGGCGTGCTCCTCCTCCTGCCGCTGCACCTTGTCGAGGTAGCGAGCGTGACGGTCGTGCGCAGCCTGGATCTCCTCGGGCGGGGCATTCGCTTCGCGCAAGCGGCGGAGGTGCTCGGCGCGCTCGTGGAGCTTTGCGCGCCGGCTCGCAAGAAGCTCGTGTGAGTGGCGGTGGTCTGCGGGCGCGAAAGAGGAGCGTGAGCTCTACTCGGGAATGACGAAACAGCAGGGCGCACGCTGGTGGAGCGCAGCGGCGTGCTCTACTGAGCCGGGCGCGTGATGCTGAAGCGCCTCATGCGAGTCTGCGGACAGCGGAAGTCAGCTGGGCAACGAGACGAGGAGGATGAGCCGGCGCACCCGAATGAGCACGACGAAGTTGGCGTTGATCCGGGCGGGGTTCCCCCCGTACGCGCGCCGTGAGCACGGCATGCTCCTCCTCCTGCCGCCGCACCTTGTCGAGGTAGCGTGCGTGACGGTCGTGCGCAGCCTGGATCTCCTCGGGCGGGGCGTTCGCCTCGCGCAGACGGCGGAGGTGCTCGGCGCGCTCGTGAAGCTTGCGCGCCGGCTCTGCAGGAGCACGTGCGAGTGCTGCTGATCTGCGAGCGGGAGAGGTGGATGGTGAGCACGACGTCCGGCGGGAGAGAGCGGACGGACGTACGCTCGTGGAGCGCGGCGGCGTGCTCCACAGAACCGGGTGCGTGGTGCTGGAGAGCCTCGTGCGAGGCTGCCGAAGGCGTGAGTTAGTGGGAAGAGGAAGGAGGAGTTGGACGCAGCACACCCGTATGAGCGCGACGAAGCTGCTGATGGTGCGGGTGGCGCTGAGCCGGTGCCTGGCGAGCTTCCTCGGCTCTGCGGCTAGACGGCTCGAATTGGCCTCGAGGCTCGTTGACGGGACTTGGCTGCGATAGGTTATCGAAAGGTGAGTGGGCAATCATTGCGCGAACGCGTCGGCGGCGACCGCACCTCGCTATCGCTGTCGGTGTGAACTCCGACGGCGTGCTGCCGGCTGCGGTGCTTCTGAGCGAGGTGAGCATGTCGCGCCTCCTCCTCTGCAAGGTGCTGCTGCAGCGCGACGTTGCGAGGGCTCGCGCGCGCTTCGCTCCGCAGGCGTTCAAGACGGTCCTCGCTGTGCGCGACGTGAGCACGACGGAAGTGCTCCAGTCGCTCCTCCGCGGCACGGTCTGCGGATCTCTGAGGTCAGCAACGACAACTCAAGGAAAGGGAGAGACGCACGAGCGCGAAGAGCTTCGTCGTGCTCGGGGGTCCCGGCCATTGTCGAGGCGACGCGTTGGCGGTACACTGCGCGGCAAGACGAGGTCAGACCGGAGCAGGCAGCCAAAGGTCGGCGGACTCACGGTCCTTCTCCAGCTTGTGCCGCTGCTTCTGCGTCCGAGCCGTCGCCCCGTGCTCGGCCTGCTCCGCTGCGCGCAGGCGGTCATACGCGTCGTCCATCGCGCGATGGGACTCCTCCGTCGGCTGCCGCTCATGCATCCTCCGCGCCTCATTGAAGTGCTCCTGCGCTGAGTTGAGCTCGTGCCGGGCGTCAACTGCCGATGCTTCGGCGAGCTTGAGTTGATGTGCGCGGCCTGTAGCGGGACAACGGATGCGGGCCGGGTCAGCAGTCGCCCGCTCGTCTCGCGGAGCACTCGCGAGGACGTACTGGTGTGCGGCTTGAGACGCTTGACGTGCTTGCGCGTCTCCTCGTACTCCGCTCGCCTCCTGCGAGCGTCCTCCTGCGCTTCCGCCAAATGTGGGTTGCGGCGAGCGAAAGCTTCGGCTTCGAGAGTGCGGCGATGCTGAGAATCGCGAAGCTGGACGGCGGCGGCGAGGTCTGCGACGGGCGGGGTCAGAGAACGGCTCGGAGCAGAGCGAACTCGACGCACGAGCAGGAGCATGCCGGCGCTGATCTTCGGGCAACAACGCCTGGAAGTCTACGGGAATAGAGAGGTAAGCTGGTTCGACAGAAGATTATGGGCGAACGTACGGCGGAAGGCGGCTTCGCGCTCGGCATGGCGGTCGTGCGGCGTCAGACCCTCGTTGTCCTCTGCAGGCGCGCGAGCGAGGAAAGAAGGTCATGAGCAGGCCAGCTCAACGAGCGAGAGCGACGACGCACGAGGGCGACTTCTTGCATGTTGCTCGTGCTCGGCGGAGAGGCGAGCGAAGCGCTGTTCCTCGTCAGCGAGGCGAGCTTGCAGACGACCGTCGCGGGGTTCGCCTGCGCTTCGGCTCGCAGCTCGTTGAGGCGGATGTGCTGGCTCTGAAGATGGCCGTGGCGGAAGTGATGGAGTTCGCGCTGCGCGCGGTCGTCTGCAGGTGCGGATATCAGCGCGAGCGGGGAAAGCGAGTTCGGCAAGACGGACGAGCTCGGCGCGCTGCCGTGATCTGCGCGTCGCGGTCGGGACCTTGCGCTGTTGCCTCAACGTGCGCGAGGTGACGGGCGGATTCTGGCGTGAGAGGGCAAGGTGAGCGGGACCCTCCAGGAAGGAACAGCGGCGCTTACCTTCGACCGCGTTCTCGTGCCGGGCATGCTCTGCGTGCGAGTGACTCGTGATAGGTGCGCTTCGAGTCCTGGAGGCGGCTCTCGGCGAGCTGGACCTGTCGCGCATTCGCCTCGCTCGGCTCGCGGTGCATAACAGCGACGGCCTGGCGGTGCGCGTCCTGCGCTGCCGTCAGCTCGTGGCCGGCGCGAGTCGCAGCAAACTCGGCCTCGCCGACCCGCCGGCGGAGATCTGCGCGGATGAGCTGTCAGGCTTATCGTTGCTACTGGAGAAGCGCGCGCGACGAACCTGCGGGGGGCGGCTGCTGGTAAACGGTCTGCGGGCCGAGTCCCCGCTGCTCGTGCGGAGGTTCTGCGCGAGGCGGGGCCTCAGTTGAGCGCAAGACGACCGGAAGAGCGAGGACGAACCCGCAGACTGCGGCGGCCGTTCGTAGCCCGACTGCGCGTCGAGCGCTTGCGGGCTGCCGGCGTGATCCGCACGAGACTCCTGACCTGCAGGGTGATGGAGGCCGTGCTCTGCGAGACGAAGCCCTTCGTCAGTGACGACACGAGGTTGAAACGGCGGTGAGCGCTGCGCACCGTCTTCTCCGTTGACCTCCGCACTCCTTGCGCGGTCCTCGTGCTTCTGCATCCGTTCGAGATGAGCATGCGCGTGTTGAAGGCGCTCTTGTGCCCGCTGGATCTTGCGCGCCTGCTCGGGAGTGCGCGGGCCGCGGCGCAGCTCGTCGAGCTCTTTTTCCCGGCGCTCAACCGCGCGTTCGGCGTGCTCTCGTGCGAGACCCGCCGTTTCGAGACGGTGCTCGGCGTCTGCGCGGCTCGGGAGGTCAGCAACCCAAAAGCAAGAGGAAGACCCGCGGCGGGACTCACCGGTACCGGCCCGTGCACCCTTCTCGTCGGTTTCTGCTTTGACCACGGCGCGCTGCGCGTGCTCGACGTCTACGCGTGCACGGTTGATGCGGTCCTGGTTGGGCGGGGAGCATGGTCAGCAGCATCGAGCTCGTCTTGCGCGACCTCGAGCTTGTCGCGCGCGGCGTGAAGGCGGTGGACCGTCGATGCATGCACTGCACGGTGGGGCGAGCGGTGAGTCATTGAGTGAAGAGTCGGAGGAGCAGGGGGACGCGTACCGTCGCGATGCGCCTGCGCGACCTCCTCGGGGTGGGCTCGGGGGTCACGGAGGAGTGCGGCGTGTCGGCGGACGAGGTCTGCAACGGCAGATTCGTCGGCGACGCACGAGCTTAGAGAGTGGGAATGAAAGCGCACCGTTGTGATGCTCGTCGTGCTCGCGCGAGACGTCGTGCAGGTGTCGCTTGGCATCGGCAAGTTCGCGCTGAGCTGCACGGCTATGCGGATGCTTCGCGAGTTCAGCCTGAGCGTGCTTGACGCGCTCGAGGGCGTCTTCGTGCTGCTGCTCGTGTTGGCGCACTGCGGAGAACCGCCGAGGACTCAGCGAAAAGTCTGCGGCTAGCGGAACATGGTCGGGAGGACGCACATGAAGCTTCCGGCCCGTTCGCATGCTCGCCGGCGTCATGTTGGCGAGCATCGTGCCCTTTGGAGGATAAGACGTGAGCCCACCATTTCATGGGAGCAAGGGGAGCGAACGCACCGCCTTCGTGCTCTTCCTGATGCTGCTGATGCTGGTCTGCGCGAGCTTCGGCCTCCTCAAGGGCCTTGAGGTCGTCCGGGTCACCGGTCCGCTCGTACCGCTCGCGAGCCTCAGCGACCTCGTCAGCGCGCCGGTCGGCGTGTTCGGCGAGGAGACGATCTGCGGAAGGAAGGTCAGCACCGGGAAGGAGGCGAGGCGCGGATTGCAGACTAACGGTACTGGTCGTCGCTGCAAAGGGGGCGGGATGGTCAGCGAGGTTCGCGCGTGCAGTACGAAGCGAGGCGCACCTGATGCCGAGATCGCGAGCCGCTGCCGGGACGAGGTGTAAGCGTGACTGAGCAATAAGCCGGAAGACAGGTGGACGACGCACTCGGGAAGCGGGTGAGAGGCTGACGATACCGCTCCTCGAGCGCCCGCAGGAGTAGCAGTTCTCAAGAACTTCGTGAGCGGCGTCCTCGAAGGCGACAGGGCGCGGCGGCGGGCGGCGCGCACGTAGACGGTGAAGGTGTGCGAGCGACTGACGGTAGCGCTCTCTCGCTGCGGTCGACGAGTCGTCAGCTCTGAGCGTTGCGGTCCCGCGCATGAGACGCACCCTCGGAGAGCTCGTCCTCCGGGTAGGCGCGACGGCGGGCCTCGTCTGCTGCCCAAGCGTTGCGCTGCCGCTGCCGCTCTTCCTCCGCCTCGCGCCGCCGCCAGTCCTCCTCCTCGTCGCGTTCGTCCGGAAAGGGTTCGAGAGGGACAGGTTCTGCGCGGGCGTAAAGTCAGCTCAAGTCGCTGGGAAGAGGCGAAGAGCGAGACGCACGGCTGTACCCCAGGTTGCCGTTGTCGTAGGACGGGTCTTGCTGCTGTTGGTACCCGTCATCGTAGTACGGGTCCTGCTGCTGCTGCTGCTGGTACGAGTCGTTGTACATGCCGCCAGCGCCGAGGCCGTCATCGCGGTACCCGCCGTTCTGGTCGAACTGCCCGCCCTGGTCGAACTGCCCGCCCTGGTCGAACTGCCCGCCCCGGTCGAACTGCCCGCCTTGGTCGAGCTGACCGCCTTGGTCGAACTGCCCGCCCTGGTCGAACTGCCCGCCCTGGTCGGAGCTGTTCTGCTGGTTCGAGTACGCCCCGCCCTGGTCGAGGTTATTCTGCGAGTCGGGGTACGCGCCGCCTTGATCGTACGAATCCTGCGGCGTCGAGTCCTGGGGGAACACTCCTCCGCCGCCCGCGTTGAGGCGGTCCTGCGAGGGGTCGAAGCCTCCCGCAGAGGGCTGGTCGTACGACGACGAATCTTGACCGTCGCGGGCGGACGGGTCCTGCGGGAACGATGAGGAGGTGTCGGGCGGGTACGCCGAGCTGTCGCCGTCCATGTCGCGGTTGTTCGACAGCTGATCTTGGCGCGAATCTAGCGGCGGATCCTGCGGCTGGTCGTACGTCGAGTCTCCTGCGGTGGCAAGCTCCGTTAGTCACCGTTCCGAACGAGGCGTCGACGATGAGGATGCACCTCGCCCGCCGAGCGCGTCGCGATCCTGACCCAAGTCCTCGGGCGTAGGCGAGCGTTCCGACGGGTCTGTTTCGGGACATCGTGAGCTTCTCGTCGTGTGAGCGCGGAAGGGGAAGCTCACTGTACGCGTCCCGTTGCGAGGTCGTGCCGAGATCGTCGTCCTGCGGGCCCTGCGAGTCCGAATAGGCCGGGTTCGTGTCGTCGTCCTTGAGCTGCGACGCCGCGTAGCCTCTGCCTGCTCCGAGTGCAGCGCCTCCCGCAGCACCGGCAGCAACGTCGCGACCTGCGGAGCATCCAGAATGAGACGGGGTCCGGCACGCGAGATCAAGAGGGGCGGAAGACGAACCCGCATAGCCCTGTCCCGTCTTTTGCGGCGAGTCCTGCTCGTCATCGCTGAGCGACGAGCCCTGCTGCGCGCCGCCCATCGAGTCCTTGGTTGGCGCGTACGGATCGACGTTGTCCGCCTTGTCCTGTCCGACAAGCGCCTGCGGGTCGTCCTGCGCGTTCCGAGCAGCGTCGTCGTCGTCGTTGTCGTCGTCGTCGTTGTCGCCGTCGCCGTAGCTGTCGCCCCGCTTCTTCCCCGTTGAGCGCGAAGGATCGTCGTCCCCGACGGGCGACTTTGCCACGCCGTTCGGCTGGTCGAGATCGTCGTCGGAGACGTTGCCCGCTAACGACGGGTCGTCCCGCGCGTCGATACCGCCAGACCGAGCGGGAGCTGCCGCTGACTGCTGGTCGAGGTCGTCGTCGGAAAGGTTACGCGCTGACGAAGGGTCGTCCTGCTGAGCGCCGACCCCGCCGACACGAGCGGGAGCTGCCGCTGGCTGCTGGTCGAGGTCGTCGTCCGAGAGGTTGCGTGCCGGCGACGGGTCGTCCTGCTGCGCGTCGAGCCCGGCGGCACGAACGGGAGCTGGCGCTGGCTGCTGATCGAGGTCGTCGTCGGAGAGGTTGCGCGCCGACGAAGGGTCGTCCTGCTGCGTGTTGAGCCCGCCGAGACGAGCCGAGGGCGTTGCGGACGACTGGCCGACCTGCGCGCCGGGGGCGGATGTGGCGGCGGGGTAGTCCCAGTCGGAGGAGGCAGGGTCGAGCGAGGTACGACGACTTGCGGGAGAGGGCGGGGCGGTTGAGTCGTCCGGGGTGAGCGCGCCGGTGTCGCTCTCGGAGTCGGCGGGGTCGGGGTAAGGCGAAGCGGTAGGAGCTTGACCAGCTGACCGAGGTTGCGCTGCGAGCGAGATGGTCAGCTTCGCTCAAAACTAGGCGATGAATGATGGGAACGCACGAGCGTAGGAAGAGGCGTCCGTGTCGTACCCACCCCTGTTGCCGTCCCGCCCAGCGGTACTCGCGGTCCCCATCCCGCCCACCGCGTACGGGTCGTTCGCGCTTGTCGCGTCAACGTACCCTCCCGCAGAGGGCTGCGCTTGGCCGTACGCGTCGTCATCATCGCTGGAAGCAGGCGGAACAGCTGCCGCCGCGGGAGCGCGCGGGCGGCCGAACGACGTCGACGGGTCGGCGGGCGCGTCGCGCTGCGGCGGCGGCGCAGGCGCGTAGTTCTCGTCGTCGGACGTCTGCGGCGTGTTGCCGCCCTCGTCGGAGGAGTCGGGGTAGGTCGGCGCAGAGCGGGAGGTGCGCGAGAGGCCGGCGGAGCGCATCGGCGCGTCCTGCGAGACGGCGGCTGCGGGAGAGGCCGCGTAGTCGTCGTCGGAGGAGGGCGGTGTTGGTGCGCCCGCGGTGGAGAAGGAGGGGCGGCGCGCCGCGGCGGAGTACGGGTCGCGAGCGGAGGCCGTGTTGTTGTCGGCTGCAGGTCATGGAAGCGAGTAAGTTTCGATTCGCCCTCGAAGGAGAGCGGTAGAACGCACCCTCATCGTCGGCGTCGCTGTCGTCGAACGCGCCCGATGGTGCACTTCGGTCCGCCATCCCGTTCCTCCTGATGCCGTCGCTCGCCGTGCCTCGCGCGACGGGTCCTCCATCGCCCTCGTCCTCGGCGTCGAAGCCAGCGTCGCTATCCGAGTCCGGGTAGGACGCGCCGGCAGCTCCAGCAGCGACAGGAGCGGCAGCGGCAGCAGCCGCGACGGGAACGGCTGCGCGGCTCCCGCCCAAGCGCGGGCGCTTCGACGGCGGCGGCGGCGGAGGCGTGGGAGGGGCGGACGCGTCCGAGTCGGTCGCGGCGTCCGTGGCGTACGGATCGGGCGAGGGAGCTCCGTCGCGGGTGCTCGCGTACGAGCGGCGCCCAAGGGGCGGTGCGGGCGCGCCGTAGCTGCCGTACGAGGGTGAGGGCTGCGGGGCGGGCGCAGGCGCCGCCTGCGGCTCGTCGGCGTAGCCTCCGTCGACTTGCTGCGCCCCGTTCGAGCCGGCGTACGCCGCCTGGTTGCCCGCCCCGCCGTACGCGTCGTAGCCGCTCACGCCTCCCGCCCTCCTCCCGAGCGATGCCGACGCCGACGCGGCCTGCGGCTCGAACGCCTCGCCGTCCGTCCCGCTGTCCTGCCCGCCCGCAGCCGAGGCCGCCTGCGGGCTGAACGGCGCGTCGTCCGAGTCACTTTGCGCAGGTGGCGCGAGGGCAGCACGGCGCGCGCTCTGCGGCTGCGGGTCGAACGCCCCGCTGTCGGACGCGTAGCTCTGCGCTGGCGGCGGCGGCGGGAGAGCGCGCCCCGCGCTCTGTGGCTGCGGGACGATCGGCAAGTCGTCGCCGCTGCTGGACGACCCGGCGATGCTCGCGGGCTGCGGGACGAACGCCTGCGGCGGCGCGGCGGGAGAGGACGGGTAGTTGGAGGGCGGTGAGGTGTAAGAGGAGGTGTACGGCGCGGGAGGTGCGGCGTTTGGGGCGGGGGAGGAGTCGTAAGGTGCGGAGGAGGAGGCGTAGCTCGCCGTCGGCTGGGAGGCGAATGCGGGTGCCTGCGGGTAGGTCGGCGCCGACGAGGGCGCGTACGACGTTGTGGGCGGGGAGGCGTACGAGGGGTTGTACGGCGCGGCGTACGATGCGGGAGGAGAGGCCGGAGAGCCGAACGAGATGGGCGGAGGGCCGTACGAGGTCGGCAGAGAGGAGGGCGTGCTGTACCCGTACGAGGCTGGAGGAGAAGTGGGCGCGACGTATGAAGCGGGCGCGGCGTACGAGGCGGTGGAAGCCGACGGCGCGGCGTACGAAGCCTGCGGGAGCGGCTCCGGGCCCGCCGAGGCGTACGAGCGCCCACTCGTGCGCGGCTGCGGCGCGGGCTGGCTGAAGTCGGGAGGCGCGTCGCTGCGCTGCGGCGGAGCGGGCGGTGCGCTCGTCCAGCTCGTCGTCGGAGCCGGCGAGTAGGCCTGGCTCGAAGACGGGCCCGACGAGTAGCCCGTTTGGCGCGGCGGCGGGCTCGACGGGTCCGTCGCCTGGCTCGCCGCGGCGGCCGCCGGGAGCGACGACGAGTACGCCTGCTGCACATGAGGAGGAGCATAACGCTGCGTCGCCGGCGCGGACGGCGCGGCGAACTGCGGCGGCGGCGGCGGGCTCGCCTGCGTCGGCGACGACGCCGGGCTTGCGTCCTCGTCCGACAGGTTCGACGGCGCGACAGACGGCGCCCTCGCCGGCGGCGACGGGGCGTACGACTGCGGGGCGCTCGAGCTCGGCTGCGGGTCAAACGCGCCCGGGAGGGTCCGCGGCGGCTGTCCTGCGGGGTGCGGCAGGGCGCGACTGCGGGAGGGCGAAGGCGCCGGGAATGGAGGCGCGCTGCCGCTGCGCGGCTGGGGGCGGGGAGAGGCCGGGATGTAGGAGGGCCGCGGAGGGGGAGGCGAGTACGTCTGCAACGGCGGGGAGTAGAGCGGGCTGGGCGCGGGCACCGAGGAGAAACCGGGCGGCGCGCTCTCGACACGGGGGATGAACGTGCCAGGGAGAGGGCGCGTCGAGGTAGGCGGAGGAGACGACGGGTAGTACGGCGCGGGCGCAGGGGGCGACTGGGTATACCCGCGCGGCGGGAGGTAGGGGTTCTGCGAGACGGTCGTCCTCGACGGCGGCGCGCGGTTCTCAAGCCGCGGCACGAACGCCTCGTCTCCGCTCAACTGCGGCGAGGACGGCGACGAGTAGCTCTGCGAGGGTGCAGGAGCCGGGCGAGGAGGGTACGATGCTGGGAAGGGCGCGTAGGCGGGCTGAGCGAATGCCTGCTGCTGCGAGCTCGGGGTGGGGATGAATGCGGCGGGCGGCTGCGAGGGAGGCGCCGTGCGACGCTGGGATGCGGATGATGGTGAGCACGACTGAGAGGCTCGACGCGAAGAAGAAAAACGCACGGCCGGGAGAGAACGACGAGCTTCTCGTGGGCGCCGGAGAAGGCGACTGCCAGAGCTGCGGCGGCGGAGACGGGTTGGACGCGATGAAGCGCGCGTTCGCAGCCATCTCGTCGGCTGTCGAGACTGGGGCGGCGGCGCGACTTGCCGCAGGAGCGGCGCGGGCGGCGGGGCGACTTGCCGTGCGTGCGTCGGTGCCGGGAGAGGCGCGGCGGGGTATGGCTGGTACGCCTGCGGCGGAGGAGGAGGTCGCGCCATGATGGGCGGCGGCGGCTGGATCGGCGGGGCGGTCGAGGCGTCGAAGCTGGACGAACGGGACGACGGCCCGGCGGCCGAGCGGTCGATGGAGGGATCCGAGTAGCTCATGGCTGCCAGAGAGAGTAGGATGAGCGCCTTCTTGAGGGGAGGTGAAGAGGAAGGGAGACCAACCGCCCGTGTTGTCCGAGTCCTCCGCAGGCGAGTCATCGGGCGCAAGTGACCCCGCTGGCTGCGGCTGGAAGCGGTCGTCGTAGGACGCTGTCGAGGGACGAGGGTCGAAGCGCTGGTCTGCGAGTGCAAGTAAATCAGCGAAGAGCGAAATGCGGCTTGGCGGGAAGACTTGCCGTCCGAGTCGCGCGGCGAGGCCACGTCGACGTCGCTGCGGGAGTTGTCGCCTGTGTACATTGGTGAGCGTGGGTTGAGCCGATGGAGGAGGCAGACGCACGCTGATCCTCAACGCGGTCGCCCTGGCTCGCATCGTCCACCGCTTCATTCCTCCTCCGCTCCCTCTTCGTCGTGTCCGGCTGCTCGTCCCGTCGGCTATCCTCGCGCCGCCCGTCGTCCTTGCCTTCCCGCTTGTGCCACCACTTCCCGAGCCAGCCACCCTGCGGCTGATCCTCCTCCTCGCTGCTCGCGGCCGGGTACGGGTGATGGTGGTGATGGCGGTGAGCGACGCGGTGGTAGACGGTGGGCTGCTCGGGCTTGTCCCGCCGCTTTGAGCGGGACGAGGGGGAGGTGGGAGGCATGCTGCTGCGAGCACTGCGGGTCAGCGAGGGATGGGGAGCGGAAGGAGGGAACGCAACGCACCCGTTCCTGCCCGTGCTAGCTGGACTCGTAGCAGTAGCTGGAATCGAGCAAGCAGAGTCGCAGTCTAACAACGAGGCGACGCGGACAAGGGCCGCGCTGGAGAGGGGCGCGGGCGTGGAAATAGGAGAGAGCAAGGTGCCGCGGACTCTCCGGAGGCGTCTCGCTTTTACGAGGGCGCGCAGCCATGCCTAGGACTGCGGTCGAGTCAATCTTACCTGGTTCGCGCGTGTGTAGAGGCAGAGACAGCGCCAAGGAGATGAAGAGGAGGAGGAGCGAGAGGACGACGACGGCAGTAGGAGCGGCGAGCGCGGATTCGAAGCACACAAAGAGACCTCTCTGAGCAGTTCTGGCGGAGCAGAACGCGTCCCAGCGGGAGTCGGTGGGTGTTGCTCTCGCGAGATGGACGCGTCCCAGCGGGTCGCCTCTCTCCACGCGTAGCGCTCCCGCTTTCCTCGCGCCAGACGCGATGCCGCTCCCAGACGTGCACCCAGACGGCGACCCCTTCGCAGAGCAGGACAAGGCCCGCGCCGCGTCGTCCTGGCTCGGCCGCATGGAGGCCAACGCCCTCGACGAGCAGCACACAGTCGTCGCCCTCGCACGCCGCTCAAGGCCCGTCCCGCAGCAACGGCAACGGCTTCACCGCCCCGCCCCGCCCCCGTCAAGCGCGAGTCCTCCGGCGGAGGCGCAAAGGGCCCCAAGGCCAGGCAGAGCCTCGGCACCGACTCCAACGGCAGGGAGATCCTCGTCGTTGACTCGGATGACTCGGATGAGGACGACGACGACCACGAGCCGGGCGCGGGCGACGACGACGGCTCCGAGGGGGAGAGCGGCGAGGGATCCGGCTCGGAGGACGACGACGGCGCGGGCTCCGACACACCGCAGGTGCCTGGCGTCGACGATGAGGATGAGGACGACGACGACGACGACGACTCGGACGACGACTCGAGCTCGAACGCGAGCGGGCCCGCTGGTCGCGCGGGCGAGGACGTCGACATGGCCGACGGCGCAGCGAAGGTCAAGTCGTCCAAGAAGGCGGTCGGCCCTTCCGAGGGCGGAGACGCGACGATGCAGGACGGCGACGCGGCTACGGACGGCGCGGCAGGGCAGCCGAAGAAGAAGCGCGTCCCCAGGGTCCACTCGCCCACACCGCCGCCTCTCGCACCGAAGGAGCGCCCGACCATCCGTCTCAGCATCACGCTTCCGCCGAGAAAGGGCGTCGACGTCCCCGAGTACAACGTGCGCGCGCTTGCGGTGCAGGCGGGCTTCCTCAAGGAGGACGAGGAGCCGCCCAAGGTGGACGAGGAGAGCGATGCCGAGGGCAAGGGCAAGGAGGGCGACGGTGCCGACACTCCCGTCGGCCAGGGTGGTGAGAACGGTGCCCCGCCGGTACGTTTCTGGTCTCTTCCGTACGCTCGTCCCCTCCTATCGCCAATCCGCCCGTGCAGAAGAAGCGCCGCAAGCGTGGCCCGAACGTTGTTCTCGGCCGCTTCGGCGGCTACGACGTCGACGACCCCTTCGTCGACGACGCCGAGATTGAGCTGTACGAGGTACGTCCCGTCCCGCCCCGCCCAGCTTCGCGGGGCCGGGAATGCGCCGTCACCGCGTGGTCGCTTACACCCGGTCCACTCCTGCGCAGCCCCGCTCGTTTGCGCGCCCGAAGCGCGACGGCTACTTCATCCAGACGGGCGAGGTCGAGGTGCTCGCCCGGCGCGGGCGCGTGAAGGGCTCGAAGAACAAGCCCAAGGTGCGTCTTCACCGCGCTCACCATCCGTCTCTCGCTGCTGACTCACGCGTATGATGCGCGCAGCTCGACGAGAACGGCAACCCGATCCCCACCGCGCCCTCGCGGCGCAAATCGAACAAGATCGTCGTCGGGCCGGACGGCAAGCCCAGTGCGTCCCCTCACCTGCACAGCGCGTGCTCCGTCCTGACCATTCGCTCGCATTTTCGTAGTACACCCCGCCGATGCTGCGCCTGCGACCGAGGGCGGTCTCCCGCACAACGCGGGCTCGCCGTTCCCGCCGAAGAAGGTCCGCAAGCCGGTACGCTTCTCCCCCGGCATGAGTCTTGCGCTTCACTCGCAGCGCACAGCTGATCTGAACCCGAGTCCTTGCGCACAGGGCGAGTTCTCGAAGGAGCTGCAGGACGATTTCGACATGCTCCGGCGCGAGGTCGAGAACAGTGCGTCCGCCCCATCCTCTCTTTCCAGCAACCATCGTCGCCCCACTCCACCCCGCCATCTACTCGATCTTTTCGCTCTCTCCTAACGCCCCTCCGCTCGCCCGCAGCCGTGTGGGAGCAGAAGAACAAGTTCCCGCCCGACCTCAAGGAGACGCTCATCGGCGTCGCGTTCCACGCGCTCCGGCTCGACGAGTACGACGACGACTTCTTCGCCGTCATGCCCGACATCTTCGGCTACAACCTCTTCACGATGAAGAAGCTCATCAAGCGCGAGGTCTACACGGGCCGCATCGCCGACCTCACGCAGCAGCAGGACGACCTCCTCGAGGTCATCCGCAAGCACATCGAGGAGCACTACCCCGCTCAGCGCGCCGAGTACCTCGCCAAGCTCGAGGAGTGGGACAAGAAGCAGGAGCAGGGGATTGGCGGCGCGCCGGGCGTGGGCGCGGCGAGGAGGACGCCCGAGCCGCCTGGCGGAAGGCCGCCCGGGTTCGGCCACTCGCCGGCGATCGCTACGCCTGCGCTCGGCGCGCTCGAGGGCGCAGTCGACTCGCCTGCGGTGGACAAGGGCGACGACGAGGACAAGGACTGTGCGTGGCCCGTCTCTCTCGGCGCGCGCGCTCGTTCGGGCGCGAGGTGCTGATAAACGTCTGTGATCGTGTGCAGCCGACGAGCCCAAGTGGCGCTTCCGCTTTAACGACTACGTCCGCGACGCGCTGTACAAGCTCGGCGAGCTCGAGGACAAGAAGTCGGAGCTGACGACCGAGAAGCAGTGCGTGCTCCCCTCTTATCTCGCCAGCTCTTGCTGATGGTGTGTGATGCGCACGCAGGCAGTACGAGAAGACGAAGGACAAGGCTGAGAAGCCGTACTCGGGCAAGAACGCGCGCAAGCAGTTGTACCAGCGCGTGCGTCCGAGCGCTCTGCCTTGTGGCTGCTTCCCATACTGACCAGCGCACGCCTCGCAGATCGTCAACCTGTGGCCGGACAACGATGTCACGACGAACCAGATCTCGCGCGAGAGTGCGTCCTCTCCTGCTCGCCCTTTCCTCCTCTCGTGGCTGACCCGCTTCTCCCCTCGTCTGCAGTCAGCAACTACAAGCTCAAGCTCAAGAAGGCGGGGCTGCTGCCCGCTGAGCCGACCGCTGCTGCCGCGAACGCCGCATGAGGGAGAAGGAGGAGGAGGGGAGAGAGATCGCTTGTTGTGCCCCGCTTGACGTGCCGCGCCATGGCGCTGTAACCTAGGGCGTTCAGCTTGCGTTGGGAGCGGCAGGGAGAGCAGCAGTGAGGAATTCCGCACGACGACCACCCGCGATTTGGATCTCTACGAGAGGGTAGCACGTGCTACCCTCCGCACGCGCGTTCTTTCTCGAGGTCGACTTCCCGTCAGCTTCACCTGCCGCTCTGCTACTGCCATCATGCTCTACCAGAACGCTCTCTGGAGGTGTCCAGCTGGTCGCGCAAGGCGCGCACGCTCCGGGGCGGACCCGGCGGCTCATCAGCTCCTCCTCGCTCGCTGTTCCTCCCGCGCTGCACACCGTCTTTCCAGCCCCAAGGCGCCACTCCCGCTACCATATACGTGGACACTAACATTTGCGGTACGGCTTTGCCGTGCGCGATGCGCTGTTGCGCGCCCCCAACCCCCCGTGCCTTCGACAGCTGATGAGGGCCTCCAGCTGGGGCAACGGCGCGTGGGGCGCTGCTTCGCCGTCGACCACCCGCTAAGACCCTCGTCCGAGCCACACATGCGACTACGGCACGCTCGGACAGCCGCATGGCTCTTCTCCTTCCGCTCTTTCACAATTGACTTGGCTCAGGTTCGCTCGCCTGACCTGGCTTCAGCTGCGGCGGTTCCTCGGACTGCAGGCAAATAATATCCCCTCTTTAGCGTCTAGCCGTGCCGACACCTTGCTCAATGCCGGAGCTGGCGCCGCCCAATTTCCTTCTCTCCTACCCACCTCCTCCGCTCCATTCTCCGTCGGTAAGGCTGGAGGCCCCACAGGCATGAACAGCTCCAGCACTCAGCGGTATGCAAGGGGATGCATGCGGAATGACCTGGCGGACTACGGCGGCGTGGAGCCGCGCAGTTGGGGCCTTTTCCTTCTGCCTCGTCAGACGGGCCGCTCACCGGATGCGCTCCGCCGTCGGCAGGACCGTGCTCAGACTGAAGAGCCATCTACGTCCGTCTTACCCCCTCGTCGATACGCTTGCTCGTGCTCTACGAAACAGGCGCAGCCCCTCGGACGGTGTCCGCCGGCTCGCGCACGCCGGCGAGACGTCAGCACGGCTGCGATCGGCTGGACAAGTACGATGGGCTGCTGACTCTGCTGGAGGAGGCGGAGAGGTGCAGATGGTGGCGGGTGTCGTGCGTCGTGCGCGAGAGGATGGGAGGAAGGTGAAGAAGGCACGCGGACGGTGGGAACGCGCGCTAGATCCGCAGACTTCGCCTCGCATCCTGAGCCACGCATAGCCGTCCGTCCGCACAGCAAGAGAGCCTGTCCAGCGAGAGCAACTTGCCAACCTCGCCTGCTTGACATCGCCCTCGCGGTTTGCCCTCCCCCACATCGGTGCACTCGCGCTTTCGCGCCCGCTGCGCGCGTCCCCTGCCCCGCAGAGATGGACGCGCCCTCCTCCGACGGCGTCGAGATCCTCGAGCCCTCCGCGTTCGCCGCGCACCGCCCCGCGACGCGTCCGCCGCAAGCGTCCACCTCGCGCGGCAGCACCACCGGCGGCGCGCGAAGGTCGTCCGCAGTTGTCGAACGTGATTGAGCTTAGCGACGGTAGCGATGACGAGTTTGCGCTGCCGCCGCCACCGAACCGAGGGGCGAGGTTGGACGACGAGGACGACGACGACGTGCTCGTCGTGGGCGGGACCGCCGCGCTGAACCCCGTCACAAGGTGCGCTTCTCACTTCTTCCTGTATGACGCGCCGCGCTGACCCTCTCCCTCCCGCAGGACGAAGCGTCCCCTCGCCGACCCCTCCTCCGACGAACTTCCCTCCGCGAGCGCATTGTGGGGCGCGCGCCCCGCGCCGCGCTCAGGCGCATCTACAATGGGGCGCAGCGCGAGTTTGTCCGCCGCAGCAGGGCCGGCACCTCCGCCGCCCAGGTGCGCTCCTTCTCCCCACGGCGCTTCCGGTCGCTGACCCTTCCGCACGCGCAGTCGGCCCCGCTTGCACGCGCTCATACCACCCTCGGGTGGATGTCCGATCTGTCGTCCTCCCAGCCTCGCGCAGGTGCGGCAGCGTCCTCCCCGCGCGGCTTCCCTCCCGTCCCCGGCCGCGGCGGCTTCCACTCGTCCTCGCCTGGCTTGCCGCCGCCCGCCGCTGCAGCAACCAAGGGCAAAGGCAAGGCGCGCGCGCCTGACGCGGGGAGGGGCAGCAGTCTGTTCCTCCCCGACGAGGACATCGAGGAGGACGCCGCGTCGCGGTCGTTTGCGGAGGATCTCGCGGCGGCGAAGCGTGCGCGCGCGCCGGCCCGCGCGACGGAGGAGGACGACCCGTGGGCGGATATCCTTGCGAGCCCGGGGGCGGGGGCGAAGGGGAAGGGGAAGGGAAGGCGAAAGAGGGCGCGAGGGGGAAGGGGAAGGAGCGTGAGGTCTCGCTCGAGGCAGGCGCTGGGCGGAAGCGCTCGCTTAGCGCCGTCGTGCCCGAGGGTGCGGATGTGGCTCCTGGCCCTGCGGGGAAGAAGAAGGTGCACCTCTCGCTTCCTTCCCACCCAGGCACCGCTCACCCTCTCTGCGAACAGGCCATCCGCCCCCCGCCAGACAACGCCACTGCCCCCGCCCGCCGCGCTGAGCAAGACTGCGCAGAAGAAGCTCGAGACGGCGGACCGGATGCGCCTCCGAGCCGCGAACACGCTCCGTGCGGGCGACAAGCATGCGTCGACCGCCGAGTTGACGATGCACATCTCGGGGCGGGCGTTCGATGCCGCGCTCGGACTCGGACTCGGACGATGCCGCGACGGGGGCAGGGCGGAAGCGTCCTCGGAAGAAGGCGCCCAAGCCGAGCCCGTGGGTCGAGATCAGCCGCGAGGTGCGCGAGCGGCTTCGGCTCTACGCGTGCGACGTCGAGTGCCCTGAGGTGCCCCGGCAGGGGGTGCGCGCGCTCGATGCCGAGGGCGCTGTGCGGTGGAAGCGCGTGTGCGACCGCGTGTGGAGCGAGGAGAGGAGGATGTTCCTCCCGTTGCAGGACGGCGAGAAGATCGTCGTCGAGGAGGACTCGCGGCTTGTCTTTCTGTGCGTCGCGTCTTTTTCTCCTCGCGCTCTGCTGCGCAAGCTGACACACCCGCGCGCCACAGTACCGCCCTCGACCACACGTCGCGAACCGCACCCTCTCAACGCACATCGCCTCCTCCAGTCGCGCCTCGCGCCGCACGTGAACCTCTTCATCCTCCTTTTTGGCCTCCCGACGCTCTTCCGCGACATGGAGCGCGCGAGGCAGGAGGCGTACCGCAACTCGGTACGCGCGGACGGTGCGGGCGAGAGAGCGGTCAAGCCCGCGGGGATCGGGGCGAACCAGCCGGGCAAGGACGACCTCGAGCTCGAGCTGATGCGGTGCGTCGCCGGCGCGGCCTTCGTTTGCTTTGTCCGGATCGGGCGGGGCTGACTGGACGTTGGCGCGCGCATGCAGCGTGCAGATCCAGTCGCGGTGCATGATCGTCAGCGTCGACAAAGTCCTCGAGGCGGTCGATTGGCTCGAGCAGCTCACGTTCGACGTCGGGCAGAAGCCGTACCAGTACGTCTCGCACCTCCCCTCGCCATCCTCCCTCGCTCACCCGCCCGCCGCCCTCGCCCGCAGGCGCCTCAAGCACTCGCACGTCTCCCTCCTCGGCACCTCGGATGACAAGGTCGCGAGCGGGAAGGACCTCCAGGACACGTACATCAAGATGCTCGCCTCGCTGCCCAAGGTCACCGAGCCCGTCGCCAAGGGCATCGTGGCGGAATACCCGACGCTCCGGACGCTGTATGAGGCGTGGGCGGCGTGTCGCGATGAGAAGGGACGGAGGGAGATGCTCGTTGGGATCGGGGTGCGTGCCGCCGTCCTCTTCCGTCCGGCGAGGCTGCTTCGTGCGGGCTGCCCGCTGACCATGCACAACGCGCGCGCGCAGAGGGGCCGCAACCTCGACGGGACGGCGACGCACCGCGCGATCGGCAAGGACCTCTCGGCGACGATCTACCGCATCATGACCGGCCGTGCGTCCCTCGCTCCTGCTCCCCCGCTCCTTCCTGCAGCTGACAGCTCGCGCGCATGCAGGCGACCCAAACATGTTCCTCTAGCGCCTGCCACGCCTGCAACGCCGCTGTGCTTTCTTGTCTCTCGGCGAGAGCGGAAGGTGCGAGAGAAAGCTGGTAATACAGATGCGCCTGCCTCCTCCTCACGCACTCGGCTGCGCCTCCGCCGCCGACTCCTGCGTCTCCACGGCCGCCTCTCCCGCCTGTGCCTCCTCGCCCCGCTGCGCCTGCGCCTCGAGCGCGAGGTACCGCGCTTGGCCGGGTCCGAGTAGTACAGGAGGTCGCGGCGCGCGACGGGGTCCGCCTTGCCCGGGAGGGGGCGGCCCTTGATGTAGAAGCTGTCGGGGCGGATCAAAGCACGCTGCATTCCCTCTTTTTGCGTGAGCTGGTGCAGAGAGAAGGCTGAGGGGAGGGGACGCACGAGGGTGAGCCGGTTCTCGTACCGCGCGACGAGCGAGCCGTTGAGCGCCTCGATGGCGGCGATCGCGGACTTGGACGCCTTCGAAACAGTGATCTGCACGTTGGGGGTTTGAAGTGCTCTGCGCCCTGTAGCCGCGCTCCTTGTCAGCAGGTGCGGAGGGAAGGGGTAGCAGTGGGGATGCGTACGTCGCCGAGGAGCTTGACGCCGTCCTGCACGCCGTGGACGCAGCGCGTCTCGTAGAGCTCGCGCATGGTGATGGGCCTGCTCGGGTCGATCAGGCCGCGGTCGATCCAGTGCTGCAGCCGCTCGAGGTTGAGCGGGACGAGCGACTCCTTGTTACTGCGGGCGCACGTGCGTCAGCCTCGTTCTCGAGAGCAAGAGGGAGGGGGAAGTGCGCACGGGTTGGTAAAGCCGCGCTTGGGGAATGCGCGGGTCAAGGGCGTCTGTCCGCCCTCGAAGTGCGCGGCGGGCTTGCCGTTCCCGCTGCGCGCGCCCTGACCCTTGTGGCCCCTGCCCGACGTGCCACCGCGCCCTGAGCCGATACCGCGGCCGATGCGCTTGCGCTGCGGGCGGGAGACGGAGCGAGGTGAGATGAGGACGAGGAGGAGATGAAGTGAGCGGGACGCACGTCCTTGGTCGAACCGGGGTGGGAGCGAGGTTGCCGAGGTGAGTTGCCTCTGATGCATAGGGCGGCATGCGCCCTGTGCGGGTGCAGGCGAGGGAGCCGGGCGGCGAGAAGTTGCGAGGAGGAGAGCGGACGACGACGCGGCGCGGGGCTGGGCGAAGGGTGCGCCTGCGAGCGAGAGGCGCTGGAAGGAGCGTGCGAGCGACATCCTCGCTTACTAGAGCAAGTACAGCGGGAGAGAGGAGCGGCTCCCCTCCTCCTCCCGGCGGAGAGGACAGGCGAGGTCAACCCTCAGCACGCGCTTCTCTCGGGCACGATGGGCGCACAGGGCTCCAAGCCAGACCACGAGGCGTCTCCGGACCTGCAGGACCAGTCCTTCTTTGCCTCGCGCAGCCAGCCCGTCAACGCACGCCCGCATCCCGCTCCACTCCCGCGCAGAGCCTGGCACTGACTAGAGCGTACGTGACGCGCAGTTCTCCGAGTCGCTCATCAACCACCTCCAGAGCCAGTCGACCCCGTCCTCGGCCGTCCCCGCGTCGAGGCAGCAGGCCCTCGACCAGCACATCCAGCAGCGCCTCGCCTCGGAGCTCCACCGCCTCCGCCAGGAGGAGCACGCCGTCCGCGACGAGATCGAGCGCGCTCTCGAGAAGGAGAACCTCGACCGCGAGCGCGGCGCCGACCAGGGCGAGGGACAGGGCGGCAAGGCTCTCCCCCACTCGGCGAGCCTCATCAAGGACCTCGAGGAGCTCGAGAAGCGCGCCTCGCTCTCCGCAAGGAGCGCGCAGAGACCGACGACTGGAAGCGCGTCGACGTCGGCAAGGAGCAGCTCGTAAAGTGCTTCCGGTGCGTCTCTCCGTCTCCCTTCGCCGCGGTGAGTCTCCCTATACTCACGCTGCGCCCCTCCCCACTCGCAGCGACAACAAGACGACCCCGCTCAACTGCCGCGAGCAGGCCGAGGCGTTCAAGCAGGCCGTCGCCGGCATCGAGTCGGTGCGTATCTCTCTTCCTGCTTTCCTCCTCCATGTGCTCACCCTCCTTTCTCCGCGCGACAGGCCTTCTTCCAGACCGTCCACGCCGGCAACTAGACGCCCCCGCCCGCCGCCGCCTCCCCTCCCATGTCCCCTCCTTCCCCTCCCGGATCTCCCCTCGGAACGTAGAACCCGCGCCGCGCCTCTCTCCCGAGGCCCTGCGAGCGCGCTGCAACGGACCCCCCGAACCTGCTGTGCTGTACACCCCTTGCCGCACGCCACTCACACGAGAGGGAAGCCGTGAGAAAAGGAGGAATGCACAACCATCGCAACGGAAGAAGGACGCGTCTACGGCAGCTTGGCGAACTCGGCCGTCGCGTCGAGCAGCGCGCGCTCCGTCCCCGCCTCCATCGCCGAGTGGCCTGCGTCGGGGACGATGACCTGCGTTCGCGCGCAGGGGGGCGGAGGGGGATCAGTCCCGGCCTGCTCATGCACCTCGTCGATCGGCGCCCGCGCGCACGCGCTTCGGAAGAAGAAAGAAGAAGAAGAAGAAGAAGAAGGGGACGCACGAGCTTGGCCTCGGGCCACGCGCGGTGCAAGTCCCACGCGGTCCTCGCGGGGCAGACGACGTCGTAGCGGCCCTGGACGATGACAGCGGGGATGTGGCGGATCTTGTCGATCTGGGCCTGCTCGAGGAGGAACCCGTCGCGCGGGAGGAAGCCGCCGTTCTGGAAGTAGTGTGCCTGTGCGCGCGCGCGGGCCGACGGGACGAGGGTCAGCGCGGGTGCGGGGGCGGCATGATGCGAGGGCGTGTCGGGGTGTTAAGACGGAGGCGCAGATTTGGGCGGCGGGCGAAACAGCTCTCCAGCGGACGAGGAGAAGGACGACCTCGCGTGAGACGCACCTCGATCCTGGCAAACGCATCCGCAAACGCCCCGTCCTCGGCCTTGTCCAGGTACTCCTTGTTGACCTGCAGCCGGCTCGTCGCCATCTCCCAGCGGCTCCATGCGCGCGCAGCCTCAGCACGGACGGCTGCGTCGGAGGAGGTGAGGCGCTTGCTGCGCGCGGGCGGGGCGGGTCAGTGCGGAAGGAGGGAGCGAGGGGCAAGGGCGCAACTGGTACGCCGCGATGAGGTCGCCGCGCTCTGCCTCGGGGATGGGCGCGAGGTACTCCTCCCAGACTGTGAAAGCGAAGATGGAGTCGAGAGCGTCAGCTCGCGCTGGGGGCCCGGCAAAGGCAGCGATGGCACGCACAGTCGGGGAAGAGGAAGCTCGTGCCCGACTGGTAGAAGAACTGGAGCTCCTCGCGGCGGAGCTGCGCGCAGGCGAATGGGCGGTGAGCATGGCCCCAAGGCAAACGATAGGGGAAGCGGAAGCGCACGGTGAAGATGCCGCGAAGGGTGAGCGACTTGACGCGGTCGGGGTGCGTCTGGGCGTACGCGAGCCCGAGGGTGCTGCCCCTGTCACCCGTGCCAATACGAAGAGCGGGCTCAGCCTCTCTGGCCCACACACAGGAGGAGAGAGCGGACGCACCAGCTCCCGCCAAAGACATGCCACTTGTCCACGCCAAGGTGCTTCCTGACCTTCTCAAAGTCCTCGACGAGGTCCCACGTCGTGTTCTCCGCGAGCTCGGCAGCAGGGAGCGAGTCGCCCGACCCGCGCTGGTCGACGAGCGTGATGTGGTACACGTTGGGGTCGAAGCGCTGCGCATCGCGCGGGTCGCAGCCGCCGCCGGGGCCCCGTGAACAAAGAGGACGGACTGACCCTGCGCGCGGCGAGAGAGCGGCGGGGTCAGCGAGAGGTTGAGGGACGGGATGTGGGGCGCGAGAGGGGAGGGCGGGGACGCACGTCGGGCTTGCCGTACTGCCTGACAGAGATCTTGTGGAGGTCGCTGACGGGGAAGAGCTCGCTCTTGAAGGGCTGCGAGGGCGAGAGAGGCGGTGTCGGGTGGGGTCAGCGAGGAGATGGGGGAAGCGCGAGGAGAGGTGGGAGGGCTGCGGACCTGGATGGGCGGGAAGAGGGACGACATGGTGCGGTGGTGGAGGAGGACGGAGCTCGACTGGAGAGAGCGGCGGAGCTGGGCGAGCATGAGGACCCGACTCCGCGTGGTTCGCCTCCCCCGACTCGCGCAGGCTACGTTAACTCGCATGGACTGACCTGAATGACTGCCAGGCGCTTGTAGTGAACATGCTCGAGGACGCCATGCGGAGCGCGCAGCACCCGCTGTGCCCAGTAGAGCTTCCGCCTCGCCATCGCCTCCTCCAACTGATGAGGGTCTCCCGTTGCCTCCCGCTCATGCTGGAGCTGCTCCGCCCCGGTTGATGACCACAAATGCTGCCCCCGTCGGCTCTGCCCGCGCGCCATCCCCGGATCGACCTCAAGCAAAACGGCATTGCGACCCTCGCCCCTCGACATCCCTCAAGCACATCCCGCCACGACTCCCCGCGACCCCCTACGCCTCCTCGACGGCATCCTTCCTCGCCTTCTTCCCGCCCCTCGTCCCCGCCCTCCTCCTCTTCCTCCGCCGCCCCCGCGCCCGCCGCCCTCGCCCTCTTCGCCTCGACGCGCGCCTTGCTCGGCCTCGGCACAAGGAGGTGCAGCGCCGGGGATTTCGCGCGCGTAAAGTGCGGGTGCGACCACGCGCTGTAGCCGCTCAGGGCCGAGGCGGGGAGGTCGAGCAGCGTCGGGAGGAGCGAGGGCGGGTGCCGGTGGAAGGAGTAGACCTGCAGGCGGGCGGGCGGGTTAGTGGGTTGGCGTGTGGGGGAGAGAATGACGGGGTGTCCAGGTGAGGAAGGTGATGGGAGCGGCGTCGCGCACGACGGGGCGGACGGGGACGAGTACGAGAGGACGCACGTTGAGTTGCCCTGTCAACGCGTCGACCCTCGTCAGTGTCCTTCGTCTCTGCGTTACTACGAGAGGACGCACGACGCACTCGTAAAACTCGCAAAGTTCCCATGCCCATACACCGCCGGGAACACTTCGCTCACAATCCTCTCGCACTCGCGGACGACGACGACCTCGCCGCTCGCGTCCCAAGTGAGGACGTCGGCGTACTCGTCCGGGTGCGCGAGCATCGCGTGCAGCTTGGCGATGAAGGGCTTGGTGGGTGGAGGGGGCGCAGACGCCGGGAGTGAGGAGGGCGCGGCAGACTGCGGGCGGTGGGACTCGGTTGAGGCTGGTTCCCAACAGCGCGACGGACGTCGAAGGGGCTCACGGGTGACCATTCCTGCATGCCTCCCTGCCTGGACGACCCTGACTGTCCGACAACAGGCATCGCCGACGGGACGCGCGCGAGGACGTCCCCGACCGTGCAGCCAGGCGTGAGATACGGCGAGAGGTACAGCGCGCTCGACGCAAGGGACGGCGGGAGGTAGTACTGCGGCTCAGTCCAAGCCGGGGAGGGGTACTGGTGCGGCGAGTTGTCCTGGAAGAGGCGGAACGAGGGGGGGTTTGGCGCCGTGTAGTCCTGTGGGACGTGCCTGTCGTACGGGTCGTACTGCTTCTGCCCCGCGTAGCTCATGTGCGCCGGCTGCGGCGGGTACTGTAGCAAGCCGAGCGAGTGCGGCCGGAGGAAGGGACTCGACGGGGAGGAGCGGCGGCGACGCGAGGGTAAACGAGCCGGGCGCGCTCGAGTCGGAGCAGGACGCCGAGCTGAGCTCTTTGTCGCTCGAGTATTCGAGTGCGGGGTCGAGCACGCGCTGCCAGTCGACGGCGGCAGGCGGGAGGTGGGCCTGCGGCGGGAGAGGGGGGAGAAGGGGCGGTGCAGCGCGTCCATCGCGGCGGAAGTGCAAGGGCCTGAGGCTTAGGGCTAAGAGCAGCCGCGCTCTCACCCGGTGAGAGTGGTGTGAAAGGGAGAGGGGAGGAGTGCTGCACCTCGAGAGGGGCTTCGGCCGCTGCCGGGGTCCGTGCAGTGGACTCCGCGGTTGCAGTGGGAGGAGCGCAAGCGCAGCTCAGCGCACTAACAGATACAAGCTTGCAAACGCTTGCGCAAGCAGAAACGGCGTGGCAAGAGGTGGGAGCGGAAACGGACGACCTTCCCAAGTCGCCCGACGAGACGAGGGCGACTCGCGCGACTGCCCTTCGCGAGCAGATCTAGTCGTGCGCGACGCGACTACAAACACAGAGGGAAGAATTAAGACGGAGCGGGACGGCAACAGTAGCCCGCAGAAACCGCCTGTCCTGCGCCAGCCACACACCGGGCACCCCTCGCAATTCAAGCGCTACCTCCCACCACCGCCGTCCCGCGCTACGTCCACGCCTTCTTGTTAGGATTGGGAGGGTAGCACCCGAGGAACTTGGTGCGCCAATGCTTGAAGCGCGCCTTGCCCTCGTCGCCCCAGTACGCCTGGTCGAACTTGAAGTTGATCGTCTTGACCTCGTCGTAGTCTGCGGGCGCGCGAGCAGTCAGCTCACGCGAGAGAGCGGCGAGAACGAAGCGAGCGCACCCTCGCTCGCGTCGGGCGCCTCGTACGACCCGTACCACCTCCGCCACTCCTCCTCGCTGACCCACCTCCGCCTCCCGCCGCCCTCCTCCTCCGCACCGTACAGCCAGTCGTACACGAGGTTGTGCTTGGCGAGCTCCTCGCTCGCGCTCCAGACGAACGCGCGGACGCGGTGCTGCGCGTCGCTGGACATTTCGACGTGCCGGACCAGGGCGCGCCGCACTGTGCGTGTCGGGAGGAGCGCGTCGACGATGACGGAGACGGGAGGCTGGGACTTGAGGAGCTTCTTGAGTTCGAAGGACGGCTCTGGCGAGGTCTGCGCGTGTTGATCGCGTCAGCGGCGGAGGGATGAGGCGCGCCAGCCAGGCGGCTCGAGCGAGGAGCGGGGCGACGCAGAGGACGACACTTACCACGCGTACGTACTTCATCCCGCGCGAATTGTGCTCGAACCGGCTCTTCCAGAGGTGCGTCTTGCCGCACCCGGGCGCCCCGACGAAGAGAATGACCTCGTGAATGGGGTCGCCCCACTCGGTGAGCGGCTTCGGGATGAGCGCGTTGGCCGTTGGCGAGAAAAGCGGGACTGCATAGCGCCCATACGATCAGCGTGCGTGAGCGAGAAAGAGATCGCGGACGAGACGCACCGTTGTGATCGTACTTCCTCGCAAGCCACCCGCTCCACTTCCAGTCCGTGCTCACGGGCTTGCCTTCGAAGTACTCCGCCGGCGTGTAGAACGCGAGGTCGAGGTTCGAGGCGAACTCTGCGGAGGAACGAGGTCAATAGCGAGTTGGGAAGGTCAGCCGCGCGGGGAACGCACTGCGGTCGAAATCCCACAGCGACCCGGACATGCCCGCCGCACCGCCGACGAAAAACGAATGCTTCATGTCTGCGGACGTGGCGGTGAGCGAGCGTGACGCTGAGGAGGAGATGCAACGACACACCGATCTTCTTCCCGGCGTTCCAGTTCTGCTCGAACTCAAACCACGCCGCAGGCGCGGGCTTGCGGTACGGGTCGTACGCGAGCGAAGTGAAGATGCGGACGGGGAGGTCGAGGTCGCGGAGGATGTAGTGGACACGGAGCTTGAACTCGTCGAGCCACTCCTTGCTGGGCGAGGTCAGGCTCGCGAAGAGGACGATGGCGAAACTGCGGGCGCTCGGAAGCGTCAGTACGGAGCATGAGGAGCGGAAGGCACGGTGCGGACCCCTCGTTATGCAGCGCGCGAAGCTTTTCCTTAACGAGGTCGTCGCCGCCCCACCACTTCCAGTCCGTCGGCGTCTTGAAGTAGTTCGCGAGCTCCTTAGGGCGGACAAGCGTGTGATCAAGCGCTGCTCCACCGGCCATCAGTCTCGCCCCGGCAGTCCAAGGCAGGAGAGAGGAGCGGCCGCACCGAACGCCGCGATCTTGCTACTCGCGCGCGGCTGGCCGTACGTCGCGTGCATGAGCGACTTGAGCACGCCTGCGTGCGCATGCCACTGCACCTGGCGGTCGCTCCGGTGCAGCGTCGGCGAGTCCTCGACGCGAGGCGCTTTAGCCGCCGGGGCGGTGCTCGACGAAGGCGGAGACGCAGCGCGCTTGCCTGCGGGCGAGCGCAGGGCGTCAGTGGAGTGCACTGCACACGGTGGAGAGATACAGGGGCGCACCGGTCGAAGAGGACATGGTGGTGAGAGGGAGAGCGAGCGGGGAGACGAAGAGAGAGGGTCGAGCGCATCTCGCTCAGAACCCGCTCACCGTTGAGTGTCTACGCGAGAGATACAACACTGCACAGCTACGACTGCCGCACCAGCCCGCCCGTCTACACCCGCAGCGCCCAGATGCTCCTCACCTCGCTCATTGTGAGCCGGTTCCCGCTCGCGCTCAGCACCTCCTCCGCCTCTTCGGGGCTGTCGAGCGTCAGGAGCGTCGCGATCTGCTGCAACCGCGAGAACGACCCGCAAGGAGCCGGACGCGAATGACGCCTGCGACGAGAGGTACGAGAGGATGGTGCGGATGTCGCGGTCGAGGCGGAGCGCGCCGAGCTGCGTGAGCGCAGTGCGTCAGCGACGGCGAAGAGGGAGCGAGAGACGGCAAGCGCACCTCGGTGAACTTCATCCCCCGGATCATGCTCTCCCACGGCCGAACGAGGACGTTGACCGCGGTCGAAAAGAACAGGTTGAAGTTGGCCTCCGTCAGCGAGTCCTGTGCGCGTGCATCGATCACGTCAGCGCGCTCCTGGTATCGAAGAACGCGAGCGTGCCACGCACCCTGTACCCGCTGAGGAGCGCATCCCAACTCTTGACGAACCGCTTCCTCACGTCGTCGCGGTACTCAGCCTCGTTGTACGCGTCGTCGTCGAGTTTGTAGCTGACGTCCTTGTACACCTCGCTCAGCAGCGGGCGCAGCTTGGGCCGGACGAGCTGGTTGAAGAGGTGGTCGAGGCCCGACTTGAGCACCCCGCGGAACTTGTCCTCCGAGCCGCGCAGGAGCGCGAGCGCCGTCCGCGCGCGGTCGAGCTCGGTGAAGAGGAAGAAGGCGGACGCGAGCGTGTCGGACGCGAGGAGCTCGGAGAGGAGCCGCGAGGTGTAGCCCGCCGCCGTGTCGAGGTTGTTCAAATAGACCTGCGTGAGTGCGCGGGTCAGCATGCGCAGAAGCGAGCGGGAAGGGGCAACCACGCACGATGTAGACGTTCCGTGCCTCCCTCTCGCGCGTCTCGCGCTCCTCTTCCCTCGCCCGCCCACCAAGCTGTGCCATCCCGCCCATCCCGCCGACCGCAATCCCGCCAATCGCACTCTGCGTCTGCGCGTTCGCCGCGAGGTCCTTGAACGCACCCTCGATGCGCGCGCGCCACACCTCGGCGACGTCGCGCTCGAGGACGGCGCGGAGCTCCTTGCTCATCGCGACGAGGTTGGACACGTTTGCGGTGCTGACGACACGGTGGAGCGTCTTCTTGATGATGTAGAAGGTGTCGTCGAGGGAGGAGGAGAGGTACGGAGTCGAGGAGAAGTCGGGCTCGTCCATCTGGTGCGCCTGCGGACGGGAGGGGCGGGTCAGCGAGACCACGGCGGGGAGAGGTAAGCCATGACGCACTCGCTCGATCGCCGTTCGCAGGTACCACAGCTCGAGGGGGATGTACGCCTCTTTGAGCTGCTTCTCAAGCGCCTTACCCAACTCGCTCTCCTCGACGACAACAAGGTCCGCGTCGTCTGCCGGCGGCGCGTCCGACGCTTTGGGCGTCGCCTTCGGATCGAGCGTCGCCGTTGCGCCGGAAGTCGAGGGTGGTGCGATTGCGGCTGGTGCGGGTGGAGGCGTATCGGGCTCGTCGTCCTGCGGACAGGAGTGAGCGGGCTACTTCGTCGGGACGAACGGAAAGACGCACCTTGAGTGACCCGTACAGGAACCTCCGCAGCAGCTCCCACCTCCCGCTCATCATCGTCAACTCGGTCAGGACCGCGTCCGTCTCCCTCGGGTCGATCTCGCCGTCCGCGCCCTGCCCCTGCGGCGCGTCAAACGCGCCCTGCTGCATCATCGGGCTGCTCCCCGGCTTAGGCGGGAGCGGCTTGCGCGCGAGCGTGTCGGCCGGGGCGGCGAAGCGGTGCGCGCGCGCCTCGGCGACGCGGCGGCGGATGCGGCGCTCGTCCTCCCAGTTGGCGAGGACGCGGACGCCGAGCTTGTCCGTCTCGGCCATGAGCGACCCCGCGACGCTGAGCATCTTGCCGTCGCCGTAGTACTTTTCGACGACGGGCTGGTGCTGCGAAATGATTAGAGCGATCGCCTCGAAGAGGGTGGTGAGGAGGGAAGAGAAATGGGTCGGGCTCTGGCCTGCGGACGCCGGGGATCAGACGGAGCTGAGTCCTTGCAACAGAGAGAACGCACTCTTGCTGCTGAGCGCGCCCGTCTTGGCACGCACGATGCCTGCAACCCACTGGGCGTACACCTCGAGACCCTTGTCCTCCGCCTCGATCATCGGAAACAGCTTGAAGAAGCGGTTGATGTTGTTCGTATCATTGACCTCGGCAGCGGCGCGGAAAGAGGCGAGGAAGGTCTCGAGGAGGGAGGCGCGAAGTTGGGCGAGGGTTGCAGTCGGGGCGGAGGGGAGGTCGGCGGTCGGCTGCGGGCGAATGAGCGAGTCAGTGATGAGCGATCAAGCAAATCCGCAACGGTACGCACCACGACAGCATCTGCGAAGCCGCTCGAGACGATTGCGGGGTCGATCGCGGTCGCGCGTTGCACGCAGCGGGTTGCGGCCTCCCAGTCGTGCTTCTGGATGTTGATGTCGAGGCTGGCGATGGCCGACTTGAGGTCCTGCACGGCCTGGACCATCTCGATGCACTCTTTGACGCGGGACTGCGGGCGAACGAGCGGGCGACGTGAGCCAACCCACCCCCACCTGCTCGCCGGGTCGGGAGGAGAGTAGAGCGAGGGAGACGGACCTGTTCCTCGTCGAGCCCGCGCACCTTTGCGCCGACGCGTTCTGCGGTCTCTGCGACTGCGCCGATCTCGCCGGCCATGTGCTCCGCCTCGCCCTGGATGCCGCCGACGACCTCCCTCAACGAGTCGAGCGCGCGGAGCTGCGCGGCGAGGCGAGTGCGGCTCGAGATGAGGCCGGTGAGACGCGCATCGAGGGTGCTCTCCTGGGCAGTCAGGGAACTCAGGTGGCGCTCTATGTCGGCGCGGGTGAGGAGCGAGCCGGGGTCGACGCGAGAGGGGGAGGCGGTGGGAGGGGGACGGCGGCGGCGGGAGAAACTGCGGCCATGGCGAGAGCACGCGTGCAGGTCCTGGCCACGCTCAGCCTCGGCGTAACCCGCTCACAGCTTCGGAAGCACGAGGATGCCGACCTCGACCCTCGTCGCGGCTCGTCGCTCCTCCTGGATCCGACGCTTCCCTCCACTCGTACGTGGCTGGATGTACGCTCGGCAGAACAGCTGCAGCAGGTGCTTCAGGCCTACAGCGCGCTACTCGGGCGCATCCCCGAGGCTCCTGTCCCTCCTCTCGCGCCCTGTCTGCTCCTCATCTCCCGGCGCACTGCGTGCTCACTCCAGGTCGCTGGTCGCCCAACGTGCGACGTCGCTCGACTCCAGGCGCTGAGCTCGAGCTGAAAGTGTCGGGTTCCTCCGCTTCCGTCACGGTTTGCTCGACTCGCCTCCTGTCCCTCGCCCCTCCTCCGTCCCCGCTTCGCTATGCACCGCCTCCTGGGCGCGATCAGCCCTCCGAGGATCTTCCGCGCAAGCTCCATGGGAGCTCAAAGCCCGCGGTTCTCTTGCTCTTCTCCCTCTTCCCCTCATACCCCGCGCACCATGGCCGAGTCGAGCAGACAGCGCGCCGGGGAGGAGATCACCGCCCTCGATGCGTACGGCGTCGCCATCATGGCGACGGTCATCGCACGCGAGCAGGAGTACGAGGAGGGAGCGCAGCGCCGCCTCATCGCCTTCGACGGTGCGCACTTCCACCCTCCGTTGTTGCCGAGACGCCCCCACTGACCCTTCACCTTCGCAGGTCTGCCCGGCCTCACCGCTTCGTATATCGCCTACTGCCAGTTCCACGCCGACAAACCCCTCCCCTTACGCTACCTCCTCACCGACGTCCTCTTCCACACCGGCTCGGCGCCCGTCGAGCTGCGCTACGATCAGCGCGGCGACGGGAGGAAGCTTCTCGAGGATGTGACCAACCAGCAGCACGTGCAGGGCCGCCGTGCGTCTCGTATCTTTTCCAGCATCGGTCACACTGGCTGACGGCTTTTCTCCCCTGCAGTCAAGGAAGACGCCATCCTCCCCCGCCACATCCTCGAGATCCCGCCGGCCAACGAGCATGGGCAGAACGCCGTGTACCGCTTCAAGCTGTACCCGACTGCTCGCCTCGGCGAGCTTGCGCACAGCTACTCGTGGGCGAACGTGCAGCTGCCGCCGCACGGCCGCCACGCGCACATCCTGCACCTGTCCGAGGACATCATGCTCGCCATGCACCATATGGACATGGAAAAGCTCGAGTACGCGGCACTCCACCCCACGGCGATCGCCTTCTTCGCGCTGGACGTCGTCGCAGCAACGGGCGTCGTCAAGCCCGAGCTGTTCCACCTCTGCCTCCTCCTGCGCTTGATCTGGACGTTCGAGTCCGAGGCCGCTGCGCAGGGCCTCGAGGGGTACTGGCTCGCTGCCCAGCCGTGGTACCACTGCCTCGCGACGTACGAGCACGTCGAGGAGCTCGAGATCATGGAAGAAGGCCTCGCCAAACTCGAAGTCGAGGAGCTACACGACACGCTCGCCTCGTGGGAGGTGAAGAAGTCTGGCGGGAGCCGCAGGGAGGTTCGCCAGCAGTACCGCAGCACGTTCGAGGCGTTCGCGACCATCGTCAAGGTGAGCAGCAGGTCGCCCTCCCCCTCCCCATGCGGCTCACTGACCTGCTTCGCGCCGCAGAACACGGTCGCGTACCGCAAGTCGCACCACATCATGCTCGGGCAGGCCTACCGCGTTCGTCCTCCCCCTCTCACTAGTCCTGCGCGCCTCGCACTGATGCCCTGGGCTCGCAGTACCCATTCCTCAGCACCGAAGTGCGCCGTCCGTCTCTCAACTCGGTCGCGTCGCACTCGAGCATGCGCAGCACGACCACCCGGCGACGCGAGCCGCGCGTTCCGTCGGTGCGTCCTCGCTCGCTCTCTATCGGCGCTTGGGCATGCCGCTCACGACTCGCGAAACGCAGATGGTCGCCGAGGTTCCGTTCATGGAGCGCGACTACCGCGCTCCCCGCCGCAACCTGCACCAGGCGCAGCCCTCGATCCCGGGCTTCCCGCACGCACACCCGGGGACGCCCGTGCCCCTGGGGGAAGACGATCCTTACGATCCGGTGCGCTCACTTTCCCCTCCCGTCGTCCTGTGCAGTGCTGAGTTGCCGCGAAACAGAAAATGCGCCCGCAGTCGCCGGATGAGCTCGTGCGTAGCGCGCTCGACGAGGATCCGTTCGTCCCCGGGAGGAAGGACTCGGTGCGCCCCTTCTCCCTCTCCGCCCGCCGGGACGACGACCTGACGCGCCCCTCTCGACATAGACCGCCGCCTCGCACTACTCGACGTCGCCCGTCCTGACGAGGAACAACTCGGACCTCTCGCGCGTCAACTCGGACCTGCACCTCTCGCGCGCCGACTCGTCGCTCAACCTCGCGCGGCAGACCTCGGGGCTGTCGCTCTCGCAGCACTCGGTCCTGTCGCACTCGCACCACTCGACCCAGCCCATGTCGCGGCGGCAGTCGGACCTGTCCGCGTCGTGGCACGAGGTCGAGCCGCCGCACCCCGCGCAGGGCGTGGAGCCTTCGTCGAGCTGGGAGGCGGACGACGCCCCCGTGGAGCTCAAGAAGCGGAAGAAGGAGCAGAAGGGCCGGCGCGAGCAGGCGAAGAACATGATGAACAGGGTGTTCAAATGGCCGCGCGACCGGCCGGCGAGCTCGGAGGAGGAGCGCTGAGTCGAGGCGGGTTTCCCCGCGTGCGGGCGGGTGTCTATAAGCTGTGCAACTCTTCTCTGCGGCTCCCTATCCCTGTGCGAGCGTATCCTGGCGAGAGGGAAGCGAGCGCGAGATTGACTTTGACAGGGTTGACCTCTTCCCTCACCGCCCTCCTCGCCCCCGCTCAAGCGGGAGGGACGCCAGCTCAGGATGGGTGTCCAAGGGCTGTGGAAGATCGTCGGCCCCGTCGCGCGGCCCATCACGCTCGAGTCGCTCGAGAACAAGCGGCTCGCCATCGACGCGAGCATCTGGCTGTACCAGTTCCAGATGGCCATGCGCGACCGCAAGACGGGCGACACGCTCCACGGCGCACACATCAGTGCGTTCCCGCTCTCTCCTCCCCTCGAAGCGGTGTCGGAGGGGCCGAACTGATGAGGTTGGCGGGGAGGGAGCAGCGCGCTGACCACAGCTCGTACGGCGCGCAGTGGGGACGTTCAGGCGCATCCTCAAGCTCCTCTTCCACGGCATCAAGCCCGTCTTTGTCTTCGACGGCGACGCCCCCATGCTCAAGAAGCGTACCATCGTGCGGCGAGCCCTCCCCGCTCTCCCGACTCGCGCACGCAGGCTGACCTTGCAATGCGGCGCGCAGGAGAAACGCAAGAGGAGGAAGCAGGGCGCCGGACGCGACCTTGCGCAGACGGCGCAGAAGCTGCTGTCGGCCCAACTCCGGAGCGCGGTTGCGGAGCGCGAGCTGAACAAGTGCGTCCTGGCTGACTTCCGTTCCTCTACAGAGCTGACAGGTTCTTGCGCACAGGCGGAGGAAGGAGAAGCTTGACGCGGCGAAGGCGGCAGGCGGGGCGGATCCGAACATGGACACGGGTGAGCAGGTCGGCGATAATGCGGTCTACCTCGAGGACCTCGACAAGCCCGCTTCGCCCGTCAAGGCCGTGCGCAAGGACGCGCTGCGAGACGAGTACGCGCTGCCCCGCATCGAGGGCCCGCTCGAGTCGCGCGCGAAGATGTCTGACCCGCGCATCGCGACGGAGGAGGAGCTGCGCGAGTTCATCGACGACCTCCGCCCGGAAGACCTCGACCTCGAGTCCGACTTCTTCAGCACGCTCCCGACCGAGGTCAAGTACGAGATCCTCGGCGACCTGCGCATCAAGACGCGGCAGGTCAACCACCGCCGCGTGCAGCAGATGCGCGGCGCGACCGCGATCGACTTCTCGCGCGCGCAGATCGACCACCTCATGGAGCGCAACACGTACACGCAGAAGCTCTTCTCCGTCACGGACGAGCTCGGCAAGTCCGCCATCGCGATCCCGACCCGCGTCGCTGGCTCGCGCAACCGCGAGTACGTCCTCGTCAAGCAGGACGCGAGCAAGGGCGGCGGCTGGGTCCTCGGCGTCAAGAACCCCGAGATCCACAATACCGAGCCCATCACGATCGACACGACGACGGATGAGAGCGTCGGTGGGCACACCGACACGGACGAGTTTGACGAGGTTGTTGCCCCGGCAGAGTGCGTTCCTCCGCTTGTTTCCGGCAGCGCAGCTCACCGACGTCTCATCCTGCAGTACGAAAGTCGGGTTGCCCACGCCGGACGTACAGGCTCGCCGCGCTCTCGCCGAAGAGGCCGTTCTCGCGCGCTTCGCCGCCGCAGACCCCGGACCCGCCGCCGACCCGTATCTCGACCAGCCCATCGCGTCGACCTCGCGCGGCACTGGGCTCTTCCAGCACGATGCGCAGGTCGACGAGGACGTCGCGCTCCAGCAGGCGCTGTACGAGTCGGCGCAGGCGGCCGTCTCGCCCGACTACCCCCCTCGTCCGCTTCCTCTGCCGCCCGCACCCCGTCCCTTCACATCTTCCGCATCGTCCGCTCCGCTTCGCCAACCCCTAGCGTCCACCTCGCGCGCGATCTCGGTCGCCAACCCCGCTCCTCCCCCTCCCGCACGACCTGCGTACAACGGCGGCGACGACACAGACGACGACTTCGAGTACGTCTCTGTGCCGATAGGGCGGAGTAACCCCGCGACGCCCGCGCCCGCGCCCCTGCCATCGAACCTGCCCGTGGCGATGGACACGGACGACGAGGGAGCGACGCGTTCGAGGAGGTTTCGGTCGTCGCGCCCCCTCCTCGCGCTCCTCCGTCCGCTGCCCCGCCCGTCCATCAGCGACAGGACCTGCCCCTCTCCCGCCAGCGCCGATCCCTCCCTCTCGCCCTCCTTCCGCCGTTTCCGTCCAGCAGGCGGCTCGTCCTCCAGCTCTCCCCGTCCCGCCCTCTCCGCCACCCGCCGCCGCGCCCAGCCGCGGCCTCCTTGACAGCATCCTTCCCTCAGACTCCGAGTCCGAAAGCGAGGCCTCCCCTCGCAAGCCCGCACCTCGCCCCCTCCCTCCCGCTCGCGCGCCTGACGCACCCGCCTTCTCCCGCCTCTCGCCCTCGCCGGACCCGTTCGAGCGCTTTGAGCAGCCCGAGGCCGCGAGCGTGCAGGCGGTCGACTTCGCCGCCGTGCCCCCGCCGCGTTCGCCATCCCCTCCGCCGGCAGACGTCCGCTCGCCGACTCCTCAGCGGCCTGCGCGCTCGCCCTCGCCGCGGGTCATCTACGAGGCGGACCTACTCGCGCTCCCGCCCGTAGCGGCGGCGCCCTCGGCCGCGCTGCAGTCCCGCCCGACGAGCCCGCCTGCGCAGTCGCAGGTGGACGCCCGCGCGCCTTCGCCTGCGAGCATGCCTGCGCCGCTGCCGCCGCTCGAAAAAGCGCGCGAGGCGGTCGAGGCGGAGGAGGCGCGCGTGCTGCCCGCGACGGTGGCGCAGCTGGGCGCGCCGGCGCCGGGAGAGGGTGACGAGGCAATGCGCGAGGCGAGCCCCTCTGCGTCGCTGCCCGGGAGGGAGAAGGGCAAGGGCCGCGCGGAGGAGGGGCGGGAGGTGGATGAGCTGTTCTTCTCCGACTGGAGCAGGAGTCCGTCGCCGCCTCCTCAGGAGCGCGCGTCCGCTGCGGGCGAGGCGAGCCCTGCGGCGGGGGCAGACGGCGCGGCGGAGAGCACCGAGTGGTACTACGACCTAAACGACGAGGAGGAGGCCGAGGCGCTGCAGGTGCTCGAGCGCGAGGAGGAGGCGTTCGCCGATGTGATGGCGCAGCTGCGGAACGAGAAGATCGAGAAGATGCGCGCCGAGGCGGAGAAGGACGTCATGCAGCTGTCGGAGCAGCGCAATGTCGAGATGAGGAACGCTGACGGCGTGACGAGGCAGATGGCGGTCGACATCAAGGTGCGCTCGCTTTCCTTCCTCTCGTCAATAGCCCTGACCTCTCGCCCGCCCGCCCGCAGGAGATGCTCATCCTCTTCGGGATCCCCTACGTCGACGCGCCGATGGAGGCCGAAGCCGAGTGCGCGTCGCTCCTCACGCGCGAGCTCGTCGATGGCATCGTCACGGACGACTCGGACGTGTTCCTCTTCGGCGGGACGCGCATCTACCGCAACATGTTCAACGAGTCCAAGTACGTCGAGTGCTACCTCTCAGCGGACCTCGAGCGCGAGATCGGCCTCGACCGCGACAAGCTCGTCCGGCTCGCGTACCTCCTCGGCAGCGACTACACCGAGGGCCTCCCCGGCGTTGGGCCCGTCGCGGGACGAGAGCTCCTCGAAGAGTTCCCGGGCCAGGACGGGCTGAGGAGGTTCAGCGAGTGGTGGGACCGCGTGCAGAGCGGGAAGGACTCGGAGCTCGAGACCAACACGGCGTGGAAGCGCCGCTTCGTGCGTTCCCTTTCCTCCGTTTCCTCGAGGTAGGGCTGATCAATCTTGCGCGAGCAGAAGAAGGGCCACAAGGAGCTCATCCTCGACAAGGGCTGGCCAAACCCGGAGATCGTGCGCCCCACCATTCTTTCTCCCGCTTGAACCTATGCTGATAACAGAACCCGCGCGCAGGCGCAAGCGTACTACCGCCCCACCGTTGACGAGAGCAACGAGCAGTTCACTTGGGGCGGCGTCGACCTCGACGGCCTGCGCTTGTGTGTTCCTCCCGTCCCTCTCTCCCGCTTCTTCTCGCTGACTTTGCGCCCCACAGTTATCTCAACCGCTCGCTCGGCTGGCCGCAGAGCAAGTCGGACCAGCTCCTCCTCCCGCTAATCAAGCGCGAGCAAGAGCGCAAGGCCGGCGCGCTCAAGAAGCAGCCCATCATGACCGACTTGTGCGTCCCCTCCTCTTCCCCCAGTCACTACGCTGACGCGCGGGTGCAGCTTCGACTACACGGCCGGGTACGAGCCGTTCTCGCGGAGCAAGCAGCCCAAGTACGCGAGCAAGCGGCTGCAGAACGTCGTCCAGGTGCGCGCGCTCTCGGCTCCTCGTCAGGTCGGGTGGCGGCTGACCCGACGTTCCGCGCGCGCAGCAATGGAAGGAGAAGGCGCAGCCGAAGGGGAAGGGCAAGGCCGACGACGACGAGGACGCCGACGAGGCGGAGTTGGAGCAGGCGCCGCCGGCGAAGAAGAAGCGCGCGAGAAAGGGTGCGTCCCTGCGTTCCTCCCTGTCACACCTGTTCTGATGCTCCTCTCCGCGCAGCCTCGACGGCGAAGGCGACGCGCCCGAACAAGTCGACAGCGGCGTCGCGCAAGCGGGCCGAGAAGGAGGCGCGCGCAGCCCGCGCCAATGCGAACGGCGGCGAGTTCTCCTCCGAGGAGGACCTGCGGTCGGACAGGGAGAAGAAGGAGGACGGGGAGGAGGGGCAGCGGGCGCCGAAGAAGACGCGGACGCAGCCTGCGCGGAGGGGGAGCGCGAGGAGGATGAAGGTGGTTGCGGCGCCGTCGTCGGACGAGGATGACGAGTGAGCGCATGTCGGTGCGTGTCCATAGGTGGTCGTGCTTGTTGCAACACCCTGGCGTTCTCCAACTATGCTCTCGTGCGAAGTTGCGCGCACCGCCTCGCTCGGTTCGCTGAGCGTCTCCTGTCCTCTTTCTTCCTCTCTCGCTTCTTGTTCGCCCGATGCGCCGTGAATGGTGAAGCTGCGCCGCAAGAGTCTCTCCAGCAAGCGCCACTCCACCTCGTACCCTTCGCTCCCGCCGCTCAGCCCGTCGACGTCGTCGCTCGGGTCGCCGCGCCTCGACCACTCGCCAAACGCAAGCGCATTCTTCCCGCGCAACTCTCCACGAGACTCGCTCCACGCGCTAGACCCGCCCGCCTTTCCCCCAGCGCCCCCCGTTTCCGCGTCGCCGTCTTCGCCCCGATCGCCGTCATCCGCGATGGCGTCCCCTCCGCCGCACCCGCAGCAGCAGTACGGCCAGTACCAGCCCCAGATGCACCAGCATGGCCAGCAGCAGTACCAGCACCAGCAGCAGCCGCAGCAGCGCCCGAGCCAGGGGTACCCCTCGTCGCCGCCCCCGCCGCACCTCCAGCCGCAGCGCCAGTCGAGCTACGGCCTCCCGCCGAGCCCCACCCGCGACCCGCGCATCCGTACCGCAGGAGGGGGCACGCCCTCGACCTCGACCGGCGCACGGCACTCGCCCGTCCCGTCCATGTCGACCCACTCGCGCGACGGGTCTGCCCCGACCCGCCCGACCAGCCAGCTCCCCTCGGCGGGGAGCTCTCGCTCGGTCGCGAGCCAGGCGGGCGGGGGCGCACCGGCGACCATCGCCGGCGAGCCGCTGCACGACCTCGACAGGGCAAAGGTCCTCATCAAGTGCAGCAAGTTCTACGCCGAGGGTGCGCTGCCCTTCCCATCGTTGGGCTCTTGTGCAGTACTGACAGTTCAAGACGCGCAGGCTTCCTCATGAAGAAGGTCGAGGCGACGCCGGAGGGCAAGGTGAGCAGACTCGCCGCTCTCCCCCTCATGTCTCTCGCTGACTCTGACTTCGTGCAGGCGCCGACGGGCCAGGATAGCCAGTGGGCAAAGTGGTTCGTCCAGCTGAGCGGCAGCGTTATGTCGACCTGGAACGCTGCCGACATGGAGGCTGCAGCGCGTGAGAACCGCACGGTTCGTCTCCTCGCTCCCTCTCCTCAAGAGCCTTCTCTTACGAAGCGCACGCGCAGGTCCCGCCGCAGTACCTCAACCTCCAGGACGCCTTCGTCCACCCTCTCCCGCCGCACCCGCGCGGCCCGAAGACGCCGACCCAGTTCCAGTTCGCGCTCAACAGCGCCGGCCAGAACCGCATCTTGTTCTGCGCGCCGAGCCTGCAGTCCCTCTCGGTTCGTCTCCCTCCAGATTCTCGCTCGTGCGGAACGCTCACCCCCGGTCGCATGCACAGATGTGGCTCAACGCGATCCGCCTCTCGTTCTGGGAGCGCTCGCGCTGCAACGAGATCTGGACGGGCGCGCTGCTCGGCCAGCGCGAGCCCCGCCCGCTCGGCTGGCAGGGGTACGACGCGGGCCTGCCCCTCGCGAACGGCGGCGCGGGCGCCGACGGGCGCAAGTCGAGCGCCTCGGCCGGCCGCTTCGAAGGGTGGCTCAAGGCGCGCCTCCCTGGTGAGACCGAGTGGCGCCGCGTCTGGACCGTCGTCGTCCGCGGCGCGAACGTCCCCTCGCGCGCGAGCGTGCTCGGCGGGCCGGGCGTGCAGGCTCCCGTCGAGGAGAAGAAGAGCCGCAGGACGAGCCTGCTCAGCTTTGGCAAGAAGGCGGAGAAGAAGGAGGAGATTGCCGTTGAGGAGCTTCCTGGTGGCGGGACGCTCAGCACGCTTGCGTTCTTCGACCGCAAGCCCGCCAAGAAGGAACAGCCTCTGCGTCGCGCAGCACGTCTACTACGGTGCGTGCGCCGTCCTCCCTCTCGCACAACATAGTCCTGACGCCTTGCCCGCATCGCAGCCGCCGCCATCTACCCGGATCACGATGCGCTCCTCGAGAGCTCGACCATGTTCAAGGTCGAGGGCACGTTCCTCAGCGCTGCCGAGGGCTGGAATTCGGCGGGCTACGGCGTCGGCGGCCGCGCCGGAAGCAGGGGCATGCATACCTCATGCTCGAGGAGGGGAACAGCGTGGACATGCTGTACTGGATCGTCGGGATCGCCGATGCGTTCAAGGTGCGCTTCCCTCTGCCTCGCTCGACAGCGTCGCGCTGACCCGCAACGCGCAGCTCTACGGCCGCCCGCGCAACTTCTCGTTCGACCCGCGCGACCCCAACTCGCTCTACTTCGCCCTCCCAATCGGTCCGCAGCGCGACCGGCTCTTCCTCGACCGCGAGCGTGCGTCTCTCCTGCTTCCTTCATCTCGTCTTCGGGACTGACGAGTGATCGAGCAGTCGTCGACAACCTCAACATCAACGAGGGCCGCCCGCGCGCCGTCCGCGCTACGTTCCACAGTGCGCTCTCGCTGCCTCGCCCTCCCCTTCTCTTCACTTACCGAGCTTGTCCTCGCAGACATCCTCTTCGACCGCATGCGCGGCGTCCGCTCTGCCGCGCTACCAGGCCCTCCTCCGCCTCAGGACGTCCGCGGCACCCCGTCTCCCCGCGGCGGCACCCCCACCTCGCCCGTCGACCCGAACGACGTGCCGCGGCGGTGGAGCCAGCAACCGCAGCAGCTCCCTCAGCAGCAGCAGCCGCACTCGCGCAACGACAGCCCGCAGCTCCCGCCCATCCTCCCGACCATCGGCGAGGGCTCGCTCGTCGACGACGTGCAGCAGCGCGCGCCGAGCGCCGAGCCCAACGCGGTGACGAACGACCTGCCGTCACCGCGCGCGGCGGCGACGCCCATCGAGCCGCAGGGCGTCGACGCGCGGAGAATGAGCCTCCACCGCCAGAGCACGGCGGACAGGCGCAGGAGCCAGTACGGCGCGATCGAGGGCGCGCCGGCGTACCAGTCGCCGACGCCGCCGCAGCAGCCGCCTGTTCAGGAGGAGGAGCCGGTGCAGCAGCAGCAGCCGCAGGAGCAGGCCGCGCCGACTCCGGACTACCTCGGCTTGCGCCGCCCGAGTCGCGGCGAGAGCAGCGCTGAGAACGACCTCGGCCTATGCGGCGTACCTCTCGTCCGACATCGCGCGCGAGCGGACGCCGCCGCCGCCCGTCCCCGCTATGCAGCGCCAGCAGCCGCAGCAGCAGCGGCAGAATACCTACGGCGAGCAGAGCCGCCTCGTCCCGCCCATCGACACTGCGGGCGAGCACCGCGCGCCGTCGTCGAATGGTTCGGCGCCGCTGCAGCCCCCGACGGCGGCGGCGGTCGAGAACGTGCACACGCCGTCGGACACGAACCGCTCGATCGCGACGCACCTTACGTACGCTGCCCCGCCCGCGGCGTCGAGCTCGCACCACTCGTACGAGCAGTTTGCGTCGGCGGCCCCCTCACAGCAGCAGCATCAGCAGCACCAGCACCAGCACCAGCACCTCTCGCCGCTGTACCCGCCCGAGTCGCCGGGCATGCCGCTCCCCTCGCCCGGTGCGGCGTCGGTCCTCGGCGGCGGTGCCCCGCCGTCGCCCGGCCTGCCGTACCTCGCCGCTTCGCCCGCCGCCGAGCAGCAGGGCTTCGAGCGGGGCAGCGCGCCGCCGTCCGCGCCCGCGCCGCCCATCCTCATGGCCCCCATCGAGCCGGAGCCAGAGCAGCAGCAGGAGCAGCCGCCGTCGGCACGCGCGCTCTCCCCGCTCGAGGGCGCAGCCGCGCACTCGGACGTCTCGGCCGGGACGGGCGTCAGCCAGGCGCACAACGGCCACGTCGTCGAGAGCCCGGAGAACCTCGCGCTCGAGTCGCCGACGGACCAGACGTTCGCGACGCAGCCGCTCTTTGCGGGCTCGCCGCGCCCGAGCCAGATCTCGCAGGGGACGGCGCAGCCGCACGAGCAGGCGCAGAGCTCTGAGTCACACGCTGCGCCGGAGCAGCCGCGCGAGGAGCAGCGCCCGGACCTGCGCGTCGAGACGCAGCAGGACGCGCGGGCGGCGCAGGGCGGCGCGCCCGCCGGCAAGGGCTACGACCTCCCCGAGGAGTACAACATCCACTCGGACCTGATCGCCGCGCTCAACTTTGTCGACCGCTCCGAGTCGCCCGAGCCCGCGACGCCGCACACCATGTCGTCCGTCGGGGCATCGCCCGCCATGCCGGGGCAGGCGGCGTTCCATGTCGGCCCGCCGAAGCGCGGCATGTTCGACCGCGAGACTTCGCCGAGCGATGAGCACTACGGCTCGGAAAACGGCGATGCGGCTGCTGCGCCGCGCCCGCTCGTCGAGGTGCTCAAGCCCGAGGTCGTCGCCCCGCCCGCCAACAAGCCCGTCAGCAGCAGGGCGTCCACTTCCTCGACGCCGTCGCAGCAGCAAGCGTTCCCGTCCTCGTTCGCCAACAACAAGCGCGAGGAGCGCGCCGCGGCGGCGCAGCTCGCGCAGCAGGCTCAGCAGGCGGCGCTGACCCGCCCGGGGCGCGCTCCTGGCGCCAAGCCCGCGAAGAAGAAGGCGTGGGAGGACAGCGACGAGGACGAGGACGCGCAGGAGGACGAGGACGAGTCGAGCGAGGACGACGCGCCGCCGACGCACGGGCAGCGCTCGGCGTCGTCCGGCTCGCTCGCGCCGACGCCGGCGCCCGCCAGCCGCGGCGCTTCGCCCATCCCGCCGTCGACGTCGATGGAGATCCCCCGCCCCCGTCCGCACTACAGCCACTCGCCGCAGCGCTCGCCCGCCGTCGACTCGGCCGCGCGGCAGTCGTACCTCGAGCACGGGCCCGGCCTCATCAACTACTCGCACAGCGCGCCGCCCGCGTCGCCCAATCGCCCCGAGATGCCGGACGTCGCGCCGACCGACGGGCAGCCGCACCGCAAGCCGGCGCTCAACCCGCACGGCCTCCTCGCGACGGGCATGATCGAGAAGGAGGAGCGGTCGGCGCGGGCGCAGGAAAACGCCGCGCGCGACACGGGCGGGACCCTCGTCAGCCTCCCTGCGAAGGCGCAGCCGCCGCAGACGGGGCTCGTCGGCGCGCTGACGTCGCACCAGCGCGAGAAGGAGCGCACGGGCGGCGTCGGCCGCGCGCTGACCGAGCAGCAGCGCGAGCGCAAGCTCGCCGAGCAGCGGCAAAAGCAGCTCGACGAGCTCCAGAAGCAGCAGCTTGCTGTCATGCAGCAGCAGATGCAGATGGCGCAGTTCGGCGGCGGCGGGAGCGGGTTCGGCCAGATGGGCTCGATGGGCTACGGCGGGTCCAACCCGTGGATGATGGGCGGGATGGGCATGATGTCGCCCATGGGGATGGGCGGGTACGGCGCGTTCCCCGGCATGCCCGGCGCCCCCTCCGGCATGGGCGGCTCGCCGCAGCTCCAGCCGCAGCAGACGGGCGACGGTGCCTCTCAGGTGCGCTTCCCTTCCTCTCACCTTCCTCTCGCTCTCTCGCTGACCTCGTATTCCACCCGCAGCACGCGCAGGCGCAAGCGTTCCAGCAGCAGCAGGCGATGATGGCCGCGCAGGCCGCCGCGCAGCATGCCGCTCAGCAGGCCGCTCAGCAGGCCTACCTCGCCGCGATGTCGCAGTTCCAGGGCGCGTCCTCGCCGACGGGCGGCGTGTCGCCGACCCTCCCGCCGACGTCGTTCCCCTCGCTACCGTCAATGCAGTTCATGCCGTCGCCGTTCGGCTACCCCGCCTCGCCGTCAATGGGCTTCGGCGGCTTCGTCCCCGGGCACGGCCAGCAGCCGAGCATGAGCATGTACGGCGGTGCTCCCGGCTTTGGCGGTATGCCCGTCCCCGGCGCCGATGCCGAGAACGGCACGGCGCGGGCCGTCAGCCCGTTCGACCTCAAGAATCCGCCGACGCCGACGCGCAGGGAGGGGACCGATTAGACGGGCGGTGGAGGAGGACAAGAAGCGCTCTCTTTGGTTTGCCTCGGTGCACAGACACTCGCTTAATGCAGTTGTGTTTACTTCTTCGTCCTGCGCATCCCTCTGTGAGAGCTCGTCTGCCGTTGCCTATCCTCCGTTCATCAGCGGCCGTCTGTGCATCGCTTCCTGCGCTCGCGCGATGCACAGCGGAAACGAGCGCAACCGTCTTGTCCACCGCTCTATGATAGGCTTGGACCCGCCTCTCAGAGCACACGGATTGGACCTCGTTGCACGGCGATTACAGCTCGTCGTGCGGAGGCACCCCATCCTCCGCCGACGGGGAGACCCGCCGCTTGCCCTCTTCGACCTTCTCCGCCTGCTCCTCCGCCTCGTACCGCCTCGCAAAGCGCTGCTTGAGCCGCTCGTGCGCCTCGCTGCCGAGCACCGCCTCGGGCGGAACCTGCATCGTCCGCTTCGCCTTCTGGAACGACTGCAGGTAGTTGTGAAGGCCCGGGTGCAGCGGCTTCTCGGGCGCTTCGCGCGCTGCGCCGTCGTCCGAGGCGGACGAGGCGGTGCGGCGGATGACGTCGAGGAGCGCCTCGACGGGGTTGGCGGCGGCGAGGGCACCGGCGGGAGCGGCGCGCGGCTCCTCACCCGCGGCGCCGGGGTGCGCGTGCGCACGGAGGGCATCGGCGATCGTGTCGTGCATCTGCAGGCGCGCAGCGGTGAGACTGCAAGCGAGAGACGGATGAGGTGGGAAGCGCACGAGCTTGGCGAGGTCCTCCAGCGTCTCCTCGGTCGTCTTCTGCCGCTTCTCCTCCACTTCCTTCTCGTCCTTCGCCGCCGCCTCGCCCACCGCAGCCTGTACGACCTCGCCGAATAGCTGCTTCTTGAGCTCGCTGTCGATGTAGACGTCCTCGCCGTACTCGGTCACGACCGACTCGATCTCGCCCGAGTCGGCGTCGTAGACGAGCGTGAGCGAGCTCTCGAGGTCGAGGATCTCGTCGAGGAGGTCCTTGAGCTCGCCGCTGTCGGCATGTGTGGCGTGCGACGCGCCGGCGGGGTCGGCGGGCGTGGCGGGAGGAGCTGGAACAGGAGCGGGTGGAGGGGCGCGTGGTGCGGCGAGGGGATGGGCGAGCGGCGGAAGCGCGTGTGGCGGAGGTGCTGCTGCCGTGCCGAGCTGTTCCGCCCCAACCGCGGCGGTGTCGGGCAGCTGCTCCTGCAGGCGCTTGACGACCGGCTGGCACTCGATCGATGCGGCAGGCTCCTGGTTCTTGTTGTGGCCCTCGAGAAGAGCCGTTCGCCGCACAGTCGCGGCGTGTAGACGAGCATGACGTAATGGCAGACTGGCAAGACGGTCAGTCGTGACCTCCCGGACATGCTGGAATGGAGGACGCACTCGAGGTCTCGCGGATGTGGGCGATCCGGTCAATCGTCTGCGTGTCGCAGTGGAACTGCGTGCGGAAGAAGATGAGCGTGCGGACGGGACAAGGCGGGAAGGCGCGCAGCACACCTGCACCTCGACCTCCCTCGGCAGGCCCGTCTTGTCGCAGATCGTCCCGCTGTCCCACACCTGCGAGAGGTATCTCCCGCCCTCGTCCCATCCGACGCCGTCCCCGCCGCCCAGCTTCGTCGGCACCTGCAGCGCCGTGCTCTGCCTGTCCGAGCCGTACTTGGGCGCCGCGACGGCGGACGGCTCGGGCATCATGCCGAGCGTGTAAGCCTCGGCATTCGGGTCCTCTGTCGGGCCTGTCGAGCCCGGCGTGCGCAGCTCGTGGGCGTGAAACTGCCGGATCTCGGAGCCGTAGCTGCGGGTAGTCGCCAGAGAGTCAGCCTGCGGGAAGCGACGAGCGAGGTGGGGCTGCGCACCAAAGCTGTAGGTGAACCAGCCCTGCCGGAGGTACAAGCAACCCTGACGCATCGGCTCGAGCAGCGCGAGCCCGTGCTCGAGCCCGCGCTCGCGCTCCCTCGCCCGCACCAGCATCCTGCTCCGCCTGCGCATCCGCCTTCTTCCGTGAGTCGTCGGTCACAGCGGGGACGGTGCAGAGGAACGCTTGTCCGCTCGGCGTGCGCAGGAGGTGGCGCTTGGGCGGATAGGCGTGTCGGGGCCTGCGAGGGGAGGAGCGGGCGATGTGGGGGAGGTTAGCTCGACTCGCGCGTGTTGGGCGGCATCAGGCGCGCACCTGGAGATCCTCGCTCAGCAGTTCGCCCACAGTGTCTTTCAGGACGCCGTGCTCGTTGAGGACGACGGCGTACGCGGGGAGCGCTTCGAGGTCGCGGGGCGAGTGCGATGAGAGCGCGAGCGTTTGGTGCACGACCGCGAGCACCAGCAACAGGTTGCTAGCACCGAGCATAGCTGTTTCAGCTCGCTCGAGTAGCGCGGCGGGGTTGTTGAGAGCAAGTCGCCTCGAGCGGGCGATGTCGCAGGTTGTCTCCGCCGCTGCTCGTCGCGTACGCTCGGAAAGCCCGTACTGCCGCTCATCACGCTTGTTGTCCATTCTAGTGCCTCCTGCCCTGCTCCAGCGCGGCCCGTGCGCCGCGCGACCGCCTCTGCCTCGCTTCATCAGTCGCCGGAGATGGGCTTGTCGTGCTGTGCTTCCTCGCCGCACGGCGTCCTCCTGGGCACATCCAGAGGTCGCAAAGGGTCTTTACAGCTCGCAGGCGCGGCGCTAGGCTCCCCCGGTGCCCGGAGCGCGCACAAAGCCTCCCTTTCCTCCTCCTCCGGGATGCTCCCCTCCCTGCTCTCGCGCGCATTAGGCTGACACAAGCCACTGCTCGACCAGAGGCTCCCACAGTCCATACTCTTGCTTCCTGTAAGATCTGGTCTGCGGTTTGAGGATACTCGCTTCAAGCGCCCGCTCCTCCATCTCCTGACGTCTCGAAGGGTTGCCTCGGGACCTTTCCCGCGCTGGCCGTCTGCTCTCGCCTGTAGTCGCTGCGCCCAATGAGCTGCTGGATCTCTCGAGCTCGCACCGCTCGCAGCGGCCGTCCTGACACACGCCCTCTGCCAGCAGGCGAGCGCTGTTCAAGGCTGAAAGCAGCAGCAGACGGCGGCGCTGCTTCCTCTGGCGGCTGAATATATTGTACGGCCCTTCCAGACACGTGGGAAGCCCGTGAGAGCCTGACTTCGCCCGCCGCAGCGGACTAAGTAACCCCTCTACCCTTCCCGCAAGTCGTCCTGTCAAGCTTTCTCCCAGCAAGAACGCGCCTCTTCTCCCCTTCCGACGCTCGCACAGGTCCTATGATACGGCGCGCCGTGCGTGGAGTGCGCAGGAAGCGAGTCGCACGCGCCTGTCACGCTCATCTCCTGCCCCTCGCTTCCACCTGCCACAACTCGCCTCGCAAGTCTCGCCCCGCCACGCCGCTTTGTGCATTGACAAAGGACAGCTCTTGCACTGCCCCGACCGAGCGAGAGCAGCCAGGGAAGCGCGGAAGGCAGAGAACGAGCGACCTCCTCCTCCTCGTCCGCATCGACCTGGCTCGCTTGTACGCGGAGCAAAAGAGTCGTCCTCGGACAGGTTCGAACTGTCGACCTCCTGATAGATGGATTTGTGACTAGTAACAGTCAGACGCTCTAACCAACTGAGCTACGAAGACCAGGTTGAAAAGGGCGGGGCGAGGTGCGCACATGTACAGCACTGGCAACGCAGGAGGGGAAGGTGCCTCAGCACTTGCCCGGGCGCGTACGCGTGCACCTCGACACCTCATCTTCAAAGCACCACCCGCTCCTCTGCCGTAATGAGCAGCTCAGCTGCTCTAGCCTCCCTCCAGTTCGACTCGAGTGAGTTATTTCGATCTCGACGAGGGGGGGGGGTGGAGGTCGACTTTCCCTATACTCCTCTCGAGGGTTCCTTCGCTGGCTTCGCACCCTCTCAGCAGTCCTTCAAGCGCGTTCACCGGGTTCTGCGAGCCGAGCACTCCCCGCATCTGAATCGACTCCGGCAACTTGTCGACTGCACCTGGCTCGCTGTCCATTCTCCACAACACAGCGTCTCGCCGGGTATGCTCCACAGCTCACAATGTTCAGAGCGCCCTCTATGAGACTGGTCGCACGTCGCGAAGCTCTTGCGACACGCCCGTCTCCCACCCTCCCCTCCCCCCTCTGCTGATGAGGGTTCCATGCCGTGGATATGGGCATACCAGCCCTCCCTTCACGTCAAATATCCGTTGTTTTGCCTTAAGGAGCCATGCACGCTTCCACCACCCGCTGCCATGCTCACCAGGACCTTGCTCGCTCTCCTCGGGCGAGGATGACTCGTCTCCTGCACTCTGGCTTGAGTCCGCTCGCCTGGGCAGCGCTTCTCGTCTTAGAGTGTACCTGCCCATCCTTCCTCACATTCAACCGTCGACCTTCACTGACCATTGTCCTGCCCTACTGCTCTGCGCCTCACAGCTCGCTCCCCGCTCCTCGAGCCCACCGAGACTTGGACAAGGAGCAGGTCGCCTGTGCGTTACCATCGCCTCTATGTACTCATCAAGACACACGCGCGCAGACGCAGTCGGCTGGCACGATACGAGGGTGAAACGCCCCGCGCAGGCAGGATGCCGACAGGCAGCTCTACGAACGAGTCCGCTCTGCGCTCGCTCTTTCCTCTCGCCGGCATCGCCGGCATGCTCCCGCACTGTAAGCTCATAGCCTCTAGCTGGACAACGACGTGGCATCAGACCAGGTCTTGCGAAGATCCGCTGCTCCAATGCATGGTCCACACCGTCCTCCTCCTCCTTGTCGAAACTGACCGGCTTGAGCTCCGATCGTGCTGTGTCCGTCATTCACCTTTGACCTGAGGCTCGAGAATGTGGGCCAGCTCTTCAACGAGCCGCCATCGACACCCGTGCTGCTTGACAGGGTCGAGGAACGGGCGGATGTCGCTTGTTGTGCTCCGCTTGACGTGCTGCATCGACGCGCTCTAGCTTAGGGTTCTGCGCTCAGGTTCATGCACCATTCAAGCGGAAGGACTTGGCTGCTGGGCAGGGAAGCGCGTGATTCCGATCACAACGGGGGTAGCGCGCTCCACGGAATTGAACGATATGAGCTGATCAATTCCGTGGGTGCGGGTGTAGAGCGAGTTAGCGTAGAGCCTAGCGGAGCGACGAGCGAGAGCTGCACCGCAAGCGGCGTGTTCTGGATTTTCGACTTGCGGTGTGGGTCGACGCGAGGAGCAACGCGCAGAGTTGCCCTTCTCTCGCAACGCGCTCTCTCGCAACTCGCGCTGAGAGGCTCCCTGCTCCTCTGCAAGTCGCTGGATTCTTGATTGCCCACCCACCGTCCCCCGACAACGCCTTGCTGAGAGCGAGGTCTCTGGAGAGGATTCGCACGTCCTTTTCCAGCAGAGTCGGAGGCGACGGACGAGTGCAGGAGCGGTTTTCCCGCCTCGGCCGCGCGCCTCCGGCTTTCCCCCCAAACCTGGCCTGCAAGCAAGCCACAGCGAGAACGGTCGAGAATGAAGCGGTCGAGCGAGGCATCCCGCGCGCTACCCCCCTCACGATTCTTCAAGTCGACTTCTTCTCATCCACTGGTGAGGCCTTGCAGCATGGTCCGTGCTCCCCTGACATGCTCTGTGAGACTGTCCACGGGCTTTCATGCTCCAGACGCGCTCGAGCGGCTTCTGCGGCTCGCTGCCTTCACCTCGTTCGCACAGGTCTGCTCACGCTCCTTCACGCATATGGGGGCGCATAGCCGCTTCCGAGCTTATGGATAGAGCTCACAAGCACCCGCAGTAGCGCTCGTTTCGTCCCTTGACCCCTGCTCCCAGTCCATCTCCTTCCTCCTCGTTCGACTGCTGATGAAGACTTCACGCGAGCGCATCGCCCTCCGAGGTGTTGCTTCGGCTCCCATGGCCCGATCAGCCTCACTTCGGAGCACTATAAGGCGTCTTGACTCTTCCCCTTCCCACGGAGCTCGCGGGCTTCCCAACATCAATCGCGAAGACACCTTGTCTCCCTCGCCCTCACTCACCTCGCCTCATAGGGACGGTCCTGCTTGTCCTCACCTACCGTGTACGTTCGCTCGGCCCTGTCTGCCCATGACTCCCGTGCCGACCTAGTTACTGCCTTGCAGCACTGCGTCTCGCAACTCCCTCCTCAATCCCGAATGACGGTTCCTTTGGAAGAACACAGTCCGTTCCCCTCCCGCCCTCCGCAAGGTTGTAGTGACGACAATGCACGTAGGTAGGCATTGCGAAACAGAGGTCATAGAGAGGAAGCTGGCCTTGTGGAGGAGAAGGTCGATGGTACTGCCGCTGTCCACGGCAGGTGCGCCTCCTGCTCGCTCGGCTCGCTCTCCCTGGTCGCTGACAGGCTTGCACGCCCGCACTTCGTCATCTCTGTCAGGCTAACACCGCACCATCACCCTGAGTCTCGCATGAGAGACTGCATTGCCCTCTCCACGCACCTCACAACCGCTCACCTTGCGCTCTCGCCGTCTCTTCCGCCGCTAGAGAACCCAGAGAGTAAGGTCAGGGCGGGAATGCTGCCCGCTAACCACCCGCTGCGACCAGCACCCCTAAAGCACCTGTAGGCCTCGAGGACTCGAAGGAGGAGGACGGGAAGGACGCTTATCGAGCTCCGCTCAGCCCGCCTCTTCGAGGTGACGTCGTGCTGAACGTGGCGGATGCATCGCAAGCGGGCGAGAATGAGGGAAAGCCAGGATTGCTCGACACCAGCTCCAGCGATTGCGATCTCGACGGGGGTTGCACGTGTAACCCCCCCTCGCTCTTCTGGAGGTAGATTTCTCTCCATCTGCCTCGGCGGCTCCGCTACGTGCATCAACTTCTGACAGCACATTCCTCGAGGCTGTCCAGCGGGTCCCTGGAGCCCCGAAGTGTCTGCATCGACTCTTGCAGCTCATCAGCTCTCCCTCAATCGCTGTTCCTCCTGCGCTGTACAGCACCTCTTCAGCTCTATCACGCGGCTCACGAGTGCTTGTAAACCTATGTCAGGCCTGTCGGCGTGGCTGTAGCGTACATGACACGCTCTATCTCTCCCCTCGCCCCCGTTTCGCCAACAGCTGATGAGGACCTCAAGCCATGGCAACAGCAGGCGGGGCAATACCCACATATCATCACGTGAGTGTACACTGTCTCAAGCTATGAACACACTTAAGTCCCCCGCTGGCACGGTTCCGGCGCTGCACTCTCCATTCTCTCGGCTCGCGACTTGTCTGCCTCGCTTTCGCTCCTGCCGCGTCCCCTTCCGACGCTTCACGCTGATTGCACTTCTCAGGACAGTCTCCTCGAGCTGTAACATGAAGGACGACAGTAATGCGCGCTCCTTCGCCCTTTCCGCTCGCATGCCAGTTGGCCTTCTCAAACACGCTCTTTGCGCTTCGGGCATTCCCACCGTTCCCAGCGTTTGCACAACGCTTGAACACATGAACCCAGTGCGGCGACCAGTGCATCGCCGCTGTTACATGAAGCCGGTGCCGTTGCGACCTGCGTGCGGATCGCTTGTCTGGCTCTCCTCGCTTTCTCCTCGCTTCTTCCCACTCAGGTCGTTGAGGCCGAATGCAGATTTCTTACTACACCAACGCTCTTCCGCTCTTGCCACTCGTTAGGGTTATACCGTTAGGTTAACCGTACGCTGTGGGACCGGGTGCAAGGGGCCCTCTCGTCGCAGCCTCCTCCTTGCGGCTTCCTACGCCTCCGTTGTTCGCAGGCCTGCCCGACACTCCTACAGCTATCGCTCGGAAATGAGCAGGGCTACACACCTACCGGCAGGGGTATATAGCGGCCGCACACATCCCGCCCCGCCCTCTTCAACCTGGTCTTCGTAGCTCAGTTGGTTAGAGCGTCTGACTGTTACTAGTCACAAATCCATCTATCAGGAGGTCGACAGTTCGAACCTGTCCGAGGACGACTCTTTTGCTGCGCGTACGGGCGAGCCAGGTCGACGGGGACGAGGAGGAGGAGGTCGCTTGTTTCCGCCTTGCGCGCTTCCCTGGCTGCTCTCGCTTCGTCGGTGCAGTGCGAGAGCGTCCTTTCGTCTATGTACGAAACGGCGTCGCAGGGCGAGCCTTGTCAGGCGAGTTGTCGCAGGTGGAAGCGGGGGGCAGGAGAGGAGCGTGACAGGCGCGCGCGACTCGCTTCCTGCGCTCTTGTCGTTCCTTGCGCTCATGCAGAGGGCCTTCGAGAGTGCGGCGACGGCGGAAGCTGCGCCAAACTCAAATGGGTGAACATGGAGTTGGCATGGTGAGCGAGTCCCGTGTCTTTGACGAAGCGGCGGAGTACGAGCACGGGAAGCAAGTTGAACAGCTCTCGGTCTAGCACTCAGGCGCCCATGCGAACCTAAGCGATGACACAGCGACTACATCCGACAGCTCACGACAGCTGCTTCGCCTTCTCCTGCTCGAGGCGCTGGTACAGCATCCGCACCGCGACCTGGATGCCTGCCGGCTGGCCCGTGATCGTGACGAGCTGTGGACGGCAGGAGCGTCAGTACGCGAGGAAGGCGGGAAAGCGTTGGGACGAGGACGGGACGCACGCGCTCGTTCGGGGAGCCTCCGGGGCCGACCTCACCGGGCTCAGCGATCTGCAACGCGAGAACCGTCAGCGCGAGGTTTCGGAAAGCTGGGAGTGGGAGAGCGCACCTTGATCTGGCACGCCGAGACGGAGCGAACCTCTGCGCCAGAGCGAAGCAAGCGAGAGGATCAGCGACCGCCGAGGGAAAGGACGACTGCGGCGCACCGTTGATCTTGCTACCGCCCTTGCCGATGATCGACCCAACAAGCTCCGTCGGGATGTACAGCTGCTGCGTCTGCGCGCCGGGCCCAGGCGGCGGGCCCATGCTCCCAGCGCCGGGACCGCCGGGGCCGCGTTCGGTGCGCGGACCACGCTCGGGCGGCGGACGGCCGTAGTCGCTGCCGGGACGGTACGACTGGTCCCGCGACGACTGCGGCGGGTTTTCCTGGAGGACGGAGCCGACGTAGTACACAGCGATGTGGACGGCGTCCGCAACGCCCGAGACGGAGAGGACGCGCTGCGGGACACACGGCGAATGATGCAGGGAGACGAAGGGAAGATGGCGGAGCGACACAGCGTCAGCGAATGGGCGGCGAGAAAGACGGAGCGGAGCACCGCACCTCCGAACTGCCGGGGAGCATGGCCTCGCTCGCCTGGAGCTTCGCGCCCGACGCCTCCTGGATCTCCTTGATCTTGCTGCCGCCCTTGCCGATGACGGAGCCCATGCGCGAGTTGGGGATGATGAAGCGGATCGTGACGGCGCGCGAGCCGGGGACGGAGGGAACGTCGAAGGGCTCGTCGTTGATGCGGCGGACGATGAGGCCGAAGGCCTGCACTCGGTCCAAGATTAGCCCTGCGCGTCGAGGAGGAGTGGGGGAGGGGACGCACCTTGGAGACGGCATCGAGCGGACCGCCGACAGCCATGATGCGCTCGGGGTTGCCCGGGACGGCCTCGGTGATGGTGATCTTGGCCCCGCTCTTCTCGCGGATCTCGATGATGTTCTTGCCCTGCTTGCCGATGATGATGCTCGCGTCCTGGGTGACGATGAGGGTCCGCATCTGGATCGTCTGAGCGGCCAGCGCCTGCGCGGCGGCCTCCTGCGACGCCTGCTCCGGGTTGGCGGGGAGGTCGACGGGCTTGGCGGGGATGCCGCTCGAGTCGACGTTCATTTGGACGGGCGCGTCGGCCTTGACGGCGCCATCAGCGTCGGGCGGGGCGCGTCGCCGGCAGCCTCGCCGTCATCGTCGCCGGTCGTCTCGGTCGCGGGAGGCATCTCATCGTCGACCTCGAGCGTCTCGGTGCGGTCGCGGCCTGGTTGGCCTTCTTGGCAGCCGAGTCGACGGATGGGGACGACGAGCGCGAGCGCTTGCGGGCGAGGTCGCTGGACGCGGCAGTGAGCGAGTCGGCCATGGTTTTGGAGGGAAGGATGGAGGTTGCAGCGGAAAGCAACGAAGATCAGCAAGCCGGCCGGTTGTGTGCGAGCGAGGACACTCGAGGCGGGCGGGGCGACGAGGTGTGAAGAGGCGAGGACGACGACGGCGATGAGCGGGGCTTGACGGAGGGCGAGACCGGTGCGAGGACGAGGCTTGTAAGGCGCGGACTGGGGGCAGGGAGAGGAGGGAGCGCGGGGTCAGGGTTCGGAAGAGGAGGAGGGGGGTGTCGCGAGCAGGACGAGCGGGAAAGGGCGGGGCGGGTAGGCACCGTGTGCCATCGATCCCCGAGTGCTGCCATGCGGGCTGAGAGTGCTTACCTGGGTGCGCGGGCCTGTGGGAGGACGACGAGCCAGGCGGCCGCGCCCTCGTGCGCTCGCGTCGAGCAACTGTATTCCCCAATACAGCTCAATACAACTGCTCGGACGGGCAGCTCTACCTGCCCGTTTCGGGAGGTCGCTGCGGGCGTCTGCGATCGCCCTCTGCAACCGACCGACCTTCGCTCGTCCGCTCGCAACCCACCGCCTGCCTTGCAGCTCTTCTCCTCGTCGTCGCCCGCTCTTCGCCGCGCTGTACGCCCACATGGCGTCGTGGCTCTCCGTCAGTCGTACCTCCTTCAGCCCCGCAACACGCACGCCTCGCAGAACTGCCGCATCACCTGGAGCAGCCCAGCTCGTGCTCGCGCTCCCGGCCGCTCCTCCACCTCACGCTACGTCCAAGCACCTGAGATGGGGTGGGGCTGAATGCTGGCGAGTATACGGGGTTGCTGCTCGAACTGGGAAGGAGCGGGAGGACCCGTCGAGGCGAGCACGTCTTCCATCAGTGAACGTCGGGAGCTGACCTTCGCTCTTCTCCCACGCCCTCTTGCAGCGTGACCGGGCGCTCCTGCGGTCACCAGAGCTGAATCATCGCCGCTCGTTGAGCCGCTCGCACGGTCCCGGCCGCCGACGCCGCATTCCCCTCTTCCTCATCCTCGCCGGAGGCGGACTCGCCTATCTCCTCTGGCACCACCTCTCGCCGCACGCCCAGGCGCCGCCGAGCTCACCTATAGCGGGCCAGCATGCCGTCCTCCCGACAGACGTCGGCGAGGGCGACGCCCCCTTCCCCGACTCGCCTCATGCGAAGAAGCCCCCGCCGCGATGGAGCAAGGGCACGCTGCTCTCGTCTGAGAACTCTCCCTTCCTCCCCTCCGACGAGCCGCTCCCCGTCCACCACCTCGAGCGCCTCATGATTTACAACAACACGCCCGTCGCCCCGTCCCGCCCGCCTCCGAACCAGTTCCTCCTCGACCCGCACGTCGACCTCTCCCAACCCGTCGTCGCCATCATTACCGCGACCAACAACCCGCGCCCGGTTATGCACGAGACAGCGACGACCGTCTTTGGCCAGTCGCTGCAGAACTTCGTCTGGGTCATCGTCGACGACCACACGGACAAGCCCGGCTCGCTCGACATGCTTGCCGACATCGCGCGCGACCCGCGCGTCGCCATCGTCAAGAACGAGGGCGAGAAGGGCCTCGCCGCCGGGCGCAACGTCGGGCTCGACTACGTCTTTGCACACTACAACCCGCCGCCTAAGTACCTCGTCTCGCTTGACGACGACGACCTGTTCGAGTACACGGCGCTCGAGAAGGCGTGCTGGATGCTCGAGTCGAACCCCGAGTGGGACCTCGGCGGCTTCCGCTACATCAAGTGGGGCGCGTCGAACGAGACGGTCGTGACGGGCCTGCACTCGGGGCGCGCCAACTGGGCGCAGGGCAACTTTGTCCCGAACGCCGCCGTGTACACCTCGCGTGCGATCGAGCTCAGCGGCTGCCGCTATGACGAGCAGGAGTTCCGCGACGGCGGCGAGGACTGGGACTTCTGGATGTGCTTGGCGACCAACGGGCACTGGGGCGGCACGATCCTCGAGCCGCTGTACTGGTGCGTCCTCTCCTTTCTCCTCTTCATGCAAAGCTGACTCTCGCCGGCAGGTACCGCGTCAACAACGCCGAGTTCCGCTCGAAGCGCTGGGGCAACACGTTTGTGAACGGCTTCGACGCGCTCAAGCGGCACATCCAGCAGAAGCACCCGGCCATCGGCGAGTCGTTCCCCGCCATGAAGCCAAAGCGCAACATCCAGCTCGAGCCTGTCGTGTGGGACCCGCCGTTCGAGCACGGTCTCGCGTACACCGACAAGCAGATCCTCTTCGTCATCCCGTGGCTCTACATGGGCGGCGCCGACATTGGTGCGCCGTTCCCTTCTCTCTCCCGCTCGTGCACATCTAACGATTGCTTCCACAGGCGCGCTGCACATGATCCAGCTCTACGCGCTCGCCGGCTACCGCGTCTCGGTCATCTGCACCCTGAGCAAGGTCCCCGAGGGCGTCGAGCTCCGCCCCTACGTCCTCCAGTTCACGCACGACGTCCACATCCTCCCGTCATTCCTCCGCGCGCACGACTTCCCGCGCTACATAAAGCACATCGTCGAAACGCGCGGGATCCGCCAGGTCATCATGAGCAACAGCCAGCTCATCTACGAGATGCTGCCCGCGCTTGCCGAGCAGATGCCCGAGGTCGAGTGGATTGACGTGAGCGCGCTTCATACTCTCTGTGCGACAACGCTGACTTGCGCCCGCCCGCAGTACCTGCACAACGAGGCGTACGACGGCTGGAAGTCGGGTGGCTACCCTCGCTACTCGATCATCGCGCAGCGCTACCTCGCGCGGACCATCACCTGCTCACACTACCTGCGCGGGTGGCTGCTCGAGAACGGCCACCTCGATCCGAGCCGCATCGGCGTCGTCAAGCTCGGCATCGAGGCGTCGCAGTTCACGCCCGCGACTCCCGCCGAGCGCAACGCCGCCAAAGCCTCCATCCTCGGCGTCGAACCCGAGACGTTCGTCATCACGGTCGTCGGCCGGCTCGACCCGCAGAAGCGGTCACTGCTGATCCCGCGCATCGTCGAGGAACTCGTCAAGCGCGTCGACGACGACTTCCTCGTCGTCATGCTTGGCGAGGGCGACCTGCGCAAGCAGCTCGAGGCGGCGATCAAGGAGGCGGACCTGAGCGAGTTTGTGCGCGTGCTGGGCACACGCAGCGACCCGAGCCGGTTCTACGCCGCGAGCGACATCTTCCTCCTCCCGTCGATGAGCGAGGGCATCTCGATCGCCGTCGCCGAGGCGATGGCGATGGGCCTCCCCGTCGTGACGGCGCGCGCGGGCGCGCTGCCGGAGCAGCTCGGCGAGCTCGACGAGGCGGGCCACAAGCGGCACGGGCCGGCCGAGCTCGGCGGGATCCTCGTAGACCACGAGCTCGACCTCGAGCACGACCCTATCGCGTACGCCGACGCCGTCGAGAAGCTCATGGTCGACCCCGGCTTGCGCTCGCGGCTGGGCCGGAACGCACGCAGGCTCGTCGAGGACGGGTTCGACTGGCGGACGACGCTTAGCGGGTTGTTTGTCGAGACGGAGCGCGCGAAGAACCTCCCTGGGCATGGGCAGGGCGACCCAAGGTACCCGCACCCGGCGGCGTACCTCTCGACGCAGATGCTCCTCGCCGAGATGTGGAAGGAAACGGACATGAGCGGCTTCTGTGCGTGCTCCTCCTCTCTGCCTCCGGGTGCTCTACTGACGCTACTCGAATGCACAGATCCTCGCTAAAGCGGCGAGCGATGGGCGACTATCCCTCCTCGCCGTCTTGCTCCCGCCTCTTCATTACCCCTCTTGCGGTGCTTCCGCTTGCCGTTCATACCCCTTGTTCTGTCCATACTGCACGAGCGCATAGAGTGCAACGCACGACCTGTTACGTCCCTCCGGAAGCGCGGCCGCTTGGGAAGGTCGACGAGGAGGTGGAGTTGTGCGCGGAGTATCCACGCTCAGCCCGTGCGAAGTGCCCAGGGCCGCAGAGCTTGCCAAGAATGTACGGAGATCCGCATGCGCGGGTCGGTGCAGTTGACTCTGCCGAGCTCGAAATGACACCGCCTCCCTCCTTCCCAGGCAAGCTTCTTCGCTCACGACTGCTCGCTCCCCTCGCGCGATCCTACTCTCTTTAAAGCTGCGATACGCCAGATCTCTACCTTCGAGTACGCTCTGCTCCTCATAGCCCACCTGAAGCTTACCTCGCTCTACCACAGCTCCCGCATACATCCCCCGAGCACGCGACCATGGCGACGACGAGCAACGCACGGGCACCGGCGCCGTTCCTCCCGCCCGAGCTGATCCACGACATCCTCCTCCCGACCTCGCGCGCGACGCTCCTCGCCGCCTCGCTCGTGTGCCGCTCCTGGCGCGACCCGGCGCAGGCCCTCCTCGAGGCGCGGCTATCTCTGCCCACCTCCAAGGTCGCGCGCGCGTGGCTCGCCTGCCGGGGAGGAAGACGCGCACGCGCAGGCTCTCCCTCGGCGCCGGGCTCAGCATCGAGGAGTGCTGGGCCGTCTTTGAGGGGTGCGAGGGGCTCGAGGAGCTCGCGCTCTTGCCCGACCCTGCGCGCGCGAGGGCCAAGTTCGACCTGCGGGCGCTGCAGTGCCCGCAGCTAAAGAGTGCGTGCCGGCGCACTCGATACGTGGAGCTCCTGGCTGACCTTCTCCACCCGCAGACCTCCGCACGCTCCACCTCGCCGCACCCTTCTACGACCTCGCACCCGCCGTGCCCTGGCCCCTCCCCTTCTCCCTCGAGACCCTCACCTGCAAGGGGCTCTACAGCTCGTACCCGCGCCCGATCCTCGCCGGCATCGTCGCCTCATCCCGCTGGACGCTCGCGACGCTCGACCTCGACTGCTACGGGAGCAACACCTCGGCACGAGCGTTCATCTCGGCGTTCCGGCCCATCACGGGCGTCCTCCGCTCGATGGAGATCCACGGCGCGGACCGGCAGGTCACCCCCTTGCTGCCGTTCCTCTCGGCGTGCACCGCGCTCGCCGATTTCGCCTGCTGGGAGGCGACCCTCCCTTTGCTTTCGGCGCTGCCGCGCTCGCTCGAGACGCTCAGCATCGGCAAGACGTTCTTCCACTCGGACCCGCCGTACGCGGACCTCCTCTCGCGGAGCGCGCTCCTCGACCGCGACTCCGGGTCGAGTGTCAAGAGCATCCGCTGGGGCGGGATCAGCCGCGCGACGCTCCGCGCGCAGTACGGCGGCGGGGACCTCATCGCCGAGTGCGGGGACAAGGGCATCAAGGTCGAGTTTGGCGTCGAGGCGGCTGCGACGAGGTACGGCGCGTATGGCTGGCCGATGACGGCGGGCAAGGCGACGTGGCAGTAGTCGCATTCTCCCCCCTCTCTCATATGCGCACATCCCCTACATAGACCGTGTTGTTCCCCCTTCTAGACTCGCATCGCAAGAGACCCTCTCGTCGCTCTCCGCACTTTTGACCTTCTCGACTCGCCCGTATCGTCCGCTTTCGCTCTACAGGTTCGCCTGCATCTTCCTGCAGCTCGCCGTCGTCGTCGCGGTCGACCACCGCACGCCCATCACGTCGATCTGGCCGAGGAAGCGGGAGGAGAGGGGAAGGCGAGGGGAAAGCTGGCGCTCCTCGCGGGGTCGACATGAGCAAAACTGACGATGGCGCGGCGACGGCGGCGGGGTCGGACAGTGACGATGGGAATGGGACTGGACGCGGGGCGATGCATCCTGTTGACGAGAGGGAGCAGGACGAGCGTGCGCGAGGAGGAGCAGGGGCGCGCAATGGCACCAGGACGGCGCAGAAGCGGGAGATCGAGCGGCGTGAGCGAGCGTCGAGGCTATCGAGGAGAGCGAGCAGCTGCAGGAAGAGGAGGACGAGGGGGCCGAGCGAAAGGAGCGGAGCGAGGAGAAGTCAACGAGAAAGAAGTGCGCGCCGCGTCGAGCGCTATCGCCGCGTTCCTCCAGCTCGAGCGAGCACCAGCGCACCAGCGAGCTCTACCTTAGCACCAGACGCACGCCCTCCCTTCTGGCGCGAGCAGCACCACCCGCTCCTCCTGCCGTCGCCTCCCCGCCCAGACGGGGTCCACCACTCGCTCACCTCGCCTCTGACGCAGCCAGCATGGGCTGCTAGACCCGCGCACCGCACTCCTGCACGCGCTCGCCCCACCGCCCTCCCGCCCCACGCCTCGCTCGGTCCCTCTCCTCAGCCCCGTCCCTCCCGCCTCGACACGCCCCGCCCCCGCCCCGCCGCACCACCACGCCAGTCCGCCCTGAGCACTTGCCGCAGTGAACACACGCCCAGACGGATGAAGCCCTTCGTCGTCCGGCTTGACGTGCGTCCTCTCAGTCTCCCCTCCTCCCGCTGGCACCGCCCCGGACCTAGCCTCGGCGCCACTCCCAATGCGCGCCGACTGCACGAGCGCGCGCCTCTGTTGTCCTGGCAGCTTTTCAGCTCGGTTGGATGCAGTGGTGTACCGGCGGGTGCAGTGCCGCGCGCGTCGCCGCAAGTGGGGAGGTTGGCGAGCGACGAATGCAGAACAGCGACGACGGCGTCTTGCGGAATGAGGAGCAGCGCGCTGACCTCGCTGCACTCTCTCTGCATCCTTGCGACCTTGCACGCTCGCGAACGACGCGCAGCCGACGACGTTCGACCCCGTTGCCTCGGCGGCACCTCCCGGCAGCGACGACCTCGCCAGCCTCAAGCTCACCTGGAACGCCTGGAACGGCAGAGCCAGGAGCCTCCTCGACCAGGTGCACCTCTCCTCTTCTTCCTCGTGTCCTTACCCCACCTGGCGTCCGCAAGCTGACCGGGCCCTCCCCCCTCTTCCCCGCATCCGTTGCTCCCGCCCGTTTCGCCCGCTTCGTCTACAGAACTCGCGCATCGAGAACCTCTACTGGCGTCGGTGGCACATGGAGAAGCGTCAGGGCCCCGTTCAGGCGTCGCCCGTCGTCAACCCGGCGCACGAGGACCTGTACGGCCTGCATGCGAGCGTAGAGGCGCATGAGCGCAGACGCGCGACCGAGGATCTCGAGGCGTTCCTGCGGACTACACTGCAGGCAGCGCAGGTGCGTCTACTCCCGCTCGTTCCGCGGGCGAAGGACCTGACACAAAACGCCGCACTCAGCCCGCCGCACACTCGAATGTCCCGCCGCAACCTCCCACCTTCAGCGCGCTCACGCAGCCTTCCGTACCACCGACACTCCCTCCACCATCAACACAGGCCGCGCAGGCGGCGCCTGCACCTCCCCTCGCCCCGCAGCCTCAGCGCCTCGCCTACAACCCCTCGCCGGAATGGGGCTACTCGCCTCTCCCCTCCGTCTCGCAGCCGCACCAGAACCGCATCATCGCGACACCGTCCTGGACGGCGCTGATCTCGGATGCGGGACAGACGCCGCAGGCTCAGCCGCTGCCCACGCCTCAGCAGCAGCCGATGGACGGGGTGCCGCAGCCCATGGCGCCGCCGCTCGTGTCTGTGTCGCAGCAGCCGGCGGCGCTGCCCGTGCTCCAGCACCCGCAGCCTATGCCTGCTCCTAACTCGTTCAGCATGCCTGGCTACCCCTTCCCCACCGACCCGTTCGCTGCGGCTGCCAATGCCGCAGCCGCGCACGGCGTCTTCCCCTTCGGCCTCCCTCCTCCCGTCTCCATCCCGCCCATCCCCTCGCCCGGCTTCACCCTCCCCCCGACCGCGACCCTCTACTCCGACCTCCCCTCGGCGCTCTCCTCCGCGCCGCCCGCCGCCGCTCCTCCCGCCTTCTTCTCCTCCTACGGCATGTACCAGCCCGTCATCGCGCCCTACCCACGCTTCCTTACCCCTTCCCCCGAGCCGAGCATCCTCGGCGAGCTCGAGCTCGAGCTGGGCCCGACGACGGGCGAGTTCCACCCCTCCGCCACCGCAGCGGGGTCCGTCGCGCCCCAGCCCGTCTCCGACGGGCTCGAGCACGTCTGGCGCGACCTCGAAGGCCGCGCCGAGGGCAGCGGCGCGGCGCCCATCGGGCCCGGGGAGGGCAAGGACCCGTTCGAGGGCATGGCGCTCGCGCAGATGCGGAGTCGCGCCAACAGCCTCGAGGCGGTCGACCGCGACGCCTCGCGCTTTGACATTGGCGGCGCGCCCGTCGGCGGGCCGCACCCGCACGGCGACGCGGGGCTTTCGCTGGCGGAGCTCGCCGCGAGGGAGGTCGAGCGCGCGGCGCAGGCGCAGGCGGAGGTGACTGCGGGTGGCGCACCGAAGGGGAAGCGCAAGGCGAAGAGTGCGGGCGGAGGCGGGAAGAAGACCAAGGCCTCGGGGGGGTCACCCGGGTCGGGCGAGGGCGAGGGCGGCGACGGCGCCGGCGGCGCGGGGAGCAAGTTCGCGCCCGGCGGGAAGAAGAACCGGAACCCGCATTCGACGCAGCTCCCTGGGAATGGGCAGCGGCGGCAGCAGAAGGAGGAGGCGGGCGAGGGGCACGACGGCCCGGTGTGCTCCCACTGCGGGAGCATCACGACGCCGCTGTGGCGCCGCGGGCCGGACGACGAGCTTCTCTGCAACGCGTGCGTCGCGATTCCCTTCTTCCCGCGTCGTCGACGTCGGACTAACCCGCTTCACCCGCCCCGCAGCTGCGGCCTCTACCTCAAGCTGCACTCGAAGCCCCGGCCGAAGACGTTCGGCAAGTCGAACGCGTCGAAGCGCTCGTCGAACGGCGCGGCGGCACAGGCGGCTGCGAGTGGCGTCCCGCCAAGCTGCAACAACTGCGGCGCGACGAGCACGCCCATGTGGCGCAAGGACCAGGAGGGAAGGCTGTGCTGCAACGCATGCTCGCTGTACTGTACGTTCTCTCTCTCTCGTACCTCTCCGTCATTTCTGACCCGCTTGACCCACCGCGTAGACAAGCTTCACAAGGTCAACCGCCCCGCCTCGCTCGCGCAGAAACGGCAAGCGGCAGCAGCAGCAAAGGCGAACGCCGCCGCCGCAGCAGCAGCAGGCAAGCCCGCCGAGGCGTCGACGTCGGCTCCCATCGCCGCGGCGCAACTGCCGACACCGGCTGCGTCGACCGAGGTTACGCCCGTCTCGTCGACCGATGCCCCTGCCCCGTCCCTCCTCCACCACATCTCCCTCCGGCCTTCCACCCCGGTATGCCGCACGGGCTTCCGATGAACCCCGCCGACCCCGCCGATGCACTTCATGCCGCAGCCGCACATGTGGCCTCCGCACCCTCTCCAGCCGACCCTCTTCTCCGGCGGTCCGCCAATGCACCTCGCGCCGCAGCCGCCCGGGCCAGACGGGAAGTACACGCTCCCGCCCGCGTTCCCTCCGCCGCAGGGGATGCCGCCGAACCCGTTTGCGCAGACGGCGTGGGGCGCGCTCGCGTACGGGATCGTCTCGGCCGCTGCGGCGGAGGAGGCGGGGACGGGGCCGGGCCCACCGGGATCTCTCCCACCTGGCCTTCCGCCGAGCAGCGGCGTGTGAGCTGCGTGCGCCGCGCCGCGCTCGCTTGTACCCCTTCACCCGCCACGAGCGCTTTCAACAGGCGCCTCCCTCCCTCTCTTGTTCCTAGTCTTCTTCCGGGCCCTCAGGTTTTGTATGTACTGCTGTGCATCCCCCCCCCTCGTTCAAAACCACCGCTGCACGACGGACACTCTCTCGACCCCATCTCTCTCTGGTTGTTCGCAAGCTCTCCCTCGCGTTGTTATACCATACCCATGCCTCTATCTTGATCGCATGTCTAGGAGAGCACCGCGCGAATCAGGAAGCTCTACCGGCCAGGAGGGCACGAATCGCCTCATCAGCTCCCGGTCCCCCTCGCTCTCGCTCCGCCCACAACCGCTCGTCTCGCCATGTCGTTCGCCAAGGCAGCGACGACGGATCCGATTCAGTCCGTCTCTGTGCCGTCGTACACGCGGCTGCCCGCCAAGCCCGATCCGCACGTCGCCTTCACCATCGCCGTCTCGCTCCCGACACGGAGCTACTCGATCACGCAGCGCTACTCTGCGTTCGCCGCCCTGCACGTCAAGCTCACGACGAGCTGCGGCGCGCCGCCCGCCGACCTCCCGCCCAAACACCCCGGGAGCTGGTTCCTCGCCCCGCTCGCCGCCGCGCGCAACCTCTCCGACGCACAGCTCGACGACCGCCGCACGGGGCTCGAGCGCTGGTTGCGCGCTATCCTTGCGGACCGCGACCCGCGCTGGCGGAGCAGTCGCGTGTTCAAGGAGTTCCTCGCAGCACCGCCGGAGGGGCACGCTGCCGAGGCGTCAGGTGGGGGTCCCGGCGCGAGGGAGTGGACGGCTACGGCGTGGACGGCGGAGCACGCTGCGGTCGAGGGCGCTGCGCGGGCGCTGCGAACAACGCTCGACCGGCGGGACGCGCAGCTCATCGAGGGCTCGGCAGGCGCGCACGCCACGGCCAAGGAGGCGAAGACGGCGCTCGTCGACCTCGTTCGGCGGATAGGGGACCTCGCGCGCGGCTTGCAGGCGCTCGCGAAGGAGGGGATGACGGATGGTGAGCTGCAGCGCCGCAGCGCGCTTGTGCAGCGCCTGCAGGGCGAGGTCGAGGAGCTGGGGCGCAAGGCGGGGAGCGCACCGCGAGCGGGTGCTGGGCGGACGGGCGCACAGGCCACGCACGGCGACGAGCCTCCCACGGCGGTGCGGCAGGCGCTGCTCAATGGCGTGGGGACGGGCAGAGCCCCCGCTCGCGTACTTGGCGCTGCGGCAGCCGCTTCCCTCGAGACGCCCGAGACGCGCCAGCTTGACAACGGCGGGATCATGCAGTTGCAGCAGCAGTACATGGACGACCAGGACTCGAAGCTCGAAGCGCTCACGGCGGCGCTGCGCCGGCAAAGACACCTCGGCGAGATGATCAATGCCGAGCTCGCGCTGCAGGAGGATGTCCTCGACCAGCTCGACGCGGGCACGGATCGCGTCAAGGGCAAGATGAAGGACGCGCAGAAGCAGATGAAGTGCCTGTGATCGCTAGGTGCGCCGCTTCATTGCTTCCCCTCGAGAACGCAGACTGACTTGTCGCTCTCGCAGAGCTCATCCGTACCTCCCATCCGTCGTCACCTCCGTCCCCTTCGTCGTCGTGCATCTCTTCTCGTCATGTTGCTGTAACCTTGACGCTATTCTGACCTGTGCGCTGCGGAAAGAGGAGTCGCAACGAGGTTGCGTTGGCTTGTCAGCGCGAATCTGTCCCCCGCCGCCAGCGCCCTTGCGAGCGTCGAGGGTAGGTAGAGCTCGAGAAGCGTCTGAGCGGCTCAGCAGGGAGGTTCAGCACGGTGTCGCGGTGCGAACCTCGCAGTGGGTCCGAAATCACGCTCAAGTTGCGGGGGCGGTGCGATGTCAGCTCAGCGCGTGCCGCTTGGCAGGATAGAGGCTCTACAGTCTTTCCAGCATCTAGGCGGGCGCCCATACTGCGTCGTCGCTGCTCTTGCAGGTCGCCAAACACGCCCTCGGGTCGCGTCGCGCTGATGAAGCTCTCATCTCCGCCAATCTCGCCTCGCCCGCCAGTCAGAGCAGCGAGAAGCCGCCAGATGCCACCGCTAGACGCTCCCCAGCCGCTCAAGCGCCCGCTCGCCGCACAGCGCACAGACTCGCTCGGCTCCTCCCCGCCCACCTTGCGGCCGACCTCTCGCTCGACTCGGGCTGGCCGAGCCCTGCCGCGACGCCAGCACCGACACCGGGTACCTCGACCCCCGCCCGCGCCAGCACTAGCGCCGCGAACGCCCGCGTCGAGTCGTCGCCGGACGAGGACCTCGGTAGGGCAATAGGATCAAGATCAAGCACGAGGGTTTCGAGGACTTTGTCGTCGACACCCTCGTCTCCAAGAAGAAGAAGAGCCCCAAGGCCAAGGGCAAGCAGAAGGCCGTCGTCGACGAGGAGGTCGGGCCAGGGTGGTGGTTCACGCGCTCGGACGAGGCGGAGCGCAGGCGTGATGCTTTCATGTGCGTTCTTCCCCTCAGCTCGAACCGACGATGTCCAGCTAACCGTCCCGTTCGCAGCCTCGCGAACGCCTCGACCTTCCTCCCCGTCCTTCCCTCCAAGACACCCAACTACGTCTCCAAGCTCGTCGCATCCTCGTCCTCGGCCACGCCGAGCATCTCACACGCCTACCGCGCGGTTCCGCAGCCCGCCAGCATCGCAGGCGGGACGCCCGGCATCCTCAGGACTACCAGCTCAAGGGTCTATCCTGGCTCGCCTTCATGGCCGAGAACGGCGCGAACGCCATCCTCGCCGACGAGTGCGCTCTTCTCATCCTCCTTGTGAGAACGAGGTACTGACCCTGTGAGCGCGCAGGATGGGCCTCGGCAAGACGCTGCAGACGCTCGCGCTCATCGCGTACCTCAGCGAGACGCACGGCCACAAGGGCCCGCACCTCCTCGTCTGCCCGCTCTCGGTGTTAACGTCGTGGATGAACGAGATTGCGAGGTGGCTGCCCGACTTTGTGCGTTCCTCTCGCCTTCGCGTCCTCCTCCTCATCGCCTTCTTCTCCCCGCCCCCTCCTCGCCGCGTCCTCCTCGCCGCTCGCCCCCGCCTCCTCGTCTTCGCGCGAGCGAGACTGAACACCATCTCGCACAGACCGCGATGCGCTACCATGGCCCAGCGGCGGAGCGCATCCGCCTCCGAGGCGAGTTTGCCGAGACACGGCCTGACCTCGTCGTCACGACCTACGAGGCGTTCGTCGCCGAGGCAAACTGGTTCAAGAGCCAGAGGACGTGGGGCGTGATTGCGCTCGACGAGGGGTGCGCATCTTCCAGCTTCGCACCCGCTTGAGCCGTTCGCGCTGACCAGCCATCACCTTCCGCAGCCACCGCATCAAGAACAACGAGTCGCATGCGGCGATCGCGCTGCAGGGCGTCAAGGTGCGCATGCGCCTCATCCTCACGGGCACGCCGCTCCAGAACAACCTCGTCGAGCTGTGGGCCCTCCTGCACTTCCTCTACCCGGCCGTCTTCCCCGCCAACACGCTCAAGCCCTTCCGCGACGCATTCGACCTCTCGAACGGCCTGTACGACGCCACGTTCCTCAACAAGGCGCAGAAGCTCCTCAGCGAGGTCGTCATGCTCCGCCGGACAAAGGAAGGCGTCGCGGGCGAGCTGAGCGTGCCGCCGCGGGAGGAGCTCACGCGTGCGGTCCTGCCCTCACTCCTCTCCAAACGCAACACACCGCTAACCCGACTCCTGCTCGCGCGCCCGCAGTCTACGTCCCGCTCTCGCCCATCCAGCGCTTCTGGTACCAGCGCCTCCTCACGCGCTCGGACGTCAACACGCTCAGCGAGCTCTTCGGCGACGAGGCGGCGTTCAAGCAAGCGGCGCATGACCACGCGCAGCAACGGGCGCTCACGGCTGAGGGGAAGCAGCGGGGCCCGGCGGTTTCGCAGCTCGCACGGATGCAGAAGGCGCTTGCGGACAGCGGCGGCGGGAGCAGCGCGGACGAGGACGTCAAGGTGGATCAGGGCGGCGGGAAGGAGACGGGCGGGGACGATGACGGTGCGGAGCAGGCGATCGCGCAGGTCAAGAAGGTCATCCAGGAGGAGAAGCAGAACGGGTCCGGCGGGGCGTACCAGAAGCTCATGGTCCTCCTGATGCAGCTGCGCAAGTGGTGCGTCTTGCCTTCTCCGTACGAACCGCGTGACCTGAAGCGCTCCTCCCCGCAGCTGCTGTCACCCTTACCTCCTCCCCAACTCGGAGCCGGAGGGCGAACTGACGGTTGATGAGCACGTGGTGGCTGCCTCGTCGAAGCTCATCGCGCTCGACAAGCTGCTCAAGGACGTCCTGCCGAAGGGCGAGCGCGTCCTCATCTTCAGCGGCTTCACGCGCATGCTCGACATCCTGGAGGACCACCTCAGCCTGCGCTCGTACAAGTGTGCGTGCTCCCCCGCCCGCTCCTGCGCAGGCTGCTAACCTTGACGCCGCGCAGACGCCCGCCTCGACGGCAGCACGTCGCGCCCGCGCCGCGCGCTCGACATCCGCCTCTTCCAGCAGGACGACTCGGCGCTGCAGATCTACCTCATCTCGACGCGCGCCGGCGGGCTCGGGATCAACCTCACGGCGGCGACGACCGTCGTCATGTACGACCAGGACTTCAACCCGCAGGTCGACATCCAGGCGATCGCTCGCGCCCACCGCATCGGGCAGACGAAGACGGTCCGCGTGTACCGGCTCGTCACGCAGGGCTCGGTCGAGGAGCAGGCGATGACGCGCCTCAGGAAGAAGCTCTACCTCTCGGTCAAGGTCATGGGCGGGATGCGGAACGCGACGGAGCGCATGGAGGGCGAGGGCGGCGACGGCGAGGCGGCGCCGCAGAACGAGGACGAAGTGCCGAGGATGACCCGCGGCGGTGCGTACCATTCGCTCCCCACGCTGACTCGCACTAGCTGACCTGCTGTCCTCCGCCGCAGAACTCGTCTCGATCCTCCGCGCTGGCACGGGCGCGCTCGCCGCCAAGTGGGACGACGCCGGCGGGGACGCATTCACCTCCTTCCGCAATGCGACATTCTCCGAGCTGTGCGACCGCGGGCGCCAGCGCGACTCGGACAAGGACGCCGGGATCAAGCTCGAGCTCGGCGAGGAGGTCAGCGAGGAGGAGCGCGCGCGCCTCGAGCGCGAAGAGGAGGAGGCCGAGAGGGCGCTGCTCGATGGCCGCGAGGCGATCGTCTCGCGCAAGTTCGAGGGCAAAACCTACACCGCGAGCAACGCCGACATCCGCAAGGGTGCGCTCGCTCGTCTCCCTTCCTCGCCGGGACATCGCTGACCTCGCTTCGCACCCGCAGAGTGGGAGGCGCAGGTCAAACGCGACTCGAAGACGCGCGTCGTCATGATTGACGGGCACGCCGTCGCCAAGGACAGCATCTCGACCAAGGCGTGGGAGGCGGTCCCGACTATCACCTCGGACGCGAAGGCGACGGCGGCGCTCGCGAACCCGGCGCGGAAGAAGCGCAAGTTCGAGCACCAGGAGTACTGCCACGCGTGCCAGGACGGCGGGGACGTCTTCCTCTGCACGGGCTGCCCGCGCGTCTACCACGCGGGCGCCTGCGCGGGCGGGCAGAGCGCGGCGGAGCTTGCGAGGGCGCCGTGCGTGTTCTCTACACCCTGTTCGTGGACGCTTGCTGACGCGCGCGAGCAGGATGTGGCACTGCCCGCAGCACCGCTGCACGGTGTGCGATAGGACTACCGCGTCCGCGGGCGGGCTCCTCTTCCGCTGCCACGTGCGCTTCTTCCGCTTCTTCCTCGCTTCGTACCTCTCCCTGACTGCCCGAGAGCGCGCAGACCTGCCCGACGGCGCTCTGCGAGGACTGCCTGCCCCCGTCGGGCTTCACGGCGCTTGGGGACGAGCTCCCCGAGTTCCTCCTCCTGGCTTCGACAAGCGTGCGCAGGCGTACTACAACCGGTGCGCTGGCTGCATCGAGCACTTTGCCGAGCACCCGGACCAGCACGCGGTCTGGCGGGCGGAGCAGGACAGGCGGAGCGCAAGGCGAGGAAGGCGGGGTTCGTGTGGTGAGGAGTTGCTTGTTGTCGTGCTTGTGACAGTCATGCAGTGCTAGATGCGCTTTGCGAGGTGGGCGGAAACTGATGAGACCTTTCGACCTTCGCTGCGAGCGAGAGCACGGGCAGCACGGCCTCCTCCCGCCACGCTCGCGCTCTCGCTGTTGCAGCTGCAGACAGGATGGCACGCAAGAACGCTGCGCAGAAGCAGGCTGCTGCCGAGGAGCGCGCCAAGCTCGAGCAGGAGAACCCGGAGGAGCACGCCCGCCTTGAGGCGGAGCGCGCGGGCAAGAGCAAGAAGCAGATGAACCGCAAGGACAAGCCGTGCGTTTGAGCCCTCTTCCTATGTCTCTCTCGTGCTGACTCGCTCTGTGCGCGCGCAGCTGGGACGTCGAGGGGACGGACCACTGGTCCATTGAGCCGTTCCAGGAGGGCGACATGAGGGGCACGCTCCTCGAGGAGAGCAGCTTTGCCACCGTGCGTGCACTCTCGCTGTTCTCCTAGGCCGCATGCTCACCCAGGTCAGCCCCGCGCAGCTCTTCGCCAAGTACCGCGAGACGTACCTCCGCGAGATCTGGGGGCACGTCGAGACGGCGCTCAAGAAGCACGTACGTCCACATTCTGTTCATCTGGCTGAGCAATACAGCTGACTCCAGTCGGCGAACAGGGCATCGAGGCAATTCTCGACCTTGTGGAGGGCTCGATGACTGTCAAGACGACCCGCAAGACCTACGACCCGTACATCATCCTCAAGGCGCGCGACCTGATCAAGCTCCTCGCGCGTAGCGTGCCCTTCCCCCAGGTGCGCGCATCTGCTTCTCTCTTGTGGCTGAGCAGCGCTGACAATCAGGGACGAGCAGGCGGTCCGGATCCTCGAGGACGGCATGGACTGCGACATTATCAAGATCGGCAACATCATCCGCAACAACGAGCGCTTCGTCAAGCGGCGACAGCGTATCCTCGGCCCGGGCGGCTCGACGCTCAAGGTGCGCTTGCTTGCCCGTCCACCTCCCCTACTCTTGCTGACCTCCTGTAACTGCGCAGGCTATCGAGCTTCTCACGCAGTGCTACGTCCTCGTGCAGGGCAACACGGTCGCGGCGATGGGCGGCCACAAGGGCCTGAAGGAGGTCCGCAAGATCGTCGTCGACTGCATGAAGAACGTCCACCCGATCTACCACATCAAGGTGCGCCACCCCTCCCGTGTCCCTGCACCGCACAACACTGACACAACTTGCACTCGCAGGAGCTGATGATCAAGCGCGAACTCGCCAAGGACCCCAAGCTCGCGACCGAGAACTGGGACCGCTTCCTGCCCAAGTTCCGCCGGCGGCGGGAGAAGAAGCGCGGCCCGGGCGCGGGCGAGGGCACCGCGCCGTCGGGCGCGAATGCCGTTCCCGTCGATGGTGCGCCCGCCGCGGGCGAGCCGCCTGCGAAGAAGCAGAAGAAGGAGAAGAAGCCGTACACGCCGTTCCCGCCCGCGCAGATGCCGAGCAAGGTGCGTCTCTTGCTCTCTCGCAACACCCTCGAGCACGAAACTGACGCTCGAGCGCGACGCAGATCGACCTGCAACTCGAGTCCGGCGAGTACTTCCTCAAGCCGCGGGAAAAGCAGCAGCGGGACGAGGCCAAGCGCGCGGCGAAGGTGCGCTCCTCTCTCCCCCTCTTCTGCCGACCCTGCTGACGAGCCTTACTTCCCCGAGCAGCAAGCATCCGTCGTTGCCGGGCGGAAAGAGGAGCGCGCGAAGGCGTTCGTCGCGCCTGAGGAGGGGCCCGCACGAGCGGCGGTGGGGAGCGTCGGCGACGCGAAGAAGGACAAGAAGAAGCGCAAGCGCGACGGCGAGTAGGCGCTCGCCTCTTCGGATGGTATGGAGGGAGGAGGGCTTGCAGGCGTGCATTCGCAGTCTTGTTGTTACATCGTTCTGCGATCGCTTGCGCTTCGCTCCAAGGGAGAGCAGGGAGATGACGAGGGTATTCCAGCTGTCCCTTCCATCGGTCTGCATGGCGAGTCCAGCTCGCACAGCCTACCACCTCGCGACGGGCTCGAACGCGGTCCTGTCGGTACGGCGCGAGCGGCGAGCGAGAGAGTGCTGCGTCGCTCCTGCAGAGAATAGGGAAGCGCGCGAGTCAGTCACCCGGATGACGGAGGACGAACAAGGTAGGACGCACCACCGCGGTGCGGGTCGTCCGCCCTGGGCGAGGTCGTGCTGTCCCTCCTCGCGCTCGCCCTTGCCGGCGGCGGCGGCGCAGGCTCCTCGTGAGAGATAGGATAGGGCGGTGCGTCCCCCTCCGACACGCCAACCATGCGCCCGGTCGTCGCGTAAAGCGGCGGCGGGGGCACGTACGCGCGCGGGCCGCCCGTGTGCGGCTCGAAGGCGAGGTCGGCGGCGTTGTGCGAGCCCCAGTTCGGGTCGCGCGCGAGCATGCGCTGCTCGAACTCGGCGCGGAGGCGGCGCTGCTCTTCGTCTGCACTCCGCTCTACAGTCAGCATCCTCCGCGCGGCGAGGGAGGGGAGAGAAGAGCGGACGCACGCCGCCTCGCCACGTCCCGCAAGTCCTCCTCACTCTCAATCCGCCCATGCCGCTTGAACCTCGTCCTGCGATCCGCCTCCCCCGCCGCGACCCTCAGATCCTCGTGCGAGCCCGTCCGGCCGTGCCTCTCGAACGCCTCGCGCGAGATCTGGTCCCGCTCGCGCTGACGGCCCTCCTCGGCGAGGTCCCGCGCGGTCGCGTGCGAGGAGGGGTGGTTGCGCCGCCGGGCGAGGCGCTCGAGGCGGGAGGCGACCGTCGAGGGGTCGTGGTCGTCGGCGGGGGGATCGGGCGCTTCGTCCTCGCCTGTTTTGCTCACAGTCAGTAGAGGGAGACGGGAGAATAGGCCTGACGCACTGCTCTCGAGGAGGTCCTCGTGACTCCAGCGGTCCCCTGCACGCGAGGAGGCGGTCAGTTGGCGAGCACTGCGAGCGAGAAGAGCAGGCGTACTGGTCGGGGTGCGCGACATCCTGGGCGGTGAGAGCTCGAGGGAGGAAGAAAAGCAAGCGAGGGAGAGGCCGACAGAAGCCGACAAGACCGAAGCACGCGGCCACGAGGCAGCCACGAGAGGAGTGCCCGCGAACCGCCTCGGAGGCGTTAGATGAACATAGGAGGCGCGAGTTGAGGCGGTGCAAGCGAAGCGAGCGGTGATGATAAGTGCGAGGTTACAAGTAGCGATACAACAGCATGGAGGGCCGGCTCAATAGATCTGCAGGCGAGCGGGAAGTCAGCACTGCGAAGACGGAAAGAGCTTGCGGGGGTGCGAGTAGGCGCACCTCGTCGAACGGCCGCGTGTCGGGCCAGCACGACTCGAACACCTCGTTGACGACGCGCTCTGCCTCCTCGGGCGACTTGCAGTTCGGGTTCGCCGCGACGGAGAGGATTGCGCGCCGCCGGACGCACGCCTGCTGCTGCTTGGTGAAGTGCCAGTTTCGCCGGGTGAACTCGCGACCAAAGCGGCAGTCACCGCTGAGGTTCTCGGCGCGGATCTACGTGCGTGTGAAGCGTGAGAGGGCGGACAAGGACGAGAGGAAAGAGTGTGAGAACGCACCTCGGTGCAGGCGTGCGCGCGCAGGTCCTCGCCCCACTTGCCCCTGGGCTTGAACCTGCGCTCGTCCCAGGCATGTACGAGCTCGTGGGCGAGGGCGTCCTCCATGTGCTTCCTGCTCATGAAGCGGTTCTGGCAGAGGAGGATGCCGAGTTCGCTCGAGAAGCCGCCGGCCATGGTGGGCGGGCAGGGCGAGCAAGTGATGGGGATGGGGAGGTGGGGCGTGTCGGACTGTTCGGGCGCGGGCATCTTGGAGTCGGGCGGCGGCGGGAGGAGCGAAATGTGCTGCAGGAGGAACCGCACGATCGGGCCTGCGTCGCGGTCAACCTCGTAAGTCGCCGGTTCCACGCGCTGTGGACGTGGAGGAGTACATTCTCGTGCACTCTGTCGAGCGGAACACCCAGAAGGAGGAGACGGGAGGACGCACTCTCCCTCGCGAGTTCGTCCCTCCACTTCTCGCAGCGCCTGCAGTCTGCCGCGTCCCTCTGGCGGTCCTTGTCCGACTTGTCCTCCATCGCGTGTTCCTGCATGATCGCGCCGTCGGACCACTGGCTCTGCTGGTCGCAGCGGAGCAAGGTGGGGGCGGCGAGGGCGGCGAGGGACCGGCGCCAGCGCTCGAACGACGCGCGGAACGAGGGCGAGTCGCCCGGTGAAAGTCGGGTGGTGTCGGTGGCCGTGTCATGGCAGTAAGCACGGGCAATACAGCTGCGTAGTAAGGGCAGGAGCAACGAGCGAGACTCTCGAGGGGAAGCTGTCTCCTCCTCCCCGCGCTCCTCCCCGCGTTGACTGCTGCTGCCGACATGGAGATCGACGAAGACGAGGCGTTCCTGTACGGCGATGAACCCGCCGCTGCCCCCGCTGCTCCCGGTGCGCCCCTCCCCCTCGTCGTCCTCCCATCGCCGCGAGACTCACCCCGCACCCGCAACAGCACCTGGAGCCGCAGACGGACTGCAGACGTACGTACACACATTCACGAGGCACTTGCGCAAGCTGACAACTTTCCCGCGACAGCGACGCCGCTACGGGAGCATCCCCCGCTGCCGGCGACGACGACGACGGCGACGAGGAGGAAGAGGAGGAGGAAGAGAGTGACGACGTGCGTGCTACTGTTCTTGACCTGTACATGTTCCTGGGCAACTCACGCGCTATCCCGCCCGCAGGACCTCGAGATTATCCTCGACGGCGACGGCGCTGCCCCCGCTCCGCAGTGCGTCCCTGCGCTGTCCTGCTCTTGTCTGGACCTCGCTTACATCACTCACCCTGCAGAGCACGCCGCCCGATCCCCTCCCGCCCTGTAGCCGCCTCCCCTCAGAAGCGTGAGTCTCGTTCTCCTCGCCTCTTGCGCCTAACATGCCCGTACTGAGCGCACCCGCCCACAGCCAACATCGCTCCTGCCCCTTCAGCGACTACCGAGTATGCTCCCCTTGACCGCCCCGGCCTCGCCAAGGCCAACTCGTCGACCTCCGTCGGGCCGCCCACTCTCCCTCACCCCGACGCAACCGCGACCGACCAGGCCTCTACCGCCGCCCTCGCCGCGCAGGCGGTCGAGGGGACGCCGAACCCCGACGTGCCGATGACGAGCACGGGCACGCCGCTCAAGGCGAGCGCAGTGCCCGAGCTGGTCCCGCGCGGCGCGCTCACGCCGTTCGAGCTTAAGCCCGCCGCGACGCCCACGTTCGACGTGAACGCCGTACAGAAGGACGCGAACGGGAACGACCTCTTTGACGTCGACCTTGACGCTATCGAGGACAAGCCGTGGCGTCGCCCCGGCGCGAACATGGCCGACTACTTCAACTATGGCATGAACGAGGCGACGTGGAAGAACTACGCGCGCAAGCAGCGCGAGCTGCGCTCGACCGAGAGCGCCGCCGCCAACCCCTTTGCCGTGCGTTCTCTCCCCTCTCTTGACGGAGGAACCGCTCCGTTCACCTCTCTTGCGCGTGCAGGGCTTCGCGACGGGCAACATCCAGCAGGCGTGGGCGGACCTCACGGCCGAGCAGAAGCAGCTCCTGATGGGGACGATCATGGGCTTCCAGCCCGGGTCGATGCCCGCGCCGGCGCAGATGGCGCAGATGGCGCAGATGGGGATGATGGCCGCGCAGATGGGCGGCATGCCCCCCGGCGCCGTCGCCGGCGGGATGCACGGCCACGGCGGGATGGGCATGAACCCGATGGCGGCGGCCGCGATGGGCATGCAGGGCATGGGCGGCATGCACATGAACGGCATGACCCCCGCGCAGGCGCAGGCGATGGCCGCGCGCAACATGGCGCAGGCGCAGGCTCAGCAGCAGGCGCAGGCGCAGGCGCAGCAGCAGGCGGCGCAGCAGGCGCAGGCGGGCGGCGAAGACGCGAACGGCCTCAAGCGCGAGGAGTGTGCGTATCTTCCCCTCGTTCGCCTCTTACCCCTTCAATCGCTCACCCTACCGCCTCCGCAGCCGATTCTGGCGCGACGCCCGGACGCGGTGGGGACGACGCGACGCCTGCACCGTCCGAGGCGCAGGAGGACATCCAGTCGGGCGACATTGCCGGCTTTGGCGCCGTGCGTCCTCCCGCGCTCTCTCCTTTCGCTCGTCTACTCACAGCTCGCGCGCTCCCAGGACGCGATGAACCCCGCCTTTGGCCTCCCGATGAACCCGCTCGCCGCACGCGGCCGCGGCGGCATGATGGGCGGGATGCGCGGGCGCGGCCTCCCCGCCGGCCCGGGCATGCGCGGCGGCGCGATGGTCGGTGCGATGGGCCGTGGGCGCGGCGGCATGGCGATGGGCGCGGTCCCGACGGGCCCGCGCGCGGCGCTCCCGGGCAACATCCCTACTGGGCCGAGAGCGGGCGCGGCACCGCCGACGGGTCCGAGGGTCAGCGCTGCGCGCTCGTACCGCGACAAGGACGTCGACCGGTTTGGCGGCGCGGGCGCGGACGCCGGCGGGCTCGACTACGGTGGCGGCGGCGGCGGCGCGAGTGCCGCGGACGATTACGAGCGCTCGCCCGTGCGGAGCCGCTCGCGCCGCGAGTCCCGACTACGGGCGCGACGGCGGGAGGCGCAGCCGGCACGACCGCAGCCGCAGCCGCGAGCGGGACCGCGCGTCGGAGCGCGAGCGGGATCGCGAGTATGAGCGGCAGCGGGAGAAGGAGCGCGAGCGCGAGCGCCGGCGCGGGGGGGACGACGCCGGGGACAAGAAGCGCGGGATGTCGGACTTCTTCCCCGACAAGGCGTCCCGCGACGACCGGAGCGTCTCGCCCGGCCTGCGGATCCGCGGCGCCGGCGGGAGCCGGGACGAGTCGCCGCCGCGCCGGAGCAGCTCGCGGCGCGATGACGACGGGAAGCGCTCGCGCGGGGGGACGTACTCGCCCGAGGGAGGCCGCCGGTCGCGGAGGACGCAGTGGTCGGACGACGAGGGCGATGCGCCGGACGAGTCCAGGTGCGCTCCCATCCTTTCGTTTCTTGGGTCCGCCGTTCTCCTTCATGTCGAGCTTGCTGACCTCCACCGTGCTGCAGGAAACGCAAGGCGGAGGACGACGCCGAGAGCGAGCGCCCGCGCCGCCGGTCGACGAGGCGGGACTGAGCCCCCTCCTCGACGCGCGCTGTAGCTTCTCGGGATACAGTGCATTCGACGACGTTTCATCACGCCAAAGCTGCTGGTGGACTGCTTTGCGAGGGGTAGCCTCCTCTTCCCTCCCCCTCCCCTCTCTCCTATCGCGCTGTTCGTGGTGGATTGCGACAGGTACTGAAACTTCCACCTTGTCTCTACATACCACCGTCTACGAGAGAGTGTAGCCGCCGTCGACAAGCATGTCATGCCCCTACGGAAGGAAAGGTCAGGAAAGACGCGAGGAAGGAAGGGAGGGAGAGGACGGACCGTCGTATACGAAGAGGCGTCCGAGGCAAGGTACTGCGAGAGTCGAGCGTACGTCAGTTTGAGCGTCAAGCGAGTCGAACGGGCGGGGAAGCAAATGAGGAAGGGGAGCGTGAAGACGGGAGAGGGGGAGGGGGAAGAGGGGCGAGGAAGGAAGAGAGGGCGGCGTCGAAGGAAAGCGCCAGCGCGGAGGGGGTGGCAGGGAGGGAAGAGCAAAGAAATCGAACGCACGAGGAAAGCGCCGGCGAGCTCCTTCGGGTCGCCCTGGCGACCGAGAACCGAGTACTTGTAGACGGTGTCGGCGACCTCCGGCGCCGCGCCCATCGCGGTGTCGAAGAACCCGGGGCTCACGCAGTTGACACGGGCGAACTTGCGCCAATCCCGTGCGACCGACTTGCAGAGGTGTACCACCGCGGCCTTCGAGGCGTTGTAGGCACTCTTTGTGGGAGTAGGAGGATCAGTTTCGCGTCGTTCGTAGACCAGCAAGAAGTACGCACCTGGTCGAGGGGAACGTTGACAATGCGCGCGGAGATCGAGGTTGTCGCGATGAAGGAGCCGTTGCCCTGCGCCTCGAAGATGGGCGCGAGCACCTTCATGGCGAAGAAAACCGAGTCGTAGTTGACGGCTTGAATGCGACGCCACTGGTCGATCTCAAGCTCGCCAACACGACCCGATCCGCCCTGCAGGTTCGGGTGCAAGTGGTTAGCTGGAACTCGGAATTGAGGAAGGGAGGAGGCGAAGGCGCACCATGCCGGCCTACGGGAAGAGAACGCACGTCAGCACTGCTCGACACATAACAGCGAGAAGGAAGACGCACATTGGCAATGAAGCAGTCGATGCGGCCAAACTCGCTCTTGACATCGTCGACGAGCTTCTTGATCGCGTCGAACTCGGCGACGTCGGCCTTGTACGCCTTCGCCTTGACGCCGTACTTCTTGGCGAGGTCGGCAGCGCGCTCGTCCATGCCCTCCGCCGAGCGGTACTGCACGGCAACGTCGCCGCCAGCCTCAGCAATGGCCTCCGCAGCCGCCCAGCCGAGGCCGCCGGACCCGCCGGTGACGATGGTGACCTTGCCCTTCATCGAGAAGCGGCTGTGCATGGTGGAGAGGTCAGCGCAACCCGCAGGAAGCTCAGCCTGGGAGGACGCACGCAAGGATCGACTCCGGGAGGTTGGGCACGGGGCGAGGGAAGGGGCCGTCCGAGGGGTGCGACCTGCGTGCGCGCTTGTCAGTCACCCCTGTACACTCCTGTAGACTCGCTCGAGGCGCACATGGTGAATTCGGGTCTGCAGAAGAGGGCGGGCTTGATCAGTGATGACGCTCGAAGTGCGGAGGAGAAGAGCGAGGGTAAGCTCTGGCGCACCTGTGGAGGGCGCGGCGGGTAGATAGAGTAGCGAGAAGTGCAGAGATGCAAGCAGCAATAGCAACGAGTGAGCGAGAGGAGCAAGAGAGGCGCAGCGAACGGAGCCCGACCCGCCGACCGAGTGCTCGCCGTGCGGGGTGTCGCGGGGAGGAGCGACCGGCCAAAAGTGACGAGCGCAAGCTCGACGGAGCCTTTGCGCAGCGAACCTTTGCAGGCCTTGCAAGCTGTCGTCAAAGGGGCGAACTGGAGCGTGGTCAGTGAGGCTGACGACAGCGGGCTGCAACGCCGGCGAGGCTACAGACGGCGAGGCTACAGATCTACACAGGACTTTCGGCTACAGCGAACCACAACGGGGCACAGCGAGGACACGCCAGCGACACTGGAGGGGAGGCGAAGAGGAGTGGTACTTGAGGAGGAGGAGGCTCGGAGGAGGGGACGTCGAGGAGAGCCTGGCGCGCGTCGCAGATCCCGCCGAGCCCGCGCTGCAGCTGGCTGCCTCAACCACTCCTCGTGGACGATGCCGCCGAGCTCGCCGTCGAGCGCGTCGAGCTGGACGCTGACCCGGTGATGGTGGACGAGGTCGTGACGAGCGAGGACCCCGTCGAGGAGACGAAGCTGATCGTCGATGTCGATGATGGGACGACGCTGACCGTCGAGCTGGACGTCGGCGTCGTCGTCACCGCAGCGGCTGTCGGTGCGGGCGGAACGGTAGTCGAGGGGACGGGCATGACGACGACGGGGGTGGTTGCCGCATTATTATTGTTGCGGCGAGAGGCGCGGATTGCGGGCGGGACGAACTCGACGCAAAGCACGATGAGAATGATGGCCTGTTGCAAAGGAAGACGCACGGACGGAGCTTGCAGGTCAGACAAGCGGACAGCGCGATGCGGAAGAGGCGAGGGGAAGGGGAGGCCGCACCAGGATAATCATAATGATCCCGAAGCACCACCAGCGGTACTTGCGGTAGTTGCGCGCATGCACGACCGCCTGCTTGACGTGCCCGAGGCCGGTCTCCATGTCCTGGTGCGTCTCGACCGCGTTCTGCTCGATCTTCTGCACCGCCACGTCCTGCGACTGCACCATGACGGCCATCTGTCGAGCCCGATAGTGTCAGCATGCCGCAAGCGTCGAGAGACAGACGAGCGAGTAGGAGCGGACATCCTGGAAGAGCTGCGCGAGCTCGATGAGCGTCGCCTCGATCCTGGCGAGCTCTGCCGCACGGTTCTGCACCTCCCGCAATGCTCCGCGGGCCGCATGCGAGCGATAGCTGCTCGTCTGCTGCTGCAGACAGCCAAAGAAGCGAGGTCAGCGAGTGACCTTCTCAAGGCGGGTGAGGGTGAGGAGCGCACCGCCTGCGCAAACATCGCGCTGTCTCCTCCCGCCTCGGCGGCCTTGACCACACCTGCGATCTCGTCCTGCGTCATGCCGGGGTTGACGACCTTGACCTGCCGCTCGAGCCGCGCGCGCTGGTTCCGGCGATGGTCGCGCTCGACCTCGGCGTACCGCTGGATCGCATCCTTGAAGCGCTCCTTGAGCGCCATGACCTGCTGCTCGCGCACGTCGACGTCCGCGAGCGAGAGGTTGTGCAGCGACTGCCCGAGCGGGATCATCGCGCGCAGGTTCGCGTCGCCCTGCTCGAGCGCGTGCAGGCGGTCACGCAGCTGCGTGAAGAGCGCGCGCGTCGTCGACGTCCGGTCCTCGAGCTGCTCCTTGAGCTCGAGCGCAATACGGTCCTCGGACGACGGGAGCGCGAGCATCCGCATGTGCACGCCGATGGACTGGATGTGGCCGTTCGCCTCGCGCAGGGCCTGCTGCAAGTCCGAGATCTGCGGGACGACTCGTCAGCCGTCTCCCCACAGTCGACTACACGAGGAGAGAGGGCGCACCTCCTGGAAGAACTCGCCCATCTCCTCATGCGGCACCTGACCCTTCGAGATGGTCGGCCCGCCGCGCTTGACGGTGCTAGGCCTGCGGTCGTACGCGTCGTCGCGCTCTACAAGGTCGACCGTGCTCGCCTTCTCCTCCATATAGCCGTCGCCAACGGTGTAGTGCGGGCCCGCCGCGCCGGGCACGAGGGGTACGAGGCTCGTCTTCCTCGCGCCCGCCGCGCTGCTCGATACGCTGCTCTGGCGCAGCTGCCGCGGGTTCCCCGGGACGTACTGCGTCTCGTGCCGGGACTGCGGCGGGTGCGTGTACGTCGGCGCGTAGTTCGTCGCGTAGTGCGAACGGCTGTCCGTCGGGTCGAAGTCGCGAGGAAGGGGGACTTCAGGGGGCGTGTTCAGGTACGCTGCGTCAGATGCGAGCGGCGGGCTGGTGAAGTCGGGCATGGGCTCGTTCGAAGGCAGCGCGGGGACGGGAGGCACAGGCTCGTCGGCGTAGTCGCGCCCGCCGTGCTGCGCGAGCCGGTCGTCCCCGTCGAATTCGACCTCGAGTTCATCGACCGGCTCAGCGACGTCGCCGAGCGGTTCGTGTAGACCGCGCTGTACCCGCCCGAACCCGAGCGAGCGTGCGCGCCGCCGCCTGCGCCGCCCCCAACCGAGAAGTCCGCCTGCCAGCCCGGCCCAGGGAGGCGCTGCTCCTCCCGCACCGGCCTCCCAGGGTACCCGCCGTCTTCCTCCACGGCGTATGGGTTGAAGTCGCGCGGGCCGGACTCGTACGGGTCGCTCTGGACGCGGGCGTGCCCGCCGCGGCTGGACTGCTGAGGTCCGGATGCGGGCTCGCCAGTCGTTTGGCCTGCCTGCGGGTGGCGTTGTTCAGCTCAGCAGAGGGCTGAAGGAGCGACAGACGTACCCTGATGGCGGCAAGACGGTCGCGGGCCATGGAGCTCTAGGTGCCCAGATGTCGTAAGGCGGTTGAGGAGGGCGGTGGACGGTGGCGGCAGGTGTGCGAGCTATTCGGTCCTCGTTGGCGGTGGTATCGACCTAGGAAAAGCAAGGGCTCCTGGGGTGGGGCGGCGGGGTGGGCGATGCGGACGAAGAGGCGAGCCGGCGGCTTCAAGCCGTGATCGCGGGCGCGTTGGACGGGCGGGTTGGTGAGTGGCGGCTACGAGAGCGTGCGTACCGGAAGCGCAGTCCAGCTGTGCGCTCAGACGCGAGTAGCGAGCGAGACCGCGTCGAGCTGATGAGAATCGACGACGGCGCGAGGGCGACGACGACGAGCGAGAGGGAGAGCAGGACGCCATGCGCGGCGCAGCGCACTGCAGGTGTCGACGGTTTCCCTGCCGGGTGCGTGGAGCGAAGAGATGGCGGTTCTGAAAGCGGCGCAATGTCGCCGCATCGGGGAAGAGGCGCGCTGGGAGGGGTCAGCATGCTCGGAGGCCTGCAACGGGCCAGGCCTGTCGCGTGGGATAGCGCACGAGCGCGAGCGAACGCGGCGAGCCGGGCGAGCGGGAGGAGCGAGAGTAGGACGACTCGAGTCGCGGCGCGACGAGGAGATGGTCGTGAAAGCACTGCGGATTATCGCTTCGAGGCGCCGTCGGGTGTACGCAAAGACATGGGTGAGGGTATGGCTACTAGTGAGGGGTCGTGAGGTAAACAAGGGATAAAGAGGCGGGACAACAGCGTGACCGTGAATGTGACCAGGAGGAGGCGAACAGCCCGGGAACGATACAACGAGGGATGCAAAACAGGTTCGTATGTCGTGAGGGTACACTCGTGAGACGTCAGGCGGTGGGGTATGCCGAGGAGAAAGGGGCGAGTAGAAGAGAAGAAGCGGGAGACGAGTGTCTGTATACTCCTCCTCCTCCGTCGCGCGCCCCCTCAGCAGATGACCTTGAGGACGATCTTGCCCGCCGCAATGGCCGACTCGTCGTGCGCCCGGAGGCAGGCGTCGAGGTCCTCCTGCGCGATGATGAGCTTCGTGCCCGTCGCGACGCCCGACTCGCGCGTCGTCCACGCAAGCCCCCACTCGCCCTGCTCGCCCGCGCCGGGGAGAACGACGCCGCACGCCAGGAACTTGGCCTGGATATCGGCGCGGAGGCGCTCGAGCGCGACGGGCGAGCCGTCGACCGGCTTGGAGACGCGGAGAATGACGTTCTCGTCCTGGTGGAGGAGCTTGAATGTCCAGCTCGTGCGGCTCCCGCCCGCCGTGCGCGGCGACGACGCAGCCGAGGAGGGGACCGGGCTCGCGAGGATCGGGTCGAGCGAGCCCTGCCCGTGCAGCGGTACGCGGCGCGACGAGGCGGTCGAGCCGGTGCGCGAGCGAGGCGTCGGCGGGTACTGCTGCTCCCCCGACGACTTGCGGCCGTGCGTCGCACGGACGGACGAGCCGGACGAGCGCGGCGTGTGCGGGAGGCCGTCGTGCGAGTAGGCGAACTGCATCGGCGGCGGGACGGGCTGCGGGCGAGAGCGAGGTGGTTAGTCGAGCTCACCCCTCTGCAGAGGAAGGACTGCGACGCACGAAGAACGGCGGAGGCGGGACGGTGTTGTTCTCGTGCAGGACGCCGTTCTCGACGTAGAACTTGCCGGCGACGATGCGCTCGCCCTTCTCGCCGTGAGCGGCGTTCGCGCCCCACTCGGCGTTGGGCGTCGGCGGCGTCGGGCACATCTCGCTCCCGGCACTGCTGCGCGAGAGGCTCATCGCCATCGAGCGCGACGAGCCCGACGAGCCGCCCGAGCGCGCCGAGTCGAGGCTCGAGATCGACGCCGACGACGGCGTCTGCTTGTGGCGGAACATTGGCGGGCGGGTCGGGATCTGCTGCGGCGCGCCCGGCGGGCGGATCGCTGACGTCGAGAGCGACGGGCGGCGGACGCCGTTCTGCGGCTCGCGGACGCACTCGAGGCGGCCCGAGGGCGTCTGGCGGAACGCGGTCGGGAAGGGCGTGCCCCACAGCTCCTCGAACGACGACGTGGACGACTGCGACGACCCGTTGCGGCGGTGACGGCTCTGCACCGGCGCCGAGTTGGGCATGGGCGGGAGGCGGCCCAGCGGGCTCAGCGCGGGAGCGGAGGGACGGCGCTGGCTGTACGTCGCCGGCAGCGGCGGCGTCGGCGCGACGGGCGTGCTGTCGGGGAGAGGCTGCGTTGTGGCGCGGTCCATCGCGAACGACGAGACGGCGGCGGTGATCGCGGCAGGCGAGAGCGACGGGACGGGCTCGTTGGGCGTCTCGGCCTTCCTGCTGTTCCCGCGCAGGTCGCCGAGCGAGCGGATGTGCCGCAGCCCGCCGGAGGCCTTCTTCCTGAGCGTCTTGGCGATCCCCGCGCTGCTGGAGGGCGTCGCCGCCCGACTCGAGGACGGGATCGGCGTGATGGTGCGCGAGCTCGTCGCCGTCGAGAGCGTCGAGGGGTCGCCCATGTGATTCTGCACCAGGGTGGAGGCGCCGCTCGAGAGCCGCGGGCGGAGGAAGTCGCTCGTGCGGGGAACGACGCTCATCGACGCGAGCGGCGAGGGGACGTGCAGGTCCTCGCCCGCCCAGCCGCGTACGGAGCCGCGCAGGTCCGGGCTCGACGTCTTGATGGCGAGGGCGGGGCGCGCCGGCCGCTGCCTCGGAGCGCGGATCGTCGCGTCGACGAGGTCGAGGTCGTTCTCCGGGTTGCCCGCGACGAGCCAGTCCGGCACCGACGCGGGGACCTCGCTCGACAGCTCGCTCGCCCCGAGCGAGGGCGGCGATATGAGCGACGCGCAGTTGAGGCTGAGCGCGTCCTGCGGGCGGATGCGGAAGAAGTCGCGAACGAGGCACGAGTGGCGGACCGTCGGCGGCATGTGAAAGAGCTGGGCGCAGAACGACTCAAGCTCGGCCTGGCGCTCGTTGAGGCTCGAGCTCTTGAAGAGGTTGGCGCTTCTTCGAGTGGAGGCGCGGGACCTTGTGGTGCGTGCTTGGGAAGGTCGCGGTCGAGGAGGGCGACTCGGGGCGGTTGTCGGGGAAGGCGGCGCTGAGGCTGCAGGCGAGTGATGTGTGAGACGGAGCTGACAGGAAGAGCGAGGAGCAACGCACCTCGCGCTAAAGTCGAGGCACTCCTGCCACGAGCGCCACACGGTGTGCGGCTCGCCCGTTCCGGCCATCCTCATCTTTCCCAGGCTCTCCCGCCGCGAGTGCGCCCTCTCCCCGGTTCGGAGGGCGGGCTCGCGACGTCGATCTCGGGGACGACGCGGCACGCGAAGAGGCAGTGCTTGCCCGAGCCCGAGTGATGCGGCACCGTCACAGCCTTGATGAACGGCGTCGCCGGGCGGGGGAAGACGGACGAAGGCGCCGTCGACGTCGACGAGTGGAGCGAGGACGAGAGGTAGTCGCCGCCGGAGGAGGCGGACATCGACGACGGAGTCGACGGGCCGGAGAAGGTGGACGGCGCGGTGTCGCACGCTCGCACCATGGCCGGGTGCGACGAGTGCAGCGAGCTCGAGCGGAGCCTGCCGAAGAAGGTGTGCGGCGGCGCGGTCGTTGCAGAGCGCGGCGTCGCGGGCGACGGGGTGGTGTGCGCTGCGGCGTCACCGAAGTAGTCGGAGGCGGGGGAGGAAGCGCCGAGGGGCGTGGTGTCGGCAGAGGAGAGGAGCGCCGACGTCTGGAACGACGAGCTGAAGGCGGGCGAGGGGATGTAGGGTGGGAGGAGGGAAGGGGCAGTGGTCGCCTGTTCGGGGAAAGCACCGGCGAGGATCAGCGAACTCGGTCTCCTGCAAGGTGGAGCAGAACGCCTCACCATCTTGATGCTGCCGAGAGAGGAGACGCGGCTCGTGAACCTTCGATCGCACGCAGAATCCGGTTGACGAGGGTCGTCAAGACAGGAGGCTCGTGTCGAAGAGGAGGCGAAACGGAGTGCGTTGCCGGGCGCGCTAGGACTTGTCAAGCACGGGAGAGCGGAGCGGATCGTCGCCGAGTAGTCGAGCTCGTCGGTCGGCGCGGGCGTTGGGGGCGGGTCGGGAAGGTCAAACGGTCGAGGCGGGGGAGGGTGTCGACGGCGGCGGGTCGGATCGAGGGTCGTCGCTGGTCGTCGCTGGTCGTGAGAAAATTGGAGCGCAGCCTGCAGACACGAGCGTGCACAGGATCGTCAGCACTCCCGCTCAGGCGCGTCCATCTGGAGACCTGATCCCGCGCGACGCGAGGAGGATCGTCCGGCATGCGTCGCGCCCATCCTGCTCCGTCGTGCGGGTGCGAGCGAGTCCCGTAGAACCACCGCGAGCACGCACAGCGTCGTCGATCGCGCGCGCAGGGCGGAGAGACGAAGCCTGCGCCTCCTCATCGCCCCCGTCGCGTTCGGTCGCTCGTCGTCGTTCTGCAGGCTTGGTCCACAGGGCCCAGGGCTCGGCAGCAACACGCTCGCAGGACGCCGGAGCCCAGGCAGCGCGTGCGAAGGCCGGCCTCGGGGGACGCGAGCTGCAAGGTCGGGTCGGGCTCCAGGTGGGGAGGGGGCGCAGAGAAGCGCGAGGAGAGCGGCGCGCGGCGCACCTGGGTCGTGAGAGCGCGCAGACAGTCGCCTGGAGGGGGTGGCGAAGCCTCTGGGCGGGCAGGACGAGCGGGAGCAGAGCACAGAACTGGGGTTGCCCTCCGCCGTCCCGCCTGCAGCCAACGGCCGCCCATTTCAGAAACCCTCCGGCCCTCCCTCCGCCATCGGACAGGATGCTTGCACGTCCAGCAGCTTGCCGGCCTTCAGAGGCGCGTCCAGCGAGAACAGCGGCGCCCGCAGAGCGAGGCGACGCCCTTCCTCGAGACGCGTCAACGTCCCGCGGTCCCGCTCTTCTACCGCTTCTGGCGCTGCTGGATCGCCTGCTTCCGCCTCAGCATCGCTCAGGACGCGTCCACGCGCTCTCGCAGCCGCGCGCGAGGCCCAGGGTGGTCCAAGAACACCTCCTCGCCCGGTCATTCAACCGCGACGCGTCTCCCGTTTGTGTTGCCCCGCTGCTTCTCCTCGTCGTTCTTGCGTTCGATCACAGATGGACAGCCGCCGAGCACCCTCTTTCCTGCGCTTCGGCCGCGAACGAACGTGACGTCGCGCTCGGTCGCGGCGGTCTTTCGCTCGAGGAGGAGGACAAGGACGGAGGACGCCTGCCCGCCGATCAGCCTGTCCTTCGAGCTTCTTCGCTCGCTCACGCGTCCTGCTCGACCGTTCAGACGCGACGAACAACCGCCCTGCGTGCGAGCACGCCCCGCTCCTGTCCCCGCGCGATGGTCACCTTCGCACGCGCATCTCGCGCTTGTCACCTGAATCCGCTCGCGCCTCTTCACGACGTGATGGCCGGTGCACGGCGAGCTGCTCAGGACGCAAACATTGTGCGGAGGGGCTGCGCACCGGTTGGTGAAGTGTGTGCGCGAAGCGCGAGCTTGGCGACGACAGGAGGATCCAGAGGGTGACGCGGTGACGGCCCATCCGGACGCGGAGGCTCCCAAATTCGCTAGCTCGCGTCGTACTGGCAGTAGCTGTGTATGTACGAGCGCGACAGCGGATGCTGCGCTCAGCGTCGGGCCTGACCGCGCGGCGGCGAAGCAACACTCGGTTTGAGAAGGTCGCCCGCCAGCGCGATTCCTCCTCTCCGTCCGCGGTCGCGTCCACGTCGCTTCCCGCGGGCTTGTAGCTGTTCACACGCGCCCAGCCATTCCCATACAACCCCGAACGATCTGCAGCGCCTCCGTATCTACCCTCCTCCCCTGTACGGCCTCACCAACCGCGCGATCTCGCCAATGTCCCAGATCACGGCGTCGACCTCGCCGCCCTCGCTCTTGAGCTTGACGGCGTCGCCGCCGTGCGGGATGCCGACGTCCTCTGTCGCGCGGCGGATGTAGATGGTGCGGATCTGCGGGGCGTGTAGAGATGGTCAGAACGTGCTCAGCGACCAAGCGCCGCACTCGCGCCCCGTCCCGCTGAGTACCTCTGTCCTCGACATGGGAAAGCGCGGAGAAGCGCTCAGGGGCGAGAAAACGAGAGCAAGCCGACTCACGCCATGCGTACTCGCCGCCCTTAGATCGTCAATATGGCTCGCGCACAGCGCGACCTCGCCCCTGCTCCTCGCCGCCTCGTCGAAGCCGAGGAGCCCGCACGCGCCGAGGTACATCGCCGGGTGGGGCTTGTACGACTTGAGGAGGTCGCCGGAGAAGTGCGCGTCGAGCGGGAGGGAGTTGTGCCGCGCCTGTAGGGGAGGGCGGTTCAGCACGGGCGGGAGGAATGGGTAAGCGTCGATGAGGACGTAGTGAGTAGGAAAGCACAGCGTACGACGTCGATCAGGAGGCGGAGCGTGCCGTTGCTGAGCGTTGCGAGGAAGACGGGCGGGTCGAGGGCCCGCAGCGCGTCGAGGCCGGGCTTCGTGTCGGCCCAGGCTGTGCGTACGCAGTGAAGGCATACCGTCAGCGCGGTGTGGAAGGAACGGGCGGTGACGGACGCTGCTGAGCGACGCACCGTCGAGACGATGCCAGAGCTGGCAAAGCTCCTGCCTCCGCTCCGCCGACCACGCCTTTGCCAGCGCTGCGTAGTCTCCCTCGTCGAGAAGCGTGTTCAGGATCTGCCGAGTCGAGCAGAAGCGGTCAGTGTACGGAATGGGCGCAGAGAGCGGGGTTCGACGTGCCTCGAGGTGGAGTTCGTCAATGTTGCCCGGCCCGGGCTTGCCCATGGCGATCTCGCGGCTGCAAGTACAAGGTGCGTCCTCAGTCAGTAACGTGCCTCGAAGCGCAGGGAGCGGACGGGAGAGGGCAGTGCCCGTACTCACGTCCTGGTCATGTACCCTTCCCTCCAGCGCCGCGTGAAGCGCAGCCAGTCGACCTCCGCTGTTGCTTGCGAGGTCTGTTAGCGTCCACGGACATTTCGCCCAGCGACGAGGAGAACCAGCAGCTCACCTTCCCCACCTCCCCCTCCGGCAACCTCCCCCTGCGCCTCCTCACTCAGCAGCCGGCTGATGCTCGCCTCCCAGTTGGTGAGCGTGCCGAACTGGTCGAACAGGACTGCGCGGACGTTCGCAAGGGGCGACGGCGCGGCGGAGGAGCTGACCGAGTCGGGGGCGGAGGTGGGGGACATGCCGGGCGAGGAGGGCGCAGGGCGAGGGGCAGAGCTGAGGGGCGCAGTTGGAGAGGCTTGAGAGCGCTAATGCGAGCGTCGGCGGGCAGCCAGCTGGAGCAATGTCAAGGGTCGGAGGGAGAGCGGAGACGAGCAGAGTTGCGATGAGGGACGCCGTTGATGTGGCAAGCTTGCGTTGCTTGCAAGCTCTCCCGTTCGCAACGGACGCTTCCAGAAGCGCCCGCACGAGGCGAGAAGGGAGAGCCTGGCTTGTTCAGAGGAAGCCACTCCTCACCCTCTCCTCGCATATAACTGGAGAAGCCGAGACTATGGATACAGAGGCGCAGACGCGCAGGTCGGCTACCAGTCGTCGTCGCTGTCGTAGGCCGACTTCCTCGTAAACTGCAGGGGCGAGGCGTCAGCATCGTCTTCTTCTCGACCTCAAGCAGGCGCAGCTGCAGTGAGCGGCCCTCCGCCGCACCGAGGCAGCATATGAGTAGAGGAGCGGACGCACCGTGATCTTGCTGCCGGACTTCTGCCCCGCGCCGCCCTGGCCCTTCTCCATCGCTTCGACCTGCACGCATGCGACTTGTCAGCCCCCGTCTCTTCCATGGTAGAGGAGGCGAAGCGCACCTGGTCGAGCACATCGATGAGCTGGTCCTCCGAGACACGGCCGCGCAGCTGCCCGCTCTGGCCCATGCGCATCAGGAGCTGCTCGATCGCTCGTGCGCGGTCGGGCTTGACGAGCGCTATCCGCGAGACTGCGTGCAGCGCGAGAGAGTCAGTCTCACTGGTCGAGAAAGCGGAACGGGCCGCAGTGAATGCGTTGCACTCCCACGGTACGCCCGCATGCGAGCGAGCGGGACTCACGGCGCTCCCTCGCCTCGGAGCTGAGGATTTGGCTCATGACGGCGCGCCTGCGCTCGTCCTCGGCCGCCGCCTGCTGCGCCGCGTCCTCGCCCGAGCCGCCTGCGCCGCCTGCTGCGCCGCCAGAGGGGATGCTGGGACCGCCGGCGGAAGTGGAGGGGCCGCCGCCGGAGGACTGGAGCTCTGCCATGCGTTTCTGCGGACACGAGAGGGTCAGCGGGAGGTACTGGGGCGGTGTGAGCGTGCGCACCTGGCGGATAGCCTCGAGGTCTGCGTCCATGTCGAGCAGAGACGGGACGAGAGCGGGGTGGAAGGAGGGCGAGGTGGAAGCGCGTGGGGCGAATTCAAGCGCGTGGAGGGCTTCGTGTGTAGGTCGGTGAGTGCAGTAGAGTGGAGCAGGACCAGCAACGAGCGAGTCGGCGGTGAAGACGGGACGAGAGCGACGACCCCGCGGCGGTTCCCCTCGTGAGCCCAACCCGCTCCCGCCCAGATCCACCGGGAGAGCCTCTACTGAGACGCAGACCGCCCGCATGCCCGCAGCCGAGGCACCCCCGCCCTCGAAGCGGCGCAGGACATCGTCGCCGCCTCCCCCACACCGCCGCACCTCGCACTCGAGCCAGCACCGCCCCTCCCAGAGCCCGACCGCACCCAGGCCCATCCGCAGAACCCCTCGAGGGCTTCGACGACGAGGAGGAACTCCCCGCAGAGCGCGAGGCCCGCGAACGCGAGGAACAGGCACTCGCGAGGGACGGCCACGGTGCGGCAGAGGACGAGGACGAGGACGCGGAGGAGCACTGCGCGATCTGCTTGTCGCCCATCGAGAACAAGGTGCGCGCGCAGAAGCACCTCCTCTCGCTCTTCCACCATTGACCCTCCTCCTCCTCGACTCGCAGACGGTCGTCTTCCCGTGCCACCACGGCCAGTTCTGCTGGAACTGCATCCGTGCATGGACCGACCAGAGTCGCAAGGTGCGTAGTGCGCGAGGTCAACGCTTCAGCTCGAGACCCGCTCACTCGCTCGTCCTCTTGCTCGCAGTGCCCTCTGCCTCGGACCGATTGAGCACCTCATCCACAACATCCGCTCCCCAAAGACTACCAAGTCCATTACCTCCTTCCGCTGCACGCCATCGCCTCGACCTCGACCGCTGGGAGCGACCTCCTCCCGCCTCGTGGCAACCACCCGCCGCGCGTTCAGCAGACCTTGCCGCGCCATGCCCTGTACGGGCAGAACCGCCATTCGTCCGCCGCGAGGCTGAACAACGAGGACGAGACGACGTGGCGCGAGCGGCAGGAGGAGCGCGCGCTCGAGCGCAGGAGGTGTACGTCCGCGTAGCTTCCTCTCCTTTTCCCGCTCGTGCTGACTTGGTGGACGCGCGCAGACATCTACCGCGAGGGCCTGTACGCCAAGCACGTTGCGAGCAATCGCTACACGGGCTTCAAGCCGTTCTCACCGCAGACTTTCGCCAACAACCCCGACCTCAAGGCCAAGGTCATCAAGTTCATCCGTCGCGAGGTGCATCGCTGGCGTCCGTTCAGAACCGTTCATGCGATGATACTGATTCGGTTCCCGGCTCTCGTTCGCACAGCTGCAAGTCTTTCCCGCTGTCGATGTTGCTTTCCTCACGACCTACCTCGTCTCGATCGCCTCGCAGCTCGACCTCCGCTCATCCGCCGCGATCCGGCTCATCTCCGACTTCCTCCGAGCAGGACGCACAGCACCTCGTGCACGAGATCACGACGTTCGCGCGGTCGCCGTTCAAATCCCTTGAGGGGTACGACCGCTTCGTGCAGTACGGCCGGCCGCACCGCGAGGTGCCCAAAGCGGTCGAGCTCGAGGAGCTCGTCCTCGAGCCCGAGGACTTGCAGCGCGACGCCCCGCGCTTCGAGGAGCACATGCGCCGCCGCCGCGCCGAGGACGCCGCCGCCGAGCGCGCGCGCCCCCGCCCGCCGCCGCCGATGGCAGCGGGCCTACCGCCCCGCCCAGCTGGGGAGGTGCGCCGTACGAGCCAGGGCGAGATGCTCCGCGACGGGCGCGCAGACAGCGGGTACGGCGCGCGCCCGCGCGAGCGGAAGCGCCTGAGCGCGCGCGAGCCCTCCCCGCCGCCGCTACCGCCATCGAGGCGCTACTCCGGCGGCGGGCGGCGGCCGCCGTCACCGCCGCGCGAGCCTGACTGGCGCGACCGCGACGAGCGCTACACGGGTTCGTACTACCTCTCGAGCCAGAGCCGGCGTGACGGCGCCAAAGGCGGCGGCGGGGGGAGGGGGCCGCCCCCGCCCGCATGGGCGAGGGGGCAGGAGCGCCGCTACCGTGAGGAGCGCGAGCGCAGGCGCTCCCGCTCGAGGTCGCGTTCGCGAGAGCCGCGGTACCGCTCGCCGTCGCCCCGCGCGAGGCCGCGCAGCCTCAGCCGCGAGCGCTCGCCCTCCCCCGGCGCGCGGTCGTACCGCTCGCGGCGCGAGTCGGGCGGCGAGGACGACCGCCGTGAGCGCTCGTCGTCCCGCTCAAGGACGTTGCAGTCCCGCTCGCCCTCCCCGCGCGGGCGCGCCCGCTCACCTTCCCCAGCCCGCGAACGCGGTTGCTCCCGCTCACTGACGCCGCTGCGGCGCACCGCCTCGCAGACACCCCCGCGCCCCGCCGACGACGACGCGCACGACGCAGAGCAGGACGACGCGATCTCGCTCGTCGGGCCCTCCTTCTCGGCTGTCCCGACCCCGCGGCCCGCAACGCCCGCCAGTGGCCCCGTCGCGGCGCAGAAGCCCACGCTGAGCATTTTTGGCGCAGCGCGGAGGCTGCTTGCGAACGGGAGGGTCGTCACCCTCTCGGAAGACGGGCGCGCGAGCCTCCACTCCGGCGCGGAGGCTCGCGGGCTGGCAGTCAACGGAGCGGCTGGGGCGGGCGGCGCGTCCGCCAAGGGCAAGGGCAAGGGCAAGGCGCAGGCGCCGCCGACGCGGCCGCGCGGCCGCGAGCCGTACGACGCTGTTCCTGGCGCGAGGCCCGCTTCGCCCGCGGGGAAGAGCCTCCTCGCGCGCCTGGGCGGGATCGCGCCCTCGTCGGCCGCATCCTCTGCGCCGCCGAGCGCGCCCGCAACGCCTGCGCCCGCAACGGGGAAGGCGGACGCCGGGCAGTCTCTCCGCGCGAAGCTGCAAGCGCGCCTCACAGCCGAGTACCGCGAGGCGCTCGCGTCCCGCGCGTCGGGCTCGTCCTCCTCTGCGAACGCGGGCAAGAGCGGCGCGGACCTGCGCGGGCTGCTCCAGGCGCGCCTCACGGCCGAGAAGGCGCTCGCGTACGAGGAGCTCACGCGCGCCAAGGTGCAGGCGTCGCTCGCGGCGCGGTCGCATGCGCCCGGGGAGGAGGGGACGACGACGTTCAGCCAGGCGACGAGGGAGCTGCTCCTTGCGCGGCTCGAGGAGGAGCGGCTGCTTGCTGAGGCGGAGGAGCAGGAGCTCGCGGACGCGTATGGCGCGGGCGCGTACGAGCTCGACTACGTATTCGGGCACGAGGTCGACTACGCCGCTGCGCCTGCAGCGTTCGCAGTGCCGAATCTCGCCCCGCCGACCGCCTACGCTGCTCCACCGCCACCGTCCCCGCCCCTCGCGCCTACCACCCCCGCGCCCGCCCCGATGCCGCCCGCCAAGTCAGAGAACGCGCTCAAGGCTGCGCTGCTCGAGAAGCGCAAGGCCGCGGTCGAGGCCGAGCTGCAGAAGCGGAGCGGGGAGCTGAAGGAGCGGTTGATGCGGCAGAAGCTGCTCGCCAAGCGGCAGAGCGCGGGTGCGGCGGGTACGCATGGTGCAGGGGCGGAGTAGCAGTGGGAGCGTGCAACGAGCTGCTTGCGTACGATGCTCCGCGAGAGGAAACAACTTGAGTCCGCTTGAGAAGGCTACCCGGCCGAGCCTCCTCTCGCGCTGACAAGTACGCGATACGTTCGCAGAAGATGGTACAACAACAGCACAGATAGAGGATGAGCTCGCAGACCGTCAGGGCCAAACGTAGCCCTTGAGTAGCAGAACGGACCCGCCGTTCGCGACCTGCTCGCTGAGCGGTTTGGCGAGGTCGATGCGGGCGAGCGTGTCGCCGGGAAGCGCGAGGGAGAGGAGCTGTGATGGTCGAGGAAGTCAGCCAGAACCCGTGGGGAAGAGCGCGCCATACGTCAAATACGGGACAGCTGTTCCAGCGGAGGCGCATGCTCACCTTCGACGCGTCCTTCGTCACGTTGTTCTCGTTCGTCACCTTGAAAATATCCGCCAGCAAGTCGAGCGCCTTGCCAGCAGACACGCTCTGCACGCAGGGAGGTCAGCATGGGCAAGGGCAAGCAACTCCCTCGACCAGGGAATGCGCGTGAAAGGGAGGAACGCACCTTCGCCGCCCACACCTCGCGCACCGACTCCCCCTCCTGCCCAAGCTGAGCCCGGAGGAAGACTCGGTCCGGCATCGGCACGTCCCCAGGGCGCTTGACATGCTTCGGGTCGAGCGGAGCCGCCCTCCCCTTCAACCGCGCAAGCTCCAGCGCAGGGCTGAGCTTTTTCGGCTGCGCAGGCTGACTCGCTCTAACGGCAGGCGGCGAGTTCTTGCCGCGCCCCTTGGCCTGCCTGAACTTGTCGAGCGCGGCCTGCTGCCTTGCCCTCCGTGCGCGCTCCTCCTCGCTCATGCCCTGCTCCTCACGCTTGTGCCGCTTCGGATCCGGCAGGAGGTCGCGTAGCTCTGGTCCTGTTCTTGCTCCGACGGCGCGACTGGCCTCCAGCTCGGCAGGCGAGAGGGAGCCCTGGGCGGGGTCGACGGGGCACGAGTGGGCGGACGGCGCGACGTGCGCACCGCAGAGGCGCTGGGCGCAGTGCGGGCACTGGAGCGGGAGGAAGTCGGCCTGCTTGCACGACGCGAGGGCGCAGTGCTCGCCCGTGTCGGTCGGCGGCGGCGCGCTCATCGCTCGAGCGGGTCGCGAGGAGGAGGAGCGGAGGGCGAGAGCAGCGGTCGGGGGCGAGTGCGCTCGCGCTGCTTGCTGGGACGACGCGGTGCAGATGGCGGAGGAGCTTGCCGCGCTGCTCAGCCAGAATCCCTCGCTCTCCAGACGCGCCACACCGCGCCGTGGTCTCGACCGCAATTCCCGCCTCCGACGGCCCGGGATGCTCGGTGGTCCTCCTCTCCCTCCTTCTCCCTCTGCTGTGCTTCCCGTGCTCCTCCGCTATGGAGCAGCTCGGCGACGAGTGGACCGCCTTCGTCGAGGCCGCCGCTGCCGGCGCTCACGCGACTGCTTTCCGCCCGCCGCGTCCGGCGGTGCTCTCGGCGGTCGCCCCGCTGAACCCTCCCACCGCCCTTGCCTTCGACGACGAGGATCTCAGCGCGTGCCCATTGCCGGCGCGTGTCGGAACGGCGGATCAGGCACTCGAGACGTACAAGGAGACGGGTTGGCTTCCCGCCGTGCGAGGTCGTGCGTCCTCTCTTCCGTATTCATACGCCTCGAGCTGGAGTTCACGGGACAAAGTCGCTGACTCTCCGCTCCCGCGCAGCTCATGAGGAGGAACGGCTGAAGGTGCTCCGCCGGTTTGGCCTGCAGGATGTTGGCCAGGTCGCAGCCGTCGACCGCATCGCCGAGACGGCCAAGGCGATCTTCAAGACCAACACCGTCACTGTCAGCTGTATGCTGGAGGACAAGGGCATGTTCATCGCAACCCGCGGCTGGCGTCCCGAGGAGACGGACCCGCAGCAGCCGCGCCTGCATGCCGGCCTCGAGGCGTCCATCTGCACGCACGCGATGCAGAAGTCGCAGGACCAAGGCTGCTTCATCCTTCCGTCCGCCAAGGAGGATTGGCGTTTCGCCAACAGCCCGTACGTCCGGCCTGAAGGCGCGCCTATCAACTTCTTCGCTTCGGCGAACGTCAACCTCCCGACGCTCGTCGTCGAACGCGGCAAGACGGTTCCGTCCCGCCTCCCCATCGGCTCGCTTTGCATCGTCGACCCAGAGCCGCGAGGTGAGGACGCCGTCTCCGATTCGGACCAGCTCATCCTCCGGAACCTCGCCGACCTCATCGCCCGCGAATTTGAGCTGGGATTCGAGCGCAAGCGCAACGAGGCGGCGAAGCGGCAGACGGACTACCTCGGCAGTGTGTTCCGTCCAGCGTCCTTCCTCTCGCATCCGTACTCATTCCGCTGCACGCAGACCTCTTCCGCTCCCTCGCCGTCGCGCCCGACACCCCCGGCTCTTCGGATTCTCTCCGCACCGACAGCGACATGTTCGTGAACGTGTCGTCCCACCTCCAGCAGCTGACCTCCGCGTCGTTCTGCGCCGTCATCGACCTTCGCGCCTTCAACGCTCCTCCTCCTCCCGCTCCCGCCGCGCGCACCACCGAGGGCACCGCCAGTCCTTCCTCCACCGCCAGGCCAGACAGCCCTCTCGCTTTCTCGCCGACGGATCTACCCCGACCACCTTTCGCCCGCACCGCCTCCAACTCGTCGAACCTCACCCGCTCGAGCGCGAGCGGCGAGACGCGCTCGTCCACGCCACCGTCTGCTACGTCGACGTTCGGCAACAGCGGCTCGTGGGACGGCGTGGAGTTCGCGGCGCATTTCGGGCGCGATGGCATGGACCCGTCCTCGCAGCGACGCAGGGCGGCAGGGAGGCTTGAGGTGCTCGACTCGGCCGACGCGTCGTCGTCGTCACCGTGGGACTGGGGGCGCGCGCTCGGGCACGCCGAGGTTGCGCTCGTGGGCGAGGAGGACGAGGCGTCCCTTGCGCAGGACGAGCGCATCACGCGAGCCCGCCGCGACAGCGAGGTCCTCGCTGAGACGGCGAAGAGCGCCGTGGCAGCCGCGCTGCACCAGTTCTACGACACGCGCCAAATGCACTTCGACGCGTCCTCGAAGCAGCGCGGTCCGCTTGCGCCCATCCTCCCCGCCGACACGACTGCCTATCTCTCCGTCCCCTGCTTTTTCGACGACGAGCCGACCCTCTTGCTTGTCGTCGGCTCGCGCACGCGGCACTTCCAGTTCGAGCTTGCGGACCAGCAGTTCGTCGAGAACGCCGGCGCTGTCCTCGTCGGCAGCCTCCTCCGCCGCGCGCTCGTCCAGGCCGACCTCGCCAAGCTCGCGTTCGTGTCGCAAATCTCGCACGAGCTCCGCACGCCCCTCTTCGGCATCGGCTCGCAGCTCGAGCTCATCAAGAACGCGGCGGACCCCGCCGCACTCGCGTCCATCTCGCCCTTCCTCGCAATGGCGGACGTCTGCGTCTCGTCGCTGCGCGAGATTCTCGACTCGGTCCTCGAGTTCTCGAAGCAGTCGCACGCGACGACGAACGAGCCTAAGGCGCGGTCTGCGGCGTCGCCGCGCACGCTCGTCGACCTCGAGACGCTCGTGATCGACGTCGTCAAGAGCTGCTGGTCCCGCGTGCAGCAGGTCCGGCGCGCCCTCCTCTCGTCGCACAGCGATACGGACTCGCCAGTCGTGCAGGGCGAGGCAGATGATAAGGTTGACATCGTCCTCGAGTACGACCTCCCGCCCGGGACGCAAGTCAGCGTCGACGTCGGCGGGCTCAAGCGCGCACTCATCAACCTCGTCGGCAACGGGCTCAAGTACACGCAGCGTGGCTCGGTCGTCATCGCCGTGTCATCACCTGCGCTGCCGGACAAGGAGCGCGGTGTCGCCTCCATCCAGCTCGACGTCGCCGATACGGGCCGCGGGATTGACCCCGACTTCCTCCGGGACCACCTCTTCACGCCATTTAGACAGGCCAATTCGTTCAATGAGGGGAACGGGCTTGGCGTGTCGAGTGCGTCCCCTCTCTCGCGACTTCTCCTTGACCAGGCTCGCTGACCCTTCTCCTGCCGCTTCCTCCTCTCTTCTTTCGCTCACAGTCTCGGACAATATCATCCGCCGCATGGGCGGCACGCTGCGCTACACCTCCGAGGTCGGCGTCGGGACGACCGCCTCGATCGCCGTCCCGCTCGAGGTGCACCTTCCGCCCGCCGCTCCCCGTTCGACGCACGGAGCGCCGCAGCGCCGCGTCCTCTCTGCCGAGCTTGAGGCGCTGCTCAACCCCGTCTCGCCCATCTCGTCGCCGCCCATCACGCCCGAAGAAGTCGTTCCTGTCAAGTCGACCGCTATTGCTGCAGGCGGCACGGCTCTCAAGCTGTCGACCTCTATCGCTCTCGATCACGCCCGATTCACCGCACCCCAACTCGCTCCGCTCGCCCTCAACCTCCCAACGACGGCCCTCCCGCCTTCCGACGCCCCCATCATGTCCTCACCCGTGCATGTCGCCGTGCCCGCCGCAGCCGCGCGCGTCCTCGTCGCGGACGACAACCCTATCGCACGGCGCGTCCTGACGATGTACCTCCGCTCGCGCAAGCCCGCGATCGAGTTCACCGAAGCGGCGAACGGTGCCGAGGCGGTCGAGCGGTTTACGTCCTTCCGGCCGACGCTCGTGTGGTGCGACGTGCAGATGCCGGTGCTCGACGGCCTGGGTGCGACGCGCGAGATGCGCCGGCTCGAGGCCGACAGCGGGTGGGCCCGCGCGCGCATCGTCGCTATCTCGGGCTTGTCGTCCAGCCTGGGCAAGCACGAGCGCACGCTCGACAGCGGGCAGATCGACCTCTGGGTCACGAAGTCGGCGCACTCGCTCAGGGAGCTCGCGGCCGACCTCGAGGACCACCGCGTCGCGCTCGCTGCTCCCGCCCTGGAGGGCTTCGGCCTCTCCGACCCGTCCGCGCCGGCTGCCCGCATCCTCGCCTCGCACTCCCCTCCACAGCCCGCATCCGTCGTTCCTCCCCTCTCCGCATAGACCCTGTCCATTCCCCTTTCGCGCTGTTGTTCGTTCACTCATTCGCACTCCCCTTCGCATCGCCCTGCCTCTCCTCGCACCACGCCGCCTCTCGCTCCATACACATTACCCGGCTGTCGTCCGTAACATACACGCATCGTGCTCCCCCTCCTTGCCAATAGTTTGAGCGTCGGGAGGTGCGCGAGAGATTGCCTGCGAGCGCGGGCGGAAGCTGTAACGCATACGAGCGCGAAGGGTGAAAGTCCCAGGGCTCGCAGTGGACGCCCATGACGCGTGGGTGTGTCGGTATGGCTGCAGAGGGATCAGCGGGGAGAGCGCTGTCGACATCTCGTCGAGGATGGGGGAACGCCAGAAAAGGACGGGACACGCCCTCCCCGTGCAGATCTCCGTCCGGCTCGTCATGCGGGCGGCCAAGTACCAGTAGAGGACGATGTAGGTCAGCAGGAAGCAACAAAGAGCGGTGATGAAGCAGCAAGCGGGCCGAGTGATGACGGCGAGGTCGAAGCGAGGAGACGGGAGCAGGACGCGGGAAGAGGGCGCGACGTGCAGGCAAGGTAGGCAGAGCTAGGTGCAGTTCGGGCAGCGCATTTCCAGCCAGCAGGAAGCGAGGGGCCGAGGTGGTCCTGGGTCGAGGACGTTCGATGGCGGTCTTGCTCCCACCTCTCGCTCCATCGAACGAGAACACTGCAAGCATGGCTCCCATTTTCCCCGAACTCCTCTGGGCTCAGCGCAGGTACGCCCCCTCCTTCCCGCTGCGCCGCGCGCCCCCCTCGACCCCGTCCGCGGGGACCTCCCCCTCCTCGAGTACTGACGACGCGCTCCCCTGCGTGGACAGCTCCGAGACCGACGCCGAGCGCAACCTCGTCTTCCTGACGATCAACGCACCCGAGCTCGACCCGGACTACCAGCTCACCGTCTCGGGCAACAAGCTCTCGTTCAAGGGCAAGACGCACCAGGTCGAGAGCAAGGGCACCGCGTCGACCATCGAGCACAAGGAGTACGAGGCCGAGCTCGAGCTCTTCGACGAGGTCGAGGAGAAGAAGCGCGCCCTCACCGGCAAGAGCCTCCAGCTCGTCCTCCAAAGAAGAAGGCCCAGCAGGAGTACTGGCCCCGGCTCACCAAGGACAAGGTCCGCAACAACCGCATCCGCTCCAACTTTGACCTCTGGCGCGACGAGGACGAGCAGGAGGACGAGGCCGACGATGCCGTGCGTCCCCGACTGCCCTCCTCCTCTTACCTTTCCTTCGCTGACTTGCCCTCCCTTCCCGCAGGCTGACCAGTTCGGCGGCGAGGGTGGCATGCCCTGGCATGGGCGGCATGCCGGCATGGGAGGAATGGGCGGCATGGGCGGCCCCGGCGGCGCGGGAGGCATGGACTTCGCGTCGATGATGGGCGGCATGGGTGGCGCAGGTGGCGCGGGCGGTCCGGGCGGCATGGACTTTGCCTCCATGATGGGCGGCATGGGCGGTGCGGGCGGAGCCGGCGGCGCGGGCGGCATGGTGCGTTCTCTTCTCCGCTCTCGTCCCGCTTGTCTTGCGACGAGACAGCGTCAAGAGCGCCCGCTGACCCTTTCCGACCTGCAGGACTTTGAGAAGATGATGGAGCAGCTTAAGGCGTCGGGCATGAGCGGCGCGGACCTCGGCGGCGAGGGTGCGGACGAGGGCGGCGACTCGTCGGACGACGACGGCGTGCGTTCTCTCCCGTCCTTCCTCCGCCCTCGGCCTCGACTGACTCATCTCCCGCAGCCTCCCCCTCTCGAGGAGGCGTAAGCAACGACGACGAGCATCCTTCGCAACCTCGCTTGTTCCTCTCTTCCGTAGGAATTAGCAAAAGGGCGCCCACGAGGTCGACCCGCATACCTCTCGACGCAATTCGAAGCAGTGCAGCAACCGCTCCTTGCCCCTGCGAGAAAGAGAGGAACGGCTCGCAATACAGAACACGGCGCACAGACAGGGCACTCCTCCTCGCTCCACTTCTTCGCGCGTCTAAACGAGCGCAGCCTTGACGCGCTCAAGCTTGAGCTCCAGCTCGCGAATGACCGCGTCCTTCTCCGCCAGCGCAGCCTTGAGTGCGCGGTTCTCCTCCTGCAGCTCCTCATTCGCCGCGCCCGTGCCCGCACCGTTCGACTCAGGCTCGACACCGTTCGCGCGCGCGAGCGTCGCCCCGCCTGCGTTCGCGACGGTTCCGACGCCGTTGAGCGACGAGGCGCTCGTGTCCGGTACGGCGGACGCAGCAGGAGCGGGCGCGGCGGGCTCCGCCGTCTTGGGCGACGGCGCGCGCGCCGGCAGGGGAGAAGCCGCGCGGGGCGGGGTCGGCGCCGGCGCTGCAGCGGGAGCAGGAGCAGGAGCGGGGGTAGGAGCCGGCGCCGCGACGGGCTTGTACTGCTTCGGCGGGGCGGACGCCGCGGCGGTCTGCTGGCGCGTCTCCATGTCGAGGAGGTTGGGCGCGGCCGTCTTGCCGCCGAACCAGTCGGCGGCGGAGAGGGCGGGCTGCGCAGACGGCGCGGGCGGGAAGAGGTCCGCCTGGAAGGACTCGGACTGGGGGTGCGCGGGGAGGAGGGTCAGCCCGCTTCGAGCGAGGGAGAAGGGGAGAGGGGCGCACCTTGCGCGGGACGCGGAACGAGATGGGCTCGATGGTCGTGCCGAACGCCTTGTACACCTTGGCGATCTCGGTCTCGGCGACATTGACGGAGCGGGCGGGCGCGAGGCACATGCCGCGCTGCGGGTGCGGGCTCGTGTAGTCGGAGCTGCGGGGGCGGGCGTCAGCGATGGGCGCATGGCTGAACAGGAGGCGGAGCGCACAGGTAGTACAGCTCGTCGCCCTCGTACTCGTACATCCGGACGTTGCCGTCGCTGCCGGCGAGAGCGGGTGAGCAAACGGCTAGGAGGAGCGAGGAAGAGGGCGCACCCCTTGCCAGCAAGGAGGAGGACGCTGTGCACAAAGGTTCGTCAATCGTGTACATTGATCAAGCAGCGCAGCGGGACGCACTTGTTGCCCGGGATGAAGAGGGGGATGAGGCCGCCGGAGCTCTGGTCGATGTTGAGCTGCTTGATCGGGCCCTTGGTGAGCTCGCGCGAGTCCCAGAGGAACGCCTGGCGGTCGCTCGTCCGCGAGAAGCCCGTCGTGACGATGCGGTCGAGCTGGCCGAGCCAGGTAACCCTCGAGCCCTCACGCCCGAGTGCGAATTCGGCGACGGTGACGGCCGCGGCGCCCGCGCGCGGGTCAAAGATGCGCAGCTTCTTGTCCTTGCACGTCGTGGCGTAGACACCGCCATACCAGTCCCAGTCGAACGACTGGACCATGTCGGCGTGCGTCTCGCTCTGCAGCGTCGCCTTCTGCGCCTCGAGGTCCCAGATCTTGACGTCGTTGCTCGCAGTTGCGAGGACGCCCGATGCGGATGGGTGGAAGCGGACGTGCCCAGCCTTGCGGCCGTGCGCGTTCTGCCGCCAGAGCGGCTCGAGGTCCGGCACGTCCTTGCGGTCGCCCGACCACGCCTCGCGGAGGATCGCATCGTCGACGCGCGTCAGGGCGAGCTTGCCGTCCTCGCCGACGGAAGCGACGAGCTCGTCATCGAAGGGCGACCAGGCGGTGTCGAGGACGGGTGCGGTGTGCGCGCGGACGAGGGGGAAGACGTCCGGGAGCTGCAGGGAATGCGGAGCTGTCAGCTGGTGTGTTGATATCCGTCGACAACGACTCGGGGCCGGAGACGAGCGAGTCGAGGGAGCGGCCCCACGCACCTTGCCCGTGAGGTCGAGGGGCGAGACGAGGAACGCGCCGCCGCCCGACGCCTGCCAGTTGACCGCGAGGTACTTGTCGTTTGCGCTGACGAGGTTCGTGTCCCAGGCAGACGCTGCGCGGGTGGAGGATCACGGCGGTCAGGCTGCGTGGTCGGGCGATGGGGCGGGGGCGAGATGGGGAGGCTCGCGGGACGCACCGCTGATCTTGATGTTGTCGTAGCGGTTCTCGGGCTTGGCGGGCGTGCTGCAGGCGCAGCAGGCGGCGTGGGAGGAGGAGCGTCGGCGGTCAGTGATGAGGCGGGGGAAGGCTGGAGCGACGAGGACGGACCCGTAGGTGTGCCGGAACGAGCTCTGGCGGACAAAGCGAGACATGGCCGATGCGCTCTAGCGGTGTACGGAGGCGAACGAGGGAGCGAGCGTGGAGGGCGGACGGCGAGGGGCAGGAGGGGCCGAGGGCGGGTAAGAGGGGGTTCATCTTTCCTCGACGGAAGTGCGCTGTGCAACGATATACGGTTCTCGAGACGGCTTGCGACCGCGGGGGAAACCGAACGAAAACGGCAAGGAAGCGAGACGGACGACGGCAACACCTCCAGGCGGACGACTCTCGCGGACGACCGCAGTGGACAATGGCGCGTGAAATGCATACTACTCAGGTTCACCGGGACGCAGAATGCCTTGAGACCATCCAGAGCGTCCGTAGCGTGTAGCGCATAGCAAGGGACCTCCTGTAACATCCCCGGATCGCCTCCTCCGCTCCTCCCCTCTCCCCTCGTTTCCCGTCTCCGGGGATAGGCTGCCCGAGAGCGAGGAGGGAGCTGCCGCGCTGTGGGCCGCTGAGGCCGGCCAGGGTTGGCTGAGGCGGCGGGAGGGCGCCAGCAGCCACGAGCGTCGTGAACGGGAAGAGTGGGACACGGCGGCGCTGAGGAGCGAGCTGGAACCCAGCACAGGGAAGCGCAGGAGCGACGAATCTGGCGGGCCTGTTTCCTGCGACATCGTGCAGCGCGTGGTGGCCGGTCGGTTCGAGTTGAGGAGGACGACGTGGTGAGTCCCTCAGCAGCCCCACCGGTTCTGCCTACATACCCGCGTGCATACGCCCTCCACGCCCGGTTGCGTCGAGTGCGGCAGAAATGCGCGGGGTGGAGAGGTCGGTGAAGCTGCGAGTGCGGGCTGCGAGGCAACGAGGAGGGGGAGGCGGTGGAGGGTGCCGGTTGGTGGATGCGCGGGAGTCGGCATGCACTGGAGCGCAGCAAGAGTGTCGTATGCGGCCCTTGCAGCCCCGCTCGAGTGATGGGCGGCGGTGCACGGCTTCATCGCTCGCCGAGGAGGAGAAAGAGAGCCCGGCAGGCGCCAACAACGTGGGCGGGCGGGCAAACAGCCTCCTTGCGGTGGTAGATCTCCAGCCCGTAAGCGCAGCGGTTCAGCGCACGCTCCAGCGGGAGAGGGGCGCGCTCGTCCCGTCCAACCTCGTCCTCCCGCCGAGGCGGCCCTCTCGCTTCCTCCACTCGCTCCGATGATGACAATCTAGCCTTAGCACGGCTTGGCCCGACCCTGCTCGCCCCCTGTTGACCCAAACCGCCCGCTCTCAGCCAGCGCACCTCCCCGCTCGCGCTCCACCCGGAACCGCGTCCTCGGGCGCTGGTAGACGCTGGAGCGCGGCCGTAAGTGCGCTGTGCGGAGAAGGGGTGGGACGGGGGGTTAGAGCTCAACGTGGGGGCTTCAACTAGTTTGCAACCTGATGGAGCGAGTGACGGCGGGCGTTGGTCGAGGAGGAGGGGAGGGGGGCCGGCGCGGTATTGCTGCGACGGGCGGATGCGAGATACGGCGATGTGCAATGCACGAGCTCCTCGTACGACGGCGCAGCTGCGGGCGGTTCTCAGCGAGCGCGTCTCCCCCAGACTTCCTCGACCTCGCCTGCGCAGCTCTCGCTCTTCATCCGCCGTCGCTGCGGTCTCTCTTTCTCTGGCATAACGGCGCACGGGAAGAGTGAGAAGCATGTACTATTGCGAGCTTTTGCGAGAATCACGAACACCGCACCCTCCGACCCTCCTCCCTCCCCTCCATGCAAAGCGACTCCATCCCCTCCTTAGAGCTCATCGTGCGAGTAGCCCGAGTCGTCGCCAGCGCCGCTCGAGTAGATCTTGGCCGTGATGGGCGCGACCGCCGCCTGGAGCTGCTCGCGCTGCTCGTCAAAGTCCTCGGCGCTCGCGGCCGAGCCGTGCTCGTCCATCCACTCCTGCGCCTTCTTCAGCTCGGCCTCGATCGCCTTCTTGTCGCTGCTGTCGAGCTTGCCGCCGAGGCCCTCCTGGTCGCCGAGCTGCGCCTTGAGCGAGTAGATGAAGTTCTCGAGCGCGTTGCCTGCGGACGGGGGTGTCTGTCAGCACTCGTGCAAGGAAGCGTGAGAGCCGGAGAGTACGCACGCGACTCGATGTTCTTCTTGACGAGCTCGTCCTCCTCGGCGAAGCGCTCGGCGTCGGCGACCATGCGCTCAATGTCCTCGGGCGAGAGGCGGCCCTTGTCGTTCGTGATCGTCACGGAGTTGGTCTTGCCGGTGCCCTTGTCGGCGGCCGAGACCTTCATGATGCTGCGCGTGGAGGAGAGGTTAGCTGGAGGTTGGGGCGCAGGAGGAGCGAGACAGCGGGACGCACCCAGACGCGTCCACCTCGAAGGTGACCTCGATCTGCGGGACGCCGCGCGGCGCCGGGGGGATGCCGTTGAGCTCAAACTTGCCGCTGCGAGCGAGAGGAAGAGGTTAGTCCTGCGTACTCGAGCGAGAGAAGGAGGGCGGGACACACAGGTGGTTGTTGTCCTTGGTCATGGCGCGCTCGCCCTCGTAGACCTGGATGAGGACGGTCGGCTGGTTGTCGGCCGCGGTCGAGAAGATCTGCGACTTCTTGGTCGGGATGACCGTGTTGCGCGGGATGAGCTTGGTGAAGACGCCGCCGGTCGTCTCGATGCCGAGCGTGAGCGGGCAGACGTCGATCAGGACGACGTCGCCGAGGCCCTCCTCGCCCGAGAGGATGCCGCCCTGGACCGCCGCGCCGTACGCGACCGCCTCGTCCGGGTTGATGCCCTTGGTCGGCTCCTTGCCGTTGAAGTACTCGCGGAGGAGCTCCTGGACCTTGGGGATGCGAGTCGAGCCACCGACGAGGCTGCGGGCGGGCGAGAAGCAGTCAGTACGCGCAACACGAGAAAGCGTGAAAGCGGGACGCACACAATGTCGTCGACCTGCTCCTTCTTGAAGTTGGCGTCCTTGAGAACCTGCTCGACGGGCTTCATCGTCTTGCGGAAGAGGTCGAGGTTGAGCTCCTCGAACTTGGCGCGGGTGAGCGTCTCAGAGAGGTCCTCGCCCTCGAAGAACGACTCGATCTCGATCTTGGTCGACATCTGCGACGAGAGCGTGCGCTTGGCCTTCTCGACCTCGCGCTTGAGCTTGCCCATGGTGCGGAGGTTCTTGGTGATGTCCTGGCCGTCGTGCTTGCGACGCCAGACCTTGACGAAGTGGTCGATCACGCGGTTGTCGAAGTCCTCACCACCAAGGTGCGTGTCACCGGCGGTCGCGAGAACCTCGAAGACGCCGTCGTCGATCGAGAGGAGCGAAACGTCGAACGTGCCGCCACCGAGGTCGTAGACGATGATGTTGCGCTCGCCGCCGGTCTTGTCGAGGCCGTAGGCGATAGCGGCGGCGGTCGGCTCGTTGACGACGCGGAGGACGTTGAGACCGGCGATCGTGCCGGCGTCCTTGGTCGCCTGGCGCTGAGCGTCGTTGAAGCTGCGCGCGGGAAACAGGTCAGCCAAAGGAGCGCAGGGAGAAGAGCGGGCGCAACGCACTAGGCGGGGACGGTGACGACGGCGTGGGTGACCTTGTTGCCAAGGTAGGTCTCGGCGGTCTCCTTCATCTTGCCGAGGACCATGGCGGAAACCTCCTCAGCGGTGAACGTCTTGGACGACTCGCCGACCTTGACCTCGATGACCGGCTGGCCCATGGAGCCGGCCTTGACCTTGAACGGGTAGTGCTTCATGTCGCGCTGAACCTCCTTGTCGTCGAAGCGACGGCCGATGAGACGCTTGGCGTCGAAGATGGTGTTGGTCGGGTTGGACGGGGCCTGGTTCTTAGCGGCGTCGCCGACAAGGCGCTCGCCGTTGCCGGCAGTGAAGCCGACGTAGGACGGGGTGATACGGTTGCCCTGGTCGTTGGCGATGATCTCGACGCGGCCATTGCGCTGGACACTGCGGGCGAGCGAGATGTGGTCAGTCCCGGTCCTCCTCCTCCTCGTCATGCGGTGCGAGCGGCATGCATCCCGGGCCTCCCGAGCTTCCCCATCCGGCTCGTCTCCATCCTGCACGGGTGCAGGGCCTACTGCGCAAGGCGGGCCGCAGAAAGCGCGCCTGCCGCGCCTCATCACATGAAGCGGAAGCCGGCGACTCACCCTACGCAGGAGTAGGTCGTTCCGAGGTCGATACCGATCTGCGCGCGTGCGACGACGTCAGTAGGAAGCTACTGGGACTTTCTGAAGCGGAAAGGGAGACTCACGACCGTGCCATACTGAAGAAAGGGAGCGCGAAGCACGTCGACGTGGAGGGAAGCGGAGCGGTGTAGAACAGCGACGGCGGCGCGGGGAGGGGTGCGGGTGGAAGAGACGGGGCGTAAGAAGGTCAGCAAAGCGCTCGTATGGGCGGGCGGGCGCACGGAGGGACGCACCTCCTCCTTCTGGGCGGAGACGGGGGCGAAGGTGACGAGGAGGGCGACGAGCGCGAAGAGGGCGGCTGCGAGTGCCGAGCGGGTGGTTGGTGCCATCGTGGCGTGCGTTGGGCAGGCTAGCTGCAGTTCCTGGCTGGAGCAGGGAGGGGACGGAGGGCAACCGAGGGGGGGACTTGCGCGCGCGTGTCGACGCTCGCCGCCGCGCCGCCCGCTCGCGCCGTTCGCGAATCGTCAGGAAAACGTTCCCCTCCCCTCTCGCACACCTCCCTGCCACGCTGGAACCTCGCCACACTGCCCGCTTCCACGCCCTGCCCTCTCTCGACCACCCTCTCCCGCACCGCGGCTCCGCTCCAACGCGTCGTGCACGCGCATCTGGAGCGGGTGGAACGTGGTGGCAGGTCGCTCAACGGGGCTACTCTCCAGGTGCACGGAAAGCATCCGCTCCTGCGCGTCGTGCCCGCGAAACCCGCCAGTTCTCCTCGACCTTCTCAACTCGCTCGGACTCCTTTGTGCATCAAATCGCTCCTGCTTCCACGTCTGAGGGCTCCCGGAGGCGCCGAAGGACCGCGGAGCGCGCGAGTGAGTGCGAAGGCGTCGACTCCGGGCGTTTCTCGCACTGCTAGCGCTTCCGAGCGTGGCACCCCTCTCGGCACAAGCTGTAAAGCGGCGCTGTGTCCTGCTTGACGCTCTGCGGACTGACAAGCACTGTCGAGATGGTCCAAGCGAACGGCTGAAGCGCGTCCATGTGCGCGGTGGTCGTGAAGAGCGCATGCTGTTTGGGTCTCTTCTGCTTCGTCCATCCGACGCACGCTGCCAGAAGTCGACCTATCAGCGAATGCCGCCTCACCACTCGCCGCGGCAACGGAGGAGCACTGGCGACGACTCGGGCTACTCGCACGATGAGCTCTATGTAAGGAGGGGATGGAATCGCTTTGCATGTAGGGGAGGGGGGGGGGAGGTAGGAGGGTGCGGTGTTCGTGATTCTTGCAAAAGCTCGCAATAGTACATGCTTCTCTCTCTCTCCTCGCGCGAGCGTTCTGCCGGAGAAGCGGACCACAGCGGCTTCGGGTGATGCGAGAGAGCTGCGCAAACGAGGTCGAGGAAGTCGAGCAAGTTGAGGAGACGCTTGTCGACGCTCCCCTTGAGAACCGCCTGCAGGCGCGCTATCATTCGAGTGGCCCGTGCATTTCACGCCGTCCTCGCCGATCCACGCACCGCCGTTCCAGCACCACAGGAACCCTCCTCCTCCTCGACCACCGCACCACGTTCTCGCTCCATCAGGTTGCAAACTAGTTGAAGCCCCCACGTTGAGCTCCAACCCCCCGTCCCGCCCCTTCTCCACACGGCGCACTCACGCCCACGCTCCAGCGTCTACCAGCGCCCGAGGACGCGGTTCCGGGTGGAGCGCAAGCGGGGAGGTGCGCGGGCTGAGAGCGGGCAGTTTGGGTCAACGGGGGGCGAGCAGGGTCGGGCCAAGCCGTGCATGAGGCGAGATCGTCATCAACGGAGCGAGTGGAGGAAGCGAGAGGGCCGCCTCGGCGGGAGGACGAGGTTGGACGCGACGAGCGCGCCCCTCTCCCGCTGGAGCGCGCGCTGAACTGCTAAGTACGCGGGCTGGAGCTCTACCACCACAAGGCGACTGTTCGCCTGCCCGCCCACGCTGTTAGCGACGACCGAGCTCTCTTCCTCCTCCTCGACGAGCGATGAAGCCATGCTTTGCCGCGCATCACTCGGGCGGTGTTGTGAGGGCCGCACACGACACTCTTGCTGCGCCCCAGCAGACATCGACTCCCGGGCATCCATCAACCGGCACCCTCCATCGCCTCCCCCTCCTCGTTGCCTGGCAGCCCCCACTCGCAGCTTCACCGACCCTCCACCCCGCGCATTTCCGCCGCGGTCGATGTATCCGGGCGGGCAGGGCGCATGCACGCGGGTATGCAGCGGAAGAGGGCGCTGGCGAAGGTTTCGAGAGTGCACAACTCTCGCCGGCGCTTTGCGTCAAGACGACATCCGGACGGAAGGGCCTTCGAGGGACCGCTGGGACGACCGTGGCAAGGGAATCTGCTGCTGAGCCTGGGGGACGGACGGTCGTCGCCGTCGAGACGCGCCCCACTCCTCCTGCTCGACCCGAACGACCGGCCATCGCCCGCTCCGCTTTTCTGCGTGAAACGGCCAGCTCGCCGCTCGTACGTGCTCCGGAGATGCGCGTGTTGTCAATCGCTTCTCACGCCGGACTCGCTCTCGTCGGCGTGCTCGAAGTGCTGGAACACCTCCAGGAGTGTTTGCTCTGCTCCCGCCTCTTCCCCTGCTGCCAACTCCCGCCTGGCCGCTCTCCTGCACCTGCTCGATGGCGGGCAGAGTCCCGCGATCCGCTCCCCTGCAGGCGGTGCAAGATGCGAGCCGCGGAGTGGCCGGTGACCTCCTCTTCCATCGAAGCGCGGCTGTCCGGATGCGAAGAGTGCCGCGCGCGCTTGCTGGCACGAGTGCTCCTCGAACGTGCGTCATGGCTGGAGAAAAGACCGGCATAGCAATGGGACGCAAGAGCTTGAAGAGGCTGACCTTGCGAGGAGGAGGGGGAGGAGGGGGCACTGCGGAGAGCCTCAACGGAAGCGAGAGGAGGTGGCGGCGCGGAAGAGGAGATGCGGGTGCACCGCGGTGAGCCGGGCCAAAACGAGCAGTTGGCGCGGGTCAAAGAGTGACATGTGACTGCGCTCCGGGTCGAGTCGCCTGCCAAAGCTGCGGCTCCCTTGGCTCCTCCGCCGTTCTTTTGTCCCTCCCGGTCGCGCGTGCTTGCCCTTGCCCGCGCACGCCAGTCCCGCCGCGCGCAGAACAACGGAAACCCTCGAGCTCGCCGGTGGTCGGGGCCCTCGCCTTCTCCCCACGCCGCCCTCCGCACTTCCCTCGCGCGGTTCGTCGCTCGCTTTCGCCGCCCGTCCTGTCCCCGCTCGCAGCTCACGCCCACCGGGTGGATCCGCAGGACTGCACTCACATCGAGCACACCCCGGCCGCGCGCCCCGACACGAGAGGGCGAACCCAGCATCGGACCGCGCCCGCCTCTCCGCGCCGCTCCGCCCCTCTCCTCGCTCGCCCTCCCTCGCGCCCCCGCCTCGCGCCAGGAGCGCCGCCGTGCGCCATGCACGCCACGCTCCCCACCCACGTCCTCGCCCTCGCGCCCGACTCGCTCGCCAGCCTCGGCCAGCTCGACAGCGACTCGCTCTCTGAGCTCTGGGGCGGTGAGCTCGCCGCTCTCTCGGCCTGATCTCCCCCGATCCTCGCCGTGTGCTGACTCGAGCACCCTTCCCGGCCTCGTGCAGTCTTCACCCGCTGCAAGGACAGCCTGCAGAACGGCCGCCGCCTCGAGAACCTCTCGTGGCGGCTCTGGTTCGACTCGGGCCGGCGCGACGACCTTGCCCTCGCACGCGACGGCGACCCCGCCGCGCCCTCGGCTGCACAGCTCGCGCAGAAGGCTGCTGACGAGGGCTGGAGCGACCCGGACGAGTGGGAGGAGACGTCCGCGAGCGAGTCGGATGTCGGCAGCGACGACGACGAGCTCGATCACCCGCCCTTCGAGGCGCGAGCGGGGCGCCCCGACCACCCGCGCAAGGCCCGCTCAGCCGTCGCAGCGTCCGTCTCGCCCCCAGCGCCGCCGCGAGGACGGACTGTCTCGGTCCCGGCTTCCCCCGCCGCGGCAGGCAGCGAGACGGCGCGCCTCCGCGCAGAGGCTGCGGGACGCCCGCCGCTCGTCCGCCGCGGGTTCTCGCGCGACTGCGTGATCAGCGGCGGATCGCTCCAGCGTATGATCGCCGATCTGCAGCGCCTGCCTGAGATCCCCGCCCCGGGCAGGGCGCGGAGCCTGCACGACGTCCCGACCTCGTCCAAGCCGCCGCTCGGCTCGCGCATGTCGAGCGCGCCGGACAACCTCAACGCGGGCTCGCTCACGGCGTCGGCGCCGTCCTCGCCGACCGGCCGTTCGTCAAAGAGCCCCGCGGGTTCGCGCCGGTCCACGCCCGCCGTCTCGCCCTGCATGTCCCGCTCCGCCTCCTCTCCCGGACACGCCGTCTCCGCAGCTGCACCCGCACCGTCCGAACCTGCACCTGCACCAGCACCGGCGCCCGGCTTCCCCGGCCTCAGCTCCCGCCGCGTCCCCTCTGGCCTCGCCATGTCCACCATGCCCGCTACCCACCCCTCTCCCGCACGGCGGTCCCGCCCGCCAAGCCCGCCAAGCCCTCCATCGCCCGAGCCCGTCGTCACGATGACGCCGAGCGAGACGGCGATGCTTGCGCTCTCCAACTCGCGCAGCCGGAGCGATGTCAACCTGCATCGCCGGGCGCAGAGCACGGCGGAGCTCGCCTCGTCCTTCAAGCCGCAGAGCTACGTCAAGGGCTTCAACCCGTCGCCGTCGTCGGTCGAGACGCGCCCGCAGCCGGGCAGGATAGCCCCGCCGCCGACCCCTGCGACGAACATGGCCTCGCTCGCGGCGAGCCCGCCACGACCAGGTTCCTCGTCGCTCTCGCCTGCCTCGTCCTCTTCCCGGGCCGCTCTTTCCCCCAACACGCCGTTGAAGGTTCCGCCTCCCTCCGCGCACGCGCCGACGCCCGGCCCGTCCGCGATGCGGCAGCCCAAGGCGCCCGGCACGGGCAGGAAGATCTTCTTCATTTCGAGCCCCGAGTCGGACGAGGACCACTCGTCGCGCTCGCGCGAGTCGCGCGGTGCAAAGGTCGTCGTCTCGCCGCCGTCGGCGATGAAGCCCAAGTCGCCTTCGTCGGCGCCGTCCGCGCGCGCGAACGCCAAGGGCAAGCAGCCTGCCATGCCGCCGCCTGTCGCCGACGAGGAGGACGAGTCGGACTGGGACTCGGACGACGACGATGACGACGAGTCGAGCGGGTGGGGTTCCGAGTACTCGACCGAGTCGGACATCGCGCGCAACTCTGCCGCGAACGGCCCAGGGCGCAACGGCGCACCGCGCAACGGGTTCGACACGGCGACGCTCTTCGCCAAGCGGCCCGCGGACGCGCTTCAACGGACGGCGTCGACCGCGACGATGGGCGCGCCGGGCGAGCTCACGCGCCGGCCGGCGGGCCTGCTCTCGCAGCTGTTCCACCCCGAGGAGTACATGGACGAGGTGAACCGGACGCAGCTCCCGCCCGATGCAGTCCGCCGCACGCACAAGAGCATGTCAGCGCTCCCGACCATGGCGAAGCTGCACCCGTCCAAGTCGACCGGCATGCTCGACGCGCGCCCCACCGCCCCGAACCGGAGCAAGAGCTTCCTCAAGGGCAAGCCCGAGGACGTCGAGCTCGAGTCGAGCTCCGACGAGGACGACGACGCCGCGCCCGCGAAGGCGTCTGCGGGCAACTCGTCCGACTACGAGGACGTCGACGACGACGCCGAGGCGAAGGCCGCTGCCGCCGCCGCGCTCGCCCGAAGGCAGCGCGAGCTCGAGGAGGCGTCGATCGCGGCGCCGCCGCAGACGCCGCGGACGACGCGCCGCGCCATGCTCGCGACCGAGCTGAGCGAGTCGCTCCGCCGCAACCTCCTCTGGGAGCGGCAGATGCGCAACCGCGTCATGGGCGGCGCCGCGCCGCGTCGTCCGACCATGCCGGGCCAGCCGCTCCCGCAGCGCCCGGCGTCGTCGACGCAGCTCGCGCCGCCGCCGCCGACGGCCCCGCCGCCTACGCTCCGCGCCGTCACCGACGACGGCGGGCTGCGTGCGCCGCACCCCTCGCCCGCGACGCGACACTCGCCGCCGATCGCCTCGCGCGGCACAGGCGCGGCTGCAGGCGCAGCGGGCACGGCGCACCACCACCACCACCACCGCGCCCACGGCGAGCGGCATCCGGGCACCGCGACCCTCCCGCGCCGGCACACGACCGGGACGGGGCTGTACCTCCAGGCGCAGGCGGGAGGGCGGTTCCCGCTCGGCGGCGGAGGGCGCCGTGCGGGCGAGTCCGACTCGGAGCTCAGCGCGAGTAGCGACGATGACGACGACGGGACGGCGTCGCCTGCGGAACCGTTCGCGACGTCCATCGCGGGGCAGCGCGTGTGGTGAATCCGCGTGAGGAGGAGGAGGAGGAGGAAGGTGTTCGTTCGTGATTCCCCCAGGTGTACCAGTCGCCGTCATTCCCCTCGCTGTGTCCCTGTACCCCTACCACGCCCTCTTACGCACTACCACGGTCTACTCGATGATTCTCCGCCTTCCCCTGTTGTTACTCGTACTGCTCTCCTCGCTCGATCCCCTAGCAATGCCGCGTCCTCTCGCATATTTTGCCCGTCGCCGTGACCTGCATCTCTCCTTGCACTGCACTCTCGTTGCGCCTCTCTTCTGTGCGTCGGTCCTGAGGTCGAGAATATTGCTGCGTTACGAGAGCAAGGCATGGAATTGTACGCCCCCTCGCTCGTTGTCATTCCCGTCCGTCGGCCCGCGCACCCCTCCCCCGTCCCGCCTCCAGATCCCTCTCCCTCCCCCTCGCGCTCCACCTGCGCTCGTCATCGAACTCGTCCGCCTCGTCCTCCTCGACCTGCACCTCGACCTGCACCGACACGCCCGACGCGCGCTCCTCCATCTCGCGCTTGTGCGCCTCGTCCTTGTCGCCGCGGTGCAGGCTCCACCGCAGCGAGGGGAGCGAGACGGGTACGGTGGTGCGGGGGCGACTGCGCTCCGCAGAGGGCGAGAGCGAGCAGGGCTGCCCGCTCGCCGCAGCGGGCTTGTCCTGCGCCGAGCCGCCGCCGGAGGACGGCGCGAGTGGGACGAGGCGCACGCCGCCGCTCGGGGCGCTCCCGCCTACTGTGCCGTTCTCGCTCGTGCTGAGGAGGGACGGGTGCGCGAAGGACGCCGAGTTGGCGGCTGCGAGGCGGAGGGTGTTGCGGTGGAGGAGGCCTGCGGGCGGGACGGTCAGCTGGGCTTCAGGCGGAGGACGTGTGCTATGTCGGGAGGGGAGAAGGTAGAGCGGTACAAGGGAGGGGAGGACGCACAGAAGCAGGTGCAGGCGCAGGAGGCGAACGGGAAGAGCGACGCGAAGAGGTTGAAAACCTGCGAAGCGAGCGGGACATGTCAGCCGTCGTCGCCGAAGCTATCATTGAGCGAGGAGGAGAAGGAGTGCAAGACGGACCTCGAAAGCGCGGATGTTGTGCGTCGCGAACGAGACGGTCATGCTCGGCGCGCCGGCAACGGTGAAGAGGCCTGATGAAGTTGGGGGTTGTTGATCAGCGGGAATGCTTGAGGAAGTGCGCGAAGGGACGCACAGATTAAACCGGACGTGCTCAGCGCGAGGGCGGTGAACGCAGACACGACTGACGAGCGCACGAGGAGGGCGCGGCGCTTCCACACGAGCTCGTACATCAGCACGCCGGCGCACCACAGCGCGTCCATGGTCATGAGCTGCGGGATGAGCGCATTAGTCGAGCTCCGGGAGAAGGAAGTGTGAGGACGGCGGCGCACCCAGATGCCCTGTTGGAACGGAGCCGTTCGAAGCTCAGTGATGCGTCAGCTTGCAAAGAGAGTGACGTACGACGAGCGCGTAGACTTGAGTCTGGGAGTAGGGTCGTCAGCGAGCGGAGGTGAGGGTCGAGGGCAGAGCGCACCTCCCGCAGCGTGAAGGTCTCCCTTTGCGCTGACGGTCTGTGACGGTGGAGAAGGCGAAAATGCCGCAACGGCTGCGAGCCAGAGGACGATGGCGGCGATGCGGACGGCCACCTGGTTCGTCACCTGCACGGGAACGCGTGAGTTCCTCCAGTGGCGAATCCAGCCGTGCGGCGTACCCGACATGCGCGCCACACCCAGTAGCCCTCGCCGATGGCGGAGAACTATGGAGCGGCAGGGTGAGCGGCAGGGTGAGCGGCGTTGACAGTAGGGGCAGGGAGGCGAAGAACATACCACGGCGAGCGACCACGCCCACGCCGCTCTCGCAGCGGTCGGATTGTTCGGGTCCGCTTCTCCATAAACGATAGCGTAGCTGACCCATTGCCAGCAGACCTGCAAGCTTGCAGCGTCAGCGCCGTCGAGCGCGACGGGAGGAAGGGGAGACACGCACGGCGGTGTTGACAGCGAGGAAGATCGTCCCAACCACGAGACTCGATGCGACGTACACCTGCATTAGCCACTTGTCGCCTCCACGGCCGCCGAAAGCCCTGAAGTAGCGGGCGGCGTAGAGGAAGTGGACGCCCTGTCCAGGAGGAAGCAAGTCAGCGCGCATGAATGGGAAGGCGAGTGAGATGCGAGCTCACATAGAGAATGCCGCTGAACAACGTGGTAAGAAGGAACACTTGAGCCTGCTCGAGGGTAAACGCGACGAGGGCAGCTGTGTCTGGCGACAAGCCACCCCCACCAGCAGGTCCCGTCGACATCTCGAGCGTCGCGAGTAGAGGGCGCAGGATGCAAGAGCAGACGCTGAGCGGACTGTAGCAAGAGGCAGAGAGCGAACGGACGCGAACAGCCTTTGTGTGTGGATTTGGCTCACCACGCCTCGGAGGAATGTGGGCGGAATCCTCGGAGTGCTCCTCGTGCGGCGAGATCGCGTTTCCGGCAGGTACGCGGCGTGGGCGCCGTAGATCCAGAGCAGATTCCGTCGCTGGAGCGACGTACCGACCCGACGCGAGGGGGGCTGCTTTTGTCCAGTTGCCCACGCGCTGTCGTTCGTCGCGAGCGAGGAGGAGGACGAGGTTCTGATTACCGCAGAGGACGGCTATGGACCCGCCGCCCGCATGTACAGGACAGACAGCGACGCTGCGCGTCCTGAACTGCTCAACGAAGCTGGAGCAGGCGAAGTGCAGCACGAGGATCGGGAGGAGGCGGGTGAGCGCCCTCCCTCGTCGCTGCGGACGTTCGCTCGAGCAGAAGTGCAGTCCGGCCGTGTGCAGCACTGTAGGGAAGCATCCTGACCGGCCTAGCTAGCCTGAGGGGCGGGGAGGCGAGGGAGAACTGGCGCGAGTCGATTCGCCCCGAGCCGTCGCGGCGCGGGCTCGCCCCCTCCTGCCGCTGCTCCCGCTCCCGTCCTCGCGCAGACGCTACCCGCCAGGATGCTCCAGACCGTCCGCACCCAGGCCCTCCGTGCCCAGGCCACCCGCGCCGCCTTCGCGCGCTCGTACGCGACCCCTGCGTTCGAAAAGGCCGCCAACGGCATCGCGGTTGCGGCCGCCGACGAGGGCAAGCCGACCGCGAGCATCTCCATCATCGCCAAGGCCGGCTCCCGCTACGAGCCCGCCCCCGGCGTCGCCCACGTCCTCAAGAACTCGGTCTTCAAGGTGCGCCTCATCCTCCACCCCTCGCTCCCGATCGCACCCCCGCCAGCGCGCCAGAGCGTATTCGTGGGGCCAGTGCAGCTACTGACACCGCCCGAGTACCCGCAGGCGACCAACAAGCGCAGCCAGGTCCGGCTGGTGCGCGAGACGGAGGCGCTCGGAGGTGTCCTCTCGACCTCGCTCTCGCGGGAGCACCTCGTCCTCACCGCCGAGTTCCTCAGGGGTGACGAGTGCGTACCTTCTGACAGATCCCCAGAGCCGCACCGCTTATGCAGTGAACGCGCGCAGGGCGTACTTCGCGGAGGCTCTCGGCGACGCCATCTCGCAGGCCAAGCTGCACCTCCACGAGTACAACGAGGAGGTCGTCCCCGCGGTGCAGGCCGAGTACGAGCAGTTGATCCACACCTCGGACGTGTACGCGTTCGACCTCGCGCACCAGCTTGCCTTCCGCAAGGGCCTCGGCAACTCCCTCTTCGCCTCCCCCCACACCGCCGTCGACCACTCCACCGCCGTCTCGTTCGCCAAGTCCTCGTTCGCCCCCTCCAACATTGCCGTCTACGGCTCCAACATCGACGCCGGCAAGCTCTCGTCGCTCGTCGGCGAGTTCTTCGGCTCGACTGCCGCTGCCGGGTCCATCGACACCCCGGCGTCGAAGTACTACGGCGGCGAGGTCCGCATCCCCGCGACCCCGCACGCCGAGCTCGACCAGCTCCTGATCGCGTTCAAGGGTGCCGCGCGGACTGAGGTCGAGTACGCCGTCCTCGCGCTCCTCCTCGGCGGCCAGCCGGCCGTCAAGTGGGGCCAGGGCTCGACCCCGCTCGCCAAGCTCGCGACCGCGTCGTCGTCGGCCAAGGCGTTCAGCGCCGCCTACTCGGACGCGGGCCTCTTCGGTATCTCGGTCGCGGCCAAGTCGGCCGACGTTGCCGACGTTGCGTCGAAGGCGGTCGCGGCGCTCAAGCAGGCTGCGCAGGGCGTGAGCGACGAGGCGCTCAAGCAGGCGGTCGCCAAGGCCAAGTTCGCGGCCGCTGCTGCGCTCGAGACCAACGCGGGCCAGGTTTCGCTCGTTGGCGAGCAGGTCGCGGCGAACGGCCAGGCGCCGTCGCTCGAGGACATCTTCGCCAAGCTCGACAAGGTCTCCGCCGAATCGCTCGCGAAGGTGCGTCCTGTTATACGCCTTCCTTTATGCGGAGACTGACCCTCCACGCGTCCGCAGGCTGCGAAGGCGGCGCTCTCGAGCACGCCTACCACCGTCGCTGTTGGCAACACCCACGCCCTCCCTTGTGCGTCCGCCCGCTCCCATCGTCCCAGAGCCCGACTGACGCTAGCATGTTCGCAGACGCCGACTCGCTCGGCCTCTAAGCGGTTATTGACGCGGGAGGAGCGGGATGAGCGGAGGGGATAGACGGTGCTTGTGCTTTCGGATGTAGCAGGGGCCGCGGTGCTGAAAAACACGCCCCGGAGATTGCAGTACTCCCTTTCAACCCTGTGCGCTGTCTGAGAGAGCCCCTCTGTGCGGTGATGCGAAGTTGGGCGATCAGGTCGCGTCGAGGAGGAGCACCAGGCTCTCGCTCTCCCACTACACCCGCTTACTCGCGCCCAGGTCCCGCTCCGCCTCGCTAGCTACCTCAGACGTGAACACACACAGCTCGCACACACCCGCTCTCCCTTCATCGCGCGCTGCGATGGCACCCCCACCATCGGCGCCCTCATCCTGGTCGCGCCCGCCGAAGAGCTCAGGCGGACCACCTCCAGCAGCATCCGCCTCCTTTGCCGGCGGTTCTCGTGGCGGTGTCGGCGCGCGGCAGGTCCGACAGGACGCGCCCCCGAGCCGCCCGCGCGCACAGAGCAACGTCGGCGCGCGTCTCCTCAAGAAGCGCCAGAGCGTCGCGTACCATGCGCACCCGGCGTGCGCATCGACGAGGCCGGCGTGCCGGACGTTCCGCGCTTGCCGCCGATGCCGCCGCAGGGCGCGGGAGGACGAGGCCGCCTGGAGGAGGAGGAGCGGGCGGGGACGCGCAGTTCGTGCCGAGTGGGGCTGGGCTCGCTCCTGTTGCGGGCGGGTCGAGCGGGCGGCAGCAGCCGCGCGCGCCGAGCCCGCAGCAGCAGCTCGAGCAGCACGCCCCGCCGCCGCAGTCGCCCCGACCCGAGGCGGAGGGCCAGCTCCTCGCGACCGGGCTCGACATCGAGCAGCTTGCGAGCGAAGGGTTCAAACCGGAGGACTGTGCGTTGCGCGCTCCCTCTTGCTCTAGACTCACGCAGGCTGACGCCGCCTTCCCGAGCAGTCCTCAAGCAGAGCCTCCCGACCGGACGGGCCGACCACCCCGCGCAGATGGAGGACCTGCGCCGGCTCAAGGGCCGCCTCGAGGGCGCGATGAGGATCACCGAGGGCGAGCTGCAGAAGAGCGTGTTCAAGTGCGTCCAGCTGCCCTTCCCTCCCTCGCGCCCCCTTTATTCACACTCAGCATCGACACAGCAACTACGCCGACTTCGTGCTCATCTCGAAGGAGATCGCGACGCTCGAGAACGAGATGCTCGAGCTCAAGGGCGTGCTCGAGGAGTGGCGGGCAGTGCCAGAGTCGCTTGAGGGCGGGTGGGGCGACGACGACCTGCTCATGGGAGGTGCGTCCTCTCCTTGCCGCCCGTTGTCGTTCGAACTGACGCAGCATTTCCGCAGGCGCAGGCGGCCCGAACCGGCGCACGCAGCGCAACTCGATCGCCGACCTCGCGACGCTGTACAAGTCGCAGCTCTCGGCGCTATGGGAGGGCGTTGAGGGCTCGCAGAAGTTCCTCCCATACGTGCCCGGGCGGCACATCATCACTGAGGCGTCGACGTTCGTCGAACTGCACGCTGCGACGTACAAGCCGAAGCAGCAGGTGCACCTCTTCCTCCTCAACGATGCGATGCTCGTCTCGGTCAAGAAGCGGCGCGGGCCCGGTATCGGCGGACCCGTGCGGCTCGTCGCGGAACGGTGCTTCAACCTGAGTGACATCGTCGTTGTCGACCTGAAGGATGCGGGCGGTGCGTCGCCCTGTCCTATCCTCACTTCGTCGTCGAGTCATGCTCACCTCCATCCCGCCCGCAGATCTGCAGAACGCAGTCAAGATCAAGCGCGGCAAGGAAACGATCATCTACCGCACGGACAAGCCCGAGGACAAGAAGATGCTCCTCCTCGCGTTCAAGAAGGTCGCCGAGGAACTGATGAACAAGCGGCGCAAGGAGATGCTTAGCGAGGCGGAGGCGCGCAAGGGCGACGTGCGTACCTTCCAGCTCTTGGGCGAGCGCGACTGACGCCCAGCATTCCACAGCCGCGAGGCTTCCGTTCCGACTTCGACGGGACGTTCGCGTCCTCCGGCTTTAGCCCCGCCGCCATCCTCGGCGTTGGCAGGGACGACCCAACGGGGAGGGACCAGTCCTGGATTGGCGACTTCTCCGACGAGCTGTCCGTCTCGATCGCGACGCGCGAGTTCGAGGATGCCGTTGTCTGGGTCGAGAAGGGTGCGTTCGCGTTCCCGCACCTGCTCTCTTTCGGCGCGTACTAACCTGTGCGCGCACTTGCAGGCAAGTCGATCCTCCCGCAGATCGCAGGCGACGCGCACGCCTCGCAGCTCTTCCGCGCCAAGCTCGACCAGCGTACCGTCGAGCTCGTCTCGGCGCTGCTGCACGACCTGTCCGACCACGCAATCCGCAAATCGGGCGTCGTGCGGACGACATCGTGGCTGCTTCGCCTCGGGCAGGGCGAGCGCGCGCGCGAGACGTTCCTCACTGCGCGCGGGCGGCTCGTCCGCAAGCGCGCACGGCAGATCAAGTTCGAGGGCGACATCAGCATGTACATCTCCGAGCTCGCGATGGTGTGCTTCACGCTCATCAAGAACACGTGCGAGTGGTACATGGCGGCGTTCAAGGACAACCGCATGGCTTCCGGTGCGCTCTTCTCCTAGCTCTCTTCCTCGATCACACCGTTGACAAGCATGCCCACACAGGTTTCGTGCGCTGGGCGAGCGAGCAAGTCGAGATCTATGCCGAGATGTTCCGGCGACAGGTGTACGGCGCGGACCAGGACGGCAAGGTTATCGAGGAGTCGCTCGAGGTGACCAAGGCGCACGGGGCGATGGTGCGCTCCTCCTTCCCGTCCCTCCCTCCCTTTCCGCGCTGACCCTGTGCATGCTCGCAGCTTCGCGACGTTGGCCTCGACTTCACCTTCCTCCTCGACGGCCTTCTGCGCCCGCAGAAGCCCGCGCCCAAGGCGCGCGTCTCGTCCTCGCGCCTCCGCGACGAGGGCCTCACGGGCGGGCACCTCCGCCCGCAGAAGCAGGGCGCGCCGCAGTCTGCCGTCGCGCTCGCGCGGCAGAGCATCTTCATGCTCCACGGGGGCGCGGGCTCGGACGGTGCGTCGAGACCTGCGACGCCGGGAGGGGAGGGCTGGCGGTTCCGCGCGCGAGGGAGCGCGAGGGCGGCGAGGAAGCGCGTGGGAGGCCCGCGAGCGGGGCGGGGTTCCAGCAGGACGCGGTGGGCGAGGCGAAGTAGCGCCGCCGTCGAGGGCCAGTGGGTGCAGTTCAACGCAGTTGTCCGACTCTCGCTTTCGCGACGCCGCTCGACGCTCCCTTGAGGGAGAGGAACCGGGGCAGGGGGCGGTGGTACAACAGATTGCAGCTGCAGGTTCATAACGACGCCTCCGATTCCGCCTCCCCTCTTCTCCCTCCTCCCGTCTCCTTCGCGCGCTCAGGCCGTCACGATGTTGATCTTCTCGAACTGCTCGGGCGTGTACGACTTCTGCGGGCGGGGGAAGGAAGGAGGGAGGGTGAGCAGGTCGGGATCTGAAGCGAGAGCGCGGGCAAGCAGGCTCGATTTTCAGACAGTCGCAGCGTTACGCACCTGCGTGAAAGCGTGCAGCTCTGCGATCTCGTCCTTGAGCTTCTCGTTGACTGCGCGCGGGGAGCGAGCAAGGTCAGGAACTCCTCGGACAGCAAGAGGAGGGAGGGGCGCACCCTCGCGGTGCTTCTTCAGCGTCGTCTTGCCTGCGAAGGACGGCGACACGATGATGACCTCGTAGGACTAGCGGGTGCGCAGTAGAGAGTTAGGTCAGCTTCGGGAGGAAAGGGTCAGCGAGGTGGGGAGGACGAACGGCGCCGCAACCACCTGTGGAGGGTAGCGGGTTAGCTCAAGGCCCTTGGGGAGCTCCAGCAGACGGGATGTACGAACCAGAGATGTCAAAGACTTGCTGTGAACGCAGTGGAAGGGGATGTCAGCACTCGGGGCGATGAAGCGGAGGAGCAGCGACTACAGCTCTGGACAAGCGGGGAAAGGGTGCGGCGTACGCAGTGGGTCAAGTCGGGCCAGCACTGCTTGATCTTGCTCTCGAGCGACTCTGAAGAGACGGGCATCGTGGCGTCGACGAGGTCAAGCGGTGCGGCCGACGATCCGCTCCTCCTTGGCTCCGGCCAGTTCTCCCGTTTGCACGCTCGCCTTCGTACAGCCGGATCACTTGCGCCGAGAACCCTTCCAGCTCTCCCAGCACTGTTCCAGCGACCGGCGTTTCGATTGCGACGGGCGGATTGAGACGGCGACCTCGTCCCCGCTTGCTGCCTTCTTCGCGCTCCACAGCTTGATTCTGCTCTCCTACCACCTCTAGCCTGCTCATAGCCGCTGCCATGGCACCCCCGCCCAAGTTCTCCATCGACGAGTGCGTCTTCCCGTCCTCCTCACTCGCTCTCCCCGTTGACATTCCCCACCTGCCGCAGCGTCAACCGCTTCCTCGACCGCGTCCCCTTCTCCGTCCCCGGCGCAGCCGTCATCGCCGCCTACTCGTACTTCAAGACCCGCGCCGTCCTCGGGCCCTCGCTCCTCTTCCTCGACCATGTCCGCGCGAACCGCTGGCTCTCCCTCCTCCTCGCCTTCGTCGCGCTCAAGACCCTCCACCGCGCGCTGAACCGCCTCACGCGCAACCACGGCTGGAAAACCGACCCGCCTGTGTGGAACTACGACAAGGGCCGCGGGGACGTCGTCCTCATCACGGGCGGGTCGACAGGCATTGGCAAGGAGATGGTCGAGATCCTCGCGCGCAAGACGAACAAGATTGCCGTGCTCGACCTTGCACCGCCGACTTACGATGCCCGTGCGTCTCCCGCCTTTCGCTGCCCACTTCGGCGGGTCTCGCTCACGCTTTCGCCCCCGCAGACGGTGTCAAGTACTACAAGTGCGATATCACCGACCCTGCTGCTATCGCTGAGGTCGCCAAGAAGGTTCGCGCGGACGTGCGTAGTCCGTCTGTGCCGACACCAGTTCGCTCGCTGACCGCGTGCCTCGCGTTGACAGCTTGGCCACCCCACCGTCATCGTGCGGTCCCCCTCCTTCCCGTTGAATGCTCCTAGTCTTACTCCCGCACTCGCAGATCAATAACGCCGGCATCGCGCGCGGCAAGACGATCCTCGACACCAAGCCCGAGGAGTTCCTCCTGACCTACAAGGTCAACGTCCTCGGCGCGCACAACATCCTCCGCGAGTTCCTCCCGCACAGTACGCTCGTTTCTCCCATTCTACTGGACCGCGTGCTCACGGCCGTGTTCGCCTACAGTCATCAAGATCAAGTGCGCCTGCAGCTCCCTTCTTCTCCGTCCGCTATGCTGACCTTCCCGATGTGCCTGTTACTCCTCAGCCATGGTCACATCATGACGGTGCGTACTCTCGCTCGAGGTCACACTCACGTGGACGCTGAAGTCGTCCCCCTCCGCAGACCGCCTCGTCCGCCTCGTACGCCGCCATCCCGCAGCTCAGTGCGCTCTCATTTTCTCCCACCTAGGTTGCACCTCTGCTAACGTCCGCGTGATCGCAGGCGAGTACTCCTGCAGCAAGGCTGCTGTCCTCGCCCTGCACGAGACGCTTACCGCCGAGCTGCGGCACCGGTGCGCCCTCCCTTCCCTGTGTTCCTCCGGGTCTTCGCTGACCCCCTCGTCGCACAGCTACAACGCCCCGCGCGTGCGCACGTCCGTCATCTGCCCGACGAAGGTCTCGACGCAGATGGGCGACGCGATGAAGGACACGGACAACCAGTTCCTGACCCCGACGTTGAGCGCGCCATGGCTCGCCAAGGAGATGGTCCGCATCATCGACAGCGGGCTGAGCGACCACCTCGTCACACCGCACTTTGCGCACTTGCTGCTGCCGAACTTGAGAAGCGCGCCGGACTACTTCCGCTGGTTTGTCGCGACGGTGCATCGCGCTCTCTCCCTGTCTCATCCCTACAGTGCGCGGTCCGCTGACGCAAGGTTACCGCGCGCGCAGGTCGGCAAGACGCACGAGACGATCACGGTGCGCTCTCTGCCCTCCCTGCCTTCCTCGCTCGGAGTCGGGCTGACCCTCCGCTTGGCACTCTACAGGACGCGCGCAACGCTGTCCAGATGAAGACGTATCGCCTCGTCGAGGAGCTCGACAAGATGCATGCGAAGTAGTGGCGCTCCCGCAATGAAGACTAGGCAAGAATGCGCCGAAGACACAGCGATCGCGTCCTGCGCTGTAGATACCTGTACCGTTACAACACTGTTTCGTCCGTCTACGTCACCCAGCCTGTACCGCACCGACACACAGAGAGCGAACGTCCCGCCGCTCAGCCGCCGTGCAGCGTCGAGATGAAGACGACCTCGTCGCCGTCCTGCAGCACGTAGTCGAGCTCGCCCTCGAGCTCCCAGTCTGTCGAGTTGATCAGGACGAGGATGCCGGGGCGGCTATGGGCGCTCCTTTGCGTTAGCCTGCTGCATGCGGAGAGGACGAGGGAGAGTGAGGGAAAGGGGACGCACACCGTCTCGCCCTGGGAGAACAGCTCTGGCCGCTCGCGGTCCTCGAGGAGATACTCGCGCAGCCACCACACAAGGAACCGCACGTCCGTCTCGACTGCGCCGTCCTCCGCTCCGTCGACAGGTGCAGGGCGCTCTGGGGGCGCGGACGAGGCGAGGACGGTCGAGTGGGGGACGTAGTGCCGAGGGAGGGTGAGCTTGTGTGTAGGGATGTTCGAGAAGAGCAGCTCCATGCCGCCGCTGCGAGTGGGGGAGCCGGGAGCGCGAGGGCGAGGAGGGTGGACGAGATGAGCGAGTGAGCGGTGCGGCGGAGCGCGAGAGGCACGGAAAGATGCGCACCTCATCTGCACGGTCAGGGAGATGGTCGCCATCCTGCCTGGTGGGTGAAGGCGGGAAGGGGCGGAGCGAGAGATGAGGAGAAGGCGGTGCAGAGGGTCGACCTGCGACGGCGGCTTCCTTGGGCAGTGCTCGCTCGCGTAGAAAGCTCGAGAGCGACCCCTCTCTAGCTCTGGTTGCGGCGGGAAGCAGAGCTTGCGGGGCGAGAGAGGAGCGGCTTTCACGCGCGACTGAGTCGCTCCTCTTCTTCCGCCTCATGTCGCACCACGGCACTGACGCCTCTCTCGCAGCCACGAATAGCAGCCCAGTCTTCGACCTGTGCGGCGCGGAAGCACCTATGTCTCGCCGATCCGCACACCTCCCTCCCCTCGTCCCGTCTCGTCGCCGCGACGTCCGACCGCTGGAAGGAGGTGGTGATACACGCGTTGCACGCCCTCGTACGCGAAAAGAATCTCGTCTCCTAGTACTGCTGCGAAAGGGTAGGAACGACGGGGTAGGAGAAGCTGAAGGCGGCGACGCGCTCACAGCGCGAGGAGGGCGGCGGTCGAGACGGCGGTGCCGGCGAGGACGGCGTAGCCGGCCATGTACGACGACTTGAGCTGAAGGACTGCGGAGCGTTAGGCGGGTCAGCACCGCCCAATGAAGCACAGAGCGCACAGAAGAGAAGCCGCGGCTCCACATTCCGTCGCTCGCACGTGAGGATCGCGCCAACGCACAGTGGCCCATGTCCCAGCCGAGGTGGCGGAAGCCGTTGAGGGTGTGGTACGATGCCGGGAGGGCGACGGCGGCCTTGGCGGTGTACTGCGCCCACGCCGGGAGGTTGGCGAACGCCTCGAGGAGCGCGGCCGAGTCGAGCTCGGCACCGACGAGGGGCGCGCCGAGGTGTCCGAGGAAGAGCGCGTAGATGGCTGCTCGTGCGCAGAAGTGTCGGCGGTGCAGGTGGAGCGGGTCGGGGCGAGTGATCGAGAGGAGAGACCAATCAGCACAGGGGCAGAGGGACGCGCGGGGAGGAGGCGGAGGGACGCACCCGCCGAAAGCGCAGTGCCGGTCGCGCGGTTGGCGATCGACGAAACGGACGTGAGCTGGGGCTGGTAGATGTGCCACGGCGAGCTAGGGCGCTCTGCCCTGCGCGCGTTGAGGAACTCGAGCGCCTCCTTGTCGTTCATCGACTGCGTCGAGATGACCCTAGCAGCACACCCGCAGGGAGCGTCAGCGCGCAGCTCATTCGTATCGCAGACGACCGCCGTGCTGCTGCACGAAAGAACAGGACGCACCGCGCCGGGACGAAGGCAGCCGGACGGGCAGCGACCTGGCGGAGGGCCTGCTCTGCGCGCGAGGTGGCATCGTCAGCTGGGAGCGCCAGGCGCTGCGAGGGATTTGCCAGGGCTCACTGGTGAAGGTCGACTGGGCGAGGCGGTTCATGGCGGCAGCGGACGGCGAGAGGAAGCGAGGGGAACGAGCAGAGTGCCGAACGGGGCGGAGCGGAACCGCGCCCTCCTCGCCAACCTCTTCGGACGCAGTCTGCTCAGGTGGGCTATCATAGAACACAGTCACCAGAGCTTGCGAGGTTCTCGCTCATCGAAAGAACCCCTGGATGAGGAGCAGTGAGGGGCTGGTCTGGATCGGAACCTTACTCGCCCAGTTGTATTCCCCCTTAGGACCGTCTCCCTCGTCCTCGCTCCGTCTCCCGCCCCGCTGCGATGGCGTCCATGCTGCCGACTGCGGACACACGCGTGCCGTGCTGCCCGCCCCGCCCCGCGCACCTTTGCCTCGTCGTCGCGCTGCCCCGCCGACGCGGCCGCAGAAGCTTCCTCCTCGACGGAGCCCGTCGCTGATGAGCCGACCGCGGGCGACACGGGCGCGCTGGACGCTGCGGCGGGCGAGGGCGCGTTCCAGTCGACGGGCACGACCAAGAAGGGCTTCCGCGCGTGGCTCGGCGGCGAGGGCGCCAGGTTCAGGAAGGGCGTCCACGGCAGGACAAACTGGATCGGAGACACCGTCAGTCCTCCTTCCACTGCTCTGAACATCCACCCGGGACTTTTCGGGGCACGCGCGGGCTGTCGGGCGATGTGGGCGCGCGGTCGGAGGTGGTGCTCGCTGGAGGCGGTGCGCCGGTCGTGTGCCGCTTCGCGCTCGAAGACGCAGCTCGCGGGTGATCCCAGCAACGCTTCGGTGCTCGATACTGACCCCGCGTCCTCGCCCGTCCACAGCCCTTTCCTCTGAACCCGACCTTCAGTCCGCTCCCTCCCCTCGCCGACTCGATCAAGACCAAGATGTACAACGCCTACCTCCACAACATCCTCCTGAAGGACGCGACGGACTCGCAGGTTGTGCGCGCCGTCAGCACCCGCTTCGGTGTCAGCATGGACCGCGTGCGGGCGATCATTCGCCTCAAGGAGCTTGAGAAGACCTGGAAGGCGGAGGTGCGACCCGCCTCTTGACGTCCATCGCACTTTGCGCATCACGCTGACATAGGGGAACTCGCACAGGGCCGGGCAGTGCAGACGAACCTGTTGAAGGGGATGGAGTCGCACCTCGGGGTCAAGCAGGTGACGGAGAACTGGCGGGGCGTCGAGTCGCCTGATCCGGTCGAGCCGGTGCTTGCGAGCAGCAAGACCGTCTTCGAGATGGTCGACGTTGAGGCGGTGCGTTGGCGCTTTCGCCGCGCTGGTCCTCACCAACTGTCACCGCTGCTCGGTACTGACTTGTTCTCGTTGCCATTCGCGCAGGGTGACTCCCCCGTCTTCCTCCCGCTTCTCTCGCGCGTCCCCCTCCGCGCCACGCCCCTCACCGCCCCTCCCGCCGGCTCGACCGCCGCTTCCTCCACGCCACCGCCGAGCAAGGCGACGCTCGTCGTCCCCGCGTCGCGCGCCGGCCGCGCGCCCCTCGTCTTCACCGACCTGTCGGGCACGCCCGAGGGCAAGAAGCTCGAGGCGAGCTACGACCGCTCGAAGACGAAGCGGGGGAAGCCGGCGCAGAAGACTGCTGCGACGGGCGCCGAGGCGTCCCCGTGAGGCGCGGCGGGATAGAACGGGTTATGCTGCGGTGCTGCATTGCATCTGTATCATCAGGAGCGCGAGAAAGGTCCGATTGTCTGCGCGCGCGGGGATGGGAGGGGGCAAGGAGGGGCGTCTCTGAGCAAAGTGCACGGAGATTGTCCTCGTTCGGTCGAAATGACGCGAGTGGGCCTCGTCCATGCTTTCCGATGAAGTGTTTCTCCCGTGCTCGCTACTCACTGGAAGCAGAGGGGGAGAGTCGCGAGAGCACCGCCTCCTCGACCAACTGATGAAGCTTGCGTTCGTTCTCCTACCTCGCCCTCGCATCTGCGGAGTCTGCCATCCAGCCGGGGCTCTGAAGCGCATGCTACAAGTGCTGTCGAACAGAGCAACAGCCGCAGCCCGCCCGCCTCGCCTTTCTCTCCGCACCTCCTCGCTTCGAGCGATGTCGACCTCTCCACCGGCACCATCGCCTCGACCGAAGCCGCCGCTCATCGCCGTGATCGGCACGACCGGCGTCGGCAAGACGGATCTCGGCGTCGAGCTCGCCAAGGCGCTGTCCGCACGTAATTCGCCGCCAACGCACGGCGAGGTCCTCAACCACGACTCGATGCAGTGCTACCGCGGCCTTGACGTGATCACGAACAAGGCGACGAACGAGGAGATGCAGGGCGTGCCACACCACTTGATGGGGTTCCTCGAGCCGGGAGGGGAGTGGGGCGTGAACGACTTCCTGCGGGACGCGCTCGAGAAGGCGCGCTGTTCTCGTCCTGTCGGTGGCTTTCGCGAACTGACCAGGATGAACTCGCAGATCGACGACCTGCAGCGACGAGAGGCGCTGCCCATAGCTGTCGGGGGCACGACGTACTACCTCCAGAACCTCGTCTTCCCGAACCAGCTCGTCAACGACATCTCCGCCCGACCCGACTCGCCCGAACCGTCCTCCTCCGCTTCTTCACTCGCCCCGGAACCCAAGACCCTCGCCGACGTGGCGCACTTCCCGCCCTCCCTGCTCAGCAGCATCTCCTCCCTCCCTTCGGAGCTCCTCACACTCTTCCTCACGCTCCCTGCCCTCCCGGCTATCTCCTCCCCCTCGTCCCTTCCGCCCGCTTTCCCTCTCGCGCTCCTCCCCCCGCGCCTTCGCTCGCCGGACACCCTCGTCCCCGCGATGTACAGCCTCCTGCACGCGCTTGACCCCGCAAGCGCAGCACGGTGGCACTGGCGCGACGTGCGGAAGGTGCGCCGCGCACTCGATATCGTCTGGGAGGGAAGGCGGTGGGAGGATGTGCGCGAGGAGCAGCAGGCGCGGCCGAGCGCGGGGCCCAGGTGCGCTGCCCAGCCTTGCTCCGCCGGACAGGAAGGGCTGACGAGACGACACAGGTTCCGAACGCTTATCTTCTGGCTCTACGCGGAGAACGACGCGCTGCATCCGCGGCTGGACGGGCGAGTGGACAAGATGATTGAGGTGCGCCTTTCCAGACCGACGCGCGGGAGAGTCCTGCTCACCTTCGCGTGCGCAGCGCGGCCTGCTGGAGGAGATCGACGAGATGTGGAAGATCGCCAACGCACCAGGTGCCGAGCCGACGGATTACTCGAAGGGGATCTACCAGACCATCGGTGCGTACTCACCTTCTCTACCTCTTCCGCCGCTTACCTCCTTCCCGCAGGCTACAAGGAGTTCTCGCCGTACCTTACCCTCGCGCACCGCTCACCATCACTCACGCTCGACTCGTCACCCGAGCTGCGCGCGCTGTTCGACGAGGGCATTCGGACGATGAAGACCAGCACGAGGCAGTACGCCAAGCGCCAGGTCAAGTGGATCAAGGGGAAGCTGCTGCCAGCTGTCAGGGCAGCGCAGGAGGAGGGAGGGGAGGTCGAGGTGGTGCTACTGGACGCGTCGGGTGCGTGCATTTCTCTCGCTCGTCGCAAGGGCCACACTGACGGTCCTCGTCGCCCAGACTTGTCACGGTGGGACGAGAACGTGCGACAGCCCACGGTCGAGTCGCTGAACAGTGCGTTTCTCCCCCTCGACACCGACACCGACAGAACCTGATGCGCCGCCATTCGCAGAGTTCCTCGACAACAAGCCCCTCCCCGATCCGATCTCACTCTCCCCACCGCCGCAGCGCACCTCGCACCTCCCCCTGCCGAGTCGTACGTCCTCCTTCCTCCTGTCCATTCTTCTTTCCTCACGCGCCCGCCTCCCGCCGCCCCGCAGCGCCTCTCACACCAAGCGCTCCTGCCCAACCTGCACGCGCGACCCGCAGCGGCCGTTCATGGTCGAGGAGCGGCAGTGGGACGCGCACCTGCAGACGAAGGCGCATCGGATGGCGGGGCGGAAGCGGGAGAAGCGCGGAAGGAGGGCGAGCGCAGGCGCGGGGGCTGCGGAGAGAAAGCGAGGGACAGAGCAGGAGAGGGAGGGCTAGCGGTAGACGGAATGCATGGGATGCGTTGCAGGGATGCTACATAGAGAGGCGGAAGGGAAGGCACTTCTAGGACATCTCGAGCCCTTCGGCTCGCCGCTCTGCACGCCCATCTGCGTTAGCGAAGCTCAAGCGGATCGAAGGGGGACGGGAGCGCACCGTTCGGCCGCACGTGGAGGTAGTATGGCACTGCGCCTGCAACGCAGAACGCGAAGGCCGCAAGCGACTGCCACGGCTTGGAGAAGATCGAGAGGATGATGAGGAAGAGGGCGGTGCTCGCGAACAGGATGGGCGTCGCGAGGTAGGTGCGGTAGGGTCTGCACGGGCTGTCAGCGTCCTGCTGAGGAGCGACGACAGGGAACGCACCGCTTGAGCGTCGGCTCCTGGATCCGCAGGACGAGGAGGCCGATGACGACGAGCAGGTTCCACGTCCATGCGCAGACCTGCGAGTTGCGAGTTAGCTCATGCTCGTTAGCGGAGGAAGAGGGTCGAGACGCACACCGTAGAAGAGCGTCAGGTTCCCAAAGTCGCCGACGCAGATGAACACGGTCGACAGCGCCGAGCTGAGTAGGATGCCATTGATGGGGGTTTTCTGGCGATCATTGAACGACGCAAACCGCCGAGGGAGGAAGCTCTGCTCGCTCGCGGCAACAATGAGGCGGCTGTACGGGAAGTGAGTGAGCTGGGTCACCGAGGGGAGGAAAAGGGAGAAGCGCACGAGGAGGTGTAGAGCGTGCCGTTGAGCGCGCCGAGAGCGGAGATGGAGACGATAATAGCGAAGAGCAGGCCGCCGACAGGCCCTGCGAGAGCGCGACCAAAGTCGAGGCCTGCAGGGGGGAGGGTCAGCGGGACGAACGAGACTTGCCCTTGCCCCTCGCGACTAACCGATGGTCGAGGTCGCCGTCGCCTGTAGATGTAGACCGTCAGACGGAGCGGGAGGGAAGGCGAGGGCGCGGCGCACAATATCAAACGGCAGGACGAGAAAGTACGAAACGTTCGCAAGGAGGAAGAGCACGAGGATCATGCCCATACTGCTGTTAATCATTAAGCTGCACGTCATGGAATCCTTTGAGTCAGTTCTACGGTTTCGAAAGCAGCAGGACCAGCAAAGGTGGACTCGGACGCACGGCAGCGACCCCGGGACGACGTCCCTGCCGATGAAGTTGGCAGCGTCCCAGCCGTCGAACGTCCAGAGCGCCGAGAAAAGCGCGAGTGCGTAACCCGCCGGCTTGTCGGACGAGCCGTGGAAGGTGAAGTCGGACGCGGCGTTCGAGCCGATCCCGAGGTAGACGAGGCCGCCGATGAAGACGAGGATGAGAGCGAGGACCTGCGCGGCACCGTCGTGTCAGTGCTTCGTTCGTTGGGCGATGAAGTGAGGGCGAACCTTGAAGACGGTCACAACCAGCTGCGCGCGCGTTCCTGCCTTCGTCGACCACATGTGCACGCCCGAGATGAGGCATATGCAGCCGATGGCAACGAGCTTGATAGCGAAGGTCGGGATCCCGCTGCGGATCAAGGAAAGTCAGTAGGTGCAGCAGGGGAGCGAAAGCGGAGAATCTGACCGTGCGGCTGCGCGAGGATCGGGCTCGAACGCTGTGGCCCAGAAAATCCGGCAGAGGTACTCTGCCGAGCTGCGATCGAAGTGTGTCAGCTTCGTCGAGCTGCAGGCGTATTTCAGCGGCATACATGATGGAGATGCTGTGGGAGCAGAATGACAGGTCAGCCTCATGGGGCGGCGGGAGAGGACGGTCCCGACGCACATGGCCTGCCCGCCCGGCTTCAGCGCCGTCACGGCGCTGAATGAGTACGCGTAGGAAGCTCTACATGGCAGAAGTACAGCGTCAGCATGCGCACGGGTATTTTGGGAAGGTCGCGACGCACAGCGGGCCGAACGCAGCGTGCAGGTACACCTGGTGCCCTCCATTCATGGGCAGCATGCTCCCCAGCTCTGCAAAGCTGCTCCCGCCCGCCCAGGAGAGCAATCCCGCGCCGAGCCAGACGAGGAGCGCGGTGCCGACGCTGCCTGTCTCCTTCGCGACGACGCCGGGGCTGCTGAAGATGCCCGACCCGATGACGATCCCGACGACGAGCGCGATCCCGCCCGCAAGAGAGACGTGCTCCTTGACGGCGCCGGCCTCGCCCCGCTCTGCGGCGCTGTCGGCGCTGCGCTCCGTCGACGCGGCGAGCTGGAGGAGCCGCCCCGAGAAGTCGAAGGAGAACGAGGGTGCGCGCGCGCGCCGCGGCTTGTGCGCTGCGTCTTCGGCGAGGAGAGCATCGGCGGCGTCGAGCGCGTCGTCGTCGTCGTCGTAGTCGTTGACGCGGACGGGAGTGTTGGAGGACGCGAGCGGGGCGTCGGACGAGACGGACGCGCGCGGGTCTAGCAGGCCTGCAGAGGCTGGTGCAGGGTGCGGCTGCAGCTCGACGTCTTCTGCTGCCATCCTGAGCGCGAGGAGGAAGAGCGAGCGGCACGTGAACGAGCCGGAGGTGATGATCAGCGCGTCCGCTCTTCTGGCGCGCGAGTTGCGAGGCTGCCAGTCTCGCTCGAAGGCTCACGAGGGCAGAGCAAAAAAGACGCGACAGGGATGCATTGTCTCTTCGCGCCGAGCGACCCCTCCGCGCGCTGCACGGAAGGAGGCCGGCCTACCAGAGGGGAACACACACGCGAACCGAGCGGGCAAAGTGGGAACAGCACAGATGGGGGAAAACAGGTAGAGGACCGCAAGACTAGGCGGGACGGGAGGGGGGAATGGAAGAGAAAACCGATAGGACGACGTCTAGGCGAGCCAGGGAGGCGGGTTTGCGAGCGAGGGATATGCGACAGATGCGAGGAGAGGAGGAACGATATGCGAAGCGGCGAGAGGCGAGACGCTTAGTCGTGGTCCGCGCGCTTGGCCTGGATGAACGAGGAGGGTCAGCAGGAGCCATGACGGCTCGAAAGGGAGAACAACGCACGCCCTCGATGTCGGCCTCGACCATCTCCTTCACGAGCTCGTCGAAGGTGACCTTGCGCTTCCAGCCCTGCAGAAGCGTGGCGAGAAGGGTCAGTGGGAGAACCGGCAAAGAGCGGTGATGGGGAAGGACGCACGAGGACGCGCTCAGCCTTCGCCGGGGTACCGTGGAGGAGGTCGACCTCAGCCGGGCGCTGTGAGAGGAGGGGAGTCAGAAGCTGTTCGAGGAAGCGACGGGTAGGGGAGACGTACGAAGTAGCGCTCGTCAACGCGGACAAGGACCTTGCCGGTCTGCGAGCACTTGCCAACCTCGTTGACGGTGTCGCGCTCGCCCTCCCAGTTGAGCGTAATGCCGACGTGGCCAAACGCCTTGTCGACAAACTCGCGGACGGGGTGCGTCTCGCCCGTCGCGAGGACGTAGTCATCCGGCTCGTCCTGCTGGAGCATGCGCCACATGCCCTCGACGTAGTCACGGGCGTGGCCCCAGTCGCGCTTGGCGTCGAGGTTGCCAAGGTACTGCGGGTTGCCAAGTGAAGCGTGAGCGAAGCATCCTCGCAAGCGGGGCAGACGGAGAGACGCACGAGGCACTCCTGCTGGCCGAGCGAGATCTCGGCGACAGCGCGCGAGATCTTGCGGGTGACGAAGGTGCGGCCACGGCGGGGCGACTCGTGGTTGAACAGGATACCGTTCGACGCGTGCATGCCGTACGACTCGCCTGCGGGTGTGAAGGGCCGTTAGCGTCTGCACGCTGTACAGTTATCGAGACCGGCACGCACGGTAGTTCTTGACGATCCAGAAGCCGTAGAGCTTGGCGACACCGTACGGCGAACGCGGGTAGAAGGGGGTGGTCTCCGACTGCGGGGTCTCGACGACCTTGCCGTAGAGCTCCGAGGTCGAGGCCTGAGCGACGGGGGAATCTTATCAGTTCAGCCGATGCGTGCGGCAGAGCGAGATTGAGCTCACCTGGTAGAAGCGGACGTGGTTGGTAAGGCCGCAGGTGCGGATGGCGTCGAGGAGGCGGAGAGTGCCGAGGCCGTCAACGTCGCCCTGCGCGCGTCGTAGAGCGTGTCAGTCTTGTGCGAATGAATGAGCGAGGCGAGAACTGCTCACGGTGTACTCGGCCATGTCGAACGAGACCTTGACGTGCGACTGCGCGGCGAGGTTGTAGATCTCGGTCGGCTGGACCGACGAGATGATCGAGACGAGGTTGGTGGTGTCCGTCAGGTCTGCAAGGGGAGGCGAACATGTCAGAGAGAGCTCGTAGCGGAAAAGAGGAGCCGAGGGACGTACCGCCGTAGTGGAGGACCATCTTGGGGCCTGCGGGTGGGGAGAGCGATCTGGTGAGTACAACCGCAAGAGGGCCTAGCTACGCTCCTTTACCACCGCAGAAAGTAGCGAAGCCTGGACAAGGACTCACGCTCGTGGACATCCTTGTAGAGGTGCTCGATGCGGCCGGTGTTGAACGAGGACGAGCGGCGGATGCTGTTGGAGCAAGGCTGGCAGTCAGTAACGCAGTCCCGGAGAGAAGGACGAGGACGCAGGGGCCGTCCCGCATTGCGGGACGCCCGTGATCGGGATGGGAAGGCGAGAGGGGAGCTGAGCTCACATGCCGTGAACCTCGTAGCCCTTCTCGAGGAGGAGCTCGGTGAGGTAGGAGCCGTCCTGACCAGTGATACCTGCGAGCGTCGTCCCAGCAGGGTGTCAGTGAGGCGCGCGAGAAGAAAGGGGGGGAGCGCGCGCGGGTCGATCGCGTGGCAGGGTCGCGCGAGATGCGGCGTTGCGCGGCGGCGGGAGGGGGAGGGCGCGCGACTGACCGGTGAGGAGGGCGACCTTGCGCTTGCGGTACTCGGCGGGGGCGAGCTGGGTGCCCGACATGGGCGCGTAGGCGGGCGCCATGTGGATCGAGAGGCCGCCCTTGGTGTGGGCGGCGGCGGACGCGCGCGAGACGGGCGTCTTTCCGGTTCCGAGGTCGGCAGACATGGCTGGGAGCGAGCTGGGAGGGGTTGGAGGGGGAGGGAGCGGAGGGCGAGGAGGGGGGAGGGAGAGAGGGAGAAGGGCGCGAGCCAGCGGGACAGGAAAGAGAGCCTCGACGCGCTCGCCCCCCTTCTCGCGTGCACGCACCCCTCCACCTCGCCTGCCAGGGTGATGGCCTGCCACCGACGCGTCTTTCCACCCACTCAACCGCTCTGCCCGGCCAAGACGCTTCTGGGGGGACGCACGCGCGACTTGTCCCCCTTCCCGCGCTCTCGAGACGCGTCCACACGCGTGCAACGCCCCGTCTCACCCCTTTCTTCCTTTATTGCTGCTTCGCTGTGCAGTGCACGCTCCTGCCTGCCCCCTGCTCGACGCGAACTTGCAACTCAAGACTCGGCCGCGTCTCACCCGCTCGACTCTGGCGAGATGAGGGGGTCGAGGTCGACGGAGCTCCCGGCGCTGGCTACGAACCTCTGTGAGATCATGCCGTGAAGGGTGCTACGTGAATGCCTATGGGGGGACTGCACTGCGGCGCGGCAGTCAAGGCGAGAGGTCGGCCGCTCAACAACCTCTTCGCAAGACGGGACGACCGACACCACGCAGCCAACCACTTAGCTGCTTGCGACGCCCTCCCCTACCGCCTGGACCGTAGTCTCGATGCCAGGGACCGTCGCTCTCCCGCCCTCGCCCGGAGTTTCTGCTCGCTTCGCAGTTCTTTGCGCCCTTGCCCCCGTCTCCCTCACGAGCGCGCCGAGCGCATGATGGTGCATCGCCCTCGCGACGTATGTGACCTTCGCAAGACGCACAGGACGTTCTGCTAGGCGCCCTCGGCGCTTGCTAGCAGGGCAGGGGCAGCAGTAAGAGCGGAGCAGCCTTCTCAAGTTGCTCTCGCCCGCCAAGTGCCGCCAGAACCGCGAAATCCAGCGTTTCGGCGCGCTCCAGGGACATACGGACTCGTCTGCAAGCGCGGGTGTGATTCGTAGTGGTTGCTGTGGCCGAGGGATCGCGAGTCCTGCTTCACAAGACAGGTCAGCCTGAGAAGAGCTGGAAGGGAGGACACGACAGCGTACCATCCTGTAGCTTGCGTGTTGGTGTATGCCCTGCGACGAGTTAGGATGAGAAGGAGCGGGTCGAGGGCATGAAAAGGGGGCGGCACACCTGTCCAGGCCGGCTCGGGACGTGCAGCTGTTCCCTCAGTGTCAGTTCCGCTACTTCACCGCATCAATTGGACACATCGCACCTGTACCTGGATCCCGTGCTCCTCCTCGACCTCTCGTGCGATCTTGACCATCAGCCGGTACTCCTCCAGCGCCGGCGGCGCGCACTCATCCTCCCTGCCCGCCGCGACGGCCTCGACAAACGGGAGGCTTTGCTTGAACTGCCATGCTAGCGCGTCAGCCTTGCAGTGACGAGAAGAGCCAGCGAGAGCACCGTAGCGCAGCGCACCAGGTCATCCGGGCTCCATACCTCGCCATTCTTGACGCGCTCGTCCAGGCGCACAAGTTCCGCCTCGACACGGACCTGCGTTCCGTTGTCGAGCCGCGCCCACTCCTGCGGCTTGACATGGTCGAGGAACGCCTGCTCCGCCCAGGCCCATAGGGCGCGCGAGGGGGTGCGGTACCCCCGCTTTGAGGTGTAGGGGCGGGTGCGGGACGCGTAGAGCGTCAGGAAGGACTGCTCGAGGCGCGAGATGAGGTCGAGCGGGTAGGGGAGGACGCCCATGGCGTGAGATAAGCCGGGGCTCGGATGGTGCGAGGAGTCGGGGAAAGGAGTGGGTGCGGGAGAGAGAGGAAGAGCGAGCGCCATGGTGTGTACGGCCCAGTGGCGGAAGAGTCCAGCGTGAGGCTTCTGCGTCGTTCGTGCGAAATGGAGCGGCGACAAGACGGGCGACGAAGCTGCTCGGTGGAAAAGCCGCGGGAGGAGAGCTCGTCAAGACAGGAGGTCCGGGAGGCGGTGGAGCTGGGAAGCTCGATGCGGTGCAGTCAAAAGCGAGCGAGGAGGGCAGAAGGAAGCGGCTTGCGGTAGCCGAGGGAGCGCGCGAGAGGTGGAGATGCGCACAGAGCAAGCTCGAGTGGGGAACTGCTTGGGCTGCGGCCCTGTATTGTCAGCGCTCGTCCAGCGAACGGGTGTCTATGCCTGCGCCGCCTCCGCCTCCTGCCTCGCCAAGCTCCCACCGCGCGAGCTCGACGACCTCAAGCCCGGCACCCTCGACGCCGCGGACCTCGCTCCACTTCTTGAGCACGTCGCCGACCTTGCTCCCCGCCTCGAACTCGAACTTGGCGCTCGGCGCCATCGTGATGAGCGACTGCTCGTACAGCGCCGTGCTGGGCTCGCCGCTCTCGGTCGGCGCGGCGCTCGCGCCAGTCGCCTGGATCGACGCGGTGGGGATCGCGACGACCTGGCGCGAGCGCGCGCAGCAGGCCTTTGACCTCCGGCGCGTCCATCTTCGGCGCGGCGGACGACGGCAGGCGCGAGATGAGCAGCCCGCCGAGGAGGCCCGACTGGACGCCGTCGGCCGCGGCGGCTGCGGGCGTCTTGCTCGCGTGCAGGTACGACGACGCGAGGTAGACGGGCGACGCGGACGAGGAGGACGAGGGCATCGTCGGCTCGAGCGCGATGCTCGCCGCGCGGTGCAGGTGGATGTTCTCGCCCAGCCGCGAGACGATCGACGCGAGGCTGGCCTTGACCGTCTCATGCGGCGCGACGTCTCCCGTCGCTGCGAGCTCGGCGACCTTGCTCGGAGGCGGAACGACGGGCGTCTCGAGGAGGGCGGCGCCCTTGGTGTCGAGCTTGACGAGCTGGTGCGGTGCGGCACCCGCGCTCGGCTCGGCGAAGAAGGCGAGGCTGCGGGCGATGCCCTCTGCGAGCTCGCGGAACTCGTCGGTGCGGGCAACAAAGTCGGTCTCGCAGCGGACCTCGACGAGCGACGCCCTCACGCCGACGCCGCCAGACCCATCGGCGAGAACGGCGACGGCGACGAGACCCTGCTCGGCGGTGCGGCCGGCGAGCTTCTCCGCCTTGGCTGCGCCCGATTCGGCAGCCTGCTGCGCGATCCGCGCGAGGGCTGCGTCGACGTCGTTGTTGGCGGCGACGAGGGCGGAGCGGGCGAGGGTGAGGGGGGTCCCGGGGCGGGCGGAGCGGATCTTGGAGATGAGGGCGACAGGGACCTTTGGCGGGTCGGCGTGCGCTATGCTGGTGCTCGCAAAGGTGCGCTCAGCTGCTGCCCGGGTGGCCTGGGCGGGGTGTGCGCGGGGAGTCGCGCGGGAGATGAGGTGCGAAGGAGGAGGCGGGAGGGCGAGCCATCGCGTCGTTCGAGTCGGTTCAAGTACGAGTACGCGTGTAGAAGTGCTAGAGTGCGATCGCGCGGATTACTTCTGCTCCCGAGGGACCGGGCGAGAGGGAGCTGGTTCGGGGCTAAGCTCGTCCTCGCGGGGTTGCGCTCTCGCCGCACCTGCCTGGCTTAGTGCTGCTTGCTAGGCACTCGCACGAGTACTACGATGGGACAGGGACAGTCCCAGCAGCGCACAGACGCTCCCCCCGCCCAAAACGACGCACCTCCCCCCGCTTCACCGCCTCATCCAGATGAACCCGACACCGCAATGACTACCGCCCAGGACGCCCAGGGCGACGCGCACGACGGACAGGGAGAGCTTCAGCAGGAGACTGCCATCGAGCCAGCTCCGCCGTCGAGGAACCGACTCCGGCTCCCCTCCTCGCGCGCGACCAGGGCGACGTCTTCAAGGTTCCCGCCCTCCCTACGAGCGCCCCCGCCCCCGCCGTCACCTCCCCCTCCGCGACTCCTCCGCGCCCTCCCCGCCGACATCGAGCACATCCTCTCCCTCGGCGCGAATGCCCCCGACGAGGCAGAGCGCGCGGCCGCAGCAGGCGGTCGCGCGACGAGCGAGCTTGAGCAGGTCGTCCGCGAGCTCAAGGAGAAGGCGTTTAGGGCTGACGAGGAGGGCGAGGTCAAGATGGAGGACGGCGGAGACCGCACGAAGAGCGATGAGCTCAGGAAGGTCGAGGACGAGATGCGGTCGAAGGGCGTTACGCGCGACGCTGAGGTTGGCGAGGCCGATGCGGAAGAGGGCGAGGTGGAAGAGACCGTGGCATCTGCGGCGAGCGCGGTGAAGCAGGAGCAGAAGGTGGTTAAGATGGAGGACGAGTGCGTTGCTTTCCTCCGCTCTTGTCGCCAGCGTGGAGCTTACCTGTCTCTCCGCACAGCGACTCGTCCGATCGGACTCTTCTTCCTCCTCGAGCGACTCGGACGATACCACCGCCGCTCCCGCCGCGCGCCAGCGTAACCGCCGCGGCAAGCAGCGCGAGGATTCCGACATCGACGACGACGAGGACTCGGGCGTCGCCTCGAGCAAGACGGCGCCAAAGACGGAGCACGAGGTCATCGAGCCCGACGTCGCGCCGCCGCCGGTGGAGAAGCTTGACGAGGGCGCGCAGCTCGCCAAGTTCGGCAAGGTCGAGAGTGTCATCGAGACCGTCGTTGTGGTCAAGGCGGACACGGGCGGTGACTGGCGCGTGCTCGACGAGGGAACCGTCGTCTGCTGGGAGGACCGGACTGTCATCGGCACCGTGCGTCCTCACGCCTATTGCTCGTCACTGTGCACAGCACTGACGCTCTTAATCTCGCAGATCTTCGAGACGTTCGGTTCTGTGCAGCAGCCGTTCTACTCGATCCGCTTCCCCGCCTCCTCGCCGCCCGACCCAACCGTCTTCACCCAGTCGCGCGCCGTCTTCTACAGCCCGAACCTCGCCTCCTTCGTCTTTACGCGCGACCTGCGCAACATGAAGGGCAGCGACGCGAGCAACATCTGGGACGAGGAGGTCGGCGCGAACGAGGTCGAGTTCAGCGACGACGAGGAGGAAGCCGAGTACAAGCGGCGGCTGAAGGCCGAGTATGTCCTCCTCCGCGATACCTTCCCTCGCTCCCGCTGACCCGCACTGTCCGAAGCCGCCGCGCCCGTACGCAGTCCGCCACGCCGGGCCCCCGCGTCGCGCGCATCCCGCGCTCCCTCCTCCACCGCTTCCGCCGCGCCTCCCTCCTTCCCGCCCGCGAACCTCCCCGCACGCCCCGCCGTCTCCTACGCCGACACCGCCGACGACTTCCTCGTCCCGTCCGTCCCGTCCGCCGCGCCGATGAGCGCGCCTGCGCCCAACCGCGCCATGATGGGCACGGCACCGCCGCCGGGGCGCGTCGGCCGGAGGATGTTCGAGCGCGACTCGGGCGCCCGGCTCGAGGAGGGCGAGGAAGTCGAGTTCGAGTTCAGCAGTGGCGAGGGGAGCGGCGATGAGGACGATGCGGCAAGCGCGGCGTGGAGCGAGTTCGGCGCTGCACGAGGCGGTGCGGGCGGAAGGGGCGGGCGCGGAGGGAGGGGCGGTGCGAGGGGCGGGCAGTCGGAGGCGCGACTGCTGGACCGAGGGGGAGGGGCCGCGGCCGTGGCGCGGCGGCAAACTCGCCTGGCGGGCGGCCCATCGCGGGCATGCCGCGCGGGCGCGCGCCCTCCGGCCCTGGTGCCGGTGCGGCGGGCCTGCCGAGCAAGCCTGCGTTCCAGGCCGACTTTGCGATGGCGGACGCGGCTGCTGCGGAGGGGTCGGGGCGGATGTCGGCTGCTCCGGCGCCAGTAGGCCCGGCGGGCGGATCGCCGCACCTCGCCGCGGCGCAGCCCGCGCCGTTCACTTTCGGCGCACCGTCAAGCGGTTCGTTCGCGTTCGGCGCGCCGCAGGGCCCGTCGGCGACGCGCTCCCCGCCGATGCAGCACCCGCACGCGCCGCCGCCCCCGAGCGGGCCGCGCGCATCGTGGTCCGGCCCTCCCCCTTCCTCATCCTCCTCCACCAGCGGCCCTCCTCCCCCTCCCGCCTCGCACGGCTACTCTCCGAACTATCCCTCTGCAGGACAGCCGCCCGCCGGCCCGGCCGCCTCTGCGTACGGGTACCGCGCGCCGCCCGCCTCGGCGTACTACAACAGGCCTCCCCCGCCCGCGGGGCCGAGCGCGTACGGCTATCCCTCCGCGCCCGGCGCCGGCGCAGGCGGGTACTCCCCGCACGCGCCGTACGCCGCTCCGCCGCCGCGGGGAGGAGCCGGCCCGAGCGAGGGGTACAACCCCATCTCGGTGCAGGGCGGCGGGCATCTCAACCCGCGGTTCTTGGCCGCGCAGCAGGCGGCGGCGCAGCATCAGGGACAGCGCGGCGCGCCGGGCCCGCAGGGGTACTACCCGCCGCCGGGGGCGCCGGGGACGCCGCAGGGAGGGCAGGGACAGGGTGGGTACGGCGGGCAGGGGAGGTGGTAGCCTGATCTCGAGGGTGGGTGGGGTTGCGATCGACTCCTTGTGACACAAGCTGCGTCGATGGACGACCGGAGACCGCGAGAGCATCGCGAGAGCCAGTTCTGCGTCGGCGAGGAGGAGGGGTCCGTCTCGTCTCTCTCCTTCGCGGGTTTCGCGGGCCTCCAGCGTGTCCGTAGCTTCTCTAGAGCACTTATCGCGTCCATCCAGCGATTAGAGCTGAAGTGAGCCGCTCGCGACTTCATCTCCCCCTCGTCCTCCCTCCGCTCGTCGCGTCCTCCCCTCCCCCTTCACCACCCAGATCGCTCTTGAGGATGGCCGACTCGCCCGTCCAGTCCACCCCGCAGCCGGTAGAGACCGTCGCATCGACCTCCGCGTCCGCGTCCGGCGAGAACACCCCCGCCTCTGGCTCTGGCGCTGCGACGCCCGCCGCGCCCGCGCCCGGAGGGGCGCTGCGAAGCCCGCTTCGCCTGCTTCTGTGCCTGCTGCCAAGCCGACGAGCGTGCAGGTGCGCCCTTTCCTCCCTCTTGCCAGTCGTACCCCGCGTTCCATGCTGATCCCGCCCTTCGCCTGCTCCTCCCTGCTTCGTTGTGCGCGGCACGGTGCAGCAGCCGGACGAGTCGGATGATGACGACGACGACGATGACGACGACGACGAGGACGGGCCGGGGCTCAGCTTCCTCATCGCGGTGCGTCCCCTTCCCCCGCTGCCCGGTTCATGCTGACTCTCCGCGCGCGCGCAGGGCGACGGCGACGACGACGACGAAGACGAGGACGACGCCGACTTTGATGCGGCGGCGGCCGCGACGGTCGAGGAGCCGGACGAGGAGATTGACGCGGAGGACCTCGAGGCCGACGAGAGCTTTGTCGCGCCGGCGCAGCTCGTCGACGAGGAGGAGGGGCAGCCGCGGAAACGCCGGAGGGTTGCGGCCGCAAAGAAGGACTAGGCCTGCGCAGGATCTGGTGCGAGGACGCGGAGCGACGTGATGGGGTAAAAGCGTTGCTACTATCGAGCTAGGTGTCTGTACAACAAGTCGTGCCCTCCCTCCCAGCCGTCCCCCTTCGCCCGCCCACCGAGCGTCCCGCTCAGCCGAAAACGAAGAAGAGGAGCAGCAGCGTGCACACGCCCAGCACGGTGCCCATGATGACCGAATCGCGGCGCCGGCGCGAGCTGATCATCCCGATCACCGAATTCAGGCCGGGGACTTGAGCTGCAAATCCACGCGGGTCAGTACCAGGGGCAAACGGGAGCAGGGGGAGAGGCGCACCGGCGACGCCGTTCATCCGCGACTGGATCCCCGAGAGGCCGGACCGCTGCGCGGCGAACTCGGCGCGAGTCGCGTACGCTTGCCTGCGCTCGAGGAAGGTGAACACTAGGCAGCGAGAGGGCGGGGAAGGGGCGCGCACTCGAGCGTCTCGTCCGCCATGCGATGGCTGTTATCAATCCTCCCGCGCTCCGCCAGCAATGAGTCGGTCACCGACGACCCTGTCGCCGTCTTGAAAGCGCTGTTTGCAGAAGTGCGGTCAGCAAGAAGTGCCTACTAGGAGGGAGGGAGACGCACCTGATCTCCTCCCTGACGGACCCGAGCAGGTTGGCGCGCTGCTCCGCATCCCGCAAGCTCGTCTGCAGGCGGCACGGTCAGCACAGTTTGAAAAGACAAGGAGGAAGCGATGTGGACCTGGGTGCGCTGGAAGTCGCGGCGGTACTCCTGGAGGACGTCGCGGTGCCGCTCGAGGGCGTGGGCGGCGGAAGCAGAGGGGGGCGGGTGTGCGGTTGCGTGGAGGTTGGCGAGGCGGTCTACCTGCGTAGAGAACTGTGTGCACGAGTCCAGCTGGGGTCAGTCATAAGGTTGCTCCTTCCCCACCTCCCCCCCTCCCGCCGCGAGGAGAGAGGGGGGCGATGAGGCGGTGTCCCCGTCTCGCGGGGTGGTTCGAGCGCGTGGGAGTGTATTGGAGAGCAGACTGACTGCATCGAACGCGGCGGTGATCTCGTCCTCGAGCTCTGTGCGCCTGCGGTGGAGGTCGTCCTTGACGAGCCCTGATGAGGCGTACGACGTGCTCGCCTGCTGCGCGAGCTTCGAGTAGCGCGTCAGGAGCGAGCTGCACTGTGCCGCAGACGCGTGCAAGTCTCTCCGCAGCGTCTCCATCCTGCCAGCGCCGAGGGAGCGTCCGTCAACCCGCACCGACCCCCTCCCCGCCCCTCTTGCCCTCCATCCCTCGCCTCGCCCTCCCTCTGCGCACGATCCAACTCGGCCAAGACCGCCACCCAGACACCGCCGTCGCAGCCATGGTCAAGTCGAGCGCAGCCGGGTTCGCACGCTCCGCCTCCCCCTCGTCCCCCTCGCGCCGCGACACCGACCCGTGCATCGACCCAGAGGCGTCCACCTCGGTCGATCCTCTCCTCGGCAGCGCAATCTCCCTCGCAGGCAACGAGGCCGTCTTTCCCCTCGTCCAGCGCGTCTCGAAAGAGGTCGAGGACGCCGTCGACACGCCCCTCTCGTGGGACCAGCTCAAGAGCCCCGCGGTCAACTTCTCCCTCGTCCGGCCCCTCGTGCACAAGCTCAGCCGTGGAGACCGCCCGGCAATCTCCCTCGTCTATGGGCTCCTCCTCGCCCGCGCCCACTTCCTCGAGCGCAGCAACGATGACCTCGCCTTTGCGTGCGTGCCCTTCTTTCTCTCGTCTGCGAGGACGGTGCACTGATCGCTGCCGACTTTAGCGCCGTCAACACGTCCCGCGCGGACCTCTGCGAGCTCCTCGCGATCAAGATCCTCTCGGCGTACGGCGTCGCGCCCGGCTCGCTCCAGCTCCTGCACGTCCTCACCATTGCGTTCAACCCGTTCGCGGGCGCAACTGCCGACATGTTCGCGCCGGACGATGGCGTCGACGAGGAGGAGCTGCGCCGCCTCGACGAGTTTGGCAAGGACGAGGCGACCAACGCGCTCGAGTTGGCGGTCAGCTCGGGCGCGAAGCGGTTCGTCAAGAGCCCGCTCGTGCAGCAGGTCATCAAGGCGATCGACATCGGCGAGGTCATCTACACGCCCGAGTCGAACCAGTTGCGTCCCGCTTCATCTCACCTCCGTTGCCGCTGCTCGTAGCTTTGCGCCCCCCCTGGATGAGGCCCCCCTAACCCGTCTCCCTCCACGCAGCGCTCTCATCCAGGACACGTACAAGCCCAAGCCCGTCGTCGAGGTATACGACTGGCGCCGCCGCCCCTTCCTGGACCACCACCGCCTTCGCGTCCCGCGCATCCGCGGCCGGCTCGAATTCCTCACGTTTTCGATCATGCTCGCCCTCTTCCTGGTCACGCAGTGGACGTACCGCCTCGAGGTCATCAACCTCTGGGAGGCGCTCTTCATCGCGTGGGGGATCGGCTTCGCGCTCGACGAGTACAGCGCGCTTGCCGCGAACGGGCTCACAACGTACGCCAACGGCGCGTTCAACATCCTCGACTCGTGCTTCTGCATCGTCTTCTTCGCGTATCTCGGCATGCGCGTCGTCGGCCTCCGCACCGGCGACGACGGCCTCAGCGCGCTCTCGTTCGACACGCTCGGGCTCGCGGGTTGCGTCCTCCTCCCGCGCTTGACGATCTCGTTCCTGCGGCACAACGTCGTCCTCCTTGCGCTGAGCAAGATGATCCGCGAGTTCAGCGTCTTCATGGTGCGCCTGCGGCCCTTGTTCTGCTCGGCTCTCCGGCTGACCTCACATCGCCGCGCAGGGCCTCGCCTTCCTCACGGCCGGGCTTCCTCTGCACCTTCCGCATCCTCTCGCGCGGAACCTGGGACGTCGGCCGCATCGCCTGGCTCATGCTCAAGGTGCGCCCTGTCGCTCTTTCCCTCACTGCGCCCTTTCTTCCTCGTCTTCGACTCGCTCACTCCGCTTCCCTATGCGCCCAGATTTGGCTCGGCTCCGCGTTCCTCGGATTCGAAGCCGCGCAGCAGTTTCATCCCGTCTACGGCCCCGCCCTCATGGTGGCGTTCGCGATTCTCTCGCAGACCCTCCGTGAGTACCGCTCCCTCATGCTCCGCAGTTTCCGCGCTTCTTACGTGATTTCCTCCCGCAGTGCTCACGATCCTCATCTCGCTCTTGAGCAACACGTTCGCGGCGGTTCAGGCCAATGCCGAGACGGAGATCTTGAACCAGATGGCTCTCCGTGCGTTCCTTAGTTCGCTCCTCCTTCTCTGCTCGCGTGCTAACTCGCAACGACCTCACAGGCACCCTCGAGCGCGCAAAGGCCGACCCGCTGACTTGCTACGTCCCGCCGCTCAACACGCTCGCACTCGCAATCCTCTTCCCGCTGCGCTTCCTCGCCTCGCCGCGGTGCGTTCCCACACCTTGCTCGGTCTCTCTCACTCGTCTCTGACCGCAGCACGCGCGCAGCACCTTCCACAAAGCGCAAGTCTACCTCGCCCGCACGCTCAACCTCCCCATCCTGCTCGTCCTCGCCCTCTCCGCCCGCGCATCCACCTCCCGCCGCGGCCGCGCGCTCTCGCGCCCGCTCGCACTTGCGCGCGACCTCCCCCGGAGGCTCGGCAGCTGGCCCGTCTGGGAGGGCAAGGTCGAGCAGCTTGTAGGCGAGGTGTGGGAGCGGGGGGTGACGGACGCGGGAAGGCGCGTCGCGAGCATCGACGAGCCTGCGCCTGCGCCCGCGCCTCCCTTTGGCGGGTCCAATGGCAAGGACAAGGGCAAGGGGCGCAAGATGCCCCCGCCGCCGCTCGAGCGCGAGCGCGCCGCAGCGAAGGACAAGGACCGCCTCGGCGCGCTCGACTCGCCCCTCGCGCGCCTCTTCGGCCCGGGCGCGTCCTCGGCGCATCGCTTGCGTCGCCGTCCGCGCCGCCGCTGGCGAGCGTAGAGACGGACGCGCGGCTCGCGCGCATCGAGGAGGCGCTGCAGCTCCTCCTGGGGGAGGTGGTCAAGACGGGTGCGGCGGGGCGCGGCAACGACGACGAGGAGGACGGCGGCGCGGGGAAGAAGAGCGTGCCGCTGACGGGGCTGGCTGGCGAGCCGGAGGAGAGCTATGCGGACGAGGAGTAGCTTGCGTAGCGGAGGTCCAGCTTGTGCACACTAGAACCGCGATAGGGCGTACCCCGCTTGTTATACTACTCTCTGGGAACTCTCGAGGGCGAGAGGGCTGGGATAACTGTCTTGCAGCTCGCTCAGCGTCTACGGGTTGTGCGCCTTGACCCATGCGAGCAGGCCCGGGCAGCGTTCCAGCGCCGGCCTGAGGACCTTGTCGCATGTCGGCGGGAGGATGCTGATGATGGAGAGGAGCGCATACAGGAGCGCGTCGAGCCGGCTCGGGGTGCTGTATTGCTCAAGCCCCGTCAGACAAGGCTCCTTGCGTTTAGCGAAAGAAGAGACGCACCTCGCGCCGCCGAACCACCCGTCCTTCTTCTCGCCGAGCTTGACCTCCAGCGCCTTGATCGCGTCCTCTGCCTCGCGCTCGACCTCCTCCAAGTCCAGCACCGCACTCTTCCCCGTCTTCGTCCCGCGCAGACGCTTGATCTCCTCGATCCGCGCCGCGCGGTCATTCCAGCTCAGGTAGGTGTGCGCTAGCTCGGCGAGGATAGGGCGCGACTGCCGCGGAACGACGGGCGGGACGAGCGACGGCGGCGAGAGGTACAGTGCGGCGAGGACGGCGGGGAGGAGCGTCGACGCGACGAGGGAGAGGTACGCCTGCTGCGCGGGGTCGACGGGCGGCGCTTCGGCTGTTGCAACAGCTCGTCAGCATGGCAAACCGAGCGCACGAGGGTGAGAGGGAGCAGGGACGCACCGCCCTTCTTCCCCGTCGGAGCGACCTGCGCCGCAACCCACCCGCTCACCTCCTCGCCGACAAGCAAGTCCCCCTCGGGCGTATGCAGCGCAGGCAGCGTCCCGCCCGTGCACCCTCCTTGCCGTCCCAGTCGAGCCAGCGGACGTCGGCGGCCGCGGGGAGGGAGAAGCGCGCGAAGGCCTGCGCGGCGCGGCACAGCGGGTCGAGCGACTCGGCGTGGCCCTTGGGCGGGGGCCCGTACGCCCAGAGGGTCGGGCGCTCTGGCGGTGCGGTGGTGGCGTGCGGCGAGGGGACGACGAGCAGCGGGAAGTGGGCGTAGAGGCGCGCGAGCGGCGACGGGATGGGGCCAGCTGCAAAGGGCACTGCTTGACGGGTCAGTACGAAGCTCCATGCGGAAGGAGAGCTTACGCACTGCTGGGTGCGACGAAGCGGGTGAGAAGACGGAGCGGAAGCCGGACCCTCTCCTCCTCGCGCTGGCGCTCTCCCGCTTCCACGGCGCAGATTCGATGCGAGAGAAGTACAGCTATATTTCTTCGTGCAGAGGAGGTGGTGGGAGTAGGCCGGTATGGTAAAAAGGCGGGATGCGAAACCGAACAGAGGGGAGAAAGAGGAACGAGGGAGGGGAAGAAGGGGAAGCGACAACCGTCCTCCTGGGCACGCCCGCCGCTGCTCCGGCGCCTGCGCACCCGTCCAGGGCTCACACGGGACAGGGAGCTCACGCCGTCTTGGCCTTGGCCATGTGGTTGAGCGCCGAGCCGGCACGGTGCCAGGCGATCTGGCCTTCGTTGAAAGTGTGCGTGAGCGGGAGGTCCTCCGTCGAGCCGCTGCAGGTCGAGGGTCAGCTGGGGCGTTGCAAGAGGACAGAAGCGAGAAGGGGGGCGCACTCCTTGTGGTGGACGCGGAGGGTGACCTCGGAGCCCTCAGCGAGCTCCTTGATGCCGATGAGGTCGACCTTGTCGTCGGGCTTGACGCGGTCGTAGTCGGCCGGGTTCTTGAAGTTGAGCGGGAGCATGCCCTGCTTCTTCAGGTTGGTCTCGTGGATGCGAGCTGCGGCAGGTTGAGGTGAGTGTTCCGCTCTGAGTGTTGAGGAGGCGTACGCGACGCACCGAACGAGCGCGTGATAACCGCGGTTCCGCCCAAGAAGCGAGGTTCAAGAGCAGCGTGCTCGCGCGAGGAACCCTCGCCTGCGCAGCGAGGAGGACGAGGAGGAAGGAGGGAGGGGTCAGCTCGCCGCTCAAAAGTGACCGAGAGAGAAACGCTCGCCCACCGTAGTTCTCGTCACCAATGACAACCCAGCCGATGCCGTGGTCGCGGTAGTACGCGCCGACCTGCGGGACGCCGGCCCACTCGCCGGTGATCTGGTTCTGGACCTTGTTCGCCTCGCCGTTCGCCTCGTTGATCGCGCCGATCAGGCAGTTCTGCGAGATGTTCTCGAGGTGACCGCGGTACTTGAGCCACGGGCCACCGGCAGAGACTGTGGGAGTCGCGGCGTGAGCACAAGTCGCGGCGGGAGAGCAAGCGGGGAGAGAGAGACGTACTGTGGTCGGTGGTGCACTTGCCCTTGGCCTTGATGAGGACCGGGAGGCCCTGCGGGTCCTTGCCGTCCCACGGCTTGAACGGCGAGAGGAGCTGGAGGCGGTCCGACTTCGGGTCGACGATGACGTTGACCGACGCGCGGTCCTCAGGCGGCGCCTGGTAGGTGTTCTCGCCGGCGTCGTAGCCGCGCGGCGGGAGCTCCTTGCCCGACGGGTCCGAGAACTTGAACTCCTTGCCGTCGGCGCCCTTGAGCGAGTCAGTCATCGGGTTGAACGAGAGCGAGCCACCGAAGACCATGGCGGTAACGAGGTCGGGCGACGCCACGAACGCGTGGGTCGCCGTGTTGGCGTCGTTGCGACCGGTGAAGTTGCGGTTGTACGAGGTGATGATCGAGTTGGGCGTGCCCTTGGGGACGTCCTGGCGGTCCCACTGACCGATGCAGGGGCCGCACGCGTTGGCGAGGACGACACCGCCGACCTGCTCGAGCGACTTCATCTGGCCGTCGCGCTCAATGGTCGCGCGGATCTGCTCCGAGCCGGGAGTGACGGTGAAGCCCGACTTGGCCTTGAGGCCGTGCCGCCGCCTCATCGGCGATCGACGCCGAGCGCGACATGTCCTCGTACGACGAGTTGGTGCACGAGCCGATGAGGCCGACCGAGAGCTTGTCGGGCCAGTTGTTGTCCTTGACGGCCTGCGCGAACTTGGAGAGCGGGGTGGCAAGGTCGGGGTGTACGGGCCGTTGATGTGCGGCTCGAGCTCCGAGAGGTTGATCTCGATGACCTGGTCGTACTCAACGTTCGCGTCCGGCTGGAGGTTGTGCTGGAACGCCTCGGCGTACTTGCGGATGTCGCCGCGCTTGGTCGCGTCGAGGTAGTCGCCCATGCGCGAGTTGTAGGGGAAGAGCGAGGTGGTCGCGCCGATCTCGGCGCCCATGTTGCAGATGGTGGCCATGCCGGTGCACGAGAGCGACTGGACGCCCTCACCGAAGTACTCGATGATCGCGCCCGTGCCGCCCTTGACGGTGAGGATGCCGGCAACCTTGAGGATGACATCTGAGTGCAAAGGTCGTCAGTATAGGCGACTCGAAGCGCGAGAGGGAGCGCAGCGCACCCTTGGGGGTGGTCCAGCCAGAGATCTGGCCGGTAAGCTTGACACCGATCCTCTTCGGGCACTTGAGCTCCCAGGGAAGGTCGGCGATAACGTCAACGGCGTCGGCACCACCAACACCGACGGCGACCATGCCGAGACCACCAGCGTTCGGGGTGTGCGAGTCGGTACCGATCATGAGACCACCCGGGAACGCGTAGTTCTCGAGGATGATCTGCGGGCGCGGCGGGCGGTAAGCGCGTGCGTTCGTTGGGGAGGAGCCTCGCGTAGACGCACCTGGTGGATGATACCCGAGCCAGGCTTCCAGAAGCCGATGCCGTACTTGGCGGTGCAGGTCGCGAGGAAGTCGTAGACCTCCTTGTTGATGTCCTTGGCGCGGGCAAGGTCCTTCTCGCCACCGACCTGGGCCTCGATGAGGTGGTCGCAGTGGACGGTGGTCGGGACAGCGACGGTCGGGAGGCCAGCCGACATGAACTGGAGGAGGGCCATCTGGGCGGTAGCGTCCTGGCACGCGACGCGCTTTGAGTCGAGGGAAAGCAAGCGTCAGTACTCGCATTCTCCGCACTCTCAGCAAGGTGTAGGGACGCACGTCGGGGCGGAGCTTGAGGTAGGACGCGCCGGGGCGGATGTCGGCGTCATGGGGGTTGTCGAGGTGACCGTAAAGGACCTTCTCCGAAAGGGCGAGGGGGCGGTTGAGGCTGTCGGTCGGGTACGTGGGAAATCTCAGTGGTGTTCTTGACAAGCAACAACGCGGGGAAGCGCGCGGATAACACGCGCAAGAGGCCGAGGGCGTGCAAGCCGCGGTCCCGACACGCGTGCGCTTGCAGCAGCGAGGAAGGCGAGACTCACCGCTGGCGGACGACGGCGAGGTTGTCCTCGATGCGCTGGTAGTTGATGTAGCGGTCCTTGTCGAAGAGCGACATGGGGACCTTGGTCGCGCCGATGTTGCTGGCCGGGGTCGCGAGCGAGCGCGAGAGGGCGGGCGAGCGCATGGCAGCGCGTGCGGAGGGCAACAGGACCATGGTTGCTGCTCTGAAGGGCGGGAGAAGCCTCTGCGTCAGCGCGAGTGAGGGGCGGGAGGGAGCGAGGGAGGGGGGGCGACGGCGGAGGAAAGGGTGGGCGCGAATTGGCTGAGGCGCGGAGTGATGGCACCGCCGTGCAGCGCGACGAGGGCGCGGGGAGGGGGCAGGAGGGCGGGCGCAACGAGGCAGGTCCAGAGAGCACAGGCGGAGGACTCACCCTTGAACTGCTGGTGGGGCGAGAGCGAGGCAGGAGAGCAAGAGGAGCGCGCGCGGCCGGCGGACTCTGGCTCGACCCGGCCCGCGTGCCCTCGCCCGCGACTTCTCCCGCTGCTGGCCTCTGTCCTGGCGCCCTGCTGGCCTCTCCACGCTGCTCTGCTGCACTCGTCGACCCCGCCAGCGACCACCTGCGACCACCGCGGCGTCCTCCGCCAACTCCGCCTCCTCCCCCACCGGCAACCTCCCGCTGTCCCGCCCTCCGTCCGTCCTGGACCAATCCCGCGCCGTAGTCGACGACCTGGCGTCGCTTAGAACCTGCACGCGCTCGCGCACAGCTGTACATTGCCGTTGCCGTTCAGCGGCCCTCCTCGCTTCGAACGGATCCCTCGGACAATGCCCTACAGCGCATATCGGCGCCCAGATGATTGGCCGCGGGCAGGCGTCATCCCCAGGCTGCTCTGGCGGAGTGGGAGCGCTCGAAGGCTTCTTCGAGGAGGTTGACTGGTTCCCCTCGCCCTCCATCAAGGCGACGCAAAGGAGCGGCCAGGCGGCGTCGTATTGTCAGGATCCCTACCGCACGCTCGCTTCCCATTGCTCTGCACTACTCGCTCGATGTGGTTCACACGGTGATAACCTGCTGTGCGCAACTGCCGCCTCACCCAGCTGTTGAAGGGCGTCGCTACGCATCCGTCGCTCCTCTCGTACTAGCATACTGCTTCGCATCTTGTTCGATGCACAGACTTGGCACAGAGGTGTGCACGCTCATGATTTACGCCCTGCCACCGACGCTTGCCTGCGGCGTCGCACTTACAAGGTCCAGAACCAGATCACCGGCGAGTGGGCCGGCGTCCCGCAGGTCGGCGCGTACTACCGCGACCACGGCATCGGCTGGGTTGTCATTGGTGACGAGAACTACGGTGGGCGAGCGTTTCTCTCTTGGTCACTTTTGAGCGGCGAGCTGACCCCTCCCTCCTTCCTCCTCGTCCTCCTCGCTGCGCAGGCGAGGGTTCCTCGCGCGAGCACGCTGCTCTTGAACCTCGCTTCTTGGGCGGAACCGCGGTTATCACGCGCTCGTTCGGTGCGTCGCGTACGCCTCCTCAACACTCAGAGCGGAACACTCACCTCAACCTGCCGCAGCTCGCATCCACGAGACCAACCTGAAGAAGCAGGGCATGCTCCCGCTCAACTTCAAGAACCCGGCCGACTACGACCGCGTCAAGCCCGACGACAAGGTCGACCTCATCGGCATCAAGGAGCTCGCTGAGGGCTCCGAGGTCACCCTCCGCGTCCACCACAAGGAGTGCGCCCCCCTTCTCGCTTCTGTCCTCTTATGAACGCCCCAGCTGACCCTCGACCTGCAGCGGCTCGACGGAGGACCTCCCGCTCACGCACACCTACAACTCGGGCCAGATCGCCTGGCACCGTGCCGGCTCGGCAGCTCCCTGCCCCTTGAAAGCCCTGGACGGGTGCGCAGGCCCTCGCGTGTCCGCGTCAGCGTGCAATGGCGCTTTGCTACCCCTCAGAACGCTTGGGGGCTGCGTCATCCGATGACGGGCGGAGCAATGCCTTGCGAGAGAGGATGGGCCGACCTTCCCAAGTTGATTATGGCGGAGCCATACCTTGCGAGAGGGGATGGGCCGACCTTCCCAAGTTGATTATGCCCATCGCAAGCTTTCCTGGCCTTCACTGGCGACTTCGCACGTCTCCAGCGTCAGTGTTTATGGACCGCTGTATGTTCGAGGCTCAAGACGTACGGGTCTGTCGGAACCCCAACAAGCAGCGCCAACAGCGCCGTATTCTCGCCATCACGTTACAGACTCCGTCTCTATGCGCCCATGTTGCAACAAGATCGCGCTGCAGAGACTCCGCGACCAGCACGAAGTAGTTCAGAGGCGGGCTCGGCGCATACAGAATGCTAGGTCCGTCCTCTCGTCTCGCGGCTGAAAAGCAGGCCACGCCATCGCGCCCGCGGCGCACCCGCTGCAGACTTCCAGATTGAAAATCAGGGCTCTACCTGCACGTACAGATCGGTGGTCGAGATAAGGGCATGCACGACAGGCGCACGGCAAAAGAAGCAACGATGAACGGAGCGGACTTGAGGCCTTGAGGCCTGGGGCGCCAGCGGCGCCATTCGCGAGTGGGCGCGGCAACACGGCGAGCGCGTGATCGCAAACGGTCTTCTGACGAAGCGCGGGCTACCGAAGGGCGCAGCAACGAGTACTGCATTGCGAGCCTATATCACCCCCTCCGCTCCACCCTCGCTCACCCCATGAAGCCCCTCGGCGGCCTCCCATGCATCGCCATCGGTGGCGGCAGCACCCCGCGGACGAACATGGGCTGCGTGACAAGGCCCTGCTGCTGCTGCGGGAGCGGGCCGAGGGCGCCGAACCCCGGCCCGGGGGAGTCGTTGCGCGGTGCGGGCGCGGGCGGGTCGACGGGGGCTTTGAAGTTCTGCAGGCAGGAGCGTCGCTCTCGTTAGAATCTGATGACACAGAGAGAGAAGGCGCGCGGACGCACGGTCTGCTTCCCCTCGCGGTACACCTCTTCGAGCGTGTCCTCCCACGACCCCTCGGCCTCGAGCCGCTGGTAGTGCTCGTACAGCTGGAGCGCCGTCCTCGCGTCCTCGATCGAGTCGTGCGTGTCGGCCTGGATCGCAGAGTGCAGCACCGCGTACGCGAGGAACCGGAGCGAGAGCTTGCGCTGCCGCGCGGGAGGTGGTAGATGTTGACCGTGTCGATGATCTGGTTGGGGACGTAGATGTCTGTTCGAAGATCCGGTTAGCACCTCGCGCCTCGTGACAGGGAGGCAGAAACGCACTGATGATGCGGAAGTCCTTGTTGAGGCCGTGCCCGATGAACACGCAGCCGAGGTCGACGAGCATGCGCAGCTTCTTGTACGCGACCTTGAGCGGGACGAGCGTGTGCCGCGAGTGCACCGGGTCGAGGTCGCCGGCTGAGGGCGGGGCGAGTTAGCGCGAGTTGCGGGATGTATGGAGAGGAACGGGCGACGAACCGCGGATGCCCGAGAACTCGGTCAGGTAGTCGACGACGGGTTCACTCGTGTGTATGTGATCGTCTATGAACGGGATGCCCGTCTCGGTCCCTCGCCCCGGAGAACCGACACGCGCGCGAGCGTTTGCCGCGACGGCCGGAGGACCTTCTTCGTCCCGTCCGAGTGGAACTCGGCCTCTTCCTGCTGCAGCGAGACGAACTCGGCATCGATCGCGACGAGCGTGCCTCGCCGCGGGAGCTCGTCGAGGCGGAAGGGCTGGTGCTTGATCATCGAGCGGTCGCGGTTCCTGCGGTGCGAGGCGTGAGCGCCGGTCAAGCTTGGGAGGCGACGGACGCACTTCGAGATGGTGATGTCCTCGCAGAGGATGGCAGGGTCGCTGTGCAGCGGGAGGTCCGAGAAGTCGAGCATCTCCTTCGAGTCGACGCGCTCGTAGAAGAGGACGGCCGGGATCTGCGCGCGAAGCCGTGAGTACCTGGAGGCACGCTAGATGCGAGGGCAAAGCGCACCTTCCACTTGCCCGGGAAGCTCCGCGCCTCGTCCTCGCTGACGGGGCGCACGAGGAAGTCGTTGAAGAGGTGCCACGACGAGCCCGGCTTCTGCTCCTCATCCGAGACTGCGAAGCGCACACGGGTCAGTGCGCGCATTAGAGAGCGAGAAACGCTGACGCACCGCGCGTGAGCGAGACGAGGTGCGGCGCGTCGCCCTCGGCCTGGATCTGCACAACCATGGCCTGCGAGCGAGAGCGCGTCAGCGCTATACCCAGGGCGCGAAATGGACAGACCAGCGCACCCGCAGCTCGTACTCGACCTCGCCCTCGCCCGCCTCGCCCTCGACCTTCTTGACGAGCGCCTCGCCGTTCTTCCCCCTCGCGAGCCTGAACCGGCTCATGACGAACCTCTTCCCGTCGCCCTCGCGCCCATCGCGCCACAGCTCGAGCTCCTCGGCGGTGCGGACGCCCGCGTTGAGGACGAGGACGGGCGGGAGGCGCGCCGCCTCGGCGGGGAGGGTGCGGCGGATCCGGACGTGCGTGTTCTGCCGGCAGGAGGAGCACGGCAGGCGCGCCATCGTCTCGCGGACGATGGAGGACGCGAGGATCGCAGGGAACGAGGTGGCCGGGGGCGGCTCATTCGACATGGCCTGTGGGCGGCGTGATGACCAGTTAGCGCAGTGCGAGGGGAGGCGGACGGGGGAGGGCGCACCCGCCGCGGGTACTGCAGGTCGATGACGTTGAGGCCCGTCTCGCGCTCCGACTTGGCGCCGCAGTTCTGGCAGACGCTGAGCGACTGCACGTCGACCTTGACGATCTGCGCGAGGGGCGCCTTGCCCGCGACGGCCGCCGGCAACGCGTCCTTGAGGAGGGTCGGGCGAGGGAGCTTGGGCGACGAGGTCGGGATCACCGACTCGGAGGTCATGCACTCGAGGAGGTAGCGGTTGAAGGTCTGGATCAACGTCGCGTACGCGACCGACTTGCTCGCGTCGTTCTCGTGGTCGACCAGGCCGAGCGCGGTGACTGCGGCACGGGCGCGCGTTAGGCGAGCTTTTCGTCGATGGAAGAAGAACAACGCACTCTGCGGGTTGGCGCCGAACGCGCGCGAGAAGTTGCTCGCCTGGCAGTTCATGCCCTTCGCATCCTCGAGCATGCGGAAGAGGAAGCCCGCCTCACACAGGAGGCAGTTCTCCTTCGGGCACGCCTCGAACGTGTGGCTCTTGGCGACGGTGCGGATCGGGCGGAGGTAGTGCAGCGCCTGCAGGAGCGCGTTCGTGTAGGAGTTGGTGATGTGCGTCTCGAGGCCCGAGTACGGCGTCTTGTTGTAGAAGCTGCGGGCATCGTTGTCAGTGCACGTGTGAGGGGGGAAGAGCGCGAGGACGCACGCAAAGTCAAAGTCCTCGATGCCGAACCGGCTGTACTTGATCTCGACCTTGCGGTAGTACTTGGGCATCTCGTCCTCGGGGTTGTGCTCCTCCTCCGGCTCAGCCTCAGCCACCTGTGCGAAAAGAAGGGGTGAGTCGCCCCTCGCAGAGACGAAGTGTGGGACGCACCAGCTCGCCGTGGTCCCTCCGCCTCTTTGCGTCGGCGCGCTCGCGCTCGCTGCGGAACATGGGCGCGTCGACGCCGAGCCTGCCGGCCATGCGCCCGCCCGCCGCCGTCCTGACCTGGTTGCGCCTGCCCGCGGCGCGCATCTGCGGCGGGTAGGTCGCGTACCCGACAAAGTCGACCGTCTTGGCCGAGGCGGCGATCTGCGCGTCGATCGGGACGCGCCGGTGGCTCGCGCTGAACGACGAGGTCATGTGCTGCGGGAACATGCTCAATAGCGGCGCGGTGTAGTACGGCATCCCGATCGAGTTGAGCGGCGTGTCGTCGCGCCAGTTGACCCGCTCGGGCGCCTCGGCCGTGTCGGGCAGCTCGACCTCGCCGTCGTAGCGGCAGAACTTGGCGTCACCTCGGCGGGCTGCGCCGACCAGAGGTGCACGTAGCCCTCGGCGTCGCCGAACGCGAGGCCCTCGCCCGTCGGCGAGATGGCCATCGAGGTGAGCATGCTCGGCGTCCCGACCTCGAAGACGGAGCTCTTGCTGATGTCCTTGAGGTCGAGCATTGGACGCGGCCGTCGGAGCTCGCGACAACGACGTTGCCGGAGAGGCGGGGGTGGAAGCGGACGAGGGCGGGCGGGGTAGGGAACGGGATGGGCGTGAGAGGGCGGAGGTAGCGGGTGTCGTAGAGCTTGAGGTAGGGATCAGGGAGCGGGAGCCCTTGCCTGCGTGCCGGGCGGGGGTGAGGATAGTTTCCCGGGGAGGAGAGGGAGGACGAACCGCATGGTGAAGCCGACCGTGACGATGTAGTTCCCTTCCGTCTCGAGCTGGCTAATGCCGCCCGTATGCGCAAGAACCGTCTCGCCGATCGTGATCTCGGGTGTGCGGGTGTCGAGCATGCTGAGCGACCCCGTGATGGTCGAGCCAACGAGCTGGGCGGACCGTCGCAGGTGGACGAACGAGAGCGGTGAGGGTTGCTGCGTAACTCAGCGTGAGTCAGTGGGCCGGACGGACTGAACTAGTACACGAGCTTCTCGTGCGCGCGTCGAGACGAAAGCAAGACACAGCGAGTCCTCGACAGCTCACCTTGCGAACGATGCTCCCGCGCGTAACGTTGACGACGAACATGTCGCTGCCCGGGCCTGTCGCGATAATCTCGGACGAGCGCGAGGGCGTGTAGGCGAAGGTCGTGAGCGGGACGGGCGGGTCGGTCCTGCGGGAGGTGGGGAGGCGGTCAGCTCAATCGGCGTCGAGGGCAGGGAGGGAACGCACTCGACAGTCCAGAGGGCCATGCCCCTGCGGTTGGCGAGCTTGACGCTGCCGCCTCCGCTGCTCCTGCCGGGCATTGCGCCTCCCCCGCCGATGCTGAGGATGCCCGACTGATCGACGCCCATCTCGCCGACCGCGCCCCAATGGCCGCGGTAGCTCGTGTAGCGGCCGCCGAGCCCGGTCGTCGGTGCGCAGAAGTAGCTGGTGACAGTCCCGGTCGGGGTCGCGGCGAAGAGGAGGGGCGAGAGGGGGTCGAAGGCGAGGGCGGTGGGCGGGGCAGGGAGGAACTGGGAGGGGAGGGGCTGCCAGACGGAGACGCCGTCGTCCTGCTGGCCCGGGTACTGGCTGTAGCTCATCGCTGCGTGCCCGGTGCGGCGGTCGTCCTGGACGGGGGCGGGACGGCGATGAGAGCGGCGCGCGCGTCTGGGCGTGGGATCGCGCGTGGGTTGCAGTGGTATGGGAGTGTGTGCGATGCTGCACGAGCGGGAACGCGCTCAGAAGAGGCGGCGAGCGGTGGAGCGGGGATGAGGTCCTCGTCGCCGTGATGAGACCCGGAGATTGCCCTTGCTCGCGCTCCCCTCGCTCTGCAGGGCCACTCTCAGCTGCAACGTGGCCCTCGAGCTGCTCCCGCTTGACCGCACCCGCGAGAACCGCACCGCCCGCGTGCCGAACAGCTGACGACGCCGTCGCGCTCCTGCTGAGCAAGACGCACCCTGGCCCAGAGCGCGACCGCGCTGCTGAGACTCGCGTGCAGCTCTCCCTCCTTCCCTTCACACGCTGGCTTTTCTCGCCTCGCGCCTCCTCCTCCGCTCGCTCCCCTCGCTCTTCTCCCGCCCTCATCTCCGTCCCCACACCATGGCCTCGTCGCACGACAACGGCACCGTCGCACCGCCCGCCTTCAACACGTACGGCAATGCAGAGATCGAGATGATGGAGGGCTTCACTGGCCCGCTGCCGATCAGCTCCTCCGCCTCAGCGGCATCCTCGACGCTGCCGCCCAGCCTGGCGCCAACCTCGCCGTTCTCGAGAACGCGGCGGGCGGGGCGGTCCTCACCGCCAAGCTCAAGACGCAGCTCCCCGAGGGCGTCAAGATCAAGGTCGTTGCGGGCGACGTCGAGAAGACGATGGTCGACCTCGCGAACAAGCGCTTCCAGGCGGCGGGGTGGAAGGACGTCGAGGCGCAGGTCATCGACGGACAGGTGCGCACGCCCTGGTTCCTGGAGCGGCAAGCTGCGAGCTGACACAACGCCATCGCGCGCAGAGCATCCCCTTCCCGGACGAGTCCTTCGACTTCTCGTTCATCCACTTTGGCATCCAGCTCTACCCCGACCCGGCCAAGGGCCTCTCCGGTGCGCTCACTCGCCTCCCCCTCCGCACCGTCCAGCGCTGACCCCACCCGCTGCTCCCGCCGCACAGAGTCCCTTCGCATCCTCCGCCGTGGCGGCCTCCTTGGCCTGACAACGTGGCACACGCCCGGCTTCCTCCCCCTCCTGCAAGCCGCGCAGCCCTCCTTCCCCACGCCCCCGGCGATGCTCCACCCGCTCGCCCAGCCCACGACCGCCGGGTCCGCTCGTCTCAGGCGGGGTGCGACCCTCCTCCGTGCGTGTCGAGGCCGTCCGCGTCCCGATCCCGTTCGAGAGCGCGGACGCGTTCTTCGAGACGATGCGGAGGGGGATGCCTGCTATTGTGGGCGATGAGGGGCGGAACGCGCGCATGAGGGAGGTGATCAAGGAGAGGTACGGCGAGGGGCCGTTTGTGCTCAACTGGGACGGGCTGGCGATTGTCGGGAGGAAGGCGTAGCGTCTTGTTTTGACTGTACAGCTTCTGTTCGTGTCAACACGCGGCTCGAGACGAGGCAGAGCGAGCCAGAACAGGCGAAGACAGCTCTCGGCACTCTCGGCGACGGGAAGCAACGAGGAGGGGAGAAGGCGTGTATGCTGTTGCAAGCGGCGTGTCGAGGCGTCGTCATATATACGAGGGGGGGAAGGCTATGCAAGGAAAGAGGAGAGAACGACAACTCTATGTACGGGGGTGAAGGCGACAGTGAGCTAAGGCTACAAGCGACTCGCTCGCGGGGGAGGGACCAGCCCGCCGCAGCGGCGAGACGAACGAAGGGGGCTAGGAACAGGCGCGGTCGCGGGCGGGCGCGCGCGCGCAAGGCATGTACAGGGAAGAAGGGAGGAGGAGAGGCAGGCGCTTAGTCGACCTCCCACTTGGAGCCGACGCCGGGCGGCTGCTCCCGCTCGCTATGGGCCGACATGCTGAGCCCGCCGAGGCCCTGCACGAGCGGGTTCTGCGCCTTGCGCGGCGTGCGATCGGGCGACGCCGCGCGCGAGGAGGCCTCCGAGCCGCCCGACGACGAGGACGAGGACGCGTTCGACCGGACGTCTTCCAGGTCGAGGACTTGCTGCGCGACGGGCGGGTGCGGGTGCATCAGCGGGGCGGGGGGCGGCGCGCCCGGCGTCGAGCCTGCGTGCTTGGTCCGCGAGTGGGCGACCTCGGCGGGAGTGGTGGGCGCGGCGAGCGGCGAGCGCGTGACCTTCGCGTTGGTGTCGTCAACGTCGAGGACGAAGGGCGAGGGCATGCTCGACCCTGGCGCCGAGTCGAGCGGGGTGGAGCACGGCGACGACGACGCCGAGGAGGAGCAGTCGGAGAAGGCCGAGGTGAGGCCCGGGAGCGGCGCGAGCCGCTGCGGCGCGCTGCTCGAGTGCCTACTCGCGGCCGACGACGCGCGCGAGAGCGCCGCCGTCGAGCTGGGCGTGTCCCACCCGTCGCCCTGCGGCGTCGCCTTGCGCTGCGGCGCCTCAGGCCGGCGGCGCGTCGCGGTACGGCTCGAGGGTGGGGACGACCTCCTCCTTCGGGGTCGTCACCATGAGCGGGAAGGGGTACCCCGAGGAGGGCGTCGCAAGGCGGACAGGCTTGGGTGGGCGCTGCGGGCGGAGCGCCTCGACGGGTTGCGCGCGGAGGACGCTCGCCTTGTGCTGCTCGATCGCGCGCGAGGAGTTGTTCGTCCGGCAGTGGTTGCGCGAGGCGGACGGCGCCTTGTCGCGCGTGGCGGAGGCGGGAGGCGGGGGTCCTCGGGGAGAGGCGAGGGGCGACCTCGACGTTGAAGGTGCACCGAAGTGCGGCGAGTGGGCGGGGGAGGCGGCGACGGCGCTCATGTTGGGTGCGCGCGCGGGTGTGGGTGGTGGAAGAGGAAGTCTGAGCTGGTCTCTCGCAGACAAAGCAACAGCGAGGAGGCACGAGGGCAAGCGAAAACAGGGGCTCGCTGCGGGTCGCCTCCGCAGAGCGTCATGGGGCGGTGCAACCGCGTCGCGGCCCGCGGTGTTCTGGAGCACTCGGCAGCGAGCCGCAAGCGTTGGCAAACGTTGGCAAGGCTCCTTTTTGCGTCGCGTGCGTCCGCTGCCCAAGGTGCAACGGTCCGCGGAGGGAGGCCAAAGTCCGACAGCCTGCTCGCCTGGTCTACCGGCGGGAGGCGCACGGGTACCACGAGACATCGGTGCACGTCGCGAGCAAGTGCACGACGCTGCGGACGAGGCAGCGCGAGTCGCTCGGACCTCCCGGGCGAGAGGATGAAGAGGGGCGGGAGGAGGACGGCGGCAGGCTCTGCAGGTGCATTGGCCGCGTAGAGAGCGACTGCAGCCTCGTCGACACGCCCTCGTGCAAATGAACGCGAGCCCTGCTGTGGTCAGAGCGAAGGGCGCACTCGAGCGATCGACGCGAGCGAGGCTCCCGCTCTGCAGCTCTCCAGCCCGCCGCTGCTCTCCTGTAAGCGCGTACTGCAGCCTGCACTGCTGAGAGGGACAACTCAGTCCACGCCGCAGGTGCGCACAGTCCCTCTCCATCGACGACGCCCGTTCCCTCGACGCGCTCGTTCGATTCCGAGCCGCACGCCAAACGGGTCCCGCACCGCGCCGTCCGTCCCGAGCGAGCGCGCCAGCTGCCTGTCCCGAGCACACCGCTGACTGGACCCCGCGACTGTACAGGATGGGCCTCTTCTCGCGCAAGAAGCAGCGCGAACCGCCGCCCCCGGCGCCCGCACCGCCTGCGCCCGCCGCCAGGAGCACATCCGCACCCGCAGCTGCCACACTCGCCAGCGTAGGCGCACTCTCGTCCAGTCTCGGCAGCTCCCAGGGGCGCAGCGATCCGTACGGCGCGGGTGGCGATGAGCTCGCCTCGCCGGACCTCGCAGCCTCAGCCAACGATCGCCATCGCGTCTTTCGCGGCGTGCACGGCGCAGCGTCGAGTACGCTCTCGCTTCCCTCGTTCGGTCTCGGACGCGACGAGCGCGCGCAGCCGAGGCAGCGGCAAGTCTCGGCGTATGCAACGCCGCCGGTCGAGGAGGGCGATGGCGCACCCGCGCAGGACAAGGGAAGGTGGAACAGGTGGAAGCTGGGGCGCGGCGGGAAGGGGCGACAGGCGAGCGTGTCGAGCATGGCAGACGCGTCGGGGCTCGGCCTCGATGGCGGCGCCGACAGCGGCTTCGTCGTCCGGTCGTTCCGCACCGTCTCGCGCGTGCACGAGGACCCGATCCTCGCGCCCGTCGCTCAGCCCGTCAGCAACCCTGCACCTCTTTCCTCCTACGCGCACTCGCCCAGCCCCGTCGACCCGTACGACCCGCCGACACAGCAAGAATCGCTCCGCAGCTCGCTCGATTACGGCTCCCGCCCCTCCTCCGCCGCCTACGCGCGCCACCAGCCTCGCCGCCCCTCCCTCGCTACGCTCGGCGGCGGCACCACCTCTTCCTCGCATGCGTGGGAACGTGCACCGTCGCCGACGATGACCGCCGAGGCGTTCCGGTTCCGCTCCAAGTCCTCCCTCTCCCTCGCCTCCCTCGCCGACTCACCCGCGTCCGACGCGCCGCAGCGCCCTCGCTTCGAGCCGCAGCGGCCCGCGAGCCGCGCGAGCCGGCGCGGATCAGGTTTCTCGGACATTGGCGGGTCGATCCTTGCGCCGCCGCGTCCGTCGTTTGCCGTCGGGCACCACAGCAACGGCTCGAGTTCGTCCGTCAACTCACGCGCGTCGTCGACGGCGTCCCTCGGGACGTACGGCGCAAACGGGTTGCCTAGCCCGGGCGCGGACGCGCAGGCGGAGAGCGCGGCGTCGAGCGAAGCGCGGCCGGGCATCAGCCATTCCGGCTCGAAGTTTTCGCTCTCGTCGTATACGACGGCACAGGAGACGCGCACGACGCTGTCAACCCCGGGCCCGTCGTCGCAGGTCGCCTCTGCCGGTGCCGCGTCCCCCTCGACCGAGCGTCCGGCCATGCACCGCCTCTCGAGCGGGGACTCGGAGCTGCGCCTCATCGCCTCGTACGGCGACATGCTCACCTCGAGTCCGCCCGTCGCCTCGCCCGTCGAGCTCGCCCCCTCCAGCCGGCCGCCCTTCGCCACCCCGCGCAAGGTCAGCGATGGCCCCGGCCCCTCCTCCCGCTTCTCGACCCTCTCGACGACCCCCTCTGTCGCCGTTCAGCCGCCGACACCGCAGTCCGCACCGGGCTTCTCGCCGCCGACCTCGCGCCGCGCATCAACCGTCCCGCGCCCGCAGCGCACCTCTTCGCTCGTCAACGACTCGATGAAGGCGGCGCTCTCGTCCATGGGCGTTGGCCCGCCACCCGTGCAGCCGAAGACGAAGGCCGGCAAGGGCCGCGCGTATCCCGCGCGCAGTGGCGGCGGGTGGGCGAGCGATTCGAGCGACGAGGAGGAGCGCCTCTCGACCTCTGACGAGGGCAGCGGGAGCTCGGACGACGAGGTCCCGCTTGCGCAGATCAAGAGCCGCAGCCAGACGGACCTCTCGCTCCCGCCTGCGGTGCAGTCGCGCGCGAGCTTCGACGGCACCGCGCGGGCGGCGCCGCCGCCGGCCCAGCGCCGCGAGAGCAGCGAGCTCGAGGTCCTCCGTGACCCGCATTCGCCCACGGCGGGCTCGTTCGGCAAAGCACAGGCGCAGGCGCAGCTGGGCGTGTACCCGCTCGCGCGCAAGGGCTCGAACCGCCGCAGCGTCTCGACGCTCAGCTTCTCGACGTCGATGACGGCCTCGCAGGCGGCGACGGCTGCGGCTGCAGCGTCGTCTGCGGGCTCGTCCACGACGACGACGGCGCCGTCATCGCCGACGCGCGGGATCCTCCGCCCGCCGTACCAGGCCCGGTCCGTCTCGAACCCCTCGACGCCGACCATCCCAGCGTTCCAGTCGACCGCTTCGGCGTCGACCTCGACTGCTACTACCCCGCGCTCTCGCCCATCCCCTCGCCGCTCTTCCCCTCGACTGAAGCGCGCGACCGCTCCTCCGTCTCCGGCTCGTCCGGCTCCGCCTCGACCTCTTCCGTCCCCTTACGCCGAAGGACTCGCCCTCGGCATCGAACCTCGGCCTCGCGCATGCGCCGCCGCAGTCCTCTCCGCTGCGCAGCCCAAACCCTCCGTCAAGTTCGACTTGGCCGCGTCGCAAACCGACGCAGCAGGGTGGAACCGCGGCCGCCGCCTGAGCGCCATCTCGAGCTCGGCAGCGAGCGCGTTCGGCGCTGCCGCTGGCGCCGGTCCCGGCGGGTCGTCCCTCGCGCATCGCCAGACGCCGAGCATGCCGCACCTCGGCAGTGCGTACGCTGCTCCTCCGCGCGCGGGCGCGCTCGGCTCGCGGGGGTGGACGCTCGCGCCTGCGTCGCACGCGCGGACGGGCTCGACCGTAACGCCCTCTGCACCGGCGGGCGCGCCGCACACGCGCGCTAGCTCGACAGCGAGCGTCTCGGCCGTTGCATCGTCCTCTTCGTCGACTGCGGTCGACGACAGCGTGTACGACCGGATGAAGGCGCGGCACAAGGCCGAGGCGCTGCAGGCGCTGCAGATCGGGCGGGACTTGAACCACCCGAGCGGGATGGTGCCCGATCGGGAGGCGGCGGACGCACTCGGCGCGGGCGAGGACGACGACGAGCCGCTCGCGAACTTGCCCACCAAGGGGAGCGTGCTCGGCGGGATGGGAGGAGGAGGAGGCGCGAGCATGCTCGGGGCATGCACCCGCAAATGGCGATGGCGATGGGGGGTGCGTACTCGCCCCTCGCCGTCGCCCCGCCTGGCGTCGACCCGTACCTCTGTGCGCTCATCTCTGCCTCTATACACTCGTGCGAGCTTGTCCTGACGTACCGCGCCCGCAGACGCGTCGCTCCCGCCCGACCAGAAGATGTCGCTACACAATCGCGCAGCGCAGATGATGGCGATGATGCAGCAGGCGGCGCTGCAGGCCCGCGCCGAGAGCGTCATCGCCGGCAGCATGATCGGCGGGCAGGGCGGCAGCGACCATGCGTCGTCCCTCCGCAGCAGCGGCGGCGCCGGCGGGGGCGGGCACGGCGCGAGCATGAGCCTCGGCTCGCTTGACGCGTTCGGCGGCGGCGGCGGGTTCGCGCACTCGCTCGGACACGGCCATGCGCCCTCGGCGAGCATGCACCTCCCGCCGTTCGCGCCGAGCTTCGCCATGTCGCAGCCGTTCTTTCAGCCGGCGCAGTACGCACCCGTTCCGCCGCCGGGGTCATTCTACGGCATGCCCGCGTACGCCGGCTCTGCGATCGGGTTCCCGACGGGCCCGATGAGCGCGTACGGCTCTCCCGGGTCGGTGATGGGCGTGTCGCCGTCGCCGCTGCCGCAGGGGCATCGCGCGGGCGGCGTGAGGGCGGCGTCGATGATGGGGACGGGCGCGCGCAGGCCGTGAGCCGCGGAGCGCGGGTACGAACGGACGTTCTTGAGCTATACCACTGCATCTCTCTCCTTGTATCCCCCCTCGCACACTCGCTTTGCCTTCCCTCGTCCTCCTTGACAGACACTCACCCGCCGTAGACGCGCCTGCTCACCCCCCCTCCCCTCGCTAATTCCTCGGTCGCTTAGCATGCGCCACTCGTTGCTGTACCGTTCCTTGCATCCGCTGATTCAGCCTGCCCGAGGAGAGTTGTCGTGAGGATCGCGAAGAGCACCGCCACCTTCGCTCTTCCTCCTCCACCGCACTCGCCCTCGTCCCTCTTCTGCGATGAAGCTCTGCGCTGCGTGCTGCGCTACACTGGACGGAGCTGCCAGCGTCCCCGCCCACTCGGAGAAGGCAGAGTCGCCCGTCTCCTTCTCCTGCGGCCACTCGATCTGCGGCGCGTGCGTGCGCAAGCGGAGGCGTCTAGCGCAGGTGCGCATCCTCTCCGTCCTGCCTATCCCTGTCGAGCTGACCTCCCGCTGCCCGCAGTCCTGCATCCTGTGCCAGACGGCCGACGACCTCCTCTCGGGTGGCTCGACCCCCTCGTCCTCCTCGATCAAGGCTGCCTCCCGCGCACCGAGCCCGCCGCGGTACGTCGAAGAGAAGGGCGACTTTGTCCTGGGCGGCGACTCGGATGACGAGGACGGTCCGCTCGACGCACCCCCACCGCCACCCGACGCACCGCCGGCGTATGAAGCGGGAAGTGCGGAGCTGGATGACGCGGACGGAAAGGGCGCGAGGGAGCAGTGCGCGCTGCACCATGTCAGGCGGGAGGACACGCTGCTCGGTCTGAGCATGCACTACGGCGTCGACGTGCGTCCTTCTCGCGCTCTTCCCGTTCGTATGGGCTCCCTGAACGCCTGCTGACGATCCCTGCGACCTCAACTCGCGCCGTGTAGGGCCACGTCCTCTGCACGCTCAACAAGCTCCCGCTCTCGACCCTCTCGACGACCCCGCACCTCCTGCACACGAAGCCGTTTCTCCTCCTCCCGCCAACCACCGCACGCCCCTCGTCCTCCTCGTCGCCGCTCCTCCCCGCTCCGCTCGAGCGCAAGCGCCTCGTCGTGAGGAGCTTCCAGGTCGCGACCAAATGCGCGGACTGGGCGATCGCGCAGGCGTACGTCGACCAGGTGTGGCGCGCAAGGGAAGACGAGGCGCGCTTTGTCGCGGCGAACGCGCGCGCGCGGGGCGCGGAGGTGCCCGAGGAGGGGGAGGTGCGGGAGGGAGGCGAGCTCGAGGAGGCGGTCGCGGCGTACGAAGCGGACGAGCGGTGGGAGCGCGAGCAGCGCAATCTGAAGGGGAAGGGGCCGGTGGGGCGGAGGCTGGGCATCGCCGCGCCGGTGGAGCCGCCCCAGAAGGGTGGGCTGGCGGTAGACGGGGGAGGGTCGGGTTGGCGGTCAGTGGGCGAGGAAGACGAGCGGAGGAGAAGCGGGAGACTCTTGTCTGTTGTCAGTATTACGCTCAGTTCTCTCATGTCGCAGGTTTTCCCGATATATGCGGAGCCTTTAGACGAGGAAGCATGGCAGACGAGCGAGAAGCCGGGGAGAAGAGGCGGAGCGAGATGAGAACGGGCGGAGGAAGAGCAAGAAAGCAGCATCGCTGAGGAGCGGCGAGAGAGAAGCAGGAACGGTGTGAGTGGGTAGCTGGAGTGCGCTCTAGCGAGCTAGAGTGTCCAGGGTGCTGGTGGGACGGAGTGGGTACACGGTCGAGGGCAACCCAGGCGATGAGGCGGTCGCCTTCCTTCCTCCACCTCAGCTTGCTCCAGGATGGTCAGTACTGCGCTCTAGTCCCTTGCAGTGCCTCTCAGGACTGACCCGTCCACCCGCAGGCTGCCCAGATTGCGACCACCGGCGAGCGCGAGGCGACCAAGCTGGAGCGCCTTGGTGCGTCCCTGCCCCTCGAGCGGTGCAGCGAGCGTGCAGAGGCATACGAGCTGACCCGTATGACCCATCCACAGGCGCGCACTCGCACATCCGCGGCCTCGGACTCGACCCCACCACCCTCGAGCCGAGGGGCAACAGCCAGGGCATGGTCGGCCAGGCAAAGGCCCGCAAGGCTGCCGGAGTCATCCTCAAGATGGTCAACGACGGGCGCATCGCCGGCCGCGCCGTCCTCATGGCCGGCCCGCCCAGCTCTGGCAAGACCGCCATTGCTATGGGTGCGTTCCCCACTCTCGCGTTTCGCATCTAGTGCGGTCACCCCGGCTCTCTCGAGGCCCGGCAGACGCTCTGCTTGATGCGTCGGCGGTAGAGCGCATACCCAGCCGTCTGACGCTTACCGTTGCCCTGCAGGCATGGCCCAGTCGCTCGGCTCGGACGTCCCTTTCACCATGATCTCCGCGTCCGAGATCTTCTCGCTCGAGATGAGCAAGACCGAGGCGTTGACGCAGGCTTTCCGCCGGAGCATCGGCGTCCGCATCAAGGAGGAGAGCGAGATCATCGAGGGTGAGGTTGTCGAGATCCAGATTGACCGCAGCTTGACCGGCGTGCGTTCCCCTTCCCTCTTGTACGTGCTAGGGCAGAACTGACCAGCTTGGACGTCTGCAGGCCTCGAAGACGGGCAAGATCACGATGAAGACGACCGACATGGAGACGGTCTACGACCTGGGCAACAAGATGATTGACGCGCTGTCGAAGGAGAAGGTCATCGCGGGCGACGTCATCGTCATCGACAAGAGCACGGGCAAGATCTCCAAGCTCGGCCGGTCGTTCACGCGCGCGCGGGACTACGACGCGATGGGCGCGGACGTGCGTTTCCTCCCCTCTCGTCTCGCCACCCCGCGCCTATCTGACGCTCTCCATCCCCGCAGACCAAGTTTGTGCAGTGCCCCGAGGGCGAGCTGCAAGTGCGGAAGGAGGTCGTGCACACGGTGTCGCTGCACGAGATCGACGTGATCAACTCGCGGACGCAGGGCTTCCTCGCGCTCTTTGCGGGTGCGTTCCTTCTCTCCTGCTCGCACGTGCACGGACTAAAGCGACGAACGCAGGCGACACGGGCGAGATCAAGGCGGAGCTGCGCGACCAGATCAACGCCAAGGTCAGCGACTGGCGGGAGGAGGGCAAGGCCGAGATCGTTCCCGGCGTGCTGTTCATCGACGAGGCGCGTCCCTATCGCACTCTCCATCTTGCCGGCGCGCTGACAGTCCTGGTGCGCGCAGGTGCACATGCTCGACATCGAGTGCTTCTCGTTCCTTAACCGTGCGCTCGAGACGGAGCTAGCGCCCATCGTCATCATGGCGTCGAACCGGGGCATGACGCGGATACGCGGCACCAAGTACAAGAGCCCGCACGGGATCCCGATCGACCTCCTCGACCGCGCGCTCATCATCTCGACGGCGGCGTACCAGGCTGAGGACATCCGCGAGATCCTCTCTATCCGGTGCGCGCGCTCGCTCTTCTCGCTTGTGGGTGGACTCTGACCCTGTACGTGTCTGCAGCGCCCAGGAGGAGGACGTCTCGCTCGCGCCCGCCGCGCTCGAGATCCTCACCAAGATCGGCTCGGAGACGTCGCTGCGTGCGTCCCGCCTCCCCGACCGTTCAAAGGCCGCACTGACGCGATATTTCGCACGCAGGCTACGTGATCCAGCTGATCACGCTCTCGAGCCTGGTCGCGCGCCGGCGAAAGGCCGCGCAGGTGGACGTGCCCGACGTGCGCCGCGTCTACACGCTGTGCGTCCCGTTCCTCTTTCTTCCCCCTCGGAGCCAGCACTGACGCACAGTTCGGTGCAGGTTTCTCGACGAGAAGCGCAGCGTGCAGTTCCTCCGCGAGCAGAACTCGCTGCTCATCGGCGAGGACGGGCAGGCGGGCGGGCCGCAGGCGGATGCGATGGACGTGGCGTGAGCGGAAGTCGGCGGAGAAGCGCGTGTAGAGTACGCTGCGGCGCTGTGAATGTGCTTGTAGCGAGATGAGCGGGCGGTGCACCTCCAGGCGAGCGAGCGAGGAGCGTGAGCGAGAGAGGCGACGCCGCTACGGGGTTGGTTCGCGGATGCAGTGAGAGCTCGAGTGTGCAAGATCCAGGGAGTGCACGTGTTAATACGCCCAGCAGGCGAGAGGGCGAGGTTGAGCTCGTTGGTGGGTGCGGCGGAGCGCGACCAGGCGGAGGCGGTTCGCTCTGGTCCTCTTTCGCAGTTCACCCGCCAAGTCCGTGCGAACCTCCCTGGGTCCTCGCCTCGCCCGCACAGCTGACCGTGCCCCTCCCCCTGCCCTCTGCCCGCCCGCCCACCCGCCGCCGCCGTCCCCCTCTGCGCAAAACCTCGCTCCGCCCTCCTCGCCCGTCCCTCGCACCTCCCGCCCTGCGCCGCTCCTGAGCAGGCTTCGCCATGGTTCAGCGCGTTACCCTCCGGACTCGCAAGAGCTACTCGACCAAGTCGAACGGCAAGCGCATCGTCAAGACCCCGGGTGGGTGCTCATCCCTCGACTCGCCTCCCGCGCTCAGCCGCGCAGCATGGCGCACGCGTGCTCGGCTAGGAATGCAGGAGGATGGAATGGACGGGCGCATGCGCAGGCAGGCGCGCGGGGGCCGAGGACGCGCGCGGCTGGGCCCGCCAGGCGCGGCGAGGACGTTCTCGCCGCAACGAGCGCACCTCGCCCCGCTGCGTCTGAATGGGCAGGACCGTGCAGGCGTGGTGCAGGAACGACAGGAAGGGCCAGGTCGGCCCGAGCAGCAGCAGGGGGAGGTGCTGCCCGTCCGAAGGAGGCGCGAAGGCGGTCCCGACGAGCGGACGGAGGATCATGTCCGAGATGGCGCAGGAGCAGCGGGCTGACGTTGCGCTCGTGTCGTTGCAGGTGGCAAGCTCCGCTACCTCACGGTCAAGAAGGCTGCTGCGGCCCCGAAGTGCGGTGACTGCCACATCGCCCTCCCGGGTGTGCGTCCCCTCCCGCTCCTTTCCCGCTCCTTGTAACGCCCAGCTGACGCACGCGGCGCGCACACAGGTCCCCGCCCTCCGCCCCCGCGAGTACGCCCAGATCTCGAAGAGGCAGAAGACGGTCCAGCGCGCGTACGGTGGCTCGCGCTGCGCGACCTGCGTCCGCGACCGCATTGTCCGCGCGTTCCTGGTTGAGGAGGCCAAGATCGTCAAGCGCGTGCGTCCCCGTCCTCCCGTTCATTGCGCGCAACTCTCGCGCGGTGCTGACGGGATGCGGGGCTCTCCTCTCGCGACTCTTCCCCTCTTGCTCGCGCGCAGGTCATTGCCCAGCAGACCAAGGGCGGCAAGAAGTAAACGGCTTGCCTCTGAGCGGTGTTGTTGAGCGGACGAGGGCTTGCGTGCAAACCATGCGAGCGCTGTTGAACCCACGTCGGAGCGAGCTTGGACCGAGAGACTTGGCCGTGAGCGCGCGAGAGGCGGAGGTCCGGCTCCCGCATTCACCCCGCTATGACTGACGCCGCGCCTGCTGCTGCCGTGCCGGCGGACGAGCTCGCGAAGCTCGAGCTCGAGAAGGAGAACGGCGCTGCTGCGGAGGACAAAGCGGTGAACGGCGCGGACGCGGACGAGGGAGACGACGACGACGGCGAGGAGGACGAAGTTGCGGGCGCGCCTGCAGGTACGTACTCCCTGGCACTCGTCCGCCCATCCCTGCTGACCCGCTCCACCCGCAGACAAGAAGAAGAGCGCGTCCACCTCGTCCCGCTCGCATCGTCAGGTGGGGCGGATCGGCTGACCCTCGTCCTCGCGCACCCGCAGAGAAGAAGAAGGGCAAGAAGAAGAGCAAGAAGGCGGCCGGCAAGCAGACTGAGCCGCCCAACGTCCCCGTCTCGCGCTTCTTCAAGGACGGCAACTACCCCGTCGGCGAGGAGTGCGAGTACACTGGCAAGTGCGTCGTAGACCCTGTCTCCTGCTCTCGAGCATCGTACTGACGCTGTGGTCCCTGCAGCAACTCGTGGCGCACGACCTCGGAGGAGATGCGGCACAGGGACCGCCTCATGATGGACGAGCCGTCCGACTCGGCGTTCAACTACAATGCGGTGCGGCGCGCCGCCGAGGTGCACCGCCAGGTGCGGCAGTACGCGCGGCGCAACATCCAGCCGGGAATGACGATGACGGAGATCGCCGAGATGATTGAGGACGGCACGCGCGCGCTCGTCGAGGAGAACGGGATGCAGAGCGGGATTGGGTTCCCCACGGGCTTGAGCCGGAATCACTGCGCGGCGCACTACACGCCTAATGCGGGCGACACGATCGGTGCGTCCTCCCCTCCCGGAAACGCTTGCCGGGCTGACCTTCTCACCTCGCTCTCCGGCGCGCAGTGCTGCTGAAGGAGGACGTCCTCAAGGTCGACTTTGGCGTGCACGTCAACGGGCGCATCGTCGACTCGGCGTTCACGCTCAACTGGGAGCCGACATACGACAACCTGCTCGCGGCGGTGAAGGACGCGACGGAGACGGGCGTGCGGGTGCGTTCCCCTCCTCTTCCCTCTACTCTTGCACTCAACTCACGCTGTCCGATGCTTACAGGAAGCGGGTATCGACGTGCGAATGGGCGACATCGGCCGGGCGATCCAGGAGGTCATGGAGTCGTACGAGGTCGAGGTCAATGGCAAGACGAAGCAGGGTGCGTCTCTTCCCCTCCGTACGCTGTTCCGCACCGCTCACGCGCAATACGCACGCAGTCAAGTCGATTCGGAACCTGACAGGCCACTCGATCAGCCCCTACGTGATTCACGGCGGCAAGTCGGTCCCGATCGTCGCGCCCTACGACGACGACCCCGAGAACGACCAGAAGATGGAGGAGGGCGAGTACTTCGCCATTGAGACGTTCGGCAGCACCGGCGACGGCTACGTCAAGAACGCCGTGCGTCCGCCTCGCCCGCCTCTCCTGCTCGCCTTAGGCTGACCCCTCGCCCACCGCGCGCAGGACAACTGCTCGCACTACGCGCGCACGCCCGGCGTCAAGGCGCCGCTGCGGTTCGACTCGGCCAAGAAGCTCCTCGGCGTTATTGACCGTCAGTTCGGCACGCTGCCGTGGTGCAAGCGCTACCTCGACCGCATCGGCGAGAAGAACTACGCTGTCGGGGTGCGTCGCGCCTCTTCCCCTCTCTCGCGCTTCCGCTGACGCTCTTGATGGATGGGCAGCTTCGCGAGCTTGTCAGCACTGGCATCGTGCAGGACTACCCGCCTCTCGTCGACACGGCTGGTCCGGGTTGCCAGACCGCGCAGTTTGTGCGTCCTCTCGCAGCCCCTCCTCCTCTTCCTTTACTCACTCAGCTATGCACCCGCAGGAGCACACCATCCTCCTCCGCCCGAGCTGCAAGGAGATCGTCTCGCGCGGCGACGACTACTAGGCTCGCACCTCCGCTGTAGCACTCCCTCTCCCGAGACAGGGTATCTCGCTCGCGCAATGTACCCGTCGCACGCATTCAGTTCTACAGCCGCAGAGCCCTGCTCGCACGTCTACAGCCCCGATAAGTCCAGTCCACCCTCTCCGTGCGGCGCGCTACTTCGGCCGCTGGACCATCGCCGACCGTCCGCCGTTCCACGCCGCGACCCTCAGCGCCGCGACGAGCGAGACCTGCGAGTCCTCCGTCCCGACGAAAGCGCTGCCGAGCGAGTGGATCGCCTGATCCACAGCGGAGGCGTACCACCCCTGCTCCCGTGCGCCGTAACGGGCCGTGAGGAGGTCGGCGGTGCCCAGCGCAGCGTGGTCGACGGGGTACCACCCGAGCGCGCGGAGGGAGGAAGGACGCGGAGGTGTCGTCTGTGGTGACGAGGACGGGGTGTGCGGCGGGAGGTGCGAGAGCTGGGAGGTGACGGCGGTGGCGTATGCGTCTAGCGAAGGGACGCAGTCGTGCCCGCTCGGACACCAGGTCTGCGCGCGAGCGAACGTTCAGGGTGAGGAGGGGCGAAGAGGGCATCGGGAAGGTCAGCGCTGTTCGCTCGAGAAGGGGAATCGGGAGAAACACGCACGACAAAGTCGCCTCGCCGGATGTGCACAGTGAGCAGGTTATGCGGGATTTCGGTCACGTTGAGCGTCTGATGAGCAGCGAGGAGCGCGACGTCCCAGATCTCGGGTTGGAAGTCGAGGTATTGCCCGACCGCCCACCACTCTGTGAACGGGACGACTTCAGCAGGAGAGCAGGAAGAATGAGAGCGAGCAAGAGAGGAGGCGAACGCACCTGGATGCGTGCCGCGGTGCTCCGGGTTCAGCAGGTCCGTCATCCCGCCCTTCTCCTCCTGCAGGCCCTCCGCGGTGAGGTAGAAGTGCGGCCACCACCCGTCGCGGTACATCGACACCTCGCGCAAGCTCCAGACATTGTCGTAGCACAGGAGCTGCGAGTCGCGCATGTTGCGCGGGATGGTGCGCCTCCCTCGCGGCGAACCGCTCGGTCGACTGGTGCCGGAAGACGGGGTCCATGTCGAAGAGGATGAATGATTCGACGGCGTCGTTCGCCCAGCCGCCGATGCGCTGGATGGGCCAGCTCAAGGCTTTGAGGTTAAAGGCCGGGAAGGTGCGCTGCGAGCGAGTTGCGAAGGTCAGCCTCGACGTGTCTCCGTGCCCGCGCGGGACAACGCTGTGAGGGCCAAAGCGCAAACTCACACCGTCTGTTGCCCAGTTGTTGCCGTGGTAGCAGCCCACATCGTCGCGCTTCAACTTCCGCCCTTCGAGGTCGAACTGCTTGACATCGGCCAGCTCCACAACAAGCGTGCCCGTCTGCGCGGATCGTGAGCAAACGAGTCAGTCGTGAGCTCAGGAGAGCAGACGTAGGCGGGAAAGAGGCTGAAGGTCTGCGAGAGTGCAGGAGAGACCTACGTCCTGGCGGAACTGCTCGAGATTGAACAGGTCGGACATCTTGGCGAACGAGTTATCGTAGTGCTCGTCGTCGCGACATGGTGAGGGACTGCGTGAAGCTGTGAGCGTGAGCGTCCCCGAGGAAGATAGAGTGGAGGAGGAGCAGAACGCACAGGACTGCGACTCGCTGCGTCCGCTGTGCGAGGTAGATGAGCGAGAGGCATGTCAAGAACTGCCCCGTCATCCCGCTCCACGCGTCACCAACCTGCGCGTGCACATGCGCGGTCAGCAAGGCGCAGAGCAAGAAGTAACGTGGGCGAACGTACGAGGTAGCGCAGGTCGGGTCGCAAGTCATCGTACAGCGACTTCGCTGGAGCTGCCTTGGTAAGGAGCTGGGGTACGGGGAAAGCTTAGCTTCTGCTTCGTTATCGACGGCGAAAGGGGAGGAGAGCACACCTCCTTCGGCCCCGGTGTCCTGAACCCCTCCCTCCAGGTATGCGGCTGCCGTCGTCGCGGCCCATACCGCCGCGCCGCCGTCGCGTTCGCGCCCATCCCGACATGCAGCTCCCTCGCCGCCGCAGAGAAGCTCCGCTCCAGGCTCAGCCGTTCCCGCAACCTCGCCTCCGCTCGCCAAAGCGCACCGCCCCAAAGCACGCTCGCGGCCAGGGCGCCGACAACGAGCAACGCGACGCTCCGTGCGATTGAGGACGGCGAGGCGTGCGTGGAACGTCCCAGCATCGTCTCGTGCGAATGACCGGCGCTCGAGCCCGGCGAGGCGGAGAGCTCCGTGTCCTCGAATGTGTCCTTAACGGCGCGGTACCCGTCGCGGAGCGGGGCGGGCGGGCCGCGGCGCAGCCAGGCGTGCAGCGGCATGCTCGTGAGATGGAGAGCACAAGCAGCGAGCGGGGGCGGACGAGCCGGCGAGCCAAGTCCTCCTCCTGAGCGAGACCGAGAGCGGAGGCATGGCTGAAGGGTCCGAGGAGCATCCGAAGCTAAGCAGCGGGTCAGGAGCAGGCAGGGGCATCGGGAGCAGAGACGCAAGCGCAAGGCATGAACGAGTGAAGTGCAGGAGGGCGAGCGGCGCCCGACGCCGCAGCCGACGTTGCTGCGACCGCGAAGCGAGACATTCCGAGTGCTCTCGCGAGATGCGCGTGAAGATGGGATGCGATGGCAGTATGAAGCGTCACGCCCGGGAGTACTAATGAGGGGATGTCGTGTATGGGTGCGATGATGCGAGGAGACGGGAAGGTGATGCAGAGCGAGGGGCAGGGCCAAGGACAACGGGGGGATACCGACGAGCAGGGGAGCGTCTATGGCCTGCTCGGTCTACCTGTACACACGTATGGGGACTTCTGTACACCTGAGGAAGAGGGGACAACATGGGGAGGAAGCGGGCAGGTATGGGGGCGGATTATGTGTACCGCTGCGGGAAGAAGAGGAACGGCGAGGAGGGCGGAAGGGGTGGAGAGTGGACCGGCGGAGGGACTGTGTCGCCTACGCACACTGCTCGTCGTCGAGCTCGTCGAGTTCGAGCTGGATGCGGGCGAGCTCCTCCGTGAGGATGCGGAGCGAGTTGCCACCCTTGAGGAGCCAGTCGTCGATCGTGTCCTTTGCCTTGACGCGGTCGACCTTGTTGCTGAGACCAGTCAGCGCGATCTGCGGACAAGCGAGACCGTCAGCACGAGCGTAAAGAGAAGAGAAGGCGGGCGCGCGAGACGCACGATCTTGTGGCGCGGCCAGCCGCGCTCCGTCTCAATCTCGCGAATCTCGTGGCTCGCCTGAATCCCGTCCTTAACGGGCATGCCGATGTCCATGACGGTGACGTCGGGGCGGAACTCGCCCGCGCGGAAGACCTCGACGCCCTTCTGCCCGTCGCTCGCGGCGCAGAACTCGTACCCCTTCTGCTTGACGAGCGCGGCCAGAAGCTTGCGCGCGATGTGGTTGTCCTCGCAGCCGAGGACGCGCAGCGGTCGTCGCCGTCGGGAAGGCGTCGAAGAGGTGGCCGAGTACGCCTGCGAGCTGGCGGTTGAGACGGAGCGGGAGAGTTCGGGGCGGGTGTAGAGGCTACTCGGGCGGGAGGTGAGTGCCGGTGATGCGGGCGGGCTGGGCTCGGTGGGGAGGGAGGGGAGAGGCGGCGAGAGGGGGTTCGATGGGACGGTGGTCGGGCTCGGGTCGGCAGGGGCGTGCTGGGCGGCGCTGCTGAACGCCTTGCTGACGACCGAGATCTCCTCGGAGAGGGAGCGGACGAGGGCGGGAGCGGGAGCGGAGGAGACGAGGGTGAGAGGGAGAACGAGGTTAACGGTTGTGCCTGCGAAACGGAGGAGGTCAGCGGCTGGCAGCGGGGCGAGAGAAGGACCGGGGACGCACCCTTGCCGAGGTCGCTCGTGACGTGAATCTGCCCGCCGTACTGCGCGACGAGCAGGTTGACGATGGGCAAGCCGAGTCCGGCAGAGGGCGTGAAGGCGTCTGCGCGGCGGAACGGCATGAAGAGCTGCCCGCTGCGGAGGAACGCCGGGTCGATGCCACAGCCCGTGTCGGCGACCGAGATCTTGACGACCTGCTGGCCGTTGACGACCTGGCCCGTCGAGTCGAGCGTGACGCGGACCTCGCCGCTGCGCGTGTAGGTGTACGCGTTCGCAACGATGTTGCCGACCATCCGCCGCAGGTCGTTCGCCTTGGCGCAGGCGAGCCAGCCCTCCGCGCGCGCGGCGATTTCGACGACAACCCGGACCTGCTTCTCCCATGCGCGAGCCTCCTCGTCCGCCTCGAACGCGACCTGCAGCGATCGGTTGAGCGCGCGCGTCGTCACGTCCTGGAGGAGGGCGGAGAGGTCGACGGTCTCGGTGGCGGCGGCCGGCGCGAAGGAAACGCCGAGGGTGTTGTTCTCGTTGTAGAAGTACGTCGCGTCGTCAACGAGGTCGCGGAGGGACTCCATGCAGACATCGGCGACTTGGAGGTAGTCGTCGAGGCCCGTCGTCGCGCCACGGATGAGCTCGAGCTGCCCTGCGAGGCCATGCAGCGGGAGGCGGAGGGCGTGCGAGATCGAGCTGACGAAGGCGAGGCGGGCGCGGTCCGACTCGACGTCCTGGTCCTTGACGAGCGCGGAGAGGCAGACGTGGCCGACGTTGGCGAGGAAGGTCGAGTCGCCCTCGCCGAGCTCGTCAACATCGTCCTCGAGCGAGACAACGATGAGAATGGCGAGGTTTTGAGCATGGTCGAAGATGGGGACGAGGTGGGAGGAGCGCGCGTCCTGCGGGATGAGGTGCCGAAGGGGGGTCTCGCGAACAGCGAGCGCATCGGTCTCGCCCGCCTTCAGGCGCCGGATGAGCACCTCGAAGCGGTCGGTCTCGTCCTTCGAGAGGCTGCTGACGTGCTTCAGCGCGGCGTCGGAGATGCCCGAGCAACCGAGAACGACGAGCGGGTTCTCGGTCGCGTCGTAGTCGATGGCGCCCGACGCCTGCGAGTGGAAGTACACCCGCGGCCGCTTCGCCTGACGCTGCAGCTCGTCCGTTACGCCGATGCTGTTCCGCGCGGGCAGGAACGCACGGAGGTCGAGGATGGCAGTCGCGCTCGCGCTCGACAGCGCGCAGAGCCGCTCGGCGGCGAGCCCGAACGCGGCGGTGTTGTTCCGCGACGCCGTCGTGGTCGTGCCCGCGCCGGCGAACACGGCCTGCATGCTCGCCGACATCTTGTCGGACGAGACGGCGGTTCCGCCGAGCGTGAGCTGGAGGAAGGACGAGATGAACGACGCCTGCTCGCGCGACTTGCGCTGCTGCTCGTTCTCGTGCGCGACGAGGAGGTCGCGCTCGATGCGCTTGCCGAGCGTGCGCAGCGCCGTGATCTGCGCGTGGGTGATATCGGCGTGCGGCGTCTTGCTGATGCAACAGAGGTTGCCGACGGGGATCATCGTCGGCGGGAGGTCGTCGCTGACCACGCCCGACGGCAGGCTGACGCGGACTGAGGCGTAGTACCGCAGGGCGCCGCCGTCGGGTCGGAAGAGGGTTCCCGCGCACTCGCCAGTCGTTCGCCGAGTCGAGCACGACGAATAGGTCGTCCTCGACGGTGAGGCCGTGACGACACATGCACCACGACGCTTCGAGCGTCTCGAGGAGCATGGCCGAGTCCTGGTGGTCGTTCGGGCCGCGCGAGAGCCCCGTGAGGTACGTGAAGCGGTCGGTGACGGCGGTCGACACGACGGTCACGTCCTCGTCGAAGAAGGTGCGGGCGAGGTCGCAGATATCGGAGATGGCGTCTCGCGTACGCGAGTCTGCGCATTGAGAACAGCGGGTGACGGTTAGCTACGAGAAGACCCTGAGGAGGCGAGGTCGGCGCACCATCGAGACCGTACTTGCGCACGAGCTTGATGCGCTCCTTCTCGTGGACGGACGGGGAGGGCGGGAGGTAGCCATTGCGGGCGAACCACTCGAGAACTGAAGAACGGCGGCGCAGGACGCAGGAGGTCAGCGCGGATGTCAAGAGGAGAGGGAGGAAGGACGCACTCTCTTCGGGAGTCTCCGCCCGTCCGAGGTAGTTGCGGGCGTAGCTAGGCTCTGCACTGAGCCGCGCAGGATCCGCGGGCTGCTCGAGCGCGCGCCGCACGGATGCCGGCGGTTCGACGTCGACAGCCTCGCCGCGCGTCGTCTGTGCGAGCCAGGTGCGCCACTCGGACAGCGTGTAGGCGTCGAACGTCCTGCCTGCGATGACCTTTGCCCCGAGCGCGCCCGCCGAGTGCGAGTCTGTCGAGACGGACGGCGGCGGCGGCGGAAGCGGCTTGGACGCGGTCATGGCCAGCGCGTGCGGCCGGCGGGCAGGCAGGCGGGCAGGGCGGGGCACTGAGCGCGGCGCGTCGTCTCCAGCGGAGCAGGGGGGCGCAGGAAGGAGCGAGCGGCGAACTCGTCGACGAAAGAAGCACGAGGGCCCAGAGCGTTCGCTCTCCGCCCGCGCTCCCCCAGCCCCGATCATCCTCGCGACCCTCGCTTCACGCGGGAGTCTCACGGCAAGATCAAATGGCACCCCCCGAACGCCTACACCGCCCCGTCCTCCATCTCGACGTCCCCCTCCTGCACCTGCGCCGCCTGCGCTCCTCCCTCCCCTGCTGCGGCTGACGCACCCGGAGCTGCGGTCGGTTCCGCGCCCATCTCATCCGCATCCTGGCCCGCAGCCGCAGCACGGTCCTCCTCCTCGCCCTCCTGCCGCTCGTCGTCGTCGAGCGCCTGCTCGCCCTCGTCGGGCTCGTCCTGCCTCGCCCGCTCGGGGAAGAGCTGCGCGTCGACCCACCGGCGGAAGCGCTCCGCCCGGCGGCTCGCGAGGGTCTCACCCTCCTCGGCGGCCGATTCGCCCTCGTCGCTCGAACCGGATGGCGGTCGGATGCGGCGGAGGTAGTCCCTGCAGAGCGGAAATACATGGATGTTAGCGCGAGTGAGCAGGTCAAGTCGGGCACGTCCCCCGGGTGGGCGAACGTGAGGCAGGAGGGGAAGGGGAGGGAACGCACTCGGTCCCCTTGACCCAAAACAGGCGGTAGTCGCGCTCCTTTGCCTCGAGGCCGGCGGCGAGGTCGAACTCCTGCGGATCCTCGGCGGCGGAGAGCACGCGGTTGCTGCGAGCGGTCCCAAGTCAGGTCGGGCGGCGTGGGAGGCGAGGAGAGATGGAACGCACCGCTTGAGCAGCGGCGCCTTGACAAGCGCACCGATGCCCTCGCTCGGCGACGTGAGCTGGAACGACGCGAGCCAGCTCTGGTGCATCTTGGCCTCGGAGCTGTGCGCGTCGTCGAGCGTGAGGTCCTCCTTGCCGAGCAGCTGGATCGTCAACGCCTCCTCCGCCGGGATCTGCGGGTGTGCGACTGCATCAATACAGGCTCATGAGCGGGGAGGAACGGGAGACGCACCCATTCCAGTCGGTACAGGTTCTCGTCCTGCCCGAGAACCGACTCGACCTCCATGCGGTACGCGATCTGCTGCCGCGGCGTCGTCACCGCCTGCCGGCGGTCCTTCTCGAGCAGCGTTACGATGTCCTGGCAGCGGTTGTCCGAGTTGATCGTGTGGATCTGCGGGCGCGACTCGAGGTCAGTTCGGCGCGAAGACGACGACGGCGACGGGAGCAGACGCACGTGCTTGATGACGGTAGAGACGAGCTTGTCGAGCGTGAAGAGCGGGTACGAGCGGATCCCCGCCATGTAGCGGAGCTGCTCCTCGAACGTCTGCTGATCGACATCGCCGTCGAAGAGCTTCTCGGCGAGGTCGAGCAGGTGCTCGTAGTAGTGCTCGGCGGGATTGTCACCCGTGTCGACCGCCGAGATGGGCGTCGAAATGCCGAGCTTGACGCCGAGCGGGTTCAGGCGGCGCGCAGTCGCTCCCGCGGCGGCGAGGTCGGCGGCGAGCTGCTTGAACGCGAGCAAGCGGTGGTAGATTTGCTGCAAGCGGCAAGGTCAGTCTCTCTTCCGGCGGAAGGAAGAAGGTGGGACGCACGTGCATGACCCGCACGAGGCAGTAGAACGTCGAGTTGGCGAAGAAGCTGAACCGCCTCGGCTCGAGCACCTCGTCCGCGCTCGGCGGCAGCACAGCCGAGCCGTCCTCGCGTGTCTCCTCGAGCGAGATCCACGTCGTCTCGGCGAGCCGGCCGAGCTCGTCGTCGTCCGCAGGCGAACCCGCGCGCGACGCCGACCGGCCGTTCACGCCCGCACCGCTCGCGCCGGGGAGGCGCTGCGCCAGCGCCGCGTGCAGCAGCGTCCGGCGGCGGAGGTCCGCCGCGCCGCCACGCTTGGTTGCCCGCGCGGCCTTCTTACCGGCGGCAGGAGAAGGAGCGCTGGGGCTCGCGTCGCTCAACGCGCCCTCGACGCCGCTCTCGTCCGCGTCGGTCGCGTCGCCCGCCTCGTCTCGGCCTCGTCCTCGTCCGCATCGGCGTCGTCGGTCTGCGCCGCGCCGAGCGCCGCCTCCATCGCGTCGTGCGGGACGCCCCAGAGGAGGGGGACGAACAGGCGGAGGAACGCCTCGACGCGGGCGCGCTCGGGCGCCGAGAAGCCCGAGGCGTCGCGGTCGAGGTACGAGAAGGTGAGCTTGAGGACGTCGAAGAGGACGCTGCGATCCGTCATGAACAGCTCGAACTGGTGCAGCGGGCGAAGCGGCGGCGGGAGCGACGTCGACGCCGCGTCCGTCGGGTACGTGATCGCCGCGACGGGCTGCGACGCGTGCTGCCGCTCGGGTGCGCCGGGTGGTCGTAGCGCTTGATCTGCTTGTCGCGCCGGAGCGCCTCGATCTCGCCCGTCAGCGACTTGGACATCGTCGTCGTCTTCTTGTCCATCGCCTTGAACGGGATACCCTGGTGGTCCAGTGCGCGGTAGAAGTTCTTGGCGTCCTGCGGGGAGCAAGCGAGTGTGAGCGGGACTCGTGGCAAGAAATAGGGGAAAGGGGAGACGCACGACTTCGCGCCAGACCTTGTTCCACTCGCGCTCGGCGCGCTTCCACTCCTCGTCCTTCTGCTTGAGGCGCGCGAGCACGATCGGGACCGCGACGGCGGGGTTGTCCTCGAGCGCCTGGAGGATCTCCCACCCGTGATCCTTGCCGTAGATCTTGCGGATGATGCGCTCGTAGACGCTCGGCGCGCTCCCGCCGATCCCGCCCTCTGCCCCTCCGAGCTTGAACGCCGCGCGCTCGTCCGAGGGCATGAGCGCGAGGCGCGCGGCAAGCGGCTCGAAGTAGGCGACGGTGCGCGCCATCGACTCGAGGTGGTACGAGTACCAGTGGCGCTCCTGCTCCGAGTTGTACAGCGCCTCCTCGTACGGGTTCTTGCGGTGCGCGCCCGAGCCCTCGGACGCCCACGTCGCGAACGCGACCCACTCGTCATTCAGGACGGACCACTCGAGCGGGCCGCGGCCGGAGCAGGCGAGGTCGATCTCCTGCGCGCGGGGTCGGTCCGGCGTCAGTTCACTACAGCGAGCACAGGGTGGAGAGCGCGCGCACCGAGTCGGGCAGCTTGCGGTAGCTCGGGCCGAAGCTCTTGAGGAGGTGGAGCTCGACGCGCGGGCGCTCGAGGACAGGCTCGTTGTCGATGATCCAGTCCTCGCCACGGACCCTGCCGTCCTTGACGAGGTCCCAGCCGACGAGCTCCTTGAACTGCTGGACGAGGTTGTCGTCGCCGCCGATGAAGAGGAGGCTCTTGCTGAGGAGCGTCTGGACGTCGATGATCTCCTGCGTGAACAGGTTGAGCAGCTTGAGGAACTCGGTGTACGCGTCGCGGTCGTCGAGGTGCTTCTTGACGCGGTCGAAGAACCCAAACTCCTCGGGCTGGACCAGCGGCGGGTTCCGGTGCTGCGCGAGGTAGACGTCGTACGCCGACTGCATGAGCGGCGCGCCAGGGAAGCCCGGCGGCGCTGCGCCGTACGGGTGCGGGTGGTGCGCCTGCGGTGCAGCGGGTGGCGGCGGGCCATACGGCGAGACGGGCGCCTGCTCGAGCTGCTGCTGCTGCGGGTGCTGGTGCATCGGCTTGGGCTGCTGTGCCGCGCCGACCGACGACGGCCCGCCGATCGGCGGCGACTCGACGCCCTGCAGGTGCGCCATCTTGGCCCGCTTCGCCTTGGCCTTCTCGCTCGTGCCGGGCGCCGCGCGCTTCTTCTTCTCCGGCGGGCCGACCGCCGCGCCCGCCTTGGCGGCGGCCGGGCCAGCCGGGTACCCACCGACCTTGGCGCCGCCGATGGTCTTCTTGCCGAGTGCGGGCGAGGGCGCGGCGTCTGCGCCGCCGGTCGTGTCGGGGAGGAACGCCTTGAACTCGTCGAGCAGGTCCGGCGCCTCCTTGAACAGCTCAGTGACCTGCGTGTAGACCTGTTCGCGGGCGCGGAAGTGTCAGCGAGCGCTGCCTGAGAGAAAGAGAGAGGACGAGCTCGACGCACCTCCTGGATTGGCCGCTGGTCCTTCTGGTACGTCTGCAAGATCTCGAGGAACGTCTTGTACGTCTCGGGGTCCTTGGCAAACCGGTTCTTGATCTTGTTCACGTAGTTGATCGCGTGGTTGAACTCCATCTGTGGCTGCCCCGGCGCGGCGGGCTGCGCCGCTGCCTGCGGGGGAGCAGCGGCGGCGGCGGGCTGCTGCTGCGGCTGTGCCGTGACATGCGCCGGCGGCTGAGCATGCGGCGGCTGCGGCTGCGCGGCTGGGTGCGCGTGCGCCTGCGCGGGCTGAGCATGCACCGGCGGCTGAGGCGCCGCCGGCGCCTCGGGCGTGATCGTCGGCTTGACGTCCTGCTGCGCCGCCTGCGCATACGCCGGGTGCAGCGAGGGCTTCACCGCCGCCGCCGCCGCGGGCTGGGCCGGGCGCGCCACCTGCCCAGGGTACGCAGGCTGCTGCACCGCGCCGGCCTGCGCGGGCGGCTTGACCTGCTGGGGCTGCCGCCAGCTCTCGCTCCCGGTGTTGCGGTTCCCGCCGAAGGGCGGGATCGGCGCGGGAGGCGAGATGGGACGCGGAGGCTGCGCGGGGCGGACGTGCGGGAGCGGCGGGAGGCGCGCCTGCGGGAGACTTGCGGCGGCGGGGATGGGGGCGGGAATGGTGGCGGCGGTGGACCGCGGAGGGGCGCTCGCCGCTGCTGAGGTTGCAGGCGCGGAGGGGCCCGCTGCCGAGGGCGGTGCGCCCGCCGAGAGGGGCGTCGAGCTCGAGACGTTCTGGGTGCGGGTGGTGATGCCCATCGGCGTCGTGACGGTGATCGTGTTGGTGTTGGCGCCGGCGACGCCACCCGTGCCGCCGGGAGCGACGTGGCACTCGATGCGGTAGCCGGGCGGGAGGAAGGTGTTGAAGCCCTGGATGAGCGAGGGGTGGTCGCGGAAGAGGGTCGAGACGCGGTCAATCACGCCGGGCGTGTCGATGCTGCACGGCGGGGCTCGTCAGTCTCCGATGTGTGACCTTAGGAGGTGGGAACGCACTTCTGCGTCTTGAAGTCCTTCATGATCCTGCGGCCGGGTGGGGAGGGTCAGCTTCGGGGGGAGGGGCGGAATGGTCGGGATTCGTGCGCACGTGAGGAACTGGTCGTAGACTGCGAGCAGGGTGCAGTGCGGTGTCAGTACGGCTCTCTAAGCAGCTCTACGCCCATTCGCTGTGCGATAGGGCCACGCGGGGTAAGGGCGAGGGGGAGTGCCGACGGACCCTCGTACTCGTTTGCGAACTGCTGCTTGACGCGGTCAAGGTAGTGGAGAGCATCTGTGTGCTCCTGGTGGTCAGAACCGGGCTTCATGCGGGCAGGAAGGGGAGGGAGCGGACCGCGGACGTTGAGGGGGCGGAACGAGGCCTGCTGCTGCGCCTGCTGCTGCTGAGGCGGGGTGGGCTGGGCGGGCGAGTGGGCGGCAGGCGAGTGCGAGGCCGAGGCTGCCCCTTGTCCCGGGTACGGCTGCGAGCGGGGCGGGGCGTGGTGCTGCTGAGGGGCGGAGGAGGGAGGAGCCGGGGAAGCGCCCGCGGGAGGAGCGGGCGGTTGCGCCATGGCAGCTGGGGCTCTACTGCGCGGTAGACTGCGCTACTAAGCAGTCCTCCCCGGTAAAGCGAGGGAAGCGGCGGAGGCGACGGTGCTCTCCCCGGAGGACGAGGAGCTCATCACCCGATCCCGCTCTCCCGCTGGACAAGCCAGTCTCTGCCCAGCTCCAGTCGATTCACAGCCTCTCAATACCCCCGACCGGCGACTCGAACGCGCGCACGAGCTGCGATGGGCAAGAAGGCTCCTCCTCCGCCCGCTCCAGCGCCCGACCCCGCTCAGGACAAGCCAAAGCCCCGCAGGAAGGCAGGCGTGGGCATCGTAAAGTCGGGCAACGCCGGATCCAACAAGCCAACGCCCAGGAACTCGCACCGGGCGAAGCGCCGCCTCCGCCGCCCCTCTTCCGTCCGTCCTCCCCTCCCCGACTTTCTGGTTCTCGCACTTCTCGCTGACTAGAGCTCATTCCGACTCGCCCATTGCGCTTATCGACCAACTCGATACACTTCGACTCGCCCTCCCGCAGCGATCGGGTACAAGACGCCCATCTCGCTCCTCCAGGAGCGTTGCCAGAAGTCGGGATGGGAGCGCCCCTTCGTCGACCCCAAGCAGGGCACAACCCCCGGAACTTGGACCGCCGCCGTCACCCTGAGGCGCAAGCACCCAAAGAAGCCCGGCGAGATCGAGTCCGTCTACATGCGCCCGCCGCCTCGTTCGTCATGCTCTCCTGCCCTTGCTCCTCGAGCAAGCACTGACCTTCCTCTGCGACCCCGCAGCCCCCTCGCAGATCGCCGTCGAGAAGCGGAACGCGATGGAGGCAAAGTAGGCGCCTTTCTCCCGCTTCTTTCGTCGCTCGACCCGCTGACTTCTGTCACTTTGCAGGCACTGGGCAGCCGTTTACGCCCTCTTCCGCATCGCCAACAACCTCCGCCTGAACATGCAGCTCCCTCCAGCTACTCGTGGTGCGCAGCCGCTTCGTACCCCGTCTTCCGCCGTGCCGGCCTTCTCAACTCACCGTCCCGCTCTTCATAGACTACTGGGCCGCGCTCGAGAAGGAGAAGGCCGCCTCGACGCCGAACAAGCAGTGGCTGTGGTCCATCACCCCCTTCGAGACCGCCGCGGCCGCGCCTCCCCCTCCCTCCGCCGCACCCCCTTCCGCCGGCCCCTCCTCCGCGCGCCCGTCCCGCACCTCCTCCCCACTCGTCAACCTCGGCCAGCACTCCGCCTCCGCCTCCTCCTCTGCGGGACCCAGCTCCCGCGCCGCGACGCCCGCGCCTCTGCCCAAGTCGTGGGCCGAAGCGCCCGAAGTGCGGATGCCGACCGCGCTGCGGGACCTCGTCGAGCGGACGATCCGCGACGCGCTCCCGGACCTCGCCTCGCTCGAGGTCGACGCGCCCTCTTCGGCGGGACAGGATGACCACGCCGGGGACGACAGCGGCGCCTCGACGCCGGTGCGCTCCCCCGCCGAAGCGGCCCTCGAGGCCGAATTCGTCGCGCTCGGCTTCCGGCGCGGGCACGTCCTCCGCGCACTGGCGTACGTGCGCTCCTCGTCGGCCGCGCCAGCGCGGAACGACGTCCTCGCGCACCTGCACCTCCTAGTCCCCGAGTCGGACCTCCCGCCTGCGTTTCGCGACGCGCGCCCGCAGACGCGACGATCCGGAACGCGACGGCCAAGGACGCGGCGGAGCTTGGAAGGATGTGGCAGGCGGAGAGGGTGGCGCGCGAGCTTGGCACGCCGGTGGATTGGGTGCGGAGGGAGATGGACGCTGCGAGGGCGGCGGTGGGGGACGCTGCTGTTGGGGACGAGGAGCTCGAGGGCATGGTGGTGGATGTGCTGGCGAGGAGGCTGATGGACGTCCGTTCGATGCGGAGGACGACGAGCGCGACAAGCTCGGCGAGGAGGCCCTCCGCGCGGCATGGACGGCGGGCGCTGCGGGCCCGTCGCGCCTCGGCGCAGAGGAGAAGGATGAGCTCCGGCAGCGGCGCGACGACGAGCTTCTCGGGCTCGAGGGGCTCTTCGGCGCGCGCTTCCGCCGCACAAAGGACGGGATCGAGATCGCCGTCCCGCACAAGGGCGACCGCGTCTCGCTCCGCGTGCTCTTCCACCCGGCGTCGCTCTACCCCTCTCCGCATGCGCCGCCTGCGCCCGTCGCCCTCCCCTCCTTCTTCATCGCGTCGCCCACCCTCCCGCCCTACATCAGGCTGCACCTGCACACGCTCCTCGCGGCGCAGTTCCGCCCCTCCATCGCCGACGACGGCGCCGCGTGGCTCGACCTCGCCGAGGCAGGGTACGGTGGCGTCGTCGGCGAGATGGTGTCGTTCCTCGAGGCGCGCGTCCGCGTTGCGGTGGACAGCCCGCCCGACGCCCGTGAGGTCATGGACCGGCTTGTCCCGCCCGCGCAGCGCGTGCAGGCCCCGCTTGCGGGGGAGGTCGGCCGGCGGGTCACGCGCGCGCAGCAGCCGCAGCGGAGGGGCCCGCCAAGAGGGCTGAGGGCGAGCTCGGAGCAGCAGATGGCGCTCAAGCGCGCGTACGAGGAGCTTGTACGCTCGCAGGGGTACCAGCGCATGCTCGACGTAAGGAAGAAGCTCCCCGCGTGGGGTATGCGCGAGAAGATCGTCGAGCTGATCCGGAGCGAGCGCGTCGTGATCGTTTGCGGCGAGACGGGGTCCGGCAAGACGACGCAGGGTGCGCTCGCTTCCTTCCCTTTCATCGATGTTCCGCTGACCGTTTTCCGGTATGCAGTGCCTGCCTTCGTTCTCGAGAACGCCATCATGCGTGGCGAGGGCGCGACGACCTCGATCGTCGTGACCCAGCCGCGGCGAGTGAGCGCCATCGGCGTCGCGTCGCGCGTCGCCGCCGAGCGGTGCGAGGACCTCTCGCCCTCGAGCCACCCTCTGCCATCGAACCTCGTCGGGTACGCCATCCGCGGCGAGCGCCGCGCGGGGCCGGGCACACGCGCGCTCTTCTGCACGACGGGTGTCGTCCTCGCCCGCCTCGGCAGGGGAGGCGACCCCGACCTGCAGGGCATCTCGCACATCTTCATCGATGAGGTGCACGAGCGGAGCGTCGACTCGGACTTTCTCCTCCTCGAGCTGCGCGACATCCTCCGCCGCAACCCCAACATCAAGGTCATCCTCGTGCGCACTGCTTCTCCAATTTCGTGTCGGTGCCTGCTCATCGTCACGTCGGCTGCAGATGTCCGCTACCATCAACCAGAAGCAGTTCTCGGACTACTTCGGCGGCGCACCCGTGATCGAGATCCCCGGGTACGACCCCCCTTCCCTTCATCCACCCACCCGCACTGACATTGCTCCGTCTCGCAGCTTCACCCACCCCGTCGAGGACTACTACCTCGAGTCGTACCTCCCGTCGCTCCTCGCCTCGAACGCCTACCGCCCCTCGGGCAAGCCCGCGCGCAAGGCGACGCAGGCGCAGCTCGACCGCATGCGGAATAGTTTCCTCGACCGCGGCGTTGGCGAGAACGACGTTCGCGCGCTGCAGGCGCTCGAGCTTGCTTCTCGGGCGGAGAAGATCGACTTTGGCCTCGTCGGCGCGACGGTCGCGCACTGCCTCGAGCAGTCGCGCGACATCGGCGGCGACGTCCTCGTCTTCATGACGGGTGTGCTGGAGATTACGCGCTCGATCGAGGCGATCCGCGCGGCGGTGCCGTCCTCGACGCTTTCGTCGCTCCTCGTCCTCCCGCTGCACGCGAACCTCACGTCCCAGGAGCAGACGGCCGTCTTCCGCCCGACGCCGCGCGGCATGCGCAAGATCGTCGTCGCGACCAACGTCGCCGAGACGTCCATCACCATCGACGGGATCATCTACGTTGTCGATTGTGGGCGGGCGAAGGTCAACGCGTTCGACCCCGAGACGGGCATTACCAAGCTCGTCGAGGAGTGGACGTCCCGCGCGGGCTGCAGGCAGCGGAGGGGTCGCGCAGGTCGCACCCGGTCGGGGCAGTGCTACAGTCCGTCCCTTCTCACCCATTCTCGCCTTGCTTCCCAGCTGACATGGCCGCTTCTACAGAGCTTTTCACGCACTACACGGAGGAAAATACGATGCAGGCGCAGCCGACGCCCGAGATCCAGCGCACGCCGCTCGAGGCGCTCCTCCTGCAGATCAAGTCGACGCGGCCAACGGCCGACGTGCGCGAGTACCTCGGCAAGGCGCTCGACCCGCCCGACGTGCGCGCGATCGAGAGCGCGTGGGCGACGCTCAGGATGCTTGGCGCGGTGCAGAGCGACGGAGGGGAGGGCGCGAAGGGTGAGGGGCTGAGCGCGAGGCTGACCCCGCTCGGAATGCACCTTGCGATGATCCCGGTGGACGTGCGACTGGCGAAGGTACGTTTTCTTTCCACCACTAATCTGAGGCGCGAACTCACTGCTTCTCCCGCAGATGCTCGTCCTCGCCGCCGTCTTCCGCTGCCTTGACCCGGTTCGTCCTGCACTGGTCCGCACCACCCAGCTCCGCACTGACTGCTTCCTCCGCAGATGCTCACCATCGTCGCGATGCTCTCGAGCAAACCGTTCTTCCAGAACCCGTTCGAGAAGCGGACGAGGCGAAAAGTGCGTCCCTCTCGCGACTCACTATCCTTGCAGAGTGCTGACCGGTACGGCCGCAGGGCTCGCGCAGCCTTCTACACCGGGAAGTCGGACCTGCTGAGTGACGTCAAGGCGTTCGACGCGTGCATGGCGATCCGCAAGGAGGGCCACGCGACGCTTCGCAACTTCACCCAGGATGTGCGCCTCTCCGCTCTCCTTTGTTGCACCCCATGCTCACATCCGCTCTCGCAGAACTTCATCTCGTCGTCGACGTTCCGCGATGTCCTCTCGCTCCGGACCGACTACCTCTCGGCGCTCTCCTCCGTCGGCTTCGTCCCTCTGCGCGTCCGCGCCGACGACCCCACATTCAACGTCAACAGCCAAAACGAGAACCTCCTCAAGGCGATCATCTTTGCCGGCACGGCGAGGCTCGTTCGCGTCAAGCTCCCCAAGGCGGTCTTCGACAAGGGCATCTCGGGTGCGATCGAGCGCGAGAGGGAGAGCAGGGAGGTCAAGTACTACGAGCCCGAGGGTGCGTTCACTTCCTCGTCATATGCTTCCAGCCGCGTGCTGACTCATTCGCGAAAAGGCCGCGTCTTCCCGCACCCCGGCTCGCTCCTCTTCGAGGAGACCAAGTTCGCGACGCCCTTCGTCACCTTCTTCAACAAGCAGGTGACGACCAAGCCGTTCCTGCGCGACGTGAACGAGGTGCGCTCCGCTCCTCTTGCCTCATGAACTCCCGCTCACGGTCCGCCCGCCGCAGGTCCCGCTCTACGCCCTCCTCCTCTTCTCCGCCGGGCGCATCTCGATGGAGCTCGACCGCGGCGTGACGGTGCACCTCGGCGCGCGGGGGGAGCAGTGGGTGCACCTGCGCGCATGGCCGCGCATCGGCGTGCTCGTCAACGGGCTGAGGAAGCTCTTCGATGGGGAGCTCGAGGCGGAGCTGGAGGAGCCTGGCTTTGGCGGTGCGTCCCGCTTCTCCTCCTCCCGACTCTCAGTCTCTCTGTGTTGCTGGTCGTGTTCTAGCCGCGAGAACGCCCGCTGACGCTCTCTCCACCCGCCCGCAGGCCCCGTTTCTCCCGCCGTTCAGACCATGCTCGAGCTCATCTCGCGCGACGGCGGCCTGAGGTAGAACGTTCCGCAGTGCGTAGACGGTTTCGTGTGCAGAACGGGAGCCAAGCGCTTCGTCGGGGCGAGCTTTCGCTTGGGAAGGTCACGTGAGTCCGGGCGACTCCTCCCTTCGCCGCCTGCTTCTTCTCCGAGCCTGGAGAAGTTTTTGATGCTACTGGCGGTGCAAGCGTCGGTTGTACGGACTGCAGGCGCAAGGCAGGCTCTGCCATGCTCGACCCTCCGACAGCACTGTGTCTACTTGCGGATCCAGATGCTGGGTTGTGACGCTGTACTGAGTGCTTGGCAGTGGTAGCCGAGCGCTACAAGTGCAGCGGGGTGCGTGTCTCGGAGAAAAGACTTGGGCAGCGCGCGAGGGCGCGCTCGACCCGGCGGGCGCTCCTTCGTCCTCCGTTGTTGTCGCATCCCCCGAGCACCATGGTCGCTGCTATCGCTGCCAACTTCTTCTCTGGCGCGTTCGCCACCCCGGCCCTCCCGAGCTTCTCGCTCGGCGGCGTCGCGGCGTCGGTTGTCGACGGTGCGTCCAGCTTGCTCCTCGCTCGTCACCCGCAGAGTCCCCCAGCGCTCACCACGCCCCGCGCGCACCTGCAGACGCGAAGGCCAAGGCCGATGCCCTCTCCCAACAGGCCTCCCAGGCTGCCTCGGTGCGTACCCGTCGTCGTCGCGCTTCTCTCGACCCCGTTGCCCTCGGCCGCACTCGGGGTTGTTGCCTCGCGCGCATTCGCTCACCCGTGCACTCGCCCGTCTCTCCCATGTGCAGTCGGCCAGCGACAAGGCCCAGGGTGCGCTCCAGGCTGCGTCGACCTGTGAGTTTGCCCGCTCTCATCGCCGGCGCCCTATCGCTGCCGCCGGCTCAGCGTATCCCGATCACGCCGCTGATGCTTCGCGTTCCCGCCCCGTCCTGCAGCGGCTGCCAAGACCGCGTCGAAGGCTGCCCCCGGCAAGATCGAGCTCTACTCGGGCAAGTACTACTACACCTGCGCGCTCGGCGGTGCCGTCGCGTGCGGTGCCACCCACGCCTTCGTCACCCCGCTCGACCTGGTCAAGTGCCGCAAGCAGGTGCGTCTCTGCATTGTTTGGAGCGTGTTCCTCGGCAGAAACTGACGAGGGCGCGCCCGCGACGACAGGTTGACAAGAACCTCTACAAGAGCAACATGGACGGCTGGAAGAAGATCCACGCCACCGAGGGCGGCCTCCGTGGTCTCTAGTGCGCCCTGAGAGTGATCTGTTTGTGCGAGTGCGGCAAGACTGACGTGTGTGCGCCTTGCAGCACCGGCTTCACCCCGACTCTCATCGGTTACTCGATGCAGGGCTCGGCCAAGTACGGCTTCTACGAGTTCTTCAAGAAGACCTACAGCGACATGGCTGGCCCGGAGAACGCCGTTAAGTACAAGGACGCCATCTTCCTCGCCGGTTCCGCCTCGGCCGAGTTCCTCGCCGACATTGCCCTCGTCCCCATGGAGACCGTCAAGGTCCGCATCCAGACCACCTTCCCGCCGTTCGCCTCGGGCGCCGTCTCGGTGTCCAGAAGGTCGTCGCCGCTGAGGGCGCCGGCGCGCTCTTCAAGTCGCTTCCGTCGCTGTGGGGGAGGCAGATCCCCTACACGATGATGAAGTTCTGGTGCGTACCGCTTTCACTTCTCCTCGCCTACATTTACTGACGCCTCTCCTCCGCAGGTCGTTCGAGGCTACCGTCGCCGCCATCTACAACGCCATCGGCAAGCCCAAGGAGGCGGGTGCTCTTTCTCTCGCCTCTCCGCTGCAGATCCTGACTCCTCTTTGCGCCGCACAGACCTACAACAAGCTCGAGCAGCTCGGTGTCTCGGCCACCGCCGGGTGAGTCTCCTGGCTCTTCCCGCCGCGGACTTGCCGAAGCTGACTCCTGTCTCTCGCCCTCAGTTACATCGCCGGTGTCTTCTGCGCCGTCGTCTCGCACCCGGCCGACACCATGGTCTCGAGTGCGTACTTGCCGTGTCCCGCCGCGTCCGTGCGGCCCGCTAACTCTGGTCGCCGTCTGCACTCCCCTCGTACCCTCCTTGTCCGCCCCTGCACTCGTCCACAGAGCTCAACGCGCCGCTCAAGCCTGGCCAGACCAAGCCGTCGGTTGGCTCGATCTACTCGGAGATCGGCTTTGCTGGTCTTTGGGCCGGCCTCGGAACTCGCATCGTCATGATCGGTTTGTTGCTCGTTCTGGAAGTCCCGAGACGGACCCAGCTGACTCGTACGGACCCGCAGGTACCCTCACCGCGCTCCAGTGGCTCCTGTACGACTCGTTCAAGGTCTACATGGGCCTCCCGACGACTGGTGCTGCCGAGCCCAAGAAGTAGATCTCCCCATTTCTCCTGCAATCTTCCCGGCTGTTTACTGCGACCCGCCGAGCTACCGCATAGTGTGGGAGGGGTCAGGAAGAACCGGTTACCATGTCCGTGCTCCCACCAGCACTCGGTGGCACTCATCCTCTTGGTCGAGCCCTTTCCCCCATTCTTCCGCTTCCTTGCTCCCCCCACTGCAAGCACTGCAGTACATCTCGCTCGACAGTTGCTAACCCTGCTGTCCGTGCGGAAAACATGCGGGAGCGACTTGGGAAGGTCGAGGGTGACAGCATCCTCAACCCGCTGCGGCTGCTTGCCCGGCTTCCATCATCGCTCGACCCTGCCTCCGCACTCCCGTTGGCTGGCTCCTTCGTCCGTGGACTTGCCATCGCACGGACCCTGCTCTCCTCTCTCTTCGGTACCTGCTCCGCTCCCGCTCGTTTCCTTGCTTCCTCCCCTTGGCTACACTGGCTCACCATGCCCACCGTCGAGCTCACGGTCCGCGCTACCTTCTGTTCGACTCGGACGGCACCCTCATCGACTCGACGCCTGCCGTCCGCGCGACCATCGCCGCAGTTCAGGGTTGACCCGCGCGAGTTCGCCGCCGCCCAGCACGGCACGCGCGCAAAGGACCTCTTGCGCAGATTTGCGAGGGTGCCGAAGCTTGGGAGCGAGATGAGCGAGGAGGAGCTGGATGAGGCGGTCGAGGAGCTGGAGAGGGAGGTGGGGAGGACGGCGAAGAGGATGGCAGACGAGGGGAAGGGCGGGATCGTGATGCTTCCGGGCGTTGAGGAGCTGCTCAAGGGGCTTGGGGAGGGCGGCGCGCGCTGGGGAATCGTTACTTCCGGTGCGTCTCCCCTCTCCTCCGTAGAGCGCATCACACTCATCCGCCTTGCACAGCCACCCGTACGCACGCCTGCGCAGCGCCGACGCCGCCGGCGTTGCCTCGACGGTGCCAGCCGTCCCCGTGCTCGTGACAGGCGAGCTCGTGGACAAGGGCAAGCCTGACCCGTAGCCATACCTCGCCGGCCTGGACGGCGCGCTCCGCCCTCTCTCCATCGCCCTTGTGCTGACTACCATACCAACAGAGCTGCGCAAGCTCGACCCCACGCTCGAAGCCAAGGACGTTCTCGTCATCGAGGACGCGCCCTCCGGCTTGCAGAGTGGCCATGCCGCAGGCTGCCGCATTCTCGCCGTCAGCACCGGTCCTGTATCCGCTGACGAGGTGGCCAAGGCAGCTGCCGAGATCGAGGGCGCGCTGGTCGTGCGCGACTTGACGAGGTGCGTCGGTGCTGCGCTGGGACGGGAGAGAACTGACCTTGACGACGGTGAGCAGCATCGAGCTCGTCTCGTGCGACGGCCAAGGTATCAAGCTGCGCGTACAGACTTTGGGCAACGAGCAGTAGACGGGACAGAAGCGAGCAGAGCATCGTAGCTACAAGGGTGTCGGGTTGTCCCTGCCACGAGGACGATGAAGCAGAGAGCGTTCCAAGCCTACAGCAGCTTGACGTCGACCTCGTCATGCCGCAGGCCATCGGTGCGTCCTCAGCGAAGAAGCGAACCACCCGAGTCTCATCGCGAGGTTGGGGAGGAGATGAGCGAGCGCACAGCGGGACACGACAAGAGCCAGCTCGCCGACACGCTGTGCCCTAGCGGAGCTGGTCAGATCAGTCGTATGATCTCAGCCGGGATGCGCGTGATGAGCGAGGAGGAGAGCCGCGGGTCTTCATCAGCAACCCTCCTCCCCTCCGCCACGCCCCCGCTTGAGCCCCTTTCCTGCGCGCCAGTACCTTCAGAGAGCACACACTGTCCCCAAGAGCACACCCGCCCCCCTCCCCGTCGAGGAGGAAGCCACGCACCGCCTCATCAATGGCGACCCACCACCGCGTCCTGTCGGGCGCCGCAGCCCTCGTGAACTGCCTCACGGCCGGCGGTGCGCACTCGATAGACCCCGTATACACGCCCGTGCTGACGCGCGCCCGCCCGCAGCGCCGTTCACCTTCCCGCTGTGGTCCCCCCACCTCCAGGCGACCCTCCGACTCAACTCGTCGCAGCTCAACCTCGTCGCCTCGTCCGCCATCCTCGGCGAGTACGCCCTTGCCGCCTACTTCGGCGCCCTCGCCGACAAGCGCGGGCCCGGCGCCGTCTCGTTCGTCGCCGCCGCCCTCTTCGCAGCCGGGTTCGGGACCCTCGTCTGGCGGTACGAGCAGGCGCAGACGGGCGGGGGCGCGATCTGGGACGGCGAGTGGCTCGTGCTTGCGTTCTGCTGGTTCCTCGTCGGGTGCGGCACGGCCGCGTCGTACTTTTCGGGCATCATCTCGCTCGCCAAGTCGACCCCATCTCGCCACTCTGGCCTTGGTGCGTCTCCGCTTGCATGCTAGTTTATTCAGCGAGTGACGGGTCAAGGCGCGGCCGCTGACCCCCGCTGACCATTCCCGCACCGCAGCAATCGGCGTCCCCTGCGCCGTCTTCGGTCTCTCGCCCCTCTTCCTCTCCACCATCGCTTCCTTCTTCACCACCGCGAGCGATGCCCCCAACCATGGCGACGAACTCGAAGTCGGCAAGTATCTCGCCAGCCTCGGCATCCTCCTCACGCTCGTCAACCTCGTCGGCGGCTTTCTCGTCAAGGAGCTACCGTGGGCGGAGAACATCGACAAGCCGTTCGTCGACGCCGTCGAGCCCTTCGACGCAGACCGCCTCGGCCCGAGCGGCACCGACTCGGGCTTTGTCGCGTCGTCCACTTCGTCGGTCGACGAGCCAGCGAGCGAGCGCACCGCGCTCTTGAAGCGCAACGGCGCGGCGTCGCCTGCCATACCTGCGCAGAGCGAGCCACTGCGCGCATTCATCACGACCGCGTCATTCTGGCTGCTCGGCGGCGTCGTCTTCCTCGCGACCGGACCCGCTGAGATGTACATGGCGAGCCTCGGCGCGATTGTCTCCTCCCTTGCCGGATCCCGCTCGCTTCACCCCGGCCGGACGAGCGCCCTCGCCCTCCGCAAGCGCCACATCGCGCTCCTCTCCATCGCCAACACCGCCTCGCGCCTCGTCGTCGGCGCCGCGTCCGATTACCTTGCTTCCTCCGCAACGAGCAGTTCCGCCGAGACGAAGGACCGCCAGCCGGCCTGGCGCAAGCACGTCCGCCTCATCTTCGTCGCGGCGGCGTGCGTCGTCCTTGCGGCAGCGTACGGCTGGGGCGCGACGGGGTTGTCGACGCCTGCGGGCCTCTGGATCGTCACGCTCGGTGCGTTTCCGTTTCAATCCGCTCAGAGTTGGAGGAGAAACTAACGCGTATGCATACCTGCAGCGACAGCGGTCGCATACGGTACCGTCTTCACGCTCACGCCTGCACTCGTCCGCGCGCGCTGGAGCGTCGCCGACTTTGGGCGCAACTGGGGGCTCCTCACGTGCGTCTCTCCACCCCTCCACCCTCTCGTGCGCTCGCTGACCCGCCCGTCGCACGCGCAGGTGGTTCTCCGCGCTCGGCGCGCTCCTCTTCACACCGCTGTTCGGCATCCTCCGCGACCTCGCGACGGACGGGAGCGGGCCCAGCTCGTCGTGCACGCGCACGGGGTGCTACCGACCCATCTTTGCCCTCGCGGCCGTGAGCGCGGCGCTGGCCGCTGCGCTCGTTGGCGTGCTTGCGAAGCGGTGGGCGCGCCGCTGATAGAGGGGCGGGTCTCGCTTGTTGTGCTGTCACTGTTATGTCGTTGTTATCGCCCCCGTTGTGCTGCTGTTAGACCCCTGCTTGTAGAAGTGTACTCTCGAGTAACCCGAGTATTGTCCGAATAGTGCGCGCAGTTGTATTCCGCTGCCGGCCACTCCAAGTTGCCGAGCAACAAGGCGCTGCACCTCGCCCTCTTGCTCTTCTCCTCCCTCACGGTCTCGCTGCCCCCGCGCACCTCGTACAGCAGCACCCCATGGCCGTCTTCATCGCGGCAGGCAAGCGCACGGCGTTCGGCGCGTTCGGTGGCGCCCTCAAGAACTACACGGCCTCGCAGGTGCGCGTCGTCCTCCTGGCGGGCTGAGGGGATGTTCTCTGCGCTCTAGAGACTGGTCCCGCAAAGCATTACCACCCTCCAGCCGCCCACACGCTCTACACGCGATGCTGACACCCCACTTCGCGCCGACCAGCTCGGCGGGTTCGCGGCCAAGGCGGCGCTCGCAGAGCTTCCCGAGGGCACGCAGGTCGACTCGGTCATCTTCGGGTGCGCCCCCGTCCTCCCTTTCCCGCGCAACGCCCGCTGACCACCCTCACCCCGCCTCGGACCCGGTTCGACGTGATTGCAGCCAGGTCCTCTACTCGGACCCCTCGGCCGCCTACCTCGCACGCCACGTCGGCCACCATGCGGGCGTTCCCGTGCATGTCCCTGCGCTGACCGTCAACCGGTGCGCCGCCGTCTTCCCTTCCGAGAGACTCGCGAGGCGAGCAATCCCGGGTTGCTGACAGGCGATCTTCGCGCGCGCAGCCTCTGCGGGAGCGGCTTCCAGGCCGTCATCAACGCGGCGCAGGAGATCAAGCTCGGCGAGTCGCACGTCGTCCTCACCGGCGGCACGGACAACATGTCGCTCTCGCCCTGTGCGTCCTCCCTCGCTCCTTCGCTCGCGGCGAGGTTTCCGGAACAGACAACTGACGCAGTACGACACACACAGACACGCTCTCGGGCTCGTCTCGCTTCGGCAACAAGTACGGCGTCGACCTCAAGCTCGAGGACTCGCTCGCGCAGGCGCTGACGGACCGCGTGCCTAACCCGACGTGCGTTCACTCCTCCTCCCGGTCTCCAACTCCCTCCGAGCTGTGATACTGACTCTCCCACCTGCAGACCGATGGGCATGTAGGCCGGCCTCACTTGGATTCACCGCACCTCATCTCAGAAGGCTGACCCTGCATCCCCTCGTAGCACGGCCGAGAACTTGGCGCAGAAGTACGGCATCTCGCGCGAGCAGTGCGACCAGTACGCGCTGCAGAGCCAGCAGCGGTGGAAGAAGGGTGCGCTCCGGCGTCGTTGCGCCTCCCTCACCTGGCCATCTATGCTGACCCGTCTCTCCCGCAGCACTCGACTCGGGCGCCTTCGAAGCCGAGATCACGCCGGTGCAGCTCCCACCGAAGAAGCGCGGCGGCGAGCCGATCACCTTCTCGCAGGACGAGCACCCGCGCCCGCAGGCGACGCTCGAGCAGCTCGGCCGCCTCCCCGCCGTCTTTGCAAAGAACGGCACCGTCACTGCTGGTAACGCGAGCGGATCTGCGACGGCGCGGCGGCGAACGTTGTTGTCAGCGAGGAGGCCGTCAAGCGCTATGGGCTGAAGCCCCTCGCGAGGGTCGTGGCTTACCACATCAACGCGGTCGACCCGAACATTATGGGTGCGCGCGCTCCACCTCATTTCTAGCGCTCGTACTGACGATGTTGGTGCAGGCATCGGCCCCGTCGAGGGTATCCGCGGCGTCCTGAAGAAGGCGGGCATGAAGATTGAGGACATCGACGTGCGCGCTCTCCTCACCTTCCGCTCGCTCGTCGTACTGAACCGCTCGGTGTACAGCTCTTCGACATCAACGAGGCGTTCGCGGCGCAGTGGCTCGCGGTGCAGAAGGAGCTTGGCCTCCCGAATGACAAGTCGAACGTCAACGGCGGTGCCATCGGTGCGCACTCCCTTTCCTCCTCTGCGCCGTCCTCCGCTCACGCCCTACCTTCGCGCACGCAGCCCTCGGCCACCCGCTCGCAGCGTCCGGCGCGCGCATCACCAACAACCTCGTCCACTCGCTGCACCGGCTCAACAAGCGCTTCGCGATCGGCTCGGCGTGCATTGGCGGCGGGCAGGCGACGACGATCCTCTTTGAGCGGGTGTAGACGCGGAGAGGGAGCGAACGACTGAAGAATGCTTGATCCGTGAGCGTAGGCGCGCGGTGAGAGCGAGCTGAGTAGGAGAGCGGAGCGAGCGACGAGGCTCGCTCGGAAAGGCGCACGGCCTCTGCCTACGTAGGGAGAGGCTTTTCAGCGGTGTAGGGCGTGCATGGCAATGCGGAATTCGCGGCTCTGCGGGATGTCAGTCCGTGCGAGGTTGAGTTTGTGTCGACGCGCGTCGGACGCGTCTGGACGCTCCCCTCCTCCCTCCCGCCGCCTTCCTCCCCTCTCCTCAGCCTCTCGAGATGTCGCAGGCCTCGCAGCAGTCCCAGCAGGATGACGGCTACGCCGAGCGCACCCTCCCGCAGTCCGTCAACGCCCTGATGGTGCGCTTCGTCCCCCTCGCCCTCGCTGTTGTTTGGTCACCCCTCTCGCCTCGCCACGCCCCTGCGCGGGCACGCTGAGCAGCTGATGATTCTGCTACGGGACCACAGGCGCATGGGCTATCGGCCAAGGACTGCCAGAAGCTCACCGAGGCCGGGTACGCCACCCTCGAGGCGGTCGCCTACACCCCGAAGAAGATCCTCTGCCAGGTCAAGGGCATCTCCGAGGCAAAGGCCGACAAGATCATCTCCCAGGGTGCGTCCTCGCTCGGACCAGGTTGCTGCTCGCGAGGGAGGAGACGAGCGAGCTGACCCGGACCTCGTCCCCTTCGCGCAGTGACCAAGATGATCCCGATGGGCTTCACCACCGCGACCGAGTTGTGCGTTCCTTCCCTCTTCCTGCTCTCCTCGAGCTCACTCGCCCGCTTGCAGCCACGCCCGCCGCGCCGACCTCGTCACCATCACCACCGGCTCGACCGCGCTCGACAACATTCTCGGCGGTCCGTCTCCTCCTGTCGCTCTACTTCCACCGGTCGGAGCTGACGAACAACTCGCTACAGGCGGCATCGAGACAGGCGCGATCACCGAGCTGTACGGCGAGTTCCGCACGGGCAAGAGTCAGATCTGCCACCAGCTTGCTGTCACTTGCCAGGTGCGCCGCCCCCGTTCCTTCCTTCCGGTCCGCACAGCTAACACACTCACACCCGCAGTTGCCCTGCGACATGAAGGGCGGTGAGGGCAAGTGCCTCTACATCGACACGGAGGGCACCTTCCGCCCCGAGCGCCTGCTCGCCATCGCCGAGCGGTATGGCATGAACGGCGAAGACGTCCTCGACAACGTCGCGTACGCGCGCGCGTACAACGCCGACCACCAGTCGCAGCTGCTCGTCCTCGCCGGCGCGATGATGTCCGAGTCGCGGTGCGTCCCGCTCCTCCCGTCCGTGCATCCGCCCGTACTGACTCTTCCGCACCCCCGCAGCTTCTCGCTCATCATCGTCGACTCGGTCACCTCGCTCTACCGCACGGACTACTCGGGGCGCGGCGAGCTCTCGGCGCGGCAGATGCACCTCGCCAAGTTCCTCCGGAGCCTGATGCGCCTCGCCGACGAGTTCGGCGTCGCCGTCGTCGTCACGAACCAGGTAGTCGCAAGCGTCGACAACGCGCCGGGCATGGCGGCCGACACGAGGAAGCCGATCGGCGGCAACATCATGGCGCACGCGAGCACGACTCGGTGCGTCGAGCGGCTCCTCCCTCAGGTCTCGAGCTCTTCATTACCGGTGCTGACTTGTACGCGTCCTGTTCGTGCACAGCGTCTCGATGCGCAAGGGTCGCGGGCCGGAGCGCATTGCGCGCATCGTCGACTCGCCGTGCATGCCCGAAGCGGACGGCAAGTTCCAGATCACGGCGCAGGGCATCACCGACGTCTCGGACGGCAAGGACGGCGCCGACGAAGAGGACTAGCGCCCGACTCTTCCGCTTCCTCTCGCTCGTCGTGCTCTCCCCGTTCTGTGCCCGCTTGTTGTCCTCCACTCCTCCCTCTTCCCCTCCCGAGCTTTGCGGTACTTTCGCCTTTCCTCCGCCCGGTCTGTACCCGTTCGTCCCGCACACCCGTTATCGCCTTCCCGCAGTACTGTACTCCCACCTCCCGCTTAGCCTTCGCAACGTCCGCTCGCATCCGCAGCACCTGTTCAAGCGATCGGTCTGTGCAGTCCGCAAAGCAAGCTACGTCCCTCCGTCCCTTCCGTCCCATCCCCGCTCAGCCGAGCCGCGCCTTCAAGCCCTCGACCACCTCCCTCAGCGCCTTCACCTCGCCCTCGACGCGCTCGCGCTCCTCCCTCTCCTGCTCCAACTCCTCCGCAAGCTTCGCCGCCCTCCCCTCCGCGCGCACGACACGCTCCGCCAGCCCGTCCCCGTCGAGGCGCACGGCCTCGCCCCGCTCGAGCGCGCCGACCCGCCCCTCGAGCGCTCCAAGCCGTCGGCGTGCCCGCCCGCGCCCCCGATCTGGTTCGCCATCGCGCCGTGGCGCTCCCCGAGGTCGTGGACGTAGGCGTGGAGGTGCATGTAGTCTGCGCGGGTCACGACGTCCGCGGGTGCGGGTGCGGGTGCGGGTGCGGGTCCGGGTCCGGGTGCATCGGTGCTGGGCCCGGGGGCGAGCCCGAGGCCGGAGGAGGTGGAGGGGAGGGGAGGGAGACCGCCCGACGGGAGGGCGGGAAACCCCGTGGCGGCAGCGGTCGGGAGGGCGGCGGTTGAGAGGGCGGCGGAGGAGCGGCGCCGCTTTGACGGGCCGGGAGCGGCGGAGGCGGACGGGGTGCGCTTGCGGGAGGTTTTGCGCGGGGGGCGCTCTGCGCACCGGGGAGGAACGAGTAAGGGTTTGTGAGCGAACGGAGGAGAAGGGGAGAAGGGGGACGCACCATGTGCGACGTCAGCCCCGGCTGCAGCGGGCGGCTCTGCATAGCTCGTCGGCGCCGGCGCCGCGTGACCGCGCGAGGTGCTCGGCCCTGGCGTCGCGGACGCAGAGGGCTTGCGCTTCCGGGGCGACTTGGGCGAGCGGGGTGCTGTGAGGTGATGGAGGTGAGTGCGCTGCTCAACGGGAGGGCGCAGGAAGGAAGGAGGGACGCACCCGCCCTTGAAGCGCGCTCGTCCTCACTCGAAAGCCCCGCATCGTCGTCCTCAATGCTAGCGAACTGGTCGCGGTAGCTCGAGCGCATCGTCGTCTTGCGGCGCACGCGCCCCGTGACCGAGTATACGGGCTCCTCCGCCTCGAGCGCCGCCTTCTCCTCGCGGGCCGCCTGCGCATGGTTCGCCGCCTGCGCACGGAGTCTCGCCTGCGCATCGGCAATGGCGCGCCAAGATCGCTCGACGTGTACGCGCTGTAGTCGACCTCCGGCGCGCGCCGCGTGCTATAGAACACGGGCTCGTCGTTCGCCTCGTCCTCGAGGTCCGACGTCGACTGGCGTGCAATAGACGCCTGGAGCCTCGCCTTCGCCTCGGCAATCGCTTGCTGGATGGCGTCACGCATAGCCGCGTGCTGCTCCTCGGCGCTGACCTTTGGCAAGCTCGTCTCGCGAGGGGCGCGTTCGCTGTGCGCGCGCGCTTCGCAGGGCGGGGCGAGCCCTCCGCCTCCGCCGCCGCCGCCGCCTCGTCGTTGTCCGCGGCGGGGACGGCGCGCGCAGGTGCCTTCGCCCGCACAGGGGGCGGGTCGACAAACGGCGCGACCCACGTGGAGCTGTCGTGCGAGTCGTACCCCGCGGGGAGGGGCACGCGGTACGCGAGGGACTCGCCCGGGAGGATCGCGAGTGCGCGGGTGAGGCTGCGCGGACAAGCGGGTTAGCGCGCGGGGAGGAGCAGGAGGCGGAGACGCACGGGATGTCGGCGAGGATAGAGGGGTGCTGCTGCTGCCAGGAGCGGAAGAGGAGCTTGGCGAGCTCGAGCGCGTCGGGGTCGAAGTACGACTCGTGGAGGGTGTCGAGGTGGGCGACGACGGACGTGTGGGCACCTGCGGGTGCGGGAGGGGTTCAGACGTGTTAGAGCAAGGGAGCGGGAGAGGCCCACCCTGGACGGCACCGACGAAGCAGAGGGAAACGTCCGAGCCTTCGGCGTGTTCCCAGCGCTGGATCTCGATCTGCGGGAGTGAAGGCGGTCAGTCCGGTTACTTGCACCGCGACGTGGTGTACTAGTGTACCTTCAAGCTCCTCAGTGAGGCAGCGCGGATCACCACGCTCAGCGCATCGCCGTCGTCCGCAGCGGCGCTCTCCTCGAACAGCTCGAGGCCCGCGCTGGTGATGGCGAGACTGACGGACGGTCCGCCCTGCCGCGGCACGTTGCAGACGACGTCAGTGACGACGACCACGCCGGCCTTGACGGGGAGCGAGACGCGGGAGGGCTTGGGCGGGGGGACGTTGTAGTCGCCGATGGAGGAGAGGGCGGCGGGGAGGGCGCCGGATGCCTCCTGCTGCGACTCCGGCTCGCCTGCCTGTTCCTGCTGAAGTAATGACTTGGCCGAACGGCCTTTTGGCTGCTTGCGTGCGGTGCGGGCCATGCAAGGCGGGAAGGGAGATGAAGACGAGCCGAGTGGGGAGGACGAGGTGGGAGCGCGTCGTTCGAGTTCGCGCGCGGCTGTGTGGGGTGTGCGAGTCCCACTGAGCTGTCCAGACTGTAGGAGGAGCAGCACGAGCGGGTTGAGCGGGGTGGTCGGGAGGAGAGCGTCGACGGCGGCGGAGTCTCCTGTTCTCCCTCGACCGCTCTCCCGCTTGACTGCTTTCAAGGCCACATACAGCACCGCACAGCTCCAGCAAGACCCACCCACTGCCCCGCCGCACTCTCCTCCTTTCGACCGCGTCCCTCCGCCACCCTCGCTCCCCTCGGCACCCGTCTTACGCTGGCCATGCCGCCCAAGCAGCCCCAGGCCATGAGCCAGAAGCGCATCGCAAAGGAGCTCAACGACCTCAAGAAGGACGCCCTCCCCCAGGGTTGCGAGGCGGGCGTCATCTCGGACGACAACGTCTACGAGTGGCACGCTCGCATCGGTCCGCGCACGCCTTCATTCTCTTCGTGCGAGTAGTGGGACTGACCTGCTTGACTGCGCAGACGGACCGCCCGACTCGCCTTATGCTGGCGGCCAGTTTCAGCTCCACATCGTGCTCCCGTCCGAGTGCGTTCCTCTCTCCCCCGTTCGCTCGTATTCTTCTTTGCGCGCTCGGGACACTCCTTGTACCCGGAACGTGCTACAGCCCTGCAAGCGCGGGCGAGCTGGGACATCGCGATCACGGGACTGGGCTGACCCCGCTCATCCTCTGCGCAGCTACCCGTTCCGCCCGCCCAAGGTCACTTTCCAGACCAAGATCTACCATGCCAACATCAACGCTCAGGGCGGCATCTGCCGTGAGTCGCCCCCTCCGATCCTCTGCGAGCTGTGCATGAGGCTGACCTCGTTCATCCTCCTCGCAGTGGACATCCTGAAGAACCAGTGGTCGCCTGCTCTGTACGCACCCTCTCGTCGCCACTTCACAGCAGCGTGGACTGACAAGCGCCGCGTTCCGCAGCTCGATCGTCAAGGTCCTCCTCTCCGTCGCCTCCTTGCTCGCCGACCCGAACCCTCGTGCGTTCTCCACCGCTCCTCTCCGTCTGCCCGGCGCTGACGCCGTTAATCATGGTCTAGACGACCCGCTCATGCCCGACATTGCGCAAAAGTACCTGAAGAACCGCAAGGAGCACGACCGGATGGCGAAGGAGTGGACTCGTGCGTTTCTACTCTTGCCGCTATCAGCTGCTCCCTCGCTGACTGCCCTCTCCGCCAGAGCGCTACGCGACGCCCGTGCGCAAGGTCGCGCCTGCGGGCAGCAGCACCAAGGACAGCAAGAAGGAGGTCGAGGTCCTCGTCCTGGACTAGAGCCTCTCGCCGCGTCTGCCGATCTGTACCCGCGTCCCTCCCGTTCTCCGCATGTTCATACCCAGCCCCGTCACGCTTCTCCACCTTACGCAGCTAGCCTGAGTACCCCGTCTCCCTCCCTCCCCGGCCCGTCTACGTTGTACCCGCTCGTTCTGCATGCCCTCTCTCCCCCTTCCGCTCCGTCCTCTCCCGCCCGTACTCTCCCTGGTGCTTGTACTGCCTTCGCAACGCGCGTCCGTCCCTCTCCCCCTCTCTCGCTGCCCACCGCGCGCCGCGCATCCCCCGCGCTCCGCGAGCCACTCGCGCAGATCTTCACGCTCAACCTCCTCGTACGCGTCCCTCCCGGCGGCGGAGCTCCTGAACTCAGTCGACGCGTCCAGCGCGCTCCAAGAGGGCAGGGCGCGTTTGCACGCTCATCCTCGCGCGCGCAAGAAGTCCAGCGTGTTCGCTCCCCCTCCCTTTCTCCCTCCCCCTCTCACCGCTCGCTTCCGCTCCCCTCCGCTGCGCACCGACGCTCCAGCAAAAACGAGTGTCCATATACAGACGAACCAGTCGGGCGCTGCTCAATAGCTACACAGGCAAGACGGGCGGGCAGTCGGCATCAACTTCGGGCGACGGGGCGGGGGGGTATCCAAGCTGACAAGCGGGCGGGCACGGGGAGGCGCAAAGGAGGGTCGCGAACGTGATTATAGGCGGCGAAGAGGGTAAAGCGGGCGAGGGGGGTTATCGGGTGGGGGTGCTCGGGAGGAGGAGGAGGGTGCAGCCGCTCCCTCACTCGGTGCGCGTGCGGCGCCCGGCGCCGCGCGCACCGTACAGCAGCTGCTGGCGCTCTGCGCTCGGGTCGTACTCGTCGTCGTCGTCGACGACGCGTGCGCGGCTGCGGCGTGCGGGGGCCGCCTGTGCAGGCGCGGCGAACGCACGCTCCGAGTCGTCCTCGGTCACGTACTCGCCCTCGCCTTCGGCGTCGGCGTCGGCGTTCATGTCGCCCTCTGCGTCGCCGTCGGCGCTCTGCGCGCCGTTGCCCGCGTGCTGGACGGCAGCGTCGAAGCTCTGCTCGCGGCTCCGGCCGGCGTCGCCTGCGCCGCTACCAGGGGTGGGCGCAGCGGGCGCGGCCCACGAGCGCTCGCGCTGGACCTCCTCGAGCCGCTGGCCGAAGCAGTCCTGCAGCGCGGCAGAGAACTCGGCGTCCGTCATCCCCGGCTCGCGGTGGATGCGGAGCTGCGCGCGCCGTCATCAAGGCTCGTCAGTCTCTTGCTTCTCTCGCGTACGAAGGAAGATCAGGACGCACGTGCTGGTTGAGATTATCGTGGCGGCTGAAGAGGCGCTTGCACGTCGGCCACTGGCACTGGAACGGCTTCTCGTTGGTGTGGATCGAGCGGATGTGGCGCTTGAGGTGCTCGCTCCGCTTGAAGCACTTGCCACAGCCGGGCACCTTGCAGAGGAAGATCTTCTTGATCTTGCCCGTCTTGGTCGTCCCCGCCCACGCAATCTGCGCCTCGGTCGGCTCGCCGTTCGGGTCGACCTCGTCCGCGCCGAGGTCCGTCTTGACGGGCGGCCGGCGCCCGCGCGATCTCTTCGTCGGCAGCGCGGCGAACTCGTCGTCGGTGGGGAGGATCGCTGTGTGCTGCATCGTCGCGTAGGCTTGCCGCGGCGAGCGCCGATCGCGCTCCCCGACGGCGAGTACGCCCCGGGCGCGAGCATCGACTGCGGCGAGGGGTGGAAGATGGTCGACGCGATGCGGCGACGCGCCTTTCCGCCGCCCGACGGCGTCGACGCCTCGTCGTCGTCGTCGTAGCCCGTCACGGCACGCAGCGTGGTCTTGCTCGCATTGTTGAGCTTGAGCCCGCGGATCGTCTTCTCGCTGTCGGTCTTGGTCGGGCGAGGCATCGCGCCGACGACGACGACGACGACGAGCCGAGGGCCGGCGAGCCGTCGAGGCGCAGACCCGAGACGCCGCCGAGCTCGTTCGAGCTCGTCGAGCGCGCGAGCTCTCCCGAGCGGTCCATCTGCGGCGACGAGTAGTACCCGCTGTCGCCGCCCGCGTTGACGAACGCCGGGTTGATGTGGTGGCCCTCGTAGTCGGACGCATTGCCGCCGTTCGACGGGTGCGACGACTCGGTCGACTCGGAGAAGGACGACAGGCCCGACTGGTTCGACTCGGAGCGGATCATCATCCCGCCCGGGTGGTGCGGCGAGTAGTACACCATGTGCGCCGGCTGCTGCTGCTGGTGGTGCTGCGGGCCGCGCGACGAGCCCGGCGGCGGCGCGAACGCCCGCGCGTGTTGGCCCGCCGGCGACTCATCGCCGTTCGCGCGCGGCTTGGCCCACTCGAGCGGCAGGCCGGGCGGGCCGGCCGCGTACGATGCGCGCGCGAGCGGGTGCGCGGGCGCCGAGGCGGTGCCGAACGTGTACGGGCGGTACTGCACGAAGGGGTGGGCGGGGCCGGGCGCGGGCGGCGCAAACTGCGACGACCCGCCGGGGTGGTGGTGGTGGATCTGTTGCTGAGCGAGGTGTGCGGGTGGGGCCATGTGGGGGTGCTCGGGGAGGTACTCGGCGAACTGGAACGACGAGAGGACGCGGTGGACCTGCCCGCCCGCGAAAACGCTGCGCCCGAGCGAGCTGTACTCGTGCTGCTGCTGCTGCTGCTGCGAGTGCTGGTGGGGCGCATGCGCGTGGACGCCCTGGGCCATGGCGGGCGACGACGTGCGGGCGAGAGGTGCGCCGTCGAACTCGACGAGGCCAGCGAGGCCCATCGAGCGGGGCTGCGAGTACGCCTCGGGGCGGGGCTGATCATGCGCGTGAGGCGAACCTTGCTCGTGACCGTGCTCGTGTCCATGCTGGTGCTGGTGCGAGTGCGGCGGGGCGGTGAAGGAGAAGTTGCCCTCGCCGTGGCGCGACGGGACGAACTCGCTGGCAGACGGGCCGGGCGAGGCGGTGCCAGCGGTGCGGGTGCGCTGGAGGTGCTCGTCGCCCGCAGCGGTCCTGGGCGGGAACGAGTAGGCGTTCAGGCTCGCCCCGGTGGTTGGGGGCGACGCCGCGGTGAGCTGCGGCGACGCAGAGTAGTTGGCGCGCTGGTACGTCGCCGTAGGGGCTGCTGGGGCTGCTGCCTCGACTTGCATCGCGGGTAGAACGAGTGATGCGCGAGCTGCGCGCAGACAGAGGGAGTGGGGTTGTCAGGGAGGGAACAGCGAGGCGGCGCGGCGGGATGTCCGCGTCACGCGGGCGAGGACAAACGCACCTGGGGAGAGCGATGGACGAGAGGAGCGGCGGGGTCGGTGGTGGGTCCCGTGCAGAGGAGGGCGGCGGAGAAGGGGCGCGAGAGGAGGTCGAGCGGAGGGGCGACGAGGGGAAAGGAGAGAGAGCTGGACGAAGGCAGGGGCACCCAGGAGATTCGGGGGTCAGTGGACTTGCCGCGGAGCGCTTCGTCAGGAGGGACCACGAGCGACACTCGCGAGATCCGGGGGAGGCGCGGCGAGAGCGGACGCGGTTCGTTTGCTCTCCTTCGAGTGCGAGAGACGAGAGCTGGCAGAGAGAGGACACGAGAGTCAGCGACGTTGCCCCCACCGCGCATGCTGACCCTCTGCGATGAGCGAACGACGGCGGACAGGAGGCGCGTTCCCCAGGCGGCCAGTGCGCCCCGCCCTCGCCCCGGGCGGCGATCCTTCCCGCAGCGCGTGGCTGCTCGCACCGCCGTCGTGTTCGTCGCTCGGGAGCGTGCGCCGTCGTCCGCCTGCCCCAGAGCAGCGGAGAGTCCGTCGCTCGCGAGAGGAGACGCACCTCCGGGAGCGAGGCGGTCGACTTGAGAAGGTCGTCGTCGTGAGGGGGTCGTGCGGGTCGTCAAGTACAACAGGGGCGCCTTCGTACAGGAGCAAACAACACGGCAGGAGAGAGAGGGGCAAGCACACCGGGAGGCCAGGCGGAGTGCAGGTCAGGGGACGGGCGAAGAAGCTGGGTTGCGACGCGCTCCTCGAACCTTGTCTGGAGACCTCGAGCCGTCTATCGCGCGATCGTAACTGCCAACTCGTGCGCTATCGTCCTCGTGCCTTCCCGCCCCGGCAGGTGCACCTCCTCCTCCGCCAGCGCAGGAAGGCGCGGAGGACGACGCAGTCAACGCTGCAGTCTCGCTCGCAACGCGCACTGTCTGTCGCTGGTCGTCAAGCGCGCGCAGAGGAGCACTCGCTTGCTCGGTTGATGCCGGGGGAGCAAGCGCAGGCTTCCTTCGGGAGCTCCGATTGTCTCCTGCCCGCGGTTGCTTCCGGCCGTGCGCGTCTTTCGCGAGTGTGACCACCCGTCTCTGCGCGCTCCCGCCCAGCCTGCTCGCTTGCGCACGTCGGCGACAGCTTGTGCAGCTATCTTCACGAGGCCTGCGAGGGCGCGCAAGAACCTACGGCGACGGGAGGGCGACGAGGAGCGGATCGGAACCGAGCAGGACCATCGCTTCCACCGCTCAACGAGCTCGACCGCGCTGCTCGAGATGCACCACGCTCTACTCGCACGACAGCGCTATTCAGCCCGGCCTTGGCGCGATCACGCCGCCCACCGCCCTTCATTCACGGCAGCCGCCGCCCTCGCGCCGGGGTGCGCTCCTGGTGCTCGCGCCCTTGCTGCCGCTCGTTCGCATGTCGCACCGCTCAGCCCCTCACTCTACCGGCGGGTCCTCCCTCGGCATTGCGCGCGCGCTCTCCCGCGCCGGCATCAACCTTGCCATCGTCCGTCGGCCACCGGGGCTGGCCTGAGCGCTGTCGTCCGTCGCGCCGGCTCGCGTCCGCCACGCTTCGAGCGGCTTCGCACGCTCGTCGGCGTCCTTCTAGCGGCGGCGCTTGCGCGCGCACACTCCGCTCGGGCGCTTTCACGCTCATCTTCAAGTCTACGGCGCCGGCCGCTTGAGCGCGCTCCCCTTGCCGGCCGAGACGGCTCCATCTCTCGCTGTCTACTTCGCTCACAGCATGATCAGTCCGCGAGCTATCCATTGCTCGGTCCCCGAGCTCAGGAACGCGAAGCCGGGCGGACAAGCTCGACGAAAGCGCTGCTCCTGCTCAGAACGACGGGGGTGCTCGTACTCGACAGCAGAATGGCGAAGCACGAGCGCCGAGAAAGCTACTCGCGCAGCGACGACTGTGCTCAACGCACAGCGGACGGTGCGCAAGGGGGGAGGCTTGCGACCCGGCGCAAACTGCCTTGAGAAGGCCGTTCGCCGAGCGAGCGTGCGCAACTCAGCGAGTTCCACGACCTCTCCCCACTCTACCACGCTACGCGAACGCCCTCCCCGCCGCGAACGCGCGCTGCGTCGTCCCGTAGATCCGGGCCATGCGCATCCCCATGCGGCGGTGCGACGACGACGCGCCGAGGCTGTAGGTCGGGTGCGGGCCGGTGTGCCCCGACTCCTCGGGCCAGAGGTGCGGGAAGTACTGCGGGGAAAGAGCGAGGGAGGGGTTAGCGGTCTGCGGAGAGGGGGGACAGCAGGGAACGCACCTCGAGCGCATCGATCTGTTGGGACCAGTACGGTGAGTGTCGGTGCACAAATGGAGGGGAGGGACTGCTCGTACGTGGACGACAGGAATCTGAACCTGGATCAAGCGAGTCACGCCGGTCTGCGCGAGCGAGTTGGAGACGGTGAGCGATCCGCACACGCCCAAGAGGGAGGACCGGCATGCACGGGCTCGACCCCGATGACGTTGATGATGTGCGCATTGAAGAAGTTCGCCGAGATGATGACGCGCTCCTGGAGAGGCAGGGCGTCCCACTCCCTCTCGCTCGCGAACCACCTGTTCCTGCGGAAGTGGCGAATGTCCAGGACGTTGCGCGACTGGGGTCCCTTGCGGAGCTCGACCTCATGCTCCCAGATGTCGAGGCACTCCTCGAGCTGCTTAAAGGTGTAGACCCTGTCGTGCGGAATCGGGAAGTCCGGGTACCACTTGCGGTGGGAGACGGTGCCCGGGGCGTACGCCGTGTCGCTCGCAGGAGGGAGAGGGAAGGGGTGTGCGACGGCCTTGTTGATCTCCTTGATGGCGTGCTGTAGGCCGCGGGGTGTGAAAGCCGCACAATGGAGAGGGAGCGCGGAGGCGCACCTCGTAGTACAGGCCAGGGTAGAGAAGCTCCTCTGCTCCGTTCTGCGCGGCTAAGGCTGGTCACGGTCCGATTCTGTAGACGAGAAGATGCAGAGACGAACCGCCGTCATGTTGGACCCGCGGGCGGCCGTGAAAGCGAAGGTGGCGAGGATGTGCTGGCGGACCCACGACGGCCAGTACGCCCAGCGCGTCCTCGAGATGCTGATACTGTTCGGCATCGACTGCCAGATGTGGATCGCGTCCTCGTATGTCGGGGACGACCCGAAGGTGTTGCGGTGGCGCAGGCCGGCCATAGTGCGACGCTGCGAGGGTGGAGACGCGGCGACGCGTGCGGGGGCGGCGGGCTAGGGCAAGTGGGAATGAGCGAGAGAGAAGGAAGGAAAGTGCGCAAGCGAGCAGGCGAGCGCGACTCGAGCTGTGCGGCAGATCCACGGCGGCTCCGAGGAGCGAGCAGTCAGGAGGAGGAGGCGGTGAGGGAGGGGGCTGTGTCGCCGGAGAAACGCGCTCGACTCGCGTCGCGTGCTCTGCAAGCGTATGAATCGCCAGGCATCCCCGGGACCGCAGTGGAGCGTAGAACCGAGCCCGCTGAGATGACGAGTCGTCCCGGAGCGAGAGCGCGTTAGGAGGCGGAGCGAGTGGAAGAGGCAGGGTCCAGCATCGAAGACTCGCGGCGGTAGTACTCTGTGAGCCGAGAGAGATCCAGCAGGCGCCAGGCAGGAATCGAGTGATGGGCGAGAGGGAGAGCTGCGCGACGACGCGAGGGTCCGGCTTGAAGAGGACGCAGCGTCGACCCACCGGCTGGGCGAGCGTGCATTCACAGCCAGAGACTCTCCTCCACCGCGCACTGCACGCACACCCGCTCGAACCGCACCCAGCAGCAGCGCGCCTCGCTCCGCCTCCCCACCCCGCCGCGCGCTCCACCTCGACGCCTGCGCGCCCTCGACGCCGTAAGGGGACGCGCGAACGCTTTACAGCCGCCTACAGCGTGATCGCACACACCCAGGTACGCGCCCGTCTCTCTCGAGCTACTCGCCCGCTCATCTGCCTGCTCGAGCCTCGGGGCACGCGCGCTCATCTTGCTCTCGTCCACTCGCAGGTAGGCGCAATGTCCGCCGACATCTGGGATGAGGGATGGCAGGACATGCCCGTCCTCCGCTCGGCCGAGCTCGACGCGCCCAAGTCGCTCTTCGACGCCGACGCTGCCGAGCCAGACGACCAGGCCGACGGTGCGGATCCCAAGCGGCGCAACCCGCGCCGCACCATGCCCGCCCCGTCCCGTCTCCCCGACGCACCCGCAGCGTCGGGCTATGCGACCATGGCCGGCGGCGCGACGACGGGCAACGCGACCGGCCGCGTCGTCGAGGCAGGCGAGGCGGGCGCGACGGTCGGCCTGCGCGAGAAGGGCGACATGGAGGAGATGGACTATACGCGTCTCGAGCTCGACGACGACCCCGACGAGGACGAGATCTCGATGCGGACGCAGTACCTCTTCAACGAGGAGACGAGCATGACGCCGCTCTCGCAGATGCAGCAGACCAAGACGCTGCTTACCGAGGGCCAGCGCATCGCCTATGTCGGCCTGTGCCGCCTCGTCGCGCGCGAGATGGTTCAGGCGCTCGCACTTGCCGCGAAGGGCGCCAAGGAGCTCGAACCCGCACGCGAGGGCTGCCAGAACTGGGCCAACAAGATCATGGGCCGCCTCTACCGCCACATGGAGGTCGACAGCGCAGGTGCGCACGCTCTCGCCATCTCTCGAGGACCTCGCACTGACCGCAACGCGCGCAGAGCAACGCATGATCGAGCAGCTCGCCGAGCACGGCGTCACCGCCGAAGACCTCGTCCCCTCGCTCGTCGCGACCTACACCATCGACAACCCCGAGTACGACGCCGAGGCAGCCGAGCTCGCCGCGCAGGAGGGCGACATCGCGCTCGAGTCGGAGGTCGGGCGCGACACGGACCAGAAGAAGCGCGGGCGGGACGAGCAGGCGCGGCGAGAGCGCGCAGAAGCGGAGGAGGCGCGCGCGACGTCCCAGGACCTCGAGGAGCGGTTAGGGGATATGGCGCTGGGCGCTGAGGGCGAGGACTCGGAGGATCTGGGGTACGTGCGGCGGGAGGTGCGCAAGATCGAGCGGAGAGCGAGCGAGGCGGTCTTGCGGGAATCCCCGTCGGGCTCGCCTCGCTCTCCGCGCTCGAAGCACCCGCCGCAATCGCCCGAGACGCCGACGAAGCGCGGGCGGAGCATGTTCGACGCGTTCGACCACGGCGGCGACATCGGCAGCGCGCTCGACTCCCCGCCTGCACCCTCTCTCGCCGACTCGCCCAAGCCCGCCCACCCCGACTACGCACCTGCAGAACCCTCCGCCGACCCGTCTTATTCTCCCTCCGACGACGAACCCACCACTCCTCGAGCAACATCCCCCTCCCTCCCCGCCTATGACGAGGTTGAGCCCAAGACCCGACACCCCGACAACTTCCTCGACCCCCTCCCCTCCTCTCTTCCCGGCGTCTCGAAGACGCTCACACATCTCGACAAAACCGTCACGCTCGACATTCGATGGACCATCCTCTGCGACCTCTTCCTCGCCCTCATCGCCGACTCAGTCTACGACGCCCGCTCGCGCGTCCTGCTCGGCAAGATGGCCGAGAAGCTCGGCCTCGAGTGGATGGACGTCGTGCGCTTCGAGCGGCGCCTCACCGAGGCGCTCGAGATCCAGGAGGCCGTCAAGGAGAAGAAGCACGACGAGGTCCTCGAGGGCCGCCGCCTCAAGGACAAGCAGAAACGCTACCTCCTCATGGGCGCCGCGACTGTCGGCGGTGGCCTCGTCATCGGCCTCTCGGCGGGCCTCCTCGCGCCCTTCATCGGCGCGGGCCTCGGCGCCGCTCTCGCGACCGTCGGCGTGTCGGGCACGTCGGGCTTCCTCGCCGGTGCGGGAGGCGCAGCCATCATTTCGTCCGGCGCGACGCTGACGGGCGCGACGATCGGCGGCAAGGCCATGGCGAGGCGGACGCGGCACGTCAAGACGTTCGACATCCTCCCCGTGCACAACAACAAGCGGCTCAACGTCTTCCTCACCGTCTCTGGGTGCGTCTCTCCTTCCCTCCCACGTGTTCATTGCTGACCAGCTTTCCCGCGGGCAGGTTCATGAACGGCATCCGCGACGACGTCCGCCTCCCGTTCAGCACGATTGACCCAGTCATGGGCGACGTGCTCTCGGTGCTGTGGGAGCCGGAGATGATGGGCGACACCGGCAGGGCGCTCAACATCCTCACGTCCGAAGTCCTCACCCAGGCAGGGCAGCAGGTCCTCGCTGCGACGGTAATGACCGCCTTGATGAGCGCGCTGCAGTGGCCCATGAGTGCGTCTTCTCCCGCTTCCCCTCCGCTTAAACCCGCTGACTTCGCCTGCTCGCAGTGCTCACCAAGCTCTCGTACCTCATCGACAACCCTGGTCGAACGCGCTTGATCGTGCGGTGCAGGCGGGCGCCGTCCTCGCCGACATCCTCCTCAACCGGCGACTCGGCGTCCGCCCCGTCTCGCTCGTCGGCTTCTCGCTCGGCGCGCGCGTCATCTTCTTCGCGCTCGTCGAGCTCGCCAAGCGCAAGGCGTTCGGCGTCGTCCAGGAGGTGTACCTCTTCGGCGCGACGGTGACCGCCTCGCGCAAGGTCTGGCGCGAGGTGCGCGGGATCGTCTCGGGCCGGTTCGTCAACGGCTTTGCGATGAACGACTGGGTCCTCGGGTACCTCTTCCGTGCGACGACGGGCGGCCTGCAGACGGTCGCGGGCCTGCGACCGATCGAGCTTGTGCCCGACCTTGAGAACGTCGACGTGACGCACCTCCTCGACGGGCACCTGAGTTACCGCCCGCGGATGCCCAAACTCCTCGCGTACGTCGGGTTCAAGACTACCGGCGACCACTTTGACGAGCCCGACGTCGACCCCGACGCACCCGAGCGTGAGGTCCTCACCAAGGAGGAGGAGGAGGCGCGCCGCCTCAAGCGCGAGCGCAAGGGGCTCGGCATCTTCCGCCGCAAGAAGGCGACCGACTCCCAGCCCATGTCGCGCCAGCCGTCTGGCGACGAGTACGACCTCCCGCCCCGACTGTCGGCGTCGTCCTCGACGACGTCGCTCGCCAAGCCTGGCAGCGGGCCGGTCTCGGCGACCGGCGGGCGCAGCTCGTCGAGCCTCTCGCTCGCGACGACGGCGAGCGGGTCCGAGGCAGACGAGGACGAGAAGGCGGCGGTGCGGGCGGGCGAGGCACCGTCTCTCGCCGAGACGCCTGCAGCGACGCCGCCGGCTGTCGACGAGCACGACCCGACGAGCTTCAACATCGACAAGCTCCGCGCCGAGGTCGCGCAGCTGCCCAAGCCCGCGCCTGAACGCGCCGCGAGCCTCCCCGCCGACGAGCTTCCCACCCTCCCCACTCCCCGTTCTTCCGCCTCCGAGTCCTTCGGCTCCGACATCGCGCGCGCGCCTTCCGCCCCTCCTCACGCCGAGCCCCCTCAAACCGACCTCACTCACCTCGACCAGTCGCTTGACCCGCGCGAGCTGCTCCGGCGGCAGTGGAACGGCGACGCGGCGTCGGCCGGCGCGTCTTCGATTCCCTCGCTCGCCCCGCCTCTCGAGTCCGCCTGGGGCGGCTCGAGCCTCACCCTCCCCGACGACCACTACGCCTCCACCTCGACCTTCTCGTTCCCCTCCCTCCCGTCCATCTCGACCTCGAGCGCCGACACCCCCTCGTTCACTTTCGCGGGCGCGAACGGGTTCGACCGCACGCGGACGACATCACGCCGACGCACGACCGGCAGGCGTTCTCGTTCGGCGCGCCGGGGGCGTCGCTCGACGACGCGGCGAGCTTCACGTTTGGCGGTGACGACGGGTCGTTCACGCCTTGGGGCGCACCGCCGGCGGGGAGCGCGCCGCCGAAACAGCGCGACGATGCAGAGGGCGGAGCGGTGTGGGGCACAGGCGGGAGCAAGGCGAATGAGAGCACGTCGACGCTCGCGACGCAGAACCCGTGGTGACCGCCTCGGAGAAACTAGAGCTTGTCCTTCCCCTCTCCCTCGCAGTAGTCGTCGTCTCTCGTGTTGCATTCCTACGCGCGCTCTCCTTGTGCACACAGCTATCTCGTCCTTTTTTCGTCGGGGACGGCGAGACCTCCGTGCCGGCGACCTCGCGACCGAGAGCGGATCCGTTCTTGCCTTCCTCGCTCTCGTCCTTCCGGTGTGCAGCTACCCGCTCGCCTGTCCGCCCAGCATTCCCGCCCACTTGCGCCTCGACCAGCTCAACTCGCACCTCGCGCCGTCTGCCAGTGCTCCTGCTCGCGACTCGGATCGAATGGCTCCCCAGATCGTCGTCCACTGGTGCGTCTTCCCTTCGCGCTGAGCCGCCGTGCGCTGACACTGCTCGGATGCAGGCTCGAGGACTCGCGCGCTCAGCGCATCCTCTGGCTCCTCGAGGAGGTGCGCTCCCCTCCGCTCCCCACCTCGCACTGATGAGGCGAATCCGGCTAACTCGCTCCTCCTGCCTGCAGCTCGGCCTCGCGTACGAGGGTGCGCACACCTTTGCTGCCGTCCTACCGTCGAAGAGAGCGCGGAAGCTGACCCTCGTCTGTCCGCACATCCACCTTGCCCTCGAACCCCTCTCGGCCGACCTCTCTTGCGCCTGCCCCATCGCAGTCAAGCACTACAAGCGCGACGCTACGACCAACCTCGCGCCGAAGGAGCTGCGTGACGTCCACCCGCTTGGCAAGGTGAGCTGGCGGCGCTGCCTTCGATGCTCTCTCGCTCCTTCGGCAGCTCACCCTCTTGCTCTCGCAGTCTCCCGTCGTCGTCATCACCGACAACGGCACGTCCATCACGCTCGCCGAGTCGGGCGCGATCGTCGAGTTCCTCATCGAGCGCCACGGCGACCGTCTCTCCGTCCCCGCCTCGTCGTCCGACCTGCAGGCTCGCGCCGACTACCTCTACTGGCTGCACTTCGCCGAGGGCTCGGCAATGGGCCCGCTCATGTTCGCGCTCGTGTTCACCGCGATCCCGAAGCAGGCGCCGTGGGTGGCCCGTCCGCTCGTCAGCGCCATCGCGAACGGCGCGATGTCGCAGTTTGTCATCCCGCGGTTGAAGGAACGTTCAGGTTCATCGAGGGGAGCCTCGAGGGCAAGGAGTACTTTGCGGGCGGCAAGCTCACCGGCGCCGACAGTGCGTTCCCTCTTTCTCCCGTCGCATCCTCCTCCCCTTCCCTCCTCCTCTTCTTGCCTTCTGTCCCCTCCCCCTTCTTCCCGCCTCTGCCGCCCACTAACGCATCTTGCCCGTCAACAGTCATGATGTCCTTCATCGCCGAGGGCCTCGCCGCGACCCCGCTCGACGCGGCCAAGTACCCGAACCTTGCGCGGTGGCACGCGGCGCTGCAGCAGCGCCCGGGGTACATTGAGGCCGAGAAGCGCGGCGGGAAGAACAACCTCGACCGCTTCCTCAAGTAGTTCGCCTCCTTTCCCCGTTGTAGCACTATTCGTCGCTCCCCTTGTCATTCAGAAGTCCTCTCCCTGGTCCCGCGCGCCTGATGCAGTCACGCGCGATTACCCAGCGCTCTATATGCTACGGCGGCCGTGAGGAGACTAGAAGGACCTAGACGCTGAGCAGCGAGACGACACTCCACATGTACAGCGGGATGACAAGGTTGTCATTCTGCGCGCTCGCGGCCTCGAGCAGTGCCGAGAGCGTCACGCCGAGGATGTACCGCGGGAGCTGCTCGTCCCTTTGTCAGTCGCGCGCGAGGGAGGGGAGACGAGAGGTGCGCACCGAGAAGGGCTCGACGACGCCGAAGAGCCGGAGGAGCCACGCGCAGAGGACGACGACGAGATGAACGCTGCGGTGCCCTCGAGCGTCTTGCTCGTCCCGGGCCAGCGCGTCCGGCCGAGGAGCTTGCCGACGATGGAGGCCTGCGAGGATCGGGCGGGTGAGCGAGGGTCGGGGAAGAGCAGGGAGGTCGAGACGCACGAGACTATCGCCGATACCGAGCACGAGCACGCCCGTGTAGCGGTTGATCCCGCGGCCCTCGAGCCAGAGCCCGCCGGCGCACCCCGTGAGGAGGTAAAAGTGGCTGAGGATGACGGGCCCGCCGTCCTTCGAGTCAACAAACTCGGAGAAGAAGATGTGCAGGGGCGCGCCGATCGGGTACAGCGCGAAGTAGCGCGCATACTCGGCGAAGGTGAAGAGCGAGAACGCGACGGAGAACGCGAGCGAGGTGAAGGCGGGCTACGGACGCGAGTGAGGCGGGTCAGCCAGCGCTCCTCTCCTTACGCCGAGATAGACGGAAAAACACGCACGTCGATCGCGATCCCGGGAACGAACATGAGTACGGCGAGCGCGTGGAAGAACTTGCGCCGCATGTTGAGGCTCGCGTGCACGGCCTTCTCCTCGCGCGCGCTCTCCGCGCCGATCCGCCCCATCGGCGCACTGCGCCTCGCCGCCGCAGCGGCCGCCAATCCCGCGCTCGCCGCACCTGCGCCCATGCGCGCCGCGCCCTGCATCGCGTCCATCCCCATCCCGAGGAGGCGCTTCCCCGCCGCCGCCGCCGCCGCACCGCGCGCGTGCGGCTGCTCGCCCTGCATGGCGGCCGCGCCCGCCTCCGCGCTGCCGCCCTCGACGATACTCGGCAACGGCACGGGCGCCGGTGCAGGCGTGTGCACCGGGCTTGCGCGCGTGCGGATCCGGCGCTTGCGGACGAGGTGCGTCTGCCACCCGCCGATCGCGGACGAGATGGTCGTTCCCCAGTACGCGACGAGGGCGAGCCTCCTCCACCCGCGAGAGGTGCGCCTTGCGGCGAAGACGCTCCACCCGGGTGCGAGGTCCGACGGCTGCCAGTCCGCGACGCCGTCGCTGTCGCCGAAGCACCAGAAGCGGAGCGCCCAGCCCCAGGGGCGCCGGATCCGCCGCAGGAAGGACGGGCGGGAGGCGCCGCATCCACCCGGCCCAGCCGCCGAGCGGGAGGACGACAATCCCCGCGAGGCCAATGGCGACGCCCAGGGCGAGGAGCTTGCGGTGCCGTTCGCGCTCGGTTGGCCACTTGAGGCGGTGCGACGGCTTCGAGGCGATGTGCCGCGAGATGACGAAGGGGAGAGGAGGAAGCCCGAGAGGAACGCGCCCGGGATGAGGACGGCTTGGAAGGCGATGACGGGCGTCGGGGCGCGGAAAGTCGGCGGGATATAGGGGAAGCCCCGCTTGTAGTTCCACTGCGACGTACCGATCAGCTTGCTATTGACGAGCGAGAAAGAGGGGACGCACCCTCGCCCAGGAGAGCCGCCAGAACTCGAGGCAGAGCGCGTTGCCTGCCGCCGTCATTGTGTTGAGTTCGCCGAGGGTGAACCCGCGGCGCGCGAGACGCGAGACGAGGTAGAACGACGACTGCTGAATATGCGTCGTGACCGCTGCTTCAAGCGGGTGGATAGGGAGGCCGCCTGCGGGGAGGAGCACGTCAGTTTCGGTTCAAGCAGGGGGGGGGGGCAGCACGTCGCACCCTCGACGAGCCAGTCGAAGAACGCGAACACAGCCCAGATCCCCGCGCTGAGCGTCGTCGCGACGGCCATGAACCCAAAGAAGCGCTTCGTGTTGCTCCTCGGCAAGCGCTCGATGCGGAACAGCGTCCGCGCGAGCGCGAGGTGCAGGAGGAGGCACGCGGCGTTGAGCGCCGTGAGGAGGACGAGCTCGTACCGCGCGTGGAAGAGCGCGCGGGCGCGCTCGAGCGGCGCGGTGAGGATTGAAGGGTCGAACGACGCGGCGAGCCGCGGCGAAGAGGAGGCGGTAACGCCGTTCGCCTCCCAGACGTCGACGAGCGAGCGGACGCCCTCGAGCCCGACGCCGCGGCCCATGCCGTCCGCCGTGGCGTACGTGTCATACCAGACGGCGCAGGCGAGGAGGACTGGGAGGGTGAGCGCGGCGGCAACGCCGTCGTCGGCAGACTTGGAGTCGCGGTAGCCGCGCTCATCGGTGAAGGGCGCCTTGAAGTAGTGCTCCTCCCGGCGGAAGAGGGCGATGAACGGCACGGCGAGGGTGAAGAGGAGGAGGGCGGCGAAAGGGAGGCTGGGGATGGTCGGGAAGACCGCTGTCGGGACCATGGTGTAGAGGCGGAAGAGGGCGAAGAGGAGCGGGATGAGGAGGATCACGACCTCGAAGACGAGCGAGGTCCGGATGTGGTACAGCGGGAACGGGCTCGTCCACCCCGGCCGGATTGAGTCGAGCGTGAGCGGCGGCGACGGCTCGCGCACAGCGGGCGGCTCGGGCGTCACCTTTGACGGACGACTGCGCGGAGTCGTCCGCGAGCCGCGCAGCGCGTGCAGGGCGGGCGACGAGGGCCGCCGGCGCTCCTTGCCGTGCGTGTTGCCCTCGAGCGTGTCGAGGAGCGCCGAGCCCCACGAGCGCTCCTTGTGCGCTGCTCCCGCTGCCGTTGCTGCGAAACGAGCTGGGCGACGCGCTGCGTTTCTGCACGAGGACGTGCTCGCCGCGGCCGCGCTCGCCCGCCCACTGCTGGGCTGGCGCGCTGAGCCTCCGCCCGTCCTGCTGCGACCGGGCGCTGCCCACATCGCCTTCGAAGAGCAGGCCTTCGCCCCCGATTATGCGTGCCCTCAGAACAGCGTTGTCGCCTTCGCTCTCGCTGCTCGACGACGAGTGCTCACCGTCTGCGCCGTCCGTCTGCGAACCCGATGCGCTGGCCATGTAGTGGCTCTCCGGGCCCGCCCGCCGCGGACGCATGCCCAGGCGCTGCCCATGCGGCGGCTGGGCGAGCGCCTGGATGGGCGAGCGCGGACGGCGGATCCTCGGGGTTGCAGACGAGGTGGAGGCGCTGGGCGGGGTAACGGAGACGGCAGGGGAGCGCGAGGGCGAGACGCGCGGGGTCTGCGTCGGGGTGGAGCGGGCGGAGCGGGACGGGATCGCCACGGTGGGCCTGCGTGCGTTGCGGGCGAGAGGACGGGCGGAAGGGAGAGGAGGAGGCTCTTCCGGCGGCGACAGCGCGGAACGGTTGGCTGCAGAGTGCGAGTTGTCAGGTGTACTCTACGAATGTGGTCCGAGGTTCCGGACGCACTGGATTGGCGTTGCAGGGTTGACGACGTCGAGTCCCTCGACGGACGAGGTGGGGAGAGATGGACGGGATACGTGGCCTCCGGCGCGGTTCCGCTGAGCCCAGTCGACAATGCAGCCTGGGTGGGAGTGGAGTAGCGAAAGCTCGGGGCGCAGGACGGCGGAGCGATGGAGAACGAGCGGAGGAGAGCGCCGTCGTCGCGATGAGATCCTCGCGCGGCCCCCGCCCCACGGGAAAATACAGGAGCTTCGAAATGGCCTGATAGTACGCTCACAAATGCTGTACTGGTCCCAGCGAGCACTCGCCCGTGTGCCGGCCGCCGTGCGCTTGCGCGTGAAGGCGATCGGCGCCGCCGCCGCGCTCGTTCGCTCCTCGCTCCGCCCCACCTGCAAGAGCTCGGCAGCGCTGGACTAGCTCGACTGCTCTCTGCAGGCTCTTCCACCCCCCACTCGATGGAGGCGCACCCGCTCGTTGCGTCGTCGCCGACCTCATCTGGTCCTTCCTCCGCATCGGCCACAATGCAGCCCGCGACCCCGCTCGACCTGCAGCACGGCAATGCAGACCCGCAGAAACAGGGCCGCCAGAACCGCATCGTCCGCGCGTGCGACCTCTGCCGCAAACGCAAGGTGAGCACTCCCTCTCCCCTTCGACTCGACCACCTCGCTGACTACTCCTCCTGTCTGCAGATCCGATGCGACGCGACAGGCGGCGCGACGGGGCCGGAGGGCGCAACCGCAGAGCAGCCTTGCACCCTCTGCGCCTCCCAGGGTGTGCCCTGTACTTTCGAGGTGCGTTCCTCCTCCGCCCGTCGCCCGATGCCCAGGCGGAACCTCCGAACCAGCGCTCATTCCTGCCCCTCTCCGTCACCAGCAACGTCCCGCGAAGCGTCCGCCGCCGAAGGGGTACGTCGAGTCGCTTGAGCGCCGTCTCGAAGCGATGGAAGGCCTCCTCTCGAACCTCTCGGAGAAGGCTGGCGTCGCGCCCGCTCCTGCCGCCCCGCCGCCCGCGCCAGCACCTCTCGCGCCTCCGCCTTCGCTTCCACCGCCTGTACCAGCTGCGCCCGTCCCGCAGCTCCACACCGGCGGGTTCTACGGCGCGCCGCAGCAGCCCAGCACCTCGCACTCGCCGTCGCAGCCTGCTTCCGCCTCCTCCCGCGCGCCGACCCCGCCGCCGACCGACCTCGACGCGATACACTCGCTCAGCGAGCGCCTCGACGACCTGGCGATCCAAGCAGTGCGTCGCGATACCCGCTTCACCCGTCGTCTCCGCTCTTCTGACCTGTCTCCCCCCGCAGGACCGCTATGTCGGGCGCGAGAGCGGTCTGCACCTCATCGAGAGCGTGCACGCGTACGTGGGCGCGCCCTCGCCCACAGAGCACACCGAGCTCCCCTCGCTCGTCGACAAGCTCCTCCAGGCGGAGCACGGCCGCCGGCCCGAGTCGGCCGTCCCGCTTCCGCCGCCGGAGCTCGCGCAACGCCTCATCGACGCGTTCTTCCTCAACGGGAGCGAGTCGTGCCTCTTCCTCCACCGGGCGTACTTCGACGATTGCGTCCGTAAGGGCCTTGTCGAGAAGGACAAGAGCTTCCGCGGGCTGTGTGCGTCCGCCTTCACCCGCACTCTGACGCTGCCGTGCTGACTATCCGATGCAAACAGACTACTCGGTTTGCGCCATCGGCGCACGCTTTGTCGACGACCCGCGGCTCGACCCGCCGGTCGAGCCCGTCGCCGACGACGCGAACCAGCTCCGCACCGCGCGCGGGTACAGCTACTTCTGGACGGCGGTAATCGCTGAGAAGGTGCGTCCTCCTGCACTCCTCGTTCGGCTGGTGCTGACGAGAAACCGCTCCGCAGGACCCGTTCACCCCCGCGACGCTGTACGACCTCCAGGCCGGCGTGCTGCAGGTCTTCTGGCTCATGGGCGCGACGGGCTTCATCACGACGTGGACGTTCGTTGGCTTTGCCGGTGCGTCTTTCCTTCCCTCGTAAACGCGCCCTTCGTGCAATAGCTCACTCGTATCTTTCGCAGTTCGCCGCGCTGTCGACGTCGGCGCGCATCGCGAGGCACGCACGCGCTGGACGCTCTCGCCGCTGCAGGACCAGCTGCGCAAGCGGTCGTTCCACATGTTGTGCTCGTTCGACCGGTACATCTCGGCGGCGCTCGGCCGCCCCGTCGCGATCCAGGACGATGACATGGACGTGTCTGTCCCACTCGAGATCTCGGACGAGGACCTCACGGCGTGGGAGCTCGCGACGCGGGCGGCGCTGGCGCGCAACGAGCCGCCGCCGCCGCCGCCTGCGTCGGTGCGCGAGAGCGCCAACTCGATCTGGACGAGCGCGGTCGAGCTCCACCGGATCATGGGGCGAGCGCTCAAGCTCCTGTACGGGCTCAAGCGTGACAAGAGCCACGAGCAGACGGTCAAGAGCGTCGCCGAGCTCGATGCGGCGCTCAACGCCTGGCTGCGGAGCATCCCGCCAAAGCTCGTGTGGAACCCGGCGACGCAGAGCGACAACGACCTGCAAGGGTCGGCATGGTTCATCGCGACGTACTTCCAAACGCAGATCCTGATCCACCGCGAGTTCATCAGCCCGATGCGCTCGCGTGCGCTCGGCTTCTCGTCGCTCGCGATCTGCAGCAACGCCGCCCGCGCGACCGCCAACGTCCTCGACACGCTCCGGCAGCGCGGCCTCCTCGAGCGCGAGTGGGCCTGGGCGCCCATCGCCGCCGTCACCTCGGGCCTGATGCTCCTCCTCGGCGTATTTGCGAACCCGCCCGGCCCCGGTGCGCAGCGCCCAACGCTGACGAGCTCGGCCGCGAGCGACGTGAAGCGGTGCATCAACGCGCTCGATCGTCTCCGCCGCACGAGCTTCGTCGCGTCGGGGATGCACAACGGGCTCTGCCAGCTCGCGCGCGTGTCCGCCAGCCCGCCGCCGACGAGTGCGGCCGCGTCGGCGGGCGTGAGCCCGACCGCGGCGTTCAAGAGCAGCTTGAAGCGCGCGGGCCCGGACGACTGGACCGATGGGCGCAGCCCGGCCGACTCGGCGCGCGCAGAGGGGTCCGACAAGCCCTCCCCGCCTGAGGCGCCCGACTTTGCGCAGCAGCAGCAGCACGCGCAGCAGCACGCGAGCAAGACTCGCAGGCTGGACGGCGGGCTGCCGTTCTCGACGCAGGACCTCTCGTGCCCGACTTTCAACGGCCGGCCGACGTTCCTCTTCGGCGCGGCGTGCTCCTCCTTGCGCCCGCACCGGCGCCGCCGCCGCCGCCCCGCAGCAGCAGCAGCAGCAGCATGCGCCGCACGGGGCTGGCGTACATGTCCGGCTTTGCGGGCCTGACGGACTCGAGCTTCATCGACTTTATCAACGCGCCCACCGCTGCTGCCACGCCCGCGTCCGTGTCCGCGAACGCGCCGAGCAGCACTGCGCCGTTCGACGCGTCGTCGTTCCTCCCGCCCTCCACGGCGTCCTTCCTCCCCGCACCCCCTCCTGCTCCGCAGCAACCCCAGCAGCCGCAGCCCCAGCCGCAGTCCTACCCGCCCGCCTCATTCTTCACCACCGCAGACTTCTGGTCCCTCCCCCTGGACGACCCCTCGGCGGTCCCGCCCGCGGTCAACGCCGCGACGGGCGAGCTCCTGAGCCACTTGGGCCTCCCGGCCGGGTTTGCGGCGGCGCCCTCGGCGGCGGTGGGGGGCGGGGGGGCGGGAGGGGAGTGGGGATGGGGGGCACAGATCGGCGGCGGCGGAGGAGGAGGCGGGTTCGAGTATGGTGCGCCCGTCTCTCCTCGCTCTTGTCCTCTCTCTCTCCCGCTTCCTAGCTTTCCTGACACCTTTGTCGTCGTACGCGCGCAGACGCGACCCTCTTCGGCGGCCTCTCGCCCTTCGGCGGCGCGCCCTCTGCGGCGGACCCACCCCGCCAAGGAGGTGCAGGCGGGAGGGAGCCGTTCGCGACGGGGAGCGGGCTCTAGCTGCACCTGCAGGGAGAGCGGACGTGACGTGACGTGCTGTCTGTAGAGGAGCTTGGTGTAGACTGTTGTACCCCCCGCTTTGCTTTGCAGGAATGCCTTTCCCCCCCTCGCCTGCGCTTCCGCCCCTTGGAGGAGAGCCGTACGACCGCTCTCCAAGGAGGAGCCCGTCGATCCCGGACGGACAAGCTCGCTGCGCTACGCCATTGGCGGCGCTCGGTCGTAGGGTGAACGAGTATCGCCGGTGGGTAGTGAAGAGACTGAAAAGACTGCAGTTACACGCGCGCGCTCGTCCTCCGTCACCCTCCTCCGCCTTCTCCGGACTGGACCCCTCCTCCCGACGTTCTACCAAGCAGGAGCGAGGGCAAGCCTACTCCTCGACCTGGTTCTCAGCCTCGGTCCTCGCCTGCGGGCAAAGGGTGAGTGCGTTAGTCGCGCTTTTGCGGGCATCGGCGGGAGGGGAGGGAGAAGGGAGGATGGGAGGCTGAGGCAGTTTCCGGGCGATCGGGGCGAGGAGGACACGAGAGGCGGACGAGCCAAGCTCGCAGAAGAGGGGAAGGGAGGAAAGAGGGAGAGACGGGACGCACAGCGAAGGACGCGTCCGAGGTGCCGGAGAGCTCCTTGACGAGGCCGTCGTGCGGGTACGCGCGGGGGAGCTGCGCGCGCGCTCGCGCGTCAGTCGGCTCGCAAGCAAGGAGGGGAGCGAGGGGGCGCACCATGGGGGCGGGTGCGCGGATCTCGTAGACGCCGAGGGCGAAGAGGCCGACTGCGCCGAACGCAAGGAGGAGCTGGGTGAGGGCGGACGAGGGCTTGACGGCGTGGACGTCGGGGGCCCACATCGACTGGATGTCGTCGTTCTCCGGGACCTGCGGGTGGAGTGTCAGTGCGGGTTCCCTTCGCGGTAAGGGAGGAGGAGGGGGACGGACGGGCTCGCCAAAGCGAACGCGCTCCTGGTTGTCCCACCAGCCGCGCGGACTGCGGAGCTGCCTGCTGTCGCGGCTGAGCTCTGGGTAGCCCATGGCGGCGAGGGCGGGCTCGCGGTCCTGGTCGTAGAGGGGCGCCTTGGAGAGGGGGACGGGCGGGGGCGCAGCGTCCGGTGCGGCGGTGGCGTAGGTGCGGGCGAGGGCGGCGCGGCGGAGGACAGTCCGGGCGAGCATCCTGGCCACGTATCTCTCTTGGTGGGGAGGAGGGGAGGAGCGAGGAGCGAGGAGGAGGAGAGGCGGGGTTGGTCGCACCCCAGCCACCGCCTCGCTCTCGCTCTGCTGCCAGGCTAGACTGCCCAGCTGCTCTCTACACACGCTACAACTCCGCCAACGGAACTAGCCCGCGCTCGAACGGCGTCGCGACCTCTCCTCCTCGTCCCCATCTCGCCCCTCATCACCACCTCCTTCCCAGACCGGTACCATGGCAGACGTGGCCCTTGCGAACGAACCCGCACAGCAGCCCCGAAGAAGCGCATGGTCAAGCGCAAACCCGCACGGAAACAGGCCCGTCCTCCTCCTCCTCTCCCTCCCTCTCCCCTCCACTGACCCTCTACAACCGCACGCAGGTCGAGGAGGGCCAGATCGCGCCCCGCACAGTCGAGCAGACCGGCCAGACGTACAACCTCTGGTACCACAAATGGGTCCGCCTGCCCTCCCTGCCCCTCGTCGCCCCGCCGGCTCCCACTGACCCGCTCACACGCACTCGCAGGCGGGCGGAGACAAGTACGACGCGATGGGCCTGCAGGAGAAGGCCCAGACCCGCGTCAACATCAAGACCGACGCGGGGTACACCCGCGCCGACGGCAGCGGCAACAAGTACATCTGCGTCTACTTTGCCCGCGGGTGCTGTCCCAAGGGGTCCGTCTCCCGCTCGCCGCCTCTCCACTGAGCTCCAACACTGACTACGCCTGTGCGCAGCGTCGAGTGCACGTACCTGCACCGGCTCCCGCCAGCGCAGCACGTCCTCCCCGACGCGTCGCTCGATGTGTTCGGCCGCGAGAAGCACGCCGGCTACCGCGACGACATGGGCGGCGTCGGCTCGTTCAACCGCCAGAACCGCACGCTCTACATCGGCCGCATCCGCGAGACGCGCGACACGGCAGAGGCCATCGAGGAGCACTTTGGCGAGTTTGGCGAGATTGAGCGCAGTGAGTCCAGCGCTGCTCCTACTCCTTTTTCACGCACTTCCCATCGCTTGTAGCGATGTGCTTGCTGCGTGTACGAGTTCTGGAGCATCTGCTCACGCCAAACCCCGCGCCCGCAGTCAAGATCCTCACGAACCGGGGCGTCGCGTTCGTGACCTACTCGAACGAGCTCAACGCGCAGTTCGCCAAGGAGGCGATGATGCACCAGTCGCTCGAGAACGACGAGGTCCTCAACGTCCGGTCCGTCTCCCCCCGTCCCTCTCCTGCCTCCCTCCTCCCGCTGACATCGCGAACGATGCAGCTGGGCCTGGAGGACCCGAACCCCGCCGCCGCGAGGGCAGAGCAGGCGCGCCTCGTCACCCAGGGCGAGGGCATCGCCAAGGCGCTCGACCCCGAGTTTGTCCAGCGCGTCCGCGAGCTCGACGAGCTCGAGGGGCGCGTCGGCCCGCGCGAGGGGGAGGAGCAGGCGCAGATCGAGGCGCCCCGCCCGCTGAGGAGGACGAGGACGAGGGCGCCGGCCGCGGCAAGAAGCGCGCGAGGATCGCCCCGCCCCCGGGCGCGACGGTCGCGGAGCAGGCGGCGCAGAATGCGCACGCCGCCGCGCCGCCCGCCTCCTCCTCCTCCTGCGCCGGCCGCAGCAGCGGGCGGGATCCTGAGCGCGCATGCGGTCGACAGCTTGCGGTACATGGCGCACCTGCGGCAGCAGAAGGCGGCGGCGCCCGCTCCTCCTGCTGGTGCTGCAAAGCCGGTCGGGCTCGGCGCGCTCGCGGCGTATGGGTCGGACGACGAGTCGGACTGAGTTGGGCGTGCAAGGGTGCTTGTTGTACGCGGTTTCTGGCGCAGAGTGATGAGAGCTGGTTCGGACGGGAATCGCGAGAGGGGGGCTTTGTCGCGTCGTCCTCTTGTGGGGTGGTAGCGCGCGCACGGTGATCCAGAGCTCTCCAGCTACCCAGCAAGCTACTCCGCTCCACGCAAGACCCCCTTAGAGACGAGGGCCGCCATCTCTCCACTCGCCCAAGCTCGACCCCACCCGGCTCGCGCGCCTCGCTCCCTCTCCGCTCTCCCACATCAACCCACCATGGCCAAGTCGACCCCGCGCAGCACCAAGGGCACGCCCAGCAAGCCAACCCCGCGGCGAGCGCGCCTGCGAGCGCCGGCACGCCCGCCAGCGCGTCGAAAAAGCGCGTCCGCGTCGTCGAGGGCGAGGAGGCCTCTACGCCCGCGAAGAAGGGCAAGGCGGCCCGTAAGGACAAGGAGACGCCCAAGGAGGAGGAGAAGGTCGGCGGGAACGGCGTCGAGCGCAAGGACCTCCGCGACAAGAAGCCGCAGGAGGTCGAGACGATCCGGAGCAGGGACGCGCCTGCCCCGGCGAAGGGCGCGCTGAAGAAGAGTGCTGCGGCGGCGGGCAAGGAGGACAAGGCGGCGAAGGGCAAGGGGAAGAAGGTTGCGCAGGAGGAGGAGGAGGAGGTCAAGTTCGATGAGGAGGAGGAAGAGGGCGACGACGACGACGACGAGGAGGAGATCGACTTCCTCGCCGGCTTCGAGTCGGGCGAGGACGACGGCGAGGACTCGTCGGACGAGGAGATGGACGACGCGGAGGAGCAGGAGCAGGCCAAGCCCAGGGCAAGGGCGCGTTCAAGGTCGAGCAGCTGCCCAAGGTCAAGGGCGCCTCGGTGCAGAAGATGCTCGAGAGCAAGGAGAAGAAGCAGGTGCGTCCCTCTACTACCTTGCTGTCGAGCGGGATGCGGGAAACTGACCTCGACCGTCGCGCGCAGCACAAGACCGGCGTCGTCTACCTCGGTCGCATCCCGAAGGGCTTCTACGAGGAGGAGATGCGGAGCTACTTCTCCCAGTTCGGCGAGGTGACACGCCTGCGTCTCTCGCGCAACAAGAAGGTGCGTCGTCCCACCACTTCCCCTCTTGCGCCCCCGCTCACCTCGCTCGCACTCCAAACAGACGGGCGCCTCGAAGCACTACGCCTTCATCGAGTTCAAGTACGCCTCGGTCGCCGAGATCGTCCACGAGACGATGGACAACTACCTCCTCGCGGGCCACATCCTCGTCTGCAAGGTCGTCCCCGACGACCAGGTCCACCCCAAGCTCTGGGTTGGCGCGAACCGCAAGTTCCGCCCCGTGCCGAAGGCGAGGCAGGACGCCGCGCGGAGGAGCAAGGTGCGCTTGCTGCCATCTCACCCCCTCCCGCCCCGCCGGATGGCGACTGATCCCGTTTGCGGCCCGCAGCCCAAGACGGAGAAGCAGCAGGAGGCGATCAAGGCGCGCCTGCTCTCGCGCGAGGACAAGAAGCGCAAGCAGCTCGCCGAGCTCGGCATCGAGTACGACTTTGCGGGCTACGCCGGCAAGAAGGTCGAGGGTGCCGAGGAGGAGAAGGCGGCTGAGCCGGAGGCGGAGACGCCTGCCAAGGGGACGCCCAAGGGCAAGAAGGCGCGCAAGAGCGCGGGTGGCGACGAGGTGCGTCTTCCTTCGCCTTTGCCGTGCGAAGAACGGAACTGACCCTGCTCGTTCTTGCGCGCAGTCCGTGACGAAGAAGAAGGCGCCGCGGAAGTCGAAGTAGAGCGGCCGAGGGTGTTACTGCCTTGTCCTGTGTGGGTTGTACTGCCATCGCATCCGCTTCCTTATCGCTCGCGCACTCTGCTAGACGAGAGCGGCTCGACTCTCTCAGACTCTCAGCTCGCTCGCGACCGAAGGACTGCCGGAGCGGAGGTTCCAGAGCCATGGACAACGTGCTACAGGTATGAGAGCGGGTGATGGGGAGAACGAGTAAGTAGTGTCTGTAATGAATGCTCGAGACTCGGGGAAAAGCAAAACAACGGCCAGCAGTGTCCGTCCCTCCCTCCTGCACCTCCTCCTCCTCCTCCTCCTCCTCACGCGAGCCCGAGCGTCTCGCTGATGACGGCGTTGATGAGCGCCTTCTTGTCCGCCGGGAAGTCGTCGACGCCGTACCGCGCCGCGAGCGCGCTCTCACCGTCTTCTTAGTCACCGTCTGCAGGTCCGCGGTCGAGAGCAGCTCCTGCACGTCGTGGACGATAACCTCGTCGGGCGGGATGCCCCTGCCGATGGGGGACAGCGCGCGCGGGCTCGCGGCGTACCGCCCGCAGCCCCGGCGAGGAGGTCGCCCGAGCTGCCGCGGTGGCCGGCGGGGAGGACGCCCGCCTGCGCGAGCACGTTGGCAGCGAAGAACGACGTCGTCGAGTCGCGCCTGCCTGCGCCCGCAAAGGTGCTCAGCGCGCCCGGCTGCGCGTACGGGTTCGCGGAGGCAGGGTACGCCGAGCCGGCGTAGACGCTCGCGGCTGCGCCGGGCGGGAGCGACCCCGCGAGCGAAGGCGCGGCGTAGTGCCCGACGGCGCCCACGCGTTGCGGCGAGAAGTCACGGGTGGAGGCCGCGCCGTACGCCGAGGGGGCGCCGTACGGCGCACCGTACGCGGACTGCTCGCGCTCGTGCTTCGACGCCTCGATGATCTCGCCGATCGACGCGTTCGAGCCGGTCTCCTACGAGCACGGTGTGTGGTGAGCCAAAGACGGCGACATGGCGAGAAGGATGGGACGCACCCAGAGGTCCGCCTCGAATGAGCTCCAGGTGCGGAGCGGGATGGACGCCGGGTCGAACTTGCCCTCGTCGTGCACGAGCAGGCGCTTGCCCTGCTCGCCGACGATCTCGCGGGTCGAGCCCCACGAGAAGTCGTCCATCTGCCAGAACGACACGAGCGGGAGGATGAACGAGAAGAAGGGGATGCCGCAGATGTAGACGAGCATCCAGCCGATGTGCTCGAACTTGCGGTGCAGGACGTAGATGATGACCTGCAGGCCGTAGATCGCGCCGAGCATGATCAGGGCGAACGTCGGGATCGGCTTGTGCTCGCCGGCGACCATGTAGATGAGCTGCGGAGCACGCGTCAGCATCGCGCTTGAGCGAGACAAAACAAGAACGACGCACGTAGACGATGTAGGCGACGGTGACGGGCGAGATGAGGGTCGAGGCGAGATCTGCGCGCAGGAAGAGTGTCAGTGGGGGCAAGACGTCGGAAGAAGCAGGCGCACGCACCGACGAGGATGACGAAGCGCATCGAGAAGCAGCAGAAGCCGCACATGCGGTCGATGAAGAGGAGCTCGAAGAGGTTGTGGATGGTCGAGTTGATCCAACGGCGACGCTGCGACATGAGGACCTTCCACTCGTCGGGCGCGATCGTCTTGGCCTTCGCGAAGCGCGTGAACTTGAGCTTGTACTGCGAGAAGTGCTTGAGGATGACGGTCGTGAGGTAGCGGTCCTCGCCGAGCGAGAGGAGGTTCTGCGGACATGGCGAAGGGTCAGTCTCGGATGGCGAGATAGCTCAGCGAACGACGCACCTTGACGTGCAGCGTCTCGACCTTGTTCTCGCCGTACTCGGCGAGGACGGCGTCCGAGATGATGATGGGCTTGTGCTCAAGCGTGCGAATCCGGTACATCGAGAAGCTGCGCGGCGAGGCGGTTAGCGCAAACACACACGAAGGAGCATGAGCAGGACGTACCAGCCGGGCAAGCAGGTAACGGACCCGAACAAGCTCTCGAAGGCCTTCGTGAGGTGGTGCGAGATGAAGTACTCGTAGACTGCGGCGAGCGCAAGCGTCAGTCATGGCACCCGGGAACGTCAGCAAGGCGACGCACCCTGCATCATGGTCGTCCACGAGGCGCGCGCGTTCGAGAGCGACGTCTCGCCGCAGAGGCCGATGATCTTGCGGTCCTCGACGAACCCGCCGACGAGGTAGTTGAGCGACATCGGGTCGACGGTCGTGTCAGCGTCGACCATGAGAAGGTACTCGTAGAAGGACGGGTTGACGCCGATAACGTTCTTGATCTGGTGGTACATCTCGAGCTCGGCGGGCGCCATGGGCGAGTCGAAGTGCACGCGGTTCAGGAAGCGCATGAGCAGCATCTGCGAGTCGCGCTTGCCGCGGTTGCCCGGACGGTGACGCTCGTTGGGCTTGCCGACCTTGACGACGACCTGCAGACGGGGTGCGAGGATGAGCTAGAGAAGCGGGAGGGACAGGAAGCGCGAACGCACGATGTAGGGGACGATGTGGCCGCCCGCCTCGTGCAGGCCCGAGTAGATTTTGGCCATGTTGTGCTGCTTGTCGCCGTTGCCGATGGAGAGGAAGCTCAGCGGCTCGGGGTCGATAGTCGGGTCCGCGCCGAGGATGTCGAGGACGATCTGCGGCGTCGGGCGGTCGTTGCCCGAGCCGACGATCATGCCGTCGCAGATGATGCAGAGGAGCTTGCGCTTGTCGTCGTACTTCAGCTTGGTGAGCGAGTCGATGCACGCGCGGAGCGACTCCTCGCCCTCGGTGTAGCACGGCACCTGGCAGATGACAAACTTATCGTAGTCCTCGGGCTTGCGCTTGCGGCCGAACTGGAGCGCCGCGATGAACTTGGCGCCGATGATGGCGACCATAACGACGGACAGGGCGATGAGGATGTACTGCGAGAACTGGCACTGCGGCGAGTTGCGGTTGTCGATCTTGCCGATGAAGAAGAGGTTGCGCATGCAGATCCGCTGGCGCTCGAGCACGTCCGCGCCGAGGTTGAGCCCGTTGATGTCGTTCGTCAGGTCGGTACCGGCCTTCTGGCGGAACAGGTCCACGATGGGCGTCGACATGAACTGGCGGTCCGTGCCGCTCGGGGCAGTCGCGCCGTCGGGCACGCGCAGGCCACCGCTGCGAGGGATGTAAGAGAGGGCGTGGGGAGAAGAGGACGGAGGTGCACGCACCCGCCGTTCTGGATGTAGGTCGAGAAGTCGTAGACGTTGCCCTCGTATATGGCGATGTTCTTCCCCTTCTCCTTGGCCTCCTTGACCGTGCCGTGGGAGTAGCCCATGAAGCCTTTGCGGTAGTTGTACCGGAGGTAGACCATCGCTAGGGGTGGGAATGAGGTGGTCAGGGCCGCTCGACGGCGAGAAGAGGGAGACGGGGACGCACTCTCGTAGTACCAGTCAGGCCGGACGTCAGTCGTGTACGCGCGGAAATCGTGGTACTTGGCGACGTTGGTGATCGCGGTCGAGATGTTGGCCGACTCGAGCGTGACCCACGGGCTGACGCTCCCGTCGACGCCGTTGCAGAGCGCGCTGACCTGGACGGGGAAGTAGTTCGTCAAGTCGTTGCCGCCGAGCTTCTCGATGTTCGTCTGTGAGCGAGGACCGTCAGCACAGCCGCGCGGGAGGAAGAGCGCGGAGCACGCACGGTCGGGATGACGGAGCTGCCGGGCTGGTGATGCGGCGCAAAGGACGTGAGGTCGAACACCTCGCCGCGGATCGCGACGAGCATGTTGTCCGGGTCGTTCGTGTACGAGCGGTCGTTGAGCTCTTGCGTGTTGAAGACGTGCTCGGTCGGGCACTGCGGGGAGGCGAATCGTCAGTTCCGGTGCAAGCGGTGCAGGGGACGAGCGCAGACGCACGATGATGGGGCCAAGGATGGCGATGACGAAGACGGCGGAGCCGCAGAGGAGCCAGATGAGGATGCTGTGGGCCGCAAAGTGGTCAGCGTGTTCCGGGAAGGGGAGAAGCGGGCAGGACGCACTTGATGAGGACCTTCTCCCTCCACGCCATGCGCACGTCGGGGCGCTTCATCCCGCCAATCCACTTGAGCAACGGCGACGGGATCCACCACGTGAAGAGCCAGGTGAGGGCGACCCAGCGCTTGCGCGCCTTGCTCGTGCGGATGACCTCGATCGTCTCGTCGGCCTCCTTGCTGCCAGCGAGGAGCTCCTTCTCCGAACCCTTGGCCGTGTCGAACATCGGCCGCGAGCTCGTGTAGCCCGACGGCGCAAGCGAGCGCTCCTCGTCATGCAGCTGCCGCTGCGAATCGGCGAAGTAGTCGTCCTCGCCCGCGAGGTACTCCTTGCGATCCATCTCGTAGTCGTCCTCCTCGTAGCCGGGCGTCGCGCCCGCGCCGTACCGCTGCGCAAGGATCGGCAGCGCCGCCGTCGACGTCGTCTTGGCAAAGTCGTCGTTGTACGATCCGAGGCCAGGCGTGTCGGGGAGCCCGTACGGCGAGTACGGGTCGTCGGGAATGGCGTTGGCGTCCGAGCCGCGGTTGAGAATCTCGCGGTTGTGCGCCTGCTCTTCGGGGTCGTCCGCGCGGAGGAAGTCCTCGAGGTAACGGAACGCATTGTCGCTCAGGAAGATCTGCGTGCATGCGGATTAGCGTGTGGGTTGAAGGAGAGAGGCGGGCGACGCACCTTGTTCTTGCCGATGCCCATCTCCCGCTCGCCGAAGCCGAGCAGCTCGCGGACCTTGACGGCCTTGTCGCGGTACATGAGCGCGCCGAGCGCCTGCTGCTCCTCGGCGAGGACGGGGATGCGCCCGTAGCGCTCCCACCACTCCTTGAGCTCGAGGTTGATGTCCCACTCGCCCTGGAGGCGGCGCGCGAGCTCGGCGAGGCCGAAGGCGCGCACCTGGTGCTTGAGGAGCTTGGCGTCGACCTGGTTCGGGAGCTGCGCGTCGTTCGGGCGCAGGCAGAGGACGAACCACGACTTGCTCGTCTGGAGCGTGTTGAGGAGGAGCGTGAGCGAGTCGTTGACCTCCTGGACGACCGAGCGGCCCGCGCCCTTGTCGTCGCCGCCCGCCGCGCCCGCCGCGCCCTCCTCGTCGATGTCGCCGCCGGCACCGCCGAACGGGTTGTGCTGCCCGCGCTGCGGACGGCGGGTCGACGGCGCGCGCCGCGGGCCGACCTTCTGGCTCGCAGCGACGACCGTTTCCTCGCTGCGCGGGTGCGCCTTGGTCTCGACCGCGCCGCTCGCGAAGAGCTGGCGGATGAACGAGAAGCTCGATCCGCCCGTCGAGAGCTGGTCGCGCGCGTTGGGCGTCGTGCGCCCGTCGGTCCCGATGCGCGGGGTCGACCCGCCGAGGAGGGTGACAAAGTTGGGCGAGACGGCGGCCGTGTTGTCGGCGAGGAAGTTCTCGGTCGAGTAGGTCGCCTGGCCGTCCCAGTGCGAGACGACAAACGTCCCCGGGCGGCCCTGCGCCTCGTCGCCCTCTCGCGACGAGAACGACGGGTGGTTCGACCACCGCTTCGACATGGCCTTGAGCATCGACGCGTCCGTCTTGCCGCGCCGGCGCGACTGGTCGTCAATGATGTGCACGAGGCCGCCGGGCTGGTTCGTCAGGAGGCGGACGGTCTCCGCGTTCGAGACGTACTTGGTGTCGGCGCCGGGGAGCGCGAGCCCCTCGGCGGCGTACTCGGCCTTGTCCGCCTCGTGCAGCTGCTCGAGGAGGTAGCCCTGCACGCGCTCGGCGGCGAAGTTGAAGCAGAACGACTCGACGCCGAGCCCGTCGCGGTGCGACGCCGCGTGCTGGATCGGCCCCGGGAAGTCGACGAGCGAGATGAACGTCGCAAAGTCGTCACGGCAGAGCTTCTCGTTGAGGAACTCGCCGATCCAACTGAAGACGAGGCCGTAGAGCGTGCAGGCGAGGTCGTCGCGATTCGCGGCGGCGCCCTCGGCGTCGAGGAAGACGGCGCAGACCTCGCCCATGACGAGCTGCGACTTGTTCGTCAGGGCGTACTCGAGCTCGGACGGGTCAACGCCGAGGAACTCGGCCGCGAGCTCGAGGACGTGCGGGTTCTTGACCACCGCCGAGTCGGCGTTGCGGTTGCGATCCATGAGGAATTCGACGTTGCCGAGGTGGAGGATCGCGGCGAGGACCTGGCACACGGACGCGACGGCCTTCTTGGGGAAACCCACAGCCTTGAACGCGTCCTTGAGCTGGGTGAAGCGCGTCGCGTCCGACTGGACCGACGCGGCGGACGAGCGCGCCTGCGCGAGGTAGCGGAACGACGACGCGCTGTCGAAGTGCAGGTGCTCGCGTTCGTCGGCCGACGCGCCCGCGACGAGGTAGTGGAACGCGTGGAAGTTGCGCTCGCCGGCGGGCGCGGAGGCGACGCGCGACTTCTCGAGGAAGTACTCGAGGCCCTTGAGGCCTGCGAGCCGGCCCTTGTCGTTGAATTGGAGCTCGGTGTAGCGCCCGAAGCGCGAGGCGTTGGCGTTCGAGTTGGTCGCGGCGTGGCCGAACGTGTCGAGGATGAAGAAGGCGGCGGGGATGGACGAGGTAAGCTTGCTGCCTTTTTTTCCGGACGGCGGCGCGGCGATGTCAATGAGCGCCTTGATCAAGAGCCTCGACGATTCGGTCTTGCCAGAGCCCGTCTCTCCGCTGCGAACATGCGAGGTGAGCGTCAGCAACGCCTTGCGCAGGCAGGACGGTGGAAGCGCACCTGAGAACAATGGCCTGGTCCTGCCCCGTCCGGGTCATGTGGTAGTACGCCTTCTGCACCGTCGCCCAGACATGTGGTCCGAGGCGGCCGCGGACGCCCTCACTGCCGCAATCGGTATACTCTGTGCGCCAGTCCGCGAGAGCCTGGTCGCTCGTCGCGTGGACGAACTGGAACGGGTTGAGGGCGACGACGACGCGCGGCGAGAGGAAGGTGTAGGGGAGGCCTTCGAGGAGGCGGGCGCGGAGGAGCGGCACGAGGTCGTCGGTCGCGAGAGGGGGGACGCCTTGGGGGAGGTCCGTCAGGTCGGGCACCTCGAGGGGGTCGAGCTCGACGGCCTGCCCCATCTTGGGCGTCGCAAAGGGGTTGCTCGCCATGACGGACGCGGTGGAAGGGAGACGAGACCTGCAGACGCGGAGAGTCAGCGGCTGCCGGGAGAGGTTGAGGGAGGACGAGGCGAGGACGCCCGCTGGCGCCTTGCCTGCGCCACGTACCGCTGGGAGACGGAGCCGGAGAGAAAGCTAGGATCGGGTGCGAGGCTGTGCGCGCGTGTCCTGGCTGCACGAAGGGGGCGCGGTGGCGCAGGAGCGACGGACGATGCTCGCGCGGGGAGACGAGGCGAGGCGAGCGGCGCGTGCGGTGACGGCGCTCGTGCGGGGCGCGCGGGTGCTCGAGTGCTCGGTGCGGCTGAGCTCACGAAGCACGCGCAGGAGCAGCTCCGCTGGACGCGGTGGAGGGCAGGATCGCTCGCTCTCGCGCGTCCGCCGTGCGCGGCTCCCGATCTGTCGGTCGAGTGGTCTCACGCGCGCAAAGCTCGCAGGGAGGGACGCAACAACCCATAGCACTACAGGTACACGCAGGGCACAACAGAAAATCGCCTCGGCAGGCCTCATGTAAAATCGCTCGGCGCGGCATCTCCGGGGAGTCACAGATCTCTCTACTCAGAAGCGCGGCTGCAGGCTCGGCGGAGCAGGTGCCAGCGCACGTAAGGGTAGCGGGCCAGGGTCTGGTGCGGCTCCGCCAGACGCGCCGGACGAGCCGCTCGACCGGCTCTCGGTGATGGTGCGCGGGCGGACGGACGACTCTTGCTCGGGCGCAAGGGCGTGACTCTGCTCGCGAGGTCAGCGGGGTGTCGTTGGAGGGAATAGAGACGACGTACGCGGACACGGCAGTGGCGGCGGAGGTTGGACATGACGGCGAACCCGCGGTTGCAGGTGCAGCAGACGAAGGCTGAGAGAAGGGGAGGTCAGCCGAGCTCGCAAATGATAGCGAGAGAACGCACGCTTCTCCTTCGTGTGTGTGAGCTGCAGAGAAACGTGTCAACGGCAACTCAAACGAGCGGGAAGGAGGGTACGCACGACGTGAGTCGCGAGCGCGCTCGGCCTCGCAAAGCGCTGGTCGCACTCGTTGCACGCGTATTTGCGGTTCGCGAGGTCCTTCGGCTCCTTCTTCTTCTTGCCCGCTGCGCTCTTGGCGTCCGTCGCGGCGCGCTTGTTCCCGCCCGGCATGATAGGCTCAAAGTCAGTCGGGAGGGGCGGCGCGCGCACGCGCCCGACCTCGGTGCTGCTGATATGCCCCAGAGGCGGGATCAGCGGCGGGACCCCTCGCTGCGCAGGGAGCTCGATCGACCCGCCCGCGGCGAACGCGCCGTCGCCGTCGCGCGACGGCGGCGAGACGGGCTCGACGAGCGCGGGCGGCACCTCGGGCGAGTGCGTCCCGCGCGTCGACGGCGTCGAGACGTCCGCGCTGCCGTCGCGCGTCGCGTTGGTCGTCGAGAGCGGGTTCTGGCGAATGAAGTCGTCGCGCTGGTCGTAGTTGGGGAGGAGTGACGGAAGGGAGGAGGCGGGGAGGGGGTGGTGGTATGCGGGCGCAGAGTGCTGCTCAGGGGCTGGAGGTTGAGGCGCAGGCGCGGGGATGGGGGTGTGGAGGGGCTGGTAGGTGAGCGGAGGGGCGTGCGAAGCGTGCGGGTACGGTGCGAAGGCGTCGGGGCGGTAGCCGTAATGGGCAGGGACGGAGGAGCTGGGCGGCGGCGGGAGCGGGTTGCAGGGCGTGTAGGCGCGGGGCTGGGGATGCCAGTCGTACTGCGAAAGGGGCACGCCGTGCACGCCCCTCAGGGAGGAGTAGGCGAGCGCCGATCCTGCCGTCGCTCCGGCGGAGGACGAGACGCCGACCTCGCCCATCCCCTGCATCGCGGGCGCAAGGTGCCCGCTCGACCATCCGCCGTGCACCGGAGCGTGTGCATGCTGCTGTCCCCACTCGTGCGCGCTCGTCGCCTGCTCGAGGTAGTGACCCGTTGCTGCCCCGGACGGCACCGCGAGGAACGGCGGGGTGTTGGACGACGACGGCGTCTGGCTCGCGTAGTGCTGCAGCGGCGCACCGTAGACGTCGTGCGTGGTGGAGTGAGCCACCTGCCCGTACGGCCCGTGCCCCATCGCAGCCATGGGTTGGGACGCGTCGAGGTGGACGAAAGCGGGCGTGACCCTCGAACGCTGTGGTGCGCGGGGCGAGGGCGGGCGGGCAGATAGGCGTTCAGGCAGGTGGACTGGCAGTCGAGCAACGAAGCAGGCCAGCACGAGCCGTTGTCAGGCGCGGCCGGCGTTGAGAGCGAGGAGGGGGAAGGTCGAGCAGGAGAGACAGGGAGAGGCACCTTTCGCTAGATGTCAATCTGGGGCCCTGCCACGCGCACTCTCACACGGGCTGGAGCAGCTTTCACGCGCCCATGACTGCGCACGGAGCCGCACGCTGTCGAAACTCCCGCGCTCCTCGCAACTCGCGGTCAGGCTGAATCTCAACATACAGTTCAACGGGGCGCAATAAGGATACTGCAGATGCTCAGGCCATCACGCCTGTCGCGACGAGCGCAGCGCCCCCGATGGCGACGGTCCAGCCGAGGAGAGCGGCGCGGTCGAACCCGTACGCCGAGAGAGCTGCGCTCGAGTCGCCTGCCGATGAGGATGCCGCGAGTGCGCTTTCCGACGTGCTGCTGGCGGGAGAGGACGAGCCCGACGACGAGGAGGCCGAGGCGGCCGAGCTGGACGCGCCGCTGCACGAGGGGGAGACGGGTGAGGGGAAGGTCTTCGAGCGGAGGAGGGCGTCGCAGCTTACTTGGCGGCGCTTGCGGAGGTCGGCTGCGCCGAGACCGCCGTCGTGACACCCGCACCGGAAATTCTGCGTGTGTACGATGGGGATTAGTCGAGCAAGCAGCGAGAAAGGGCGAGCCCAACGTACGAGGTCGGGATGTTGGTCAAGCAGGACGTCGCGCCCGGGAGCGGGGTCGTCACCGTGCGGGTAAGCGACAGAGCCTTGCCCGAGCCGTCGGGGAGGAAGCCGAAGAGCTGCACGAGACGCGGGGTCAACATCGCGTCTGAAGGGAGGTCAACTCGCTCAACGCACCTCAAAGACGGTGCCCTCCTCGACCTGCAGCTCAAAGTTGTACTGCTGCGCATCAGGCGTCTCAATGCCAGAGAGGGCGAGGAGCGGCGAGTACTGCTGCGCCTCGTCGAGGGTCGTCGTGCCGGTCCTGAGCGAGTCGGGCACCTGGGACGAGGGGAGGAAGAGAACGCTGAGCGGGCGCGAGTTGCCAGACTCGAAGAAGAACAGGTTCGTCTCCTCGCACTGCAGGTGCGCACGGCAGTCAGCGTGCAACTCGGAGAGTCCGCTATCGCTGCGGTGAGAACGAGAAGCGGGAGAGCGGTGCGCACCTGATGGAGTGAGCCCGGGATGGTTGCACGCAGGGACGAGAGCTGTGCGAGCGCCGGCGCGGCTGCAGCAGCGAGGGCGAGGATGCGCTTGGCGAGCATCTTGGCCGGATTGTTGAGCGAAGACGCGGGAGGCAAGGGGAGGAGGGGAGGCTCTTGAGGTGCTGGGCGCGGAATAGGCGCGCGGGCGGAGCGTCAGCGGTGCGAGCAAGGGAAGCGCTGCAGCAGGACGAGCGGCAGAGCAGCAAGGTTCAGGCTCGAGGAGGACAGAGCGGGCTGCGGGCGCGCGTCGCATCGCGGTCGAGATCGCAAGGAAGCGCGGGAGCGTGGGTTGTCCTCCCACCACAACGTCGTGTGCATTCTCTCGCTCGCTCGAACTGGTTTGACAGCAGGCAGAGGACACCCGACGGAGCCGAGCTGGCGGCCGAAGCTGACGGTGCTCGCCCGCGAGCGCACCCCGCCGGTCTTGACGTCGTGTTCGGTGCGGCTCCACCTGGGGCGTCTCCTGCTTCCTGCTCTCTCTCCTGCTACACACACACCGCTATGGCTTCCTCGCACTTCCTCGCATCGCGCCTCTTCTCCGTCAAGGGCCTTGTCGGTGCGCACTCTCACTGTTCTCTCGCGCCTCGCTCTTCGCGCTAACTTCCCCCGACACAGCTCTCGTCTCCGGCGGCGGTACCGGCATCGGTGCGTCCTCTCTGGGGAAGAGGAAGAATGCGGCGCGATGCACGAAGCTGACCATCGCCTCCTCTCGACCTTCCCAACTCGCTTCTCCATCCTGCTCGCTTTCTCGCCCATCGCCTTGCCCGATCCTCTCCATGGATCGCGCGTCACCTCTGTAGGTCTCATGGCCACCCAGGCGCTCGCTGCCAACGGCGCCAAGGTCTACATCGTCGGCCGCCGTAAGGAGGTCCTCGACAGGGTGGTCGAGGTCTACTCGCCGAACGTAGAGGGTCGGATCATCGCGTGCGTTTAACGAAGCGCCCTCGGTTCGAGGAGGACGCTGACCGGCTCACCTCACGCTCGGTAGGCTCCCCGGCGACGTCAGCGACAAGGCAGACATCAAGCGCCTCGCCGAGGAGATCAAGCAGCGCGAGGGTGGTCTCCACATCCTGTTCAACAACGCGGGCATCTCGGGTCCGAAGACGCCCCTCGACCCGGAGACGCCGGCGGACAAGATGAGCGAGGAGCTGTTCAAGGAGTCGGTCGAGGACTGGACCGGGTTTCCGCATCAACGTGATGAACAGTGCGCTCGGGACGTCCTCTTCTCACTCCTACGTACCCTCTGACAAGCGCTGTTGCCCGCAGTCTACTTCATGACCACGGCGTTCCTCCCCCTCCTCGCCAAGTTCACGAGTGCGCCCCCGCCTCGCTTCCTCGCTTATTCCCCCGCTGAATCTCGTACCTGCAGACGGCGGTGACCCTGCTGGCAAGGCAATCTACGAGAACTACCAGACCGGAGTGTGCGTTTCAGGTCCCTTTCGACCTTCCCAACCTCCCCGCTGACCGCCGCACCTCTCTACAGTATCAACACGACGTCCATCTCGGGCCTCATCAAGGACGCGCAGAACCACTTTGCCTAGTGCGTCTACTTCGTGCCCTTGCCCCTCAGAGCGTGCGGGAGCTGACACTCAATCCTCCCACCTCGCAGCAACGCGTCGAAGGGCGCTGCGAACCACCTCCAGCGCCTCATGGCGACCGAGTTCGCCCACACTGGGTACGTGGTGACTCGTCGGAGTTGTACTCGGCCTTCTAGGCCGAGCGGAGCGCGAGAAGGAGGCTAGGGGAGGAAGTCGCCCCTCCCCTGCCAGGCCTTCCCGGTCTTGCGCTCCCGCAAACGGCTTTCCCTCCCGGATAGCGTGTCTGACTCTCTCTCGTTCCCGCAGCGTCCGCATCAACAGCATCGCCCCGGGCGTCTTCCCGTCTGGTGCGTAGTTGCTCTCCTCGCTTTCCCTCGCTCCCCCTCCCCCGCCCCCGGCCTCCTGCTCTCGCCTGTCCCCTTCGCTCACCTGACACGCCTCCCACTACAGAGATGACCGGCTCAAGCTCGGACGACAAGAACAAGACGTCGCTTGAAGGCGAGTTCGACCCGAAGTCGCTGAAGGTCCCCGCCGACCGCGCCGGCACGGAGGAGGACATGGCGGGCACGGTCCTCTACCTCTCGTCGCGTGCTGGGCAGTGTGCGTCCTGCTTCCTGCCCGTGCCGTCCCGTCCAGCAGGGTACTGACTATCGAACGCATCACAGACACGAACGGCGTGATCATCCCCGTCGACGGCGGCACGCTCTCGACGAACCCGTCGTCGTACTAAACGGCGTAGAGCATCCGCACATAGTGAGCAATAAACGAGAAGCAGTGAACTTCGAATCACCTCCTCGCCGCGGACCTTGCGAAAGCTGCACCGCCTCGTCTCTCGGCCGCTCGCGTTGACTGCTGCGGCGTGCACAGGCCGTTCGCCCGCGGGCAAGCTGCGCGGCGTGTATTCACGCATAACCTGCGGCAGCGCCCGCGGGCTCCAAGCTGCCCGCGGGCGCACAACCCCACAATCGGGCGAGGCGGCGACGAGCCGACGAGCCCGACCTGCGAAGTTCCGCCGCCTCGCTCTCTCTTCCTTCTTCTCTACAGCTGCTCGCTAGGATCGACTCGATATGTCTACCGCTCACCTTTCCGTCCCTACTCTCTTCAACGTCAACGGCCTCGTTGGTGCGCCCCTCGCGCTGCTCCCCCACATGACCCTCGCTAACCCCTCCTCGCCTGCTTACAGCGCTCATCTCGGGCGGCGGCACGGGAATCGGTACGCTGGTGCTCCCTCCATGCTCCAAGACACGCGCGGAGTGCTGACTTGCTCCCCATCGACCCCTCCCCTCGCTGCCCACTCGCCCTCCCTCGCTCACTTCGCAGGCCTGATGGCGACCCAGGCGCTCGCGGCGAACGGCGCCAAGGTCTATATCGTCGGCAGGAGGCAAGAGGCGCTCGACCGCGTCGTCGAGGTCTACGGCCCGCTCAGCAAGGGGCAGATCATCCCGTACGTCGCGGGGCTCGCGCTCTTACCGTCTTTCGCGACGCAAAGGCTGACTCGCGCCCTTTACACGCGCAGCCTTGTCGGCGACGTGACGAAGAAGGAGGACGTCCTCCGTCTTGCGGCCGAGATCAAGGAGCGCGAGGGCGGCCTGCACATCCTCGTGCGTTTGGCTCCCTCGTCGGTCGCAGTTCTGCTTATGCTGACTTCGCACGGTGCAGATCAACAACGCCGGTATCTCGGGCCCGAGGACGCCGTGGACGAAGGACACGCCGGTGGAGCAGCTGAGCCACGACCTCCTCCAGGAGTCGGAGGAGGGCTGGGCCGACGTCTTCCGCACCAACACCACCTCGAGTGCGTCCACCTTATCGTCAGCGAGGCTTCGATACACTGGCTAACGTGCTCGCGTGCGCAGTCTACTACATGAGCGTTGCCTTCCTCCCGCTCCTCCACAAGTTCACCTGTGCGTTCCCGTCTCTCTCGCTCTCGCGTCTCTCGAGACTCACGACCTTCTCCTTGCACAGTCGGCGGTGACGCTGCGGGCCGCGCGATCTACGAGAAGTACCAGACCGGCATGTGCGCCCGCCCTCCCTCCCTCCCTGTTCCTTTTCACGAGCTGACCCGCTTTGCAAACTGCAGCATCAACATCACCTCGATCTCTGGCCTCGTCAAGGTCGCCCAGAACCACTTCTGCTAGTGCGTCCGCCGCCGCCGCGCTCCCAGCCTCGCGCAGAGCTGACCCGCCCTTGCTCGCACCCTGCAGCAACGCCTCGAAGGCGGCGGCGAACCACCTCCACCGCATGATGGCGACCGAGTTTGCGCACACTGGGTGCGTCTCTCTGCCTTTCAGAGCTGTGCGGAGCGGCGAAGGCGGCGCTCGACTGGGTACAGTTTCGCTGCGCCGTCAGAGGCGCTCTCATGCTTCCCTCGGGCCGCATCTATTCCGCTCGCCACTAACCACACTTTCTCTCGCTCGCAGTGTCCGCGTCAACAGCATCGCTCCCGGCCTCTTCCCGACTGGTGCGCGCACCTGCCTTCGCTCCCGCTTCCCTCGCTCACACTGCTCCCTTCTCTGCAGAGATGACGGCGCGCGGCAAGGGCTCCGACGCAAACAACAAGACGGACCTCGGCGCCGGGTGGAACATCAACAACATGGACACGCCGGCGGACCGCCCCGGCTCGGACGAGGACCTCGGCGGCACGGTCCTCTACCTCTCTTCGCGCGCTGGGCAGTGTGCGTCATCTTCTCGTTCCTCTGCGGTCTCCGCGCCGGCGCTAACGCTCGTGTCACGCTCAGACACCCAGGGCCAGATCATCGCGGTCGACGGCGGCGTCCTCGAGACCCACCCTTCGTGCGTTTGAGGCGGTTTGATAGCGGTTGCTTGCGGTACTTGCATCTAGACTTTGTGTAATCCACACTTTCGCAGTTCTACGGAGTTATCAGGGCTGCAGGACCGTGTGCGGGCGCGAAGAAGTCGGGAAAGCGACTTGGGAAGGTCGGGGAGGAAGGGGTGGAGAGTCTACTGCGTCGTGTCTACTGGTGGCTGAAGGCAATGATGGTGCGAGAACGCGCGCAGCCGGGCGTAAACAGGAATCTCCTGCGTGCCACCCTTACTGTTCCTGTCAGGCGCAGCTGGCTCCGAGTTTCCCTCATCGCCAGCGGACGCAAAAAAAGCTGACCAAGCCGAGGATTGAACTCGGGACCTCCTGTGCGCCGATGAGGACATTGTGAGACAGGAATCATAACCACTAGAACACTCGGTCTTGCGTTGACGGCCTCCGCCTCAAGGTATAAATCATTTTGCTCTTACACCCGCGGCCAGACGCTCGAATTCGGCCTGAGTGCTGCGCTGAGCCCTCGCCCATTGCTCGCCAGCCCCTAGAGAAGCGCGGGTTGGCAAATCGGGCTTGGTACTCCCGCTCTCCTCGACGCCTTCTTCAGCGAGGCTGACACCGTCCCCGCCGCTTCCTGCGCTGCTTTCGTGGCTGTACCGTCGATGAATTGGCAGGAGGGCGGCGTAGCAGCCGGCGCAGGTGTTGCGACGATGGGTCAACAGACCCCGCGCGCTTGAGAAGGTCGACCTCGTCAAGAGCGCAAGTTGAAAAGCGAAAGCAGCCACGCCAACCCGCCCCGACTGCGCCCCGCCGCCGAGGTCATCGAGGACGTCTCCCGTTGTGGACAGTGCTGGGGGCGGAGAGCTGGCTCCCCGGTGTTGCGCAAGAGGGATGAGGGAGAGGACGAGGATTGAGCAGATGCTGAGTGGGCTTCCCTCTCTCGCGCTGCCTCTGCACCACATGGCTGCCAACGTGCGCACACCACGTGAACAGACGTGTTGAAGTCAGAGCAAGAGGCGGGGGAACGAGTTCCGCGAAGACTCGGCTCAAATCAGTGGGCGGCGGCGCGCCAGTCCTTCGCGCAGCCCCACGTCGAGACACGTTAGAATGCGAGACGGGTTCAGACCAGCGGACGGGCACACGCAGAGGTGCAAGAGGGAGCAGCCAGGCAACGAGCGTGTCCCATGTGCTTGCTGGACGAGGGAAGGGTGATGCTCGGCTTCGCCTTCGCGGAGCAACAGCAAGACAGGAGACTGACAGCACCCGCAGCAGGGAATGTGGACGAGCCGAATCAGACGGTCTTGCCGTGGGAAGCGAGGGCACCGAGGTTGAGAACGGTTTCCAGCCCGTTCAGATTCCCGCTGCATACGGACCCGCCTCGTCAGTAGGCACTCTGCACAACAGAGAAGGGAAGACGAGCGCACCCAGTGACCGTATACTCCCGTACCCCCTGCTCGCCCTCAGCCCGGGCCTGTCCCCCTCCCGCTCGCCCGGCGCCAGCGGCGGGCTGAACGCGCTGAGCAGGCTCGCGCGGCTCGCGCGGTTGCGCAGCCCTGCCGTGCGCGACGGCGAGGGGACGTCGATGATGTCGTTCTCGTCGTCGCTCGAGAGGTGCGCGGCACCGTCGGCGTCGTCCTCTTCCGCGGAGGAGAAGGCCAGCTCCTCCTCCTCCTCAGAAAGCGCACTCGCGCTCTCCGCTCCGCCCCCGAACGAGCGCGCCCTCACGCGCTCCACCGCGCCGTCCCACCTCTCCTCGGCCGCCCCGCGCGTGCGCCGTCGCCGCAAGCCGACAACGCAGGCGAAGAGCGCGTAGTGCGCGAGGGAGAAGGCGAAAGAGGCGAGGTACCATGCTGTGGTCGGGTTGCGGAGGATGGCGGGGAGGGAGGGGAGCGGCGCGGAGGTCCGCTGGACGAGCTCGTTGAGGCGGAAGAGGAGGACGAGGGCCGAGAGCTGTGTGGGGGGTTGTCGAGGGTCAGCGTGTGCAGAGTAGGAGGGCGGGGACGGCGCACCACCACCTGTCCGAGCATCACGGGCGCCATGTCGCGCACCCTCTGCGTGGAGACGACCGCGCCAACGAGGACCCCGCGGCCGAGGTTGAGGGCGACTGCCGAGCGGGGAAGCGCGCTGATGGGGACGCGCAGGGCGAGGGCGAGAGTCACGAGGACGTCTAGCAGTGCGGTGAGCTGCAAGACGGGCAGGAAGCGCGGGCGCGGAGGCGGGAGGGGCTCGCTCCCCTCGCGAGCTGATGAGGCGAACAGGGGCGTCGTCTCGGTCGTGAGGAGCAGGAAGTCGGAGCTGCCGTTGCTGTGCTGTCCTGCTGACGGGGCGCGCGGGCTCAGCGCGCCCTGCGAGGTGGTAGCCATGATGAGGCGAGCGGACGGAGCGTAACGAGGTGCGGGCGCGGCGACAACGGGGCAGTTCGCGCGCCCAACCTCTTTGCGCGTCTTCGAAGATTCTCTCAACCTCGTACCGCAGGGGACAACATCGTGTGTGCGCTCCTATACATCTCCAACATGCTCCACCTCGATCCGCTCCCGTTCCGGACTCCTCGTCGGACTGCGCGAGACATACCGCCCATCGCTGCCCGCCGGGCTCGGGCTGCGGCTGATGTACCGACCCTCGCTCGCCGCAGGGCTTGGGCTGCGGCCAGCAGTGACGGTGCGGCGGCCGTCGCGCCCCTCAACCTCGACGACGGGTTTCCTCCTTCGCTTGACGTCCCGACCGCGCGCGGCATCGTCGTCCTCCGCCTCGGAGCCCTCAGTCCAGTACTCGGGCTCCGGCTCGTCCTCCATCGGGCTCGGGCTGGGCGAGCGGCTCGCGCTCGGGCTCCGCGAGAGGTACCTTTCGCTGCGGCCCTCGGCAGCGTCGTCCTCGTCATCGCCGCTGCCCGGCTCGTCGCCGCTCGCCTCGCCCGCGGCGCGGACGCCGAGCGCCTTGCCGAGCTTGCTCCGCCGCGGGGTAGGCCCTCGGTCTCCTCGAGGACCTTGCGCTGCGTCAAGCGCGGGAGCTGGATCTCGCACACCGACTCGCCGTGCAGGAGCTGGTCGGCAAACTCGTCGATCGTCATGATCGAGTACGACCCGTCTGTGGTGGCGAAGACGGTGAGTGCTAGTCTCGGGAGCGGGAGGGGGCGTGCGCGCACCCATGGCCCGGAAGCGTAGCTTGCGGTAGTCATTTAGTAAGGGCTCGAGCACCTCGTAGCAGTTGAGCGAGTCGAACGTTAACCGCACGTAGAACGCTGCCAGCGCTCGTAGGTATCTGCGGGAGTCGCGCTATCAGCACGAGACAGCACGGAGAGTATGAGGGCGGACGCACTTGAACTCTTCTGCGCGGAGGTACTCGAGGACGATCTCGCGCTCTGGCTGGAGCTGCAAGAGCTTGAGGACGAGGCAGATGAACTCTGTCGGGCGCGTGTTGGCGTAGGTCCCGCCGACGGCGTTGAGCTCGACAGCGCGGTCGATTACGGTCGCCGAGTTGAGCGCGAAGCAGTGCTCCTCTGCAGGTATGGATGTCAGCGAGGTAAAGAGGGCACAGGGAGGGCACGCACTCCAGTAGAGGGTGTCGTACACGCGCTGGCGGATGACGGTCGGGACGAGGTACTGCGAGGTGGGGTGGGGTCAGCGGGCGTCGGCGGCTTCGTGAGGGTGGTGGTGCGCACCTGAGGGTTGGTCCCGTGGATGGAGAGTGCACCCGCGCGGGTGGTGTTGGCCATTGCGGTTCACGCACGGGGAGATGAGGGGGCGGGCGAGTGGCAGCGGAGTGCGGCGGTGCAGCTGAGGTGCGCTTGTGCGGATATAGCGAGTGCAAGCAGGTAGAGCAGGGCTTGTCCCGCCGAGTGCGAGGTTGAGGTCGAGAGCGAACGTCCGTCGTCCTCATCTGGTCGTGCTCGCTCGTTCCACCGCGGCTGCCCGTCTCTGCCAAGATGCTGCGCGCCCTCCTCTCCAGGCCAACCCTGCCCTCCCTGCCATCGGCGTCCTGCTTGGCGTCGTCCCTCCTCGCAACCCCGCTCCCCGGTCCGTCCCTCTTTCTTCCCCTCGATCTCGCGCTCGCATCCCTCGGCGTGCAAGGCCGCGCGCAGACGTGCTGACCCTCCCGTTCTCGCAGGCTTGATGCAGGTCAGGACCGCCACGAAGCGCGGTGGTGGTAGCACAAAGAACGGCAGGAACTCCATCGGCAAGCGCTTGGGGATCAAGAAGTACGGAGGTGCGCACAAAGAGTCGCGCCACTTGTCCCAGAGCTACGCGCTGACTTGCTCTCACGCACGCAGGCCAGGAGGTCCTCGCGGGCAACATCCTCGTCCGGCAACGCGGCACGACCTGGCACGCTGGGCAGCACGTCGGCAAGGGCCGCGACCACACCCTCTTTGCCCTCGTCCCGGCTTCGTCACCTTCTACCGCGATACCGTCCGCGGTAAGGAGCGCAAGCTCATCGGCGTCGTCCCGACTTCGCGCGACGAGCGGCTACCTCGCGACGAGGCCGCCCTGGGCCGCAGCCGGTTCTTCGGCGGCGTCGACCTCAACGGGCAGTACGGCGCGGCACTCGAGGGCGACCTCCTCAGCGAGGAGGAGGTCCAGCGCCTCATCGCCGATGCGGCGGCCCAGGCCGTCCCCGAGGCGTCCGAGGCGGCTGCGCGCGCGTAGGCGGTGACGAGGAGACGCTGTTGTATCATTCATTCTCCACTGACTCTGCGGGTGGCTGAGAGGGAGAGCGCGGGAGTGTTCAGGCTCGCTCCGCTGGCTCTCCTGCTTCCTCGCTCTCGCACTCTCCGTTCGCGCTCCGATCGTCGAGGCAAATCACCAATACACCAGCTCACCCCCTCACCACATTCCACACAAAGCACCCCCAGCTGGCGACCACCGTCCCCGCCGCAGCCCTGAGCGCCCTCCTCCCCCTGCGCAGCTCGAGCCGCTCCTTCCGCCCAAGGAGCTCCTCGTCCTCCTCCTCCTCCTCTGCGTCATCCTCCGCAACAGGCGCGAGCTCCACCCCCGCGCGCGGAAGCCCCCGCCAGCAGGCCGTGGCGCGCCTCCTGCCCGCTCTCGTCCGCGTTGCTCGCCTCCTGCCCGAACGCCATCCCCACCTGCGAGCCGCCCTCCCGCCGCCTGATCCCGCTCCACCACCTCGCCACCAGCGCCAGCTGCATAAGCGCCGCAGCGAGGAGGAGCGCGATCGCCGCGTCTGCGCCTCCTGCGTCCTCGCTCTCCTCCTCGCCGGGGGGGCGGGAGGGGGAGGACGCGGCGGCCTCGGCGCCGAGGGAGAGGAGCCCGCCGCAGAGCGTCTGGAAGATGATCGCGCCCGCCATTTCGAGGCTTTTGTGCGCGCCGAGGGCGGTCGGGGCATAACTGCGCGGCGGGTGGGGCGGCGGGGTGAGTGGGTCAGCGTGCGTGCGTCTGATCGCGTACACAGAAAGAGGGTAGGTGGGGAGGGAGGAGGGACCTACTGCGGCGGGACGATGCGCGGGACGACAAGCACGAGGAGGAGCGGGCCGGAGCCCATCCCCACTGCGGCGGGGAGAAGTGCGAGCAGCGGCGGGACGGCAGGGGAGAGCTGCTCCGTCCGCATCGGTCAGCACGGTTTGGTCATGGAGCGGGAAGAGGAGGCGCACGAGCAACAGGGCAAAGTACGTCGTCGCCGTCAGCGAGGGCACGAGCAGCCAGAACGTCTGCAGCAGGTCCGGGCGGCGGTCGACGGCCCACCCGACGAGGGGGTAGAGCTACTCTTCTCGTCAGCCTCGATCTCGCCTCAGCGAGAGAGAGAGCGCGTGAGACGTACCAGCACCGGCATCCCCAGCAGGACCGCGGCCGTCCTGCTCGCCTCCGCCGCAGGGAGCGCATACACCGCCTGGAGGAGGTGCGTCGCGAGGTGCTGCGTCGTGTACCACCCGCCGGCGAGGACGCATACGGCGAGGTACCACCAGAAGGCGGGGCCGAAGCGCGCGAGGGAGGACAGGCGCAGGGGCTTGGGGTGCGCGCGCGGGGTAGGGGCCAGCTTCGCCCCGTGTGAAGAAGAGGAGGGGTGAATCGTGGAGCGGGAGGCGAGGTGCGCGGTGGACCGCTCGACAAGGGCGTAGGTCACGCAGGCGGCGAAGGAGAAGAGGGCGAGCGAGGCGGCCGTGATGAATGGAAGGCGGGGAGAGATCTCGTACAGCGGCTGAGAGGTCCAGCCTGCGGCGAAGGAGGCCTGCGCGCTCGAACCTGTCAGTACGGAGAAGCAGGGACTGAATGAAGAAAGGGCGAACTGATTTGCCGAGAACTAGCCCGGCCGCGACAGAACGAGCGACGAAGCGCGACGACGCCGAGTTGTGCTTGAGGATGATGCTCTCCTGCACGACCGCAAGTGGCGAGGTCCCGCTGCCGAAGATCAAAAGCCCAAACACCTGCGCGCGTAAGAGGAAGTGACGGAAACGCGGAGTTGAGAGGGGGTCAGCCCTGTCACAATATTCGAGAGGGAAACGGGCGCGCACCACTCCGCCGACGTTCTTCCCTACCCCGCCTTCGCTGCTCGAGAAGAAGCAAACGATGAGCTGTCCGAGGAGGACAGCACCCGTCGCCGCAAGGCCGCACGCCGCCGCGCCGAACCTGCGCATCGTCGTCTTTCGTCGGCGCGCCGCCGTCGAGATCAAAAGAGCAGAATAGCGCACCGCGGCACGAGAAAGCCCGAGAGGAGCGGCGTGACGGTGTTGAGCAGCTCCAGCGCCGAGATGAGGCCCGCGAAGCTGGACTCGCTCGTCCCGAGGCTCTTCTTGATCGGCCCTAGCGTGTACGTCGAGTAGTGGCTGTGGGTGGCGTCCGCTCGATGTCAGCGTTCCTTGGGCGAAAGAGCGGGAGGGAGACGCACCTCCCGACGGAGAGGACCGACGCGCACAGCAGCAGTACCACTCGCCGGCGCGCGAGCTGATCATGCAGCTTCGCAGCAACCTCACCGCCGTCCCTGTGTCCCTCGCCACCCGCCCTGAGCGTGTCGTCGCTGTCCTCCGCCTCATCAGCATTTCGAGGTGGGGCCGCCGCGTCCGAGCCGAGCACAGTGGATTGCGCAGCAAGGCGCTCAATATCGCGGTCGACGGCCTGCCAGTTCGTCGCCGAGTCGGGCGTGCTCGCACCCGAGGGTGGAGCGGGTCGCTCATGCTGGCGGGAGCGAGGACTGCGAACGATGCGAGCGGCAGGGTCGACACTCTCGCGTGTATCTCGCTCGCTTAGGACGCAAAGTAAGCCTGTGATGGTGTGAATGCACGCTGAACGACAAAATCGGTATGGATGCGAGGTGTTTTAACGACGGCACGACTCCTCCCCCCTCCTCAAGCGCTCCTCCCTCCTCACGCGCGCCTAGTCGCGGCGCTGGCGCTTGTTGTCGCCGCGGCCACCACGGCCACCGCGGCCACCGCGCCCGCCGCGCGAACCGCCACGCCCGCCGCGACCACCGCGGTCGAAGCTGGGGCGCTCGAACGCCTGCTGCGCATGGTAGCGCGCGCGCGAGAGCTGGTGCGCGCGCTCGTCCGCCTCTGCGAAGGGAATAGATTAAGCGAAACGCGCAGGAGAGATAGCGAAAGAGGAAAGGGGCGCACCGGAGACGCGAACCCACTCGATCTTCCTGCCCTCAACCTCGCCAACCTGCGCCTTGAGCTTCTCGAAGAGCTCGTCCGTGATGACGTCCTTGAACGACGCCTGGCCCTTGGCCGGGTACTGCTGCGCGCCGCTGCCGCTCGCCTTGGGCGCGTCCTCCTCCTTCTTCGCCTCGGACGCTGTCGCGATCGTCGGCGGCGCGGTGAGGCGCTCGGGGAACTCGCTCTTCTTCTCCTCGGCATCCTTCATCTCCTTGTCCTTGTCGCCGCCGCTCGGGAGGGGCGCGATCGGGCGGTTGTCGAGAAGCGAGACGAAGCCCGGGCGCGCGACCGGCTCGAGGCGCTGCTTGAGCGCGCCAAAGTCGAAGCGCTCGCCGTCCTCCTTGTCGCCCGAAGTCGAGCCGTCCTTCTTCGAGATGGTGAAGCGGAGGACCTTGCCCTTCGGCCACTGGCCCTCGCCCGTGCCGACCTTGTCCTCGTCGACGATCTCGATCGTGCCCTCCTTGCCGCCCGTGCGGCGCGCAGTGAACTTGACGCCGTCGTAGAAGATGTCCTTGTCCTCCGCGCCGTCCTCCGCCGCGCGCTTCTTGCCGTTCGCAGCGCGCGCCGGCGCCGCAGACGGGACCGTCGGCCAGCCGTCCGTCTCCGAGATGAGGTGCTCCGCCCACGCGCTGAACGGCTTCGACGACTTGGAGTACGGGTTCTTGGGCAGCGCGTTCTTGTCGGCGGGCGCCGAGCCGGGCGCGTACTTCTCGCGCTTCATGTCGACATACTCCTTCCTGGAGACGCAGAGGGGTGTCAGCAGGCTGATAGATACGCAATACAGGGGGTTCACGCACTTGGTCATGATCTCGAGCTCCTTGCCCTCGTAAGTCGGTTTGGGGTCGAGCGCGACGAACTTCTTGACCGACTCCTCCTCCGAGAACTCGACAAAGACCGAGCCCTGCGCGCGTGCGAGGTCAGCCTGGAGCACAGTGGATACAGCGAGGGAACTGGGGCGCACCTTGAACTTGCCCTTGCCCTTGAGCGGCGCCTTGCCCTCCGTCTTCTTGTCCTCGCGGCGCATGCGGACGCTGAGGACCTTGCCGACGTCGAGGCCGCGGGCCCACGCCTCGATGCTCTCCTGGAGCTTGAGCTCGCGGGCGCGGATCTCCTGGCGCTCCTCGTCCGTCTCGCCGTCCTTCTCGGTCGCGGGGAAGCCCTTGGCGTAGATCGAGCGCGCCTCGACGTCGGCGGGCTTGGTCAGCGGGCTCCTGCGGCGGACGTACCAGCCGGCGCCGGTCTCGCCCTCGGCGCCGAACTTGTGGACCTCGATGTAGGACGAGTCCTTGACGGCCTCTGCGATGGCGTCGACGCTGCCGAAGCCGGCGGGCGGGGCGGCGAGGTAGGGCTGCATGCGCTTGAAGCTGGCGAGCTTGTCGAGCGGGAGCCAGCCGAGGTGGAAGGCGTTGTGCTCCGAGTGCGGGTGCTTGGGCGAGTCGGCGGGCGCGGGCGTGTTGGCGATGACGGCGGCCGGGTCGTGGTGGGCGGTGGCCCAGAGGCCGAAGAGGAACTTGTCAAACGGCAGGTTCGAGGTGCTCAGGTAGAACTCGACTGCAGACAGCGCGGGGAGGGCGAGTCGACTGCAGTCAGCGATGAGGACGAGGGAAGGGCGAGGGGGCAAGCGGGGCGCACCCTGGGTGATGAGCTGGTCCTTGAGGGAGTCTCCGGGAGCGCTCATGGTGGCTGCTGCTCTCGGCGGGGGGAGTGGGGAGCGGAGGAGGAGGGGACCGCCGGCCGCGACGAGCACCGCCTCCCGCCCCGAGCTCGACCCCGCCCAGTCCCACCCGCACCGCTCGCTGGGCCTCTCTCTGGGACTGCCTGCTTGCTCTTAGTCTCTCTCTGACCCTGTCGGAGCAATCCACGCGCTCGAACGGACTCGGCGGAGGCGATGGCGCCGCTCTCGTTCTCATCACCGCCCGCTCGTCTCGCTGCTGCTACCGCACCAAACCATGGCAAGAGACATCCGACGCGTTCTACCGGGACCTACAGATGTACGCCCATACGATCCCCTAGCACCTCCTCTGTCAGAACGTCAACTCACTTCGTCCCCCTTCACAGATGCCCCGACGGGTCCTGCGTCCTCGCAACAGCCGAGGACCGTTCTCTCAGCCTTTACGCATTGTGCGTGGTGTCTTAACGCGTTACAACAAGCTAGCCTCACGAACATGTGTGCGCAGGCCGACAGACCTCCCCGAAACTCCTCCCACCCCCTCGACCTCGGCGCACACGCTTAATGCGGCATGGACGCACCTCCCGTCCGACTCGCTGGTTTCGTCTGCGTGGTACCCTGGCGCATCGCTCGCCGACCCAGCCATGTTCACCTTCGCCGTTGGAGTGAAGGACCACCCGGTGCACTGCTTGACGGCAATGACCGGCGGGTGAGCCTTCTCATGCGCATCCCGCAGCTCTCCACCCTACTGACCGACCCTGTACGCAGATACGAGCAAGCTACCCGATCATTGACCATACGGAGCGTTTTGTCGCTCCTCACAGCATGGCCTTTTCGCCCGACGGGAGCAGGTGCGCCCGCACGTTTCGCTCTGCCCGCAAGCCCTGGAATGACTCGCCCACTCCACAGCCTCTTCTGCGGCTTCGACAACGCCATCGAGATCTTCGACGTCAGTCAGCCTGGCGCTGCTGGGTACAGGCTGAAGACGACCCGGACGCGGAGCTCGCGCCAGGGGCAGAAGGGTGCGCTTCCGCTTGCCTTGCTCCGTCTCCTCTACTTCCTATCGGCTTACTGACGACTGCGAGCATGGGATCTCGGTGCGCAGGCATCGTCTCCTCCCTCGCCTTCTCCGGCCCCGACCCCCTCTCCGGCTCATCCTGTCTCGCTGCCGGCTCCTTCGCCGGTTCCGTAGGGCTGTACGACCCCTCGTCGCAGGCTCCGCTTATTGACGTCCTCACACCGTCGCAACGCGGCGGCATCACAAAGGTCCGTCTCTGCCCTCGTTCCGCTGATCCTAGCGCTGCACTGACGCGTCCTCCGCAACCCGCAGCTCGTCTTCCACCCTCTCTCGCCGCACCTCCTCTTTGCCGCCTCGCGGCAGTCGTCGCACCTCGACGTGTGGGACCTGCGGAATACCTCGCGGACGAGCAGCAGCGGGAGGTTGAGGCGAAATGGGAGGACGAACCAGCGGATGGGTGCGTCACGCTCTCATACTGAGATGGATTCTTTCGCAAGATTCAGTGCTAATCGCCGAGCGCTCGCAGGCTTCGATATCGATCCGAGCGGGACTTGGCTGGCTGCAGGCGACCAGGTGCGCATCTTCCCCCCAGGCTACCTCGCGCTTTTGCTTCCGAGCTTTACCGCGTCTGTAGTCGCTAACCCGAGCTTCCCTTCTCGTGTTCAGGACGGCACCGTCTCGATCTTCAGCGCCCAGCCTCTCCCAGACGATCTTGAACCCGTCACCTCGTTCCATCTCTCCTCCGGTCCGTCACTCCGCCATTGCCCTCGTGCCCGACGCCGTTCATCACGCTCTCCATGCTGACGCTCCCGCCGCTCGCAGAACCCCTCGGCGCGACGCTCTTCCACCCTTACCTCCCGCTCCTCCTCACCGCGTCCGGCACGCGCAAGTTCGGCGAGGGCGCACGCAAGCGGCTCGAGGATTCGATCGTCGGCGGAGACGAGAGTAGCAGCGATGGCGAGGAGGAAGGAGCAGAGCAGGTTGGGCGTAGCGCGGGGGAGGAGAGGGCCTCGCTCGAAGTGTGGCAGTTGAGCTGAATCCGAGCCCTTGTTCTCGCTCTCCGGCCATTTAATTCGCTTCTCGCATTGAACGTACAGTTGCATAAACGCCAGAGAGTTGCCCGAAATGCCCGAATAAAGATACGCCTGCTCGCCTCAACGCCTCGACCCGCAAGGCCCCCCTCCCGCGTACCCCTCTACTGCGCGAACCCCGAGTCCCTCTTCGCTTCGCCCTCCGCCTCGCCCACAGCGAGGTACCCCTCCTTCTCGAGCCACCCCCTCACCGCGTCCTTCTCCCTCGCGAGCCAGCGCGCCTTGCTCCGCACTGTGTCGAGCCCCTGCTGCAGCGGCTGCTTGTACGCTGTCGTGTCCTTGTCGGCGAAGAACGCTTCAACGGCGGCGGCATCCTCCTTCGCGGAGAAGCTGTTCGCTCGGAGTTGGGTAAGCACAAGGCGAGAGTGCAGAGCGAGTGAGGGGACGCACGACTCGAACGACGTCGCCGCGATCTTGCCCAGGAGCATTGAGCCGCGGAACTGCGCCTCGAGCATTGGCCAGGCGTGCTGCAGGAGCTGCCAGACGAGACGGCGGGCCGAGGGGTTTGCGGCGAGACCCTGCCGTGCGGTAGAGGCGGTCAGCGAGCAACTCTACATGTGCAGGCAGGCACGGCGGGAGGAGAGGTTCGGAAAGGCGGAATGTAAGGGGCAACAACGGGAACGGAGAGTCGAACGCACATGCAAGAAGACAGGCAACTCTTCCGCCTTTGCCTCTCCCCCGCTCATCATCGCCGCCGTCCGCTGCACAAGCTCGGCGTCGCGCGTGCTCGCCAGCCCCAGGATCGCCGCCATCTGGTGCTGCGGTGTCGGCGCGCTGCGGTAGATGGCCAACGCCGTCTCGTACTCCGCAGTGCCGCCATGCTGCACCGCCGTCGCGACGACGAAGGGCGCAAGGTCCGCCGCGAGCGGGTCGACCTCGCCGGCGAGGAAACCTGCGAAGGCTTGCTGGACCCAGGCGAGAGACTGTGCGCGTGAAGGGAGGTCAGTCGCTACTTGGGAAGGCTGAGCAGGAGCGGGACGCACTCGGGATCCTCGACTGCGGCAGCGGCAGCAACGACGAGCGCGCGGAAGCGGCACATCTCGGGGTCGTCCTCCGGGCGGTGCTGCAGCCCGAGCGAGTCGACCATCGGGCGGAAGAGCTTGCGCGCAAATGCCCGCAGCGCGTCGAGCTCCTCCTTCGGCTGCTCCCACCACGCATCCGCGAGGCGCTTGAAGGCGCCGGCGATCTCGGCCCAGACGAGGAACTCCGTCTCCGTCGGGGCGAAGGTCGAGAGGAAGTCGAGCGCTGGGAGGGTGCTGGTGTAGCCGGCCTCCGACAGGAGGAGGAGGTCCTCGACGAGCCCGACACGGTCGGTAAGCGAGAGACCAGAGTCAGGCTTGCTCGCGGCGGCAGCGAGCTTCGAGATGTGCGAGGCGGGGTAGGCGACGCGGACTGTGCGCAAGCGAGGTCAGGGCTAGCTCGACGCGAACGAAAGCGCGACGCACTTGTCGAGCGCGACTCCGCGTTCAGGAAGTAGAGCTCGCCCGGCTTAGGTATGACGATCTCGCGCGTCGACATGAGCACGACCTTCGGCGCTGCGGCGGAAGCCGCGTCCTTGACAAAGAGCGGGACTGTCCAGAGCGTCTCGTCCTCCTCGGGCTGGGCTCGAGTCAGTCGAGCCTTACTAAGCCGAAAACATGCACACACGTTCGGGTCGCCTGTGCTGAGGAAGCGGTTCTGCCGCAACTTGAGCTGGTCGCCATCCTCCTCGACCGTGATAACGGGGAAGCCGATCTGTCGGGGCGTAGTCAGCTCGTGCTCGAGGTTCCGGGCGGCATACGCACCTTCTCGACCCAGCTCTCCATCAGCTGCTCGACGTCAACTTCCGACGCCGCCGACAAGGCGCGCCAAAGGTCTTTGCTCGTCGCGCACGCGTACTTGTGCTCCTTGAGGTACGCCGCACTGCGGATTCGCACGAGTTAGCGGGTATGAGAGGGTGGGCGGCATTGGCACGCACGTTCCGGCAAGGAAGCGGTCCTCCCCGATGACCTCCATGAGCATCTTGAGGACGGCGGATCCCTTCTCGTACGAGATGTGGTCGCTGCGCGTGGTCACGTCAGTCACGCGTAGTTTAACAGACGGGAGAAGACGCACAAGGTCTGCGGTACTTCCGACTCGTGCTTGCACGCGAGATGGATCGGATGCGAGCTCCGGAGAGCATCGACGCGGAGGGCGTCCGACCGGTGATACTTGATGAAGCTCGAGTGGACGTTCCACGACGGCTCAATCACGTTGATGGCGACGACCTCGCCGATCTGCGCAGGGGGGTGAGCGGAGTGTGCGGAAGAAGAGGAGGGAGAGGCGCACGAGGGTCGCGAAGCTTTCGTTGAGCCAGAGGCTGCGCGTGGATCCGTCAGCATGGATAAGCGGTCGCAGGGACAGAGCAACGCACTCGTCCCACCAACTCAATGTGGTCGAGTTGCCGAACCACATGTGCCTGCGCGCGGGATTGCGAAGGTCAGGCTCAACACCGTGAAGCTGGCAACGGAGGACTCACGTTGCTTCGTGCGAGACGGTCGTGACAACCTGCCGCAGCGCGCCATCGCCGCCGGTCTTCTCGTCGTACAGCAGCGTCGACTTGCGGCCGGTGATGAGCCGAAGTTCTCCATCGCGCCCGCCTCGAAGTCGTCGACAACGAGCAGGTCAGCTTGCCAAGCTCGTACGGGAGATCGAACATCTGCGGACATGTGTGTGAGCCTTTCGACGGAGGGACGATGAGGAGGCGCGCACCTTCTCGTAAACGGGCATGACGTTGGCGAGCGTGTCGAGGCGCGCTGCGCCTGTCCGCGCTCGATGTGCTGAAACGCCTTCGACGCGTACGCTGCGAGCGGAACAACCTCACCGGTGATGGGGGAAGTGTACGACGAGGCGACCGAGCTGGAAGCGGGCAGGTCAGCCTGAAGACGAGGGAGCAGCGGAGGGAACCGCACTCGAAGCGGCCAACGGCCCAGCACGCGAGATATGTCGACATCGGCGGCATCTCCTTGAACGTCACAAGCTCCCACTCGGACGTCTCACAGTCGGTCACGGCCGTTTCGTCGGCAAGCTTGCCCTCCTCGCCAGCGAGGAAGGCCTTCGTGCAGACGTCGCTCGGCTTGAACGCGCCGGCGGAGGTAGCGCGGGAGGCTTCGGGAGTGTTGGAGAGGGAGGTGAAGCCGGCGGGGGAAAGGAGCGAGACGGAGAAGGTCGCCTTCTTGGCGGGGTGGTCGAAGCACGGCTGCGCGGCAAGGAGGGAAATGAGCAGCCCTCCCTTCCAGGACGAGGTTGGAACGCACGAAAGCACGCCTCGCGCTCGTCGGCTGAAACTGCGTGACAGCGTAGTGTTCGAGCGACTCGCCCTCAACCGGCGGGCAGGCAACGCGGTAATAGCCTGCGTCGTACAAACTAGTCAGTTTCGTCCATGCGACCAAAGGCGCTCCACGCACCCTGCAGTCCACTCTCGTCGAGCCTCCCCTCCCACCGGCAGCGCAAGCGTTGCACGCCCCGCCGGCACCGCCTCGGCGAGGTTGAGCGTCGCGAGCTCGTCCGCCTCGTTCAGCACGACGTCCTCGACCGGCACGCGCTTCTTTGAGGTGACGAGCACGCCGGAGAGGAGTTTGAGCGGGGCGGCAGCGTTGAGGGTGAGCGACTGGGTCGGGGCGGGGAGGTCGAGTCTGCGGGAGGGGAGGGTCAGGACGGGTCGCGCAGGGTGGAGAGGCGACGCACACGATCTCAACGACGCCAGTGAAGCTAGCCGGAAAGCTCGTCTTGACCGTCAGGCGGTACGCGAGCGGGCTGAGGAGCGCGAGAGATCAGCAAACACAGCTCCAACGCGCTCGAGCGAGGCCGTAGGAGCAGCGCACAGCAGCCATGTCGTGTATGCACGTATAGGAACGAGCAGAAGCGGAAGCAAGCCATTCTAGGGGAGTGAAGTGGAGCGCCGAGGTCAAAGGAGGGCGGAGACGAAGCGGTTCAGGGGTTGTGGCAGGTAGGGGTGCCGGAAACAAAGCGGTGCTGCATTGCACGCTTGCTGCTCGTGGAGCCGTCATCTGCAGCGTGCAGCACGGGCCAGAGCGGGACAAGGGAGCAGGGCGCCCGCTCCTCGCGATCACGCTCAAGTTTGAACCGGATGCAATGCAATAACTCTGTACTGATGGGGATTGGGGTGCTCCTCCTCCTCTTAGGAAACCTCTAGAGCTCGTCGCGAACGTGCGCCTTCTCGCCCTGCGCCTCCTGCGCCGCCGCGCCCTCGCCCGCGCTCGTGAAGACGACGACGTGGTCCTCCTCGCCAATCTTGACGCTCTCGCCGCCCTTGCCGCCCGGGCCGGAGAACTGCTCGCCCGTCGCGGGGACGTAGGCCTTGACGTCGAGGACGGCGCCGGCGGGGAGGCCGACAAAGTCGACGCTGTGCGGCGCGACGCCCTGGTCCGCGCCGAAGACGGTACGCGCGGGGAACCACCGCCCGGAGAGGGTAGCGAGGTCGACGTGCGATGAGGACGACGCAGGGAGGAGGTAGACGCGGTAGGAAACGAGCGTGTGCGACTTGAGGCCCTGGAGGAAGGGCGCGACCTGCCGCGCGAAGGGGCTGAGCGGGTCGAGGACGGCAACGATATCGAACATCGCCTTGTCGCGGTTGCCGTGGACGATGGTCCTGCGAGCGAGCGAGGTTAGATTGGGTAATGAGCAGGAGACGTGAAGAGAACGCACGCAAGGCCCTTGGTCTCAGTGGTCGTCGGGACAGCCTGGCGGTGAATGTCCGCCGCGCCGGCGGCAATGGACGTCGCGACTGCGACCATGTCAGCCTGGAGGCGGCGGTCGTTGGCGACCTGCTCGGGGTAGTTGGGAATGCACGCCTCGTGGATGGGCTTGATGCGGCGCTTGAGCTCGTACTGGTGCAACGCGTGGAAGCTGCCCGTCGCGAACTCCTTCTTGTCAAGGCCAATGATCTGGGTACGGGGACAATCAGTACGGCTTCAGGAAGAATGAGTGAGCGGAGACGCACCCTGCCGTTGAGGATGACCGCCGCCTCGCCAGGCGCGACGCCCACGCGCTGCGCGAACGGCGCGATGTCGGCCCAGTAGCCCGTGACGTTCTTGACGAGCTCGCCCGTGACGCCTTTCTCAACGAAGGGCGTCATCGGGTTCTCGGCGGTCCACATGTCGCTGAGCGAGCGGCGCGGCGGGTGCTCGTCGCTCGCGTTCAGCTCAAGGAACGCAATGAGCTCCTGCGGGTACGCCTCGGCGATCTCGCTCTTAAGGACGAGACCCGCGATGAGCGACGAGAGCGCAAAGCGGTCCGGCGAGGAGGTCGGCGTCGACGGGTTGTGCACGAATGAGAAGCGGATCTCGCCGGTCGTCTCCTGCGAAGGCGCAAATGGTCAGCAATGCACGAACTGGAGCGGGCGAGCGACGTACAGCGAAGCGAAGCGCGTTGGTGACCAGCTTGCGGCCTTCGTCCGAGTCGAGGTCGGCAACGACCCAGAAAGTCGCGATGGCAGCCGGGTCGCCCTCCTCGTTCTCCTCGGCGACGCCCTCGAGGTACGACGCGCGCTGGAAGCGGTACGGCAGGTCCTTGAGCGCCTCGGCGAGGTTGACGAACCGGAGCGGCTTGTCGACGGTCGGGACTGCGAGGCTGTTGGCCGACTTGCGCGGCGCCTCGAACGTAAGGTTCGCCGTGAGGAGGATGTCGCGCGCACGCTCCTCGTTCAGCACCGTGCTGACCTGCGACGCGAGGTCCTGGAAGAGCTTGCGCTCGGCGCGCGTGAGCGCGAGCACGTCGGCGTGGGTCATGGTCGCCGGCGAGATGGCAATCCCGTTGAGCGTGATGCGCTCCGCGAGCGACGACTTCTTGGCGAGGCTGCCGCGCGGGAGGGTCGCCGCAACGTCCTTCGCGACGAGCGGGAGCTGCGTCGCTACCTTGTGGAGCGCGGCGAACTTGTCTTGCGCGGCGCGGATGTACGAGATGGCGCGGGCGGTGAAGTCTGTAGAGGCACAGCGTGAGGCTCAAGTAGAGACGCGAGGACGATAGCACGCACCGGCAGTGTCGGTAACGTCAGGGTCTCGACGCCCTCCTTGATGACCGCCTCGACGGCAAAGTCAGGCTCGTACCCCTCGCGCTCGACCGCCGTGTCGGGCTTCCAGCGCAGCGCAAGCTGCAGGCGCGGGCGGCGCTGCGACGTGAGCGCGTACAGGCCCTCGAAGAGCGCTGGGAAGGCCTCGTCCGTCGGGGCTGCGTAGAGACGACGAGCGGGAGGGACGCGTCGCGCTTCGCCGGGAGGAAGCGGTCGAAGTCGTAGGTCTCGAGGGAGTCGCTGCGCCGCCCGGAATGGGTCAGTCGCACCCGGAGGATGGAACAGAGCGACCAAACGCACCCCTCGATCTTGAGCGGGCCCGTCTCGATCCCCTGCTTGTGCCCAAGCAGCGCCCAGAACTCCTTCATGCTGCAGACCCTCTTGCCAGCAACATCCGCCCAGCTCTGGCACTCGCCCTGGCTCTTCTCGACGCGCTGACCTGCGGCTCGCGCTGCGCCCAGACGTCGCGCATGGCCTGCAGGGTGGGGTACGACTCCTGCGCCGCGAGCGCGAGGTGCATGTCGCCGTAGCGGCCGCGCTCGCGCTTCTTCCATTGCGCGAGACGCGGGAGCGTTCCCTCGAGCGCGAAGAGCGACTCGTTCGCGAGCGCGAGACGCGTAAAGACGGGGTTGTGGTCGCTGTAAGGTCCCTTGCGGGGCTTGCCGTCGAGACCGGGGGCGAGGGGCGCGAACGCCTCGTTGGAGAAGAGCGCGCGCCCGGGCCGGATCTTGAACTCGGCAAGCTGGTGCAGGAAGGGGTAGAACGCGTCGGGGCGGAAGCGGTGCACGTTCTCGCTGCGCGCGCGTGGAGTGGGTCAGCGTATCTGCAGGGCGGTGCGAGGCCGCGCGGGACGTACACGTAGCGCGTGACGATGTCAAACGAGGAGGGCGCTGCAACCCGGACGGAGAGGTCGGCGGCCCAAGCGACAGAAGCGAGCAGGAGCGCGGCGCACGCGCTCAGCAGCCGGAGGGCGTGCATCGTCTGTGCTTTGAGCAGGGAGGAGCGGGATGGAAGGAGGAAGAGATGCGGAGCGAAGGTTCCGAGATCGCGACAGCTCGCGTCGAGACGCGTCGACCGTTCCGAGCTGAGAAAGCGCCGCGCGGCTCTCTCCAACGTTGACAGACACGGAGGGCTAGTAGGTGACAGTGTCGAATTACAGCAGAACGGCAGGAAGGGGCAAACTAAAGGAATACGAGGTTTCGAGAGAGAAAGCGCGTGACGAGGCGGCAACGAGTGTAGGGAGGGGTCGGAGGGAGGCCGGGAAGTAGAGAGAGCGTCTGTGGAAGTGCAAGTAACGAAGGGCGGCCGCGAGCGAGGGAGGCGAGGGAGGTGAGCCAAGCCGGGGTTTAGGCGAGGCGGAGGCGCGCGTTGTTGTTGTTGCCCTTGTTCTGCACGGTGTGGTCGGATCACAGTTTGCCCTGCTCGTCAGTACAGGGTCCGTAAGGCATCAGCGAAAGGCTGGTGAAGAGCCAGGCGACGCGTGCATGGGCGAGGTTCCGCGAAGAGACGGTCAGGAAGGGAGACTCGCCTGGTTCTTGAGCACCTCGACAACGACGACAATGACGACGACTGCAGGTACGGATGAGCGAGTTTAGTGCAACGCTCGAGGAGGAGGAGCGGGGGGGGAGAATGCGCACCGATAATGATGCTGTGCGCGCGAGTCGAAAGCGTGAGCGTCGCGTCCGTCCACGCAATAAAAGGGGAGGACGCACATGAGGAGGATAATGAAGCAGATCCAGCGCTTCCGGCGGGCCGCCCGCGCCGACTTGACGGCCTTCTTGGTCTGGTCCAAGCCCTGCTCGACGTCCGTGTTGACCTGGACGGCCTGCGTCTCGATCATCCGCACCGACTCGTCCTGCTCGAGCACAAGCGTCGCCATCTGCGTGGGCGGGGTGCGTCAGTTGCTGCGGATGCTGGGCGGGAGAAAAACGGAGGGCGCACATCCTGCATCATCTGCGCGAGCTGCGTTATGGTCTCCTCGATCTTGCGGAGGTCCTGGTTGCGCGACTGCACCTCGGCGAACGCCGCACGCGCTCCCGACTGACGCGAGGTCATGAGCTGTTCCCCATCACTGGGTGAGCTGCGGGTCCGGGTCGAGGCGCAACGGGACGGGACGTACCGCCTGCGAGAAGATCTGCGCGCCACCCTGCGAGTCCTCCCACGCCGCCTTGATCTCGGCATCAGTCGCATCCGGCTTGACTGCGAGTGGAAAAGGGCGTCAATCGCGACTCGAGCGGGAAGGAGCGGAGAGTGCGACGGACCGATCTTGATCTGACGGGCCATGCGGTCGCGGTACTTCTCCCGGCTGCGCTTCTCGACGAGGTTGTACTCCTCAAGCGCGCTTGAAGCCGTTCTGGAGGTTGCCAATCTGGAGCTTGCGCGTCGGGAAGTTGGGGTCGCCCTGCGGGCTCTTCTTGTTGGCGTCGTTGAGCTTGGTAATGCGGTTCCGGATCGAGTTGGTCAGGCCCGTCGTCTGGTTCGTCAGCTGCGTCAGCTGCGCGGCCGTCGCCGACTGGGTCTGGTCGTCGGTCGAGGCGAGGCGGCGCGAGTGGAGCTCCGAGACGTTGTTGATGTTGTACTGCAGCTGCTTGATCTCGTCCTGAATCGACTCGACCTGTGTGCGGGTTGGCAAAGGTGAGCGAGGGTCTATCGAGCGGAAGCCGAAGCTCCACCGGGAAGCGCGCGAGCACGCACCTCGGCGAAGAACGGGCCCAGGTCGGGGCCGATGAAGCTACCCGCGCCGCCGCCGTTCAGGGGCTGCATGGAGTAGGCATCGCCGCCGCGGCCTGCGTTGCCGACAGGCGGGGCGTAGTCCTGCGGCGGGTAGCTCTGCTGGGGCGCCGAGTACTGCTGCTGGGCCGGGGGCGCGTACTGCTGCTGAGGCGCGCTGTAGCCGCTGTTCCTGCGGGTGTATCCAGTCAGTCGCGAGTACTCACGCGCTGGATAGAGGGGAGGGGACGGACCCGTACTGCTGCTGCTGTCCGTTGAAGCCTCCGCCGCCGTACTGGCCCTGTTGCTGGCCGTAGGCGGGGTTGTTGCCGTAGCCCTGCTGCTGCTGGGACTGCACGCGCACACCGAGTCACGCAAACGAGCAGGGGCGGAGGGACGGGGTCCGGGTCAGTGGGAGCCTCGAGCGCGCGTGTGACGGGGCGGGCAGCGGAGGGCGGGCGGGAGAGACGCACGCGTGCTTCGCGGAGACGGTCGCGGCTCATCTCTGCAGTCTTGCGTCTGGCTGGCTCGAGGGGAGAGGAGAGGAGCGAGGGCGACGGGGACGGAGCGTTGGCCGATGAGACCACGGCCCGCAACCCTCGCAGTGCAGGGATACGGTGGGTTGTACTGCACCTGGGACTACTTCACTCGACAGATCTCGTTACTCTGCGCTCGAATCAGAGCGGAAACAGGAGGGCGGCGGTGCAGCCTCGTCGTCCTCGCCCACCCGCTTCCGTCTCGACGCCCTCGCTGGGCAGATCTGACTCGCTAGAGCTGCGATGCCGCCCGCACCGGTCGAGCTCCACGTCGACACGGCCGCAACGAGCGACGTCTTCGTCCACCCCTCCGCACTTCCTCCCGACGCCGTTGCAGGCGACCTCGTCGCGATCCGCCCCGTCCTGCGCCCGGGCAGCAAGGGCAAGGGCAAGGACAGGCCCCTCCTCTTCCGCGTAGACAAGAACCCCGACCAGGACGACCAGGCCGCAACAGGTGGGGACGGTCCGGTGGGGCTCGCCGCCCGTCGCAGGGGAAAGGCGCAGGTCACCGTCAGCCCCCTCGTCGCCCAGAGCTTCAGTTGGGTCAAGAACCGCATCGAGGTCGAGCTCTCCCTCGTGCGCGCCGTCCTCGCTCCCCCTCCCTCTCATGCCCGCTCACCCGGACTCCTGCAGATTCCCTCACCCCCGCCGCCCAGGCTTTGTGCCTCGCACGTCGAGCTGTACTTCAACAACCTCTACCTCTCCCGCCCGGACGGCTTCGCTCTCTCGCTCGCCCTCACCGACAAGGTCCTCCATGTCGGCCAGCGCGTCGCCCTCCCCGGCTCGGGCGCCCGCATCCGCGTCGGCGACATGTGGTCAGCGAACAGCAGCGGAGCCGCCTCGACCAGCCGCGGCTCGTCTTCGCACGCCAAGAACACCCGCCTCGACGCGGCGTACATCACCGATGAGACCAAGTTCGTCTTCCGCAGCGAGTCGGCACGGCACTACATTTTCGTCGAGGTCTCGCAGGAGCTGTGGCAGTTCGAGGAGGACGGCAGCATGCTCCTCGAGAAGTGCGAGCTCTTCCTCCAGGAGCTCTGGTCGCACTACTCGGGCAAAATGAGCACCGAGGCCGAGGACAAGCGCAGCAAGGGCATCCCGACAAGCCACGTTGCGAGCATCATCCTCTTCGGCCGCGTGATCTACGACGACGAACAGGACGCCGAGGAGGAGCGCGCACCGCTGTGTCGCCTCGAGGACGGGACGCTGTACCGCGATTTTTACAAGGTGCTCTCCTATCCCGTCCCGTTCTCATGCATCCCGTGCTCACACACCCGCACGCAGGTCGTCGTCGATCTCACGCCGTCACCGCCCGCCTCGATCATCCACCAGGTCGCGCTCGACCTGCGGCGATGGCAGTCGACCGTGCTCCTGCGCACCCGCCCCGATGGCTCGGAACGCCTCTCGGGGCGTCTCGCCCACGCGCACGAGTCGCCCATTCTCGAGGCCGCGAACCTCGCGCTCAACTCGTTCGAGGAGCACTGGATCGACCGTGACCTGCAGCGCACGGGACAGGAGATCATCGCGCTCACGGCGGGCACGACCTTTACCAGGTCGAGAAGAGCCTCCTGCGCCTCACGACCGAGCGCATGCTCTTCCACGGCTGCGGGCTCGACCTCATCAGCCTGAGCAAGATGCCGCTGCACACCATCCCGCTGTTCCAGTTCCGCTCGCCCGACCCGAGCGCGGCAGAGCTCGCCGTCGCGGTCAACGACTCGAGCCTCGCGCTCGCGGGCGTCAAAGCGGGCGAGTCGGTCGCGACCAACCCGATGGGCCTGTCGCTCTACTCGTCCTCGGCGCGCTCGCCCGTCGGCGCGCCACACCGCTTCCCGCTCTCCACCTCCGCCGCGTTTCGCCCTTCCTCACTGCGGCAAGCGCACGCCTTCCCCGGCTCGCCACCGCTGCGCGACCCGCGCGCACCGACCCCCGCGGACGCACGCTCCGACTCGGCAGCCGCCGGGGTGCGCCCGCGCGCATTGCGCCCATCCAGGTGCCCGACGACCAGCGCGACCCGCTATACTTTGACCCGCCGCCGCCGCGATCCGGCGCGCAGCACGCGCGCCGCGCATCCGCCTCGCTCGCGGAGCCGTCCTCCGTCACCTCTGCCGCGGGTGCGCCTCCGCCCGCCCGCGCGCCGCCGCCGCCAGCAGGCCTCGAGACGTCGCTGTATTACCACGAGCCGATGTTCGTCTTCCCGCACTTCTTCGGGACGCAGATCGACAAGCCGCACCGCGTCGACCGGTTCATGCCCCGCGCGAGGTGCTACGAGCTCATGAGCCAGGGCGTCACCGAGCGCGTGCCGATCGCGCTGCCCCTCCTGCGGCTCGAGGACCCCTCTGTCGCCGCAGGGGAAGCGGGAGAGGGCAGCTCGGCCGGCACAGGCGGCGAGGGGTACCTCACCGAGCTCGAGCGGCGGCAGCAGCGCCGCGAGGCGCACGACGCGCGCGCGCTCGGCGCACGCGACCCCGCCGAGTTGGGCGCTGCGGGCGCGGGCGCGATCGGCCCGGGCGGGTGGGCTGACGAGCGCGAGAGCGGCGCGACGACGAGTGGGACGAGCGAGAGTGGGGAGAGCGGGTGGGCGCGTGCTGCAGGAGAGGAGGACGCCAAGGAGCAGGAGCGCGAGAGGCTCGCGAGGAGGGCGCGGGAGGAGGGAGGGTTGAAGGAGGAGGACGAGGAGGACGAGGTCGGCAGCGAGGCGCGGAGGGAGGACCCGCCGCGCATGGGCGCCGCGGCGCTCGGCATTGGCGTGCCCAGCACGGCGCCGGTGACGGTCGGGTCGGTGCGCTCGGCGAGCAGCTCCTTCGTGGGGCGGCAGCGCGCCGGCTCCGTCTCGACGACCTCGTCCGCCGCCCGTCTCGCCGCCATCGCCGCCGAGGACGAGGACGAGCGCGGCCGCCGCACCGGCCGCAACACGCCCTTGCGGAAGGCCGGCGCGGACGAGTCCGTTGGGCGGAGCAAGACGCCCGTCCCGCGCTCGGCGTCGCAGCAGCGCGCCCGCGCGCCCTCCATCTCCGCCTCAATCCGCACCATCGCCTCGGGGCATAGCCGCGCCGACGGCTCGCCCTCGACCACCGCAGGCGGGTCGCTTGCCCTGCGGAAGGCGTCCACCCCGGCGCTCATCGCACGCCTGACAGGCGGGCCCGCCGCCGCGGCCGTCTCGTCCGCCGCCGGGCTGCACAGCGCGCCGAGCGCCGCCCCTCCCTCGTCCGCCGCCTCGCGGCCCGGGTGGCTCAGCCTCTTCGGCCGCGCGACGACCCTCTCGAACGTGGCGTCGCCCGCAGCGCAGGTCGCCGTCGCGCGCGTCGACGTGCAGGCCAACCTGCGCCCGGAAGACGCCCCGCCGGACAAGCCCGCGAGCATCGACGAGCCGCTCGTGGTCGACTCGCCCGTCCTCGCGCATTCGAGCGCGAGCGTGCGCCCGACGTCGCGCGCGCGCTCGCGGGCCGAGACGACGCGTTCGGGCGCAGGAGGCAAGACGCAGCCCATCTCGATCGGGTCGAAACTCGGCCCTTCCGGCGGGGCGTCTGGTGGCGCAGCGGTGGCGGAGAGGCCTCGCCCGGGCGCGAAGGGCGGGAGCGTGAGCGGGAGCGCCAAGGAGGCCGGGAGGATGTCGTCCTCGCTCAAGGCGTACGAGCCGGGCGCGGCCATGCGCAGGGCGTTTGGCATCAGCGGAGGCAAGCTCTCGGTCTCGGCGCGCTTCAACCCGTCTAAGCCGGGCAAGCGGAGTGTCGGCCTTGCGGACCAGGCGAGGCGGTGGGCGGGCATCCTCGTTGTCGAGCGGAGGAGCCTGCGCCTCGGCGTCAAATGGAGGTGCGTTGCGCCCGCGCATCTGCGAGTCTGTAATACTAACCACTTGCCCTCAGGTCCATCGCGCGCGGTGCCATCCTGCCCCTCACGACCGACTACCTCCCGTCCGCCGACACCCTCACGAGCCAGTACTCCGACTTTCGCTATACCGTTCCGACGAGCTCGGTCACGTCGTCCTTCCTCCTCCGCACCGACCACCCGAAGCGGTCGCACATCCTCACGCTCGTCACCGAGCTCATCTGCCAGCGCCTCGCGCAGGGCTTCCAGATCTGCACGCCGGCGAACGCGACGGAGCGCTCGACGCGATCAACATCGCGACGAGCAAGACGCTGCCGGACGTGCTGCGCGACATCCAGGAAGGCGAGGTGACGGCCGTGTACCTCTCGCTCTCGAACCAGATCCACCGCATCTGGTACGACCGCCGAACACAGGCCGTCTGCGTCAAGATCCTCCGCCGTCGCCGCACGTGGGCCAAGACGGACTACGCGTACCGACCGCTCATCTGGACGCGCGGGAGCAGCAACTACGAGCCGCTCCCGCTTGCGTTGCCGTACCCGGTCATGATGGACCCGCGGCACGACTGGCAGTACGCGGACCGCCTCGTCGCCGGCGCGGAGAAGCCTGACGCGGAGCAGTCGGTACGCTACCGCCGCACAAGGCTCGTCCTGCTCCCCGCCGCCAAGGTCCCCGACAGGGAGTACATCATTGGCGCGAACAAGGCGCTGCAGGGCAACGGCGACGTCTCGGACGCGACGATCCAGGCGCAGGGCTTCTACATCCTCCTCGAGCTGATCGAGAACGCGCGGTGGGCGCCTTCCGGTGTCGAGAAGGAGCCGCTTTCGATCACCCAGTGCGTCTCGCTCCTTCCTCTGCGCCCTACATGCAGCTCACTTTTCTCCTCGCAGGACGAACCTCGACGCACCAGGATGGGCCGCTTCGATGGCGCAGCAGCAGCTCAGCACCGACTCGACTCCCGCGCCGACGTCGCCAGTCTCCGCCACAACCGCGACTGCGCAGCCGCGGAACTGGCTCTCACGGATGCAGAGCCGCGCGAACGGCGTCAAGGCCGGCGACGAGCCGTCTGCGCCGTCGACGCCACTCCTCAACGGGGATCTCGACCTCCCGCCCGGCGCGGGGATGACGCCGAGCAGGGAGGCGGTCGTCGCCGCGCTGAGCAAGAGCGAGGCGGCATCCGCGCCGCCCGCGCCGTCAAGCGCGTCGTCCGTGCCAACGTCTTCGCCCCCGCTCGGCGCTGGTAGCGAGGGTACGAAGCGCGTGCAGGTGCAGATGACGCATGCGGTCGTGCTCGACTTCGACCCCTCGCGGCGGTCCGACCGCGCCGAGCGGGTCCTGTGCCACCTCGACCGGTCGCACAACGTCCTCGCGGCGTATCACGTCGAGCTTGCGTGGCTCACGGCGTCGGGCAAGATCGTCGACAATGCGATCCAGAGCTGGGCGCGCCAGATGGCGCGCTATGGGCTCAACCTCGTCGAGGTGTCGATGCGGAGCGTGCTCGACCGCCACAACCCCTTCCAGAAGCCGAGCATCGTCAGGCCGTGCGTGCTGCCCGCGTCGCCGTGGGCGAGCGACGAGGAGGACGAGGCGACGGAGGCGGAGCGCGAGGGGCAGGAGAAGCCGTCTGCGCCTCTGTCCAAGCTGTGCGTCTAGCCTCTCGTCTCTTCCGGGAAAGCCTCGCTGACGAGCACTCGGCCTCACAGCGACTACCTCGCCGCGGTCCTCCGCCGGCTCGACTTTTTCCTCGACCTCGGCGCAGACTCGACCTTCCCCTCGTGGCTCGCGGTGCAGTACTCGTACCGGCGGGGCGCGACCCCGCACTCGCAGTACATCCACCGGAGCGGGACCGTCCTCGCGACGGTGCTCGAGGACGCGGACGGGCCTGCGATCGCGTATGCGCCGAACCGCGTCTGTACGAACCATCGGCCGGATCTGGACCTCAAGGGCCCGATGGAGCGCTTGGTCGAGATGTGCGAAGACGAGCAGGCGTTGAAGAGGGTGTATGACGAGGTGCGCGAGGCGGCGCTGTGAGCGGTGCAACGCTAGACAGGCTTAGAGCGCGCTTCCCGATCGAGAGCGGGAGGAATGCGATGCGAATGCGAGTTGCAGGGCGTGCGAGAAGGTCACCGCGGGAACGGCGGTTGCGGCATCTGGCGGAGAACGACGCCCGCCTCCTCCATGACACGGCGCGACGCCGAGTCCATCGAGTAAGAGAGCGAGTAGATGACCTCTTTGACGCCGCACTGGACGATCTTGACCGTGCAGCGGAGGCAGGGGCAGCTGCGGGCGTACGGGCGTCAGCGCGTTCGTGAAGAGGAGAAGAGGAGGGCGGACGCACGTGTTGCAGTAAAGCACGGCGCCCTCGGTCCCGCCGCCGCTAACGCGCTCCCTCCCCGCCTCGAGAAGAGCGTTCTCCTCCGCATGAAGGCAGAGGCACTCGTCGAGCGCCTCGCCGACACGGCTCATCCCGCCGCCGCTCGCAGGGCCCGCGCCGCCGAGTCCGTCCCCATGCGAGTTGCACCTCCCGCAGCCGCCCTCGCCGCAGTTGCGCACGCCGCGCGGCGTGCCGTTGTACCCCGTGCTGACGACGCGCTTGTCGCGGACGAGGACGGCGCCGACGCGCCGCTTCATGCAGTTACTCCGCAGGGAGGCGAGCGACGCGAGGAGCATGAAGTAGGTGTCCCAGGAGGGGCGGAGGGTCTCGGCGAGGAGGGGGAGCGAGAAGGACGAGAGGAAAGGCGCGAGGGAGGCGTGCGGGTTCGGGATTGTGAGCGACGCGAGGGGGAGGATCGAGGAGAGGGTCGAGTCGGCGGAAAGAGGGGCGGGCTGGGATGCTTCGGGCGCAGGCACTGCGTCGTGGGCGCCACGGTAAAGTTCAGGTGAGGGGTTGGGCGTGAGGCGGGCGGGAGAGGGCGTCGGTGAAGGCGGGGCTTCGGAGAGGGGGGAAAGGCGCTGCTTGGTGGGCGTCGAGGGTGCGGCAGCGGGTGGGGCGGCGAGCGAGAGGGACGCGAGGGCTTCGCTCGGCGACTCGTCGGAGGGGAGGGATGCAAGGAGCGGGAGGGAGCCGTGGTAGAGGAGGTCGTCTGCCTCGACGAACTGGTCGAGCGAGGGTGGTGTCCGGCCCTCCTTCTCCGCACTGCGCACGATCACCTCATCAGCTCTGTTCTCGGGTTCAGGAGGGGTGGACATGCGCACCGCTTGACTGCACGCCTGAAGCGGACGCCGAGGGGGGCATCGACTGCGACGACGGCGACGAAGGGGCGTTTTGCGAACTCGACAAGCTTCTGCTTGGAGACGAGGTCGGTTGTGACGTAGTGTCTCCTCCAGGTGCGCGTTGCGTGGTCGAGAAAGTCGCTGCTCGAGGCGAAGTGGAGCGACGACGCGTCGTGCTTCGCCGGGGGAGGGGAGGGCGCGAGGTGGACGCGCGTGAAGCCGTCGTGGTCGATGAGGAAGCGGGCGAGCGAGTCCTTGCCGGCCTGAGGCGGTCCCACGAGGCAGATGAGCATCCCTGCACGCGCCTTAGCTGGATCGAGGGATGGGAGGAGCGAGAGGAGCGATGGGAGGAGCAGGGGTCCGGGTTGGAGGAGAGCAACGCAGCCATGTCCCTGTTGAGCCTGATCCCTGCACCGCCAGACTCTCTACCGAGTTCTGCAGACAGCGCACACTACACGCAGTACCGCTCCGCCGTTGTCGCTTCCGCCGCCGACCTCATCTCGTCGCTGCACCCCCACACGGCCGCCGTCTGGAGCAAGGGCAAGACCCTGAACCAGAAGCAGGGCGTACCCACCGACACCTACTCGAGCGTGCACCTCCCGCCCGGAACAGGCGACTGCGAGGGCTTCCGCTGGCACGCCCGCCAGTCTCGACACGACCCGCGCAGGATCTCGTACGAGCAGTTCGAGGCAGGGCTCCTCCGGAACCACTCGAGCAACGAGCGCGAGTACATAGACAGCTGCTTCGTTGTGCGACAACTCGCCGTCGCTAAAGAGGGCGAACTCGAGGGTGCGTTGCCCCTCTTCTTGCGAAGGTCCCCCTCGCTGACCTCCTTCTCGCCCGCCCAGTCTGGCAGACCAAGTGTGCGTTCTTGCCCCGTCTCACAACAGCTTCAACCTCGCGCTGATACGCTCGCAACAGACCACAGCCCGTTCCCCGCCTCGCGCCGCGCCTTCGTCTTTCGCATCCTCACCGTCTCGCTCCCCTCGCGTCCATCACCAACCGACCCGTCCCGCACGCTCCGTTCCTTCATTGTCGTTTCGATACCGACGACACCCGGACGCGCCGGAGGAGAAGGAGTTCGTGCGCGGGCGATACGTTAGCGTCGAGGAGGTCAGGGAGGACGACGACGGGACGCTGGTGTGGACGTGCGTTGCTCCGCCTCTTCCTTCCACACCAGTCGAGAGACTCACGTCACGATCGTCCTGCACGCACAGCATGGCTGTCTCGTCCGACCCAGGCGGGTCCATCCCGCGCTTCCTCAGCGAGCGGGTCATGCCCGCCAAGATCTCCGAGGACGTGCCATCGTTCCTGTGGTGGGTGTGGAAGGGTCCTCTGGCGAACCTCGAACCACACGCAGCGTAGCGAGGCGGGGGGCCCTTGCGGGAGAAGGAGGGATGGGCGAGAGGGGCCACTGGTAGAGCTCGCAACCCGGTTGTGCACCCACAGGATACCCCTGCATGACTCCTCTCATCCTCGCTCTCTTCGTCCCAGTACCCACGTCTACTGCGAAACCGGGAACTGCGATACAACCAACGCCGTCTATGCCTTCTCCTCGCGACCGACCTCGACGATAACCGGTACCTTCTTGCCGAGCGCCTTGAGCTCGACCTCGAACACAAACGCGCCGATGCGCTTGACACGGCCATTCTGCACGCCGTCCTGCCCCTCGGCGAACGCGCCCATGCCCTCGTGCAGGCCCTGGACGCCGCGGTCCCGCAGGACGGCGAGCACGTCCGACACCGAGACGGAGCCGAACAGGTCGGACGACGTCGGCGAGGTGGTCAGGCGGGTGAAGACGAGCGGGGCGGCGGGCGACACAGCCGAGGAGAGCGAGGACTCGAGTGCGCGCTCGCCAGCGCGGGCGGGCTCGAGGGGGTCCTCCGCCTGAAAGTGCGCGCATGTCAACCTCGCGCCGAAAGCTCGCGTAGGGAGAGAGGGACGCACGACCGCCCCGCTCAGCTCGTCAAGCACCTTCTTCGCCCTCGCCTCACGCTCCGCCTCCCTCCGCTTCGCCAGCACGCCCTGCAGCCCGTGCTCGTGCGCCGCTGCACGGCGCTCCATGTCCCCGAGGATGCTCACAGCCTTGCCGTCGCGGCCGACGTAGAGCGCCAGGCCCGCCGGGACGAGGCGGTTGCGCGCGAGGCCGGGGGAGGCAGCGACGACCTGCCCGCGGGAGCCGAGCGCAGGGACGTCCTCTGTCAGCTGGATGGCGACGAGCTTGTGCGCTGCGCGCTGCGGGCACAGAGCGGGTCGTCAGCTGGGGAGGCGCGCGGGGAGATGAGGTGGGCGCACACGCTGCGAGGGGCCGCACGCGGCGCAGGCGGGGCGGGCGGCGCGCGTGCTCGAGAGCAGGAGGCGAGAAGAGCCGCTGACGATCATCGCTGGGCGGCACGGGGAGCGAGAGCGGGTGGGAGACCGCGAAGCTGCTTTTCCTCGCTGCTCGCGGCGGAGTCGAAAGTCGGCTTGCTCGTACTCGCTCTTTTCGAGTTGAGCTGACTCTCGAATGCATTTGAACCTCTCCTAGTACGGCGGAGCAAGTGGCAGAAAAGCTAAGCGAGGCTTTCCTTGACCTCCTCCGCTCCGCGTGAAAGCCAACAACTGGACGCCAACGACGGGATACTGCATTGCAGACGCGTCTGACAATATGTACAAGTGCTCAGGCGGCAGTGGGCGTGTCTGCGTGCATGTGAACGAGTCAGTGCCGCTGAGGATGGAGAGAAGCGAGGATCCCGGCTCACGCTCCGTCCCCCTCGACGCCGCCCAGGTCTCCGGCCCCTTCCTGTTCGCCGCCCTTTGGTTTTGGCACCGACGCTTGAACCACCCTCCGGCGGTCTGGTCCTTCGGCATCGCCTTCATTGCCGCGTCCTGCTCCGCGTGCGCGCGGATGATCTCCGACTCCTCGGAGAGCGGGCGCAGCGGGTTGTCGAACCCCGGCCGGAGGAAGTAGACGAGCGACCATCGCGCGTGCATGTTCTGCGGCGGGGGAGGGGGGACGACGCGGTGGATCTGCGGGTAGCGCGCTTGTCAGCGTGATACTCAGGCAGGGCGAGGCGAAAACGCACGTTGGACTTGAAGATGTTGCCCGAGTAGACGGAGAGCGTGTCGCCGACGTTGCAGACGGCGTGGCCCGGCAGAGGGCGGATGGACTGCCACTGCGTCGAGCCCGGCGGGAGGACCTGGAGGCCACCGCAGCCGCGACCGTGAAGCATCGAGACTGCGCGGTGTGGCAGGTGCGAGCGGATGTAGAGAAGTGCCGATGGGGAAACGCAGGCGAAGGAGGGAAGATGCGTAGAAGAGGAGAGGGGAAGGGAGGGTCAGTCTGCAGGTCTGGACGTTCGAGGTGAGACGGAAGGCACGCACAGGACTGCGAGGAAGGACAACATAGCGGCGAAAGAAGCGACGTGCAGAGATGAGCATGGTGTCAGCGATGTGCCGCGCGGAAGCGGCAGTCTGAGAAGGCCGGCAGGAGGAGGTTAGGAGGAGGGAGAGGTGAAGGAGGTCAACGTACGCCAAAGTCGGTGTGAGCGCTGCAGCAAACCGAGCGAGTCAGTCTCTGCGCTCTTTGGCGAGCACGAGAAGCGGGAGGAACGCACCCGATAGCGGCCGCAGGGTTCCCGTCGTCCCCTTCCCTCGGGCACATACCCCTTCTCCCCCTGCGCAGGCTTAAGGATGCAGCGCGATTCCGAGCCCGAAATGTCGCCCTCCTTGTGCAGAGCGGCGAGCGTACCGGCGGGTAGGCCGATGCGCGTTTCGAGGACGGCGAGGAGGGTTTGGAGGACGGTGTCCGCTGCGGAACGGGCGTCAAGGAGCATCAGTTCCGCTGTGCTGGGCGCCAGAGCTCACTGAAGAGCAGCGTGGTAGGGCGCACATTTGCGCACAAAGGCGGTGACGGTGTCCATGCGATCGACCACCGTCTGCGGGTAGGTGCGCTGCCTGACCTCGGGGAACGCAAGCGCATCGTCCTTGGCGACATTGATAAAGTGCACCGTGTCGACGTTGCCCTGCTCTTTTAGCATCAGTGCGGGCACGTCTGCGGGGGAGAGCGGGAAAAGCGCACCTTCGCGTCGACGTTGGTCGACCCGGCGAACTTGTACCCTGCGCTCATGCCCGTGTCGCCTGCGTTCCTCCGCATCAGCAGGCCCTTTGCCGTCATGGAAGAGGCCGCCGCGCACCCTGCTCGAACTTCATGAGCTCCTCCCTCGGCAGGTCGAACGTCGCCTTGCCCATCTCGAACATGGGCTCTGTGAGGTCCTCGACACCGTGGTTCTTGAGGTAGAAGAAGCCGAGGTTGGTGCACGCCTGGTAGAGCGTGTCGATCTCGCTCTCGTCGCCCGCCTTGACCTTGGCAAAGTCGACGATGAGGAGTGGGTGGCACTCGAGGTCCTCCGGGAAGTCGGTGCGCGGGTAGGTCGCGGAAGCGGGCGCAACGGACGGCATGCTGTCTGTCAGTGAGCGCAAGTGAGGAGGAGAGAGCAGAGCGAGCACGGGGCGACCCGAGGAACTTCCGGCGAGCGGGGAAGTGGGGGAAAGGGCATGCCGAGCGGCACTCTCGCCCGCGATTCGCCCGGCGTCGAAAAACGAGAGGCAAGTCGCGCGTTCGGTGAAAACTGTACATGCATTGCGTATGCGTGAGTGACAACGAGCCCGCTCACGCCGTCGCGGCGACCTGCGGCTGCGGCTGCGGCTGCGGGCCTGACGGTACCGCGCCCGTCTGGTACTGCTTTGCCGCGTAGCCACGGTCGTAGTGCAGCGTGTTGACGTCGACGTTCTCGATCTGCGGGCGGGCGAGGACTGGTCAGGCGTAGCTCGCGGCGGGGGAGAGGGGGAGAAACGCACGAAGCGCCAGCCATCCTCCTTGACGACTGCGTACAGAGGAGGAGCACGTCAGAAATCTGCAGACTTGCTGGCGCGCGAACGCGGTGTCGCAGCGCTCGACGGGGACGGCCGACGAGACCTCCCCGTCAGGCGCAGGTCGCGCCGCACCCGCACGAAAGAGGGAGGCAACACGCACTGTACAGGTTGACCGTGTTGCCCGAGAACGCGTCCCTGTGCCCCGCAGCGTAGATCGACCGCCTGCCGAGCTCGATTGCGTCCTCGTCGCTCAGGTGGTAGTGGTAGCCCCTGCGGACGGCGTCCTCGTCAGCGAACCCGATCAGTGAGCGAACGGGGAGGGAACGCACTGGTCCAGCACACCGTAGGCGAAGGTGGAGCCCGAACCGACCGAGAAGAGGTTGCCCTTCAACCGGGTGCCTGCAGACGGAGAGCGCGAAGGTCAGCAAGGCTCGAGACTATGGCGTCTGTGGTCATGCGTGGCCGAGGACGCACCATCGCTGTCGACGTAGAAGAGTGCCGGGCCCTGTATGTGCACGTGGGAGGCAAGGCGGAGGAGGGCGAGTAGGAGGAGGAGGAGCGACAGCAGACTTTGTCAGCTCTTCCGCTCAGCCTCGTCTCACCTCCGTCAACCAGGACAATAGGATGCACCGTCTTGTCCCACCCGCAGATCATTGTGCCCATCGAGAGCCCCATGCCCTTGTACGAGTAGACGAGATTCGAGAGGTACTTGCTCGCAGCGGCCACCGAGATGCGCTCATGGTTGCGCAGCTCGTGCAAGCGGCACTGGATGCCGAGGTACGTCTCCCAGTACTGGCAGTCCGCTGCGGGCGGGCGAAGGGGGGGCCTCGTCAGCTTGAGGGTGGGGCAGCGAAGAGGGAAGGGGCGCACCAGCACCACCGGCCATCGTTCCCAGCAGGTACGGGTTGATCTCGATCACCTTCTTGACCGTGCCGGACGCTGCAAGGGTGTGAGAATGAGCTCCTGTCGGGAACAGGGTGTGGAGCGGGGCGCACCGATGTAGCTGCCAGCCGTCGCGCGCGAGTCGACCGCGACAACGATTCCGCCCTGAAACTTGAAGGCGAGGGTGGTCGTGCCGTGGTTAATCTTGATGCGGCACGACGGGTCGGACGCGTCGTCCGTGTGGAGCTGGAGGAAGGCGGTGGGCTGTGGAGCGTGGGGCGGGGTCAGCGCGCGCTCGCACTGGACGACGAGAGGGGCTGCACGGACATCGAGAGTGGTGGGCATGTCGAACTGGGGCATGGGGCAGCGCTCGATGCCCTTGCCGAGCGGGAGGGCGTAACCGTACTCCTCCGTGTCGTGCGCCTGCTCTGCGTAGCGGCGCCCCGACGAGGTCGAGCCGGTGGGGCTCTTGGAGAAGCGCTGCACGAGCTTGTCCTGCACGGCGGGGGAGGGCGGGTCAGGCGGCGCGAGATGATGCGCGACGAGGAGAGGGGGCGCACCATCGCTGCAAGAGTCGTTCGAGTGGCTGGAGGCGGGTGGTCTGGGGTGCTGGAGCGAGGTTAAGTGCGTGCAAGCTGTCCTGCGGGCGCTCGATGTGGGAGCAGCGGTGTGGGCGGAGTGGAGCTGACGACTCCCCCGCCGCTTCGCCTCGACCACGACCCTCGACTCCCTAGACTAGCACATACACGTGCTGTACCGCTCGAGTCTGGGCGTGCGACGACGTGCGACTCACTCCGCCCCTCCCGCACCTCCTTGTCGCGGTCCTCGCCTCCGCTTCCTGCTGCTCGCTCATCTCGACGACTCCGCCTCTTGTACGCAGCCCGCTTGCTTCCTTGCGTGTGTGGACAGTCCGTGCCTACCGCTCTTCCGCTTCCGGCTGCGAGGAGCCTGCATCCGTTTCTCGCGGACACTCCGGATCGCCCCTCTGGCCTCCCTCTCACGCTCCAGGTGTCGCCTCTCTGGGCCCCTTTGGCAGCAGGTTGTACAGCGCTGGCTCTTTACGTCGCTCGACCCGCGCAGATTAACCTGCCTGTATTATCGCCCCCAGGGGCGCTTCAACATGCCTTCACCGCCCGCTCCGCGAAGCGCGCGCTGCTCTCGCACGGCAGGACTACCACCCTCGTGCCTCGTCGGGATCTGAGTGGCACAGCTTACGACGGGCCTGTGGCTACGTTGGCGACGCTCTTGCGTGCTCAGAACGAATGCTTGGGGCGGGGGTGAGAACTGCGCGCATCGGCGCAATCACCGCTGGCTTCCTGTTTGCGGGTAATCGGAACACGGATGTGACACACACAATCGCTCTGAAGGGCCTACAACGTCACGAGCGCCTGGCGAGAGGCGAGGGAAGCGTGCCGTCCCTCCTCGCGTGGCGAAGCACGCGCATCCTGCTGGTTCCGCTTCTTCTCTCCTGGCGCGCGCGGGGAGCACTCCTGAGACTCGCTGTGGCCTTTGAATCTCACTTCGACGCTCTACCGCCCTACACAAGCAGCGCGCTCGGCCCCCCCTGCGCCACCTCATCGGCCTCCTGTCCCCGCCTCTCTCCCTCCTCCCCCGCCCTTCCCTCCCTCCCTCTCGCGTGCAGGCCTGCAGAAGCCGCACACGTACTCGTACAGCATGCCTGGCCACGCCAGCAGCGACACCGACCGCGACTCGGACGTCGAGATCGTCCAGGACGTCCCCAAGGTCAGTCTGCTGATGAGGACAAGAGCGGCCTCGCGGTGGCCTGGTGGGCCGGGCGCTGCCCCTGAAGAGCACACAGGGCCAGCTTACGCACTCTGGCGCAAGCCACTGACTCGGCTCGACCCGCCCGCAGCGCCGCCCCACCTCGTCCACCGCCTCCTCGCCCACCAAGTCCTCCCCCCGCCGCAAGAAGCTCCTCGACCTCGGCGAGTCAGCCGAAGACTGCCCGCAGTGGTCCGACCTCGACGACCTCCTCGACCAGAAGCCGCTCCTCCCCGCCCCGTCGCCCGCGCCCGCCGCCACCAAGGACAAAGGCAAGAACAAAGCGCGCGTACTCACGCCCGAGGTCCTCGAGCTCTCCTCCGGCAGCGACGCCGAAGCCGACGCGGCGGTCGCAGCGGCGCAGCGCGCGCGGGACGGCGCGCACGCCGCGTTGAGCCAGATCCGCCAGATGGTGCCCGACGTCGACCCGCAGTTCTTGCTGCGGATGTGGGTGCGGTGCGGTCGCGTGCCGGACCGGTGCGTCGATGCGCTTCTGGGGGAGAACTACCCGCTCAGGGGCGGGGGGTGGAAGTTTGGGAGGGCGCCGGGGGAGGACTCGGGGGAGGAGAGCGAGGAGCAGGCGTCGAAGGCCAAGAAGCGCAAGGCGGGTGGGAGCGGCGACGGGGAGAAGAAGAAGAAGGACAAGGAGAAGGGGAAGGCGAAGGCGAAGAGGCCGCCCAGCGACGACGAGGAGGACGAGCTTGCGGACGACGAGGACGAGGTCGACGAGCTTGCGAGCGACGAGGACGCCGCGGGCGAGGGTGACGACGAGATCGTCTACACCTACGAGGAGGCCGTCGACGAGGACTACTGGCTCGACGTCGACCAGCACGCGCCCGGCGGCAACAGCTACCAGAAGGCCGCGTGCGTCCGCACCCCTCTTCATCTCGCGCACACTGACCGACGCTCTCGCGCGCCCGCAGCCTCCAGCTCTTCCGCGACTACGACAACATCACCGAGGCGCACATTCGCAAGCTCTTTGAGCAGTGCGAGATGCTCTACGCGCCGGCGTGGTTCGCGCTCTACCGCCTCAAGAAGCAGGGCGTCCTCGTCGAGCTCCGCGGCGGGCCGCGCGACATGGACTACATCCGCACTGCGGACGGCAAGGTCCGCAAGCGCGACGAGGGCCCGCAGAGCAAGCTCCTGCTCAAGGAGGTCGCTTGGCTCGACGCCTACGTCAGTGAGCCGCCCGTCCTGCTCCTTTCCCACCTGCTGTCGAGACAGTCGCTGACTCTCGTTTGCACCGTCTCGCAGAGGGCGGCGGCTGCAAGCGCGAGGCGGCCCGCAACGCGCCGACGGAGCAGCAGGTGCGTCCGCTCATCTCGCGCATCTCGCGGCACCGCGTGCAGTGTCTCTGACGAGATGCTCACGATGATCTTCCGTGCGCAGGCCGCCCCGCCGCGCAAGAAGAAGAAGGAGTCGAAGAACGAGCGCCGCGCGCGCACGAAGACGCAGGAGGGCGGCGCGTCCGGCTCGGGCGCGAAGAAGAAGGCCGCCACCGCGCCCAAGGCCTTGCCGCAGAAGAAGCAGAAGAAGAAGAAGGCGTGCGCGGCGACGCCGACCGACGAGAAGGATGACGAGGGCTACGGGTTGGAGGGGATGGGCGAGTGCGAGGCGATGGCGCGCGGGTGGGGCCCGGACGAGGCGACGTTCAACAAGCCGCAGAAGAAGCGCCGTCGCGGCGGGACGGCGTACGAGGGCAAGTTTGGCGGCGGGGTGTGGGGCGTCAAGGAGGAGGGGGAGGAGGCGTTCTGCGGGATGGGGTTCAGGCTTGGGAACTGAGGAGGTGGAGAAGCGGCGCGCTTGAGGAGGACGGAGGGTGAGAACGCTTGTGCTTGCTTTGCCTGTCTGTAGCTTCGTCCGTACCGCTTGAAGTGGAGTAGAGTACCTGCAGATGCAGCGCGCGAGGGAAGAACGGCCCGCGCGGGTTGACCTTCCTAAGTCAAGGAGGAGGGGCCCCGAGCGAGCTCACTTCGCGGCTGTAGGCGTTCGCTTGCATGCGCCGAGCCTGTCGCGCTGTCGTAGACGTGCGAGCGTACTCCGCGTCCTCCGTCCAGCGAGTGGCCCCGCCCTCCTTCTGCCCTCGCTCGTCTCGCTCCTTCCTCTCACCTCACTTCCTCCGCACCTCTCCCAGAAGGTCCCTAAGCTCTCGCAAAGCAAGATCCATGCCGTCCAGCGTCATCAAGCGGGTGTCCATGCCGCCCCACAGTGACGCGAGCGAGGACGAGGGCGGCGGGAAGACCGGCGACGACGAGGTGAGTGCGCGACGCGCGAGCGCATGAAGGCGTGCAGAGCCTCCTGGACAGCTTCTTTCGGCCGACTAGAGCGGTTCCGTAGCTCAGAGACGCGCTCGCTGACGCCCCGACGCCCTCCCGCAGGACCCGCTCGCCTCGACCTCACAGACTCCGTCACACCGCCCGAACCAGACACCCCTCTTCCGCCAAAGTACGCCCGAGCGGGAGCGTGACAGTCTCTCCACAGCCGAGGACGTGCGCAACAGCGACGAGGTCGAACTCCTCGACGTCAAGCAGGAGGACGACGACGCTCTGCTCGGCGACGAGACCCTCCAAGGTGCCGACATGGAGAGCGAGGGCAAGCACACCGACGGCGACTTGCCCCGCCCAGGCTCGCAGCGTCTTGCGCGCGCCCGTGAGCCGCCCGCGCCGTGCTTCGCCCCGCCCGCCGGCTCGATCCGCCGCAAGCTCTTCGACCGTGTGCTCGCCATCGTGCCGGACGTTCACCCCGCCTACCTCCTCAGCCTCATCGACACGTACCACGCCGAGGACGACGCCCAGCTCATCATCGCCGAGCTGCAGACGAGCGACTACCCGCCCGCGAGCGGCGGCTACAAGGACGGCGGGATCAGGCCCGCCTTCGTCGCCCAACTGGGCGGCAACGGCACTGTGAACGTTACGTGCCAGTGCTGCTTCGACTCGGTCGCGCCCGTGTTCATCGGTCCGCTGCTTGCGATGCCGTTCACCTGTTGCCGACTGACCCTCCTGCGCCCGCAGGCCGCTGCGAGAACGGCCATCCCTTCTGCTCGGGCTGCCTCACGAAGGACGTCGAGGCGACGATCGGCTCTCGCCGCGGAGTGCGTAGCTCCTCGTACTTCTCCGCAAGCCCAGCTCACTGTTCGTCCCCTGCGCAGACCGTCTCCTGCTTCGCGCTTGCCGCGGGCTGCCCTGCCTCGTTTCCGCCCATCGAGCTGAAGCGCACTGTCCGGCCGGAGCTCCTCGACGCGCTCGAAGCTGTGCAGGCGCAGAACGAGCTCGACGAGGCCAACCTGCCGGGGCTCGAGAAGTGCCCGTCCGTCCGCTTCCACTCTCGCACATTCGCGACCGGGGCTGACACTCACCGCGCAGGCGCTGCCCATACGCTGCGGTTCTCGACGAGCGCGAGACGGTCTTCCCTTGCGAGAACTGCAAGGTGGTCTACTGCAGGACGTGCCGCAAGGTGCGCCGTCTCCACTCACCGCTCCACCGTTTCTCACGTGCTGTTCGAGCACGCAGAAGTCGCACGGCGCACGGCCGTGCAACGAGCCGCTCCTCGACGAGCTCGGCGCGAAGCACGCTGTCGAGGGTGCGCTCCGTCTCGCTCGGCTCGTCGTAACCCGCTTCCTCACCCGCTCTCACCGTCCCGCAGAGGCGCTCAGCAACGCCGTCGTCCACAAGTGTCCGCGGTGCGAGGTCCCCTACGTCCTCGGCGACGGCTGCAACAAGTGCGTCCCGCTCGGCAGCCTTCGCAACTCGCGACTAACGTCTCCTCGCGTGCCGCAGGGTCACCTGCGCCGTCTGCGGCGCGCGCTTCTGCCACGTCTGCTCGAAGCGGACGACCGATCCGGCGCACTGGCACGAGGGTATATCCTCTCGTCCACCTCCCTCCGGACCATGCTCACCGTCGTCTGTCGCGCGCAGGACGCGGGTACGACGACCGCTGCCCCGCCTTTGAGGACATCGAGCTGCGCGCGTACCAGGACGTGCGTGCCTCGTACGCTCTTTATCGCTCCCCTCAGGCGCCCTGACCCGCCCCTCCACCTTACAGGCACAAGCCGCCCGCACCCGCGCCCTCACCTCCCTCGCCGGGCTCCGCGCCCCTCCCCGCCCCCGGCGATCTCGCCACGCTCGGCCCCTCCGCGCCGCGCCGCACGCTCCTCGACGCGACGCGCTTCGCAGCGGGCAACAGCGGCGCGCACGTCTTTCGCTCGCAGCGCACCGCTCGACACGAGGCCGGACTGGCTCCCTCCCGCACCGCTGGCTGCGCCGAGGGCGGCCGGGAGCGGAAGGAAGCGCCACGGGCGCGGGTGGGAGGACGCTCAGCGCGCGGAGGTGCGCGAGCGCTCCCGCGGGGAGAGTAAGAGCCGCGGGGCGGAGTACGGGTATGGGAGCGCGGGGACGGGCGTGTTCGGCGGGGGCGGGTGGGGCGGCGCGGCGGGCGCGGGCGCGGGTGCGGGCGAGGGGCGGTGGAGTGGCGGGAAGGGGACGAGGGCGGATGGGGGCGGAGGCGGCGGGAGCTGGGGTGCCGCCGTCGGGGAGGGAGCGGAGGCGCGCGACGAGCCGCTCGAGGTCAAGCGGCAGAGGCTGATGACCTCCGCGATCAAGCGGCAGGCGAAGGAGCGTGAGGGCCCTGGTGGGTAGGCGCTGCTTGACCGGACGAGGAGAAGGTCGCTTGAACCGCTTGAGGATCTGTAAGCTAGTCAGTCTGTCACCCTGGAACAGGATCGCGTCGCTTGCGTCTCGCGCATCTGGACGAGGAGGACGAAACTGTGCTTGCGCGAGCTCGCCGGGACTACAGGTCGTGCCGCCCAGCGTTGAACGCCTTCTCGTCGTAGAACCTGCGCTACCGAGTCAGCGCGAGCGGAAGAGACGATGAGAGCAGGCAGGACGCACCTCGCCCGCACCGTCCTCCCGCCGAAGAAGCGCCCGTCGAAGTTCTTGACCGCGTTGTACCCGCCCGCGAGCCTGTGCGCGCGCACAATCAGCACGCGGGTGCGAGAGGAAGAGGAGAGACAAGACGCACCCGCTCATGACCAAGAAGATCCGCACCGCCTCGTCGTCCCGCGCCTCGCCCGGGACAGGGTAGACGAAGCACCTCTCGACGACGCCGAACCTGTTCGCCTCCTCTGCAACCTCGCCGGGCAAGTCGTCGTCGACCTCTGCGCGGCCGCACAGGTTCGTCAGGAGGACGACGCGGCTCGCCTCGCCGCCCATCTGCGCGCGCTGCGCCGCCGCGCGCTCCTCCCTCGTCGCATCGACGACGACCGCGCGCGCGGCCATTCCCTGCTGCGCGGGCGGGGGAGGGGGCGCGCCCTCCGCCGCGGCCTTCTTCTTCTGCTTCTTGGACGGTGGCGCCGCGGCGCGCTCGACCGACAAAGCGGACGTCATCCCCGACTCGGCGGCACCGAGGCCCTTGCCCTCCTCCCAGCCGAACTTGCTCATCATCCGCTCGGCGAACGTGCGGTCGTCAGGCCTGCGTGCGCGCGACGCTGCGTCAGTCGCGTGGCGGACGAGCGGAACAAGGGTGAGAGAGGAGACGCACTCGGCGGGAGGTCCCGCATGCGATGGACCAGCGCCCCCTCCCGCCGCTATCGCGGCAGGCGCGAATCCCGGCGGCGGCACGGCGAACGCCCCGCCGAGCTTGCTCAGCCGCGCGGCGATCTCGCGCGCCTTGGCCTGCGCGGCGTCGAGCGCTTCGGACGAGGGCGGCGCCGGCGCGGGTGCGGGCGCGGAAGCGGCGTGGGCGGCTTGCTCGGGCGCCAAGGACGGCGCCGGCGAGGCGGAGGCGGAGGCTGATGGCGGCCGTGGCTGCGGCGAAGCCGGGGAGGACGAAGCCGGCGGGAGGAGGGATGAAGCCCGGTGGGGGAGGCGGCAGTGCGGCGGCAAAACCGGGAGGCAGGACGGGTCCGACGAAGGCGGGTGGCGGGGCGGGCGGGGCGGAGAAGGTCGACTGCGAGACGAATGCTGGCGGAGGCGGAGCCGGCGCGGCAGGAGCAGGGCCACCGCGGGAGAGCGCGACGCGGCGCTGGTACGCCTCGTCGCCTGTCTCTTCCCTGCGCTGGCTCATCGCGACCCGGCGCTGGTACGCCTCGTCGCCCGTCTCCTCCCGCCGCGCCGCGGCAGGGTTCGACATGGCGACGCGGCGTGCGTACGCCTCGTCGGCGGTCTCGTCGCGCGGGGGCGCAGAGGGCGGGTCGTACGTCCCTGGAGGGGGGAAGCCGGAGGGGCCGGCGCCATTGTAGGAAGCGGGCGGGGCGAAGAAGCGCGCCTTCTTGTTGGCTGCGGGCGAGTAGTCAGTCCACTGAAGTGGAGGAAGAAAGGAAGAAGCGGGCGCACCCGGCTCGTTCGCCTTGCTCCGCTCGTCATCCTCCGAGTAATAGCTCGAACCCGAGGCGGACCCTTCGCGGCGACGGCGGCGCTCCTCCTCCTCACGCTCGAGGCGGCGCTGCTCGCGCGCAAGCTTGACGTGCGTCTTGTAGGCGGACTGAGAGAATGGGGATGACGAGGGTCAGGTCTCGGTTGCGGGAGGGTACGAGACGCAGGCTTGACGACGACGAGGCCGCGGCGCAGGGCGCAGCCAGCGACGCGCTTGTACGTGAGAGCGAGATGCGCAGCGAGAGGTTGCAGCGGCACGTACGTAGTCGCAAGGACGGGCCGGGTCGTACGGGACGTCGGCGAACGCAAGCGCCGGGTCGTCCGTGCCTTGCCGCGCTTCTTGTTCCGCTTCTTTTCCATCTGCGCCGCCTTCTTGCCTGCGGCGGTCTGCGCGAAACCGTTGACGTCGGTGCCGACGTCGTCGTCGAGCGTCATGGCGGGCGGGACGGCGATGACCCGGCGGACGCGGGTGCTGGTCGTCGCAGGGGCAGCGGTCCGCACGGGCGTGGACGATCCGCTGTTGCCGCCCGTGCTCGCGAAGGGCTTGACGACGGTGGCAGTCCTGGTGACAGCGCTCCACTTGGACGGCGGCGGAGCCTTGTCGGGCGCGGCGGTGAGGCTGGCCTTGCCGACCTTGGCGATGCGCGGGGCCGCCGCACCTGCGGGCGCTGCATCGCTCGACGCGTCGTCCTCGACTGCCCCAAAAGCAGAGAGGAGCGCAGCGGCAGGTGGGCGGGACGAGGGTGCCGTGGGTTTCCTGCGGGCGGTGGGGGCGAAGCGGAGGGCGGCCGACCACGCTGCAGCTGCGGGTGAGTCTGTGTGAGCTCGAGCGTGTTCACAGAGTAGAAGGAGAGCTTGCGCACGCTTTGGCTTGTCGTCTGTGGCAGCAGGCGCGGGTGACGGCGTCTCGGAGGGAGGAGGAGCAGCGGCAGCAGCGGGGGCAGCGGGTGCGTCTGCGGACGGCTTGGGCGCGCCCTTGAGCCTGATCCCGCCGTAGAGCGACATCCTCGCAGCAGCTCGTGCGGAAGCGTGCGTCGAGGTCGAGGCGAACCTCCGTCGCCGCTCTCCTCGAACTCGACCCGCTCACCACGCCTGCGTGAGGAGCTCTACGCAGTGCAGGACGAGCACAGCGAGGGGCTGATGAGCTTACGAGCGCTTCCGCCCGTCCTGTGCTCGCTCATCTCGTCCTTCTCCTCAGTCGGAGGAACCGTCTCTGCTCGGCGCTCTCAGGGCGGTGCAGACTTGTGCAGGAGCCTTATGTACCTCCTGCCCATGCTCACGCGTCGCTGCTGCGACCTCAAAACGGCTCTTGCGGCGCTTTGCGCCTCGAGGCGGGCGAGGGTGGGGGGTTCCAACGGAGGCACGCCCATTCGCGCGCTGTGGCACCTCCTGACGGCTGAGTCGCACGTCGGTGGATGCTCGGGTCGAGCTGGAAGCGCCTCCTCTCGCCAGGCGCGCCGCGCTGCCCTCGTGCGGCCGCTCGACTTCCCCCTTGGCGGAGGTGGGGATCTTGCCGAACCGCAGTGCCGAGACGCGCCGGCGCTCCAGATCCCAGCCGGCATCGCCGCCGAGCTGCGATCAACGCGCTGGCAGGCCGCAAAGTATGCCCATGCCTCGCCGCCCCGCGCGTGGTCCTCCGCTGGCGCTCCGCGTTCACGCTTGCTGGCTCGCTGGCTATTCTCTCTCTTCCTCACCCTCCCAAGCGACACGCGCCCGCTCAAACACACCCGCCAGCACCTTCACCTCCCTTGACCTCACCCGCCTCAACCGAAAGTCAACATGGTCGCTGCCCCTTCCGTGTACCCGCGCACCGACTTCCCGGAGGACGTCGAGTGCCACCCGCTCCTCATCGTCGACTTTGCCAAGGTCAAGGCGGGCGACGAGAGCGAGATCGACACGCTCTACCAGGCGTGCACCAACCTCGGGTTCTTCTACCTCAAGAACCACGGTGTCGAGGACCTCACAGAGCCCATGTTCAAGATGGGCAAGGCGACGTTCGAGCTCCCCGACGAGGAGCTCATGCCGTTCGAGCAGGGCGACAGCGGCATGTCGGCCGGCTACAAGAAGGCGGGTCTGAACAACGTCGACGCGAAGGTGTGTGCTGCTACTTTCCTACTCATCTGTCTTCTCTTTCTGACCTCTTGACACGCGTGCAGGGCAACCTCGACACCGTCCACTTTATCAACGTCGCAAAGGACGATGCGCTTGCGTACCCGGAGGTCCGCCAGCGCACCTACCCGCGCACCGTCGTCGAGCGCATGGACACCGTTACCGGCTTCGTCCGCACCTGTGCGCCGTCTCCCTTCACCTTCTCTACCAAAGCTACTGAGACTAAACGCCTTCCTGTGCGCGCCTCGCAGCGGACAACGTCCTCCAAACGCTCCTCGCCGTCCTCGAGCCGCGCATTGGTCTCCCCGCCGGCACGCTCGCCGCGCTGCACAAAGAGGGCGACATCTCGGGTTCGGAGTCGCGCTGTATCCTCAAGCCCGCTGAGGGCGACAAGGGGTACCTCCCCGAGGGCAAGGGCGATGACGGGAACCCTGCGGCAGCGATTGGGTGCGTTCCTCCCGCTTCTCGTTCTCGCGGAAAGAGCGCAGAGACTGACTCGCTCGTTATGCTGCAGCGCCCACACCGACTTTGGCGTACGTTGAGCCCCTCACCTGTCCCTTCTCCCAACCTCCTCCTGCCGGCCTTCTCAAACTGCCGCTTCCGCGCAGCACATCGCTGACACCATGCTCATCTCTGCTCGTCGCTTCTTTCGCCGCTATGTTGTCCTTCCTCGCAGTCCTGTGCGTGCCTTCCGTCTCACCTCGAGCGTCCAGACCTGCAGACTGACCCTCCCTTCCCCTCTCCTCTTCTACGCATCTTCCCTCCTTCGCCTGCGTTTCCCCCACCGGCACTTCTCTACGCCCGCTCGCGCCTTGCCCATCACGCAGTCTCCATGCTCCACGGTCGCGGCTGCGGCGGCCTCCAGGTCCTCCCCCCCGGCACGTCCAAGTGGCAGCACATCCGTCCCCTCCCGGGTCACGCCGTCTGCAACGTCGGCGACACGCTCGCGGTGTACTCGGGCGGGATCTTCAAGTCCAACGTGCGCTCCCCGCTCCGTCCTTCCTCAACCCTCGCTAACCCCCAATGTGCGCTCCCATAGATCCACCGTGTCGTCCCCCCTCCCGCGCCGCAGAACCTCCACGCGCGCTGGTCGCTCGTCTACTTCCTCCGCCCCGGGTTCGACAACCCTCTCCGCCCGCTCTCGGAGCAGTCGGAGCTCATCCGCACGCACGCGGAGCAGGACCCGGCGATCAAGGCGCTCCCGACGGATGCGACGGCCGGGAGCTGGTACAAGCGGCGGATCGCGCTCCAGCGTGTCGCGAACCGCAAGGGCCCGGAGACCTGGGCGGCGTCGCGCGGGACGGAGCGTGCGCCTTCTCCCTCTCGCTTTCTTCAGAGCTCGTGATGGCTGACACGCTCGACTCCCCCCGCCCGCAGACAACCCCAACAAGGACTGAGCAACGCGTACTGTGTGTGGATGTCTATATGCTCGCCTGTGCCGTTCTTCCTTGCTCTGTCGTCTCGCAATGCAGTTCTACTCGACGTGCTCCTTGTCGCGCGTGAGGCTCTGGACCGCCCTTTTCTGCTGAGCAATACGACGAGCGTCACGAGTCGCCTACAAGCGTCGCCGGGCCTAGGGCGAAAGCTCACTGGCGAGGAGCACTTGGTGGCTACCCTCGCTCGCACCCGTCGCTCGTACGGGATTCGCGGTGCATGACGCTGCATTACGTTTTGCTCCTACGCGCGGGCGAAGAGAGAGTGAGGGAAAGGAGTACACGGCGCACAAGGTAGTGGTTCCGACAGCGAGCGCTAGAGGTCGACGCCGGCGTGCGCGAACTCGGTCTCGAGCGCGAGGCGGCGCCAGACCTTGACGACAAAGTCAGTCGCGTCCTCGTCGAGGACCTGCGCGTATGTGAAAACGTCAGCCGCGCTTGAGAGGAGGCAATTGGGAAGAGCGCACGGGTTCGAGCTCGTCGAGCAGCTCCTGCGGGGTCTTGCGGTCGCGCAGGTACTCGGTCACCACATTCAGCAGCTCCGGCTCCTCCGCTCCGAGGTACTCAACAATGGCTTTGTTCGCGTACGGCGCGATTTTGTCCTTGACGATGTCCTGTGCGTGCTCGCCCGATAAGCTGGGCGGGAGAACGAGAGGAGGGAAAGGGAACGCACGTCCGTAAGGCGCTTCCACCTGACCTTCCACGCCCACAAGCCCTCCTTATCGCTCGGCACGCGCCCCTCGATCTCGCGCGCCATGCGCTCCGCTTCGCCGCGCGAGAGCCGCGGCCGCTCGCCCTCGTCGTCCGAATACTCGAGCGGGATGAGCTCGCGTCGCTTCCGCAGTGACTCGTCCTCGTCCTCGAGCTGCACCGCCGTCGGCCGCGCCTTGGGCGCGTCCTGCGCCGCGGGCTTCGGCGCTGCGCTGAAGTTGAGCTTGACGCCCACTGCTGCCGCGGGCGTCGAGCCGCCCGTTGCGGCTCCGGAGCCGTTCGCGGGCGCGGAAGAGTCTGCGCCTGGGAGCGCAGACGCGAGCAGGTCGGCGTGCTGCGCGAGGAACGACTCGGATTGCGCCTGGAGCGCCGCGAGCTGCTGCGCCTCGAGAGCGCGGTCACGCTCGTCTGCCTCCTGCTCGCGCAGGCGCATCGGGCGGCGCTGAGCGCGCCAGCGGACACTGCGGGCGTGAGGAGAGTTGAGCTGCGTCGACGAAGCGGGAAGAAGAGTGAGGAGGCGCACCGCCCGTGTAGAAGAGCTCGCGCCCGCGCTCTGCCTCGCGCTCGTCATCCCAGGTTGCGAGCCGCTCGGCCATGTAGACACGATCGCGCTCCTCCTGCTCGGCGAGCGTCCGCTCGCGCGCCTGCTCCCGCTCCCACGCAGCTATCCGCGCGCGCTCGCGCGCCTCAAACTGTCGCTCGCGCTGCGGGGAAAGAGATGAGCACGCGACGGGTGAAGGGGGCGGAAAGGCGCACAGTCCGGAACACCGCCTCCTGCTGGCGGAACTCGCGCTCGGCGCGCTCCCGCTCCCGCTTCGCATCGTCCAGCTCCGACAGCGGCTTGAGCGGCTCAGCACCGTTTGCCGCACCCGCGACGAACGCGACGGGGCGGTTGAAGCTCTGCGGGTCCTGCGAGCTCACCACGCCGGGTGAGGGCGACACGCCCGAGGGGGATGCCGCGGGCGCCTGCCGCGCCTGGTGCTGCTGCCGGACGCTGTTTACAATCGCCGCCTGACGGCGCTCCTCGATCTGGCGGTCAATCTCGTGCCGCTGCTGCGCCTTCTTGACGGCGGCCTCGCGGAACTGCGCGATGGAGCTGAGTGTGTTGGTGCGGTGGCTCTCGGGGAGGTCCTCCGGCGCGAGGTCCTTGAGGTGCTGCGGAATGCGCGGCTTGCGCTCAGAGGACTCGGAGAGCGGGTCGTCGTGCGAGGTGACGGGGTCGCCTGAAGCGATGCGCGCGAGGATGTTCGCGAGGTCCTCCTTCGCCTGCTGCGTTAGGTCGTCGCTGTCCTGCGAGGTTACTCTGCGTCAGCTCCGACTGCAGATCGGGACGGAACTGCCCTGCGTACCTCGCTCTTGACCCGCTCCTTCTCGTACTCATCGAGCCTGCCGCGGGTCTTCTCGTCCGCCTTGACGAGCAGCGTCTTCTCCGAGCCCGCCTTGGTCTTGATTGTGATGCCGTTGACGGTGTCGAGGCAGCGGAGGACCGATTCTGCCTCGCCGTACTCGACGAAGGCGAACGGAGGGGGGGGCGGCGGAAAGAGAGGACGGGGCCGGCAACCTGCGCGCGTCTCGTAGAGTCAGCCAAGCATCTCTGGATGATCAAGCACGAGGCAAAGAAGGAGCACGCACGCCGAGGATGCGCTCCAGCCATCCGTTCTCCAGCCCGTCCACGATGCTCCCGACAAACAGGCTGAACCGCTCGCCCTGGGCCGCCTGCATCCCCAGCGCGCCGGCTGCGCCTCCCTCACCAGGCGACGCGCCGTACGCTCCTCCGACGGGCGCCTGCGGGAGGTTGGGCGGGCGCGGAGGGAGGCCCGTCGCGCCGAGCCCTGTGTGCGAGCGCGGGCCAGAGGGCGCGCTGCCGTAGCCCCGGTCGGGACCTGCGGGCGACCCGCCCTGCCCAGCGCGGGCGCCGTACCCGCGGTCGGCGCCGTAGCCCGGGGGAGGTCCTGCGGAGGAGGGGGAGCGCGTGAGCTCGATGGACTGCAACGGAGGGGAGCAGGAGCGTGCGCACCTCGTCCGTACATCCTTGCAACTCGACTGGGAAGGCGGGCGGAGCAAGCGAGGGAAGCGGTGAAGTCGAACCCTCTCGCGCTCTCGACGACGAGCAGTGGATGATGAAGTGACTATAGCATGCACGGCGAGAAGTACTACTGGCACTGCAGGCACAACATCTAAGCACTACGCAAGGCCCTTTACCGCCGTTTGAGCTCCGCAAACCGCTTCTGCAGCGCCTCGAACGCGTCCTCCTCCTTCGCAGGCGGAGCAGGCGGGACGACCGGGGGCGCCGCACCCGCTGCAGCCGCCGTCAGGTTCGTGCGGACGACAGTCGCGTTGTTTGCCTTCGAAGGATCGACGGGCGGCGTGAGGGGAAGATCGGTGTCGAAAGGAGAGATGGAGGGCGCCTTGGTCGGCGTCGCGGGCGGAGCGGCGCCGTTGCTGTGTGTCGAGGCAGATGCGCCCGACGCATCGAGCGCCGTTGGTACTGCGGTAGCCTGCGGGAACAGGGACTGAGTACAGAATGAGCGGGAGAGGAAAGTGGGAACGCACTGCAGGCGGCTTGACTACTGGGGGTGCGTTCGGGTCGGGGTAGCCTTCTGGCCGCCATTCGACAGCGTACTGCGGGTAAAGAAAGAATGTGAGCGGGAGAACATGCGTGAAAAGCGAACGAGCGGGACGAACCGCTTTTGCGATCTCGTACAGGTACAGGTCCACGAGTTCCGGCGCAGGCGTCTGCACGACAAGCTTGGATGTCACCTGTAGGGGGAATGGTCAGCGTTGAGCAGGAGACCAAGCGGAGAGCAAGCCGCACCCGTTCTGGCACAATCCCCTCCTCGTTCTCGATGCACGCGATGGCAAAATCCCGCCCGCCCTTCGACATGAGCATCTCCCGCAGCACATGGAGCTCCTTCAGCTCGGTTCTACGAGTGTGACAAGGTGAGCTGTGGCAGACAAGGCGGGAAGCGGGGGTTGCGCACCTTGGCGCAGCGTAGATGACGCCTGCGACCGCTTCCTGCACACCCGGGTCGATCTCCCTGCTCGCGCGCAGTGGTCAGCTGATAGTGAACGAGGTGGTGAGAAGGAAGGCGCACTTTATCGTCTCGAGCAAGCCGAACCGGGCGAGGAGGAGCTCGCAGTACCTGCAGGAGGAGGGTCACCACGCAGCTCCTCGACGAGAGAAAGGGGGCCGGCACGCACAGCTCGAGCACCTCGAGTAGCTCGACGTAAAGATCCTCGCTCAGGAGCCCCTCGACCTTGATCCTCGCGCTCTCGACCTTGCCCCGCTCGAGGAGCGCCGCGACCTCCCTCCTCGTCGACTTTGCGAGCTGGGTGCGCTTCTGCGCGAGGAGACGCACGCGCTGGACGGCGAGCTTGAGCTGGATGCGCGCGCGCGCGGGCTGCCATGACTGGGCGGGCGGCATCGTGACGAGGGGGCGATGAGAGCGGGTGGGGGGCGCCGCGGCAGAAGGGGGAGCGGCGGGGGTGAGGAGGTGCTTGAGGGCGTTCACGCTGGGCAGCTATGCGTGGCTACGGGCTGTAAGCGCGGGAGTTGTACGGGCACGACGAAGGCAACCCCCACTTCGCCCTGGTCTCCCTCCAGCCCTGCACTGGCTTTCTCGCTTGCGGGCCGCCGCAGCCGCTCAGACTGATGGCGTAACGGCGCGCGACAGGATGCAGCTGGACCGAGCCTGCTGAGTATTGTCTCGCCGTTCCACCTCTCCTGCTCGTCTCGTTGCGCAAAGCTACCTCCTCTCTTCGCATGATTCTAGGGACTCTCGCTCGCTCAGACGGTCACCAAATAGCCGAGGACGCGACCGCGGGCTCCCCCACTACCTCAATCACACGCCTTCACGCTACCTCGCGCGAACCGGCGGGGACGACAGAGGGTTGCACTGCTGTACTGACTAGTTCGACACGGGTGGGCTGATACAGATTGCCGACGAAACGACTCACGCCTTGTCAGGGGTGTCTGCGGACGGGCGAAGAACGGGTGGTCAGCTTCGGCACGCCTCGAGGAGTTTGAAGAGGGAGGACGGGACGACTCACGCTCCGTGCCCCTCGACGCCGCCCAGGTCTCCGGCCCCTTCCTGTTCGCCGCCCGCTGCAGCGCAATCCTCCGCTTGAACCACCCTCCAGCAGTCTGGTCCTTCGGCATGGCCTTCATCGCCGCGTCCTGCTCCGCGTGCGCGCGGACGATCTCCGACTCCTCGGAGAGCGGCCGCAGCGGGTTGTCAAACCCTGGGCGGAGGAAGTAGACGAGCGACCAGCGCGCGTGCATGTTCTGAGGCGGGGGCGGGGGGACGACGCGGTGGATCTGCCGGAACTCGCTTGTCAGCGTGATAACTCAGGCAGGACGAGGGGAAAGACGCACGTTCGACTTGAAGATGTTGCCCGAGTAGACGGAGAGAGTGTCGCCGACGTTGCAGACGGCGTGGCCCGGCAGAGGGCGGATGGACTGCCACTGCGTCGAGCCCGGCGGCAGGACCTGGAGACCGCCGCAGCCGCGACCGTGAAGCATCGAGACTGCGCGGTGTGGCATGCGCGATGGGTCGCAGAAGGAGGAAGGGCGATCGGCGAGGGAAAGGAAGGAAATGAAGGGGAAGATGGGCGGAAGAGGACGACGGGACGGGAGGGTCAGTACTCAGGCTTGAAGCCGCGCGAGTTGGAGGGTACGCACAGGACTACGGTACAGGGAGCGAATACGAGGAGGAACGAAAGAACGGCAGAGCAGGACGTCAGTGCAGCTCGTAAGGGAAGCAGCGCCTTGGGAAGGCCGGCAGGAGGAAGGTCAGGTGAGGGAGGTCAACGCACGCCGAAGTCGGTGTGAGCGCTGTGGCATATCATGCGAGTCAGTCCGTGTGCGTCTCGAGCCAGGCGCACAGGCGAGAGGAGCGCACCCGATAGCGGCCGCAGGGTTTCCGTCCTCGCCCTCACCCTCCTTAAGGAAGCCCTTCTCGCCCTCCGCCGGCTTAAGAATGCAGCGCGACTCCGACCCCGAGATGTCTCCTTCCTTGTGCAGGCCGCGAGCGTGCCCTTGGGCAGGCCGAGGCGCACCTCGAGCACAGCCATGAGCGTCTGGAGGACATTGTCGGCTGCGGACGCGAGCTTCGTCAGAACTCGCGCGGCTTACTCACTCGAGAGGGGCATAGCTGACGCACACTTGCGGATGAAGCTCGTCACGGTGTCCATGCGCTCGACGACCGTGGGCGGGTAGGTGCGCTGGCGCACTTCGGGGTAGGCAAGCGCGTCGTCCTTCGCGACGTTGATGAACTGGACCGTGTCGACGTTGCCCTGCGTACGTATCCGCGTGAACATTGCGGACTATGCTGGAGAACGGGGAAGCGAGCGCACCTTCGCGTCGACGTTCGTCGAGCCAGCCTTCTTATACCCGGCGCTCATCCCGCTGTCGCCTTGCTCGAACGGCAGAAGCTCCTCCTCAGACAGGTCGAAAGTCGCCTTGCCCATCTCGAACATGGGCTCCGTGAGGTCCTCCACGCCGTGGTTCTTGAGGTAGAAGAACCCGAGGTTGGTGCACGCCTGGTAGAGCGTGTCGATCTCGCTCTCGTCGCCGGCGGCGACCTTGGCATAGTCGACGATGAGGAGCGGGTGGCACTCGAGGTCCTCCGGGAAGTCGGTGCGCGGGTATGTGGAGGGAGCGGCGACCATGTCGGCGGCAGGTGTGTGGGGGGTGGGGCGGGCGCGTGGGAAGAGACGGAGTCCTTGTGCTGCGGAAGAGCGGAGCAGGCTGAGAGCAGAGAAAGCAGTCGCAGGAGCAGAGAAGGCGCGAAGAACAGGCAGTCTGTCCTCCCGCGTCCGACGACGGGGGCGGTGGGGAGGCGCGGAGAGTTGAGGCAGCCGTCCCGGGCAGCGATCGCGGCATGCCAGCTCGGCGCAGGTCACGGCAAGCGTTTGGAGCACCGGCACGGGACACGGCAGAGCGCCGAGACCCTCAGTGCCGGCCCCCCCACTCCCACCTCAGGTCCCGACGGAGAGAGCGGATGTCGTCCAATGGCCGGGGAACCGTAGCGCGCACGCACGCTGCTGGCTTGTCCTCGTACGCACCCGCGCAGCTGCATCCGCCATGGCCCTCGCCCGCGCCCGCACCGCCCTCCGCCGCGCGACCCTGCCTCATCAGCTCCAGCCGCGGTCCCGTCCTCACTCGACCGCATCGCCTTCGCAGGCCAGCTCGAGCAGCTCCAACAGCCAGGCGTTCAGGTGGGGAGTCGGTGCGGGCGCAGTCCTGACCCTGGGAGGAGCAGGGGTGAGTCCAGCGGCTTGAGCGCCGGACTCCAACGCACTCGCCGCGAGTCGAGGCTGACCCTCCGCATTCGCAGCTCTACCTCTACTCGAGGTCGCCCGTGCTACTTGACGCGCCTGGCAAGCTACCCGTCGTACAGCGGCGGAAGCAGAAGTCGATCTCGGCGGCGGAGGTTGCGAAGCACAACACGCGCGACTCGCTGTGGGTGTGCATCGAGGACGAGGTCTGGGAGTGCGTACAGGTTCCTTCCAGGCTCGCGGAGCGTGGGCTGACCTTGCGGCATGCGCAGCATCACCGAGTTTGCGGGGCTTCACGTGCGTCCTGAGCCTCCCTCACCTTCCTGGGGACGCGGCTGACGCTTCACCTCCCTTCCAGCCCGGAGGTGCGAAGGTGCTCGAGCAGAACGGCGGCAAAGACGTTACGAAGCTGTTCAAGACGATCCACCCGCCGAACACGCTGCAGAAGTTCCTGACGGAGGACAACCTGGTCGGGCGCATCGACGTTGACGAGGTGACGAAGATCGGCGGTGGGAAGAACGCGGAGGACCTGCGGATTGAGCAGGCGAGGAAGGAGCTGCGGAATGTGCAGACGGTGAGCGGCCTTCCTCCCGTTTCTGCTGCAAGCCATGCTGACGTTCTCCTTCGCAGGTGGTTTCGCTCGACGAGTTCGAGGAGCTGGCACAGAGCATTCTAAGCGAGATGGCGATGTCGTATTACGGGACGGGCTGTGCGTCGGTTCCTCACCCTCTCCCGCTTCAACCCGCCTCTAACCCTTGTACAACGCATGCAGCTGAGACGGAGCAGAGTGAGTCTTCGGACCGCATCGTCGAGCTTTTCAGAGCATCACAGATGTCATGCTGACGCAAACGCACCCCGTAGCTCTCCGCGATGAGCGGGAAGCGTGGCAGCGCGTTCGCTTCCGCCCGCGCGTCCTCCGCAAAATGCGCCACATCGACACCAACACCACCTTCCTCGGTATGGACGTACGTGGGCCTTCCCTTCCGTCAAAGAGCCAGAGCTCACCCCCTTTCTCGCGCGCAGACTCCTCTCCCCATCTTCGTCGCCCCCGCCGGTCTTGCCCGCCTCGGCCACCCCGATGGCGAGCAGAACATCGTCCGCGGCGTCGCACCGCACAACATCCTCCAGGTCGTCTCGTCGGGCGCGAGCTGCTCGATTGACGAGATCTTCGCGGTCAAGGAGCCGGACCAGAACCTCGCGTGGCAGTTCTACGTCAACTCGGACAAGACGATCGCAGAGCAGAAGCTGAAGAAGGCGCTCGAGCTTGGCGCGAAGGCTATCTTCGTCACTGTCGACGTGCCCGTGCTGGGCAAGCGCGAGCGTGACCTCAAGCTCAAGGCGAGGAGCCAGAACTATGAGCACCCGATCGCGGCAGTGCGTCTCCTCCGCCCATCCCGTCGGCCCGGGAGAATTACTGACATAAAGTCGCGCCCAACAGCAATTCAAGGCCGCGGGAAGCAAGGTTGCCGCCTTCGAGTCGTCCGTATCGCAGCGCGGCGTGTCGGATATCCCTGACTGTGCGTGCCTTCCCTCTGTCCTAGCGGACCAACGAGCTCACCATGCCCATCCATGACGTACAGCGGCACACATCGACGCCAACCTGAACTGGGACGGTCCGTCCCCTTCAGCTCTCCCCTGCTCTCGCTTGCGCTGACCCCGCTCCTGCTCGCAGACCTCGCCTGGATCCGCGAGCGTGCTCCGGGCATTCCTATCGTCGTGAAGGGTGTCGGATGCGTGGAGGACGTCGAGCTGGCGCACCAGTACGGCGCGGACGGGGTCGTTCTCGTGCGTCTGTCGCTTCTCCTCAACCCCTCTTCCCTCGCGCCCACTCCTCCATTCCCTCCCTCGTCCTCCAGCGTGTGCATGTTGCCTCGCTCTCATGCCCCCGCTGACTCCCCTCATTCCCTCGCATGCGCAGAGCACACACGGCGGTCGCCAGCTTGACGGCGCGCGCGCGCCACTCGACGTCCTGATCGAGGTGCGGCGGAAGAACCCCGAGCTGTTGAAGAAGCTCGAGGTGTACATCGACGGCGGCGCCCGGCGCGGCACCGACGTCGTCAAGGCCTTGTGCCTCGGCGCCCGCGGCGTCGGCTTCGGGCGGCCGTTCCTCTATGCGCAGTCGGTGTACGCGGACCAGGGCGTCAGCAAGGCTATCGAGATCCTCGAGGCCGAGGTGCACATGGCGATGAGGCTGCTTGGCGCGAACACGCTCGCGGACCTCAAGCCGGAGATGGTCGAGTGCTCGTTCCCGGAGCGGTGGGTTCCCGAGTAGACAGCCTGTCGAAACCAATAACGAGTAGTTCATGCCGGTCGTGCTCACGAGGGATTCGGACAGGCGCGTCAGCTACGAAAGTCAGTCCGCCTGCGACGAGGAGAACGTCGCGCATGCACCTGCGAAGGTCCGCTTGCGACTGTCCTCTCGCGCCCTGACTTCCTCGCACCCCCTTGTACCAGCGAGACGCTGTGTGCGAACCGGGTCTACTAATTGTCAACATCCGAAGTCAAGCAACACGGAAAAGGAGCGAAAGGAGGGCGGAAAGTGGGGGTGACTACGAGGGAAGGTACGACCGAAGACGACAAGGACGACGGCGGCGAACGAGGGGCAAGCGAGGAGGAGGGGAAGCACGGATATAAAGGGCGGGTACAGGAGGTCTAAGGGTCTCTGCTGCGAGTGCGGATCCGGGAGGGGAGTGATGCGAGGTACGAGGTGTAGGGTTGCGAGGGGATGCGAGATGAAAAGAGGGTGTAGGTAGGGTACAGAAGCGGCTCGCGCATCTAGCGCGACGAAGTGGGCGTCCCGTTCCCGCTGAGGGTCGCCGCCCTGCGCCGGCGCGGGACAACGAGGATCTCCTCCTCGTCGCCGTCGGCGTCCTCGTCGTCGTCCCACGCGTCGAGCGCGACGGACGCCTTGCGCGGGCTCGGCGGGTCGAGCGAGACGCCCCGGATCGAGCCGTCGCGCGGCGAGCGCGAGCGCCCGTTGTCCGAGCCGAACGAGTCGGCGTGGACTGGCGGCGGCGGGATCTGCAGGCCCGTCGTACCGGCCAACGCGGGCGTGTTGGGCGGGACGCCGTGCGCGAGCGAGAAGGACGGCGCGGAGGAGCGCGGCGTCTGCTCCTGCTCCGAGCTGTCGCGCCGCGCCGCCGAGCTGTACAGCCCGAGGTTGTCGAATTCGAAGTCGAGCGGGCAAAGCGAGAACGAGACGGCGTCGGCGTAGGGTACGTAGGGCGGCGTCGGCTGCCTTGTCGGGCGACTCGCCGCAGCGGCGGAGGGCGTCGACGTCGGCCTGACCTTGCCGTCCTCCTCCTCGAACGGGTCGAGATCGTCCGTCGGCGGCGTGTGCGTCGGCGAGAGGTACGCGCTCGGGCGCGCGCCAGGAGCATGCGCGACGTGCTCGTTCGATGGCGAGTGGACGCCCATCTTGAAGTCGGCGAACCCGGGGTAGTTCCAGCCGGAGAGGTGGTTCCCCTGCGCAAGCGGTGGCTGCATGAAGTCGTCGAGCTCGTCATCGTCGTCGTCCTCGTCCGAGTCGGTGTACTCGAACTCGGTGAGGTCGATCGGGCCATCGTCGTCGTCGTCGGCGAGCTCCATTCCCGCTTGCGTCACGCCCGCGCGGATGGACGAACGACCCATGCTGCTCTTGCCGCTGTCCTTGCGGCCGACGACGAGGCGGCCAAGCGCGTCGAACTGATCGCGCGTCGTGCCCTTCGCCTCGAGCTGCTCGATGACCGCAGGCGAGATGCCGCTGCTGAGCGAGACAGCCGAGACGGTGCGGTGCTGCGGCGCGGTGACGTGCTGGTCTTCGCTGCCGCCGTCGGTCGAGCCAGAGAACTGCCTCGCCCCACTGCGCGAGCGGATGCTCGCGTTCGCCGAGGTGGTCGTGCTGCCCGCGCCACTGTGGCTGTGCAGCCGCGAGAGCATGCGCGAGAGCGTCCGCCCGCTGCCGCTGTTGCTGCTACCCTTGCTCGCCGCGTGCCCGGTCGACTCGGTGTCGCTCCCGGCCCAGGGCGACGGCGAGAAGCCCGAACGCGTCGTCCCTGGCGACGGGGACGCGACGACAGACGATGCCTGGCTCGACCGCGCGGCGACCGTGTCGGACGAGTCGGAGGGCTTGCGCGTGAAGAGGTGGTGCGAGAGGTGCGAGCGGCTCGCGGGCGCGCTGGACCCGAGGACGGACGACGACGAGACCGAGCGTGCGAGCTCCGGGAACGACGGCGGCGGCTCCATCGAGGTCGTTTTGCGGAAGGCGCGGCCGCCCCACCCGCCACGGTGCGACGGGCTGTTCGTCCCGCTCGACTCGGCGCCGCCCCCTCCACCGCTGATGATGCGGCGCAGGTCCATCCCGAACCCGCCGTCGCGCGACCATCCGCGACGCTCGAACGGCGCGCCGCCCGCGTCGCTCGGCTGGCGGCTCACCCCGCCCGAGACGGTCGTCCCCTCGCTGACGAGCGTGCTCGTGCCCGTCCCCGCGCCGCCCGTCGCCGTCGCCGCCGCTGTGCCCCGCAGAGCTGTTGCTTTGCTGCGGGACCTACTCTCCTGCTCCCCCGCCGCAAGCGCCGCGTCCTCCTCGCCCGTGCTCGCCGTGGTGCGCGTGCTCTTGATGCGCGCGAAAGCGGGGAAGCGCGCAAGCGCGGCGTTCAGCGCGCGCTTGATGCCCGGCCGGCTGCGGATGGGCGGGAGGAGCGCGTCGCCCGCGGCGGAGCGCTCCTGCGTCGCGTGCTCAACGTCGTCCTCCGTGATGGTGACGTGCGTCGTCTGCGCGAGGTCGGTCGCGCGGAGCCACGAGTCCGGGTTCGAGAGGTTGCGGAGGACCCAGGGGTGCTTCTGCGGGCGGGGAGGAGCGTCAGCTTGCGCTTGGGTGGGGAAAGGGCGAAGCAGCGCACCTTGACCTCGTCGAGCGTGATGCGCTTGAGCGGGTCCTTCTCGAGCAGCCTCCCCAGCAAGTCAACGACCTCGCGGCCCTCCTCTCCGTTCCCACACCCAGGCCACCCCTGCCCGACGCCCGTCCACGCCCCCTCGCGGCCCATCTTCTCCGGGACGCGGATCCCCTCACGCGCGATGACGTTGTAGAGCTCGTACTCTGTCCGTGCGGTGAAGGGCGTGTCGCCGAAGAGGAGGCAGTAGAGCGTGACGCCGAGCGCCCAGACGTCGATGCCCTTGCCGACGGGCGGGCGGGTGCGCGGCGCGGTAGGAGAAGGCGGCGGGAGCGGGCGCGAGATGATCTTCGCTGAGGGGGAGGCCGTTCGGCGAGGTCGGCGGCGAGTACACTGCGCCGGAGGACGTGGGCGTGAGGCGCGCGCCGTCGGCCCCGCGCGGGAAGTACGTCTCGCTCTCGCCGTCGCCGCGGATGGATGCGAGACCGACGCCCTCGCCGCGGTCGAGCGCCGTGCTGGACCCGCCGTGAGCGTTCGGTGTCGGCGTGAACTCGGCGGGAAGCACAGCTCGGGCGCGAAGAAGGCGGGGCTGCCCGCCGTCTTGCGGAGCGCCTTGTCATCCTCGCCCTGGCAGACACCGTCGTCGTCGCCCGCGCAGCGCATCAGCGCCTCGGAGACGTGCGAGACGCCAAAGTCGGAGATCTTGACGGTCGCGTGGTCTTCGGTCCAGAGGAGGTTCGCCGGCTTGATGTCGCGGTGGATGATTCCCTGGTAATGGACTGCGGCGAGGGAGGGTGAGCGGGCAGCCTTCAACGGGAAGGAGTCGGACGTACGGTACTCGAGGCCAAGGACGACGTCGCGGAACGTTCGCCGCGCATCGTCGACCGTCATCGTCGGCTGCTTGTTGTCGTCCTGCCAGACGACCTGCCCGCCCGCCATGAATTCGAGGACTGCGCGCGGAAGAGCTGGTCAAAACACGGCAACGTCAAGAGAGAGAGGAGACGAACCCATGAAGACCTTGCGGCTCTTCGCGTCGTCGATGACCTCCTTGAGGCGGACGATGTTCGGGTGGTCAGACGCTTCATGATGGCGACCTCGCGCTTGACCTTGTCATCGGCGCCGATCCCGCCGCTGCCCTGCGAGCTCTGCTTGCGGCCCTTCTGGTGCGCCGCAAGCCGGAGGCTGCGGTGCCCCTTCGCGCCGCCGGGCCCGTCGCGCGCAACCGATTTGATGGCGCAGTACCGCACGCGGCCCGCATCGATGTCGGCCTCCCAGCGCTCGGACGGCGTGCGGCGCCTTCGCCTCGCGCGCGGCCGTCCTCGCACGCCGTGGGGTCCTCCTCGTCGCCCTTCTCCCCCTCCTCTTCTCCTTCGCCCTCGTCCTCGAGCGAGCTCGGCTCAGCACACAGCCACACCTTGCCGTGGCTGCCCTGCCCAATCGTCTTGAGGCGGACATACTGGTTGACCATCCTCCGCCCCTTCGAGTCGATGCTGCTGCTCAGCGTCCGCGTCGTCTTGGGCTCGGCCGCCTCCGCACCCGAGGCGTACCCGCCGCGCGCGAGGCCGCCCGCAGTCGGGAGCGCGGCGGGGGACGACCCGCGACGGAGCGGGGCGAGGGACGGCACGAGGGACGGCGCAAGCGCGAGCGTCGCTGCGGCCGCGAGGCCCATCGCGGGCGCGGCGCTCGTGCTCGGCACGGGGGGCGGGAACGGGCTCGTCCCATGCGGCGCAGGGCCCCTCCCGAGTCCGCTGCGCTCGCGGTCGCGCTCGAGCGAGTTGCGCGCCGAGGGCGCGGGGGACGCCTCGCGCGAGTTGTCGCGCGAGTTCTGCCTGCTGCCGGGCGGGGTGCTGCGGTAGAAGGGGCTCTTGGCCATGAAGTAGGGCGGGCCGGGCGAGTCGGGCGGCGGGGCGTACGGCTTGGGGCGCGAGGTGACGACGAACCCGGTGTTGGTCCGGGTGGAGGACGACGACGACTGCACCGACGGCGGCTTGCCCGCTCCTGCTCCTGCTCCAGGTGCGAGACTGCCGATGCTAGGGCTCGTGAGGACGGTCGAGCCGAGCTGGGGGGCGGAGAGGACGGGGGACGCCTGTCCGCTGAGGGCGACGGAGCTAGGCGGGGTGGGCGAGGCGGTGCGGAGGCCGACGGAGGAGAAGGCGCCGGGGCTGGGCGGGAGGCTGACGGAGAGGCTCGAGGGGGACATGTCTACGCTGTTGGCGGTGCTGGGCGGGGCCGAGGCGGGTTGGGCGACGGCGGCGAGGTTGGCGATGGCGGCGAGCGAGTCGAGGCGGGAGGAGCGCGCGAGGCGGGGAGGCACGTCTGCGGTGTCTGGGCTGCGCTCGAGGGCGGGGCGGGGCGGGCGGCGCTGCTGCTGGCGCTGCTGCTGGTGCTCCATGGCGAGGGGCGCGAGGCCGCGAGGCGATGAGGGCGGCGCCGAGTGCTCCGAGTCGAGTGCGCCCGCGGGGGGCCGGGTGCGCGGTGCGTGGGCGTGTCTGTGCGAGTGCAGCTGCAGACAGTCCAGCTGCGTGCGAGTCCTTCCACGCGGCGAGCGGGTGCAGAGCGAGAGCGCGCGTTTCGGCGGGAGCGACGACGGCGAGACTCCGAGGGTTCGATGCGTCGCACTCCGGCCACTTGCGCTGGACAGTGTGTGGTCCGGCGGGAACACGCAGACTGTGGGGACTGACTGGAGCGAACCACTCGTGCAACTGCCCGAGTTGCGTGAAAGCCGCGACTTCGTCCCTTCTCCTCCTCGACTCGCTCAGCTCCCCTTCGAACGACCCCGTCTCCGAGGCTTAGCGCGTCTCCGACGAGGGGCCGGCACCCTGAGTTCCTGGGCGATCGAGGTTGGGCGTTTCGCGCGCCGGGGTTGCGCTCCAATACAGTTGCGCGTACTCATAATGCCGCGCAAGCTCGCTCGGCAGCCCCACTCGCGAGTAGATTGCAATACCGCTAGTAGGTTATTACGCGACGTGCTGATGAGCGAAAGGCGAGCGCGAAAGGGAGCCAAATGCGATCGGCGGGGACTCAGGGTGCCAGCCCGGCGTTGGCGCATCTCCCGGTCGCGCCCACCAGCTTCCCGGCTCGCTCGTCGCTCTCGCCGCACGCAGAACCCGTTGCGCCCACGAGAACCGGCGTACGGTCGCCTTTCCGCTCCATCGTCCGCACGCCCGCACCGACCGCCTGCTCGTCAATCTGCTCCGCCGGTCGACTGCCTGCCAGATTGCCCACGCGGGTGACCGAGGTGCGCCTCGCATGTCCGCCGAAACGAGCGAGAGGAAGGCATTTGCGGGCCTCCGCGCCGCGATGAGCGCATCGGGACGAGGGGGGTCGGCTTGAGCGTGCAGGGGGCGGCGGTGTTGGGCGGTGAGCACATGCTGGACGCCTCAACCTCTGCTTGCCGGATGGAGGCCGTCCAGGCCGACGCCACGGAAAAGAGTCAGCTTGCTGCGACGCCGAGGACGGGCGCGAAGAGCCTGAACGGTTGGAACGAGCGCTCGGCGCGCTCTGGAGCAGCGGTTGTCGTGCTGAGGGCAAGTCGACCCGCCCGTACAGCGTAGGAGAACCGGCTGGCAAGGCACAGGCCGAAAGAGGGATCAGCGAGCAAGCAAGCATAGCATAGCGACAGGATCAAGTCAAGCAAGACGGCGGGTGACAACCTGCAATGCTGCTCCGCTGCTTTCACGTCTGCGAGCGGGCGACAGTCTTGGACGCCGTGCGTAAGGCTGCGAGCATCCAAGGAGCGTGTGAGAGGCCGAAGCGGGGAGCTCGAGGAGGGGGCGAACGAAAGAGTCAGCTCACACACGGTAACAGCCAACTGGACTGGCCTTCTGTTGGCAGGACGCGTCGACTGGGACACAAGCACCGAGGGTAGCATACCCGCCTGCCCCTCAGAGCCGAGCAGCACTCGCGAACCCGGTAGCGAGATGAGGAAGAGGACGAGAGGCGCGAGCGGGGTGCAGCGGGCGAGGGCGCCCCCAGCGGCATGCGGCGGGGTGATAGAAACCTCTCAACTAGCACCATCGCCTTCGCAGCTGTGCAGAGGGCTGTGGCAGGAGGAGAGGGCCGCGTCGTCAGCCGCCCCCACCTCGCTTCCTCCGCGCACGCTCTCGTCGCTCAGCAGCAGAGAGCAGAACCAGCTCAGCTCTGAGATGCGCCCACGCGCTGCCCTCGCCGCCCTCGTCGCAGGCGCCTCCCTCGCCTTCGCCGCGTCGTCCCCCACCTCGCCGTCGTCCTCGGTCCCTCCCGCATCGCCCGCACCCGCAGCAGCCCCAGACGCAGAGCGATATGCAGCCTTACACCCGCAGGACGATGGCGAACCGTATGGCTACGTCGTCGATGGTCCGATGACGGCCCCTATGCCCCTCGCCGGCACCCACCCGATGGCGGGCATCCAGCGCAACGGCCGCGTCGAGGTCATCGACAGCGCCGACCGCGTAACGCATTCGTGGCCTGGGTTCGTCGGCCAGGCGAGCCTCGCCGGCGACGCCCTCTTCGCGGGCATCCCGCCCCGCAAGCCCGACGACTGCCCGCCGTGCAACCCGTTCAACTGCGTCCTGCCCGCCTTCTCCTGCCTCAACAACGGTCCGTCACCTCCTGCCTTCCTTCACGGGAACGACGCGCGCTGACGGGTAGGGCGAACAGGCGTCTGCAACAGCTTCAACGGGCAGTGCCTCTGCCCCGAGGGCTTCGGCGGCGAGGACTGCTCCAAGCCCCGTGCGTCCATCGCCCCTCACGCGTGAGACGCTACTGACACCGAGCGCACAGTCTGCGGCTCTCTCGCGGATGGCTCGGAGCGTTACCCGCGCGAGGGCGACACCTGCGACTGCAAGGACGGCTGGGGCGGGATCAACTGCAATGGTGCGCTTCCCCCTTCCCTCCCACGCTTCGCCGCTGACACCCTTTGGTGTAGTATGTGAGACGGACCAGGCGTGCGAGGACCTCCTCCCGCGCGACGCTGCTGCGTCGCTCCGCGGCGGCACCAAGGAGGACGATGAGGACACGGCCGTGTGCTACAAGGAGGGGTACGGCGTGAAGGAGATGTACCAGATGTGCGACGTGACCAGTGCGTCCCCGTCTCGAATCTGTCTCGCTCGACCAACACGCTCATCCCGCACACTCTCGCAGACCGCAAGATCCTCGACATGCTCCCGAACCGCCCGCCGCAGGTTACCTTTACGTGCGACATGGCCTCGCAGGAGTGCGGCTTCCAGTTCTGGATCGGCCGCGTCGAGTCGTTCTACTGCGGGCTGCAGAACTGCACCGCGACGCACGACGTCGGCTTTGACGCCAACGCGACCGAGTACCGCTGCGAGCAGGTGCAGTGCGCGTGCATCCCGGGCAGGATGCTCTGCGGTGAGGACGGCAGCGTCGGTGCGTCCCCTCTTTCACTCTCCCCCTGCGGCTGGGCTGACGTCGCGTGCCCGCAAAGACATCTCCGACTTCCTCACCGAGGAGATCAAGGGGCCGGGCAAGTTTTCGTCGCGGACGGGCGAGCCGAGCAAGTTCGAGGAGCCGGCGATGAACCAGCTCATCAATGACATTTTCGGCGATACGCACATCACGCTTTCGTGCCATGCGGGCGAATGCCTCCGCAGGAGCGACGTGCCGGGCTTTGTCGTGCGTGCTCTCCTCTGCATTCAGAGACGGGCAAGGCTAAGGAGGAGGGGAACGCAGCGCCCGCCCAAGCCGAACAGCCGCACCTGGGTTGTCGTCAGCATCGTCACGGTCATCTCGATCCTCCTGCTCGCCCTGTTCCGTGCGCTCGTACCCATCCCTCTTCGAAGCACACTGCCAACCTCCCCCTCGCGCAGTCTTTTGGTACCTCGGCCGCGGCAGCACCAGCGTCGAGTACTCGTTCCTCGGGGGTCGGATCCGCCTCCCGGCGAACGGCTCGAGCTCGAACGGCGACGCGAGCAAGTCCCTCCTCGAGGACCACATCCCCGCCGCACTGCAGTTCTCGAACCTCTCGTACACGCTCCCCTCGGGCAAGCGCCTCCTCGACTCGATCTCGGGCGCCGTTCAGCCCGGCGAAGTTATGGCCGTCCTCGGCGCGTCCGGCGCCGGCAAGTCGACGTTCCTCGACCTCCTCGCGCGCAAGAACAAGCGCGGTGCCGTCGCGGGCGAGATCCTCGTCAACGGGCGGCCCGTCTCGGCGGGCGAGTACCGCCGCGTCGTCGGCTTTGTCGACCAGGAGGACACCCTCATGGGCACGCTGACCGTGTACGAGACGGTGCTGTACTCGGCGCTGCTGCGCCTCCCGCGCGACATGCCCTTCGCGGACAAGCGCATGCGCACCCTCGAGACACTTCACGAGCTCGGCATCCTCGCTATCCGCGATAGCCGCGTCGGCGAGAGCGGGAGGAGGGGCATCTCGGGCGGCGAGAAGCGCCGCGTCTCGATCGCGTGCGAGCTTGTCACGAGCCCGTCGATCCTCTTCCTCGACGAGCCGACTTCCGGTGCGCGCACCCTCTCTCTCTCGCCCGCGCGTCAACGCTGACGACCACCGGCCTCGTAGGCCTCGACTCGTACAACGCGTTCAACGTCGTCGAATCGCTCGTGCAGCTCGCGCGGACGTACAAGCGCACCGTCGTCTTCACAATCCACCAGCCGCAGAGCAACATCGTCGCCCTCTTCGACAAGCTCGTCCTTCTCGCGCATGGGAGCGTCGTCTACTCGGGCCGCGCGCACGAGAGCCAGGCGTATTTCGAGAGCGTGGGATGCCCGTGCCCGCCAGGCTTCAACATCGCCGACTACCTCAGTGCGCTTCCTCCCGCTCCTTCTTCCCAGGATCGGGCTAACTCGCAATGCGCAGTCGACCTCACCGCGCAGAAGGAGAAGTCCGCCGTCGACGAGCCGACCGTCGCCGATGCGCTGATCGAGCTCGAAGGCTCGTCGACGGACGAGCTCCCCGCCGACCGGCGCGACCCCGAGCTCGGCGTCCGCACCTCGGACGCCCTCCTCCGGTGACGCCGACGAGACGGAGCTCGCGACGCGCGCCGGATCTACCGCATCGTCCACCGCGAGCCCGATCAAGCGCTTCTTCGCCTCCTCCTCGGGCAGCGCAACTCCTGTCGCAGCCCCTACCGACACACCTCGCGCGCCTCGTCGAGGCGTTCGCATCGAGCGGGCCCGCGCAGCGCACGCAGCGCGAGATCCTCGCTGCGAAGCAGGCGAGCGCGAGCGGCGGGCGTGGCGCACTCGCCGAGGAGAGCCTGAGGAGCTACTCCCGCGCGGGGTGGTGGAGCCAGTTCTGCATCCTCAGCGGGAGGGCGTTCAAGAACCTCTACCGCGACCCGATGCTCATGCTCTCGCACTATGCGGTCGCCGTCCTCGCAGCGGGTGCGCCCCCCTCCTCCCGTTCGCTCACCCGCATGTAGCTGACTCACCCGTGTCCCTCGCAGGCATCTGCGCGTTCCTCTTCCGCGGCCTCACGTGCGTCCCGCTTCTCTCGCCTCTCCCGCTCTCACTCACCCTCGTTCCCCCCGCAGCCTCGACATCCCCGGGTTCCAGAACCGCATGGGCATGATCTTCTTCGCCCTCGCCCTCTTCGGCTTCGGCTGCCTGACGACCCTCGCGACCTTCTCGTCCGAGCGGCTGCTCTTCACCCGCGAGCGCGCCAACGGGTACTACAACCCGCTTACCTATTTTGCCGCCAAGCTCCTCTTCGACGTGATCCCGCTCCGCGTCATCCCCGCCTTTGTCTTCGGCGCCATCGTCTACGCCCCCGTCGGCCTCGTCCCCGAGATCGTCTCGTTCTGGCGGTTCATCCTCGTCCTCGTCCTGTTCAACCTCGCGTCGTCGAGCGTCGTCCTCCTCCTCTCGATCGTGATCAAGAACCAGGGCGTCGCGAACCTCGTCGGCAGCCTCGTCATGCTCTTCAAGTGCGACCGCCCTCTCGCTCCTCTCCGCGCACGGCTGACTTAGGCTCACTCCCACGCGCAGCCTCCTCTTCGCCGGGCTCCTAATCAACAAGGACAAGCTCCCGCGGTACCTCCAGTGGCTCGAGACGATGTCGTTCTTCCACGCAGCGTTCGAGGCGCTCCTCGTCAACGAGGTCCGGTACCTGCAGCTCAAGGACCACCGCTGTGCGTCCCCTCTCCTGCCTCCTCGTTCTTGAGCTGACTGAGCCCGCACGCGCAGACGGCGTCGACATCGAAGTCCCCGCCGCGACGATCCTCTCGATGTTCGGCTTCCGGGCGCAGGTGCGCTCTCCCCTTCCCTCCCTTCTCCCCACATGCACTGACCTGCTGCACGCATGCGCAGGCCTTCTGGTTTCCCGACGTGACGCTCCTCGCAGCGTATATCGCGGGGTTCACCGTCTTGTCGTACGGCGCGCTGGTGCTGTTTGTCAAGGAGCGGCGGTAGAGCGCGCGGAGGGAGATAGACGGTGTAGCGGTTTTTTTCACTCTCTGTTCTCGCTCGCAATACTGTACAGACACTCGCATCGTGCACAGAGAGTCGAGGAGCGCGGGCATCAAGCGACGAATGGAAACGAACGAAGGTGCACTGCGAGAATGCTACAACGACTGCGCACAAGCGCGCCCTACAGGGGTCCTTCGCTACCTTCTTTGCCGACCCGTCCTCCGCCTCGACCTCCTCGACAGCCTCCTCGACAGCCCGAAGCCACCCCACGTCAACCTTCCGGCCTCCTGCTCCTCCGCCGTCGCGTGGCTCATCACCGCGTCAAGGAGCTCACGACCGCCGTCTTGACCCTGGAGGTAGGTACGCTCCGCAAAGGCGCCGGCTTACTCGAGCCCGTCGGGGAGGAAGTCAATGCTGACTGATGATGCAGCTCTACTCCCCGCTGCTCAGCTCGCTAGCCTCGCCGGGCCCCCAGGCGCACAAGCACCGCCCTCTTGCCCTTCCGCTTCTTCGCACTGCGTTGCTTCGCGTTGCGCTTCTTTGCCCGTGCGAGTGCCCTGCGAAGCGCCACAGTATGTGAGGAGAGCGACTTCATCGTTGGAAAGCGGAGAGGACGCACTGCTTCGCACGCTTCGCCTTGCCCGCAGGCTCGCGCGCGCGGATGTCCGCAAGCTCCTTGCTGTTGAGCCCTATCCACTGCATCATGACGTGCACGACGTTGAGAACAAGCGGTCGATGGCGTTGCGCTGCTGCTGCTGGGTCACGTTCGGGTCGTTGCGAGTAGCCCACAATGAGGAGCTGTCCGGCTGCGCGGGGTCGAGGTAGATGACCGTGTTCTCGAAGACCTGGAGGTTGTAGCTTGTCGGCTTCGGGTCGAGGAGGTAGGTCATGAAGACGTCGATAATCTTGTCCCGCTCGTCGAGGCTGAGGGCGTCATACTCGCTGGGCCGGGCGGTGCCGCACCATATGCGCCGGTATATGCCAAATGGCTCCCACCGACCCTTGCCGCGCTGAACGAAGACGGCAATGTCGAGGCGCGTCCTCGACGATGGTGTAGTCCGTCGTCACGGCAAAAGCCTGCCCCGGGACGCGGATACCAAGGTTGACCTTCGCCTTGAAACACCCTCGGTCAGTACCGTACTGGGGCCGCTCCTGTCGCAGAGTGTCAGCACCTTCGCGTCGAAGAGAAGGACATCAGGACGCACGGATGCGCACGCATACGTCTTGACTGGGTTGCCGAGCATGTCGTAGCGATGGCAGCGCTCCTCGCGAGCTGTCTGTTCCGTGTCGGCATTGCTGACATTGAGAATGGGCTGGCAGTCCCACGAGGCTGGGCGGTACAGGTTGAAGCCCTCGTACTCCATACACGCTGGCCGATAATCCCTTGCGCGGACCTCCTGACTTCCGCTCGTGTCAGCGCTGGAGTATCAAGCAAGCGGCGAAACCTCGCACCTCGATCTCCTCAACCTTGACGAGCAAGTCCTCCTTCGCCTTCTCGTCGACGGCCGAAGGGCTCCGGCCCGCCGCCCGCAAACGTCTCCTCTTGCGCCTGCGGATGCTGGAAGTCAGGCCGCATCCGGCGGAACGAGAAAGGATAGATGGAAGGGCCGCAACGCGACTAGACGCACTGCTGCCGGCCTTCCTCCTCGTGCTCTTCCGTCGTTCCCGATGTCTCCCTCCCGCCCGGCGCAAGCGGCTTGACGTCTTCCTCGTCGTCAGTGAGCATAAGCACCTCGGCGTAACTGACGGATGCGCGAGCGCGGGTCGACCTGCGGAGAGGAGGTCAGCTTGCGGCTCGAGCGAGAGAGGGGATGGAACGCGCACCTCCGCCCGTGCTCTGCAGCAGGCTTGACGTCCTCCTCCGCAACCGCAACCTGCGCGGCGAGGGTGTTCCCTTCATCAGCGTCCCCAGCGCGAGGGCCGACCGCGCCGTCCTCGTCCTCGAACTTGACCGTACGAGGGCTCGGCGTGGTTGCCTTGGTCGATGCGAGGTCGGGTGTGGGCGAGAAGACATCGCGCTTGACGGCATCGGGCGAGGCGGACGCCGTGCGGGCGAAGTGGTCCCTGCGAAGTGGGGAGGTCAGCGCGCAGGCAAGAACAGCAATGGAAAGGGGAGCGCACGCCAAAGATGACCCTTCTGAGCTGCTCGAATCGAACACCAGCACCATCGCGTTAGAGGAGAGTGAGCAAGCGGTTCTGGGTCGAGAGAGGGGACGAGGTGATGAAGGCGTTCTCGTTCTCCAAGGATGGGAAGCGATCAAGTCGGTCTCGAGCAGGCTTACAGACACTCTAAGACAACAGCGGCGCTACCCCTTCCCGCCCGACGCACGGCGGACCATCTCCTCCACGCTCACCGGCGCGTACTCGCCGCCCTTCTCCAGCACCCACACGACGTCGTCCTCGAGGTAGACCGTCACGCCGCCCTTCCCGTCGACGCCCCGCGACGCGCGGAACGTCGCCTGTCCCGCGGGCGCGACCTTGCCCGTCGGGAGGAAGACGAGGTTCGCGGCGGCGGCGAGCTCCTCGACGACCGAGCGGAACGTCACGTCCTCGCTCTCCTCGGCGGGTGCGGGAGGGCGAGCTGTCCGCGCGCGCGAGGACGACGCGGACGGCCTGGGCGTGCTCGTCGCGGACGGCGCAGCGGAGCGGTCGTGCTTGGCGGTGAAGTCGGGCTTCTTGAGGCTGCGGCCGCGCGAGAGAGCGGGTCAGTCGAGCACATGTCATGCGGAGCAAGGGAATGCGCACCGGTACTTGGCGTCGTCGCCGAGCGTCATCGCCTGGTTCATCAAGTCGAGACCCTTGCGGAAGCCGCGCGAGACGCCCGAGAGCGCGACGACCTCGTCGGGGAAGTACGATTTCCACCACGAATACCTGCGTGCGTATCCATCAGTGCACTCGTCAGCACGTGTACAGCGAGGCGAAGGAGCGAGAAAAGAGGACGCACCACTCGGCGACCTGCTCAAAGTTGGGCTCGCTCGTGAGCCAGACGTAGAGCGCGTCGCCCCACTTGACGAAGAACTCGGTCTCGAGGAGCTGCGACAGCATCGAGCTGCGGAGGAGCGGGCGCCACGCGAGAACGGCCTCGAGCGGCGCGAGGTCCTGCGCGCGCGGGTTCACGACGAACTGCTCGCGGAGGAGAGCGCCGAGTTGCGGGAGGACATGCTTGAGGAGGAGGGTGTCCCAATCGCTCTTCGAGAAGGCCTGCGGGTGAGCCCCAAGGTCAGCGACGCGGGTGAGAGATGGAATGGACCAGACCGCACCGTCTTCCACGCGTCCAGCCCTGCGGCACCCCATCGCGCGCCTTCCACGCCTTGAGCCAGCTGCGGACCTTGCGCTTCGCCTCGTCGAGAACCATCTCCATGCGCTCGCCGGCGTGCTCGAGCCAGGGGAAGACGAGCGTGCAGCGGCACCGCGCCGCGCTTCGCCGCCGAGGGGGACCACTCGGCAATCGCGGACGAGACCTTGGGAAGGATGAGCTGGTCGATGATGTTGTCGCGCACGAAGGACGGGAGGAGCGGGAGCCACGCCGTGTAGAACGCGACAGCTGGCTCGGGGCTCGACGGCGACCACGAGTTGCTGTGCGGGCGAAAAGGTCAATTCCTGCTGCTCGTGGGAAGGGGAGGGGGACGTACTTGATCGCCGAGCGCACGCGCGGCAGCCAGACCGTCCACAGGAGCGACTCGTACGGCGTCATCTGCCGCTCCGCCTGGCGCTTCCTCGCCTCAGCAAGCTTGTCGGCCTGGTCGTGCGGGTCGCCGGCGGTCGGCGGGGCGAGGGCGTTGCGGTCGATGAGGAAAAGCTTGCGGAAGCGCTTGAGCTGCGGGACGGTGTACGACGGGGAGGAGAGCGGGTCCCACGATGCCCACAGGCGGCGGAGCTGCGGGGCGAACGGCGTCAGCTGCGCGCTCCCGAGCGAGGATCAGAGGGAAGAAAGACGCACTAGGGCGCAATGGCGCCGATGACGACCTCGTCCAGACCCAGCTCCTGGTACTCGCTCGCAAACTCGCCCAACAGCCTGTCGAACTCGTCCTCGAACCTCCCGAGCACAAGCTCGGCGTCGACCTCTCCCTCCTGCTCGAGGGCACGGAGGAGCTCCATCGCCCCGGCCTCGAGCGCGCGGATGCGCTCGACGCACTGCATCACGCCCTGGAGGAGCGCGAGCTTGCGCTCCTGCGCGTCGACGACACGGCGCATGCGCGCCTCCTCCGACGCGAGGTACGCGCGGCGCTGCTCGACGCCGGCGCCTTCGCGCGCGAGCGACCGCAGCGTGCTGGAGAAGGTCGAGCACAGGAGGGTGAGGTTGTGCCGCAGCTCGGGGAGGCGGGTCGGGTCGGCGGAGCCGGCGCCGAACGCGGGGAGAGACGAGAGAGACTGGTTCGGCAGCTGCGCGTGTACTTCGAGTCAGCATCGGGGAGCGAGTCGGCGAAGAGGGAGAATACGCACCGCCTGCCCCGTCAGGTCAACGAGCAGCTCCTGCGGCGCCTCAGCGTCCGGCCCGCCCTGCTCGGCGACGATCTCCTCATACGTCTTGTACTCGGCCTTGGCCTTCTTCTCCTTCTTCGGCCGACTCGACTGCCACGCGTTGGCGTGCGCGGCGCGCTTCTTCTCCGCAGCTGCGGCCGCCCGCGTCGCGCCGTCGCCCGTATCCTCGTCGACGGTCTTGCCCTTCCTGCGAGGGGAACATACACGTCAGTGATTCGAAGGCGAGGAAGCGAAAACGAAGCGGGAAGACGCACTTCCTCGCCTCCTCCTCGAGCGCACCCCTGCTCCTCTCTCCGCTCCGAATACCCGCGTTCTTCTGCCTCAACTTCTGTCCCTCACCCACAGGGGTGATGATGCCCTGCCCCTCGCGCCCAAGGCCCGACCCGCTCGACCACCCCATCTTCTCGAGCATGCGCATCCCGATCGACCCGCTCGACGCGAGGCTCGCAAAGTGCGCCGCCTCCGTCTTGGAGAGCTTCGCTTTGGGCTTGGGCGCGGAGCCCGGCGCGGACGCGGAGGGGAGGAACGAGCGCCGCTCGCGCTGCTCGCCCGCGGCTGCTGCCGGCGCAGGCGACGCTGTCCGCGACGCCCCCGCGGACGAGTTCGCCAGCGACGCCGTCGCGCTCTCCGCGGGGCTCGCAGGCGCCGGGCCCGCCAGCTCGGCCCTCAGCGCATCGACGAGGGTCTGGTTCGGCCGCGCGCCGATCCCGCCCCTTCCGCCGCCGCCGGCGCCGAGCCCACATGCGGCGTCGACACGGCCGCCATGGGGGAAGCGGCGCCGTCGCTCGGGGTGCGCCGGCGGGCGCGAAGGACATGGGCGCGCGGGAACCGATCCCGCCCCGCGAGGAAGAGGAGCCGATCCCGCCCCGCGCGCCAATCCCGCCGCCGCCGCCGCCCCCGATTCCTGCGCGCGCGCCGATACCGCCGCGAGCGCGGCGCGAAGGCCAGCGATGCAGCGGGGTTGGCAATGGGCTCGGGCTCAGGCTCGGGAGGCGCAGCGGGTGCGGCGAGGCCGGGGACGGGCGCGAGGTCCTCGTCGTCGCCCTCGGCGGGGTCTGCTCCGTCTTCATCCTCGGCCTCGAGCTGGTGCGCTGCGATGTCCTCGGCGCCCATGAGCGTGTCCTCCTGCTCGTCACCGTCGTCCTCGTCGGAAGACCCGCCGAGCTCCATCGCGACGTCCTCCTCGTCCTCGCGGGCCGCCTCGATCGAGAGCGCCGTGGAGAGGTTGTCGGTCGGTGCCTGCGAGGCGGAGGAGGGGGCTGCGCCTGCCGCGACAAAGGTGGGGATCCTGCGGGAAGGGGCAAGTCAGCGAGGACGGGGGGGAAGAGAGAGGGAGGACGAGGACGCACTTGTGGTAGTTGGGCTTGCTCCCTCCGCGCGCTCCACCTCTGCCGGTGCTGGACCCTACGCCCTGCCCTCCGCGCCTGTTCGCGCTGGTGCCCTCGTCCTCGTCGGCCCAGATGCCGTAGGTTGCGTCCTCCTGGCGCTGCTCGCGGGAGCGCTTGGTGCCCCTTGTGCGTCCGTAGGGGTTGTGGAAGAGCTCTCGCTCTGCGGCGAGGTCTGGATCGTCCGGGTCGAAGCGGTCGTCGGGGTCGTCGCCGTGGTCGGACCCGGCGGAGGAGGACGAGCCGTCGTCGAGGAGGGCCTTCTTGCGGCGGGCCATCCGTGCAGTAGCAAGAAGAGCAAGAGATCAAGCTCGAGTCTAACCCGGCTTAGCTGCAGGGGACTGGCGCTGGAGAGACCCTCTCCCCGCCTCGAGGTGACATGGCGGATCTCGCTCTCCTCTAAGTCCAGCTCTGCCCTGACACGGCCTGCTACCCGCGAGATGGCCCCGGGCAAGACTCCGCTCTCGATCGAGACGCTCCTCGAGCAGCAGCGGCGGGACAAGGAGGCCCAGTCGCGCCCCAAGTTCCTCTCCAAGCAAGAGCGACAGGCCCTCGCCCTCCAGAAGCGCGCAGAGGAGGTCGAGCAAAAGAAGGAGCAGGAGCTCGAGGCACAGCGCAAGCGTGGACAGCTCGAGGAGCAGGCCCGCAGGGAGGCCGCCGCCCTCCCCTCGTCGTCGACGGCGTCCGCACATGGCCACGGGCACGGGCAGGGACAGGGGCAGGGCGGTGACGGCAGGTTCGTCGGCTACCAGGGACAGGGCGGCGGGAACCTCAACTACGGCTCGGCCCAAGGAGACTACCACGGCGGCGGGCGGGGCGGATACGCAGGTGGGCGGGGGAGGGGGCGCGGCCGCGGCGGCCTGGGCTACAGCGGTGGGCCACCTCCTCCTGGTCCGCGCGACGGCTACGACGGCGTTCCCTCCGGCCCAAGCGGGCGCGGGTTGCAGGGCCGCGGCGGCGCGCGCGGCGGAGGTGGGGGAGGACGCTTCGACGACCGTTGGGCGGGGCAGGGCAGCGGTGGCCGCGGCGGGTACTCGCAGGGACCGCCGGGGAGGTACGGCGATGACCTGCGGCGCGATGACGGCACGCGCGCAACCCATCCGCGCGACGGCTCACTCGTCGACCCCGCGCGCGATGTTGCAAAGGACGCCAGCGCGCCGGCTGTCAATGGCAGCACCGGCCCGAGGGACGCGGCGGCGATGGACGTCGACGCTGCGACGAGCGCGCTCGCCAAGGAGGACGCGGTCGCCAAGCCGTTGACGGTCAACTCGTCCACCCCGCCGCGCAACGCGACCGAGCAGCCGCCGCTCCCGCCGAGCGGCGACGCTCCTCCGCCCCCTCCTCCTTCCGACGCCCCGCCCGCCCCTCCCGCCCCGAAGGAGCCGACCCCGCCGCCGCAAGGCAAGCTCACGCTCGCCGAGCTCGCCGAGCTGAACGCGCGCAACGCGGCCTCCTCCTCCGCCGCATCGTCCTCGTCCGCGCCCGCCGTTCCCGTCCTCAACGCGCAGCTCCACGCCGCGCGGTATCTCGGCGCACGCGCGCCCGACAAGCGCAAACGCACGAAGAAGCAGGGGGCAAGGTCGACTTTGACTGGGACCGCATGGACGACACCCGCGGATGAGGTCGACCCGATCTATGCGCCGCTCACCGCGGCACCGCCTGCTCCCCGTTCCCGGCGGCGGGGGCGGGAAGCCAGGAAGGGACCTCGACCGCCCTGTCGGCGCAGCGGCGAGCACGCCCGCGGCGCAGCCGATGCGCGTGACGCTCTACGGCCGTGGCCGCCTCGCGGGCTTCGACGCCGACGTCGAAAGATGCCTGGGCGGAAGCCCCGCGCGGCGCTCGACGAGCGGCACTGGAGCGAGAAGTCGCTCGCTGAGATGCGCGACCGCGACTGGCGCATCTTCCGCGAGGACTTTAGCATTGGCGCGCGCGGTGCGTCTCTTCCTTCCTCTTTGTGCCCCGCTGTGCGAGGCTGACGCTCGTGGGCATGCAGGCGGCAACATCCCGCTCCCGCTTCGCTCGTGGACGGAGAGCAAGATCCCGCAGCAGATCCTCGAGGCGATTGACGCCATCGGCTACAAGGAGCCGAGTGCCATTCAGCGGCAGGCCATCCCCATCGGGCTGCAGAACCGCGACTTGATCGGTATCGCCGAGACGGGTTCGTTCGCCCTCCCTTCTCCCTCGCTCCGCTCGCGCTGACCCGCTTCGCAACACGCAGGTTCCGGAAAGACGGCCGCCTTTACGATCCCGATGCTCTCGTACATCGCGCGCCTCCCGCCCTTCACGGAGGAGAACCGCATGAAGGGCCCGTACGCGCTCGTGCTCGCGCCGACGCGCGAGCTCGCGCAGCAGATCGAGGCCGAGGTGAACAAGCTCTGCCGCGTGCTCGGGTACCGCTGCGTCTCGATCGTCGGCGGCAAGGCGATCGAGGAGCAGCAGTTCAGCATGCGCGAGGGCGCAGAGATCGTCATTGCCACGCCCGGACGCCTCAAGGACTGCATCGAGCGGAGCGTGCTCGTCCTCGCGCAGTGCACGTACGTCGTCATGGACGAGGCGGACCGGATGGTCAGCCTCGGGTTCGAGGAAGTGATCAACTTCATCCTCGACTCGCTCCCCGTCAGCAACCTCAAGCCCGACACGGACGAGGCCGCCGACGCCGAGAAGATGACCATGACGCTCAGCGCGCCCCAGGGCGAAGAGGCGACCGTCCCTCCCGAGCTCATGCTGTACCGCCAGACGGTACGCTTGTCCACCTTCCTCCCGCCGGCTCGAGACTGACGAACCCACACCGCACCCGCAGGTCATGTTCTCCGCGACGATGCCTCCCGCGGTCGAGCGCCTCGCGAAGAAGTTCCTCCGGCGCCCCGCGGTGGTGACGATCGGTGTTGCCGGCCAGGCGGTCGACACGGTCGACCAGCGCGTCGAGCTGATCAACAGCGAGGAGAAGAAGAAGTCGCGCCTGCTCGAGATACTCAACACGGGCGGGTTCGAGCCGCCGATGATTGTGTTTGTCAACCAGAAGAAGGGCGCGGACGTCCTGCAGAAGGACTTGCAGCGCTCACGGGTGCGTCCTGTCCCCCCCTCCCTCTCCTCACGCTGACCAGCTCTTGCTCTCCGCGCGCGCGCAGTGGAACGCCGTCACGCTCCACTCGGGCAAGAACCAGGAGCAGCGCGAAGCGGCGCTCAACTCGATCCGGACGGGCGAGAACGACATCCTCGTCGCGACCGACCTCGCCGGCCGCGGTATCGACGTCCCCGACGTCTCGCTCGTCGTCAACTTCCAGATGAGCAACACCATCGAGGCGTACATTCACCGCATCGGTCGTACCGGTCGTGCGGGCAAGACGGGTGTCGCGATCACGTTCCTCAGCGATGCAGATGAGGAGCTCTTGTGCGTCCCTTCTCCACCCTCAGTCTCCTCGTGGCGGCACTGACGAGCACGCCCGCCCGCAGCTACGACCTCAAGCAGGAGATCAGCAAGTCGCCCGTGTCGCGCCTGCCGCCGGACCTCGCGCGCCACCCCGCCGCGCAGAGCAAGATGTCTAACGCGATGAAGCGCCGCGCGATGGAGCTTGACGACTAAAGGGTGGACGGGGTCGTACAGGGAGAGGGGAACTGCAGTTGCTGGTACTTCTGCGGCTGGAGAACGAGAAGAGAACATGCCGAGACCGCACTCTCCCTGCTAAAGCGGGAGACAGACTACGAGGACATGCTGGGTGCGTGTTGCAGGAATGCTACGATGTACGACAGAACGAAAAGGGCATGTTATGAAATGCTGAGAATGCTGCAGGCTGCGGACCCCGCACGACGACGTAGTCCGCCGCCTCTGTTGCAAGCGACTCCGACGAAAAGCCCGCGTGCAGTGTGTCCGCCTAGGCGAGGCCGGCCTTGCGCGCCTTCTTGCGCTCGGCATGCAGGCGGAGGCGCTCTTGCTCCTCGGCGTCCTCCTTCGCGGCGAGGCGGGCGCTGCGGGGAAGACGAGGAAGAGGTCAGTCGCGTTGCGACGATGAGGGCGGGCTCGCCCACTGCAGGAACGAATGGCACGAGAGAGGGTGCGAGGAAAGGCAGGACGCACGCGCGGCGCTCCTCGGCGAGCACGTCCGTCCCCGTCGCCTCCATGTCGCTGCTATCGTCGCTCGCGTAATCGCGCTGGACGTCCCGCTCGCGATTCCGCCCCATCAGCTCCCAGATCGCCGACCGCTGCTTGTCGTTCAGCCCGCTGGACGACCCGCCTGCCCCGCTCGCGCGCCGCCGCTTGCGGTACCGCTCGTCGTCCTCCGAGTCGGACTCGGACGAGGTCGGCGAGGATGAGCGCCGCCTCGCGGGCTTCTTCGCGCCGGGTGAGGGCGCGGCGCGCGCGGCACCGTTCGAGGGCTTCGCGCCTGTTGCGCGCGCCGGCTCTTTCCCCTTCCCGTTCGCACCCGCCCCGCCGCCCTTCCGCGCGCGCATGTCCCGCTCAATCTCCTCGATCGTGCGCGTGTCACGCTTAACCGTGTTGAGCTTGAGCGGGCCGGCCTTTGCGAGGCTCGCTTTTAGGCGGTCGCGCGCCGAGCCGGCGGCGGGCGGCGGGGCGGCCGAAGTCGAGGAGGCGGAGGAGCGGGAAAGGGTGGAGGATGACTTCGCGCCCGCTCTGGGCTTCGAGGTCGACGCCCCGCCAGCGGGGGAGGACGTGCGCGAGGTGGAGCCCTTAGCGAGGGCTGGCGAGTCGCGAGGCGAGTCCTGCGCGGAGGGAGATGGGCGCGCCGAGCCCGAGCGGGATTGCAATGCGCGCATGAGCGCGAATGACCCTGTCGAGGGCTCGTCGTCGAGGAAGAGCGCGGCCTGCTTGCGCCGCGCGCGCTCCTCGCGGGTCAGGCCGACAGGCTCCTCCTTCGCCTTGCCCTTCGAGGCGGAGCCGTTGCTCTTGCCCGACGAGCTCGCCTTGGACGTCGACGCCTGACAAGGGGTATCGAGAGCGTGTTAGCGAAGTCGGACAAGCGAAGAGCAGGAAGGGGTGCACCTTGGAGCTGGCCGCCGTGCCGGGGATGAGGTGGTCCTCCTTGCCGTCGGGGTCCAGCCCGCGTTTCTTGCGCTCCTGCTTGAGCGCCCAGAGGTTGGTCGTCTTGGGCAGCTGCTGCGCCTGCGCCTTTTTGCGCTCCGCCTTTTCTCGCTCCTTGCGCTCGCGCTCCTCGCGCTCCTTGCGCCGCTCCTCGAGCAGCCGGCGCGCCTCGGCCTGCTTGCGCGCTTCGGCCGCCTCGGCCGCCTTCTTCGCCGCTGCGCGCTCCTGCTCGATTCGCGCGTGCTCGGCCTGCTCGCGCGCGGTGTTGGCCTTTGCTCGCTCGAGGAGCTCGTTGAACTGCGGGAGCGCGGGTATGTGAGCGGATTAGCGTGCGCGTCTGTGAGGACGTTCGTCGCCGTATGATAGAGTGCACGCACGTTCATTTGCCGCGACCTGTGCTCCTGATTGACGTCGCCGCGCGTCGAGGTGATGAAGAGGCAGAGACAGCGGACTGCGTCGAAGGCAGTCGGGAGCAAGGCGGAGGGTCGTGAAGAGGTCTAGCAAGCGCTGGGAGGTAGTGGCAGCGCCGCTCGCAGAGTATGAGCGCGAGGGCCGGTGTGGTCGAGGGGAGAGGAGCGGAGGCTCTCGCTCTCGCTCTCCGTCCTCACCTCGAGGCTAGCATTGGATTGGCCTAGCACGTACAAGTCACCCTCGCTCAGCTACAGCGCTACTCCCCCGCGCACCTTGCTCCGACGCCGCCGCGTACTCGCCCTCCACGCTCCGCCAGCACCGCCTCACGCGTTCACCTCTCGCTCAACTCGCCCGCGATGGACTCGTCCGTCTTTGCAGAGTACGAGACAGACCTCGTCACCGTTCTCCAGGGCGTCGCGGACAAGCTCGCGGGCGACGCCGTCTCGCTGCGCGGCGGTGCGTTGTCCCGACTCTCGCGCGTCTCCCTCGCTGACATGCCCTCTTGCGCGCTTTTCCGCCCGTGTAGACGAGCGCAAGGGTCTCCTGCGGCGATTGGAGCGTGATCTGGAGGAGGCGGACGAGATTGTGCGTTCCCCTCTCGCCCCACCACGACGGAACAGCGCTGAACTCGCCCACTCGCAGATCGAGCAGATGCAGCTCGAGGTGCAGACGGCGGACAAGGACAAGTCGGAGCTGCAGGCCAAGCTACGGACGCACAAGGCGACCCTCGCACGGCACAAGGGCGACATCGTGCGCACTTCGTTTCCCTCAATCCCTCGACTGGCCTGACCCGCTCGTCCCGCAGAAATCCCTCGCATCCAGCGCCGATCGCGACGACCTCCTTGCGTCGTCGTCGGCCCCGCTCGGCGCCCACGTCGCCATCGAGATGGAGGACCGCGCCGAGTCGCCCTCGCTCGCGCAAGCGCAGGCGCAGCGCTCGCGGTTACTGTCCGCAACGGACAAGCTCGCGGATGGGCAGCGGCGGCTTGAAGAGAGCCACCGCATGGCGCTCGAGACGGAGGACTTGGGGACGGGGATCCTGCGCGACCTGCGGGGGCAGCGGGAGACGCTCGAGCATACGAGGGACACGGTGCGCTCCGCCGTCTCCTTCGCCCGTGTGCCCTCGACTCACCTCTTCTCGAACAGCTGTACGACGCGGATGGGTCTATTGACCGTGCAGCGGGCACGCTCAAAAAGATGATGCGAAGGTGAGCGTGCCTCCGTGTCCACGGGCCAGCTTCCGCCGCCCACCTCCTCGTCCCGACGGCTCGCTTCCGACCGGTTGGACGGATGCTAAATCCTCCGCGTGCAATCTGCAGAGCCACTCAGCAACGTGCTGTAACGTATGCGATCGTCGCACTGCTCGTCCTCCTCATGTGCGTCCGGCCTCCCTTCCCCTAGGAACCTTACGCCTCGCTCACGTCCCCGCACGCGTGCAGTCTGTATGTGCTCGCGTCGAAGCTCTTTGGGTAAAGGAGGACGCGGGCGTCCTGCAACGCCGCGGTTTCTGTTCTTCCGCGAGCAGCCCGATTGCGCCTCTTGGGCCGCCTCGTCCAGATCTGGGACGCCTCCGCCCAAGGCACGGTCCTCCTCGTCATTGCACAGGCGCAGGAGCGCACGCAGGTGGCGGCGGGCTCCCATTTTCTGCGACGACCGGCTTCGCCTCCCTCACCGGCTTTCTGCGTGGCGGAAGAGGCGCCGCGAAGGACCGGGTCGGTCTGGATTGGGTCTGGGCGTCGGTGCTGGAGCCCGTTCCCGCGAATTGTTGCCCCCACCGACGACCTCTTGGCGCCTTTTTTCGCTCAGGGCGCTCTGCGGGCGCTTCTCCGGGGCTCCTCGATTGGTCCCCCACTCCCCCTCGCCGCCTCCTCTGTTAATCCGTCTGTGGCTCCGTCCTCCCCCAACGTCTGCTTTCTCTCCCTTCTTCTCTATCACCACACACGCTACGCACACACGCTCAGCAGCTACCATGACTGGCAGCTTCCAGGGCGAGTACGCCGACGAGAAGGCCGTCGTTGAGCAGGTTGAGAACGTGCGTTCGCATTGACTCTTTGCATCGTCCTCGTCCTGCAGGCGCTGACGACGTTCTTCACATGCACAGATTGCCGCCGCATCCGCACAGATCGACCCCGTCGCCGAGAAGAAGCTCATTCGCAAGCTCGACCTCATCATCCTCCCCCAAGTCACCCTCCTCTTCCTCCTTAACTTCATCGACCGTGCGGCTGTGGGAAATGCCAACGTGGCAGGCTTCTCGAAGGACCTGAAGCTGTCGGTGCCGAAGTAGTGAGTCGCGCGACGCCTCTTCTTCTTGGACGGATGTTGACCGCTCCTCCCCCGCAGCGAGTACAATGTCGCGCTCATGGTCTTCTACATCTTCTACATCATCGGCGAGATCCCGTCCAACCTGATCCTGAAGAAGGTCGGGTCGAAGTGGCTGTCCTTCGTGCGTCTCCCCCCTCTTCCCTCGCAGCGCGACGCTCACTCGGCATGTGAAACAGCTCTGCGTGGCCTTCGGTGCCGTCACGATTGGCAGTGCATGGGTGCACAACTTCCAGACCTTCCTCGGGGTCCGTATCCTTCTCGGCATCTTCGAGGGTGGTGGTGCGTCCCTCCCGCTTCCTCTCCTCTCGGCCGCTCATCCTGACCGCCCCTCCCACAGTCATCCCCGGTATCGCCTACCTCCTCACTCGCTTCTACACTCGCGCCGAGCTCGCCTTCCGCATCGGCGTCTTCCTCTCGCTCGGCCCTGGTCTGTCGGGCGCGTTTGGCGGCCTCCTCGCCGCCGGATTCCTCAATTCCGACATGGGCTCGCTCCATACGTGGCAGCGTATCTTCTGTGGTGTTGGCGTGATGAGTGCGTGATTTCCAGGCTATTCCCACCGACTTCTGCCACTCGCGAAGGTCAGAAGGTGACTGACCATCGTCCCTCTCGCAGCCTGCGGCTACGGCATCATCTCGTTCTTCATCATCCCCACCTCGCCGGAGACCACCCGCTGGCTCAACGAGGAGGAGCGCGCGCTCGCCATCAAGCGCCTCGACATCGAGCACCTCGGCCAGACGCACGAGAAGACGACCTGGCGCGGCGTTGTTCGTGCGATCGCCAACCCGTTCACCTGGGCCTGCACGCTCGGCTACGGCTTCATCAACGTGCGTAGCCCGCCCTTCCTCCCTCGGGTACCAAGATTGACCTTCAACCTCTTCCCGCAGGTCATCGTCCAGGGCACCTCGCTCTTCCTCCCCACCATCATCTCCGGCCTCGGCACGTACAGCTCGACCGAGGTTCAGTTCCGCACCGTCCCGCCGTACATCGTTAGCGCCGTCTGGGCCGTCGGCGTCGCCTACATCTGCTGGAAGACCCGCCGCCACGGTCTCTGCATCGCTGCCTCGACCTGCCTCTCGTGCGTCGCCGTTCCTCCATTCCAGTCGAGCAGGCACTAACCTCCTCCGCCCTTCCCGCAGCGTCATCGGCTACATCATGTTCCTCGCGAGCGACAACCCCAAGGTCCTCTACGGCGCCTCGTTCCTCACCTTCACGGGCGCGCTCCCGTGCGGGCCGTTCTTCCTCGCGTGGGCGACCGCCAACTCGGGCAGCCCGACCGCCCGCGCCGTCACCGCCGCCATCGTTCCCGCGTGGGGCTCGTGGGGCTCGATGGTCTGCACCTGGCTCTACCTCCCGAAGTACAAGCCCCGCTACATCCCGGTAAGCCTTCTCGACCTCTCCTACACTCTGAAGCAGCACTGACACGTCTCGCATTCGCAGGGCAACTCGTTCAACGTTGCGAGCGGTATCTCGTCGATCCTCATCGCGCTCGCCCTCATGACCTACTGCAAGTGGGAGAACAGGCAGCGCGACGCGGGCCGCCGCGACCACCTCCTCCAGGGCAAGACCGAGGAGGAGCAGCGCGACCTCGGCTACCGCCACCCGTCGTACCGCCTCATGATCTGAGCGAGGAGAGGGCGTTCGTTCCGAGGAGGATCTCTGTGCTGTGCTGGGTTCGTACGTCATTAGCTGAGCTGTTCTGTACGCGTAGCGTGGACCTCTATCATCTGTCATACAAAGCATCGTCTGCAGTCACCGTGTCCCGCTGCTCTCGACTTCGAGGGGCCAGCTCCGCCGACCAGGAGACGAAGGCGAGCGAGGAGGACAAGGTGGATGCTCTAGCACACGGAACCGCTTGTACGAGCGCGCAGGGCGTGGTGTGCGAGGCGGTAAGAGGACGAAGCAAGCAATACAGAGTTGGGAAGGTCCGCCCGCGATGAGGAGGAGCGGGTCGACCTGCGCCCGTTCACGCTGCTCCGCCAGGGCTGCTCCAAAGCTTACGATACGCTCACACAGCTACTGCTGAAGCTGGCCTGATGGCGCGCGCCCCGCCCCGCGATCCCGCTCAGGCCTCCTCGTCGCCTCCAAGCGGACGCGGCTGCGCACCCCTCGGCGCCCTCTCTCCCGCGCCTGCTGCCCGTTCCTGCTTCGCCTGACCTGCACAGACATCTCACTGAACGATGAGCCTCTTCACCACCGCGCACACGCTCCTCGGAGCGCTCCTCGCCCTCATCAGTGCGAACGCATTCCTCGGCGGCGGGCTGGGCGTCAGGGCGCAGGCGGGATGGGAAGGCGTAGGGACCTGGAGCACGGGTACTGGAGGACCGCTGACGGGGCCGGTGCGTCCTCTCGCTCTGTCCTCGACGACCCGACGCCTCGACGAGCTGACCCGTCCTCCTCGACCCCTCCCGCCTCGACTCCCGCTCCGCCCCGCCTTACAGTCATTCGGCGTACCCTACGTGCGTTCCTATTCTCCTCGTGCAGGGTCCAGGCTGGACCTTCGAAGGCGAGGACTGACGCTCCCGCTCCTCCGACCTGCAGAACAACTCGTTCAGCTACCCGTCCGTCGCGGGCTGGTCCTTCTCGTTCACCGAGGACGGGTACTTCGAGCAGGCTCAATGTGCGTTCGCGTCTTCGTCCTGTTCCTCGCTCAGAAAGGGACGTGAAGCTGACCTTTCGTTCCCCAACTCTCCCTCCCACCCCGGCATGGCAACCTCCCGCACACGCAGTCACCTGGAACTCAAACGCAACGTACGTCACCTCCCGCGGCGATCAGGGAACGGCGCTGATCTCCGTAATGTCTGCTGATCTTCTTCCCCCACCCTCTCCCACTCGCAGCGACCCGCACTGCATCGAGGCAGTCGTCATCTGGCAGCACGGTACCTACCAGGTGCACTCGAACGGGTCGATCACGACGGACCCGACCCCCTTTCAGGGCGACGGGCGGATCCAGGTGCGCCAGCTCGTCTCCTCCGTTGTGTGCCAATACTGATGCAGGGCAACGCAGGTCCAGAACGCCTGCGCGGCGGTGTCGTCCAACATCTACTACTACAACAACCCGGGATTGTACAAGACTTGGGCGGTCAGCCAGTGGAGGGGAAAGACGATGCTCCGCCTTGGGCAGTGTGCGTCGCGTCCTCCTTCTGCTGCTCTTCCACGGCGGAAAAGTCCATCCGAGGTGCCATGCTGCTGCGCGTGTGCAGAGGTACTAGACGGCGCCGCAACGAGCATCCACCGAAACTGTACATCCACTGGCGAACGTCCCGCTGACTTCCTTCCCCCGACGTGCAGACGACGGCCAACTGATGCCGCGCCTGTACCTCGTGTCGGATACGCCGACGGACTACATGTTCCCGCGGGAGCAGATCACGTACGTCTCGCCGCTGTCCCGGCGCTTTCCCCTTGGGCTTTCCAGCTCTCCCTGCAGCTCCCTGCGCTCCTCCGCTCACCCCTCTCTCGCCGGCGTGCGCAGGAACTCATCGGACGGAACGTGGACTCTCTAGGCTTGCTGCGCCGGCTGCGGTACTGCCCTTATGTCCTCCTTATCTACCCTGCATCGCCCTCGTCGCGTTCCCGTTCCCCCTCTCGCGGCCAGGTCGAGGAAAGCCTCCCGTCGAAATCGCTCGAGTGGAAGCGCGTTCAAATCTCACGAGTGGCACAGGCTGTGCGAGGGCAGGGAAGCACTCCGTTGCGCACCTTATTGCAGGAAGTGGACGCGCCTTGCGGCTTCTCGCTCGAAGGGGCGACGTCCTCGTTCCTGCTCGTCCCACTGCGCCTGGCTGGGCGCGATTGCCTCGAGTCTCTCCAACTTACCCTGCTCGACTCACTCCGACCCTCTGTGCGTTCGCCACTGCTGTGGGTGCGGCTGGGCACTGACCTCCCCACGTCCCCTCACTTGGTCGCAGAATCCCCTCGCCGCCCTCCTCCCGCGCCCCCGTGAGAGGCCACGCGTAGCCGGCAGGAGCGATGGCAGACCTGCCTCGCCGCAGGGCAGACCCGCAGCCCCCGCACGCGCTCGCGTCGCCCTCGTCGCCCCGCTTCCTCTCGGGCGCTAGCCTCTCGCCCCGCTCGCCCGCCTTGCCGCTCCCTGCGACGCCAGACAGGGACAGGCAAGACAGCGACGACGCCGACGACCGCAGGGACGACCACCGCGTGAGCATCTCGCTCGCGCACCGCGTCCCGGCCACCACCACCGCCGCCCCGCCCGTCCCCGTGCGCCGCAGCCTCGCCGCAGGCGGACCTGCGCCCGACTCCCGCTCGCCGTACGCCTCGCCCCGCCTCGCCCAGAGCGTCGGCGCGTCCCCGCGCAACCCGGACGCTTCCTCCCCTCGCACGGGCGCATCGCCGCCGCACTTCATCGCGGCAACCCCGCCGCGCGGCTCGTCCATGCGCCAAGCAGCGTCGGGGTACACCGTGGCAGAGGGCGAGCTCGCGACGCGCAGCCCCAAGTCGAGCGGCGGGTCGCTCAGCAGAAGGCGCCCCGCCCCGCTCGACTTCTCGCGCGAGCAGATCAGCCCGCGCTCGCCCGCGATCGACCTCATCTCGACGCACGTCGACGGCGGCGCGCGGCAGGCGCTCCACGCGGAGATCTCGCCGCGGTCGGTGGTCCCGCCGCCGCGCCTCCCGCCGCCGCAGCAGGAGGACGAGGCGCGCGACTCCCTCTCCGGGCTGATCACGTTTGACCCGTCGAGCTCGCCCGTAACCAACATGGCGATCCCTTCCGCGACGCTGAGCATGCCGGACGACCTCGGCGAGGCCTTCGACAACGACGACACGATCGCGTCGGGGACCCCGTTCCTCTCGTCGTCAACGTCGGCCTCATCCGCGCTTGACGCAGCGACCGCAAGGCCGTACCAGCCCTCTGCGGTGCTCTCATCGTCGGCGTACGGTGGCGCACGCACGCACCACGGCCTCGGCCTCGGCCTCCCTTTCTCGATGTCCGCGCATGCCGGCCTCTCCTCCCTCGCCGTCTCTCCCACGTCCGCCGCGCTTCCGACCACCCTCACCCCATCAATCAACACGTCCGTACCGCCCTCGCCCGCCTCCGCCGACATCTACCGCAGTCCCGTCGCGGCGTACCGCGACCCGAACCGGAGCAGCCTCGGCTTCAGCCCCGTCACGGACCGCGGCGGGCTCATCGGCCTGGGCGAGCTTGCGACGCCGCGGTGGACGAGCGGGGTACTCGAGAAGCGGTGGGGCGCGCCGGTTGGAGAGGACAGGAGGGGGAGCGCGGACGAGACGGGCGTGATTTACGCTGCGGAACCGCTCGTGCGTTTTTCGCTCACTCCTCACTCATGCCACACTAACGAGCTCGTACACAGCCGGTTATCCGCGCAGGTGCCGCTCCGGCCGACTCGCCGACGGTCTCCCGCCCCGGTCCCGTCCGGCAGCCCTTCATGCGCGAGCAGTCGTTCGACTCGCCGAACCGTCCCTTCGCGCAATCGACCTCGGAGCTGCACCCGCCCGGCCCGCTCCTCCCGACCTCGTCCTCCTCCGCCACTATCGCGCTCGACGCGTCGCCCGCTGCGCTGCTCAACTTCGCCCAGGAGCAGCCGCACCACAACTTTGGCCCGCTGGACTTCTCCGCCGCGCCGGGCAGCGCTGCGCTCGCGGCGTACGCTTTCGACGCGCCGCAGCAAGAGGCGCCCGTGCAGGCGAAGGCGGACGTCCCGCGTCGGAGGAACAGCTCGAGGCGAAAGAGCACGGCGTCGGCCTCTGCGCCGAACTCGGCGGGCGCAGGGCGCAGCTGGACGCTCAGCGCCGCAGGGGCAGAGGGCGATGTCGTCGGCCTTGGGTTCGACCACGAAATCGCCTCTTCCGGCGGAGGGGAGGACTCGCGCCGCTCTTCGGGCGGGAGCAGCGCAGCGAAGCGCTCGAGCGGGGGGCGTGCTTCGGTCGATGGGAAGGCGAGCGCGAAGCAGCTGCGGAGGCAGTCGGCAGGGAAGGGCACGTTTGCGCACCTCCCGCCGTCGCCGGCGGCGTCGAGCGCGTCGCACGTCTTCCTCGCGCAGCCGGACGGCGCGGCCATCCCGGCCCTGCCGCTGCTCGCGGCCTTCCCCTCCTCGAGCAATCAGCCGCCGCCGCCGCCGCCGCCCCTTCCCGTCTTGACGGCATCGACGCCCGGCCGGACGCCGGACCACGCGCGCCTCTCGCGGCACTCGTTCCACTCGCACCACTCGTCGCCGTCGATCATCGCCGCGTCGATCCTCCGCCAGACGCGCGACCTCGAGGGCGTCGACGTCGAGATCGAGCACGCCGCCGCCGCGGACGAGGGCACCGCCGCTGCGCTCGCCAAGCTCGATGGGTTGAGCTCGCCGCGCATCCGCAAGACGAGCAGGAACGCGGGCGAGACGCCCCCGGCGGGCTTGAGGCGCGAGTCGAGCCAGAGCTCGTCGAAGCGCCGCGTGAGGAGCAGCACGGGCGAGCTGGGCGGCGAGGCTGGCGGCGGGTCGGGCCCGAACTCGCGCGCGGCGAGCAGGACGACGAGCCCCGTGCGGCCGGTGCAGCCGGCGCTCCCGTCGCCGTCGCTGCATGCTGCGCCGGCTGCGGCGTCGCCTGCGAGGTCGCCCCTGTCCGCATCCGTCGCGAGCATGCCGCCGTCGACGAGCCGAATGGCGTCGCAGCAGAACCGGCTCGCGTCGTCGACTGCCTCGGCACCGGTCGATGTCCCCTTCCCGTCGACGAGCCCGTTCAAGCGCGGGTCGTCCTCCTCCGCAACGGGGACCTCCACCTCGGCAACAGGCTCGCACGACTCGACGTCTGCGACGTCGTTCGCGACGCGCTCCCCCGCGAGCAAGTACCGCCGCAGCAGCGCCGGCAGCGATATCTCGTCGATCCACAGCGCGGGCGACGGGCGCCCCGCGCTCGACCGCAACGCAAGCAACGCAAGCAACGAGGAGGTCGTCCGCGCGGCGGAGATCCCGCCTGTCCCGCCGCTTCCGAAGGACTGGGAGACGTACCGCCCTGCGCCGGGCCAGCAGCAGCAGCCGCAGCAGTCGCCGCGGTTCGATACCGAGGCGCGCCGCCCGTCGGACGTTGCGGCCGCGCCGGAGCGCTACGGCCTACAGGCACCGCCGATGTCGGCGACGCGGACGACGTCGAGTAGCGGGCGGAGCACGGCGGGCGAGTCGGCGCTGCCGGTCCCGACCACGACCGCGCCGGGCGGGACGGGCCGGCGCAAGTGGAGCATCTCGAGCGCGTTCCACAAGGCGACACGGAGCCCAAAGGCGCAGCCTCCTTCGGGCGGTGTCAAGGAGTCGACCTCGTTCACGGACTTGCAGTCTGCGGCGGGGAGGCGGCTCCGCACCGCCTCGTTCGGGCAGTCGAACCTCCCGCGGCGGCTCGCAGCGTCGACGAGCAACCTCTCGACGCTCTCTGACTCGCACGACATGCCCCACCGGCGGCGCCGCACGCGTCGAATGAGTGCGGCGGGCTCGCTCGGCCGGAGCAGCATCCGCAGCGGGCAGGTCCCGCCATTCCTGCGGCAGCGGACGTCGAGCCAGAGCAGCAGCAGCACGACGCGTACGGCGCAGTGGGCGGGGCAGGCGAGCGGGGGGAGCACAGCGTCGGCGACCATGCCCCGCCTCAGTTGTCACCACCAGCCCCGGCCGGTCGCGCTCGAGCCTAATCAACCCGCGGCGGACGCCGTCGGGCATCCCCTTCTTCTCGCGCAAGGGCTCGGGCGGCGACGCCTCCGTCACGACCCCCTCGCCGAACCTCGACTCGGGCGAGCCGTTCGGGACGCCCGTCGCAGAGGAGAAGACGGGCAGCGGCGGCCGCAAGTCGATCCTCGGGCTCAACTTCCTCCGCTCGGGCGGCTCGAGGCGCGACAAGGAGAAGGGCCTGCTCTCGCCGCCGTCCGCGACGAGGTCCACTTTCCGTCTCGTCGGCGGGCTCGGGCGCGTCTGCGACGGCTGGCCCTTCGAGGTCGATCCCGCACGCTGAGGCGGACGAGTTCGGCAGGAGGGCAAGCCTCGCGACGCCCAAGTCGGCGAGCTCGTTGTTGCGCAAGCGCGGCAAGGTGCGTCTCCCCTCACTCCTTTCCCGCTTTCCGAGCGTACTGACCATGCTCGCAAGCAGACGCTGAGCTCGGCAGACCAGGGCGACGTCTTCCGCGTTCCGGAGCCCGTGCAGCTCCCGCCGATGCAGATGAACCCGCTCCCGCCGGCGACCTCGCGCCGCCTCGACCCGCTCAGCACCTCCGGGCCGAAGATCTCGTCCGCGCCGGCCGGCTCGCTGCAGACGCCCCGCACGCGCACGAGCAGGCTGCAGGACTCGATCAAGGCGAACCTGCCGACCATCGCTGGCTCGCCGTCAACGCATGTCCTCCTCGGCGGGTCCACCTCCAGCTCGACCGGCCCGTCCCCCTCGTCCACCCCGCCGCCGAAGTCGCATACCCCGACGCGCATCCCGCGCCTCAACCGCACGCAGACGGTCAGCCCGCGCGCATCGCCCACGAGCCGCTCGCTCGCCGGCAAGCCTGCGCCGCGGCGCGTCGGCTCGTACAGCAGCCAGCTCGACGGGGCGTCGCAGCTCTCGTCGTCTGTCGCATCCCTCGCCTCGGCAGGCGAGAACGGCACGAGCGAGTTCGGCGTCGTCGGCTCGGCGCACGGCGAGAAGGCCGCTTCGACGAGGCGCAGGGTCGACTCGGAGGCGACGTCGCAAATCCCGCGCAGCAGGAGCAGCACAACGTCGCGCTCGTCTTCGGTCAACCGCGCGACCTCGGAGACCCTCGAGCGCCCGCGACGGGCTCCCGTATTGGCACGGTCGTCCCGCGTGACCGCCGCCGTCCTACGACGGTCGAGGAGGAGAAGCGCACGCCGGGCGCGACGCCGCTCCGCGCAGCGCAGCCCCGCCTCACGTCGCTCTCGAGCTCGACCTCCCGCCTCTCGTCGCAGCAGACCTCGGCCGACTCGTCCGGCGCGTCGACCGCCACGCCCGCTACCTCCCTCGCCGCCTCCACTCGCCGCAGCTTGCCGAAGCCGGGCGAGCTCTCGTCGTCGACCTCGCGGCGCACTTCCGCGCCCGCTGAGACCATCTCGTCGTCGCGCTCGGCGCGCACGCTGTCGAGCAAGATGGCAATCCCGACGCGCGTGAGCAAGTCAACCTCGGGCGGTGCGCGACACAGCCCCAGCACGACCGACTCGGGGCGGTCCTCCGCTGCGAGCGGGACGTTCGTCGCCGACGACGACGAGGTGCGTGCCGACGCCGAGATGGCGGCGTACGTCAGCCGGCAGTGCTCGAAGAAGCTTGCGTCTGGCATGTCGGAGGACGCCGTCCGCAAGATGTTCGAGTTCCCCGCGCCGTCCGAGCCCCTCCCACCCTTGAGCCCGGACGACGCCATCTCGCTCTACTCGCGGTACCTGTCGCCGTACGAGCGGGACGAGATCCGCGAGTACCCCAAGGTCTACTTCGTCGGGCCCAACTGCGACAAGAAGCAGGCGACCAAGGAGAACACGACGAACAACCACGGCTTCGACGACGAGCGCGGCGACTACCTGCTCGTCATGCACGACCACATCCAGTTCCGCTACGAGGTGATCGATGTCCTCGGCAAGGGCTCGTTCGGCCAGGTCCTCCAGTGCCGCGACCACAAGACGGGCGACATGGTGGCGGTCAAGATCATTCGCAACAAGAAGCGCTTCCACCACCAGGCGCTCGTCGAGATCAAGGTCCTCGAGAACCTCGTAAAATGGGTGCGCCCCACTCCCTCTTCCTCGCCCTCGCCTCCTCGCTCACCGTCCTCCCGCCGCAGGACCCGGACGAGAAGCACTTTGTCATCCGCATGGTCGAATCGTTCACCTTCCGCGGCCACCTCTGCATCGTCACCGAGCTCCTCAGCATCAACCTCTACGAGCTCGTCAAGGCCAACAGCTTCGCCGGCTTCTCTACGACCCTCATCCGCCGCTTCGCCGTCCAGATTCTCCACTCGCTCTCGCTCCTGCGGCACCACCGCGTCATCCACTGCGACCTCAAGCCCGAGGTGAGCCCGCGCTTGTCGCTCTATTCGGCGTGCGCGACCGCTGACCGCTTTGCTCCGCCGCGCAGAACATCCTTCTCAAGCACCCGGCGAAGAGCGGCATCAAGGTCATCGACTTTGGCAGCAGCTGCTTCGAGAACGAGAAGGGTCCGTCCCGCTCGCACGCTCCCCTCCCGCACGCTCACCCGCTCGCCCCGCGCAGTGTACACCTACATTCAGTCGCGCTTCTACCGCAGTCCGGAGGTCATCCTTGGCAGCAACTACACGATGGCGATCGACGCAAGTTCGTTCGCTCGCCTCGCTCCCACCGCCCGCTCACCCTCCTTCACCCGCAGATGTGGTCACTCGGGTGCATTCTCGCCGAGATGTACACCGGCTACCCGATCTTCCCCGGCGAGAACGAGCAGGAGCAGCTCGCCTGCGTCATGGAGCTCATGGGCGTCCCCGACAAGTACCTCGTCGACCGCAGCTCGCGCAAGCGGCTCTTCTTCGGTGCGCTCAACCTCCGCACTCCTCACGGCGCAGCGCGCTGACGTCGCATGCGCAGACTCGACCGGCGCACCGCGTCCCGTCGTCAACTCGAAGGGCCGTCGCCGTCGCCCAGGCTCGAAGGGGCTCGCCCAGGTGCTCAAGTGCGACGACGACCTGTTCGTCGACTTCATCGCCAAGTGCCTCGCGTGGGACCCGGAGCGTCGCCTCAAGCCCGACCAGGCGATGCGGCACCCCTTCATCGCTGGCTCGCGCGCGCACGCCGCGCAGTCCAGCATCCCGTCGCGGACGTCCCGCTCGTCCGCCCTCACGTCGTCGACGTCGAGCCGTCACGCGAGCTACACCTCAGGCGCAGGCTCCTCGCCCAGCATCTCCACCCCGATGAAGAAGACCGCCGCGACGAGCGTGTCGACCGCCCCGACCGCTCGCACTCGCACGATGTCCTCGACGACGGCCTCGGCGATCGGCAGCACGCGCCTCTCGGCCAAGGCAAGCCTCCCGCCCCGACTCGCTATCTCAAGTCTTAGGTGCGCCCGCTCTCCTCGCTCTCTTTGCCTGCATTTGCTCACCTCCCGCATTGCACAGGCTCCCCTCCCTTTCCTCCTAATCCTCACCCTCACGCTTCGTTCGTTCGCATCTTCGCATACTTCGTTTCTCTCGCCGCCGCCGTTCTTTCTAGGCGTCGCCGCCCCTCCCTTCGTAGCTGCACCTCTCGCGCCGATTGTACACAGGTCACCGCCGCATCCCCCGTGCCTTCCTCCGGAACGCGATCGCTATCGTGTCTCCTCAACCGCTCGTCGTGGCGGATCGAGACGGGGCTCCCTTCCTTCCAGCCTCGCGTTCAAGCGATCCTCCCTCTGCTCCCTTTCACTCCAGGCCCGGCAAGGCTTCACCGCCCAGCTCCTCGCTCTTCGAGGACAACGACGACGTCAGTAACACGAGCGGCGCCGGCCTATCCACGTCGTCGCGCTTCTTCCGCCGCCCGGCCTGTTTGACATGGCTGTCGAGCAAACGGCTGCGACGGACGGGTCGCGCGGACTGCGGTCAGCGGGTCGGCGGAGAGCTCGATGAGCAGTGCGTAAACGAGGACCTGGGAGGATGATTGGCGGGCGCCGTGATTCAGCGGGGCCAATGCCTTCTTCGAGAGGAGGATAGCGGACGCGACAGCCCCACGCATCCTCACCTCACTCTCGAGCCCCTGGGCATCTCCTCGTACCCGCTCTCTCCAGCGTCGCGGATGGTGCCGCGGCGGGAGACGCGCTCGCCGAGGATGAGCGTGACGAGTGCGTACTCGACTGGTTGAGGATGACGAGCGCGAGGTCGCCGGCGAAGAGAACGGCGATTGCCATAAAGGAGCTGGCGAAGGAGACAGTGAGGCCTCGCACTCGCCGCATCGCTTCGCAGGGGCGCGCGAGAAGCGGGACGACGGAGTGGGCGAAGGTAGAGGAGGAGAGGTGTCGCTGGAACGTCTCACTCGGTGCATGACAAGGCGGACAGGTAGCTAGAGTCTGCAGTAGTGACGAGCGCGCGTGCAACTCAGCCAGGGCGGCCGCACTCTGCGAGAGGGGCGGGTGGAGCCAGCTTAGGAAGGTCACGCGGCCGGCTCTGCTCGCGCGACGGCGGATATGGGACGGAAGACAAGCATAGCCGTGTCGAAGGGCGTTGCAGTGCACGGAATGTACAGCTCCTCGTCCTTGCCCTCGGGCTTGATGCTCCCGGTCCGCACCAACCTCGCCCGTTCCGCCTCCTCCTTCTCCTTCTGCTCCTTCAGCCACGCCCGCTTCTTCTTCGCCTGCGCAGCCGCGTACTCCCGCGCCTCCTTCATCGCGGCCTGCTTGCGCCGCGCGAGCTCCGCATCCCAAGCCTCCTGCGCAGCTCCCCTCGACCCGCGCCTCCTCCCACTCCTCGTACAGCTCGTCGACGAGCGCCTGCGCATCCGCATCATGGGCGTCGTCCGCGCCGACCCAAGAATCGAGCGCGGCGTCGAGCGCCTTGCGCGCGCGCTTGACCCGGTCCATCGGGGACCACAGCGCGCGTAGCTGGTTGCAGTCGCCCATCTCGGCGTCCGTGATGGGCCGAACGTAGACGTAGACATGGTACGCGATCTTGATGCCGCCGTTGTTGGCGCGCAGCGCCTTCTCGATCGCGGCGCGCTGCTTGGCCGGGTTGGCGGTCTTCCGGTCGTCCCAGCAGGAGCGGACGATGTCGATACCGTCGCGGGTTTGCCCATCCTCCCGCACCGTATCCTCGAACAGGCCCTCGCTGAAGTCGACGCTGACATCCGAGCGGAGGTACTCGACGAGCGCGCTGATGACGGCCTGCTGCGTCTCAGGCCCTCCCTCGAGGTCGTCCAGCGCCGCAAACTCGCCGTCGAGCGCCGGCCCGCAGTCGATCGATTTGTAGATGCCGTACGGCCGCCACGACTCGTCCTCGTTCGAGTTCTCCTGGATGAACATGGCGGACTCGCCACCGGGCGTGCTGTCGAGCGAGGTCGGAGCGACGAAGGGGTAGCCGGGACCGCGGCAGCCAATTTGGAGGTTTGCCCTGAGGCAGAGACGGGGGACCTCGTAGGACGAGGGACGGGTGGTCCTGACCTCCATGTCCTCCTTTGTGACGGGATTGAGCTGCGTAGACACACTATGGGGATCAGCGAGCCTGCCCGTGTGAGGCAGTACACGGTAGAGCGAGTTCACCTTCCAGTACGTGATCCCCCAGTAGCCCGCCTGAGGCGGCCCGCGCATCACCACCCGCCGGAAGCCACCATTGCTCTTCATCACCGCGACCGTCGCGTCCGCCTTGGTGAACTTGTCGGGGATGGTGGTCGGCATGAAGCGGATGTGGCCCTCGCGGAGGTCGGGATGTCGTGGGCGGACCTTGCGCTGCGAGATCATCAGTGCGTCGTCCCGTGCTCGAACGAGCTACAGAACGTACGGCCGGTGCCGTCTGGAGGACCTTCTTCTCTTCCTCGCCGTTCTCGAGCTTGATGCGCACCTCGGGCTCCTCCTCCTTGACCACGACGGGCGACGTGGTGCGGTGGCGTTTCCTGCGAGTGCGGGAGGGTGAGTGGGCGCGAGCGAGGCAAGGTGGCGGGACGCACGGCGGGCGCTCCTCGTCGTCCCCTGAGAGCTGGAACGAAGGGTCGTCGTCCTCGCTGTCTTGCTGTTCGACCTCGCGCTCGAATTCCGAGGTCTCGTCGTCGCTCGGCGCGAGGCTCGAGGGGGACGAGTCCGGGTCGGCAGATTCCTCGAGCTTGACTGCCGTCCGCAGCCGCGACGGACGCTGGCGAGTGACCGACTTGTCCGGAGCGGGCGTCACGCTCTCGCGCTTGAGCTGCGGTTTGGGCGAGGGCGCGGCGGAACGGCTGCGCGACGGCACGCTGTGGGAGGAGGAGCGGGTGAATCGTTGGGCCGGAGTGGAGACGAATTATACGCACAGGACGCAGTCAAAGACAAGCTTGGCCATCTGTGCAGTGGAGTCCTGGAGAGCGCAGGAGACGAACGCGAGGAGGAGGACCGAGACGCGAGGCTCGAGAGCGGACTGTTGGACGGCGCACGCGGGTGAGAGGCAAGCAAGAGTCCGCAGGGCCGGCTGAGCAGTGCACTCAAGCAGGAGAAGCGTGCGGGCGGCGCGAGGCCTTCCCCCGCACGACGCGTCTCGTCGCGTCTCTCGCTGTTTACCTGCGCCTTCGCTCGCCCGCATCGCTGCAGGATGGAGCCAGCGGATGCGCAGCCCGCGCACTCGTCCTCACTCTCGTCCCTCGCACCCTCGCCAGACCGCGCGCTGTCGTCGTCGCCCCCGCGCAAGCGTCCCCGCCTCTCATCAGCATCGCCCCCGCCGCCCACCCTCCCGCTCTCGCAGAGCCCGCAGAAGCACCATGCGCACCCTCACCCTACCTCTACGGCCTTCGACGACCTCCTCGACGGGCTCGGCGACGACGACTTCCGCATGCTCCCCTCGTCAGACCCGGCAGCGGCGAGGGTCGACGATCACGCCCCTGACGAGCCCGCGGACGATCCGCAGGTGCACGAGGGCAACGCGAGAAATACCACAAACGAGACGGAGCTGAGCGCGGGCGAAGACGTGACTGCAGGCGCCGCCGACGACTCGGGACTGGGTCTCCTCCCCGACGTCGAGCAGGACAAGGACGGCGCGGTCGAGGACATCGAGTTCGAGGGCGACGACATGTGGCTCGAGTTCGACACCGCCGCCGTCGGCTTCGACCAGCCCGACACCTTCCCCAGCTCGGCGCTCTCGATGGCCCCTCTCAAGGCGGACAAGGGCAAGGGCAAGGCCGTCCAGCGCGTGTCCGTCGAAGAGGACGACGTGCACATGTCGAAGGAGGAGCCGCGCCTGAGCGACTTCGGGTTCGCCAGCGTCGACCCGATGGCGGCCATGTCGGGCGGCGGCTTCGTCTTCGCGACGAGGAAGCCGCTCGTCTTCTCCGACAAGGCGCTCCAGCGGGCGCGTGCTCTGCTCGAGGCCGAAGAGTCCGACTCTGCGCCTGGTGAGATCGCGTCGACGACCTCATCTACCTCGGCGTCCACCACGCCTGCACCTCGCCCCGCCTTCGACCGTCCCTCCGCCATCCCCGTCGCCTCCACCTCTCGTCCCGCATCTCCCGCCGCGCAGCCGAGTGCAGCTCCTCCTCCCGCCTTCTTCGGCTTCGCGAACGCCGCAGGCCGCGCGCTCCAGATGCCGAGCGAAGAAGCACTCCAGCGTGCACGGGAGCGGCTCGCCGTGCCCGACTCGTCGCCGCAGAACGCGCCCGAGCGCGTCAAACCCTCTGCGCCCGCTCGCACGGTCCGCCATGCCGCCGCGGGACGTCTTCGAGGGCTCGCCTGCGCCTGCTCGCGCGCTTCCGTCGTCGCGCCCTTCGTCCGCATTCGCGCTTGCCCCGCCGCTTCCGCGCCCGAACGGGCTCAGCGCGCTTGCACTCGAGCAGGCGAATGGCCTTGCGAGCGCGTTCGACAGCCCGACGGCGATGCGCACTCGCCCGACGAGCGCGGCGTCGAGCGCGGGCAAGTCGGCGGGCTCGGGGGGAAGGAGGACTCCGCTGCTTCCCGTCAACGGACACGCCGGCGCTGTAGTCGAGGCGAACGACGAGGAGAAGGCATCGTCGACGACGCTGCAGTCGTCCTCGCCCTCAGCGCGCGCACCTTCGCCCCCTCCCCCTGTTGCCGCTCCCAGCGATGTGCCGCCCCTTGCCCTCGGCGGTGCCGCCGCCCCGCCCCTACCCGCCCTCATCGCACCCGTCCCCGTCCGGCCTGCAGCCGGCCTCATTCCCCGCACCGCCGGGCGCTCCGCCGCGCCTGCCCGCCCCGTCTCATTCCGACCGCCGATGCTCTCCTCCACCTCGACACCAGCGCGTACCTCGATCACTTCGACGCCCCTCCGCCCCACCGCGCTCGCCTCAGCGTCCACATCGCAGTCCCCCTTCCCCGCCGCGACGCCGAACCCGCTGCACCCGCAGCACAGGCGGCTCAACCTCGGCATGACGCCGCGGAACAAGCCGTTCCACCTTGCGAATACGCGCGGCGGGACACCGGGCGCGAGCGCCGGCGCGAGGGGCGCGAGGACGGGCGTCAAGGCGTTTGTGACGCCGTTCAAGGGCGGGAGGAGGCCCGAGGGACTGACGCCCATGGGGCTCAAGGACAAGGTGGGTGCGACGCCGGCTACGGGCGGGAAGGAGTCGGCGCGGAAGGGGGGCGAGAGCGCGAGGAAGGCGGCGCCGACGCCGAGGAGGCCGGGCAAGGCGGACGAGGCGAAGAGGGAGCGGCTCAAGGTGTTCGACCTCGAAGGTGCGCATGCCTCTCCAGCTCTCCTCTGGCGCGTGCTGATTCTCTTCGCACAGCGCTCGCGGGTGAGCGGCACAAGCTCGGCGAGTTTGTCATGCTCCCGCAGACGCACTTCCACGAGTACCTCGCGGAGATCGGCGTGTGCGTCCCGTTTTCTGGCCCCTTGCATTCGCAGCTGTGCTTACTCACCGCACTCACAGCCCGAAGGAGGTGCTCGACATGGACTCGACGTCGGGCGCGACGCACACGTTCCCCTGCAGTCGCGGCGTCGCGGACGCTTTCGCCGCGCTGCAAGCCCTCGTCGCCGAGCGCGCGCCCGAGGAGAAGGACCTCGTCACGCTGCCGTGGGTCAAGAACCACTGGGCGCTCATCCTGTGGAAGGTCGCGAGCTACGTCCGCTCGCGGCCGGACCTGCTCGGCGACTGGTGGACGTTCGAGCGTACGATGGAGCAGCTGCGGTACCGGTGCGTCCTCCTCGTCTTCTTGCCCGTCCTCCTCGCTCATGCGCTTCCGCACAGGTACGAACGCGAGATCAACCGCGCCGAGCGCTCAGCGATCAAGCGCGTCCAGGAGCGCGACTCGCCCGCCTCGCTCCCGATGGTCCTCTGCGTCTCGCAGATCCGGTGGGACGACCCGCCCGAGGACGCCGACAACGGCACGCTCGTCATCGTCGGGTTGGAGCTCACCGACGGGTGGTACCGCATCCGGACGAACGTGGACAAGACGCTCAAGAGCGCGTGCGAGCGCGGCAAGATCGTCGTCGGGAGCAAGATCGCCGTCATGGGCGCCAAGGTGCGCCTTTGTCCCTCTTACGCAATCTCCCGTGCTGACGTGACCGCCGCGCAGCTCGACAGCATCAAGAGCGAGGGCTCCGAGGTCCTCCAGGCGCTCAACTCGTCGACCGTGCGTGCTTCCCCTCCACTTCCCGCCAAACCTGGCTTACCTCCGTCGCAACAGCTCGTCATCTCGGGCAACTCGACCTCGCTTGCCCCGTGGCACGCAACGCTCGGCTTCCACCGCGAGCCGTTCGTCGCGAGCCTCAGCAGCCTCTCCTCGAACGGCGGGCTCGTCCCGCTTGTCGACATCGTCATCGACCGCGCGTTCCCGTGCGGATACATCGACCTGCGCAAGGGCCGCGGGACGGAGACCTGGGGCGAGGAGGAGGAGCAGACGAGGGCCGAGGAGTGGAAGGTGCGTCGCGCTGGTCTCGCCTATACGCCCCTCGCTGACTCGCTCACACACGCAGCGCGGCCGCAAGCGCATCGAGGTCAAGATGAGCGAAGAGGCGGAGAAGGCGGGTACGGAGGAGGACGAGGTCATCGAGCTCCTGCAGGAGGCAGCGAGCATGCTCGAGGTCGTGTCCGACCGCGCCCCGCCGCCCTCGACCCGTGCGATATCCCTTCCACCGTTTGTTCCGACCCGCGCTGACGTCGTCGACCCCGCAGCGCCCGAAGAGCCCGACGAGATCCTCGACCGCCTCGAGGATGCGACAAACAAGCGCGCGCTCATCCGCAAGCTCTCGCCCGCGCAGGTGCGCGCGACGCTCGCACTCGCGGTGGAAATGGCGCGCGAGTCGCGTTTCCGCGCCGTCGAGGACCTGCAGAAGGAGCTTGCCGTGCGTTCGCTCCCAGCTCTCTCTCGTCTCCCAGGCTAACCCTGACCGGGTATCGCAGGAGAAGTACCCCCGCGCGAGGTCCGCGGCTTCCGCGTCCTGCGGGTTAGCGACGCCCGCGAGGGACAGAAGGGCGCGCAGCGGACGGCGCTCCTCACCGTCTGGGACGCGCAAGGGTTCGCTGAGGGCTGCTTCCGCGAGGGGACGCGGTACCTCGTGCGTCTCCTCCTCTCTTCTCTGTGACGGCGGCAGTGCTGACGGGATGTGCCTGCAGATAAGCAACACGATGCCGAAGGGGAGCTGGCGCCCGCAGGACCGCGAGGTCGCGCTCTCGACGCGGCGCGACTCGCGCTGGCGCAAGATGTAGATAGCTCACCCTCAGCCGTATGAGGACTAGTCGAAGTAGTAGCAGTGCTGTGCTTGTTGTCATTCCATCCGCATGTTCACGTCCACACAGGATGTCCGCGAGACGGCGGCGTGGCGACGGTCGAGAGAGAAGCGATTCGCTTTCTTCAGTCAGCAGACTCTTTCAGGCTGAGCAAGACTCGCGACGGACCTGTGTGTAAGCTCGTTGCAAGGAAAGCGTAAGCGCTCCCACTCAACGCCCTACTCCGCCTTGACCGCCGACCCTGCTTGGTCCTCCTCGCGCGCATGCTCCCCCTCGTCCCCGTCCCCGCCCTCGACCTTCGGCTTCGCATCCGCTGCATCGGGAATGAGCGGCGGGCGCTTGACGAAGGGGAGCTTGTTCGGGCGGTTGGCGCGCTTGCGCATGTCGTGCAGCTCCTGCTCGGGGACGCCGACCCAGCGGAGGATGATGTAAAAGATCTGCGGGGCGCACGCACGAGTCAGTTGGCACGCACAGAAGGAGCGAACGATGGAGTGACGGACGCACCTTGAGCGAGGGGTCGTTCCGCTCGAGCAGCTCGCGGATGCGCGCCTTGCGCTTCGCCGCCGACGTCTCGCCCGCGAGCGGCCTGCGCGAGTCGTCGGTGTTGGTGCACTCGCCGAACATGAACTCGGCGAACGCGATGCTGTCTGTGTTGAACCCGTCGAGGAGGTCGACGACCTCGCGCTTGCGCGCGTCGCCGATCCCGGCAAACTCGCCGTCCTCGGGCGTGCCGCCCCACTCCATCTGGTACTCGCCGAAGCATTTCCAGAGGTGCTTGCCCGCGTTGGCGATGAGCGTCAACTTGCCGTCGAACGCCCTCCGGTTCGCCCAGTGGTCGGCCGAGCCGACCCAGACGAAGGGCTCGCCCGGCGCGGTGATGCCGATGTTCTTGCTCGCGTACGTAGAGTAGCTCAGTGTGCCGTACTTCTTGCGGCCCTGCGCGCGAGGGGGGGACGTCAGCGTCGGAAGCGCACCGAGAGAGGGCAAGACGGGCGCGCAACCCACGTCCGCGGTGTGCAGATGCACGGCGCCCTGGATCCTCCCGGCCTCCTTCATGCTGAAGGGCGCCTCGGCTTTCAGGAGCGCGACGTTCTCGGGCTGCTGGCGCGTTGCGAGGCGGAGGTGCTCATCGTCGAGCGTGTCGGGCGCGAAGACATTGCAGGCGTAGGGGCGGGGCGTCGGCTGATAGGCCTATGTGCTCGAACTGTGAGCATATCGCGAACCGGCGAGAGTAAGCGGAGACGCACGTCCCAGGCAGCCTGCTGCTTCTTGAACTTGCGGAGCTCGGCGCCGACGAGCGGCTTCTTCTCGTCCTCGTCCGCGGCGAAACCCGGCGCAGGAGTCTTGGAGCGCCTCCTCCTCGTCGACCGACGAAGGCTGGATACGGGGACACTGGTCAGGCGAGCTCGGGAGGGTCGAAGTGGGGGGAACAACGTACTCAGCCGCAACCTCCCCGACGACCGGCTCCTCCTCCCCCGCGCCCTCCTCGTCCTTAATCAACCCCTCCTCGCATTTTCCGCCACCGCGCTCATCGTCGGCGCTCCCCTCGCGCTTGACGCGCTTGGCCGGCGGGCTCTTCGGCGGCGCCCGCTCGACCTGGCCGGGACTACGCTTCTTCGGCGTCTCGTTTTGAGCAGCGGGCGTCTGAGTCGTGCTGTGGTACGAGCCGGAACCGCTTGCGACGGGCGACGCCGCCGCCGAGTGTGAAGAGGGCGCGAGGTTGCTATCGACCAACTATCGACGGGCAGATGAGGATTGTGAGCGAGCAGGAAACGAGCGGAAAAGGCGTGGGGGAACACACAATGCGTCGATACCGTTGTTTCCAGCGTCGTCGTCCATCCTAGCAAGCGCAGGAAGCAGAAGCGAGCGGCTGAGCGGGAGGTCCGAGGACGAGGGGAGGGTCCGCCGGAGGTTGCGCTCCTCCACCGCACACCCCGTGCCCTGCGCAGCTCTCCCGACTCGCTAGAGCTCTAAAGAACTCCCAAGAACCCTCCAGCCGTTCAACTCCCGCCCCGTAAGTCGCGCTCGCCGTCATCCAACCTCTGCGTCGTCCGTCGCTCGAACCGCCGCGATGAAGCCCTTCCCCACCGAGGGGAGCCCTGCGCGCGTGCTAGCCTACTCGAGCAGCATGTGCGGGTGAGCTGCAATGGCGCCGAGACTGACCCTGCCCTCCCTCGCCTGCAGACCTCGCCCTTCACCGCCTCCTCCCCTCCTTCAACCCCCTCCGCACTCGCACCATGTCAGCCCCGTCCGCAGACGACGTCCAGGCGCTCCGCAGCAGCTGGGACAAGGCCGGCCAGGGCCACGTCTTCACCTTCTGGGACACCCTCTCGCCCGAGCAGCAGGCGACCTTCTACGCCCAGCTCCTCTCCATCAACCCCGTCCGCGTCAACACCGTCCACGCCGCCGCTCTCAAGGCAGAAAAGGACGCTGCCTCCTCCTCATCGGACGACATTACGCCCCCGCCGGCGGACCAGTCCGGCTCCGTCATCGGGCACGACGACCAGGCGGCCGAGTGGAACGCGGCGGGCCTCGCGGCCGTCCACGCGGGCAAGGTCGGCGTCCTGCTCATGGCCGGCGGGCAGGGCACCCGCCTCGGTAGCTCGGCGCCCAAGGGGTGCTACGACATCGGCCTCCCGAGCCACAAGAGCCTCTTCCAGCTCCAGGCCGAGCGCATCAAGCGCCTCGAGGTCGTTGCCGCGGCGACAAGGCCGTGCCCTGGTACATTATGACGAGCGGGCCGACGCGCAAGCCGACCGAGGAGTTCTTCGAGCAGAACGGCTATTTTGGCCTCGACAAGCAGAACGTCGTCTTCTTCGAGCAAGGTGCGTTCTTGCGCTTCTCGCCTGGGCTTCGCTGACACCTCGCCTGCAGGCGTCCTCCCCTGCTTGACGGACGACGGCAAGATCTTCCTTGACACGCCGTCGTCGATCGCCGTCGCGCCGGACGGCAACGGCGGTCTCTACGCCGCTCTTCGCGCGCCGCTCTCCTCGGCGGCGAACGCGCCGTCGGTGCTGTCGGACCTCGCGCAGCGCGGGATCGACTACCTGCATGCGTACTGCGTCGACAACTGCCTCGTCCGCGTCGCGGACCCCGTCTTCCTCGGGTACTGCCTCGCGCGCGGGGCCGACTGCGGCGCCAAGGTCGTCAAGAAGACGGCGCCGAGCGAGAGCGTCGGCGTCGTCGCGCTCAAGGCGGGCAAGTTCGCCGTCGTCGAGTACTCGGAGATCTCGCGCGAGATGTCTGAGCGGCGCGAGCGCGGCGGGAGCGACGACCTCGCGTTCCGCGCGGCGAACATCGCCAACCACTTTTACACGCGCGCGTTCCTCGAAGAGGTGTGCGCGTTCGACGACAGCCGGATGCCGTTCCACATCGCGCGCAAGAAGATCCCGCACGTCGACCTCTCGTCCGGCGCATCGGTCAAGCCCAGCACGCCGAACGGGATGAAGCTCGAGCAGTTCGTGTTCGACGTGTTCCCGTTCGTGCGCCAGTTTGCCCTCCTCGAGGTCGAGCGCGAGCGCGAGTTCTCCCCGCTCAAGAACGCGCCGGGGACGGGCGCGGACGACCCCGAGACGAGCAGGCGCGACCTCCTCGCCGAGGCGAGGCGGTGGCTCGAGGCCGCGGGCGCGGAGCTCGCTGACGGTGTCGAGGTCGAGCTGAGCCCGCTCGTGAGCTACGCGGGCGAGGGGCTCGAGGCGGTCAAGGGGCTCAAGATCGCCTGCAGCGGCGTCGCCGAGTCGGTCGAGGACCTGAAGAAGCTCGCTGCGTGAGCGTGTAGGGGCGTAGATATGGACACTCTCGGAGCAGCCTTGCAAACCCCTTCGTTCTGCCTTGTCGCGAGTCGGCCAGGAGCTTTCGATTCCCGAGGTCTTGCAGGGTGGCATATCCTCCCGACGCGTCTCACGAAACGGAAAGGCAGCAGAAGACGGACAGAACAACCGCGACGCTTTTGATTGCGTCCCCACCGCCTCAGGCCTTGCGCACAACCCCTACGTGCTGGACACGTCCGCCGACCGTCAGTAGACCTCCAGGTAATGAGAAGAGGGACTGGGACGTACAGCTTGGCGTACCGGTCCTCGTCAAGCTTGTATCCCACGACCGAACGCCTGCCAATCATCTCCCCGATGCTAAAGATGCCGTAGGCCTCCACCGCGACGATGAGGACGTACTTCCACTGCCCGCTGGTGTACAGCTTCTGCCAGAAGGACGCGTGCGGCGCCTGCGAGGCGAACTGGCGGACTGCGGGCGCGAACAGTGCGGCGAGGGAGACGGATGAGCGGGGCGGAGGGCGGAGGAGCGGCGCGGGCGGCGGACGGGCGGCCCAAAGTAACAGTAGCGTCGACGTGAATTGTAGGTGTGAGATTACGGCGATAGCAGAAGGTGAAGGGCGGAGTTGCGAGAGTTGACGGGCGGTAGAGAGGGGCGTGAGGGGGAGGTTGCACGGGTCGGCGTCGCGCGGGACGAAGCGCGTGAGGGAAGTATGAAGCAGGGAGAGCACAGGAGAGTAGGAGAGAATGGGGAAGAGACACTGTCAGTACTGCCGGAGACGCGATACGGGGAGAGACAGCGCACAGGTGTACGAGACCTGGGCGAACGAGGGCGGCGCGAGCTTCTCGGCGATGTAGACCTGCTTGACGAGCTCCTTGGCGACCTGGGCCTGTATGCGCGGAAGAGCCGGAGCGGGATCGGGATGGCCGGGCGATAGAGGGGGGACGACGAGGAGGAGGTTAGCGGGGGTCGACGCGCCCGATCCGGGGAGAGCGGTTACGCACGTTGTAGACGACCGGCTCGCGGTAGGCTGCAGGGTCAGGCTAGTCAGTCCTGTCCAGGCGAGGGAGAGCTGCGCCCCCGCTTCGCGGCGAGGGTCGCTCTCGTCACTCGGCAGCGGCTCGACGCGACGTCGGGGCGGGCGCGGTACGGGTGGGAAGGTACGCACCGCCGAGGAGACTGGCGACGCGGCTCTGAACGCCCGAGAGGGCCTTGGAGGCGGTGGCCTGGGCCGAGGCGGCGGCAGCCTGCGCCTTCTGCGCGGCGCCGTCTGCCGCGGACGAGGCGTTGCGGGCCTGCTGCGGCGCGGCGCGGCGGAGTGCGGTGCGGACGGAGGAGAACATCCTGGCTGGGTGCGGGGGGAGGGGCTGCGACGGGGAGGAGAGCGGGCGCGAGGGGGCGGCGAGGGGCGGGCGCGCGCGACGAGGCGAGCTTCGTCTCGCTGTCGCGCTGCTCTCCCTCCCTCGTCCTGCTTCTCCCGCCCAACTCGCTCTCCATGCCCTGAACTGCTCCTGCTTCTCTCCACGACGCATCAAGCTCGTTCTCTCAGTTGGTCAGTCCACTTCTCCTTCCCTCTCCCCCTCTCCCCGGCAACGACGAACTCTTTCACCCTTGAGCGGGCACCAGCATGACTCGCTCTGCGCCCGCCCGCCTATGTGGGTCTCGAAAACACATACACTGAAAATCCTGAGCCCTCAACAACCACCCGCACCGCTTGGAGCGAAGACGACTGACCTTCGTCCTCCTCGTCGCGACAGGCTGCCTTCCGTTGACCCTCAGCACAAGGGCGAACTGATTGATGCCCTTCGGGCTGTACCAGCGACGAAGGTGTCTGCTCGAGACGGAGGCCCTGCGGTGCGGACGCATGGTGGGGAACTGCTGCCCGGATGCTCGATTGCTCGCGAGCCCTCCCATCGACGCACCCGTCGCCGGAGATGCGGTCCATCTCTCGCGGCGTCCTCCTGCATGTGCAATGCAGCCATGCTCAAGAGAAGGCGGGCGCCGTACCTCGAGACTGTGAGCAACGCCTCTTCTCCCTCTGCCGTTCCCTTCCTCGCCCCGTCGGCGTCGAGGGCGACCCCTTCCCCCGGCCGTGATGCTTTACGATTAGTCTTACTGTTCAGCGCACCCCCAACGAGGGACCATGCCGCTGATGACACCTTTTGTGGCAAGATGCCGCTGAGCCGAACAACGAACCCCCGTTGCGAAGAGCCGGCACTGACTCCAGCCTTCCGCCCACAGATCTCTGCACGCTGGACGAGCTCGCCTGTGCAATGTCTGTCCTGCCCCGCCGTCATGTCCGAACCGAGAGTAGAGTTTGCGTCAGCGGGAAGAGAGTGAGCGGCGAAGCCAGGAAAGAGGAGTACTCGGTAGCGTTGATAGATACTGCGGACCCCGCGGCGCTGCAGGATACCACCAAGTGCCGGGGAGCTCTAGCGCGCAAGCGGAGAGGAGGGGAGGAGCAGAGAACGCGGGAGCGTCGGGTGATGCGAGCAGGATCCGGAGCGGGGTGCTGGAGCGTGGAAGGTGCAGCGCGGCTCGCCTCTTGTAGCCCGATCCCAGGTGGACTCGCCTGCACTGCTCGATGGGTGCAGCAGGGTGATCAGAGCGGGTTGCGGAGGTCAAGGTGTGCGAGGGGAGGGGGCTCGCGGCGGTCGTCCTCCACCAAGTCCCGCAACTCGACGCGGGCATCTCGCGACTGTTCAGGCCTGTACGTCGAGTTCTATCAGCTGGATGTGGGCAGCCTTACGCCCGGCTATGCGGTTGCTGTCGGTGGAGATGCGCTCGTCTCCCCGCTCGCCTGCCCCCATCGTCGAGCGCGTGGAGACCTCAAGACTGACCGTTTCGTACGCCCTGTAGCCTCAGCGAGCCTCATCAGATCCGCCCACACCGGCTCAGCCACCCCGCTGCCGTCGTAGCTCCCGTCACTCCCTTCCCCTCCCCCTCCTCCCGTCGACACCATGGGCAAGAAGAAGTCCAAGACGAAGCGGTGCGCTACCTTCCAGGTCCACATCTTGTGATCTCTGCTGACCCATCCCGCCCGCAGCATCGCCGATATGGCCTGGTGCTGGGTGCGTCTCCCCGCCCGCTCCCTCGCTCGCATCGGAGACTGACCCTCCCTGCCCGCCCGCAGTACTGTGACCGCACCTTTGAGGACCAGCGCGTCCTCCTCGCCCACCAGAAGGCGAAGCACTTCCGCTGCCCGATGTGCCCGAGGAGGCTCAACACGGCCGGCGGTCTCGGCGTTCACCTCGACCAGGTTCACAAGGTCGGCACGGACAAGTGCGTTGTGGTCACCTCCCTTGTTATCGTTGGCGTGCTCAGCTGGCCGACGAACGGCCTCATGAGGGCTTCATGGGCTGATACTTGCCCTCTCGCAGGATCGAGAACGCTATTCCTGGCCGCGACTCGTTCGACGTCGAGATCTACGGCATGGAGGGCGTCCCGCCGTCGGACCTCGCAGCGTGGAAGCGGCGGACGGCGGAGGAGCTCGGCCTGCCCAACCCGGACGACCTCAAGCCGAAGAAGCCGCGCTACCCGCAGATCGCGCTCACGCCCGCCGAGGCACGCGCGCAGCTCGCCGCGCACAAGGCGCTCATGGGCCTCGAGGTGCCCGCCGCGCCGCCCGTCGCGGTGATCCCGCCGCCGGCGTACCCCGCTGCCCCGCCTGTCCCTCCTCCTGGCATGGGCGCTCTCCCGCCTCCTCCGCCAGGCTTCACCCTCCCGCCCGGCATCAGGCCGCCTCCCGGCGGTATGCCCTTCCCGCCCCCTCCTGGCTTCCCCCTTCCGTCTGGGTGCGTTTTCTTTCGTCTCCCCTCATCCACAGCTGGCCTGACCTCGCCTCTCACCCATGCAGCATCGCCCCTCCTCCTCCCGGCATGCCTCTCCCTCCCGGCTTCCCCGCCCCTCCCCCGGGAATGCCCCTCCCTCCCGGCTTCCCCGCGGGCATCGCGCCGCCGCCGTTCCCCCTCCCTGGCATGCCCCTCCCGCCAGGCTTCCCCGCCCCGCCGCCGGGCTTCCGCCTCCCCCCCGGCGCGCCGGGCTTCCCCCCCGCACCTCCTGCTGCGCTCGGCCCGCCCACGGGCGCGCCCACCGGCCCTGCGGCGACACGCGCCGCGCAGGACGTCGTGCGCGAGAAGGTGCCCAGCTCGAGCGTGACGCTCAAGCCCGGGACGGTGCTCGTCTTTGGCGACAACGACGTCTCTCCCGTGCGTGTCGCCTCCCCTTTCGCCTTCTTCCCCGCACTTGCTGACGAGCCTTAACCTACCTCGCCCCGTCACAGGAGGAGAAGCGCGCGCGTCTGATCCAGTACCGCGTCGAGGACGAGCCTCGGCTCGCCGCCGCGCCCTCGACTGCGGGGGCCTCATCCGCGACGGGCCCGGCCGACGCCGAGGCCGTCGGCAACGTCGCGAGCGCGGCGGTCGAGGGCGCGCCTGCGAGCGTTGTCGTCGGTGATGTCGAGATGGGCGATGGGACTGCGAAGGCGGAGCCGATGGATGCGACGGGCGGCGGAGGGGACCCTGCGACGGGCGCGGTCGAGACGGGGAGTGCGGCGGCTCGGCGGCGGCGGCGGCGGCGAGGGGAAGAAGCGCGCGACGGCGGCCGAGCTGATGGAAGCGTAGGGTTGTGTGCGGCTGGGTGGTCCTGTAGAACGTCAAAATGTGCGGTTTGATCCCTAGTTGTCGTCCCTTCCCCACGCGAGCGGCGCGACGCTCGACCCTCTTCGTCCTCTCGCCGCCTCCTCTCGCCACGTTCACGGGCCCTTCAGCCCCAGCTTTTGCGAACCACGCTCCTGAGCGGCGTAAGTCCCGTGGCCGGACCTCCTCCACGCCACCCGCGGGGAAGTCCACGGACGTCCCTCGCTCATCTCCCTCGTGCTCTCTCTCCCTCCTTGCCTCTCGCTGGACTCTCTGCTTCTCCCACTTGCTTGATCCCCGCAATGGCTACCCCCGAAGCGCTCTCCCCCGCCCTCGAGGGCCTCCTCCGCTCCGAATCTGCCTCCCTGCGCGCAACGGCCCACGCCGTCCCGCTCGGCATCGACGATGCGCTCAGCGCCGGCGCGAGCCTCCGGGGCAAGGTTGTCGTCATCACGGGCGCGGCGAGCGGGTTTGGCCGCGGGTACGCGAAGAAGGCGGCCGAGCTGGGGTGCGTTCCCTCGGTTGGGCTGATGAAGGGATCCTTGACACGGGACTGACTCCTTCGTCTGCGCCTTCTCGATGCCCCTTCGCACAGTGCTAAAGTTGTCCTGAGCGACGTCAGGCTCGAGGCCGTGCAGGTTGTCGTGGACGAGATCGCTGCGAGCGGCGGGTACGCTCTTCTCCCCTCTTCGTACGCCTCTATCGCATCCTGACCAGCTTCCCGCCCGCAGGAAGGCGACCAACATCGCTTGCGACGTGACGAGCTGGGAGGCGCAGGTGGCGATGTTCGTGCGCCGCTTCCACCGGTCCTCGCGCCACTTCCTTCTGACCTTCGACGTGCGCAGAGGCACGCGCGAAACACGTTCGGCCACATCGACGTCGTCGCCGTCAATGCGGGTATTGCCGAGCCGCCGAGCGCAAGGTACCTCGACATGAAGAAGGGCGCGGACGGCGAGCCGAGCGTGCGTCCCATTGCCCCAGCTCCTTCCCCGAGTGGTACTGACCGTTGCGCGCGCAGAAACCCACGCTTCCGACTGCCAGTGTCAACATTGTCGGCGCAGCGTACAGTGCGCTGCCTCTGGACGCTCTCGCCGAGCCTCGCTGACTCTTCCATCTCGCGCACTCGCTTAGCCACCAAGCTCGCCTTCTTCCACCTTAACGAGAACCCGGCGAAGGAGGATAAGGCGATCGTGATCCTTGGGTCGATGGGTGCGTCGCCGCTGTCCGTCTTCGTCCTCCGCAGCTCACCCTCCCCTCTCCTGCTCGCAGCGAGCTTCTTCGGCCTGCCGGGCGCGCCCATCTACTCCGCCTCGAAGCACGCCATGCTTGGCCTGTTCCGTTCGCTCTACTACGATGCGCAGATCTACGGTATCCGGCTCAAGTTAGTCCGCCCTCCTCCTCCTCTTGCCTCCGGCTCCTTTTCTCCGTCTCCCTCCACTCACCCATTGACCCTCCTTCTCCGGGCGCACAGCATCGTCAACCCCTTCTTCGTCTCGACGGGCATCTTCGGCACCCTGCCCAAGCTCCTCCTCGCGGGCATCCCCCTCCCGACGGTTGACGACGTCGTCGCCGCGATGGTCGCTGCGTCGTCCAAAGCCGACAGCACGGGGAGCGCGTTCGTCGTCGACTTCAAGTGCGTGTTCAGCGCTCCCCGTTTCGGTCGCAGCCTACTGACGAGAGGGCGCGCAGGGGCATCCTCGAGGTCCCCTGGGATTCGTTCGCGCACGGCGAGGACGGGTACTACGCCGTCTTCTCGAACCGCGCGAAGGGCGCCATCTCGTGCGTTCTCGCTGCTCTTCCCCTCTCCTTGTGTGTAGCAGGAAACTGACGAGAGGGCGACAGGTTCGGCAAGTGGGCTTTCGATACCATCTCGGCGCTGGTGGGCGCTTTCCGCGGGAAGTAAGGGTGTGAGGGGAGGTTGCTTGGCTTGCAGTATATGATGCCCTTTCTCGTAGGAAAGCCTGCCAGAGGTGAGGGACTTCCGCAAGGAAGCAGCCCGTCCTACGCTCACCATTCGCTCGCAAAAATCGCTCAGGGAGCAACGGGCAACGCCCTTTTCATGCATTACGTCTATCAGCCCAGCCCTCTACTCGCACCTACACTCGGCGGATCTTGACGCCCGCGTCGACGAGGTGCTGCTTGACGTCCTCGATCGGGACCTCCTTGCGGTGGAAGATACCCGCCGCGAGCGCGGCCTCGACGCCCGTCACCTTGAACACCTCGCTAAAGTCCTCGACCTTGCCCGCGCCCGAGGACGCGACGACGGGGATGCCGACGCTGCGGCGGACGAGGTCGACGAGGCGGCAGTCGAAGCCGGCCTTGGACCCGTCCTTGTCGACCGAGTTGAGGAGGATCTCGCCCGCGCCGAGCTTCTCGACGCCCTGCGCGAGCTGGACGACGTCGATGTCGCGCGTCTCGCGCCCGCCGCGGACCGTGCACTGGTACCAGCAGAAGCGCTCGCCGTTGGGGCCGAGGTCGGCGCGGAGCGGCGCGTCGGGCGAGGAGGGCAGCGGCGCGGAGAGGTCGACGGCAGAGCGGCGGTGCGCAGAGGGGATGTCCTCGAGCGAGGCGGCGTAGACGCGCCTGGGGTCGAACGAGACGACGACGGCCTGGGCGCCGTACGCGTACGAGATGGTCTCGATGCTCGTCTTGCCCGTCTTCTTCCCGTCGGCGGCGAGGAGCTCCTCGACCGCAAAGACGGCGTCCGAGCCGATCGAGACCTTGTCGGCGCCGCAGCGGAAGTACGTCCCCGCAACCTCGAGCGCCGACCGCGACGTGCCGTCCGGGTCGGTCGTGTCGGATTCCGCCGCCGATCGTCAGCGGGACAAAGACGGTCTCGGCCGCCTGCCGGACGACGTCGAGCATCGGCTGGTCGTGAAGCGGGCACGAGCGGAACGACGTGATGTTGAGGAACGCGACCTCGTCGGCGCCCTCGGCGTAGTACCGCCGCGCGAGGTCGACGGGCTTGCCGAGGTTGCGGACCTGGCGCTGGCGCTTGGCGGGCGGAGGCGCGGACGGGTCGGAGGAGACGGTCGACGCGGTGGGGAGGGTCGTCTCGGCGACGGGTGCAGACGGCGAGGTCTCCGCCGACTCTTCCGGCGCACCCGAAGCGTCCCCGTCCGCCGACGGCGCGAGCTCGTCCGCCTCGCGCACGTCGTACTGGTCACCCTTGGTGACGACGAGGTCGCCGTTGTCGTTGGCACGGACGTCGAGGCACGCGACGATGCGCTTGGTTAAGCCCTTGCGGACGAGGTCGGCGTCGACGTCCTCGGTCGGGCGGAGGGGCTTTACGCTCGTGTCGAGCATGCCCTTGCCGCCCTTGCTCGGGTCAGTCGCCTTGAGCCACGCCTCGACGACGGCGAGGCCGGCGGGCCCGCTCTTCTCCGGGTGGAACTGCGTGCCAAACACGTTGCCCTTCTGCACGCTCGAGACGTACTTCTCGTCTCCGTACTGCGTCCAGGTGAGGGACCAGTCCTCGACGCCCGGCTGCGTCGCGTCGACGCGGTACGAGTGCACGAAGTAGTAGCTCTCGCCGCCGTCGCCGAGGCCGTACGCCTCGCGGCCCTCGGCGCCGATGTCGCGGCGCTCGGTCGTGCCGTTCCAGCCGATGCACGGGACGCTCTTGTCGTCGGACGAGAAGCGGCCGACCGTGGCGGGGATGATGCCGAGGCCCTTCTCGTCGGGCGACTCGACCGAGTCCTCAAAGAGGGCCTGCATGCCGATGCAGATGCCCATGTACGGGCGGCCGGACGCGATGTAGGCCTTGAGGGGCTCGACGAAGCCGCGCTTGCGCAGGCCCGCCATGGCGGACCCGAACGCGCCGACGCCCGGGAAGAGGATGCGCTGCGTTGCGTCGTTGAGCGTCAGCCTGTGTGTTCCGTCCTGCGAGTCGTCTGCCACGCGGAGCAACCCGCGCTTTCCCGCGACAAGCGGGAGCCGCCCCCTCCCCTGACGGAGCGAGTGGCGCAAGAGGAGAGGGCACGCACGTCTGCCTTGTCGATGTCCTCGGGGGTCTGGACCCACTTGAACTCGAACCCGAGCTTGCGGACCGAGTTGGCTGCGCGGCGGGGGGAAAAAGCACGGGAGCCACAGCGGGGTCAGCGCGCGTCTGAAAGGGCTGGGAGGCAGGGAGAGGGCCTTACCGAGAGAGGCGACGTTGCCTGCGCCGTAGTCGAGCAAGTAGAGCATGGTGGCGAGCGAGGGAGGCGGTGAAGGCGAAGCGAGGAGGAGAGCGGGGGCGATGAGAGCGTCTGCCGCGAACTGTGGCTGTTGGCGCGAGGCTGCGGTGGCGGGCTTGACTGCGACGAGCTGCTGCTGTGAACAAGAGAGCAGAAGAGCGGGATCGGTGCGGACGGCTACCCGGTCCTCCTCCTCGAGTCCGACTTGTCCGACGCGAGAGTCAACCACGCGAAGTCAACACCGCGTGCTTCCTTTGTCCTGCAGCTGACTCGAGCGACGGCGAAGACGCGGATTCTATCGATTACTGCTCTTAGAAGGACACGGCGGGGCGGGGAGGATAGCACAAGCGGACGACGGGGGAGACACTGCGAGGGATGAGCCTGGGTGGAGATGCATAGGGATGATGAGGGGTGCCGCGGTTGACGCAGGCTTTCCGCGAGCGCGCTTAGAAGAGCATGCGCGTGGCGATGTTGTGGCGCGACTGCGGGCGAGAGAGTCAGCACGGGGAGAGGAGGAGCGAGACGAGGGGGGACGCACGCCAGCGATCGCCTCGTAGATCTCCTTGATGTCCTTCTCGTCAACGTTGGTGATGTCGGCAAGGAGGTACGCGACATCGCCCTGCGCGCATGGAGCGGGTCAGTCTCGTCGTCGCAAACTGCGCAAACGCTCGAGAAACGCACCTTCGAGTCGGAGAACTGCTTCTCGACGTTGTGCTCGCCGAGGATGGCGTTGACAGTCTTGAGCACACCGGGCTGGTTCAGGTGGACGTGGCACAGGCGGACGGTGCCCTCGTGGAGGATCGGGCGCAGGTTGACCTCGGGGAAGTTGACGGCGCCGATCGTCGAGCCAAAGTTGAGGTAGCGGATGATGGCGCCGCCGACCTCTGCACCAATCATGCTCTGCGCCTCCTCGGTCGAGCCGCCGATGTGCGGCGTCAGGATCAGGTTCGGGCACGACCGCAGCTCGGACGACCACGCGTTGAGCGAGTCGCCAAAGTTGGGGCCATTGCTCTTCGGCTCCGAGGGGAAGACGTCGACGGCCGCGCCGGCGAGCTTGCCCGACTTGAGACCGTCGATGAGCGCCGGGATGTCGACGACCTTGCCGCGCGCGTTGTTGATCAGGTAGGCACCGTCCTTCATCGCCGCAATCTGCTCCGCCCGGATGAGGTTGGTCGTCTCGGGCAGCTCGGGGACGTGCAGCGTGACAAAGTCGGCCTGGCCGAGGAAGTCCTCGAGGCCCTCGACCTGCTGCGCCGACCCGAGCGGCATGATCGGGATCACGTCGTAGTAGATCACCTTCATGCCCATCGCCTCGGCGAGGACAGACAGCTGCGAGCCAATGTGGCCGTAGCCGACAATCTGTACGCGCGTGAGGACAAGATCAGCATGGCGCGAGTTGTCGAGGTAGAGGGAAGGAGAGACGCACGCCGAGCGTCTTGCCCCTGACCTCCCAGCAGCCCTTGGAGACCTTGTTCCAGATCCCCTCGCGCATCTCGCGCGCACGGTCGCACAGCTGGCGCGAGAGCGCGACGACCTCGGAGATGACGAGCTCGGCGACAGAGCGCGAGTTGGAGAACGGCGAGTTGAAGACGGCGATGCCGGCCTTGGCGGCCGCGAGGAGATCGACCTGGTTCGTGCCAATGCAGAAGCAGCCGATCACGAGGAGCTGCGGGCCGGGGGAGTCGAGGAGGAAGAGGTCAGCCTGCTATCCCGCGCACAACTCGCGCGCCACAGGAAGGACGCACCGACGGGACCTCCGAGATGACCCTGGCGGTGATCTTAGTCTTGGAGCGGATACCAACGGCAGAGAAGCCGCCGTCCTTGAGACGGGCAATGAGCTCCTCCTCGTCGAGGGCCTTCTTGACCTCCTCAACCTGCCATCCCTGGGCCTTGAGCATGTCGACGGCGCTCGCGTTGACGTTCTCGAGGAGGAGGATGCGCGTCTCGTTGGCCTCGTGCTGCGGGAACGGCGAGAGCGCCTTTCCCACCTGCGGGAAGGGGAGCGACCCGGCGCCCCGGCGGCGCGGCGCGCCTCGTACGACTGGCTGAAGCTCGAGAACGAGGGCGGGGACGTCGCCAGGGTCGGCGAGCTCGCCAGCTGGGCGGCAATCGGCGAGATCGCGACCGGCGGGCTGATGGAGACGGAGGGGCGGCGGGCAGACATCGCGGGCGGGTGCTGGCTGGGCCGGGTTGCGGACGTGGGTGTAGAGCTAGAGGGGACTTTTTGTCCAGGCTGCAGCTCGGGAGAAGCGAGACGGGGATGGAGTCAAGCCCGACGAGCACCGCCTCGAAGACGTGCTCCCTCGCTCGTCGCGCTTTCGACCGCGCCCGCCCTTCCCCGCCATGGACTTTACCCCCTCTGACATCGAACGCAGAAGAAACGCAGCGTCGCCAGCACGGCAAGTTTTCCAGCTCATGCAAAAGAAGCTCCTACACATCCATCGTCCTGATCCGCTCCAAGACTCGCCTACTTCTCCTCGGCCGCCGCCTTCTTCTTCTTCTGCGGCTTGGCCTTCAGCGGCCGCGCGAGCGTCTCCTTGGTCTTGTCCGACAGCTCGACGTCGCTCTGCACCTTGTCGGCCGCGTAGAACACGGGCGCCGACGAGAGGCGCGCCGCGCCCGTCTTGGTCACCGTGAAGGTGATGAAGACCTGCGCCGAGAGGTTCTCCGGCTTCTCGGTGGTGCTGTGGAGTCACAGGAGCTGGTTCAGTCCCGTTTCCACGTCGACAGCAGAGGGAAAGAGAGCGAGAAGCATGGACGCACAGGAGGTCGTAGCCACGGACAAGGTTGTGCTGCACGCACTCCTTGACGCCCATGCGCGCGCGCGTCTCGTCCTCCATGATGCGGAGCGTGAAGGGGAACGAGCCCGCCTTGGTCGAGATCTCGGAGAAGGTCGCGCGCGACGTCTTCATCTTGAGCAGGTACGTCGACTGCGTCTTGGAGAAGATGGTGGTGCGCGCCGTGTCGGCCGTCTTCGGCTGCGAGGGCGGCAAAATGGGTCAGTGATTGGCACGAGACGCTGGAGCCCGCCAGTCTCTCTTCGGAGGGAATAGTCCGAGCGAGCGAGACGGCGACTCACGCTCCGCTCGCCGTCGGTGACGAGGATGTTGAGGCCGTAGACCTCGCCCTCCTCAAAGTTGTACGCGTTCTCCGAGTCGGAGCGCTGCGCGGCGGTCGGGAACGCGACGAGGCCCTTCTTGGCCTCGAGGTTGTTCTGCGCAAACTGGTGCGAGAGCGTGCCCTCGAGGCCCTTGACGCCGGTCGCCTCGTACTCCTTCAGCAGGCTCTTGACCGCCTCGGTCACCTCCCAGTTGCGCACGCCCGGCTTGACCGCGCGGAGCGCGACCTCGCCCGCCTGGTACGCGGCCGCGAGGAGGTTGGCGCGGAGGCCGGTGATCGGGCCCGAGGCGCCGACGACAATGCTGCGTGGGTATTCTCGTTAGCGCAAGGTTCTCAGGAAACAGCGCTCGTGATGTTCTCGCGTATGCGAGAGCAAATGCACGCGTGCAGTCAGAGAGCGTCAACGCACGTCTCGCCGGAAACGACGGGTAGCCGTCAATGTGGGCGCCGACAACGACCTTGACAACGTCGTCCTTCTTGAGGGTCTGCGCAGCGGCCTCCTTGTCGGAGAGCGCGGGCGAGAAGTTCTGGAGGACGTTGTTGACGGAGAGGGTGGTCGGGAAGGCGATGCCTGCGGAGGAGCGGCGTTAATTGGAGCTTCGCGGAAGGAGGGGCGCCTGCTCGAATGCGAGGTGCGGCTGCTTGAGCAGCTACACCTCGCAAGCGGCACGCCGCAAACCCTCGCTTGCACGACGGAGGGGAGCAGGACGCTGCAACGCACCCTTGGCGGTGCCCTTGGCCTTGTTGTAGAGGGGCCTGACGCCCTCCTCGACGAGCTTGTCGCCCTGCTGGCAGAGCTCGAGGACGTTGGCGCCCTCGACGGCCTTCTCGATGAGCTGCTTGACGACAGACTCGACGACGCCGGCCGCCGCCTTGTACTTGTCAAGGGTGGCGGTGGGGACTGCGCCGGGCGTTGCAAGAGTCGCGGATGGCGTGGACGGGCCGAATAGCCGTGTAGCGGGCGGTGCGAGTAGCGAGATGAGGCGGGGAGCATTCACGAGGGGAGGTCACGAGAGGTGTGCGACGGTCGCGAGAGTCGGGGCGAGCGAGGTAGGCGAAGTACAAGGGTGCAGTTGGTGCGGTTTGTGAGGTCGCAGGGTCGAATGGGGGCGAGAGGGGGGCGGTGCGGGACGAGGGAAGAGGTTAGTGCGAGCAGCGGGGACAACACCTCGCAGCACGGGGGCGGCTCGGGAAGGGACGTACGGGCGAGCTCGGCAGCGGGCTTGGTGGCAGGAGTCGACATCTCGGCAGGCAAGCAAGCAGACAGGTGGAGAGCGAGAGGGGAGCGCGCTGCTCTCGCCGGCGTCGACCCTTTTCCCAGGCCAGCACCGCGCTCTCGCCTCGTCGCACCTCTGGGAAGGCCTGCTCTGGCTTGTCTGTCTCGCACAGGTGCGCAAATGGCGCAGCAAGTCGAGCGGAGTCGCCCCATGCTGTAGTTGCTGCTGTGCCCTTCTCTCGTCTCGACCCCTTTCGCCTCGTCCTCGATCCCCACCTTGGACGCCGTCACTCCGCCGACCTCGGCCTGCCTCTCGTCCGCGCTCTGCTCCGGCTCTCGCTCCTGCTCCCCGCTTGCCTTCTCCGCTAGAAGCAGCTGATCGTGTGCTCGCAATGCCGCTCACCCTACGCCTCCTCACTCTCCAACCTACCGCACTCGCCGATGTTCCCGACCCCGACGACTCCGCCTTTGAGTCGGCCCTCGCACAAGAGGGCGCCGCGCTCCTCTCCCACGAAGCATGGACGGACCGCAAGGCGTGGCACGGCGGCGTCGTAGAGACCTTCACCCTCCCGCAGGGCTCGGTGACGTACGAGCCCGCGCAGCCGGCGGACGAGCAGGCGCTTCGCCTACAGGTGCGTCCCTACCAAGCCTCACATGCACTCCCGAGTCGAACGAACGAGCTGAGGAGCGGAGGACGCGGCGCATGCAGGCGAGCCCGGCGAGGAGGGCATCCTCTGGCACAAGCGCGTCTCGCGGTTCAAGTCGTCCGAGCACGGCGGCTACGACGTCTGGTGGGACGCCATCGGCGAGAACCACATTGCGCAGGAGGAGGAGTACGTCGACAACCTCGTCCAGGTTGTTGACGTCGGCAAGAACAACGGCAAGAAGGGTGCGTCGGCAGTTCTCCTTGTCCCTCGTGCGCGCGGGGCAGGCTGTGTTTGCTTGCGCCGGGCACCACTCATCGCTAGGCTCCCTGCTGACGCAGACGCTCCTCGCAGACTGCTACCTCAAGCTCTACAAGCTGCCTTTCGGCGCAACCGACCGGTCCTTCCTTTGCCATGTCGTCGTCATCTCTCCCAACTCCGCCTCGACCCAGCAGCCAAACGAGCAGGACGAGAAGTCCGCCTCGTCGAAGAAGCCCGCACCAGATTCGGCCGAGGACGGGGGCAACGGCGGCCCGCGCGAGTTCCTCGTCTTCTCCCTCCCGATCACGACGCCGACAGAGCTTAAGGAGGAGAAGAAGTACGTCCGCGGGATGACCACGATTGAGCGCATCCGCGAGCTCGACGGCGGCGAGATCGAGTGGACGTGCGCAAGTCTGAGCACGCCTGGCGGGAGTATCCCGGTCAAGCTGAGCGAGAGCAAGATGTGCGTCCCTTGTTCCCTCTTCCTCTTCTCGCCATCTCTGTACTGACGCTCACCATGTCGCAGGGCCAACTCGCTCGCCGACTCCGTCCCCTCGATCCTGACCTGGATGGCCAAGGCGCACCCGCCGGGCGCATCACACATCAAGACCGGGACCTACACGGCCGACACGCCCGCGAGCGCGCAGCGGCCCGCGAACGTGCGGCAGACGGCAGACGCGAACAACCCCGGCGGCGGGATGGGTCTAATGCCCGCGGGGAGGTTCACGCTCGATATGTTCCAGAAGGAGGTCCCGCTGCGGGACTACTGAACGTCGGACGGGTGAAGGGGAGCTAGGCGAAGGTCTCGATGGAGGGCGGAGCTGGAAGGAGTCTATGGTCGTGGGCGAGGGTGACGAAGAGGAGCCGAGGAGGGAGGTTGTCCTGTATCATCACGCACGCCCCCCTGTTTATTGCCGTAGCTTGCCCTTCTGCATATACCGTAATCGCCGTCCTGAAGCGCACGCCGTCCTAGCAGTCGAGTTGAGCGCTGCCATCGCCTCCGTCATTTCATGCGGACCTCTTCCCTCTCCCACTCCTCACCCGCTGTCGCTGTACGAGCTTCTACAAGGCAGAATGGGGATCTACATCCCTACGTCGAAGCGGGATCGCCTGCTCAAGTACCGCTATTCGTCCACCGACCTCTCTCTCACATCGGTGCGTCGGCTCGTTCCGGACGCGCTCCCTCACGCGGCCGCAGCTCGTGCAGGCCGCGGGAGGTGTCGCGTGACCTGCGATGAGGATGCCGAGGCGTGGCACAGTCTAACGCACCCGCTCGTCGCGTCCGCAGAAGTACATCCTCAACCCGTTCTGGAACCGGCTCGTCCTGCTGTTCCCCAGGAACATGGCGCCGAACGCCATCACCCTCCTCGTGAGCTTCCTGCGACTGGCCAGCCGCGCTACTCCCGCCTCGCGAAACTAACGCCGCCATCCCCCCCTCCCCCACCTGCAGGGCCTCTCCCTCATCTTCGTCAACTTCCTCTCGCTCCTGTACTACAACCCGACCATGTCGGTCGGCTACAAGCCCCTTCACGTCTCCAAGGGCGGGCTGTGGGACCCGCTCTTCCCGCCGACCGCGTCGCACACCTCGACCCTGCACTCGATCTTCACCTGGCTCACCGGCCACTTGACGGAGAAGACCGCCCAGGCCGCGCCGCGGTGGCTGTACTGGACGTTCGCTGCGGGCCTGTTCGCGTACCAGAGCCTGGACGCGATCGACGGGAAGCAGGCGAGGCGCACGGGGACGAGCGGGCCGGTTCGTTTCTCTCTTGCCTTGCGCAACGCCACAACAGGCATTGACGCGCGCAACAGCTCGGCGAATTGTTCGACCACGGCTGCGACGCGCTCAACACGACGCTCGGGTGCCTCCTCACGGCCTCGGCGCTCAACCTCGGCCTGTCGTGGTGGACCGTCGCGTCGCTCGTTGCGACCAACATGAACTTCTACCTCACAACCTGGGAGGAGTATCACACCGGGACACTCTTCCTCTCGGCGTTCAGCGGGCCTGTTGAGGGCATCCTCCTCGTCGTCGCCGTGTTCACCGTGACGGGCTTCAAGGGCCCCGAGTTCTGGGACACTGGCATCTTCACCGTCCTGGGCGTCGAGCCGTCGACGAACGCCCTCCTCTCCGCCCTCCCCTTCCACGTCAAGAACCTCCCCTTGAACGACTGCTTCCTCCTCTTCTCCTCCGTCGGCCTCTTTTTCAACATCGTCTCGGCGACGCACAACGTCTACCTCTCGCTCCCCGCCAAGTCGCGCAACCTCGCGTCGCTCGTCCGCCCCGTCACGCGGCTCACGCCCTGGGTCGTGCACACCGCCGCGATGGTCTCGTGGCTGCACGCGCGCGAGAGCTCCTCCTCCGCACGACGCTCTTCTTCCCCTTTGCGCTCTTCTGGGGCATCTCCTTCGCCCACCACGTGCGTCCCTCCCTCTCCTCTTTTACCGTACCTGACGCGTCCGTCACCCCTCAGGTCCAGCTCCTTATCCTCGCACACCTGACCAAGTCGCCCTTCCCCGCGGCCTGGAAGCACCCGCTCCTGATCCTCTCAGTCCTCGGCGCGGTCGACGCGCGCCTCGGCCTCGTGCAGACGTCGCACGAGCGCGTCAAGCACGTCGTCCTCGCGTGCCTCGCCGTCGCGGGCGTCGTCTACGGCCACTTTGTGTGGGAGGTCATCGGCGACATCTGCGCGTTCTACGACATCAAGTGCGTCGCCTCCCTCTGCTCTCCTCTTCCCGCACTAATCCCCCTGCGTGCGCAGCTGCCTCACGATCAAGCACAAGCCCGCCCCCGGGACGCCGGGCGCGCACCCCTCGCCCGCGGAGGTCGCGCGCAGGGCAAGGCGGACGAGCCGATCGAGGACGAGGGCGCGCCCGTCACGGAGGATGTTGATGCGACGGGCGTCAAGAAGCCGAGCCCGGACGGGCTGCTCAAGAGGGTCAAGTAGAGTTCGGGTGAGGCGAAATATAAGCGCGTGTTTTCGTTGTCCTGCTCTTCCCGCGAACCTGTGCGGCCTTCATAGCACGTCCGGCTCTCTGTGTCCCTCGCTGCCAACTTATCCAGGCAAACCGGGATCGGAAAGTGATACAGCCGCAACCATGGTCCTCCTCATGCCGACCCGCTCCCGCTGTCCGTCGCACTATCCACCCTTCTTCTCCCCCTCCCACCCGCCCGCACTCCGGCCTCTCGCTCCCGCCGCCCTCATACCTCCCGAGCCGCCTCCTCAGCCCCTCGACGACGTTGCGCATGCGGTCCCGCTCGCGCGCCCACATCGCACGCTCCTCCTCGTGCATCGTCAGCTCGTTGTAGTCGACCATACCGATCTCGGCTGTCGAGACGAGCTTGACGACGCGCCAGAGGCGGAGGATGGTGATCAGCGAGGCGAGCTCGCCGGCGATGCCCTGCGCGGTGTACCGGGGTCAGCGCCTTGTTCACTCACCGCTGTGAGCTCGTTAGAGGGGTACCGCAACAAGCACGCAGGGGGCGCGAAGACTCGACCCACCGACGCGCTTCCCCGCCCCTTCCCGAGCGAGAGTGAAAGGAAGAACGCACCTCGAGGACGATCTCGAGCACGAACGCGACGAGGATGACGAGCGAGTCGACGAGGTGCAGCCAGTGGTATCGCACTGAGGTGTAGTACGCGGGGCCGAATGCGGTGAGGTCGAGCGGGATCTCGAAGACGAAGGCGCCTGTGTGCGGCGGCGGGGCGGTCAGTCGGTCCTCGCCTTGTAAAGGCTCCACGCGGGTGTCGCGGTGCTTGAGGGGAGAAGGCCCGCACCCGTGATGACCAGGCTGGCGATGTCAAGCCAGTGCAGCCAGTGCGGCTCCTCCTCGTCGCATGTCCCGCGGCACTCGCACTCGGGGTCGCGCAGGATGAGCCAAGTGATCTGCACGAAGCAGAGGACAAAGTCGAGGACCGAGAAGGCGATGATGGCTGAACTAGTGAAGGTCAGCGGTGACGGGAAGAGCGGGAGGGAGAGGGCGCACTCCACTCGGTGCGCGGCGAGCTGAGGATGCGGCGCAGGAGGTAGCGGAAGTGCTGGAAGCCCGTCGGCGGCAATGCCTTCTCGCCTGCCTTCTCGTCGTCGTCGTCGTCTTCGTCGGACTCCGCGCTCGAAGACGGTGGCGTGACGGAGCGGCGAGGTTGCGCGCGTCGAGGAGCTGGACGAGCGGGAGGAGCAGCGGCGTTCAGCAGCGGATCCGCACCCATTGCAGCGTTGAGCAGGAAGAAAGGAGGGAGGCGAAGCGAGAGCCATTTTCGGGTGCGCCGAGGAGGACGAGAGACAGGAGGCGAGGAGGAAGGAGAGGAGCGCGAGGGGAGAAAGCGAGGAGGGCGCGTTGCGGATGCGCGCGCGGGAGGTTTCGCGAGTTGCGGCCTGGCAGGGACGCGGGCTCCAGCCAACGGGAGGGCGGCGCGGGCGCCTTTCTCCTCCCGCCCGTTTCCCTCTCGCCGTTTCCTCCCCCGCCCCACATTGCTCCGCCCGGGATGCAGCCCAACAATCTCTACGGCTTCTACCCGCAGACGCCGCACCAGCTCCCGACCCCGCACGCCCAGCAGCAGCAGCAGCAGCAGCAGCACCAGCAGCAGGGCCTCGTGGGGTACCCGCAGGCGTCCGGATCGCCCTACGGCCAGCAGCCCACCGGCCACGAGATCCACGTCGACGCGGGCAACCACCTCGGACCGCAGGCAGGGCCCTCTGGCCTCCAGGACCACGAGCTGCCAGAGCCGCTCGGCGCGGCGGGCGACGACGACGACTCGGGTATTCTCGACACCCCGGGCGGCGGCAAGAAGAAGGTGCGCTGCTCGTTGTACCCCTCCGTCGACGTACTCTGACCCTCCTGCGCGTCTCTTCCGTGTGAACAGGGCGGCCGTCCCGCGACAAGGTGTGGGAGCTGTTCGACGGTGAGCCTCGTTGTTTCTCTTCCGTCAACGCGTCTTTCGCCGCATGCGACCGCTTATTCGGTTCGTACACGCTTGCTGACTCTGCCGAACGCGCGACCGCATCCGCAGGAGACCGCGATGTCGCCAAGTGCTGCTTCTGCTCGTGGAAGACGGACCACCCGAAGGCCTTCCGGATGCGCGCGCACGCCCTCTCGTGCGACATGATCCCCAGGACCGCAAGGACGACCTCCTCCGCTTTCAGGAGCAGAAGGAGCAGCGCCAGCAGATCAAGAAGGAGACGGCCGACGCGCTCCTGGCGGCCGGCGGCGTGCCCCCGAAGAAGGCCAAGCGCGACCACGACGGCAATGCGGTCGCCATCCGGTGCGCCCCTTCTCCAGTCGGCCGCGGGTGAGGAGATCGCAGAGGAGGAGGGACGATGTATGCGCGGGGAGCGGAGATGGCGGAGGGCGGACTTGGTCGACCTTCGCTCCTTTCGCTGACCACCCGCTGTGCTCGACAGCCCCAAGATGCCGGCTCCTGCTCCTGTCCGCTCGCCCATCACCTGCCATGGTGCGCCTCTCGCGCTCTTCCCGCTCCCGACGCTCGAGCTGACCCGCCTCGCCCGCTCCCCCCGTTCACCTCCTCCTCCGCATGCTGGCCGTGCCTCGCATTGCCGCTATGCCCTTCCCTTCACTCTGAATCGCCGCCACACGCAGTCCTCGACTCCACGTCCGGCAAGCCCGCGCCCGAGATGCGCATCCGCCTCGATAGGCTCAACACGACGGGCTTCGTGCTCCAGGCGCAGGGGTGCGTCACGTTTCTGCTCCGCGGGAACATCACAGAGGCTGCTGCGGGCGAGAGAGGTGCGGGGGAGCGTACGGGCGCCGGCGGAAGAATGGCGGACGGGACTCGCGACTGGAGCTGACCACCCCCTCCTCCCCTTGCTTCACTCCGCTGCTCCTTCTCAACGCCCTATCCTCCTGTCCCTCCCGCGCAGCATGACGGACAACGACGGGCGCTGCAGCACGCTCCTCCCCGGCACGACCCGCCTCGAGGTCGGCATCTTCAAAATCACCTTCTTCACGAACGAGTACTTCACGAAGCGCGGCATCCTCTCGTTCTACCCCTTCGTCGAGGTGTGTTCCCGCTCGCTTGCTTGCTCGGTGAGAAGCGACTGACGTGTCGTGCCGAGCAGATCCCCTTCGAGGTCAAGTCGGCGGACGAGCACTACCAGTGCGTCTCCTTCGCACGTGCTCTTCCTCACGCCTGCTGACGCTCCTGACCCTCAGCATCCCGTGCCTCCTCTCGCCCTACTCGTACACCACCTACCGCGGCTCCTAGGCGACTCGCCTTTCGCCAGTCCGCTCCGCATACCCCTCGCTCGCCTGCCGTACTCCGTGTCGATACCCCGTTGTGCTGTTGCTCCCGCTGATGGTCTCCTGTTCCCACCTCTCCGTCTTTCTGTGCCAGGATGTAGACGAAAACGCGCTCGAGGTTGGAACGAGCGCCGCCTGTTCTGTGTCTATCGTCGCGCGGGCGAGCAGGCTGTGGCTAGTGGACTCTCGAGCGTCATGGCACAGCACCGATGAGGTTCACAGGGTGCAGCTACGGCACGGGTTCGAGGGCGAAGTTGCCCGACACCTTGGCGCTGAGGAACTCGCCGTACACGACGGGCTTGATGGCGGGCGGTGCGGCGGACGGACCATAGAGCTTCTCGCGCAGACGGAGGGCGGAAGAGAGAGGCTGCGGGAGGAAGGCAGATCAGGCTCGAGTAGACAGGAGACGAGCGAGCAGCGCACCTCGATCCGCGCCTCGTACGACGGCTCGAAGAAGAACGGGATCGAGACGCGGTACGCTTTCCCCGTGTGCACCACGCGGTGGAGCGTCGCGCGGTACAGCCCCGCGCTGTACACCTCGACCATCTCGCCGATGTTGACGACGAACGCGCCCGGGAGCGGGTCGGCGGCGATCCAGGTCCCGCGGACGCCGTTCTCGACGGTGGGGCCGGAGTCGGAGGCGAGGAAGACTCGAAGTGCGCCGGGAGTCGAGTCCGCGTGAAGGAGGGTGAAGTTGCCGTACTGTGCGAGTTGCGAAGGTCAGGTCCGGACGACTTGCGCTTGCCCCGCGAAAAGGTGCGCACGTCCTTGTGCGCGCCGCACGAGACGCCCTCTGCGTCCTCCGGCAGCGGCGGGTACCCAATCGTCCTGATGACCCAGAACGGGTCCTCCACCCAGCGCTTCATCCGCGCCCACTCGTCCGATTCGGATTCGCCGTCGACGTCGATCCCGAGCGCCATCGCCGTCGCCCCCATGAGCGCGTGCCCGAGGACGTGCATCTTGGCGATCCAGCGCTCGAGAACGGGGCGGAAGGACGCAGGTGCGGCGGGCCACTGGTTCGCGCCGTGCAGGAGTTTCGACGGGTCCTCCAGCGAGGGCGGGAGAGACTTGTAGGCGTCCCAGCCCTCTGTACGTCGTTCCAGTCAGCGTGTTGATGAGCGGGGCGAGGCGCGCCAATAGGCGCGGAGGGAGGCGAGGCGAGCGAGACGCACCGTGCCAGTCGCGCTTGTCCTGAGTGACGTTCTCGCCGATCTTCTGCCAGCCTGTGCGCCCCTTGTCAATCACATGGGCGTCAACGGAGCGGGAGAACGCACCTCGTGCACCGTCTCCCGGCTTGATCCGCAGCTGGGCCTTCTCCTCCTCCGGCCGTGTGAAGAACTCGCGCGCAACGTCAAGCGACTCGCGCATGTCGGCCTCGGAGACGACCGACTCGAAGCCGGTGCAGTAGAAGAAGCCGTACTCGAGGCAGGCAGAGTGCAGCTGAGCGGCGGTGGTGCGGCGTGCGACGGGGTCGGGAGTGGGGGAGAGGAAGGGGGAGAGGTCGATGATGGGGAGGGTGAGGGGCGCGGGCATGGCGAGAGAGTCTATCGCAGTAGGGCGGGAGAGTCTCAGCTCTGGAGAGCGTTGGAGGCGAGGACGCGGGTCGCGTTCGGCCGACGAGGGGAAGGTGCGGTTCGCTCCTCTCCCTCCGCCCACACCGCACTGCTCAGCCCAAGATTGCACAGCACTCTCACGCAGGGATGGACTCGACCGAGGCGAACCTCGTCACGCAGCTCACGAGCAAACTCACTCAGGTCCGCATCCTCATCAGCTCCCGCCCCCACCTCGACCCGTGCACCCCATCTCGCCCTACTGCAGGTGTGGAGAGGAAGGAACGCAATGCTGACGTGCTTTAAACCCTGCACACTTCCCCACGACTCGGCGCACCCGCTCACTCGCACCCCATCTCGCTCCCTCACTCGTCCCGCCTGACCGACCCTCCCTGTACTTCAACCAACCGCCTTTCCATCTGCACAGCTCCAGCACGAGAAGGACGCACTCGAGCAGGCGATTGAGGGACAGGCCGATGCCATCGCTCTCCGTCTTCGCCTCGCCCTTCTCGCCTCGGAGCAGCAGAGGCCCCAGTCCACCCACCACCGCTCTTCGCATCGGCACCGCCACCATAGCGGCGGCTCGTCCAAGCCCTCGCCGTCATCCTCCGTCTCGACCTCGGCATCCTACCTCCTCGTCCACCTCGTTTCCCTCCTCCCCCTCGACGCAGCTCTCGCCCGACCTCCCCGCGCCGGACCTCTCGCCCGACGTCGTGCAAGCCTTGCGCGAGAACGAGACCCTCCGCGTCCGGCTCGCCAACAGCGAGCGCGTCAACGCCTACTACCAGCGCGAGCTCGCCGAGCTGCGCCGCCGCTGCGGCATCTCGATCGACGAGCTCGAGGAGCTTGACCTGCAGCCTTCAGGCTCGGGCGCGCGTGCACGGACGTCGTCCCGCGGCGCTGCGGTGCAAGACTGGGCTGCGGCGCAGGCTACCAGCGGAGGCGCGGGGTCGGGCTCGGGGTCGATCCGCATCCCCGGCAGCGGAAACGGCGGCGGGGGCTCGTCCGTCTCGCCTCCCGGGCCAAGCGGCGCCGCGCGCCTCTCGAGCCTCGCTTTCCCCTTCTCGGGCGGCGCGAGTGCCAACAGCCGCTACACCTCTGCGGCGTCGGCGTCGTACGCCTCGAGCGTCAACACGACCGCGACGACGCCGTCTTCCTCCTTCCCGACGGCGCGCCCGCCCGCCCCGACGCCTGCGACAGCAGCCGCGTTCTCGCCCGCGTCGTTCGGCGCCGTCGGCCCCGGCGCCGCCGCCGCAGCGCGGCGCAACAGTCTCACGTCGCTCGTCGCGGCGCACTTTTCCCCTCCCGCAACCGCACCCGTGGGAGCGCCATTCCCGCCGCCCGAGACGGCAACAGCGACGGCAACGGGCGCGAGCTCGGCGACGTACACGGCGTCGGGGTCGTCGCCCGCTGCTGCGTCGTACCACGGGCAGATCGACCTCGACGACCTGCTGCACCTCGCGCCGCCCTCTGCTCCCTCCTCCGCCTACTCCTCCGTGGCCGCACTAGCCCCACCGCAAGCACCGCCCGACCACCAGCAGCAGCAGCAGGCGCAGAGCCCGGCGCAGGACCCCCTCGTCGCGGCAATCACGCGCTCGCTCGCCAAGCTCGCCGCAGCAGGGTGGGGCGCATCGCCCACCTCGGACGACGGCTCGGGCTCGGGCAGCGGGAGCACTGCCCCGGGCGAGGAGGGCGAGGACACGCCTGTGAGCGTCAGCCCGGGGAGCAGGGCGAGCTGGAGCGGCGCAGCGAGCGCGGGCGCGGGGGTGAGCCGCCGCGCGAGCGGACGCGGCAGGAGCGGGTAGCGCGTGTGGGCGGGCGCGCGCGGCAGAAGCAGGGAAGCGCGCGGGTGTAGGGCAAAGTCCTCTCTGACGTGTCCCGCGAAGTTGCGGGATGTCGTTGTATCTTTTGGTTGCACGCGCGAGCCCTATACTGTACTTCCTGGAGCAGAGAGAACGAGAGAACGGGTGCGCAAGCCTAGAGGGCAGCGCGCTTCAGACGGCCTGGCGCGGCTCACGGGTCAGTCCCTCCTTCTGCAGACGGAAGAAGAGAGGGGGGGCGTACGTGGCCCGAGATGAAGAACGTCTTGTCGATCGAGGCGTCGATCGGCGCGGCGGGCTGGCGCGAGTCGGCGGGGACCGACTCGGTCGAGGCGGTGAAGCCCGGGGTGCCCTGCTGCGTCGAGTTCGAGCTGTGCGAGTTCCTCCCATCAGCGCAGTCCCCGGGGGATAGAGAGGGAGGGTACGCACACGTCGATGTCGCCCTTGTCGGCCTGGCCGCTGATGAGGCGCTTCCACGCCTCGTTGCACTCGTGGATCACCTCGGTCGCGTACTTGCGGTTCTTCGCCTCGCCGCTGAACGCGAACTGGTTCTCTGGCTTCCCATCCGGGATCTGCGCGCCAAGAGCAAGCAGGAGCGTCAGTAGAGGCATTGGGGGAGGCTGGGGCGGTCCGAGGAGGCTGAGGGGGCGAAGGAAGCCCAAAGTCGCGCCACCCGACCTCCCAGCACGTCCCGCGGACCGCTCGTGCGACACAGAGCACCACACCGGTCCGTACGACACTGCTAGGCGCAGGGGAAGAGGTCCCGGGCGCCGGAAAGTCGACCGCCCCGCGCGCTTCTCGCGGATCGCCCACGTCCTCCAGCGCCCCGAAAACACGCAAACGAGCAGCGTACGTACCTTGTAAATGCGGAACCACTCGTTCTTTGTGCGTAAATTGAGCGTAGGGAGACGAGGAGAGGACGGGGAGGCGAGGAGGAGGTGATGAGGAGGCAAAGGGTCAGTTTTGGCCGCGAACCGCTCCCCTCGTCTCGCACGGCCGTCCAGAGTAACGAGAGAGACGCACGGTGGCCTGTAGATGTGACAGAGCAGCAGGGAAGAAGGCGGACAGGCGATGAGGGGAGTGGTCGAAGTTGAGAAGGTCAGTCGACGTTCTCGCACCGGCCGGCTTTGCGCCAGGCGCCTCGATCCTCGCAGATCTGCAGAGCGCCTCAATGATACTCAGGAAGCGAACAGGGACGCACGCGGACGAGGCCGGGCATGTGGCGCTCGACGTCCTCGATGTCGTTGAGCTTGGCGGCGAGCGGGTCGTTGACGTCGATGGCGAGGATCTTCCAGTCGGTCTCGCCCTCGTCGAGGAGGGCCATGACGCCGAGGACCTTGACCTGCTTGACCTGGCCGGTGTAGCCGATCGTCTCGCCAATCTCGCACACGTCGAGGGGGTCGTTGTCGCCGTTGGCCTTGGTCTCGGGGTGCTGCGCCGACGGGTCCTCCCACGTCTGCGGGAAGGCACTGTGGGCGCGTGCGTCAGCACGAGTTGACGCCAGAGTGCGAGGAGGAGAGGGCGGACCCGTAGTTCCAGATGTAGCCCTTGTGGGGGAAGCAGTTGCGGACAAAGCGGAGCTTGCCCTTCTTGGTGTCCTGGAGGATGGGGTTGAACTGGTTCTCCTTGGAGATCTCGAGCTTTGCGTTGCTCCAGCGCGGGATCTCGACAATCATGTTGAGGATGGTCTTGTCCTCGTTGGCGAAGAGGGGGACATCGTGGAAGGGCGAGACGACCTTGCCGTCCTTCTCGAGGAAGGCGCGGTACTCTGCGCGGGCGGGCGGACGAGGGGTGAGCGGGCGGGATCGGACGAGGGGTGCAAGCACGTCAACCTCGCACGGGGCGGGGAGGAGAGCGCATCGCCTGGGTCGTGGGCGGTTTCGATGGAGAGTAGAGTGTGAGCGCACCGAGGGTGTTTTGCGCGCCGATCTGGCCTGTGGGTGGGGAGCGCGGGCGAGGACGGGGAGGGGAGGGGGACGAGCGGGTGAGCGACGACGGGCAACGACGGAGAGCGAGGGAAGGGAGAGGTGAACGCACGGACAGAGTACTGCGAGGCCATGGTAGCGATACTGCGGGTGCGCGGGACTGCCTTCAGGACCGAAGCCACGGTGAACGAGTGGAGCCAACAGCTTGGGGCAACGGAGCAGCGTACCAGGACAGCAACCGAAACCCGCCTACAGGAGAGCTGCAGCGAGTAGGACCGCCACGTAGTGCTCACTGTAACGGAAGCAAGCATCTCTGTGCCGGCACTCCCCTCTGCGACGACGACCCCTCTCGAGCCCCCTCCGCGCGCTCCTCCGGGCGCGGGTCTCCCTCGCACAACCCCGCCGCTCGTCGCCTGCTCAGCGCGGCGGCTCTCCTCCTTGCAGCCATGGAGGCGCAGAAGACCAATCTCAACGTCAGGGATGCCCTCACGTGCGCCCCCCCGCTCCTCTCCGTTCTCCGCTTTCGCCGGCACTCACCCGCGACGCATCGCACCGCACCGCACCGCCCACAGCTACCTCGACCGCGTCAAGATGACCTTCAGCGATCAGACAGAGGGTACGCTCCACTCGGACTACCCTCCCACGCCCGCGGAACTGACTCGCCCTCTCTGCGCCCAGTCTACGACCGCTTCTTGACGTGCGGACAGCCGACCCCGCTCCCCGCTGCCGAACACCCGCTGATCTCGCAGACATGCGCGCAGCATCATGAAGGACTTCAAGTCGCAGGGCATCGACACCCCGGGCGTGATCGACCGCGTCCGTCCCCCATCCCCTTCCCTCCCCTCTCCTCCTCCGAGACTGACCTGCTCGTACATAGGTCTCGACCCTCTTCCGCGGCCACCCCGCTCTCATCCAGGGCTTCAACACCTTCCTCCCGCCCGGCTACCGCATCGAGTGCACCGTCGCGCCCAACTCGGCTGCCGGCGACGCCTCGGGCACCACCATCACCGTCACGACCCCGATGGGCATGACCACCCGCACGCAGCTCACGAACGAGCAAGCCGAGAAGCACGCCTCGGCGTCCTCTGCCGCCGCAGCTGCCACTGCCCCCGCGCCCGTCCCCGCCGCCGCGCAGCCGCAGCAGGATGTCAAGCCCCAGGAGCAGCTCCGCCAGACCCCGCGCCCGCCGGCCCCGCCGCGGCGGTGCAGCAGTCTCCTGCCGTCGCGACCACCCCGGGCGCGGCCTCGGTTCTCTCGAGCCAGATGGCGTCCGCCACGAGCGCGCCCGCCGCTGCCGCCGCCGCCCGCCGCTGCAGCCGCCGCAGCGGCGCGACGCCCGACGCGCAGGCGCAGGCGCAGCAGGCACAGGCCGCGGCGGCGCGCCCGCCGATGGAGTTCAACCACGCGATCAACTATGTCAACAAGATCAAGAACCGGTTCGCGCGTGAGCCCGAGACGTACAAGGCGTTCCTCGAGATCCTGCAGACGTACCAGAAGGAGGGGAGGGCGATCCAGGATGTGCGTAGACGTCCCTCGAGGCGCTCCTCCACTCGTTATCTCCGCTGACGTTTCTCGGTCGCCCGCGCAGGTCTATGCGCAGGTCACAACGCTCTTCCACACGGCGCCCGACCTCCTCGACGAGTTCAAGCAGTTCCTCCCCGACACTTCGGGCGAGGCGGGCGCCGCTGCAGCGCCCGCGCCCGCGCCTGCCCGCGGCGCTGCGGCGGGGAAGCGCGGCGCTCCGGGTGCGGCGGGCGCGAAGGAAGTGGGCGCGCCAGCCAAGCGCGCCAAGACGGGCGCCGCAGCAGCTGGCAAGGTCGACGCTGCAGGCCCGGGCAAGGGCAAGGGCAAGCGCAAGGCCGACGCCTCGCCTCTCGTAGGCGGCGCGCGCAAGGGCGCGAGCCCGGCCGACCACGCGCACGCGATGTACCACTCCGAGTCTCCCGACCCGCAGGCGTTCGGGCACGCGCAGCACCACGCGCAGGCGCAGGCGCAGGCCGCCGCGGCGTACTACTACGGCGGGGTGCCCCCTCCCGCGCAGGCGTACGGTGCAGGTGCGCCGATGGCGCCGGCGGGCCCTGCGCCCGTCTACGCGTACGAGCCGCCCGCGCCGCCTCCGCCTCCGCAGCCGCTCCTCGCGCCCAAGGCGGTCGCGTCTGCGCCGGACGTGGCGTTCTTCCAGCGCGTCAAGGCGCACTGCAAGGACCAGCAGACGTACCACGAGTTCCTCAAGCTCGTCAACCTCTACTCGCAAGACCTGATCGACCTCACGGCGCTCGTCGCCCGCGCGTGGCTCTTCCTCCACCAGGCGCCGCCCCTCTGGGCCGAGTTCCGCGACATGGTCGGCTGGACGCAGCCCGACCCCCAGGGGGCGGACGGCGTCCTCGGCGACCCGGGCAAGCGCGTCGAGCTCGATGCGCACGGCCGCCGCGTCGTCGAGAACGTCCCGCGCCTCGACGGTCCGCGCTGGCGCAAGGCCCGCGGCGACGCCGGCAAGGGCTGGGAGACATACGGTCCGAGCTACCGCCGCCTCCCTGCGAGCGAGATCAGCCTCAACTGCTCGGGCCGCGACGCGCTCTGCTGGGAGGTGCTCAATGACGAGTGGGGTGCGTTGCGCGCGCTCGCATCTCTCCAGAGGACGTGATGACTGACGAACGTGGATGTGCGCAGTCTCGCAGCCGTCATGGGCGTCCGACGAGGGCTTTGTGGCGCACCGCAAGAACCCGTACGAGGAGGCGCTGCACCGCTCCGAAGAGGAGCGCCACGAGTACGACTACTACATCGAGGCGAACCTGCGCACGATCGCGCTCCTCGAGCCGATCGCGACGCGGATCGCGCTCATGGAGCGCGCCGAGCGCGAGTCGTTCCGCCTCAAGGCGGGCCTCGGGAACCAGAGCAAGAGCATCTACCAGCGCGTCCTCAAGAAGGTCTATGGCAAGGAGCAGGGCTCGAGGTCATCCAGGCCCTTCACGAGAACCCCTGCGTCGCCGTCCCGATCGTCCTTGCGCGCCTCAAGCAGAAGGACGAGGAATGGAAGCGCGCGCTTCGCGAGTGGAACCGCACTTGGCGCGAATCGGTGCATTCTTCTGTCTGCGCTCTCTCTGGCGAGCGGGACTGACTCGTCTGTGCGCCTCTCCAGGACGCCAAGAACTTCATCAAGGCGCTTGACCACCAGGCGATCGCGATCAAGGCCAACGACAAGCGCTTCCTCAACACCAAGGCGCTCGTCTCGGAGATCGAGTCGCTCAAGCGCGAGCAGAACCAGCGCGCGTACGGCTCGCCGCTGCACCCCGCGCCGGCGCACCACCAGCTCGCGTTCGCCGTGCAGGACCGTGCTGCGTTCTTCGACGCCGTCAAGCTCCTCCTCTCGTTCATGGACCGCGCGTACACCGTCTCGTTCGCCGACAAGCCCAAGGTTGACGCCTTCCTGCACGAGTTCCTTGCGCTCGTCTTCGCCCTCCCGCCCGCCGAGCTAGCCGCCGAGACGAACTCGCTCGCGGACGACGGCGTCGGCGGTGCAGGTGGCGACGACGGCGCATCCAACGCCGACGGCGCGAGTGACGCCGGCGCGCCAATGGCGCGGCCGCCGTCCTCGACGAGGCCATCGAGGCGGCGCTCGCGGCCGGCGCGTCGGGATCGGGGAGCGCGGCGGGCCCGAGCAAGAAGGGCAAGAAGGGCGGCGACCTCCGCAAGAAGGCCCTCCGAAAGGCTGCGGGCCCGGGCGGCGACGCGGCCGGCGGTGGCGGGCCCGGGCGCGGGAGGAAGCGCACTGCCGCGGGCCCGTCCGCCACGGGCTCGGGTTCGGCGCCGAGCTCGCGCGCGGCGTCGCCTGCCCTCTCGGCCAGCGCGACGCCCGCTGGCGACGGCGACAGCGTCATGGCGGGAACGGGGACGGATCTTGGTGGCGGCTCGGCGCCGGCGCTGAGCCGCGAGGCGTCCCCCGCGAGCGTCGTCGAGGGCTCGGCGACGGCGACGCCTGCGCCTGCGCCGGCGCCCGCGCTGCAGGTCGACGAGGATTCGCTGCCCGAGGTGATTGTTCCGCTTGAGGGCAAGCCCGTCCGGGTTGACGAGCGCAGGACGTGGAACGTCTTCGCCAACTCGACGCTCTACTGCATGCTCCGCCTCTCCAGGTCCGGCCTCCTCCCCTTCCATCCTCGAGAAGGGTTGACTGACGCGGACGCACGCCCGCAGGTCCTCCACTCGCGCCTGAGCCAGCTGCGCAACTCGGCTGCAGTCCTCGCCGTCCCGCCGCCGATGGAACCGATCACGCCGACGCACGTCCCGACGCTATCGATGTCGCTCTCGTACGCGCCGCCGGGCAGCACCGGCTGGACCGACACGCCCGAGCACTACTACTACCGCGCCCTTGCCATCTGTGAGAAGCTCTTCGACGGCGACATCGACCAGGCGATGTTTGAGGATGGGATCCGCCGCATCATGGCGACGCAGGGCTACGTCCTGTTCACCGTCGACAAGATCCTGACCAGCATTCTCAAGCTCGTGCGTCTCCGCTCCTCGAGCTCCGGCTTGTCCGAGTCTGTACTGACCAGTCCTCCGCACGCTCGCAGTCGCTCACGGCCATCTCGGACGTCAAGACGAAGGAGCTGTTCTCGCTCCTGCGCGAGGACCGCGCGCACCCCGACCGCGGGACGGCGTCGCAGCAGATCGCGTACCGCACCGCGGCCGAGGCGACGCTCGCGGGCGACGAGAACCTGTACCGCGTCGAGTGGGCGCCGTCTCTCACCGCCGCCGACTCGCCCGACGGCCTCACGCCGCTGCAGGGCCGGCTCGCATTCCAGCTCATGGGCAAGGACGTCGTCGGGCCCGAGGACCTCGCCGTGGCGGAGCGCGCCTGGGCGGCGTACGTCGCTGCGTACGTCAAGCTCGACCGGACGCCCGGGCTCCCCGTCGAGCCCTCGGTGCCGTACCTCCCGCGCAACCTCCGGCAGCTGGGCATCCCGCCGCCGCCGCGCGAGCAGGCACCGGATGTCCGCCCCGCGCTCCCCGACGGCGTCGTCGTTGTCAGCGGGCTGCAGAGCAAGATCTGCCTCCGCAGCTACAAGCTCTTCTTCTGCGCCGAGAGCGAGGACCTCCTCTTCCGCCGCAGCGTGCAGCAGCGCGAGGCGGAGCCCGACGTCCGCGCGAAGAAGGCCCGCCGCGTCGAGCGCTGGCTCGAGACGCGCGCTAAGGAGCTGGAGGCGCGCGCGGGCGTGACCGAGGAGAAGAAGGCAGACGCAGAGGAGGCGAAGGTCGAGGGCGCCGAGGCGAAGAAGGCGGAGACACCCGCACCCGCGCCTGCATCTGAGGCCGCTGCGAAAGCGGAGGAGCCGGCGAAGGAGGCGGGCGAGGTGCAGGGGCAGGCGAACGCGGCGCCGCCCGCCGTCGTGGAGGAGAAGATGGACGTCGAGGCGTGAAGAGCGGGTCGCGCTTATCCTAGCCTTTCTCCGTGTACTCGCTCGCTGTGCTGTAACAGTCTGTCTCGCGTGCGAACGAGGCGAGGCGGGAGATGCAGAGGCTTGCGGGCGAGAAGCTACAACAACGAAGAGGGCGAGCGTACGCAAACACAACAAGGAGAAGCACAAACTGGAAGAGAGAATCTACCGCCGCGCGCCCTGCCACCCTGCGATCCCGAGCCCGCGCTCGCTTGGCCGCTCCTTCTCGCTCGACCTTGCCGACGTCGCGGGCGTCGACCTCCCCGACGAGTCCGGACTCGGCTCGTCCTCCTCGTCCTGCTCCGCCGCAGGGCCGTCCTGCAGTCTGTCCTCCATCTCGACGGTGGAGAGGACGCGGCCCGCCTCGCCCTTGCTTGGCTCGTACTCGATCGCGCGCCGCCCGCGCGTGATCAGGCTCTCGACGGTCGCCGCGAGCGCCGAGAACGTCGCGTCGCCCTCGAGGAGCTCCTGCCACGTCGGCTCGGGCCCGTCGTCGCCCTCTTCGGCACCCTCGCCGTCCGAGTCGGACCCGCCCGCATCGGACCCGCCGTCGCCCTCGTCGAGGAGGGAGACCTGCGCTCGGAGCGCGGCGAGCCCTGCACCTCCGACTGATTCGCGCATCCGCCGGCGGAGCTCGCGGATCTCGCGCGTGTGCTTGACCTTGAGGCGCTCGAGCGACGCGTTGATCGCCAGGAGGGAGGTGTTGCGGATCTCGAGGTCGGCGATCTGCGCTCGCTCGGTAGGTCAGCAAGGCTCGACTACGTGGATGAGTGCGCGTGACACACCTTGCGCGCGACGCGGGCCTCCTTCTCCGCCTCGTCCACCTCATGCCGCCCGTCCGCGCTTGCGCCGGAGGGCGGGCCTTCGCTCCCGCTCGAGACCCTTCCTACAGGCGCGGGCCCCTCTGCAGCGAGGTGCTCGAAGTCCATCTCCGCAAGCTGCGCAACCCTCGACCAGTCGACGCCCGCGAGCTTTGCGTGCCCGCCCGGCAGCGTTGGCGAGCCGACAGGCGAGCGCGCGCTGCTCCAGGTCGCGGGGGACGAGGGCGCGGCATGCTCGTCGTGCGAAAGGACGGACGAGCGCGATGAGTTTGAGGTGGTCGAATGCGAGCGGGCGTGCCACCGGCGGTTGGCGGGGTTGGAGGCGGTTGAAGGTGGGCGGGAGGGATGGGCGGAGGAGGCGGGAGGAGGAGCGGTCTTGGCGACGCGAGCGGAGGAGAAGGAAGAGTGTGTCGGCGAGCGGAGGATGCCGGGTGTAGGCGCTGCGTGAATGGGGAAAGACTGGAGGGAGGGCGAGCGGAGTGGAGGGGACTGAGGGAAGGACGTTGGCACGGGCGAGAGCAAAGGCGGCGCGCGGCGTTCGTCGCCTGCGATCGAGATCGGCGGCAGCAGACCGCCATCTGTCGATGCTGCCGACACGTTGCTCACGCCGCTATTGCGGCGTACGCTCGTCCCGCCTTTCCGCCCGACTGAGCCGTCGTAGTATGCATGCGGGGCGGGCGAGAGGCTCGCATGGAGCGGACCATGGTCGAAGGCGTGTGAGGGGAGGTTTGGCGTCGGGAGGGGGGAAGAGGCGACGGAGTTGGGTGAGGTTGAAAGGGGAGGGAGAGATGCGCCCGACTCGACGCTTGACGTGGTGCTCGTGCTCGCGCCGAGTGCGGACGACGCCCTTGCACTCGGCGAATGCAGGCGCCGCACCGAGACGGACGAGGGAAGGTAGCTGATGGGCGTGGCGGTGTTGGACGACGAGGCGGGCGAAGGGAACGGGTCGGTCTGCCCGCGGAGGAGCTTGGGCTCGGGCGTGTAGTCGCTCCTGACAACTCGTGCGGTCGTCCCCGCCCTCACCGCAACGGGCCTTGCCGCTGCAGCATCTGGCGAGCGCGCTCGGACGGGAGACGGCGCTCGTCCGGCCGAGGGCGCGTGCGGGCTGAGGGTGGCGCGCATGCCGCCCTGCACGCTCGTCGTCGGTGTTGCTCGTGCGCGTGCGAAGGGCGATCCTGTCCCGCTGGGCGTTGAGGGTGCGCTCGAGGTGAAGGCCCCACCTCGGACGGCGGAGGAGGAGGACGCGACCTGCACGCGCGCACGGGCGGGCTGCGAGGGCGTCCAGTTGCCTGCACCCGGCTGTGGCGAGACGTTGCTCAGGTCGACCTTTGCCCGGATCGGGCGCGTCCCTGCGAACGACGACGACGCCGTCGGAGACGAGAGGTTGGACGACGATCCGAGCACCTTGCGCCGCGCTTCTGGCGGGCGCGACACTGCAGGGGGCATCGTTAGCCCGAGAGCTGCACTGGGGAGAAGCAGGACTCGCTGGAGTGAGAGGAGAGCGATGAGGCCTGAGGCGGTGTTGAAGCTGAAGGAGCGCTCCTGCGCGCGCCTTTGCGTCCACCCGCAGGTACCCTCAGGAGGAAAGCAACCTGCCGCTGGCATTGGTACGAGAGCTTCACATGCGCGAAGCCGCGAGCCCCGCTTTCTCAGGTGAGAGTGCCACCCTCTCCTCATCCTCATCGCCGCCAAACTCCTCGGCTCCTCCTCCCTCCACCTGAACGCGCACAGAGAGCTCGAAAAGCGATGCAGTGCGTCCAGCAATACCCTATGTGCACCCCCGCCCTCCGCCGTCCTCAGCACGCTCACTCGGCATCCTCCTCAGCCTGCAGCGCCGCGAACGCCTGCGCCGCGACAACCGCGTCGCCGCCTTCTGCCGCCTTGGCTGCGACGTCGGCGAGGACCGCCTGCTGCTCAGCGGTGAGGCCAGCGAGGGAGGATTGATACAGCGTCGGGTTGGCGGATTGCAAGCCTGCGAGCGGAAGCACGCGGGTTAGTTCGAGGCTTGTTTCGCCGCGACAAAGTGGACGCCGAGAGACGCACCGGCGAGGAGGGTCGAGAAGCGCTGGTACGAGTCGAACTGGTCGAGCGGCGACGCCCACAGGATCTCGTCGCTCCACGCCGAATCGCCGTCGCCGAACGCGCCTGCCCGTGCGAGCCGGTTGGCCTGCGAACGTGGGAGCGGTCAGTCGGAGGAAGCCGGAACCAAACCGGGAGGGAGTACACACCTCTGACTGCGCGAGCTGATCCAGGTAGTCGGTCGTCCGGTCGCGCACGTCTGCCTCGTCGACTGCCCGCAAAGAGAGTCAGTGCTGCATCACGGACGAGCACCTCTCGCGAGAGAACGCACAGTCGCCATCGTCATCACCAAGGTCAAGGTCGTCCTCGTCCGACATTCCGTCATCGCTGACATCCTCCTCCTCGAGGTCGCGGTTCGCCTCCGCGACCTTGCGCTCGCCCAACGCGCGCGGGTACGTCTTGAACACCTCGAGCGCGCCCTGGACGAGCTGCGCCGCGTTGCCCGCGAGGGGCGAGCCGGCGCCGGCGCCATTGAGCCAGTCGAAGAGGGCGCAGATGGCCCAGAGGACGATCTTCTTGTCGTGCACGCGCGTGTACTTTGCGAGGTTCTTGAACCACTGCGCGAAGAACTGCTGCGTCCAGTCGTGCCGGTCGAGGATCGCGATCGCCTGCTGCGGGTTGTACGACACGGCGAGGATGACGAGCTCGAGCGCGTGCAGGAAGAGCGTCTTCGTCACCACAAAGTCGTCGTCGTCGTTCTTCGACAGTACGAAGGTCATGCACCGCTCGACGACGGGCGGGATCGCCTGCGGAGGTGAGCGTGTCAGTCTTGCGGAGGGGGGAGGGGGCAGAGCAACTGGGGCGCACCTCGTCGACCTGGCCGTGGAGGCGGAGGAGGAGCGTCTCGGCGAGCTTGCACGCGATGACGCGGTCCTCAGCGCCAAGCGCGCGGCTCGTCATGGCCATGTCGAAGATCTCGAGGACGTAGCGGCGGTAGTCGGTCGAGGTCGAGAGGTACTCGGCGCCGTAGTTGATGCAATTGTCGATGAAGCCCATCGTGTCGTGCAAGTAGTCGGACGCCTCCTGCATCAGGATCGTGTACGTCGCCTCGAAGCAGCCCCACATGGCCGGCGAGATCGACTGCTGGAAGAAGGTGAGCGAGTCGAGGATCTCGTACGTCTCGTCGAACAGTTCTGTAGAGCGCGTAAGGCGTCAGTGCACCCACGTTGGCGCGGTAAGAGGGGTGCACGCACCGACGACCGAGTTGCGGATCGAAGCCTCGAGGAGGGGCGCAACGCTCTTCTCAATCTCGGCGACGAGCTCCTTCTTGTCGCGAACGCTCGAGACGAGCTGCTCGATCGTCTTGAGCACGTTCATCATGACCATCGTCTTCTCGTCATCGAACAGGTCGTCGGCGCCCTCCTTCTCGCGCGCCTCGAGCGTCTCCTGCAGCAGCCGGCGGTACGACTCGACCTGCGGGCGTGCGCGGGCGTCAGCGTTCCTGCCTGTGACAGCTTACGAGCAGAAAAAGGCGCACGAGCGACTGCGAGAGCTCGACCGCGAAGGGCACGACCTCCTCCGAGAACTCGCCCACCATCGAGCGCGTCGTGTTCGTCAGGGCGTCGAGGTCGACCTCCGACGAGAGCTTGAGGAGCTCTGCATCCGGAACGATCAATACGAACCGTCAGCGCGACCCTCGGTGGAAGGAGTTGAGCGGCAGCAAGGGCGTCTGGACGCACCCTGCAGGATGCGCCCGAGGTTGGGCAGCATCCGCTCGCGGACCTTCTCGTACCGCACGAGCTCGGGGAGCGCGATCGCCGCCTGGATGCGGACGGGGAGGTCCGAGTCCGTGATGCAGTTCATCAGGCAGTTGAGCGTGTTCTCGAGCGCCTGTCCCGCACTTCCCGTCAGCGCTGCGCAAGGGGGAAGGGAGGCAGAAGAGGGGCGCACCTCCTGCGACTGCCACGTCATGTCGACGCTCTCGAACTTCTCGACGAGGTCGCACGCGCGGTAGCGCAGGAACCCGTGCGGCGACTTGAACTCGGGGACGACCTGCTGGATGAAGAACGCCTCGAGCATCGGCGCGAGCTTTTTCTGCGTGCGCGGCGCGCGCGGCGGGACGATTCGCGTGAGTAGAGGCGACTTGGAAGAGGGAGGGACGGGACGCACGCTCTTGACGGCGGTGGAGGAGAGGGCGCCGAGCATGCGGAGGGCGCCGTCCTTCTGCCGCGGGGTCGTCGTTGCGGGGTACCTGCAACGGCGCATCGTGTCAGGGAGTGCTGGGCACGGAGCGAAGCGGGCGCGCGCACTTCTCGACAACGGTCTGGATGAACTGGAGGAGGGGCATGAGGGTCGACTTGGCGCGGATCTCGACGAGGGCGGAGAGGAAGGAGAGCGAGGAGCTGGTCGGCGAGGCGTACGAATCGGCGATGAAGTCTGCGCGCGGTCGGAGTCAGTCACGCTCGAAGAGAGAGAGGGACGAGAGGAAAGCGCACCGCCGAAGGATTGCCGCGCGAACTCGCTAGGGTCGTCGGTGAAGAGTTCGAGCTCGTCCTCGGTGAGGCAGACGAGGGGGAAGATGAAGTGCTCGACGAGCGAGGGGATGTGCGGCTTGAGAAGGGTGAACATCGCCTTCGGGTTGATGCTGCGCGCGAGGTGCGAGATGAGCGGAGCACTCGCAGGGAAGTACGGGAAGGGCGCACCACTCCTCGAGGAAGCACAGCAGGTGGTACTTGCCCTTGCGCGGGAACCACTCGCCCTGCGCGACCATCTGCTCGACTGCGGCGAGGTACGCCTTGAGGATCTCGGGCGCGAACTGGCCGACGAAGCGGCCCGCAAAGTCGCCGTACTTCTCGACCATGTTCTTCGGCAGCTGCGTCGGGTTGCCGTACCGCGTGAAGAGCTTGTTGAGCGCCCAGCACGCCCACTTCTTGCTCTTTGCCCACGGGTGCCGCTCGCGGTTGTCGGGGTCTTCGGGGAGGAGCGCGGCGGGGAGGGGGTGCGAGACCACGGAGAGGAGGAGGGTGCCCCAGGGGATGAGCGAGTCGGGGGCCTGGTGGCCGGGGGTGAGGGTGTGGATGATGCTGTTCTTGTACGCCTTGAGGACGAGGCGGAGGAGGGTGCCCTGGGTGGCGAAGGCCGCAACGTCGGACGGTTGCGAGGCGAGGACCTTCTGGCCGAGCGGGAGAACGAGGGGGAGGAGGTGCGCAACGAGGTGCGCGACGGTGGTGCCGTCCTCGTCCTTGTGGGCGTACCGCATCGAGTTGAACACCTCCATCGTCGCCCTGAGCCCTGCCTCGACCTGCCCCTCATCGCCCGCAAGCATGACCTTGACCTCGTCAACGAGCGACGGCCACTGCTCCGGGAAGTCGCACTCAATTACCCGGCTCAGGGCCTCCCCAACCTGCTCCTTGACCTTGGCGCCGTCGGCGTCGGCGGCGAGGGCGGCATAGAGCGGGATAAGGTTGCTCTTGACGCTCTGGCGGTCGGACGCAGGGATGGCGACGAAGGTGGACGCCTTCTGCGCGGCTGCAACGGAGGCGGGGCTGGCGTAGATGCTAGGCTCGAGGGGCTGGCGCCAGCTGGACTTGACGCGGTTCTTCAAGTAGATAGCCGCAGCCAGGCGGACGACGGGCGACGAGGACGACGAGGGCGAGATGAGCTGAAGGAGGGTCGGGAGGAGGCCCTCGGCGTGCTCGAACTGATGCGTTCGCGGGGTCAGCACGCGTGTAGGGAGAGTAGGGAGGGGTGCGGACCTGTTTGAGCTCTAGCTCTGCTGCGATGCGGATGTTTGGATCTGTCAAGGTGGGGAGGAGGGGGCGGTGAGCTCGACGCGACGGCCGCAGCGAGGGAGGGCCTGAAGGGCGCACCCTGCTCGAACGAAGCGGTAAAGACGTGGTACAGGCGCGCAGCATCCATCTTGGGCGCACGCTGACGAGCAAGTCGCGGAACAAGCGCGGCCACTTTTCTGGCGGCGAAGGCCTCAGCGCCAAATCGCCCCGTCCCTCTGGAGGTTCAGCTCCACCTGGAAGTACCTACTGAAATGTACCCGGATTTGTCCAGCTGAACCGGCGGCAAAAGCAGCGAGACGAGGGGAGCGGGCCAACGGCGAGACAGGGGGACTCGCCCAACTCGCTCACCCACTCTTGTTGGCGCTGCGGGAGTTGACCAATCCGTCTGAAGAGCGCTAAGTCAGAGGCACTCGTAACTCACACGCCTTGCCCCGCCAACAGCTGTGTGGGTTTGTTCCCCCTCTGCGGGATCTGCGCGTTTGCCCCGCTCTTCCGCCCACGCTCGCCGCTTCTTCGCTCGGGAGGGACACTGCCGCTGCTCCATACACTCTAGTGCCTCTGTGAGACTACCTAGGCACGCGCCCTGTCGTCCGCAGCGACGCACGACTCGCCCCCACCCCGCACTCGCCCGTCCTCGACCCCGCGCACCTCTCCCGGCCGCACAACATCGCTGCGCGAGGCAGGCGCCTGTGTAACCTCATCGTAGGGCGACTCGACGGCACTCCACGTGAGCGGCGGATCCCTCGTCGCGACGTCGCCCAGCAGCCTAGCGCCGAGGACTTCATCGCCTCGAGCGGCGCCGCGGCACAGACACCTCGCCTGGGTTGTCTGCGCGTACGAGACGACGGCGAGGTTGGTGCTGCGCTGGTGCACGAACAGCCCAGCCTTCCGCACGACAAATCTGCTGACTCTCCTCCCATTGCACCCGCAGAATGACCCCGACGTCCTACCCGGCCATTGCGCCCGCCACCTCTGCACCGACTCCCATCGCACCTCGACCGCCGTCCACCACGACGCCGATGACCAGCGCAGCCGGCTCGAGCACCGCGGGCCCCACCCCGCCTGCCGCTGCGCCGCCGCCAAAGAAGAAGCGGCGCTCCAAGGTCGACTCGGCATGTCGCTTCTGCCGCCGCAGCCACATGCAGTGCTCGGGCGAGCGGCCCTGCGCGCGCTGCATCAAGCGCGAGATCGCCCACCTCTGCACCGACGAGCCCATCGCCGGGCTGGATCCCGCCCAGGCGCAGGCGCAGGCGGCTGCGCAGGCCGCGCAGCCTCCTCAGCCCGTGCAGCAACCCGCACCCGCACCACCACCCCCGCCGGCCGTCTCGGTAAGCCAGGATGGGGGCGTCGACCCGGGCGGGGCAGACATGCTCAACACGCTCGGGCTCGACATGGGGGACGCGCTCGGCAACGCGACGGCCGCTGCGGGGCATATGGGCGGCGGAGCGTTCGCGGGCATGCTGCAGGGGAACCTGTTCGGCCCGACGAATACGGCCGAGAGCTTCTACAATGCTGCGGCCACGCAGGCGAGCCAGCCGAGCATCTTCACACCCGACTTCAACCTTGCGATGGTGCGTCGCCTTCTTCCTCCCTCCGCTCGCAAAGCCTCACTGAGCTTCCCTTCGCAGCTTGACCTCGCGAACGATGGGCTGGGAGCTGGACTCGGGCTGGACATGACGGCGACAAGCGGAGAGGGCGAGTTCCACGGCTTGGGTCTGAGGTGCGTTGGCGCTCGACGTCTCCCTCCGTGCAGTGCTAACGTCCATTCCACCCGCAGCGAGTTCTTGCAATCGCTGAACGACCCACCGCTCTTCACACCCGATCAGCCGGTCGCGTCCACCTCGCAGCAGCAGCAGATCGGCGGCCTTCCGATCAACACCGACACGGGCCTCGCGGTACCTCCTGGGACGGCGGGCGCTGGCGAGGGGAAGGACAAGACGAAGAGCACGGGGCCGAGCGTGCCGGGGAGCCCGATTAACAAGTGCGTTTTGCTTCCTCTTCCGAGTGTGACGGCGCTGACAGCATCGTGCGCAGGACCGAACGCTTCCTCCTCACCGCCGCAGACCAGAAGGACGGCTCGCGCTCCGACCGTCTCGCGCGCGTCATCCACGCCAAGTTCGAGGCGGGCCTCCTCCGGCCGTACAACCACGTCGCGGGGTACACGCGGCTGATGAAGTACATGGCGGACAACATGACTGCGAGCTCGCGACAGCGGACGCTGCACACGCTGAGCGAGTTCCGGCCGACGTTCCGCGCCATCGCGTCTGGCCTGACGGACCTCGACCTCGTCTTCATCGAGGAGGCGTTCGAGCGCCTCCTCCTCGACTACGACCGCGTCTTTTCGTCCATGGGCATCCCCAGCTGTCTTTGGCGACGCACGGGCGAGATCTACAAGGGCAACAAGGAGTTTGCGGCGCTGGGTGCGTCGACGTCTCCCCCTCCTTCTTCCGCTCGTCAATAGCGCTAACTGACAGTATGTCCCTCGTGCGCAGTCGGCGTGCCCATCGAGCACCTGCAGGGCGGCAAGCTCGCCATCTATGAGCTCATGGCTGAGGAGAGCGCTGTCAACTACTGGGAAAAGTACGGCAACGTGCGTCTTCTCCCCTCCGTCCCTCTCCTCCTCCTCTCGCTCACCTCTCCTCGCGCGCAGATTGCCTTCGACAGCGGGCAGAAGGCGGTCCTCACCTCCTGCGTGCTCATCAACCAGTCGATCCTCTCGCGCAAGCGCCGCAAGGCTGGCGCCGACAAGGGCAAGATCGCCGAGGAGGCCATGGTCAGCGCGTGCTTCTCGTTCGTGAGTCGCGCATCCTGCGTTCGCTTGCTTGCGGCTGTCGTCGCGCAGCCGTGCAGGCGTTGTGGCTGAGCTGACCTGATCTTCCGTCTGCGCAGACGATCCGCCGCGACAGCTACGGTATCCCCTCCCTCATCGTCGGCAACTTCATCCGCCTGTAGCCCCTCCGCCTCCCCGCCCTCCCTTTCACTCGTTCGTCGGTCGTCCTCGTCACCCCGTTCCCGCCTTCCCGGCGCTGCAGTCTACCTTCTCCGGTGTTGTACGGTGTACCAGCGCTTTGTAGTCGTCACGCAATCTGATCTCGTGCTCGTTCAGCTCTCGGGCGGAGAGCGAGACCGGGGATGCGGACTTGCGAAGGTCAAGCGAGCGTGCGCGCTCCTCGCAGCGTGCAGCCCTGCTCTCCTCAAGCCCCGCACGCACTTCACAGGACACACGACGGCCACAGCGTGCGCCAGTAGGTCGCCGAAGAAGCAGCGCGGGAACGACAGGCTCACGAACCGGGCGGGGGACGGTGAACTCGGTCGATTCTTCAGCGCCGGGGGGTGCGCCCTTCGTAGGGGCGCGGCGCGGTGAACTAGGATTAGCTACAAGGGGGGAGGGGAGAAGACGAAGAGGGAGGAGGTAGGGTTCGCGAAGAGGGGAGGGGAAGTTCAAGCGAAGTGGGTTCGGCGGCGGCAGCGTCGATCCGCTTACGACACCTGTAGGTGCCCGACCGCGAGCGTCACGTTGTTGATGAGCCTGCGGGAAGAGCGGGGGGTCAGCCCTGCTCGAGTGGGAGCGAAGGGGAAGGGATGGGACGTACGTGACTGCGGAGCGCGGCGCGAACGAGGAAGGGTAATGTCAGCGCCATTCCGACGTTGCCATCGAGAGAGGGAGCGGAGCTCACGGTTATACGGCGTCAAATAAGGCGCTGAGTCAACGAGCGAGATGAAGGCAGTGTTGACGACCTGCGGCTCGCCCGGGAAGACGGTGCCGTTCGGGACGTTCGCCCACGCCGAGTTGTTGCTGACGTTGTAGATCGGCGCGTAGGTGACGTTGAGCTGGCTGATAAACGCGAGGAACTTGGGCTCGCCGGCAACGGACTCAGTCTTGTAAAGGCCGTCGTAGCCGACGGTCTTGTTGAGCGGCTCCCACTCGAAGTGGATCGCGGCCGCCGCCCTCGGTCAAGGTGTAGTTCGAGTTGATGCCCGGGCGACCGTCGAGCGCGTACGGCTGGTTGGTGACGCTGAGGGAGAAGCAGGGTCAGCCGGGCGCGAAGTTGAGAAGGTCGAGACCCCACGCACTTGAGGAGCGGGAAGCGGGTGAACTCGATGCGAGGGTTGTTGGGCGGGCACGACTTGATGTACTGCAAGCGCGAAGAGGCGTCAGCAAAACGCGAAGGAGGCGAGCCTTAAGTGAAAAGGGGCGCACCGGCGAGAGGAGGGTCCACGCGTACGACTGCGGGAGACCCGTGGTGAACCACTCAGGCATGGCCGGGAGACCCTGCATCTGGCGGAAGATGACCTGCTGGCGCGCCTCGGTAGTGATCGACTGGAGGAGGATCTGCGCGGCAGGCTTCGAGTCGAGCTGGCCGAGGAACCCGTAGACGCCGGCCTCGCCCCAGCGGGTGAGGAGCTGGGAGAAGACGATGAACTCCTTGACGGAGTTGTACGGGTACTGGTAGATGCACTGCTTGGCAGCGCGGTCGACGCCAAGGATGTTGGTAAGGGCGACAGCGTGGCCAATCTCCTGGGCCGCCATCTGCTCGAGGAGGTGACGGTCGTCGGCGTTGAGACCCGCCGCCTCGAACTCCTCGGTCGAGAAGCGCGCGAGCGCGTTGTAGAAGAGGTCGAGCTCGATCAGCTCCTGGTTGAGCGCGAGGTTGAGCGACTGGAAGTCTGCGGGCAGCGAGGAACCGTCTGTCAGCGGGAGGCGGCGAACGGCAAGGACGAGCAACGCACCGAAGTTTGACTCGACGGTGTAGGTCGGCTTGTAGATGAGCTGACCGCCGGCGGGCATGCCCGGCCAGGCCATGGTGGTGTTGGTGCCGTTCTTGGTCGGGTTGCCTGCGGGACGACGAGGAGGATCTCAGTTCCGGCACAGTCGCGGCGGCTGAACTCGCCGCTGGGCAAGAACTCAAACAGCACGCACCAAGAATGATGTGGGCGTTCGGGTACGGCTCAGTGCCGTTCGTGTAGGTGACGTTCCACCCAGAGGCGTTCACCCCGAAGGGAATCGACTCGACGGTCGCGTTGAGGGGGGAGACCGTTGCCAGCCTGGCGGCGGAAGAGGGGGGAGGCGGACGAGGAGCCCGCGAGCGCAGCAGCGGCGGCAAGCGACGTGAAGAGGACCATGGCGGTGTCGACGAGCTGTGCAGCGGAGTGAAGAGCAAGAAGGAGAAGAGCGAGAGTGAGCCTTCGGCAACCACACCCTCCGACGTCAAGATGCGCCCTCCTCGCGCTTTGATAAACGTGCTTGATCGCGTCGCGAGCGACGCCGGAGGCGTCCTCGGAGATCGTGCAGAATCCTGACCGTCACCGTCTTCGCACCAAGGGGAGCGATCGTGCGAGCTGAGCAGGAGCTTGCCGTCATGGAAGCAGGAGCGACATCCCGATGGAGCTTCGGCCGGCCGGCATGAGCCTGTTTCTTCGGCAGGAGCTCGTGCCCTTGCATGGCCTGAAGAGGCATGGGGGCTGCGCCGAAGGAACGCGAGAAGGTGGTCATGTCCGAAGGGCGAGATGACGATGTTGTCCTCCTCCGCTCCACCGCGCCTCGCGCATCCACAGCGTCGAGCTCGTGCTCTGAGGGTCCGCGATGGAGCAGACAGTCACGGCAGTCGCAGAGCGCATCCTCGCGCGCTTCCGTGAGTGCGTCCTGCCTCGCCGCAGCTTCATCAGTATCTCCTCGCTGATGACACCGATCCCGGTTCGCTTGCCTCGTCGGCGCTTGTTCCGACTCGGGCAGAACCCCGAAGGAACAGAGGCTCCTGGTCGGCATCGCTGGGTGCGCAGCTGGCAGCGGCTCGCGCCTCCTCGTCCCGCTTCTTCTCGTTATAAGCACTTGCCTGATCAAGCCCGCGCCCTCGCTTGCAGTGTCCCCGGCTCTGGCAAATCCACACTCGCCTACCCGCTCGTAGACCGCCTCAATGTGCTGCTAGGCGTCGCGGTTAAGGAGCTCAGCGAGGTCGACCTCGAGGACGTCGTCGCCGCGCCAGGCAAGGCGCACCCGCAGGATGAAGTCGCGGTAGCCGTCGGGCTCGACGGCTGGCACTTTCCGCGCGAGGCGCTCGATCGCTTTCCCGTGCGTCCCATCTCTTCGGTACGAGGCTGCAACTGACCCCTCCCATCCTGCAGGACCCGACTGAAGCGCGCCGCCGCCGCGGCGCGGCATTCACATTCGACGCCGAGGCATACGTTTCGTTTGTGCGGTCGCTGCGCACTAAGCCGCACCTCCCCGCCGTCCCGTACCCGACCTTCTCGCACGCACTGAAGGACCCGCAACCCTCGCCCTCGCCCATCCTTCCCTCGCACCGCATCATCGTCATCGAAGGACTGTACTGTCTACTCGACGTCAAGCCATGGTCGGAGGCGGCAAGGACCCTTGACGAACGCATCTGGGTGGATGTTGAGCGGGAGGTCGCGCGGGAGAGGCTGGTCAAGCGACACCTACACACAGGCGTAGAGAGCGAGGTCGGGGCGGCAGAGCAGCGAGGTGCGCCTCCCTTCTTTCTCGTGTCCGGGCGAAGCTGATATCCGCTGCGCGCAGTTGACGGGTCCGACATGCTGAACGGAGATTTCATCCGGGAGCACCTGTTCGAGCCGACGCTGCGGGTCGGCAGCCTCGACGACCCTCTCTTTGCTGCTTCCGTCGCGTAGATAGTCTGTACTCATCCGCACCATGCGTTCCCAAGAGGAGACGACTGCACGCCGCGTTCACGCGCATCTGGGGGGGAAGCGTCGCAACTCGGTCTCTCGCAAGTTTCCCCTCCTTCGAGCTGTTTGAATCCGTCTAGTACCCTTGCACTTGCTTGGATCGAGCTTCGCCTGCTTCACTGCGGAGACTGTGGGTATGAACCTCAGCCCCGACGAGGAGCGCGCAAGTTGTCTTCACCCTCCGCACGTCTCGCGCGTTCCTCCGCTGAGCGCAACGCAGACTACCCGGCAAGCTGCTCTCACGCCTCTCTGCGTGCCTCCAGCGCCTTCCGCGCAGTCCTCGCTCTTTCGCTCGCGTTCCCCACCTCACCATGCCGGCCGCACTCGCACCCTCCGCCGCAATCCTCAAGGTCCGCGAGCTCCTCGGGAGCGATCCCACCGAGGGCCAGTCGGCCACAGGCGGTGCGCGAAGCTCTTGTGGCGCCTCTCACCTTCATCGCCCCGCTGACCCCCACTGGACCGCAGGCTGGGACCAGGCGTGGAAGGCGAGCGCAACGCCATGGGACGCGGGAGACGTGCAGCCTGCGTTTAGGGAGCTACTGGACGAGCGGTGGGAGGACGTGGGCGTCCCGCTCGACAGCCTCAGGGATGGGAAGGCGCTCGTCGCGGGGTGCGGGAGGGTGCGTCTGCCCCTTCGCCTTTCCTTCGAGATGCTACTGACACGACTAGCTCGCGCAGGGCTGCGATGCAGCTTTCATCGCCGCGCACGGCGTCGCAACGCTCGGGATCGACCTCTCCCCGACAGCCGTACAAGTCGCGCGTGACCACCTCGCCGCGCAGCCGAACGCGCCGCAGAACATCACCTTGTGCGCACACTCCCTTCCCTCCATCCTTCCGCGCTAACTCGCTCGATCCGCATGCAGCGAGCAAGCCGACTTCTTCGCCTTCCCCCTCCCGGACGGCAAGCCCTTCGCGCTCGCGTTCGATTATACCTTCTTCTGCGCACTCCCGCCGTCTTGGCATGGGAAGTGGGGGGCGCGGTACGGCGAGGTGGTCAGGCCTGGAGGGTTGCTCATCTGTCTGGCGTTCCCGCTCGGTACGTCGCGTTTCATGCTCGCTCCCTGCTCGTGCACATGTTCTGAACACCGCTGAATCGGAGCCTGCGTGTATGTCCGCAGACGGCGACAGGGAGGGCGGTCCGCCGTACTCCGTCTCGGAGGAGGCCTACGACGCCGCACTAAGCGAGAACTTCGAGTGCGCCCGACTTCCCCTCGCTTCCCTTCCGCTTCCTCGTCTACGTGGTCCCGACTAACGCTCCTTTGGCGATGCACAGGAAAATCTACTCGCGGCACCCGGACAAGATGGCCGAAGGGCGGGAGCATGGGCGCGACAAGGTGCTTGTGTACAGGCGCCGGTAGAAGCGCTCCATTGACGGATCGACTCAGACTGCACGCAAATGCACTGAGAGAGCGAGGAGCGTGCCGGCGAGTTGTAGGGACAGGAGCGCCGGGACAGAGGGACACGCATGTCAACATTTCTTGCCCATCCTACCGCTTCATCCGACGCATTCCGACAGCCGGCGACTCCTAGTACACCGCTCAGACCGTCACAAACACCCTGTACACCTCCGCGCCCTCCGCAAGCGCCTCACCCTCTCCCTCCTCACCCTCCGGCGCTCCCGCCGGCCGCACCACGAACTCGACCGTGCTGAGCCCCTGCGCGGCGTGAGCGCGTACCGCGCGCTCCCCGCCGGCGGCACGACCGCCAGGTCGCCGCCCGCGGGCGGGAGCTCGGCGACCTCCTCGAGCGTAACGAGCGCGGCGGGGCGCGCGCGGGCAGTCACGCGCGGGGGCGCGTCCCCGACGGCGAGGTTGCCGTTCGCGGGTGCTTTGCCCTTCCCCACTGCTGCGTCGGACGCGGCGAAGAAGGGCGCGAACTCGACGCGTTCGGTGCCGGCTGGGAGGGCGAGCGCGTGCTGCCGCACCGAGGCGTTGTCGAGCGTAAAAGCCGCGCCGCTGGGAGTGCAGCGCACCTCGATGCGCGACACGAGCGGCGGGGTCGACGCGGTGGGCAGGCGCGCAACGAGCCGCGGGTGGAAGGTCGGGATGTCGCTGCCGGAGAGGGCGCGGCCGTTCGTCGGCAGGACGGGTGACGCCGAGCCGTTGAGCGCGGCGGCGAGCGAGGGCGACCCGAGGCCGCCGAGTCCAGCGGCGGAGGGGAAGGGCGAGTTGAGCAGTGCGGCGGAGGCGGACGCGAGGCCGAGGAGAGGGTTGTCCGGGAGGGAGGGGAGCGCGCCCGTGTTGGGCAGTGCGAGGTTCGCAGCGAGCGCGGGCGAGCCGCCAGGAAGGGCGTACGGGTCGCCGATCGGGATGTCCTCGACCTTGGGCTGCACGCCCGCAAACGGCTGCGCGGCAGGCGCGACTGAGCCGTGGCGGCTCATCTCGTCCTCGGATGCGTCCTCATCCTCGTACCCGCCCGTCTCGGATGCGCCGCCGCCCTCCTCGCCGGGGAAGGCCGAGCTCTGCCGCCGGCTGCGAGGCGCGCTCGGTGCGGCGGAGACGCTGATGTCCGGCTCGGGCGCCGCTTCGACCCGCCTTTGCGGGAGGGCACATACTCGGGCGGCTCCTCCTGCATCAGATCGCCAAAGTGCTTCTGCGAAATGGGGAAGGAAGGCAAGGTGAGCGGGGCTTTGCTGCGGGGAGAGCGGCGCGGCGCACCTTGAGCACCATGGCGTCCTTCCAGATCCTGCTCGAGTCCTCGTTGTAGAACATGGCGTTCTCGAAGATGGTCATGACGTCCTGATAGAACGGCTCGACGGTCTTGTAGTGGCCCTTCTGCACGCGCGCGCGGACGGTCTCGAACGCCATCGGCTCGACGATGAGCTGGTAGTAGTCCGGCCAGAGGTTCCGGTCTGGCAGGACCTGGAAGTTCTCGGCGTAGTTGCGGCCGCTGCGAGGTGAGGGAGGCGTCTCAGTCGCGCTGGGAAGCGAGAGGCGCGCCAGAAAGCTCACTTGGCGTCCTCCAGCTCGGTCAGCTCGTCGAGCTTCTGCCCCAGCCACGGCCTGAGCACCGCCGCCTTCCCGCCCATGCCTCCTGCGCCGCCGCCGCCGCCGCCGCCCGTCTCGCGCACGCGCTGCCGCGATGGCGGGGGCGCCTCGTCGTGCTCGTCGTGCTCCTCCGGCGGGGGCGCCTCGCCCGTCATCACCGCGTACGTGTCCTTGAGCAGTTTCTGCGCCAGCGGTACGGGCGTATCAGTGATGCGGCGGGGGGAAGACAAGGGGCGTGAAAACGCACATGCTGTTTCTTCGCGTCGAGGAAGATCTGCGATCCGGGCGCGTTGTACCGCTTGGCGTTGACGTAGATCTGGTTGATGTCGGTGCGGACGTCGGCGAGGCATGAGTACTGGACTGCGAGCGCGAGAAGAGCGTGAGTCCGGGTTGCGGCACGGGGACGAAGGGGGGCGCGCACGGCTGTCGAGCTTGGCCTTGACCTCGGTGAACGAGATGGGCTTCTTGATCATCTTGTAGTAGTCGGGGTAGTCCTGCCGGCTTGGCAACTCGGAGAAGGCGTAGTACAGCGGGCGGCCGGGGCTGTCGCGACGGGGTGGAGGTCAGCACCCGCCAGACTCGTGTATGCCCCCCGCACGCGCATCAATCCAGCACTGATGGGAGCAGGAGCGACCGGCCAACAGCTCGAGACGCTCCACCGCCGTCGTGCGGAGGAGGAGGGGAAGGGCGCTGCCGACTCACTCGTTCGGGTCCACCTGCGCGAGCATCCGCTCGTACAGCTGCATGCCGAGCTGCCTGACGCGCTCAAACCCTCGGCATCCGTCGCCGGGATCGTCGCCGGGTTGGGCGAGCCCGCGCGGCCGCCATGCCGCGTCGAGGGCCCGCCGAGCTGTGCACCGCAAGGCGAGGGGAGGGACGCGCGTCAGTTCTGCTCGTGCGAGGGTCTGCGCAGGGGAGATGCGCGTGTTTGCCCGTGGAAAGCGCGCGTGTTGCGGGCGGTGCAGCGCGTCTCCATCTCCGCAGGTCGCGCTCCCTCTCCCGCCCGCGCCTCGCCCCGTAGAGCAGCGTGCATGCTCATGCTATCCCTCAGAAAGCGCATCGATAGCCCTGCAGCGACGGGAACGCACCTCGACGCCCAGTGTTTCCTCTTCCTCGGCTCTGCGATGATGAGGGACGGGTCGACCAGTCCTGGGCCGCTTCTTGCGCCCCTGCGGCGGCGGTGAACCGGCGTACTCGGACATCTGGGACGCGCACAAGCAGCGGGAGAGGCGGGGTGCGGAGCGAGATGCGGAAGGTCAACAGAGCGGGGCTAAGCCGGAGTAAGCGGCGGGGGGTAAGGCAATTGTATTGACGTGAAGGCAGGCTTGCAGACCTGACGCTTTCTCCAGGTGCATCACACGACAGTGCGGGAGAAACGTCTTACAGGCGGGTGCTACGATAGCAAGAGGGAGTGTAGGGTATCCAAGGAGGAGGGAAGGGGTGAACCAAGAACGACGGCGGCGCGTCGCGCGAAAACGCCGCGCCGGGAAAGGGGGGAACAGCCGAAGAAAAGGAAGTGGACAGCGTGTAGAGAGAGTAGGGGTATGTGAGGGAGGCGGGCGAAGTGAGAACGACGGGTGCGGCCGCACGAGGCGAAGGAGCGGAGGGCGGGCTCAGAGGATGACACAGCCGCAGCATCCGGCTGAGCTCTCCTCCTCCTGCTTGAACTGCGCCGGTTGTGCTGCTGCCGCACCGGGGCGACCCGCTGCCTGCTCCTGCACGACGAGGAAAGAAAGCATGTGAGCGGGGGGAGCGGAGAGCGAGTGCGAGCGAGGCGCACCTTGTTGTACTTCCGGATCTCCCGGACGAGGTCGTAGAACGCCTCGTCGACGTTCAGCCGCTGCTTCGCCGACGTCTCGATGAACCGGCAGCCGAAGTGCTTCGCGAGCTCGCGGCCCTCGTGCGTCCCGACCTGGCGCTCGTACTCGAGGTCCGCCTTGTTCGCGACGACGATCACCGGGAAGTAGTCCTTGTCCTTGACGCCTGAGAGTGCATGCGCGTTAGCCCGAGCCCGACGAACGGAGGAGTGCAGAGAACGCACGGAGGATCTGCTGGTGGAAGGTGCCGATCTCGTCGAACGAGTTGCGCGACGTGATCGAGTACACGAGGAGGAAGCCCTCGCCCGTCCGCATGTACTGCTCGCGCATGGCCCTATTGCGCCGTCTGGTCAACACCGCATGCTGAAAGGGAGGAGGGGGAACGCACGAGTACTCCTCCTGCCCCGCCGTGTCCAGCACGTCCAGCAGCGCGACCTCCTCATCAATCATGCACTGCTTGCGGTACGAGTCCCTGCGCGGAGCGTCAGGTCAGCAACACGAACGTCTGAGGATAGCCGCTCTCCGCCTTCACAATGCGAAAGCGGAGATCCGGCGCGAGAGGGTGCAAGCGTACTCCTGCGCAACATGAGAAGAAGCAGGGTCAGCTAGAGCTCCTACGGGGAAATTGCTCGCCTGCGCCGCCATCGCTCGACCCCCTCCGCTCGGCCAGCAAGCGGCCCTCTCGCCGCAGCGCCCCTCCCGCGCAAGCTGCGTGCGTGCGGCCTGAACGGCCTGCCCGCGCCAATTGCACCCCGGCACATGCGCAGGCGAGTGCAGAAAGAGGGAAGCGGAACCGCGACGGACAATAGTGGGGTCGTACCTGCGGAGAGGGACGAGTAGCGGGTCAGCGCGGGCCCGGAAAGAGCGGGACGGGCGGGAGAGGGGACACACTCGTCGACGAAGTGGCTCTGGATGAACTGGATGGTGAGGGCACTCTTGCCGACTCCACCACCGCCGACGACGACCAGCTTGTACTCGCGGAGGAACTGGGCCTGAGGAGCGGTGCGGAAGGGTCAGTACACTGCTCTATGCGGTGCTGGTAGCCCAGAGAGGCGCCAGCCGCGGCAGACGAGGCGGTGCGGGCGGGCGGGCGAGTGCATTCAGACGGGGGTGGGTGTTGTCGAGGAGAGCGGGGTGGCGGGCAGCGCGCGGGACGGACCTTGGACATGGTGGGGCGGGCGGGCTGGCTGTGCTGAGAAGGGAGGAGGGCGTGCGGGACCCGGTCGAGCAGCGGGAGACAGCGGCGCAGAGCAAGGGAGCGCGCGGGAGGACGACGCGGCGAGCGGGAGGGGGCGCGGCCCTCGACCCCAGCTCTCCCTCTTTCGGAAGGCGTGCTGCTTGCTTGGGCGTCTTCTCGCCCCGCGGGCCCACCACGCTCGCCCGCTTCCGCTGTCGCTCCCGCTCCTCCTCCTCCTCCTCCTCCTCTAGATCTGTCCCGCTTGGTCCCCCTGCCTCGCAGCTTCCTGTTTTTCCTGCTTGCTCTGCCTCTTCTTAACACAACGACAAACGGCTGAACCCTGCTTGCACAAGCTCGACAAGGCCGACGCGCGAGAAGGTGAGCATGGCGCCCTTTGTCCTTCCTCGGCGCGCAGGAGCAGCGCAAGCCGTCGCGCTCGCACGACGGCGACGCTACACCGGCGTCTCTGGCGCCGTGCTCGCGTTCTGCGGACGAGGGTGGCGAGCGCGGCGTGTCAACAGATGCGGTGGTGAAGCGGTGCGGAGGAACGTACCGACTCCTGCACCTGATCCTTCTCGCGCTGCCCTCCGTGCTCGTCCGCCGCCCCGACCTTCTGCTGATCGCGGACTGTGTCAGTGCCCGACAAGGTCGAGGAACCACAACGCAGCGCACCTGCTGCTGCTTCGTTGCCTCGACAGGCGTCTTCTCCCCTCCCTCCTCGACGCGCGTCTTCTCCCTCCACCTCGCCAAGTCCGCCCTCGCCTCCTCGTCCGAGCGCACGTAGTGCCGCTGCATCAGGTCGAGCTGGATGGCGATGACCTTCTGGAACGCGCGGAGGATGCGCAGCTTGCGCTTCGACGAGAGCTCGTCCCGCGGGATGCTCATGACGATCGTGGTCACGACGTCCTGGATCCACGCGAGTGTGAGGGTGACTGCGCACCGGGGGGTCAGCCGGGGCGTGCAAGGGGGAGGGAACGGGCGCGCACGCTGCTGCAGGTCGACGATGAGCGGGTCTTTGTTCAGGCGGTGCTTGAACGCGGGCCTGCCCGTGTGCATCTCGCCGACCTTGTCGAGGTACTCCCAGAACTCCGTCGAGGCAAAGTCGCCCGTCATGATGCGCGCGCACCACATCGTGAGGAACTTCTTCCGGAGCTTCATTTGCGGGTGGTCGAGCGTGAGATCCTCCATCGTCTTGACGAGGTCGCCCCTGCGCGACAAGGATCGTAAGCTTCTTAAGCGGGAGCGGCAAGGGTACATGAGACGGCGCTGAGCGAGAGGGAGGGAAAGGGAACGGGCGGCTAGAGGAGAGGACGCACTCGAAGCCCTCCTCGCGGGCAAGGAAAACGCCTTTCGTGTTGGTGTAGTGGAAGAGGTGGTCGTACACGCCGTCGACGATCTGCAGGGGAGATGGTCAGCTCAAGGCCGCGCACATGCGTGAGAGACGACCGTCGCAACGTGGGAGGGTCGCGAGGAGGGACGGTCCGCCATGCAGGTGAGGACAGACGGGTACGCACATCCATCGTCACGGGGAGGATCAGCGGCGCAGCGGCATGCAACGTGTCCTCGTCCTCCTTGGTGAACTCGATGAAGTCGCGGTCGTAAGCGACGCGATAGCCCAGGTCGCTGTTCAGGCGGTCGCGGTCGATCTCCTTGGGCTGTTCGAGTGACATAGCTGAGTGGCGGAGTAGCGGAACAGAGCAAGAAGCAAGAGGCGGAAGCAGACGGCGCGAGAGGAGGTGAGCGTCCGGAAGGCAGGCGGTGGGAGACGAAGCAAAGAGGCTCGGGCACGGTCGTCGTACGCAGACTCGAGGGTGCGCATCCTGGCGAGCAACTGCACCAAGCGGAAGCGTGAGAAGCGTGAGGAGGACAAGGGCGGACGACTCGCTGGACTTGCGAAGGTCAAAGCGGCGGGGCGGCGCGACAGGTCCCGGTCCTCCTCCTCATCTGCGCGCGTCAAGGCGGGTCTTACAAACAGCTCTTAGCGCGTCTCAAACACGCTTGTCCATGCGCTTGATGGACGCGCAGCCCGATTTCACGGCCAAGTCGGATCTGCTCGACGTCATCCCGATGCAGACCGGTCGGCGCGTTGGAGGAAAGTCACCTGCAAGTCACTTCGCTCTTTCTCCCTCAACCACCACGCACTCGTCAGCATGTCCGCCCTCACCCAGTCCGCCGTCCCGCAGTCCGCGTCCGCCCCCGCTGGCGAGACCGGCCCCGTCGCGCCGCAGGTCAATAACGCGCCGCTCGCGCCTCACACCACCTCTGTCCCGCCCGAGCAGGGCGTTGCTGGTGGCGCGCAGGGTGCTACCCCTGCGCCGGTCGACCCTGCGGTCGTCAAGCAGCACGAGAAGGCGCACAAGCAGTGCGTCGCTCCTCAGGAACCTCCCGCCAGTCGCGCCTCCTTACCAGCTTCGCGCCCGCAGGCTGGAGAAGACGCTGCACAAGGAGGAGAAGCAGGAGGAGAAGCAGGTCAAGCACGCCCTCAAGGCGACGCAGGCGCAGGCCAAGGCGGAGAAGAAGGCGACCAAGGCGCGTCGAGCGTGTCGCTATGTTGCGGCGTCGTCGCCCTAAATGCTGACCCTCCTCTGGTATAGGCCGAGGCTAAGGCGCGCAAGCACCTCGACAAGCTGACGAGCAAGGAGAGCAAGTACGCCAAGGGCCTCGCGCGGGCGCAACAGAAGCACGACAAGGTCATCGCCGATCTCAACAAGGCGAAGCAGGACCTCGAGATCAAGACGAGCGAGCACCAGCGCCTCGTCCAGGAGCGCCAGCCCAAGCAGGCTGCTCTCGAGAACGTACAGCACGCCAAGGCGGACCACGACGTGCGCCTCGCTTCCCTTGTCGGTTCATCTTCGTCGCAGTTCACTGACGACTCGCTTCTTCCTCCCCGCAGGCCGCCCGCCAGGCTCGTCTCTCTGCCGACGGTACAGCGCCCGTCGCTGCGCGCTAGCCGTCGCGACTTCGCTGCCCCGGACCCCTCCTTCCATACCTCGCACCTGCCCCGAGTACCCTTAGTTTCTTCCGCCGCTCCGCCTTAATATCTTGAGCGTTGTAGTCACTCTCTGTACCCTCGCAATGCCGTCGTTCTTGCTTCTCGCGCACCCCGAAACTGATGAGACACCCGCAGCTCGCGGTCGAGAGGGGAACGACCCGCTCGCCCAAACTTGACCTCGCTGTTCCCTCCCGTCCGCCTCGCTTGCAGCCTCGAGCAACGCGTGCTCCGCATCGACAGAGCTTGCAGGCGACCCGCGCGCGCAGACAGGCCGCAAGCAGCGTCCGCGGCTCTTACTGCGCACCCCGACCCGCCCCCTCCAGCCCCTCCGCTTCGCAGGCTCTCGACGAACGCCGTTCCCCTCTTCTCTTCTGCCAGATCGCGGGACTACGTCGCACCGTCTCCTTCGCGCCTGCGATGTCGTCCTACTTCAACAAGACGTGCCCGGCCGAGAACACCGCCCTCGTCGACCAGGCGAGCTTCTGGGACGGACGCTGGTGCGTCCTCCGCCGCCCTCGCGCAGCATTCTCTCGCTAACCGTCCTCCTCTCCATGCAACAGGGACGCTCACGAGATTGGATGGGTCATTGCCGGCGTGACGGCGGCCGTCTCGACGGTCATTACGCTGTGGACGATGTGGCTGCACGCACGGAACTACTACAAGCCCAAAGAGCAGCGGCAGATCCTCCGCATCCTGCTCATGCCCGCCGTCTACGCCAGTGCGTCCCCACTCTCTCGCCGCGAACAGACGCGACGGACGCAGCTGACATTCGTTCGCCCCGCGCAGTCGTCTCCTTCTTCTCCTACCGCTACTTCCAGAGCTACACGTACTACAGCGTATCGGTGGTCGCGTACGAGTCGCTCGTCGTGCGGCCCGGCACCCTCGCTTCTCTCCTCTCGCGCGACTAACCGGGTTCGTCTCGCGAACGCAGCTCGCCGCCTTCCTCATGCTCCTCCTCCAGTACATCGGCGACTCGACGGACGCGCAGCGCAGGGTGCTGAGGGATAAGGAGAAGCGCACCATCCCCTTCCCCTTCTGCTGCATCCGCTTCCGGCCGTCCAAGCCTTGTACGTGCTCCCTTCCTCCCTCGAGCGGGTGTGACTGACCTCGGTACATTCACAGACTTCCTATACGGCCTCAAGTGGTCGGTGCTGCAGTGTGCGTTCCCCTCTCGCTCGCGACAACCCAGCTTCACTGACCTTCCCTCTCTTCGCAGACTCGCTCCTCCGCCCGCTCATCTCGATCATCGAGATCATCTGCCAAGCGTTCGACGTGCTGTGCCCGACGCAGTACGGCGTGTACTACGCTGGTGCGTCCGCTCGCTGCGCCGTGCTCTCCTCTCGCTGACTTCCTCTCCCCGTTCCCTCCCCTCGCCTCTCACCCCGCCCAACTCGTTCATGTCGTAGAGGTCTACCTCGACGCCGTCGACTTCGTCTCCATCTCGGTCGCCCTGTACGGGCTGATCGTCTTCTACTCGCTCGTCAAGGAGCGCCTCGCCGGAAAGAAGCCGCTCGCTAAGTTCCTGTCGATCAAGATCGTCGTCATGCTCCTGTTCTACCAGTTCGTCCCTCCTCCTTGCTCATGGTGGACGATGCTGAATCTCCGCGCCCGCCTCGCAGGAGCTTCGTCTTCTCCGTCCTCCAGAGCCACGGCGTGATCAAGGCTACCGAGGTGCGCTTCCTCCTACCCGCCCGCGTTTCCACGCTTGCTGACGTTCCTCGACGCGCAGTACTGGACGTCGACCAACGTCGCTGACGGCCTGTCCGCCCTCTGCGTCTGCTGCGAGGTGCGCCCTCCCGCTGCCTCGCTGCGACAACTGCGCGGTTGGTTAACAAGCTCCTCCACTTCGCTCCGCCGCAGATGGTCATCATGTCGGGCGTCTTTGCCTGGGCCTTCTCCTACCGGGAGTACAAGGATGCGCGCCCTGACGGAGCGAAGCATACTTCCGTCTTCTGGGCGATCCTCGACTCGCTCAACTACTGTGCGCTCTCTCTCCCACTCCTCCCGTCCGCGATATTGACGCCCCAGTCCCTGCAGCCGACTTCCTCCGCGAAGGCTGGGGCGGCTTCGTCTTCCTCTTCGACTTTGCCCGCCGCAAGCCCGGCACGCATGCAGGCAAGCGCTCGCGCAAGCTCCTCGCGGAGAAGGGCTTCGCGTCGGAGCAGCCGCGCGTCCCGTCGCCGCAGTACGGGCTCAACTTCGACGCGGCGTTCCGCGGCGTCGAGAGCGGCGAGCTCGCCCGCGCTCACCGCGAGCGAGTTCGGCGGCGACGGCGCACAGGCCTACGGCGCGTACGAACACAAGCCGCAGAGCGCATACGGGCACGGGACGGCGGAGCGGAGGCGGTCGACCTCGGGCGAGCAGGATACGTCGTACCCGCTCGGCCACGCATTCTCGGGTGCGGAAGGCGGCGCAGCATCCTACGCACAGGTCGCGGCAGGCCGTTCGAGGGAGAGTGAGGATCATCGCGCGTACGAGATGGGGTACCCGCCCGCGCCGTACCCGCCGCGCGGCTGAACGTACTGCCCTCTGTAGAGGCGATTCTTCCCTAGAGCGTCCTCGTCCGCCTCGCGCCTTCCCGCCATTGTAGCTCTAGTGCATCACGATACCCATGCTACCCCGTCGAGCCAAGGAAGCTGCTTCGAGATCAGTTGAGAAGGTCGCTCCCTTCCCTTTCCTCGCTCGCCAGCGCGTGGACCTGGAACCCTGAGCGGAGATGCATGCGACGGCGTCTATGGTACTACAAGCAAAGAACTGAACGGAGAGTGTGTTGCGTGTGTGAGCAGGGGTAAGGCGGCCTGTCTACGCCGAGGGGTTGGCGTCCTTCGCTGCAGCCGTCGCGTCGGCGAGCTGCGCGTCCGTCTTGGCGTAATACTTGTTGAAGAGGTCGTTTTGGCACCTGCGAAGAGCGTCAGCATGACCTCGCGAAACAGGGAAAGAGTGACCTCGCGAAAGAGGAAAGAGGGAAAGAACTCAGCGCACCAGACGAGCTTGTTGAACGCGGTGATGACCGCAGTCTTCGTCGCGACGTCGGCGGTCTCCTCCGGGAGACCCATGACCGCCTTGACGACGACATCGACGACCCATCCGAGGAGGAGAGCCACTGAGAGCGGTGCGAGGCAGGTTAATCGGGGTGTTGGAGCGTGGAGGGGAGGGGGGCGTACTCGGCTGGAGGTCGACGACGAGCGGGTCCTTGTTGGCGCGGTGCTTGAAGGCAGCGAGGCCGGTGTGCATCGCGGCAACCTGCACGTGCGAGAGAGGTCAGTGAAGGCGAAGGGTAGCGAGCGAAGGGCGAGACGCACCTTGTCGAAGTACTGCCACGTCGAGTGCGCCTCAAAGTCGCTCGTGAACATCTTGCCGACGTACGACGAGAGAATCTTCTTGCGGTAGCTGCGGGCACGTGCAGAAGCGTTAGTCGGCGCTTGTGAGGGCGAGACAGGGTACGCACGCGATCTGGGGGTCGTCGAGGTTGAGGTCCTAAGCGTCTCGGCGTGCTTGCCCTCGAAGCCGACGTTGTTCTTCAGGAAGGAGGACGCCGTGTAGTCGAACTGTGAAAGCGGAGCGGAGGAGAGGGAGGTGGAATTCGCGTCAGCTCATGGCCGGACCGTCCCCGACGCCGAGGAGGGAGGGGCGAACGCACGCGGAACAGCTGCTCGTACACGCCGTCGACGGTCGGCTTGATGAGGGGCGAGATGATGGGCGCGACGGAGTTAAGGACCTTGCCGTCCGCCTCGGTGAAGCGGAGGAAGTCGCGCGCAAAGGTGACGCGCTGCTCGAGGTCCTCGCGGATGAGGTCGCGGTCGTAGTGCTTGAACTGCCAGCGGTGGGAGAGGTCAGCGCATCCCGGCCGACTCTGCCGCAGCGGATCCGGAGGAGGGGGCGCAGGAGAACGCACCTGGTGCGCGGGGGCGGGAGCGTCGGACTGGACGGTGACGGCCATGGTGTGCGAGGCAGGAGTCGGAGCGGCGCACGATGCGGAAGTGAGGGAGAGAAAGGAGAGAGAAGCTCACTGCGTCCGGCGCGGAGGCGAGGGCATGCAGCTCTCCGAGCTTCGCCACGGTGCTCGTCCGAGTCCGCCCGCCCAATGGCAGCGACGGCCTTCCACCACACGCGCTCGCGAGAGCGACCTCCGGAGCGGACAAGACGAGTGGGCGTTTCCCGCTCGTCTGCGAGGTGTTCAGAGACAGGCGGGGAGAGCGCGGGGAAGGTCAATCGCAAGAGATAGAGCGGCGATACACTCAAAGTCCTCTCGACAAGCCGTGGAACCCGAAGTAAACGGTCAATTAAGGAAGGGGCAGGCAGCGCAAGAACGCCGCCGCGAGCGGGAGCTCTCTCGAAGAGTCGCTCGGCGCGGCAGACCACCCGGCTGCGCGCGGTGTACAGTCGTGGGATGCATTGCGAGGAAGGGGTATGTTCAGGAGGGATGCGAAGGGGAGTTGGGCCACTCAGGCCTTGACCACGGCGGAGCGTTGCGCGGGGGGCGAGGACGGCGGCGGGTACGAGCAGAACGCGTCGGCGATGTACGAGACGCTCCACGTGCCTTCCTGCGCCGTGAAGATCGAGTACTGATGCTCCTTGATGCCACTGCGGAGCGGGGAGGGCGGAGGGCGGGTCAGCAGAGGCTGGGAAGCGGCAGGAGTAGAATGGGAGCGCACGTGACGGTGTGCGTCTCGAGCACCGTTCGGTCCTTGCTCCGGTCTTGCGGCGCGCGGCGAGTACGTGAACGTGAACGAGAACGGCGGCGTGCCGGTGAACGAGAAGACGATCTCGGTCTGCTCGCCCTCGCGGATGTCGACAACGTACGAGTCGCCCGTGTGCACGCGCGCAGCCGGGATCGGGTGGACTTGCTTAACGCTGCGGGTCGGAGTAGCCCGTCAGTCATGCTCGGGCGACAGTGGAAGGAGCACGAGAAGAGCGAGAGACGGAAAGGGGGCGCACATGTCGACCTGGTTCGAGCGGCACTGGTCCTCGCCATGCCCGACCGAGACAATCCTGAACGTGCCCGGCGCGGCCGCGAGGCGTTGGAATTTGCCGCTGGTGAGCGGCACGGCGTGCTGCTTCCCGTCGAACTCGTACTTGACCGTGAACGGCGGCGCGCCCTGGACGATGAATTCGAGCGCGTCGCCGACGCAGTGGTCCACCTGCGGCGAGACGGGCGTAATCGTCGCGATCTCGGCGACGGGGACCGTCACGGACGTCTTGAGCGCGCCAGCAGGCGCAGGTGCCGCCGAAGCGGGGTCGATGAGCGTCGCGGCCGTGCGCGTCCTTGACCCGCCGGACGAGGATGCTGTGGCGCGCGGCCGTGTTCAGGCCGTACGGCAGCGTGACGGGCCAGTCGTGCGTCTGGATGGCGGGGATCGTGTAGCGCTTCGACGCGCGGTGCCCGTCCTCGCGCACCTCGAGCTCGACCTCGAACGGCGCCTGCCCCTCGAGGCGCAGGACGAGGTCGTCCGCCCCGCGAGGCGAGCTTGTCGTGGACGCAGAAGCCGTGCTTGGCGCCGTGCGCGAAGCCCGCGCTCGGGAGCGCCCAGACGTCCTGCTCGATGCGGACGACGCCGTCCTTGCCGCCCTGCGGCGCCTCCAGGCCCGCCGGGTCCGCATTCGTGTAGAGCGAGTCGCCGACGCCCGTGAAGGTGTAGGTGTGGTGCCCGGGCGAGGCGGTGAAGAGCGTAAGGTCGGCACGCGACTGGATCGCCTGAAGGTGGTGCGAGCGCGTCTCGCCGTGGTGCGAGCCTTTCTGCAGCGTGTACGACGCCTTGAACGGAGCCTTGCCTGCGGACGCAGGCATCGTACATCAGGTAACGAGCTGCGAGAGAAGGGGAAGAGGACGCACCTTCGAAGAGCACCGGCACAGAGTCGACCGCGTTGGCGCACACGCCTTTCCTGACGACGCTGCCATTCCGCGCAACCTTGCCCGCCTTCTCGTCGACCCTGAGCGTCGGCCTCGGGAGCGTCTTGACGCTCCACTCCGTCTCGGCGACGTCGCCGGGGCAGAACTGGTCGCGCACGCTCAAAGGCGGTACGTCCCTTCGCTCGGGCGCCGAATGCTGATCTCGCCGTTGGCGTCCTTGGTCGTGAAGCGCGAGGGCGCGGGGTGCTCCCCGTTGCGCGCGGCGGCGTCTGGTACGTGATCGTCCAGGGCTGCGAGCGCGGGGGAACATGAGCGTCAGCGCGCGCACGAAGAGAGAAAGGTGAAGAGCACGCACGCCCTCGCCGGTAAGACGCAGCGGAATCTTGACCGTGTCGTCGTCGCGGAGCGTGACGGCGCGCGAGCCCTCTGCGCCGTGGAAGCGTGCGGTCGGCTTCGTGCGGCGCACCTCGACGTTGAGGTCGCTACCGGTGAGCGGGCGCTTGCAGCCGTTGGCGTCGCGGACACTCTCTGCGGGTGCGGGAGGGAGCGAGTTAGCGGGCGAGAAAGGGAAAAAGGAGGAGTAGGCGCACCGAGCGACAGCGCGAACTGCCCGCCCTGCTGCGCGATGTTCTTCGGGATGTCGACTTCGAGCGTGTACGGCGAGTGCGCGACGCCGTTGATCGCCTGCGCGGGCTGGCCGACGACCGAGTACTCGATGTCCCACGGCGCCGTGCCCTGCGGATGGGTGGCAAGCGGGGTGAGCGGCGCCCCTCAGGAACGGGAAGAGCGAGAGGGACACACCTGCAGGTCGATTTCGACCTGGACCGTCTCGCCCTCGCAGCTGTGCACCGTCTTGCCCTCCTTGGCGTTCCGCCACCTCGCGTCGCCCAGGACCGCGACCTTCTGCCTGTGCCCGTACGCCTTGCCCGCAGGGAGGTCGACGACGCCGCTGTAGAACGCGTCGTCGACGCGCGTGAAGCGGTACTCCCACTCGCCCGGCCCGGGCGGCTCGAGGCGGAGCTCGTCGCGCGAGTGCTGCACGCGGCGCTGCTTGTGCACGGTGCGCCCGCCGGCGCCGAGCTTGGTGATGCTGTAGTGCACGACGAACGGCGGTGCGCCCGTCAGGTGCAGAGGCGATCGCGCCGGTCTCGGCGTTGCAGACGTCGAGGATCGGGGAGAAGGTCGTCGAGAGGGTCGGGACGGGCTGGATGACGAGCGTGCACTGCGCGCGAAAGAGTCGGTCAGACGGACTCCTCGCAAAAGGAGCGGAGCACGCACGGTATTGGGCACGAGTACCGCGCCACCGCAGTACTTGCTTTTGACGCCGACGATCTCGTACGTCCCCGCCTGGTCGACCTCGACCTCGGCACGCGCGGTCTGCGTCTTGACGAGCCTCGTCCATCCCTTGCTCTTACCGCCCTCCTCCGCGGGTACGAACCGGACCTGTACGTCGAACGCGCCGTCGCCAGCGCGGAGGTCGTCCTCGACGCCCTGGAGGCGCAGCTGCAGGCGCTTCTTCCCGCCCACGAGGAGGTGCACGTCCTCGCCCTTTGCGCACTCGCCGACGAACGCGACCTCCGGCGCGCGGTGCACGACGACCGACCGGCTCGGGACCGTCCCGGGGAGGAGGTGCGGCGGCGTGCTCGCGCGCGAGAGGTCGTACACGACCTCGTTGCCGTACGCATCGACGACCGCGTCGAGGTAGTACGTCGTGCGGCCCGCCTGCGCGAGCGAGACGTTCATCGGGACGGGGACGATGTCCATCCCTGCGGACAATTCCGCGGCACCAACGATGCCCTCGAGGGTCTCGTCACGGCGGGCGCCGCGCTCGGGGTCACCCGCGCGCGAGTGCCACCGCACCGCGAGGCTCGACGCCGCTGACGGCAAGGCCGAGCGGCCAGCTCTCGGGGAGACCGGCGTTCGGGACGAGGCAGCGGTGGTCCTCCTGCGACTGGACGGGCGTCGACGCGAGGTCGAAGCCTGCGCTCGGGCAGCGTACGATCCGCGTCTCCTCGAACGCGAGCGCGACGGTCCCCTCCGCTGCAGCAGCGGCGGGCGAGGCGGGCGCGGCGGCGCGCTTCCGCCGGATGCGGACGGCGTGTCCATCTTTGTCGAGGATCGAGTCGAGGCGGACAGAGCCGACAGCCGAGATAGGCAGGTAGTACAGCGACTCGGACGGCGCGAGGCCGAACGGGTCGCTGGCGTCGGGAGCGGCAGCTCCTCCTGCCGCGTCGGACGGGAGGCGGTGTCGCAGCGCCTGCTGCTGCTGCGAGCCCTGGGATGCAGGCACGAGCGCCCACTCGGATGCGAGCGCGAGCTCGTCGTCCGTGTTGGACTGGGTGCTCGAGTCGCCGCGGTTGCGGTGGTGCGAGGGGTGCGCGTGGCGAACGAGGGACGAGGCGGAGACGGTGTACTGGTGGGAAGTCGGAGGGTCGTCGAAGGAGGTGAGGGTGTAGGTGAGCTTCGAGGGGACGGTGTTGTTGAAGATGAGCGGGACGAGCGTTGGATCGGACTTGCTCGACGAGCGCGAGGTATGCCGGCAGTAGATGGTCGAGAGGGGGTTGAGCATCGCGGTTCTGCATGCTGTGGTGTTAGCTTTATCACTTAGAAGAGGAGGAGGAGTTCGTACGAAACGGCGAGGATGTGGACGGTGTACTGGCCGCCGAGGTGGCTCTTCTCCGAGCCGACGACGGACGCGAGCCTGACCGAGTGCTCATCGGTCGAGAGGGTGCGAGTGATGATGCTCTTGATGGCGACGGGGAGGAAGTAGGACGCGGCAAACTGTGGGAAGGAATGTCAACTCGGGGTGCGAGGAGGCGGCGACGGAGGCGAGGGCGCACGGTCCAGCGGCCAAAGAGGAGCCAGTCGGAGAGCCAGAGTGCGATCCTGACTGCCCAGCGTGCCCTCCAGCCCCAGACGAGGCGCGGGACCCTGAGCCATGCGACGAGGGCGACTGTGCCTGCGTCTGCTGCGATCCACTTTGCGAGCTGCCAGTTGAAAGGGAGGTCGTCTGCGAGGAGGGCGGGTTGCGGGGATGCGGGCCACAGTGCGTCTGCGATCTTGTACGCCTGCAGGAGGACGAAGAGCGAGGCGAGGGTGAGGCGGAGGGAAGGAGGGTCGACGATGTGCTCGGGGATGCGTGGGGCCAGCTGCCGCGTCGGCGTAGCTTCTGCCATCCCTGCGAGTGGCTCTGGCTTCTGCTCAGCCTCGAAGAGAGCGGACGAGGCGGGGAGAGGACGAGCGAGAGAGGGAGAGGTTCCCCTCAGTCCTTGCTGCGGCCTACTAAGTCGGGATGAGTGTGAACAAGCTGGTCCCCGAGCAAGTGCTCCTCCTCGAACAGGCTACGCTCAAGGCGCGCCCCTCCCCTCGCTCTCCTCGTCTGCGCTGACCCCCACTCGGTCCGGTGTCATCAGGCGCCCCTCGACGCCCTCCGCCGCGCACACAAGCAGACCCAGAAGACGTACGAGTACAACCTCCAGCCGGGCAGCACCTTTGCAAAGGACCTCGACACCCTCCTCGCGACGACCGCCGCCAATGCCGACTCTCCCCTCGCCGACGAGCAGCGCGCCGAAATGCTCAAGTCGGTCGACGGGATGATCAGTCGCATGCGCGGCCTCAAGCGCAAGCTCGCAGACCTGCACACGCAGAGCAACCGCGCCCTCGACGTCGTCCAGAGCCGCATCGACCACCTCGCCGCCCTCCCCGACTCGATCGAATCGCCCCAGTACCCGCCCTGGGCCCGCCGCAGGCTCAGCCACCAGCTCGTAGACTACTTCCTCCGCGCCAACCGCCGCTCAAGGAGACGGCGCGCGCACTCGCCCGCGAGGAGGGCATCGAAGACCTCGTCGACGACGAGCTCTGGGACGAGATGGCAAAGGTCGAGCAGGGCTCGACCACAGCCGCCTCGACGAGGTCCTCGCCTGGGTCGGCGAGAACCGCACCGCCCTCAAGAAGCTCAAGGTACTCCGCGCACCTCTCCCCACTTCCCGCTCTTCCTCACTGTTGACGCTCTCGCCATACGTACAGTCCCCGCTCGAGTTCCGCATCCACCTCCAGGCCTACATCGAGCTCTGCCGCAAGCGCGACCTCCTCAAGGCGATCGCCTACGCGCGCAAGCACCTCTCGCACGCCGCAGCGGCGGAACTCGACCCCGCGACAGCGGGTGCGGAGAAGGGCGCCGAGGAGGGCGCTGCCGGCGAGGCGGGAGGCGCGACGTCGTACATGCAGGAGCTGCAGCAAGTCCTCGCGTTGCTTGCGTACGGGCCAGAGACGACCTGTCGGCCGTACCAGGTGCGCCCGCCCGCTCCTCTCTCCCCTTCCACAGCGACCTGACGATCCTCCCACGTTGGCAGGAGCTGTATGCCCCCGCGCGGTGGCACTCCTTCGCGCCCTCTTCCGCACGACCTTCCTCTCGCTGCACGCGCTCCCCTCCATCCCCCTGCTGCACATGTCCCTCCAGGCGGGCATCGCCTCGCTCAAGACGCCGATCTGCGTCCCCCTCCCCGCGGGGACGGCGACTGCCCCGCCGTCGGCGTACCCGCTCGGGGTGCAGCCCCTCCGGACGACGATCACGCCCCAGGGGGAGATCGTCCTCGAGGCGCCGACGCCCGCGCCCGCCGCGACGGGCTCGTCGACCCCCGCGCCCATCGCCGCTCCTGCGCCCGGCGCCCAGCCGCCCGTGCACACGCTCGAGGGCGCGCCCTCGCGCGAGTGTCCCCTGTGCAGCAGCGCGCTGCGGCGCCTCGGGCCCGAGGTGCCGTACTCGCACCACGTCAACAGCACGATCGTGTGCGGGATCACCGGGCGCGTGGTCGAGGGCGATGGGGGTGAGGGCGGCCAGCTCGTCGCACTCGTGAGCAGGGCGAGCGGCGAGGGGCGGGTCTACTCGAAGTGTCGGTCTTCTTTGCTCGTGCGCGATAGGCGGCGAGCTCGTGCGGCCCTGCTGCGAGCTCTACACTGTGCCATGTCGAGAAGCCGAACTGATGCGCCTCGCCTTTGCAGGGACTCGCCCTCCGCGCGTCGCAACACCCCGAGGGCAAGCTCGTCGAGCCCGTTACAGGCGAGGTCTTCGAGTGGGAAGACCTCAAGAAGGTGCGCTTGCTCTCCCTCTGTACCGGCGGCGCGGGACTGACGGGGCGATTGTCGTGCGCAGGTGTTCATCTCCTGAGCGCGAGGCCGTGTTTCGCTGTCTTCCGTCCGTCTGTAACGCCCCTCTGTTCTACTGTTGTCTTTCCCACCGTGCAACGCCTCCTCCTTCTCTCTCCTGCTCAACACCCCGATGGCGCGCGAGCGGACGGAGAAGAAAGAGAGAATCACAACCGCCTCTACAGCCCTCCCTCCCTCCGGCCCCCGCTCCGACGCACAAAACTGCCGCCGCACTGCGTCGCGCCTTTTACTTCTCGTACGCCTTGAGCAATGCCTCGAGGTCGAAGCCGGGCGCCTCCGGGTCGGTGATGACTGCAGGCGAGGGTACGCATGCGTGAGCGGGCGCATCCTCAGAGCGCAGAGTCGGGCGGCGCAATGCGAATGGAAGAGGAGTGGGAGCGCAAACGCACGGCCGCTCTCGTTCTTCTGCTTGTTGACCCACGCCTTCTTGGCCTCGTCGAGCCAGTGCTGGCGGAGCTGCACCTCCTTCTCGGCGGCGTGCTTGTCAAACTGCTCCTGGAGCGTCTTGCGGTGCACGACACCGTAGACGACGCCGGAGAAGAGGGCCGTGTACCGGATGACCTGTGGGCGGGCGAGCGTGACGGGACGAGGAGGAGCCGAGGGGAGGCGGGGGCCGGGGCGAGGTGTCGGTGCGAGGAGGCGGCGGTGATGTGGAGGCGGTGCGAACGGAAGGTAGGATGTCAGCGCGAGTGCCTTTGCGCCTGGTCCTGCGGCGAGTGTGCCCCCTCGCGTCCCATCGCGAGTGCCCCGGCAAGCGATTCCCTCCGCACCCGGCACCCTTCCCAGTGCGCCGTCCAGCCTGCCGAGCCCCTCCGACACGTCCGCACAATCCGCACCCGTGGCCGATCCCGTCGCGGCGGTGTCGTGGTCGCGTCGGGCGCGGGGAGGAAGTCGGCGGCGCGAGGCGAGGAGGGCACCTCGCGCGGCGCTTCGAGCGGGACGGGAGGGCACGCACGTTGACAGCGGGCGAGACCATCTTCAGCAGGCACGACTGGCGGAGAACCGGGTGGAGGGGGCGGAGCAGCGCGGGCGGCGCGCGAGCTCGTCGAGCGGGCGACGACGGAGACGACGGCGCTCTCGCTCCCCACGGCTTCGTGCGACCAGAGAGGGCTCTGCCAAACTAGGACTCTGCCAACCAGACTCGCGCGCACGAACTCGACCGCCGCTGCTTGCACCTCTCGTCGCCCTAGCTCGCCTCGCACTCCGCCGCCAAGCTCTCTCGCTCGTACAGCACCCTCGTACGCTCTTTGCAACATGTCGTCCGACGGCCAGCGCTTCCAGAAGACCATCCGTCTCGCTTCCCGTGCCAAGGGGTGCGTCTTCGCTCTTCCTGCCTCCTCGTACTCGCGCTGACGCTCGTCCACAGGTGCCACCTGGTAACGGATGAGATTGTGCGGGAGCTCGGCGACTCGCTGAAGAACGTCAAGGTGCGCGCTCTCGCTCTACGGAGCGTTGTTCCGCCTGCTGAACCTCCTCCTTGCGCCTCTCCTGCGTCCCACAGATTGGCATCCTGTTCCTCTTCCTGCAGCACACCTCGGCCGGCCTCTCCATCAACGAGAACTGCGACCCGGACGTGCGGACCGACCTCGACCGCGTCCTCGACACCGTCATCCCCGAGTCGTTCGACTGGGACCACACGGACGAGGGCCCGGACGACAGCGTCTCGCACGCCAAGAGCAGCATCATCGGCATCTCGCTCCAGATCCCCATCTCGAACGGCAGGCTCGCGCTCGGGACGTGGCAGGGTGCGTCTGGATGTGATTCTGCTCTTCCGCTCTCGAAGGTACTGATCCACGGCCCCGCAGGCATCTACCTCACCGAGTTCCGCCACCTCCCGCACTCGCGCAAGGTTGTCGCGACCATCATCTAGACACGTCCCTCCTCGCTCCACCCCATCCCGCTACAGCCGTCCCTCCTCTCCTCCTCGCCCGCCCCCTCCCGCTCTCCACCATTTCGCCTGCCGGACCTCCCCCCGTCATACGCGCCATCGCTGTACATACGCAACGCAGTCTGTACATGCCTTCCTTGCGCTTTCTCGCAGAATGCGCCACGGGGAGCGAAAGGCCCTTGGCGAGCCGGCGCGCGCAACTCTCCCTCGCCCCGACCGCCCGGCAGAGAGAAGGGGCGGAGGTGCCCGCTTTTTGCACAGACAGACAACGTGGAGGGGGAAGCTTGGTGGATCACGAGAAAGAAAGGGCGCAGGAAGGGCGCGAGCGAGCGAGGCGAACAACCTGGCGAACGTACAGCGGAACACGGAAGGGGGAAGTACGCAGAGGCGAGAAGAACGCGGGCAGTAACGAGGGGCTAAGAAAGGAGGAAAGCGATGGGCGCTCAGAACGTCGAGGCGAACATGGACGTCGGCCCCGCGGCGGTCTGCGGCGGCGACGCGAGCCCCGTCAGCCACTCGGGCGCGGGGACGAACGCCTGCGCGTGCGCGTGCGCCTGCTGCTGCTGCTGCTGCTGGAGCGCGAGCAGGATCTGCGGGCTGAGGTACGCCGCCCCTCCGCCAAAGTGCGCTTGCGGTGCCTGCGCGCCCGGGAAGAGCCCCGCGAGGTGCGCGTGCATCAGCGCCGGGTTCATCGCCGCTGCGTACGCCGCTGCGGCGTGCTGCTGGTGCTGGTGCTGCGCGTCGAAGGGCGGTGCCGGTGCGAAGTACGTCGGCGCGACCATCGGCTGGCACAGCGGGCTCGATCCGACGAGAGGCGCCTCGACGGGCGAGCCGCCAAGCTCCGAGCTCGCCGAGAAGAACGACGAGTACGACGCCGCTGCGGCGAGCGACGGCGCTGTCGCATCGAAGGAGCGCCGAGGGCGGGAGCTCGACGTCGCGCTCGACGTCTGCGACCCCGCGGAGAGGTACGACGCCGATGACGGCGACTCAGCTAGGGGCGTCGTCGTGATCGGCGGGACGGGCGCGGGCGCGGCGACGGGCGCAGCCGTGTCGTCTTCAAATGGGCGAGCCTCGATTGGGGGAGCCGTTGCGACTCCTTGCGCAGCTTGTCAAGCGTCAACTGCGTCGCAACGAGGCGCTCGGGAAGCCCCGCGGGCGGCGGGACCGGCAGGAGCAGCGGGAGGCTTGGACGGACGCGAAGCTGGTCGACCTCGCAGCGCACCTCGTCCTCCTCCGCATGAGCACAGCATGTAGCGCCTCGAGCTGGTTGGACCGCCCTCCCGTAGCCGCCGACTCTGCAAGAAGCAAGGAGAGACGGTCTCGCACCTCGAACGCTTTGGCGGCGGGACGACCTCCCGAGCGTGCCGAGCAACTCTGCGAAGCCGGCGCCGCCTATACCCGCGCGTCTGTCGCACTGAAAACGGGCTATACTGCACCGCCGCAGCCGCGAATGCCAAGCGCGCACGGCTGTTCGACCCACCCACCCTCATCAGCGCGGTGTTGTTCAGCGCCGTCTCTCGCCGTTGCTGCAGCCAGATCGCCCAGCGCACCGGCAGTATCGCGGACCGAGCAGCTGTAGGCCGTCCTCTAGAGCGCCGCACAGCCACCAGCGTCCGTTCCACCTTGTTCGGGCCCCGTCGACCTTGGAGCAACGAGCACCCGGCGAAGAGCGAGGGCGCGGTGGGAGGCGATCACGGCGGGGAGGAAGCGTCGAGAGTGCCCGTGAGAGCAAGTCGAAGCGAGCGCGCGCATGTCCGCGCGAGGGAAGTGCTGGCGAGTGAGGCGGTCGAGCGAGAGGGAGAGTTCGTCAGTCGGCGCGCGCAAGTGCCTCTCGCTTCGGGCACCCGGCAGAGAGAAGGGGGTGGAAATGCCCGCTTTTGCACAGACAGACAACGGGGAAGGGGGAAGGTTGGTGCATCAAGAGGAAGAAAGGGCGAAGTAAGGGCGCGAGCGAGCGAGGCGAACAACCTGGGGGACGTACAGCGGAACACGGAAGGGGGAAGTACGCAGAGGCGAGAAGAACGCGGGCAGTAACGAGGGGCTAAGAAAGAGGAAAGCGATGGGCACTCAGAAGGTCGAGGCGAACATGGACGTCGGCCCCGCGGCGGTCTGCGGCGGCGACGCGAGCCCCGTCAGCCACTCGGGCGCGGGGACGAACGCCTGCGCGTGCGCGTGCGCCTGCTGCTGCTGCTGCTGCTGGAGAGCAAGCAGGAGCTGCGGGCTGAGGTACGCCCCTCCTCCGCCAAAGTGCGCTTGCGGCGCCTGGGCGCCCGGGAAGAGCCCCGCGAGGTGCGCGTGCATCAGCGCCGGGTTCATGGCCGCTGCGTACGCCGCCGCGGCGTGCTGCTGGTGCTGGTGCTGCGCGTCGAAGGGCGGTGCGGCGAAGTACGTAGGCGCGACCATCGGCTGGCACAGCGGGCTCGAGCCAACGACAGCGAGAGGCGCCTCGACGGGCGAGCCGCCCAGCTCCGAGCTCGCCGAGAAGAACGACGAGTACGACGCCGCAGCGGTGAGCGAGGGGAGGTCGTGTCGAAGAGCGCCGAGGGCGCCGAGCTCGACGTCGCGCTCGACGTCGGCGACCCCGCGGCGAGGTACGACGCCGACGACGGCGACTCGACTGGTGGCGTCGGCGGCATCGGCGCCGCCTCGAGGACGGGCGCGGGGGCGCTGGCCTCAGCCGTGCGAGGGTCGACGGAGGGAGGCGCCGCCGACTCCCCGCGCAGCTTGCGGAGCGTCGGCTGCGTCGCGGCGCGGTGCTCGGGCAGCCCCGCGGGAGGCGGGAGCGGCGGGAGGCCGAGACGGACGCGGAGCTGGTCGACCTCGCAGCGGAGCTCGTTGTTCTCCTTGGTGAGGGCGTGCTCGCGCGCCGACGCGTCGTAGACGTAGTCGAGCGCCTTAGAGACGATGACGGCCTTGGACGGGCGCTTGATGTGCTTGGTCGTCGGCAGCGCCTTGGCGAGGTCGATGAAGCGCGTGTTGAGGCTCTCGCGGCGCTTGCGCTCGACGGCGTTGTGCGTCGCGCGCTTGTCGGCGTTCTGCGGGCCCTTGCGGTTGTTGGCGCGCTTCTTCTTGCCGAGCGACCCGGGCCCCGACGACTCGGCGGGCTCCTGCTCCTGCTCGAAGAGGCCGTGCTCGTCGAGGTCGTCGTCGTCGAGGGCGTAGTCGTTGTCCTCGAACTTGAGCGGGTCGAACTGCTCGTCGAACTCGGCGGACGAGTTGGGCGAGAAGCCGTAGGGGATGTCCTGAGCAGCGCCCATCGTTGCGGTGTAGGGTTGAGCGGGTGGGGGCGGGGAGGAGGACGGCGGGAGGGGGAGGTGTTGCTTGCTGCATTGACGAGCAAGAGAGGTCAGTACGTGCGTACGAAGCGAGGACGCAGGAGCGAGTCGCGCGACACTCCTGACGAAGGCAGGATTCGGCGACGAGGCCGGGTCCGGACCGCTCCTGAAACAGCGAGAGCGTACCTGAGAGGAGGGGGGGACCGGTCGTCTCCGAGTGAACGGGGCGTCCTAGGCGGCGAGTGTAGAGGCTGGCCTGTAGTCGCGCGGTGTTGCAGCGGGCAGGCGAGCGCAGGGACTCGAAAAGGCGGGGGATGAGGCGATAAGGCGGGGTCGAGCGGCGAGGCGGCGAGGAGGGCGGGCGGGCTGGGTTCGCTGGGGGGCGGCGGCGGAGGAGGGCGGGCGGATCAACGAGGTTCGCGAGCTGTGTACGCGCATCCTGGTCAGCTCCCGCGGGGCGGTGGAGAGGCGGCGAGGCGGGGAGCGGCGCGTGATGAGATTGGCCACAGCGCCGCCGCCCCGCTCTCGCTCCAGCAGCGTTGTTCGCGGCGTTTCGACGGGGAAGACACGCGCCAGAGCTCAGCGGCTGCCTGTTGGCCGGGGAAGGAGGGGAGGGGGGAGAGAGGGGTGAGCCGTCGAGGGGAAACCTGGAGTCGGCGCGCGCCTCTCCCAAGGGCGCGCCCCTTACAACGCATCTGTATTCCACTTGTATTCGCCGATTACAACCTGCCTCTCCGCCCCCGCGCCTCGCTCGGTCACGCGACCGCCCTATCGACAACCCTCTTTTCGACTGAGAGCACCCACCGCACCGGGTCGCCCGCGGCCCTTCTCCCGGTCACGCTCTACCTTCGCACGCTGCTCGCGCCCACACACCGATGGCCGCCCCTCCTGCTCGCTCTCGTCCTGCTCCCCGACGCCGCCTCCGGTCCGGCGGGTCGTGGGCTCCTCGAATCTCGCTTCTCGCACCCGCATCCGTCGCCGGCACCCGTGACGACGGGCTTGGCCGCGAAGAGCCGCTGCATTGACGTATGCAGCGGCTCACAGCGCGACAGGGAGGAACCCGTACACGCTTGCGCGCCGGCCGGACCCGACTTGCTCGTCGCGAGAGGGGCGCCGCGCGAGGCTGAAGAAGTCGCCGCCCTGCATGCGTATACGCAAGATCAGCGCCAGCACGGTGAGAAGCACGCAGAAGCACGAGCGCGCGAAAGCACGTCGACTGAAGGTTGCGTCGCCATCGTGGCGAAAGAGCACGACGCACCTGTCCCCGCCTCCTCCTCCCCGTCGAGCTCCCCTCGCCGTTTCCCCTCGCGTCCCGCTCGTCCGGGTCGTCCTCCCTCCTCGGCCTCTGCGGCGGCGGCTCCCTCTCCAGCACATCCGTGCTGTCCCTCCTCGCGTGCTCCGCCGCCCACCGGTCTTCGAGCGCCCGCCCGGCGGCGAGGTCCGTCGACGTGACGCGCCGGTGGTGTGACGCGAAGGCCGCGAGGTTGGTCTGCGAGGGCGTGAGCGCGTTGCGCCGCTGCGCGAGGTGCGTCGAGGAGGGGTCCGGGGAGGAGAGATCGCTCGAGGTGCTGCAACGACTGGACCGTCAGTCTGTGCTACTGTGAAGCTGAAGAGACGCAGCAAGCGCACCTAGCTCGCCTGTCGCCCTGCTCGCCCGACCCGCCACCCCGCTCTGCCTGCTGCCCGCCGCTCCCCGCACCGCGCAGCTGCCGCATCCGCTCCTCGTACGTGCTCGTGCGGCGGAGCTCCGTCCCTGCGTTGGCCGCCGAGCTCGAAGTGGAAGCCGCCGCGGCGTGGTGCGCCTGAACGCGGCGGGCGGGCTGCCTCGAGGTCGGCGAGACGTCCGGCGAGGAGGGCGGGGAGCGCAGCTGGCGCGGCGGCGAGGTCATGCGAGCGGACGAGCAGTTGCTGAGAAGCCGAAGGCGCGAGGACGAGCACGAGGGGGTCGGGGCGCAGCACACAGGAGCGAGCGGAGACGCCGAGGACCGGAAAGAGAACCGAGCGGGATGGCGGTGCGAGCGTGTGAAGCGGCAAGCGTGCGGAAAGGCGGCTCCAGGAGATCGAGCGAAGGTCGTGAGGTACTGCTTATTCGTCGTAGGGGGAACAGAGGAGACGCGAGCGGCGGGACGAGAGGATCACTTCGATGCGACGAACTGCTCAAACTTGGCGTGGTCGCGCAGCTCTGACTCGACCAGGCGCGGCGCCGAGTCGAGCTGAAGGACGTGAAGAGTCAGTACAGCGAGCAGGACGAGCGGATCTGGCGAGAGGAGAGCGGCAGGCGTGCTTCTCCTCCAGAAGGGCGATTACAAGAGAACGGACGGCGCACCGAGTTTGCAACGGCGTCGCCGCCCTGTTCGATGCGGATGATGGTCGGGATGCGGTCGATGCTGAACGGCGGCTGGCGGAACTTGTTGTTCGGGTCCCTCCACCTGCGAGTTCAACGGGAGGTCAGCCGGTGCGTCCAGGTGGTGACAGGCTCCTGTAGGTCTGCCGTTCGGCGTGCGCGCCTCCGAGCAGCTCGAGAGGGCGCAAGAGGCGCCGGAAGACAGTGCAAGCCCCAGGGGACGAGCAGAGGTGCGGGACTGATGAAGATGGGTGACGCACTCGGTGCGGTCGCCGACAAAGACGAGGGTGCTCTTGTTGTCGGGGATGAGGCGTTCTACCTCGCCCTGCACGTCTGCGCAGTCTGGGCACCAGGGCTTGCCGGTGTTGGGGTCGACCGAGGCGAACAGGACGAGGAAGTGGGGAGCCGAGGGCGACGTCGAGGCGGGGACCTGGCCCAGGATGCTCTGCGGGTCGCTGAGGTCTCCAGGCGGGAGGAGGGGCATCGTTCTAGCGGTCTGGCTGCTGCACAGTCACCGTCAGGAGGAGAGGGACGGGCACGCGGTCGCCCCCTCCGCTTCCCCCCTTCCCGATCGGGGCGGACGGCGCGGTCCTCCCTCTCGCTCTTCTCCCTCGCCCTCTTCCTCCACCAGAGCGCACTCCCAAGATGCGCTCAGCCTGGATCGCACCCGCCGCATTTGCGGCATCCGCCCTCGCCCTCCCTTCCCAGCTCACCTTCTCCACCCCGAACCACCTCCGCACCGCCCTCGAGCACCCGCTCAAGGACGCCTGGAAGAGCATCGTCGGCTCAGAGGCAGTCGGAAACGTCGCAGACGGCGTACGCAAGTTCAGCGAGCAGGTCACCGCAGACGGCATCGACTGTACGCTCCCCTCCTCCCCCCTTCTTCTCGGTCGACGGGGTGGGGCCGCGCACCCACCTCCCGCCACCTCGTCCTGACTCGCCTCCTCCTTCGCCGCACTGACTCTCTTTGTCGCTCGCAGTCGAGCTGATCCAGCATGCCGAGTTCCCCGGTCACTCGATCCGCATGCGCGAGCCTGAGGCCCTTTGCGACGCCTCGTCCAAGCAGTACTCGGGCTACCTCGACGTCGCTGACGACGCCCACCTCTTCTACTGGTTCTTCGAATCGCGGTCCAAGCACCCGGAGAAGGACCCGCTCGTCCTCTGGCTCAACGGCGGCCCCGGCTGCTCGTCGACGACCGGCCTCCTGTTCGAGCTGGGCCCCTGCGCCGTCGCCAACGGCGGCCTCAACACGACCTACAACCCCTACTCGTGGACCGAGTCGGCCAACGTCATCTTCCTCGACAGCCCCGTCCAGGTCGGCTACTCGTACGGGTCCAAGACCGTCTCCAACTCGCAGGACACGGCCGAGGACATCTACGCCTTCCTCCAGCTGTTCTACCAGAAGTTCCCCAAGTTCCAGCACGGCGACCTGCAGATCTCGGGCGAGTCGTACGCCGGGACGTACCTGCCCAACATCGCGTCGACGATCCACAAGCACAACCTGAACAAGCCCACCCCGAACTCGCTTCACCTCCCGCTCTCGTCCGTCCTCATCGGCAACGGCCTTACCGACGCTTGTGAGTCTGCCCTCGCCGTACTATGGCGCGGCTCCCGTCTCGCTTCGAGGTGGCTACCCTCCTCGTCCGCTCCTTCTGACGCTACTCGCCACCCGCAGACACCCAGTTCGCCGCCATCCCCGAGTGGTCGTGCAACAAGGGCGGTAACCCGTACGGCCCGATCTTCGACGAGAACACCTGCAGCTCGATCGAGTCCAAGGTTGCGACCTGCCAGCGCCTGACCGAGTACTGCTACAAGATGCCCTCCCGCTTCGTGCGTCTCCTTCCCTCAACCGAGTCCTATGCTCGCTCGGTCTCAGGCAGTACTGATCATTCTCGTGCTGCGCTCACAGACCTGCGTCCCCGCTACGCTCAGCTGCTGGCAAATCGCCGGCCCGATCCAGCAGGTGCGCCTCTCCTCCCAGCGTTTCTTCACCCTCCCCTGACTCGGTGACGCGCGCAGGCGGGTATCAACCCCTACGACATCAGGCGCTCGTGCGACCGCGACGGTGAGGACGGCCCGCTCTGCTACAAGGTGCGTTCAGCTCTAATCTCCTCGCTCGCAACGCTCACTGACCCTGTTTCTCGAGCCTCGTAGGAGATGCAGTGGATCGAGACCTACATGTACGTCTCCTTCGCTCAATCACGGCCCCGTCCGCGCGTCTGACATTGCCGCCCCGCCCGCAGGAACCAGCCCGAGGTCCGGAAGCAGCTCGGCGCGTCGCCGGACCGCACGTTCGAGTCGTGCAACATGCAGATCAACCAGGCGTTCCAGCTCCAGGGCGACGTCTCGCACAACACGGCCGCCCTCATTCCCGAGCTTCTCGACGCCGGGATCCGCTTCCTCATCTACGCCGGTGCGTCCCACTCTTTCCCCCGCTCACTCGCCCCGGTCAACGCTGACGCACGGGCGTGGCGTGCCAGGCGACGCCGACTTCATGTGCAACTCGCGCGGCAACCTCGCCTGGACGCTCGCGATGGACTGGACGCACGCGGCAAAGTACCGCAAGGCCAAGCTCGTCGACTTTGTCTCGCACGGCAAGCCCGCGGGCAAGACGCGCGCGTTCACGCCCGACGGCGGCGCCGGCCTGCTCCGGTTCCTCGAGATTGCGGGCGGTGCGTCCTCCCCCGAACATCCGCTTCTTGCTCGTGCACGCACTGATTGTGGCCGATGCTTACAGCCGGACACATGGTCCCATGGGTGCGCTCAACAGTCCTTTGCGCTGCCCGAACGAGTCGGAACTCTGGCTGACCTCCCCACGTCCGTCGCAACAGACCAGCCCAAGGTCTCGCTCGACTTCTTTACCCGCTGGATCCGCAACGAGTCCTTCGAGTAGATGGTTCGCCTGCGCTCCCTCTTCCCCCGCTGCGGTCCCAGTCATAGCGCTATGGCAGCGGAAGGGCTGGAGGACCGCCAGTCGTTGGAGGATGGTGGACTCTTGCTCGCGCCTCGCACATAGTCTCGTTCTGCAAATTCGGTTCCCTTACCGCTGCTGCGCCCGTTGAGCTGTCCGAAAGTGCAATGGAAGCTGTTTCCGCCGTCGATGCCGTTCGTGCACCGCCTCCCTCCCTGCTCTCGCTCCTTCACCCTCCGCTGCTCGCACACGTCAGGCGGTCCTGGCGCGCACGCAGTTCATCAAGCTCTTCAAACCTACCTAGCGTAGCCGCACCCGCCCGGAGCGTGTGCCCACGCCTCCACAGCTTCATCACCGCCCGGTCCGCCGACGCGTCGTCCGCACCGTTGTCGCCCCTCGAAGGCGTCCGATCTCGGCGGGCCGACTTGAAGCTTCCTTACGGACGATCACTCAGTCCCCCCGCGCCCAGCGACACCCTCTCGACCATGGGCGCGCTCCTCGGCCGGCTCTGGGTCGGCGGCACGACCCTCCTCATCCTCTTCATCGGGTACAGCTCGCAGCTGTTCATCGTCCTCCCGAGCTTCCGCTACGACCTCTCCGACCCGGCCCTCGCGCGCCTGCTCGTCCCGTTCAACGCGCTCCTCGTCCTCCTCCTCGTCAACTACGCGTTGACGGTCCGAACCGACCCGGGCCACGTGCCGCAAGGATGGGTGCGTTCGCATCGTTCACCTCCCCTCGAGCGGCGTGCTTGAATCCGTACATGTGTGTGCGCAGGAGCCGGACTGGCGCCAGCTCGAGACGGGCGAGGCAGAGGTCAAGAAGTTGACGGGTGGGCCGAGATACTGCCGCACCTGCCGCGGTGCGCCTCTCTTCCACTCCTATCCACCGTGCGGTGCGCTGACGGAGTGCTCGACGCAGCGTACAAGCCGCCGCGGGCGCATCACTGCCGACAGTGCCAGCGCTGTGTGCTCAAGATGGACCACCACTGTGCGTCACCTCCGTTCTTCCGGGTACTGCTCGCTGACCTCGACCGCGTTCGTGCGTGCAGGCCCATGGGTCAATAACTGCGTCGGGCATCACAACTACGGCCACTTCGTTCGCTTCCTCTTCTTCGTCGACGTCGCGTCTACCTACCATCTCTGGATGATCTCAACGCGGGCGTTCCACTCTCTCGCGTTCTCCGTCGACCCGTCGACGTTCCAGATCGTCATGCTCGTCCTGAACTACACGGCGTGCGTGCCGGTCATCATCGCCGTCGGCGTTTTCTCGCTGTACCACTTGTGGAGCGTCCTCGTCAACACGACCACGATCGAGGGATGGGAGAAGGACAAGGCCGCGTCCCTCAAGCGCCGCGGCAAGATCCGCGAGGTGCGCCCCTCTCCCTCTCCCTTCCCCCCCGCGCCGCTCACACCCCGTCCCAACTCCCGCGCAGTACCGCTACCCGTACCACCTCGGCTACCTATCCAACATCCGCGCCGTCCTCGGCCGCAACCCCCTCCTCTGGTGGTGGCCGCAGCGCGCAGTCGGCGACGGCCTGTCGTACCCCGTCGCGGCGGGGACGGGTGAGTCGCGCCGCTCTCGCTCATGGAGGTGGTGCGGGTGTTGTTCCGGGAGAACGAGCAAGAGGGAGAAGGCGTCGGATCGGGAGGAGGGGAGCAGCGGGAGCGAGAGTGACGGGGTGTGAGTGGGAGGAGCGGGAACGGAGGGGTGCGCGCGTTTCTCTCCCCGATCGAGCTCGCCCACAGCAGCTCCTCGCCTCCCCGATTACACGAACTGACGTCCCGTCCGCGCCCCGCAGCCGAGAAGGACCAGCTCGCCTGGCCGCCGCGCGATCCGCTGCCTTCGCGGCGGACGCAGCGCCGCAAGCCCCCGCCTGCTGGGCAAGAGTTCACCTACGGCAGCGGGCTGAACCCGGACCTGCTGCGCGGGGTGCCGTCCGCGCGCGAGGGGGGCGGCGGGGCGGGCCTGCGCGCGAGGAGGCCGAAGCGGGCGAGGCGGGCGCCCTATGAGGATGCCGACGGGGGCGAGTCGATCGACACCACAACCGACTCGGAGCGCTCGCGCGAGGATGCCGACGAGGAGCGCCCGCACTCGCCGCCGCTGCCGCTGGAGCTGCGCCCGCTCGCGCCGCCTGATGGGGACGAGGACGACGACGTCCCGCTCGGCGCGCTCGCTTCGCAGCGGTTCCGCGTCGGGCTTGCACACGCCGGCGCAGGCGCGAGTGCGGAGGACCTCGCGCTCGATGAGGAGGCCGAGGAGGAGGAGGAGGAGGACCTCGACCCGGCGAGGGCGGTGCGGATCCGCCGCGGGAGCGAGGGGTTCGAGGTGCGCCCGCGGTTCGAGGCGGCGGAGGGGAGCTGCGGGAGGGGCAGCGCGAGCGGGGACGAGTCGTGGGAGCATCTCTCGCGCGAAGGGGAGGTGGAGGGCGACGAGGGCGAGAGCGAGTGGGAGCTGGACGAGGAGGGCGACCGCCGCCGTGTGGGCGCGCGGTACAGGTACTACGTCCGGGAGGAGGACAGCGAGAGCGACACCGACGCGTCGCTGAGTGCGTAGTGGGTGCATTGCGATCCATCCGGTTGAACAACGGGTACGGCGCGAGGGGGACGTCTAAAGTACGGAGGGCACGACGAAGGGCGATAATATACAGAGCGCAATGGGTTACTTGGACGTGCTGCCCGGCGTAGCGAGCGTGAACTGCGACGGGAGCTCGACCGCGTCCCCCGTCTCGGCGTCGTCGCCGATGTCGAACAGCGCCGTCCCCGTTGTCGACGCCGCGGATGAGGGCGGGCGGGACTCTGCTCGACTGCCCGCCTCTGCCGTTTGCGCCCGCGCAGGACGCACCTCGACGCTGTCCCCCTCGTCAGGCAGTGCGCCCTCCCCACCGCCGAGCTTGATCCCGCCCGCCCTCTCGCCCTTCCTCAGCCCCCAGAACGCCCTCGCAATCCCGGCGCTCTTCTCCCCCTCGCCCCGCAGCGCGCGCATCCCGCGTTCGGTGCCCCACCCGAGCGCTTCCGCGGCGCCGCCCGCGCCGCGCTGCAGCGTCGACAGCGCCGAGGAGGCGAGCGAGCGCGCGGGGCGGGTGTCGAGCGTGTAGGCGCGGCGGGAGGGGAAGCCGCCGGGCGAGGGGGACGAAGACGATCGTGGGAGCTCGTCGGCGTCCGAGAGGTCGGCGTCGGCGGAGTGAATAGAGGAGGTGTCGGAGGCATCGTCGTGCGAGGGGGAGCGGCGCGGTCGCGGCCGAGACGGCGGGAAGAGCGCGTTCGCTTCGAGGTCTTGGTCGGAGAGGCGGACACCGCGGTGCAGTGAGCTGAAAGGCAGCTTCTGGCGCACGCTGCTGGGACGGGTGATCAGCGACGAGGTGGGGGGCGAGCGGGAGGAGCGCAAGCGCACTAGTCCTTCGCGCGTCTGTAGAGCTCGAGGCTCTTTGCGCGGCGGAAGGAGATGAAGAGGAGGCAGACGAGCGAGAGGGTGCAGAGCGTGAGCCAGATCCACGGTGGGAGCACGGTGTCGTCCCTCGGGTCGACTGGGTCCGACGGGGGAGGCACCTCGACGTCGCTGTCTGTGATGGCGCTCAATGGGTCAGCACGGTCTCTGGAAGTGTTCGAGCTGTTCCAACGCACCGCTCATGCTGCCCGTTGCCCGTGTGTAGATATCGCTGATGAGAATCGAGGATGGCTGTGCAGCCCCGTCGTCGGAGAGGGAGGGACGGCTCCCTGGGTTGTTCGAACGTGCTAGTCCGGCTTGAGAGGTGCCTCTGGGTAGCTCGAGCAGCAGGCTGCTCTCGTCAGCGGCGATGGCGGCGGAGCGCAGGCGGTGGCTTCTTCCAGAAGAGCGGCCGATCCCTCTGCTCCCGACCTCACACTCGCTCCAGCTAGACCTGCCAGCTTAGAGCAGCACAGCATCCGCTCAGAACAGCTCACTACAGCGCAACCACCCGCGCCGAACCACTCGCCCTTCCTCCGCCTTCACCGCCACTTTCTTCCGACCGCCGCACCCTCAACACCCACCATGCCGCGCGCACAGGACCCGACTCAGAGCCTCCTCCGCTGGGGCATCGAGAACGCCGCACCCGGATCGCTCGCCGAAACCGCCCAGGAGATCAAGGACGGCAAGCGCCCCGACCTCTCGACCGACATGCTCAAGCACATCATGGGCCAGTCGGACGCAGAAAAGATGCGCGAGTGCGTCATGGTCATCGAGGGCCAGTGGATCGACCGCGACGGCAGTGGCGAGGTCAAGAACTCGAGCGACATCACGGAGGAGGATCGCTACCGCGCATGGGAGGACCTCGAGATGGTGGGTTCTGCGCTCCCTGCCCGAGTCTTTGCGGAGCCTACTGACGCTCTCCTTTGTCTACAGCTCGTACAGGACCTTGACAACGCGGTCGGTGCGTTGCCGCGCCTCTGCAGCCCGCAGGACGCACCGCTGACCCTCCTTCCGCTCGCAGACCTGCAGAACATGGGTCTTTGGCCCGTGATTCTCAAGCACCTCGCAAACGACTACGACGAGCAGGTCATGTTTGCGTGCTGGGTGTGCGGAACGGCGACGCAGGTGCGCCGACCGTCGCCCTTTCCGGCACAGCTCGTGCTGACCTCCTCTTCCGCAGAACAACCCGCGAGCGCAGAAGGCCGTACGTCCGCCTCTTGACCTTCAGTCGACCACGCGCTCACGCCGTGCTCGCAGTTCTTCGACCACGACCCCCTGCCCGCGATCTCCAGCATCATCCAGTCGAGCTCCGCCTCGTCCGGCACCGCGCGAAGGCGATGTACGCGTTGTCCTCGAGCCTGAAGCACTGGGACGCGGGCGTGCAGCGGTGGTCGGAGCTCGGTGGCTGGCAGACGCTCACGCAGACGCTGCAAGGTGCGCTCTTTCCTCCCTGCTTCGCCTTTTCAAGCTGACCCCGCTCCCACAGACCCGTCGCTCAAGCTTCGGAGCAAGACCGCCTTCCTCCTCTCCCAGCTCGTCATGCAGTCGCAGGACCCCGCTGCGCTCCTCTCCTCCCTCCGCTCCGCCTCGACCCTCTCAACCCTCATCGACTCGCTGCACCCGAGCACGGCCGTCCCGTCCGGCCCATCGGGCGAGCAGGCGAGATTGACCCCGACTACCGCGACAAGGGCCTGCGCTTCCTCGCCAACGTCGTCGAGCGGACAAAGGGCGCGGACGGCGGCCTCTCGCGCGAGGAGAAGGACAAGGTGCGCGCGGTCGTCGAGGATGCGGAGAAGGGCGCCGAGTGGACGCCCGAGGACGTAGGAATGGCCGCGGACGAGTGGGCTGCGTTCAAGCGCGCATTGGCGTAGAGTTGTAATCCCGGTTGTTGACGCCTCCGTCGCTTGCCGGCGTCCCTTCGGCCTCCCCACCTGTCCCCACATCCGCCAATTCCGCGCGCGCTTCTCGCTCTCCTGCTCTCCACTCAGCAGCTACAGTATGGCCTCCGAGTTCAGCTATGACACGATCCACGCCAAGTACGGCAAGGGCATCCCCTGCCCGGACGACTTCTCCTTCCCGGCGAGCATCGTCGACCGCTGGGCCCGCACGCAGCCTGACCAGCCGGCGCTGCACTGGGTCTCGCACGACTTTGCCCGCGAGCGCATCGTCTCGTACAAGGAGCTCTCGGAGCTGAGCCACCGTGCAGCCAAGGTCTTCCAGGATGCCGGGTTGAAGAAGGGCGACCGGTGCGTCCGCTCCCTCTCAGCTCCTTTCTCCCGCGCTGACTGTTCCTTCCCCTGCCCAGTGTCCTTATCCAGCTCCCACGCATCGTCGAGTTCTGGCCCGCCATCTTCGGCCTGATGCGCATCGGTGCCGTCCCCGTCCCGGGCACCTCGCTCCTCGTCGCCAAGGACCTCAAGTTCCGCGCCACGGCCGCCAACGCACGCGCCTTCATCGGCGACGCAGAGTCATGCGCCCGCTTCGGCGAAGTCTCGGCCGAGGTGGGCGTCGCGCGCGTCTTCCAGGTCCGGACAGACGGCGACGGCGGCCTCGGCGCAGGGCGGGTCGACTTCCAGCGCGCGGTGGACGCCGTCCGCGCGGGACGACGTGTGAGACTCCGCACTCGAAGACGGACCTCGCGGTTGTGTTTTTCACGTCGGGGACGACCGGCGCGCCTAAGATGGTCCTCCTCGAGGCGGAGCACCTCCTCGGCCACACGATTTCGGGGCTGTGGTACCGCCTCAAGCCGGGCAAGCTCTTCCTCTGCATGGCAGACCTCGGTGTGTCCCCATCTATCCCTCGCTCGAACTGCGTGCGGACGAGGCGAGGAAGAACCCGCCAGGAAGCCGTTACTCACGCTTCCCCTCGTGTCCGCAGGCTGGGCCAAAGCGAGCTACGGCTCGATCGGCTGCTTCAACATGGGCGCGACGTACTTCGTCCAGCCGCCTCCGCCGGGCGCCTTTACCCCGAACCAGCTCATCGACGCGCTGCACCGCTACAATCGAGACGCTCTGCTGCCCGCCGACGATCTACCGCTCGCTCGTCACCTCGTCGGCGAAGGCGTACTGGAGGAAGAACAAGCCACAGGCGCTGAGCCACTGCGTAGGCGCGGGCGAGCCGCTCAACGCCGGCGTGATCAAGGAGTTCAGGGAGTTGACGGGCGGGCTCGAGGTCAAGGATGGGTACGGGCAGAGCGAGACGGTTATCTGCGTTGGGAACTGGGAGGGCGTCCAGGTGCGTTCCGCTGTCCTCCTTACGCGGCGCGGTCGTCGCCGCCCAGTTGCGAAGGTCAACCTCCGGCTCACCTCTCTCCTGACGCCCACAGGTCCGCGAGGGCAGCATGGGCAAGGTCGGCCCCTTCTTCCAGGTCAGCATCATCGGGCAGAATGGCGAGCAGCTCGCCGACGGCGACGAGGGCGAGATTGCCGTCCGCACGGACGAGGGCGGCGGCGCGTGCTGGATCTTCAAGGGTGCGTTACACTCCCCTCCTTCTATTGCGGCCCGCGCTGACAACGATGAGGAGCCCGGCAGGTTACATCAAGAACGGCAAGGTCGATAAGCGGGAAAAGTCGCACGGCGGGAAGACGTGGTACTGCACGGGAGACCGGGGGTACCGCGACAGCGACGGGTACTTCTGGTTCGTCGGCCGCGACGACGATGTGCGTCTCCACTTCCCTTCGTCGTGCTGCGGGCAGTCGAGCGCCCCGAGCTGACCCTTACCCCCTATCTCGTCCTCGCCTTCGTCCCGTCACGCGCTCTCTTCGCCCTGTGCAGGTCATCACCACCAGCGGATACCGCGTCGGGCCCTTCGAGTGCGTCTCATCCTTACGTGCACCTGAGCAGGCCGAACCTGACTTGCCGTCCTCTCCTCAGGGTCGAGAGCGCGCTCAAGGCAAGCCCGCCGTTCGCTCACCGGCCACCATCCCGCTGACCTCCCCATCTCTTCCGTAGCTGCACCCGGCCGTCACCGAGTCTGCAGCGGTCGGCTCGCCAGACCTCGCGCGTGGTGAGGTTGTCAAGGCGTTCATTATTCTCTCGGACGAGTACCGCGACAAGATCCAGCCGGGCTCAAAGGCGGAGAAGGACCTCATCCTCGACATCCAGGTGCGCTCTCGTACGCACGGCTGTCGAAACCCGGAGCTCACCGCCCCCTCGCGCGCAGAACTCGTTCAAGAAGAACACGGGACCCTACAAGGTCCCGCGCGAGATCGAGTTCGTCGACTCGCTGCCCAAGACCGTCAGCGGCAAGATCCGGCGCGTCGAGCTGCGTGATTTGGAGAAGGAGCGGAAGAAGGACGTCGTGCGGGAGCTCAAGGCGAAGCTGTAAGGCGTGGGCGTAGAGCCGAGGTTGTAGAGGCCGCGCCCAGCCGCGGGCACTCCGTATATGAGAGCAGAAGTCGTTGCAGCACGTCTGTGACTGGAGCGGGAGAGCGATGGGTGACGACTCGCCTGTGCGCTCAACTGTGTCGATGCGAGCGGCAGGCGGCATCCCTGTCAGCCAGCTCTCTGCCGGCGACCCTCGCACCACCCCGCCGTGCAGGAGACTCACTGCTTGACGAGAGCACGTAGGATTGACAGCGCGAGAGGAGAACAAAGTAGTGACAACAAGACAACGGGTACTGCAAGCGGGTCCTCAGGCTCCTACTTCACTCGTCGAGCTCGTCGAGGAAGTCCTCCGCCTCCTGCGGGAGCGTGTCGCCGTTGACGAGCAGGCCGAGGTCGTCGCTCCTGATACGCGAGAGGTAGTCGCGCTTCTTCGGGTTGGCCCGGAGCGACGAGACGAGCGCGCGGACGGAGGCGTTGTAGGTCGACTCGGCGTGCGTCTGCGGGACACACCAGGTCAGCCGCGAGCTTGCGCTTGTACGGATGGGAGAACGTACCTTCTTGGCCAGACTGCGCGCCTTCTTCAGCTTATCGCTCGCCATACCGTAGCGGCTGTGGCTGAAGCTCTTCTCGATGAGCGACGCCGCCGCCGAAACGCCCTTCTCGACCTCCTTGCCCGTCAACGAAGCGGTGTTGGCGATTACGCCGTCGTCCTCGTCCTGCGTGTCGGGCTCCTCCTCCGTGTCCGGCTCCTCCTCGCCTTCGTCGTCCGCCGCGGGCGCCGCCGTCTTAAATGGTCTGGCGTCGGCAGCATCGACGAAGACGATGTCGTCGTCCTCGTGGTCGTCGACGTCCATCTTGACCGGCTTGCTGGGCGACTCTGCCTTGTGCACCGGCGGCGCCGTCTTTGCCTCGACCTTCTCGACGTCTGCGGCCTGCGAGCCGAAGATGCGGTCGAGCTGAATCTCATCCTCGAGGCCGGCCTGCGCGTAGTGAGCCGTCTTCTTGTTGAGCTTCTTCGGCTTCGGCGGGACTGCGAAAGAGAGGAGTGAGCTCGCTCATCAGTCCAGAGTAATAAGGGCGACCAACCAATCTGGACGTCGAACGCGCGCTTGACCTTCTCCGCAGCGGCTGCTGACCCATCGGCAACGGTGGGAGGCGGATCCATGTACTTGGTGAGGATGGGCGGAAGGGGCGGGAGGTCGGCGTCTGGGTTGGAGAGCCGGAAGACGAGCGTGTTCTGGATGTTGTGGATCGCGGGCGAGAACGAATTCTCGGTTGTGAAGAACTCGGTCGTGTTACTGTCGGCGTCAAGTGGTGAGCGGCGAACGCCGTAGCGAAGGAACAACTCAGACGCACCCCTCCTCGTCGGGCGGGCCCGCCTGCGTCAGGTCCATCGAGTCGACGAAAGCGTCCATCGCATTGTCCATCTCTATGGTCGGGAGGAGCTTGTGCTCGGCGAGCGGCAGTCCCTTGCGGTTGAACAGGCGAGTGAGGGATGGGAACTGGATGGAGCGGACGTCCTCGGCGAACGGGATCTGTGGAAGCGGGAGGTGGAGGATCAGCGATGGACAAGGACAAGAGCGCGGCAGAAGGAAAGGCAACGCACGCGGACCCAGTAGCAGAACTCCTTGCCATTGTCCGCGATGTGCGGGAACAGCACGCCGAGCATGGGGTCGGGGACGCGCGGGACGCCGCCACGCGTGAAGCCCTTCTTGACAAAGCGGACGATGGCGAGCGTGTCGCGCTCGGCCATGCCGTTGACGAGCGCCGAGAAGAGCTTCTCCGAGCCGAGCTCTCCGCGGGTCGCGAGGACATAGAAGACGTCGCCCATGCGCCAGTCGTAATGGAACTGCGTGCGCGGTCGGAGTCAACATCACGTTCAGTTGGGAAGGGACGGGGGAGAGTCACGTCGCTCTCCTTCATGAAGTTGAGGATTTCCATGCCGGTCTTCTGGCCGGTGAGCATGCCCGCGTCGTCCTCAAGGTCGCCCGTCGGGACGAGCGATCCGCCGTAGTGGTACGCGTTCGTGAGCTCCGTCTCCGTCTCGTCGACGATGCGGAGCTCCTCCTCTTCGCTCTCGTCGACCGCGTCCTCCTCGACCGTCCCGCCATCGCGCGGCCTCTTGCTAACGTTGACCTGGGACGAGGCGTTCTTCCCCTTGGCGTCCTTCGCTCCAGGCGGTTTCGGCGTGGGCCGGTAGAAGTAGCGGGTCTCCTTCGAGACGCCGTGGCCCGCGAGGTCCGCGTCTTCCTCGTCGCCGACTGCGAGGCCCTCGTTCTGCAGCTCGCGGTCGAATGGAACACCGATCTTGCCGAGCTCGACGCCCTGCCCTGCAGACATCTGCGCCTGATGCTCGCGGTTCTGCTGCTCTGCGAAGCGTGCCTTGCGCTTAACCTCGTCCTTCAGGGTCCCGTCGTCGTCTTCGTCGCCGCCCATCGCGTTCGAGTCGCGCTTGGTCCCGCGAAGAGCGGCCTGCGAGTCGGGATTGCCGCCAAAGAGCTGCAAGAAACCCTGGCTCTGCGTCTGGCTCTGCTGGGCAGCGCGCTGCGTCCGCACGCGCTGGAAGCCACGCATGCTCATCTGCTTCATCGTGGGCGCCGCTGCGGGAACCACGGCCTTCTTGACGTCGACGTGCAGCGTGAGCGAGCTGTCGGGGTGTGTCGTCGGGTTGCCGAACGTGAGGGTCATGCGGTCGGCGCGCGAGTTGACGGCCTTGACCTGCGGCGTCGCGATAGCCGTGAGGGCATGACGAGCGTTCGCGACGACAGACGGCTGGTCGATCAGCTCGACCAGCTCGGCGAATCGGGCCTCGTTCTCGCGCTGCAGTGGAGAGGCGGGTCAGGAGGAGCTCGCGCGGAGGAAGGGAACGGAGCCTGCACCTTGATCTCCGACTTGTCCTCCTCGACAAAGCCGAGCTCCTCGCCGTCAAAGTCGACGCCGCTGCGAAGAGACGGCGAGAGTGAGCACGAGAAGCGAGAAGGAGCAAAGGAGAAGCGCACATGACGGTCAGCCCCATCCCCTTGGCGTTCATCTGGTGGGCGGCGTTACGCAGGCCATCCCAGTTGATCTCCGACTCGCCATCCGTCAGTACGCAAAGCTCCTTGACGGCGTAGTTCTTGATCGACGTGTCGGCGTCGAGCGTCTCGATGCCGAGGATCGTCGCCGTGAACGCTGCGCGCGGGAGAGGTCCAGTCAGGACAACTCGCTGAGCTCGTGCGAGTCCCCGCCTCAGAGGCAGATGCGCAAGAAGCGGAGGACAGCCGTGACGCACCGTCTCCGTCGGGTCCTTCGCCGGCGACAGCGTCGTCGATGCGCTCAGCGAGGCTCTTGTCGATCGTCTTGGTGAGCGGCAGGAGCTCATAGCAGTGGCGGTACGGGTCTGCGGCGCGGTCAAACTTGTCGCCGCGTTCGGCGGCCTGCTCCTTTGCCCTGGTCGTGAGGAGGTTCTTGGTCTTCGCGTGGCCGAAGAGGACGACGCCGAACGGGGTCGTCTTGAGGTCGCGCATGATCTGCGTCGGCGCGTGGTCGTGTCAGTCCCACACGTACGGAGAGAGCGGATCCCCCACTCGCCCGCTGGACGACCTTGGCCTTGACGTACTCCTGCGCGACGGCGAGCCCCGTGCGCGTCGTCGTGACCTCGTGCGGCTTCTCGCCGACCGTGAACGCGCGCTCCTGGCCCATCGACGCGCTGCAGTCGATCAGGAAGAGCGTCGCCGTCCGGGGAGCCTGCGGGCGCGCGAAGCGGTGTCAGCACGACGGGGCGGCGGGAGGTAGCGCCGGTGCTCACGAGGGCCATGCTGAGCTTCTGTCTGTGCTCGTCGCACCCGCTGGAGTCGAGGTCGAGGCGAACGCACTGATGAGACCCTCCTCACTCAACCTCGTCGCGCCGCTTTGACCTCGGCCAACCTCATCCTGGGCTGTCTGGGCGAGTGCGAGAGAGGTTGAATCGGCTGTACGCGCGCTCCCGGAACGACCAGTGCGGACACTTCCTTTTCCACCTCTCCTCCTCCTCCTTCCTCCGCTCCCTCAACTTGACATCCTGCAACCCTCGCTTTGTGATTGTCTTTCCGCTCCGCTACTACGAATGGAGCCCCACGGGTGGGGCAGGCGACTCGCGGACGCGTTTAAAGACGAGCCGAGGCCATTCTCGCTTGTCTTCCTCTCCCCTCCTCCTCCCTTCGCGCAAGTGGAGAGGGGTACCGACTTGGTTGGTTTCAGGCGACGACGACGACGAGACGACAGAGACAAGCTGAACAAGCGTGGGAGAGAGACGGTGGAGGTCGAGAGGGAGAGAAAATGATCCGCTCCTTCTTCCCCTCATCCGTCCTAAACTCGGCGAGAGCGGGCGTTCCTCAAGCCGAAGCGAGGCGCTTCTCGGCCTCGGCCCAGTTGATGACCGTCCAGATGGCGTCAAGGTACGAGGCCTTCACATTCTTGTAGTCGAGGTAGAACGCGTGCTCCCACCTGTTTCGGGGACGAGTGGGTCAGTCGATTGCGGGAACGCGTGGAGCTAACGAGCGGGGGCATGTAGTCGAGTGGACAGTCGACAGGGACCGATGGCGAGGGTGACAGCGAGATGCAGAAGAAGACGAAGGGAAGGAACGCAGGAAGGTTGCACGCACATGTCGATGCCGACGAGCGGGACGTAGCCGAGGAGCGGGTCCTGGTTGGCAGTCGCGACCGCCTCGAGCTGCGGGAGTGCTCCATGCCGTCAGTCCTGGGCGTGCGCGGAAAGAGGGAGCTCGACCGGGCGCACCTTCTTGGTGGTCGGGTTGTACCCAAGCCACGCCCAGCCCGAGCCCTGGATGCCGAGCGCGGCGGCGTTGACGGCCTTCTTGAGGCCGTCGAGGCCACCAAAGTCCTTCTGGACCTGCTCGGCGAGCGGGCCCGACGACGGGAACGCGCCGCCGCCGTTCGAGGTCGGCGCGAGGTTCTCCCAGAAGAGCGACTGCGCGCGTGCGGGAACGTCAGTCTCGTTCACTCGCACATTGAAGATGGTATGCGCACGTGGTTGATGTGGCCTGCGCGCGGGGGCGAGCGAGGGAGAGAGTCAGGACATGCGCTTCGGCTGCCGACCTCGGCTGGAAGCGGGGGAGGAAGGAAGGAAAGACGCACCACCGCCGTTGAACTTGATCGCGGCCTGGAGGGCGATCTGCTTCTTGATGTCCTGGGCCTGGGCGGCAGCCTGCATGTCCTCGGTCGCCTGCGCAGGTCGAGAGATGGGTCGCCGGCGGGGGGAGGATATGACGAATCAGTCAGCGCTGGGGGACGGCGAGCACGCGTCGGGAGAGCGCAGGCGCACCTTGTTGAAGTTGGCGACGTAGGTAGCGTGGTGCTTGGAGTGGTGGAGCTCCTGCGCGCGCGCGAGGGAGCGAGGGTCAGTCCTCCTGCTCCTCCTCGTCCCTTGGGTGCACCCTCGCCAACAGCTCCTGAGATAGACAGGGCTCATTTACCATGATCACCCTGCTGACAGCGGGTTCGAGTGCCTCATAGGCGTACGGAAGCTTGGGGAGAACGGCCGGAATCTTGTTGATGCTGGACATGGCGATGCGGGTCGCGCGGAGCATTCGAGTGGTGGGAGACAAACCCGCCGCGCGCGCCAAACGTCCCCTCTTCTACCAACCCTCCTTCCCTCCATCGCGCTGTTGAGGGCGTTTTTCTCGTGAATTTGGCACCGACATTGCTGCAGCAGTGCCCAGCAGAAAGAACAGCTCATCTCGCGGGGAGCGTGGCGGAGATAAAATGCTCACCACCACTCAGCCCTCCGCTGAGCACGAGGTGGGATGCCAGGTGTGGATACTATGCTAGAAACATGCGTAGGACTACAACAGCGCAGGAAAAGAGACGCGAGGGCGAGGGTATGTGAGCCGCGGTCGTCAGGAGGCCGTCGCCGGCTCCTCCTGCATCTTGCTCTGGATGCTCTTCGCTTTCTGCATGGTGGAGAGAGCGTTCAGTAGGTAGCCGTCGATTGCAAGCCCGCCCGCGAGCGGAGAACACATCCGTGAAAGGAGCGAAACGCACCTCGACAAAGTCGGTGAGCTGCTTCTCAAGCTCTTCGAGCCGCGCCTTCTTGACCTCGTTCTCCTTGACGAGCTTGGCCTTGACGTGCCCAAGCTCCTTGCGCTCCTCCTCGAATCTGCGTGAAGGGCAAAACAAGTGAGTCCTCACACTCCAAGACCGCCTCACAGACGGAAGGAGGCAGGAGCGCACCGTTTCCGCTCCGCCAGCTCGAACGCTAGCCGTGCCAGCATGAGCTCGTGCGCCGACTCCTGCGTGTCGCCCTCTGGCAGCGGGACCTGCAGCCCTGCGGGCGGCTCCTCGCGCGCCGCAAGCTCCCGCAGCTCGTCGACCGAATGCAGCGGGAGGTTCTGGTACTCGGACCTGTCGTCCAGGGAGCGTGAGCTCGAACGGAGAATCCAGCCGAGAGGCGCACGCACGAGTATTCCTCCGCCGACCGGATCTCGCGCTCGATGTGGTTCCGCTCGAAGAGGAGATTCTGCGGGCGCCCGCGGCCGTCAGTGCCCGCTCGAAAGGAGGCGAAGGAGCGCACGCACCTGCAAGCGAAGATGCGCAGCGTCCATCTCGAGGCGAGCGTCCTGGCTCCTCGCGCGGCACTCCTTCGCCGAGAGCTGGGCGGCGCGGTTCATTCCATGGAGGGCGGCAAAGAGGGGCGCGGACTGGGCGAGGTAGGGCTGGGGGTCGAACTGGTCTGGCTGGGCAGTGCGCGCCTGGACGAGCGAGTCGCTGAGGGTCCGCAGGAGCACGATGAGGTGGTCGGCGGAAATGGGCTGCGGCGGGGCAGAGGGCGCGACCATGGCAGCGACAGTGCGCTCCTTGTACGCTCAGCGGAAGCGCAGCGTCACGTGAGCCCGGGAGTCAAGGGCAGGAGCGGATTGTCCGTCGCCCCACCTCCTCGCTCCTCCCGCTCACCGCCCCCCCTCGCTCCGCTGCAGTAGGAACGATGCTGCACGCAGTTAGGCGCGCATCCAGGACAGCCGTCCTCGCACCCGCAAGGCGCACCCTCGCGACTGAGCACAGCCCGCCCACCCGCTTCTCCTCGCAGGTCGTCTTCCCCGACGAACCGACCAGCCCAAAGGTCTCACCGACGCCGTTCCCGGTGCGGTCTCTCCTCAGCCCTCACGGTGCGAAGCAGTCTGATGCGCGAAACCGCTCGCAAACAGGTCCCCGCTCGCTCGAGGCGAGCCAGGCTATCGCCGACTTCCAGGACGCGCGCGCACACATCCTCGTCGCTGGTGCGCCCTTCTCGCTCGCAAAGCACGAAGCAAACTTGTTGATCGTCTTATCCTGCACGCATAGACTATGCCAAGTCCAAGGGTCCGTCGCCGTTGTCCCCTTGCTCTTCTCTGGAGCTGAGCGAGCAGACCCGTTCATCCCGCCCCTTACGTCGTCCTGCAGGCAATTACCTTGCCGATGTCGATGGCAACGTGCATCTCGACGTATTCGCGCAGATCGCCAGGTCCGTCTCATTCTCCAGCGTCACGTCCAAGGGCATGACCTGACCATCGCCCTCGTTCCGCCTTGCAGTATCGCCATCGGCTACAACCACCCGGACCTCCTCGAGCTCGCCAAGACGGTGCGCTGCATCTCCTACGTGCCCTACTCTCGAGCAATCCGCTGATTCCCGCCCGCCCGCCAGGATGAGTTCGCCATCGCTGCGTACGCCACGAGCGAAACTCCGTGACGCGAACTGGCCGCTGACTCGCCGCCCTCTGCGCAGTATGAACCGCCCAGCACTGGGTTCGTTCCCCAGCGCCGACTGGGCCGAGACGATCAAGAAGGGTCTCCTCTCCGTCGCGCCCAAGGGCGTCCCCCATCTCTTCACGCAGGTCCGTCTCTCCCTCTCCTCTTCAAGCGAGCGGTTCTGACCCTGTCCGCGTCCAGATGGATGGCTCGGGCGCGAACGAGGGCGCGCTCAAGGCGGCGTTTATGGCGTACAGGGCTCGCGAACGTCGCGAGGCAGGCGTCGAGGACTTTACCTCGGAAGAGGTGTGTTGCCTCTCTCGCGCTTCTCCATTACTCAGAGCCTGATAACTGACGACTTGCGCGCGCAGATGTCGTCGTGCATGAACAACGCGAGCCCCGGCAGCCCCGAGCTCGTCGCGCTCAGCTTCAAGTCGGGCTTCCACGGCCGCCTCTTCGGCAGTCTCTCGCTCACGCGTAGCAAGGCGATCCACAAGGTGCGCTTTCTGCTTGCTCTGATCGTGGAGAAGCGTGACGCTTACTTCCCCATCCACAGCTCGACATTCCCGCGTTCGACTGGCCCGCCGTCTCCTGGCCGGCGATCAAGTACCCGCTGGACGAGTACGCGTCGGAGAACGCTGAGGCCGAGGCGCGCACGATCGCACTCGTTGAGGACACGATCGTCGAGTGGGCGAAGAAGGGCAAGAAGGTTGCGGCGCTCATCGTCGAGCCGGTGCAGGCCGAGGGGGGCGACAACCATGCGAGCGCGAGCTTCTTCAAGGCGCTGAGGACGGTCACGAGGGTGCGTTGCGCTTGCTCTGCCTCGCTTTCGAGCGTTTTCTGACGGCGCTGCCCTTCTTGCAGGAGCACAACGGTGCGCACGCTTGCTCGTCCTCGCCCAACCCGCGCTCAACGTACTGAAACTGTCTCACGCAGTCTACATGATCGTCGACGAGGTGCAGACGGGCGTCGGCGCGACGGGATCGTTCTGGGCGCACGAGAAGTGGGACCTCGACCACCCGCCCGACTTTGTCACCTTCTCGAAGAAGATGCAGGCCGCCGGCTTCTACCACGCCGAGTCGACGCGCCCGTCGCTGCCGTACCGCAAGTGCGCCATTCTCTCCTATCGTCATTGAGAGCGCCGACTGACCTGACCCTCCGTTTGCCTCCCTCTCCGTCGCGCGCAGCTACAACACCTGGATGGGGGACCCGATCCGCGCTGCAGGCCCGCGAGCTCATCAGCTTCATCAAGGCGCACGGGCTCGTGCAGCACACGTCCGTGATCGGCGACGAGCTGTACGCTTCCCTCGCGCAGCTTGCACGCCGCTTCCCCGGCGCGGTGCAGAACCTCCGCGGCAAGGACTGTGGAACATTCATCGCGTGGGACGCCGAGAGCCCCGCTCAGCGCGACGCGTTCGTCGCGGCGATGCGCAGGGAGGGCGTCATCATGGGCGGGTGCGGCGAGCGCGCCATCCGGCTCCGCCCCATGCTCATCTTTGGCGACAAGCAGATGGAGATCCTCCTCGAGAAGATGGAGGCCGTGCTCAAAACATTCGAGGGCAAGTGAGCGCGGCCGTAGGTGCGGAGATGTATACCAACGCTTCACGACTCGCTCAATGCGTATGGACTGAGAGAGTGAAGACGGCGAATACTAGACTGCTCGAGATTCCGTTGGTCGTTAACTGGCTACAAATGAATGGCGGCTATACGGGCACAGGCTGTACAGAGGGCGAGGCGGGGGATTAACGCGCTCAGATGCGAGTGTTGTGAGCGGCGGCGCTGGGGCCGGCACCGGTCGCGGCAGTGCCAGTCGCCGAGGACGACGAGGTGTTGCTGCCGTTCGGGCCCGTCGTCGTCTGCGCGCCGGTCTTGTCGTTGATCGACGCGAGGCCGAGCTGCTCGACGAGGGTCTCGGCGGGACCGTCGACGGTGCGCTCGCACTGCATGCGGATAGCTCTCAGCGTAAGCTCGGAAAGGAAGCCGCGAGAAGAAGCGCACCTCGCCACGGTTGAGAAGCTTGTCGGCATCGTGCTTGAGCGTCGACTTGAGGTCGCCGCCGCCCGCAACAAAGTCCTTGAGCGAGAGCGGCTCGTGGAGAACCGACGCGTGGACAACCGGCGCCTCGTGAGTGGTCTGGTGGATGGGAACGACGGTCTGCGAGCAGGATGAGGCGGGTCAGGACCTTGCTAGGATGAAGCGAGGCGGCTAAACGCACGTGGATGCGGTGGTGCTCGTGCACGTCGCGCTCGATGGAAGGCTGGACGACGTGGTGCACGTGGTGCGAGACGTTCTCGCGGACCTGCTCGCCCTTGTCGATGATGACCTTCTCGCGCGGCGCCTCGACGACGGTGTCCTTCGCCGTGTTCAGCGATGCGAACTGCGCCTTGTCCTCGTCCGTCGCGACGTGGCGCTCTGCGAGGACGAATTAGCTACGGCGGTGAAGGAGGAATGAAGGGCTGGGACGAACCGTTGATCTCGGTCACCGGGACGGCCTTCTCATGCTGCACCTCCGCGGCGTGCTGCGTGTCGAGAACCGGCTGGACGTGGTGCTGAACGTGGTGGACGTGACGGTCGATCTCGCGCTGGCGCTCGATCTCCTCGACCTCGTGCGTGTGCCGCGTCTCGTCTGCGACAGAGAGGAGGGTCAGCCTCACTCGTCAAATCGTTCGCCGCGGCGGGTGCGCCGGGAAGGCAAAGGGAATGCGCACGTACGGGTGACGGGGGCGAGGTGCTGGTGGTCGTGTCGCCTGCTTCGCGTCGGCCTCCGAGAGGACGGCGTCCCTGCCCGGCAGGTGGTGCTTGTGCGCGGGCGGGTGCGCGTGCTCGCGAACGTGCTCGGCGCCCTCGGCAACGCGGGAGCCGGTCGACTCGCGCGGGACGGTGCCAGTCGAGTGCGTGTTGCCGGAGGGGATTCCAGTCGTCGAGGTGGTGTCGCGGGGGATGCTGCGGTCGTGGTGCTCGTGCGACGAGTGGGTGCCGTCGACGGCGGCGTTGGCGAGACGGTCGCCGGCGGAGGACTTGGCCGTCGAGTGCGACGGGGCGGAGCCGTCAGCGGCGGCGCGGTCGCTTGCCGACGAGTGCGAGGGGGTCTCGGTGGTCGAGCCCGAGGCGTGCTTGAACGGCGCGCCGCGAGCGTTCTCCTCAGAGTCGGCGGAGAAGTGGCCCGACGGGCTCTTGTTGCTGTCGGTGTGCGAGAAGACCTGCATCGGGACGGAGGTGGGGGAGGGCGAACGTCAGCGACCGAGTTCACCGCCTGTCGGGGGACACGCGGGATGTGCGCACCTGCTTGATCTTGTCCATGGTGAGTTAGGTGCGAGTGTGTGTTGGGGGGGAGTGTATGAAGAGCGAGTTGATGAGGAGTGTTACGCCGCCTTCGTCGTCGCCCTCCGCCCCGCGCCGCGCCGGTCGCCGGTACGCCCACCTCCCGTTCTCCCGGGTCTGATCGCGCCGCTTACGCTCGCGCCCCTGCAGCAACAAGGCCTCGGCGACGCACTAGAACCTTCCCGCGCTCGCTCGGCGGCGCTGGACGCCGCGAGCACCTCCGCGCCTCCTCTCGTGCCCTTTCCCCCGTCTTTATCTTTGCGTAGATTCCTCATTCTCGCTCTCTTCTCTTCGTCGAAATCTTAGTCTTCTTACCCCTAGCGGTACCATCGTCTCGAGAGAGCTCGCTCGTCGACCAAGCAGCCCGCCTCGCCCATCGTCCCGCCTCCCGCCTTACATTAGATTTCGACCTCTCGCTGCTTCCCCGACGACCAGAGCCATGTCCAACCCTACCGCCGAAGAGACTGCCGTCCGCCTCGGGCTCATCACCGACGAGGAGCTCGCCAGCCAAGGCGGCGCGCTCAACCCCACCCAACACGGTCTGCTCCAACAGCATCTCGCCAGCCTCTACCCCCCCGGCGCCTGCCCCCGCCGTGGTCGCGCCCGAAGCCGTACAGGCCCTAATCCGCCGCCTAGACGCTCTCCAGGTGCAGAACGAGCAGCTACAAGCGCAGCTCGCTGCGCCCCGCACCTCCCCCACCTCGACGCCCGACTCCGCCCCCTCGCTCACCATCGACTGGAACGAAGGCGTCAAGTTCTTCAAGCAGGCTACCAACCAGGACTCGACCCTCCACGCGGCCAAGATCAAGGTCAAAGAGCCGGAAACGTACGACGGCTCTCGCTCCTCCTCGACCTCGAAAGGCGACGTTAACACATTCCTCGCGCAGATCACCAACTACGTTGCCGACACGACCGGCTGGAAGGACGACCGCCACCGCGTGCGTGTCTGCGCCTCCTACCTGCGCGGCAACGCTTACCTCTGGGTCTCCTCCTACCTCCAGCTCCCCGAGGACACCCTCGCCAAGGACGAGTACCGCTGGATCTCCGACTTCGAGCTCTTCAAGAAGAAACTACTCGTCACCTTCGGCGACCCCGACAAGGCCGCCGCCGACGCCCGCCGTCTCGGGCTCCTCCGCCAGACAGGCGCCGCGTCGCTCTACGCGGCCGAGTTCCGCCGCCTCGCGCTCTCCCTCAACTGGGGCGACGAGGCCCTCAAGTACCACTTCATCAACGGGCTCAAGGAGGAGCTCAAGGACGAGCTCGCCCGCCTCGACCCGATCGACTCGCTTGACACCCTCATCGAGCGCGTCGTCACGCTCGACAACCGCGCGTTCATGCGCCGCCTCCAGCAGCGCGGCGCCCGCGCCTACACACCCTACGCGCCGGCCGGCGCGCCCGCGCCGAGGCCATTCACCACGAGCGCCAACCCGGCGATCCCCGCCGAGGACCGCATGCAGATCGACTCGACCCGCAAGCCGCCGCGCCGCGGCCCGCTTACACAGGAGGAGAAGGACCGCCGGCGTAAGAACAACCTCTGCTCCTTTTGCGGCGGAGCAGGGCACTTCGCTGACGCGTGCCCCGTCCTCGCAGCCCGCGACGCGCAGCGCGCTCGCCCCCCGCTCCGCACCGCCGCCACCACCGCGACTTTCGAGATCCTCTCGCCCCACCTCGAGCAGCCCGAGCAGTCGGGAAACGACTCGCGCCCGACGGACGAGGAGTAGAAGGTACGCTCCGCCCGCCGGGCGATCCTCCTCGCCCTCTCCGTTTCGCCTCGACCTCGCTGACCGCTCCCTCCCTTCCTACCGCCGCCACTCACCTCGCCGCCGCCCCATCGTCCTCCTTTCGTCCCCACCTCACCGTACGCGCCGATCCGGCTTCCTCCGGCCTCGACGAACATGTCATCGTTCCCGCTTCGCTCACTCACCGCACTACCACCGCTTCTACCTTCGCCATGATTGACTCGGGCTCGCAGAGCAACCTTATCGACGAGAACTACGCCCGGGCGCTCCGTCTTCCCCCCTCGTCGAACGCGCGCGCCCCATTCCCATCGAGGGGTACGACGGGCGCCCGGCTGACAAGCCTCTTTCGTACTACACCTGCCCCGTGCAACTGCAGATCGGCTCTCACCTAGAACTTATCGAGCTCAACGTCACCCCTATCGCTCACTACCCGCTCATCCTCGGCATCCACTGGATCCGCGCGCACGACGCTTCCCTACTCGCACGGGAGAACCGCGTCGCCTTCCACTCCACCCACTGCGCTCAACACTGCCTCTCCATGCCGGCCTCCACCGCCGCGCTCCCCGCTCACCCCTCCACCCTCGCCGCGACCCGCACCTCCGCGGTGCGCCTCATCAACGGGCACGCGGCCCGCCTCGACCTGAAGCACGGCGCTGACTCCTTTGTCCTCCCCGCCGCAGACGTCGTTCCGCGACTACGAGCCGCCGCCGCCTCGCTGCGGCCCGACCTCATCGGCGACGACCTCGACAAGCTCCGCTCGCAGGTCCCCGCCAAGTTCCACGACTACCTCGACGTGTTCTCGAAGGTCAAGGCCGACTCGCTTCCCGAGCACAGGCCGTACGACCTGAAGATCGACCTCGAACCAGGCAAGACCGTCCCTCCGTCACGGATCTACCCGCTCTCGGCAAAAGAGCTCGACGTCCTCGCCGACTACATCGAGACTAACCTCAAGACCGGCTTCATCCGCCCTCGACCTCGCCCAGGTGCGCCCATCCTCTTTATCAAGAAGAAGGACGGCAGCTTACGCCTCTGCGTCGACTTCCGCAACCTCAACTCCGTCACCATCAAGAACCGCCACCCGCTTCCCCTCATCGAGGAGACGCTCGACCAACTCTCCGGCGCCAAGTACTTCACCAAGCTCGATCTCCGCAACGGGTACCACCAGCTCCGCATCGCCGAAGGCGACGAGTACAAGACGGCCTTCCGCACCCGGTACGGCCTTTCGAGTATCAGGTCATGCCCTTCGACTCACTAACGCTCCCGCCGCCTTCCAGAACCTCATCAACGACACCTTCCGTCCGTTCCTCGACTCCTTCGTCGTTGTCTACCTCGACGACATCCTAATCTACTCGCGCACGCAGGAAGAACACGACGAGCACGTGAAGACGGTCTCGAGACGATGCGCCGCACGAAGCTCTACGCCAAGGCGGAAAAGTGCGCCTTCGAGGAGAGCTCGACGGAATACCTCGGCTTCATCGTCGACCGCGACGGCGTCCGCATGGACCCGAAGAAGATCGAATCGGTACGTTCTTGGCCTCTCCCACCAACCTGCGCGAGGTGCAGTCGTTCCTCGGCTTTGCCAACTTCTATCGGAGGTTCATCAAGGACTACTCGAAGATCGCGGCCCCGCTGACCCGCCTCTCCCGCGGTGACCGCTCACCCGCAGACTTCCCCCTCGCGCCCGACGCCGTTCATGCGTACGAACAGCTCAAGGGTGCGTTCCACGACCGCCAGATCCTCCGCCATTTCCGCCCCGGCGTCCCGCTCGAACCAGAGACTGACGCCTCGGACTACGCGCTCGGGTCCGTCCTCTCGCAGCGACACGAGGACGGCAAGCTCTACCCGGTCGCGTTCCGCTCCCGCAAGTTCGACCAGGCGGAGCTCAACTACGAGGTGCATGATAAAGAGCTCCTGGCCATCATCGACGCGTGCAAGAGCTTCCGCCCATACCTCGAGTACGTCCCTCCCACCAAGATCTTCTCCGACCACGCGAACCTCCAGTACTTCTTTACCTCCCGCATCCTCAACCGCCGCCAAGCACGGTGGTACGAGACGATCTCGGAGCTCCGCTGACTCTCCACCACCGGCCAGGTCATCGTCAAGGCAAGACCGACGCCCTCCCGCCGGGCTGACTACGCGGAGGGCGCCAAAGCGAGCGAAGGCAAGCCCGTCACCTTCTTCCCCACCACCCGTATCGCGGCTAACTCGCTCGCCCTCGCCGCGCAGCTCGATGCGCCCTTCCCCGACTTCACCGCTCGTCGCGGCCGGCCAGGACGACGACGACGATCTCTGCCAGATCCTGCAAGACCGCCGCCTCAACGAGAACGCCGACGCGCACGACGATCGGTGGCAACTCGACAACGACGGGCCTTCCGCTTCGACAAGAAGGTGTACATCCCGGACGTCGCCGACTTGCGCCTCCGCGCCGTGCAAGCCGTGCACGACGAGCCAAGGCACCTCGGCGTCGAGAAGACGCTCGAGCGCTTCAGACGCTCGATGACCTTCCGCAGGAGCGCAAGTTCATCGAGTCTTTCGTCGGTACGTGCGACACCTGCTTCCGCAACAAGCCGCGCCGCTCACCCGCCCACGGTCCTCACAGCCTCTCCCGCCGCCGACTCGCCCGTGGACCAGCATCGCCACCGACTTTATCGTCAAGCTCCCGACCTCCCGACACGGAAACGACTCGATCTGGGTCGTCGTCGACCGCTTCTCTAAGTTCACCCACTTCATCCCCTGCACCGAGGCCGGCACTGATGCCTCTGCCCTCGCCGACATGTTCTACAGGTACATCTTCCCCGCACACGGCCTCCCGGACGACATCGTTAGCGACCGCGGTGCCGTGTTCAACTCGAACTTGGCGGACGCTCAACAGGCTCACTCGCACCAAGTTGAGTATGTCCACCGCTTACCATCCCCAATCCGACGGCGTCACCGAGCGCCTGAACCAGTCGCTCGAGCAATACTTACGAATCTTCGTCAACTACGCGCAGGACGATTGGGAGGACCTCCTCCCGCTCGCCGCATATGTCCACAACGACTCGATCCACTCGTCAACCAAGGTCACGCCATTCTTCGCCAACTACGGCTTCCACCCGCGCTTCAAGGTGACCTTCCGCGACTACGGCGACAAGCCGCTCGACGCTGACGCCGCCTCGCGCGCAGGAACGCTCTCGGCTCTACACCAAGTACTTCGGCACGAACTCGAGGTCACCGCGACAAGGATGAAGACGCACTACGACAAGAAGCGCGTCGAAGCGCCAACCTTCAAGGTAGGCGACCTCGTCTGGCTCTCGCACCGCAACATCCTGACCTCCCGCTCACAGAAGCTCGACCATCGCTTCCTCGGCCCCAAGGTCCTCGAGCGCATCGGTGAGCTCGCGTACCGTCTCGAGCTTCCTGACGAGGTGCGCCTTCACCCAGTCTTCCACGCTTCGCCCTCCACCCGCACGCCGAGAACCCCTTCCTGACCGCCTGCCCGCCCCGCCGCCCTCACCATCGTCGATGGGCAGCCAGAGGAGGAAGTTGAAGTCTCGACTCGCAAACGTACCACGGCCGGCTCCGCTACTCGCCAAGTGGCGAGGCAAGTTTAAGACGGACTGGCTCTCACGACGACGAGCTCGCTAACGCTCAAGAACTCGTGCAGGCGTTCCATCAAGCCTACCCCGCCAAGCCCAAGGCCTGCAGCGCGCAGGAGCGCGCGGGCGAGGAGGGTGAGCCGCACTCACCCGACCTTCCCAACCCGCTCTGACGCTCCTCCTCGCTCCGCTTCCGCCGCAGCTCCGCCCTCCGCCGATCCACCGTCGCTCTGCGACACCGCTCCTTTCTCCTCGATTCTCTGTGCCTGTTTTGTTCCTCTTCCCTTGTGCACCCTTTGTCGCTTTGTCCCCTTCCTCGCCTTGTTCTCTCTCTCTTATACCCGCTGACCTCGCCTCTCTCCTCCTCACTCTCTCTCGTGCTACGCCTGCTCGCCGCACTGCACCCTCCCTACGCCTCAACATGCCCGCCATCACCACCTCCCTCCACTCCGTCCTCACGGTCGCATCCCCGCTCGACCCGCGCCTTCGTCCACCCTCTGCCGCGCGCTACCTCCAACTCGACCACGATCCTCGAAATCTCGGGCCTCGGCATCAAGGAGGGCGAACTCGAGGTCCTCGGCACCTCGCTCAGCGGCGTCACGGCGTATCAAAATGCGACGCGCATCGACACCTCGCTGCAGTCGCTGCTGTTCGGCGCTTACTTCAGCAAGGTCACCCCCGCCGCATCCCCACCTGCTCGACATCGCCCGCGAGGCGAACAACGCCGCCGCTCGTGGTGCTCGGTGCTTACTACCTCAACTTCACCTCAACGCACCTGGCCACGAGCGGCAGCTCCCGCCACGCGCCTTCAGCACGAGTGGGACACGTTCGCGACAACGCTTCGACGGCCAGCTCGCAAACCCCAACTTAGACACCGGAATCACCACTATCCGCCGCCTCGCGCCTGAGCGCCCACTCTGCGCTCTCTCCTCTTCCCGTCTTCTGGCGTGTCGACGCCTCGCCTAAACAGGGGTTCTGTTACGCCGCCTTCGCTGTCGCCTCCGCCCCGCGCCGCGCCGGTCGCCGGTACGCCCACCTCCCGTTCTCCCGGGTCTGATCGCGCCGCTTACGCTCGCGCCCCTGCAGCAACAAGGCCTCGGCGACGCACTAGAACCTTCCCGCGCTCGCTCGGCGGCGCTGGACGCCGCGAGCACCTCCGCGCCTCCTCTCGTGCCCTTTCCCCCGTCTTTATCTTTGCGTAGATTCCTCATTCTCGCTCTCTTCTCTTCGTCGAAATCTTAGTCTTCTTACCCCTAGCGGTACCATCGTCTCGAGAGAGCTCGCTCGTCGACCAAGCAGCCCGCCTCGCCCATCGTCCCGCCTCCCGCCTTACAAGGAGGAGAGAGAGAGGAGAGCAGGTGAAGCGGTTCAAGCGGATTGCAGCAGAGCGCGCTGCTGTCATCGCCCGAGCGCGCAGGCGAACCCGCTTGGCGTCAGCGGGGTCGCCCTGCAGGGGACAATTCCGCTTCGGCGATGAGAGCTGGGGGATGTCGTCATGAGAGCAGCGTCGATCGGCATCTGCACGAGCATCGGCGGAGCGTAGCGCGGCCTTGATCGCTGCCGTACGCATATGCGCACGGCAAGTGCGTCCGCAGCGCTTCGTAGAGCTCCAAGCGGACACCTTCCCCGTTTACGTCGGGGTCGGGTGATGAAGGCGCGGCTGCCCTCTTGCTTAGCTGCTGTACGCTCGGTGGATTGCTGGGCCATCGTGCAGGTCATCCGTAGCAGCGGGACTGCGCTCGAAGCTCTGCGAGCAATTTGCGAGCGAAGGTGGGCGAGGATGAAGCTATGAAGATCCACGTCAGGGCGTCAGCGCCCGCAGGCAGCCTTCGAGCATCGAACATCGCTCTTGTGGTGCACTAGGAAGCCCTTCCTCGAGCGCGGAGGAGACGGACCGGAAGCTGCCGCCGCATGCAGGCGATGAATACGCGGAGGATCGCGCCTCTTTCAGGCGCATCTCAGTCTTCAGTACCTATTTCGACGCTCGCTGCGAGGACGGGATCCGGGGTAGGTAGGAGAGAACCGTGTGCGCTCGAGAAGCGACGAAGTTGCAGTGCGGGTGGAGTACAGGGTGAATAGAGGCAAGAGGAAAGGGTCCGTGGGAAGGCGAGCGGGCGAGGTCTACGACAGTGACGAGCCGGTCGGGTCGTAGTACCAGAAGACCTGTGTGGACGACGGGCGTGCGCGGGCGCAGAAGGCGGAGCAGTTGGCGGAAGGAGGGGGAAAGGGAGGAAGGGCGACGAGGCAGGACGAGACGGGCGAGACGAGGGAGGGAGCATGTACCGTCAAACTTGTGTGTGCGACGAGGAGAGGGTGAAAGAATGCGTACAAGAGCGATGATCACGTAGATGACCATCAGGACAAGGCCCTCCAGCCTTCTCGGGGAGGAAAGTCAGCGACGAGGAACCCTCGAAACGAGGACGGACAGCACGCACCAGTTCGTCTTGCCGTCCGCAATAGCCCAGTTGACGCCGACGACCGAAATGAAGAGCACAGTGGTCTCGAACTCGTCGAAGTACTGCGAGGGAACAAGAGGAGGTGTGATCAGCTCCCGCTTCTCGTTGGCGGTAGGACGGAGCGTACGAAGGTGAGGGGTTGCCCGATACACCAGCCCAACAGGATGAGGACGGGGATGACGAAGAGCGCAACTGCGTTGGACAGGAAGGTCAACACTGGCGCAAGCAGGAGAGAAGCGGGACGCACTCTGGATAGAGGAGCCAACAGCGACAGCGAGACTCAGGTCGAGCTTGTCCTTCGCCGCGACCGTGACGGCGGTCACGTGCTCGGCGGCGTTGCCGACGAGTGGAAGGAGGATAAGCGCGACGAACTGCTCCGATACGCCGCCGGTCTCGACGAGGCCCTCGATGGACGAGACGAGCCATTCGGCGGTGACGCCGGTGATGACCGTGACAAAAACGAGGAGGAGCATCGCGACGCGGGCGAGCATCTTGGGCGTGTGCGCGTCGAGCGAGTCTCCCGACGAGCTGCTCGATGAGCTGGTGTCGGACGAGCCGTCGTCCGAGGAGCTGCCCCAGCTCGGCAACGACGGGATACGGAAGACGCCGCCCTCGGTCGGAGGCTGCGGCTCGCCCGGGATGACAAGCTGCGTCTGCGCCGTTGCTTGCGCCGCTGCGCCAGGGGCGTTCGGGTCGAAGCGAGGCTTCGGCGCGTACATGTCTGCGGGTGGGCGGAGCATCAGCAACAGGGAGGTGGGGGGTGGCGCGAGGGGACGGCGAGTTCCGCAGCTCGGCGAGGGGAGCCGCGACGACGCGGTCGAGGTGAACCTTCTCAACTCACAGGCATGGCTGTGGGTGCGTGACGATGATCAGTATTACTTCGCCAGCCTACGACGACACAGCGGCAAGCGCGCAGGAGGAAGGAAGGAGTGGTGGAGAGGAGGGGGGACTTACGTCCAGAGCTGGAAGACAAGCGAGGCGATGTAGACGATGATGAGGATGATGGCGACGCCGCTGCGATTGCACAGTCAACACTTAGCTGGGCGAGACAGTCGCAGAAAACGAGTACGTACTGCGAGATCTGGAGGACCTTGTTGTTGGTCACGTCGAGCGGCTCGTTCGCGTCGTCGTCAACGAACGAGTGGAACGCGACTGGGATGACGATCGCTGTGACGGCAAGGCCGAGCAGGTTGAGGTTGACCTGCGCGGCCCGGACACTGTACGACATCTCGTGCATGCGGATTCCGCCTGCATGGGCGTCGTGCGTCAGGTTCACCCTCCCGGCAAGAACAGGGAGAACGAACCGGCAAAGAGGCACATCCCGAGGACGAGCAAGCAGTTGGAGAGGATCGAGCCGATCATGCTCGACTGGACAATGTCTAGCTCGCCCTTGGTAAGCGCGAGGATGGCGATGATGAGCTCGCTGCGATGCGCCAAGTCAGCACAAGCCCGACTTCACGCTTGTTAGACGCACACAGCGTTTCCGAAAGTCGCGTTGAGCAGGCCTGTGTGGGAGAGCGTGTCAGGAAAGTCTGTTGCGAGAGGGGGCGGGTGGACGCACCGCCAATAGTTTCGCCCACTCGCAGGGCGATGTCCTCGGTAGCGAAGCCGAGGAGCGCCGCGAGGGGGACAATGGCGATGAAGCTGACGACGAAGATGAGGGTCGGGGACTGGTTCGTGAAGTGGCAGGCCCAGCTGACGGGGACGAAGATGAGGAGAACATTGAGCCACGAATACTTGGCGATGTTGATCAGGCTTGAGCGCCATCCCGGCGCTTTCGCGACGGGTACCTGATGAGGGCGCGTTAGCAGGATGGACTGGAACAGAGGAAGAGCGTGAGAACGCACTCGCGGCTCGAGGAGGTGCATCCCGATCAGCGGCCTCGTCGTCGTCCTCTGCACGCCCGGCATCGGCTCATCCAGCGCAGCGCCGTGCAGCGGCGGGGCCGTCGTCGCGCGCGGCGGCTTAGGCCGGCGCTGGCGCAGCTCCGCATCGCCCGCCGGCGCCGTCGCAGACGACCCGATCGCGGCTCCATCCTCGCCAGCAGCGAGCGCCTCTGGCTCTGCCGACATCGCGCCGTCCGTCACGCCGCCCTGGGCGACTTCGTCGACGCTGCCCGCCTCTGCGAGCGAGAGGGAGCGTGCGAACGCCCTTGCCTCCGCCTGCGTACGGCCTGGCGCGGTGTAGGAGCGCGGCGGCGCCTGGGGCACGCCAAGAGCGTGTTTCTCGTCGTCCATTAGCGGTGTAGAGCAGGCAAGGAGCGCTGTGTGACGAGCGAGGGTGTTCGACGTCGATGAGGCAGAGCGGCGGTGCTCCCGCGTGCGACCAAATTCAGACTGCGCTGAGCTGTCGCACCTTTTCCTCCCGGCCGTGTCGTCCTGAACAAGCTGCGCACAGCAACAGCACACAAGGAGGAACAGCGGAAGCACGACTGTTTACAGAACCGGTACAGCGAAATGCGAACGAGGAGAGGGAAGGAGGGAGGGGGATCTCTACACGAGCCTGACCGTCTACGCCGACGCCGCCTGCTCCATCTGGACGCCCGCGCCCGCACCGACGGTCGCAGCCGCAGCGGCCTTGCGCTCCTCGGTCGCCTCGAGCGCCTTTTGGTTCTCCTTCATGCGCACCGTCGTGCTCTCGAAGCTGCCCATGCCCTTGAGGCCCCACCGCGAGAGCATCGCGTGGTCCTCGTCCCAGCCCGACGTCGGCGTCGTGAGCATGCGCTCGCCCTGCGGAAGCGGGAGTGTGTAAGCGAACGGGCGAGCGGGGATGACAGGCGGGAGAGAGCGTACGGTGAAGACGGCGTTCGCGCCCGCCATGAAGGCCATCGCCTGCTCCGTCTCCGTGTAGCTGATGCGGCCAGCCGCAAAGCGGATGATGGAGCTGTGTGCGAGAGGCAACCAGGGTGAGCGCCGCTCGTATGCAGGAGACGTGCCGGCACCGCGTTTCGCCGCTGCAGCGAGCTTGTCGAGAGTTCGACTCACGTAGGGAGGACGATGCGGGCAGTGGCGATGGTGCGGAGGAGCTCCTGGACGGTGACGCGCTCGTTCTTCTCGAGCGGCGTGCCGGGGATGGCGACGAGCGCGTTGACCGGGAACGACTCGGGCGGCTCGGGGAGCCTGCGCGAGGGATGGACGTCAGAATCAGGTGCGCGGGGCAAAGTCGCTCGGCGAAGAGAACGACGGGCAGGTCGGCGAAAGAGAGGGAAGAGAACGCACTGGCTCATCTCCCAGATCAGGCCGACCCGGTCGCCGTCGTTCTCGCCGAGCCCGATGATACCACCGCTGCACACGCTGATGCCCGCCGAGCGCACCGCCTCGATGGTGTCGAGACGCTCGTCGAACTTGCGGGTCGTAATAACCTGGGGGAGTGGAGGCGGGTCAGCTCGACTCTCCCGAAGAGCGCGAGAAGCGAGCGCACCTTCGGGTAGTACTCGCGCGAGGTGTCGAGGTTGTGGTTGTACGCCGTCAGGCCCGCCACCTTAAGCTGCTGCGCCTGCTCCGGCGTGAGCATCCCGAGGGTCGTGCACACCTCCATGTCGAGCGCGCTGCGATTCCCGTGCAGATCCGTCAGCGCCTCATCCGCAGGATACTGCACCCTGAAGGACCGCTTGGCAGCACCAGGTGCGGGACCGAGGAGGAACGCGGCAACTCACCGCACGCCCTCGACCATCTTGAGGATGCGCTCAAAGCCGCGTTTCCTGCCCGACATGTCGCGCCACGCCGCGCCCATGCAGAACCTCGTCGAGCCGTTCGCCTTTGCCTTGCGCGCCTCACTGGACACAGGGGCAAGAGATCGATATCAGCTCCTGACGGGGTCAAGAGTCAAGATGGGAGGGTGAGGGGACACACACGAGGACGGTCTCGACATCGGTGAGCTTCTCCGCCTTGAGGCCGACCTTGTCTGCGTGGCGGGAGGACTGGGCGCAGTAGGAGCAGTCCTCGGAGCAACCCCGGTCTTGATGTTGAGGAGGGTGCAGAGCTGGACCTGGTCGGGCGGGTGGTTCAGGCGGTGGACCGTAGCCTGTGTGTGGACACATCGCACGAGTTCGGGCGAGCATCGGGGGCGGAGGGGGCGAGGGCTGGGTCAGCGAAGCGATGCGGGGGAGACGAGTGGTTGGGAAACGGCGACGACGGCAAACGGACGCACCGCGCGGAAGATGAGCTCCATGAGGGGCGTGTCGTACACCTCCTGGATCTCATCGCGGGTCCACTGCTTCGACGGGCGCTGCTCGACGGCCGACGCGAGCCCGCGAGCGAACGAGGGGAAGCGGGGAGTGGGCGCGGCAGCGACGCGCGGGCGGGCGGCTGCGCTGCGGACAGTCGCGAGGATGGCGCGAGGCGTGGCCATGGCTGCCGTCTCGGGAGCTAGGAGGAGCGGTGGGAGGGAAGGGAGGCGAGCGTCGGGCGGGAGTTCAGCGAAAGCGGCCTCTCCGCGAAGCGGGACACCGCAGGGTAATGCAGTTGTAAGCGAATACAACTGCTCGCCCATTAACAACCCGGGCTGGGCCTGGCCCTCGCGTCGACCCGCCCCCGCACGCCGTTTGGGAAGGTCGACAAGCTCCCGCTCGTTTCTCGCTCTTCTCCCTCACACCCGCTCCTTCCTGCCAGCTGCCGCCCAGGAGCATGGCCAAGAACGCCCGCCCGCAACGGCTGCGGTGGATCGCGTTTGGCGCACTCGCCCTCTTCGCCCTGTACCGCTTCACCTCGCGCGAGCCTGCCCCGCCGCCAGCCGCGTCGCCCATCTCTGACGAGGTGTACGCCCACGCCAAGGACCCCGAGACCAACGTCGAGGTCCTGGGCATCGGCAGGCACTCGGCTACCATCATCTTCGTTCAGTTGAGTGACCCCTCCGAATGGCTGGTTCGGGGCGACGCTGACCGTCTCGTCCCCCTTGCAGCGGCCTGGGCGGTAGCGCAGAGATTGCGTGAGTCCTGTGACCCTTTCATCAGGCGGATCGGCCAAATGACCGCGTGTTGACCACCGTTCCCTCCTGCCCCTCAGCCTCCCCCTCGTCAGCCGGCTCCGACCGAAGCTGTGGCAGGTCGCGTGGGTCATGCCCAACAGGTGCGCGCGTTTGCTCCAGTTTGCAAGCCGAGGTGACTGCTTGCTAACAGCGAGATGCTCCGACGTGCAGTCCCCACCTGGCCTTCACGGGCGCGAACGGCGAGACGATGTCGGCGTGGTGCGTCTAACGTGTCCTCCTGCTTGCTCAAGGCACAAAACTTACCATCTTGGACGACAGGTTCGACATGGAGGAGCTGACGCTCCCGCCCGGCGCGCCCATGCCGAAGCGCGAGGACGAGAAGCGCATGCACGCGGCGGTGGAGCGTGTTCACGGGCTCATCCAGAAGGAGATCGACCGCGGTATCGACACGAACCGGATCGTGGTGGCGGGCTTCTCGCAGGGTGCGTCCGCGCTGCTCGGGCTCCTTGAGGGAGTCAGAGCTGACCTTGCTCGTTCCCGCTCGCAGGATGCGCGACCACCCTCCTTTCCGGCCTTTCGTGGAAGGATGGCAAGCTCGGAGGGCTCATGTGCTTGTCGGGCTGGCTCCCGATGGCGTACGACATCCAGAAGAGCGGGAGCAAGGAGAAGCACCCTGTACGTCGCCCTGTGTTCCCTCGTCCCGCTCCATCGCTAGCCTCTGATCCACTCTTCTGTCCTTGCTTCCCGACTTCAGATGCAAACGGAGCATGCGCACGAGCTTCCCGTCTTCTGGGGTCACGGCGCGGCGGACGGGGTCATCCAGTGCGTCTCCCGTTCGAGCTCCACGTTGCTCGCTCGCTCATCCGCCCCACCTCTTCCTTCTTCGCTCGCAGGTACCAGTGGGGCGAGGAGAGCATCAACCACCTCACGAAGATGGGCTTCAAAGACATCGAGTTCCACACCTATCCGGGTGCGTCCTTGCTATTTCGGCGCCGCTCTCGCCGTCGCACTGACTCGCCGTTCTCGTGCCGTGTACAGATCTCGTGCACTGGGTGGCGGACGAGGAGGAGGATGGTGCGTTGCTCTTCACCCCGCCCCCGCGGACGCCTCTCGCTGACCTCCCTCCTCTCCGCCAGACATGCTCGCCTGGTTCTCCAAGATCCTCCCTCCGACGTAGCCGCAGATGTGCTGTAACGGGGCCAACACGCAGCGGGACTTGCGCTTTTTGGGGATGCACGTGATCGCGCTGGACTCCTGTCTACCTCCTCCGGAGAACCCGCGGACGCTCCGCGTGGTCACGCTCTCGCCGAGCCTCTCTTCTCTCTGCCTCTCGCACACTCCAGTGCCCTCTGCTTCGCGCTGTTTGCAACTTCTGCGCGATGAGCAGCTCCAGTGCTTGGGTGGTCGTGGCGAGGCAGGCGATCCGCGCGGAAGAGGAGCGACTGCGCGAGACCGCGATGCGGGATTTCGGCGAAGGTGTGCATTGCGCCGTCTTTCTCCTGCGGGTCGAGCTGACGGGCCTTGCTCGCAGACACGAAGAGTGCGCTCTCTCTCCCCACCTCGCTTCGGACAGTGAGGGCTGACCTGCCATCCGGATCGGCAGAGGAAGGGGCGCGCGAACGCGCGATGGAGATACACATCAAGCGCATCCTCACGCAGCGGCAGGAGTTGTGGACGAAGCTCGAGGCCGAGGTGCGCTCCCGCACTAGAATCGTTCGCAAGACCGGAGTTATTGCTGATCGCGCCCCAAACGAGCAGCTCCCGCTGCAGGCACTGTACGAGTCTATTCGGGAGGAGTACATTGAACTGCGGAAGGAGGCGGACAAGCGCGAGGCGGCGCTCTTCAAGGCGCTCCAGGACTTCGAGGCCGTCTCTCGTGCGCGCGTCCGTCCACCTTGTGCATCTGCCTTGCTGACGCGCCCTCCCATCGCAGTGCGGCTCGTCGAGGCGACGCAAGACCTCCTCCAGGGGCGTGCCCCGCCAGACAACATGGAGCACCTGACGGCGGATGTCCTCGCCGCGAAGCGCTGTGCGTCCTCGTCACCTTCTGTCTCGACCCTCGCACAGCTCATTCCAAGCACGAAGCCGCCGTCAACGCCAAGCTCGAGTTCCGCTGCGCGTCCGAGTCGTGCAAGATCGTCGAGACCGTCTTCTCGCGTACGCAGGCGCAGTACTTCGAGCGTACATCCCTCGGTTCCCCTCCTCCCGTCCTTCCGCGCTGTACCCTGAGTTTTCTTCTTCGACGCAGAGCGCTCCTCTCCTGCGGCGTCTCCGGGGCCGGAGGAACGCCCCGGACGCAGGCCGAAGCGCCCGCCCGCGCCGCACGGGAGGGCGGGAGGATGGCTGGTTTAAGCGGGGGAAGGACCTGGAGACGACGGGGTTTCGAGTGCGCAGGGTGGAATGCAGACCACGGTACTCGGGCTGGCAAGGCGACAATTTGAGAAGGCTGCTCTCGATTGACTGTGTGAGCGGCTGACAGCTCCTGGAGAGAGGTTTACGGGGGGCCGCTGGTCGTCATCGTTCACTCTGGCTCGCAGCGATTACTTCTCGGAGGGACGGCTATATACAGGCGGGCAACCTCCCCCCACCCTCGCTATCTCCTCAAGACTGCTCCGCCGCCCCGTTCCGCTTCTCCCACTCACGGTCAACAGCGTACAAGCTCCTCTGGCTGGTCGGCAGCGTCTCCATGAGCACGACCGACACGCCCGGGCTGAGCACACTGCCACAGCACGCCGAGCGCAATATCGTCCGCAACGAGCGGGGCGACCCCGTCGAAGAGCGCGGCGGTCTTGCCCTCGTCGTAGTTGTTCCGCCGCTGGTGGAACTCGGTCGCCACAAAGCCTGGGCGGTGGACGAGGACGCGGATGTTTGTCCCGATCGTTTCGTGGCGGAGGACGTTCGAGAAGCCCTCGACGGCGGCCTGCGAAAGCGGAGCGCTTTGCGTCAGGGAGGAAAGCGCGGACGGTGGGGACGTCTGCACGCACCTTCGAGGTGTGGTACGACGTCTCGAAGAACTCCTTCAGCGGTGCTTGGTGGCCAGTGATGCTGGAAATGTTGAGGATCGTGCCCGTCGGGTGCGGAGTGCGCTTCATCATGTGGTGCTTCAGCACACCGTCTGCGGACGCGAGGGTCACTAGTGCCGAGTGGCAGACACTGCGAGGAACGCACGGGTTACGTTCATCAGGCCCGCGACGTTCAGGTCGAGCACCGTCGAAACGTTGTCGAGGTCCTGCTCCCAGAAAGGCGCATCGGCGGCGAGTGCAAAGCCAGCCTGCGAGAACTCTGGGATGAGCAGGAGTGAGGCGGGAGCGAGAGAGCGCGGCGCACATTGTTGATGAGGATGTCGATCGGTGGGCACTCCTCGACCGTCTTCGCAACCATCTTCTCCGTTTCTTCGCGGCTGCGCAGGTCGCAGACGTACGAGAAGACCTTGCCTTCGCCGGCGGGAAGGGCGTCGACAGCCTTCTTGAGCTTGTCCTCCTTGGAGCCGTGGAGGATGACGTTGGCGCCCGACTGGCGGAACATCTTGGCGATTGCGGAGCCGATGCCGCCGCTTGCGCCAGTCTGTCGGAGTCTAAGATCAGTGCGCTATGGAAGGATGGACGATCGACGGGAGCCGCACGATAAGGACCGTCGTGCCCTTGAGGGCGAGCTGCGCCATCTGGAAGACGAGGTCGTTCGAGGAGGACATGGCGAGTGCGAGTCTCTTGACTGGTGAGAAGCGAGGAGAGCAAGCAAGGCGGGAAGCGGAGGTCAAGCTGTGTTCGGGAAAGCACAGCCGCCTCCATCGGTCGAGGGCGTCACTGGCCTCCACCGCCGATGGAGCGGGCAGGATGCATGACAGAGCGCAAGGCGAGCTCGGAGACACAGAACAGGAATCGACAGCCGGCACAGAGCGCTGGACGAGGTGGGTGATGGGGCTTAGGCGGGGGAAGCGAGATCAGCACAAGCAGGGCGTGAAGAGCAGCCGGGGCAAGACGAGCCGGCAGACCCGGTGCTGCAGAGCTCAGCAGTGACTGGAGCACGCGTGCCAGAGGAAAGGGCGCGAGTGGACGCGGGCGAGGTTTCTCATCGCTCGTGCCGAGGAGAAGCGCCACCGGTCGTCCTCCCGCCATTCACCCGCGCTCCTCTGGTCAAGCCAGACACCCCGACAAAGCACACACAGTAACGATGAGCGCCCGCGCCCGCACCCTCGCGGCCCTCCCGCGGCAGCTGCAGATCTCGCCCTCGACGGCCATCTCGCGGACCCACCTCCTCGCCCTCTACAAGGAGCAGCTCCGCGTCGCCCACTCGTTCGGCACCTACAACTTCCGCGAGTACTTCCTCCGCCGCACCCGCACAAAGTTCCGCTCCGAGCTCCCCGCCCTCCTCGACGCCGCGTACGCCCCCTCCGCCTCGTCGTCCTCCGCTCCCCAGGCATCGACCTCGCGCGCACCAGCCGCCGAGGTCCAGGACGTCGCAGCGGAGGCCGCCCGAACGCCCGAGGACCGGTTGCGCGCGTGGTACACCGAGTCGCTCGGAGAGCTCGCGGTGATGGCGCGCGCGGCCATCGTCAACGGCATGTACGAGGCGCCCAAGCTCGTCATCGAGGGCAGGGGACGGGTCATGGCGGTCGGCGGCGGCGGTGCAGGCGTCGAGGCGAGGTGAGCTTGCTGTTCCCTCACCTCCCTACGGCGTTCGAGCGGCGGCACGGCGGCCGCGGTTCAGGCGAATATCTGCTGGACGTCCCCAGGATGAGAATCCGCGCCTGCGCGTAATGGGCTGGCCTGGCTCGCGGCCTCGAAGCTACCAGCGTTTCCAGCTCAGCATCTCCCTGCGCGTCCTGTATCGAGACTGACGCCCTTGTGCCCCTTTGCGCAGCTACGGCGGCGCAGGACAGCCCGCGAACCCGGACAAGCCCGAGCTGGGGACGCAGTAGGCGGCGGCGCATGTCATATTGTACGATCTGGCGGCGGCGGGTGGAGGGGGGGCAGCGCATCTCGAGGGAATCTAGACTCGCGCTTCTTCGCGCATGTGAATGCTTCACGAGAGTGCACCGTTTATGGGCGCTCTTCAGGAAGGGAAATGTGCGTCTGAAGACGGAAGCCTGCCCGGCGCCGCCATCGCCGACTCGCTCGGAGCGGGCCTCTCCCTCTCCTTCTCGCCACCCTCGCGCTCGTTCGTGCTTGCCTGCTCTTCCACGCTCCCGTGCATGCTCAGACAAGTCCGCACGCTCTTCAGCCGCCGCCCCATGCCTACCTACAACGGACCGACGCTCCCGACCGCTCAGGCGGCGCAGCTCGCCTCCTCGTCCAGCGAGGAGACGGCCTACTTCGCCAATGGGTGCGTCGTCGTCATCTCTGTACCCAGCATGGCCCCGAGGTCGTGGAGGTGCCAGGCGTCGTCGCACCTTCCGCTCGTAGCTGACCCGACCGCTCTCCTCCCGACATCGCAGCTGCTTCTGGGGCACCGAGGTGCGTCTTCGTGGTCTTGGAGTCGTCAGCGAGCGGAGGAGCAGGCGAAGGAGGCTTGGCCAGACGGGCGGCTGACCTTCCTCCGCCCCCGCCTGCAGCACATGTTCCGCAAGGTGTTCAAGGACAAGCTGAACGACGTCAAGGTCGGCTACACCGGTGGCGACGCAGAGGTGTGCAGCGATCCCCTCCGCGCACGAGCGAGAGGAGTGCGGCTATAACCCTTCGCCCGCGCGCAGAACCCCAACTACCGCCAGGTCTGCACGGGCTCGACGAACCACGCCGAGGCGATCAAGGTCCTCTTCGACCCGTCCAAGATCTCGTACGCCGAGCTCGCCGAATTCCACTTCCGCATGCACGACCCGAGTGCGCCCTCATCTCCCCCTCGCTCTCCCTCAGCTCTCGCTCACACCTCCGGCCCGCCCGCAGCCCAGGTGAACCGCCAGGGCCCGGACACGGGCACGCAGTACCGCTCTGCGATCTTCACCACGTCGGACGCGCAGGTCGAGACGGCCAAGAAGGTCCGCGACGAGGTGCAGGAGGCGCACTACCCGGGCAGAAGATCGCGACCAGCATCGAGCCGGTGCAGAAGTGGTGGGACGCAGAGGACTGTGCGTGCGCTCGCTTTTTCGTGAAAGCGTGGGCTGACCTGCTTGATCCCGCGCAGACCACCAGCTCTGTGCGCCCTCGTTCGCTGATCCCACCATGCTTGGAGTCGATCGCTCACGGTTTACGCCCATACAGACCTGCACAACAACCCGAGCGGCTACGAGTGCCCGAGCGTGCGTTCCCTCCTTCCGCTAGCGAAAGACCCCGGCTGACCCTTGCTCTCCTCCCGCCGCTGCAGCACATGCTTCACTGGTAGACGCTGTGCCCGCCTCCTCTGTTGTAACGAGAACGCAAGACTCCGCCTCCGCCGCCTGATATAACGTCGAGTGCGAGAGAAGGCAAAAGAGCGAGTTGCACGGGACAAAATGCGGACGCCATCTATTCGAGCGGTACAACAACGGCGATGCAGGGGGCGAGTAACGACATGAGAAAGGCGAAAGGCGGACAAGCGCGGGCGCCCTAGCCGAGGACGGGGTTGAGCACCGGTCGTCGCCTCTGATGCAGGAAGTGTTTTGGCGCGCCCGCAACCTGCGCGCGGCGGCTCTTCGCTGCCATGCTGCCACGGTACTCCTGCGCCACCTCGTCCCTTCCCGCGTCGGCGGGCAGGAGGGGAAAGTCCGCTGCGAGGTCGTCCGCGAGCGAGCGCTGCTGTAGCGAGAGCGGGAGCGCCGCGCGCGTGTTGCGCGAGAGGTGCCGCCGCACGCCGGCGGCGAGGAGGCGGTGCGCGGACCAGGTCGGGTGCGCGCCGTCGTACCAGATGTACTGCTCAAGCTGCGGGCGAGGCTGCGTCAGCGCGCGGGCGAGGAGGGGAGCGAAACGGGGGAGGACGCACCGACGCGCCGCACTCCTGCAGGTCAACATTCTCGGGCACGTCCGGCCAGTACATCCCCAGGCTGTACCACGGGCACCACCCGTCGTCGTTCTTGAAGCCGTACTTGTCGCAGTTGTCGAGGAGCTCGTCGAGCCACGCCCAGGTGTCGAACACCTCGACGTCGACATCAGGGTACTTGGCCGCCAGCTTCTGCGCGTAAACTTTGAGCTCCACGTTCCATGCGGCGATTGCTGTGTCGAGCTTGGCGCGTACGTCGCCCGCGTAGAGGTTGACGAGAACGACGACGGGCGCACGCTCGTACGGGGGGACGGTGAAGAGGAGGAAGTTGCGGGCTATCGAGTGCGTTCGTCAGTACATGATGAGAGGCGATCGGCACAGCGGGTACGCACCGCCAAACTTGTACAGCCGCTCGACTTGCGCGTCGTACACCTTGAACGTCTCGTTCAGGTGCGCCGCGATCGTGTCGCCCTGCGTCCAACGGTACGTGATGTCGTTGATACCGAAGAAGATACCTGCGTGCGCGAGGTGAGCGGATTACGAGGAGACGAAGGAGAGCAGGGACGCACTGAAAAGCGTCTTAGCGCTGCTCCAGGTCGGCTTCGCCGAGCTCTTGCTCTTGATGAACCACTTTTCGAAGCGGTCAACCTCGTCAGGGAAGCTGACGTTCGGCAGGCCCGCCGCCTTCGCACCCGGCCAGGTCGTCGCGCCGCCGACGGCGAGGTCGAAGTGCGAGGTGCGCAGGTTCGGGAAGGCGGGAGAGAGGGAGATGTGGTCGAACCAGGCTGCGTGCGCAGAGGACGTCAGGACTGCCTCGAAGCGCAAACGGAGAAACAGCGCGACGTACTGCGTCCGCCTGAGCTGGTCTGCGGGCGGCGAAGCGGGTTAGCTCTCTCATCCGGGCTGCCTCCGCCAAGACGGGACGCATCTTCAGCGGCTGTGTAGTCGGGTCGTAGCCCTTCGTCGCGTTGAAGCCGTTCGCCGTCCAGCTGTCGCCTGCGGGATGGGAGGACAGGGTCAGCTCTCTCCCCTCCAGAGCGCCTCGAGCGAGCGTACCGAACGCGAACCTGCGGGAGATGCAGCGTCAGCTCTGCTGAGTGTGAGCAGGATGCGAGTGCGGCGCACCAGGTCTCTGCGTCCTCCAGCTCGAGGAACGCCGCTGCCCGCCCCGCGAGCCCGAGGAGGAGGAGCACCGCAAGCAGTCCGCCGGCTCTGAGCGATGATGCTGGCATCGTTGTGCGTCGAAACGAGCAGCCGGTAGCGTGCAGCAGGACAGTGCAGAGGAGCGAGCGCGCGAGCCGCCTCCGAGCCGCCGTCAAGTCGAGGTCCAGCTGCGTAGCGTCCGCCGGGCAAGGCCCGATAGAAGCGCCTCTCCACGCTCCAGGGTGCATTCAGCGCGGCGCAGCGGGACTTCAAATGCCAGCACGGGCGGCGGAGAGAGGGGGCTGGACGAGGACTCCGCTTGCCGCATCCGGGCGAGGAGGAGATGGAGTGGCGTGCACCGGTCGGGCAGCGCTGGCGGCTCTGCCTTCTGAGCTGGTGGAGAACGAGTTGGTGCCGGCCTCCAGGAGCAGCGCTGAGGATGCCGGCCGCTCGGGCGGAGGTCGAGCAGTCGAGGAGGAAGTCGAGGCGATGTAGATGGCAAGGGCATGCGGGTGGCCAGCGACTTGCGAGGTGTAGTACAGCACGTCTACAAGGTCTCGAGACAACGAGGCCACCCGCAGCTTGGGGGTGTTGTGCGGGAGGAGCGCAACCTCCTCGTCGAACTGATGAAGCGGGTGAAGCGGCTGCGAGGAGTGATGGTGGCTCAGCGGGTACAGGACGTCGCTTCCATCTCGGAAAGCACGGCGGTGAACAGAGCTGGCAGCGCGCAAACCCAACGCCACGCTCGTCTCGTATAGGTCGAGCGAAATACGATTCTGCAGGCGAACAACAAGCGCTACGGCGACACAGACGGGAGAGGCAGGCCTACTCGGGGTTCTCGAGGAGCCAGGCGATGGCGCTCTCGAGGAAGCCGCCTGCGCGGAGGAGGGACAGAGCCGTGAGCGAGAGGCGCGAGGACGACGAGGGAGGTGAACGCACCCGAGGCCAGCAGCGCCCGCACGTTCCGCGTGGCGTTCGTGAAGCCCATGTTCCGCAGCTGCTCGAGCTCGTTCTGCGGACGAGGCGGAAGAGGCGTGTCAGTTGCGCTCCAACCAGGTCGCCGTCTTGAACAACGGCAACAGACGCGAGGCAGCAAGGGAGGCGAACGCACCGCGTACCGCTCCTCCGGCGACTGCTGCGGCACACCCGGAGCACCGCCCGCGCCCGCACCCGCGCCCGCACCGCCCATCCCGCCAACGAGCTGCTGCATCTGCTGCAGTTGCGCGAGCGCCTGGCCGATGTCCGGCTGCTGCCCCGGCGTGCCGGTCATGCCCGCACCCGGCGCACCCAGCATCGCGAACGGGTTGAACGCCGGCGGGGGCGAGCCCGCGCCTGCGGGACCTGCGCCGGCGCCCGTCGCTGCGCCCGCCGCTGCGCCGGGAGAAGGCGCCGCGGGCGACGCCCACGGGTTGTACAGCCCCGCGCCCGCGCCCGCGCCGCCCTGCTGTCCAGCCTGCGCACCGCCAAAGCCGGGGAAGCCGCCGAGGCCGGGAAGACCGCCGGCGCCGCCACCGCCGCTGCGCATCATCTGCGTCATCTGCTGCATGAGCTGCGGGTTGGAGAGCATCTGACGGAACTGCTCGGACTGCGAGACGAGAAGGAGTGAGCGGGCGAAGGAGAAGGTAGAGGCGCGGACGCACCTGCATCATCTGGCGGACCATCGGGCCCATCTGCTGCAGCTCAGGGCTCGCGGCAATCTGGAGAGTCCATGAAACGGGTCAGTGAGCGCGCGAGTGAGGGCTATACGAAGAAGGGACGCACGAGCTGGTCGATGACCGCCGGGTCCGAGAGGAGCTGGTTCATTTGCGCCTGCACCTCCGGGTTGTTCATCATCGACTGGACGTAGTTCGGGTCGTTCGGGTTCACGCCCATCTGCGCGAAGGGGTTGAAGCTGCACCGGGAGTGGATCAGCTCTTCGCGGGGACGAGAGGAGGGGGACGAAGGGGAGCAGAACGCACCCGCCGAGCGCGCCCGCGTACTGCGCGTTCATCAGCGGCGCGAGCGGGTTGCCCATGACCTGCTGGCCGGCCGCGAAGTTAGCGGGGACGCCCGCCGCCTCGGACCCGCCGCGAGCGGCCGACGAGGTGCTGGCGGCGGCGGCGCCGGCGGGGCGAGCGCCCTTGACCTGGGGACCAGCATGAGGTGTCAGCACAGTATCCGGTGTAAGGTACGGCGCCGGGCGAGCTAGCCGCGCTCAGCCCGCCCTGATGACCCCCACCTGGACGCACGAGGTGGATGGCGACGCCGTTCTTGACGCCGTACTTGGTGAGCTCGTCCTCGTTCTTGAGTACCCGGCCGGAGAAGATGAGCTGCGCGCAGGCTCAGCCCGTCAGTGATGCTGCTCGAGGAGAGCGAGGCGATGAGGGCGCACGCGCTGCTGGTCGACGGGGAACTCGTCCTTCGCCTTGAAGATCTGTGTCGGCGGGGTGCACGCAGTCAGTAAGAGCAGCTCTGCAGCCCAAGGCGCCCCAGTCAGCTCGCGGGAAGAGCTCACCTCCTCCTTGAGGTCGGCGACCGTGGCGGTCGACGGCACCGAGACGGAGAGCTTGACGTCGCTCGGGCCCTTGATGTTCAGCGTGAACTGCTCTGCGGTCTGATCTGCCATGGCGTGCGAGGTGTGCGAGCGAGGGTGAAGTGGGGGAAGGTGACGACGCCTCGCCGCTCGGAGAAGGAGGTGGAGCTGGCCGGGGAGCGGCTCTCGCGCGACTCGCTGAAGAGGCTGGAGCAGCGTCAAGGATTGAAGAGGGTATTTGCGAGAGGACGCTACAGGGGGAGGTGAGGTAAGGCTACACGCAGGTCGAGGAGCAGGAGGAGGAGGGGCAGCTCGAGCGACGGCGGGGGTATCTGGCAACATACAATGACGAGGGTCTCTAGCACCGCATCCGTATGGGGAGGGGGGAGCGGGGGTGTAAACAGGGGACAAACGCGCTCCGCGACGACGACGACCGGCACCGAAGCCGCTCAGTGGAACGCCGCGCTGCCGTGCTGCCGCGCTGCGAGGTGGCGCTTGGCGCCGCCGGTCGACGTGTGGTTGCTCGCGCCGTGGTGCGACGAGCGCGTGCGGACGCAGCGGTCGCCCGAGAGCGACGGCTTGTAGCCCGCCTGGCACGAGAAGACCACGCACGTCCCCGCCGAGCAGCCGACGCCGGCCGCGCCGCGGATCTTGGTGCAGTCCTGGCCCTCGCCCGTCGACGCGCAGCCGCCGCACGAGTCGAGCGCCTGCTGCGTGTCGATGCACTCGTCTGCGAGGGAAAAGCGGGTTGAGAAGGTCAGCACGAGTCGAGCGTGGGAACGAGGGGGAGAGGAACGCACAGCCACCCGAGCCGGCCATCATGCCCGAGAACTCGGTCGCCGAGAGCTGCTTGACGGCGCCCTCGAACGAGGTCGAGCCGATGATGGGGCACGCCGACTCGCCCGTCGGGCAGAGCGTCTTGGGCTTGGTGATCTTGGACTTCTTGACGCGCGCCTTGCCCGACGCGCTGAGCACGCACGCGCCGTTGCTGACGATGTAGCCCGGCGGGCACGACGTGATCACGCACTTGCCCGCCGAGCAGGTGCCCGCGGCGCCGTTCGGCGAAAACTTGCAGACGTTGCCGAGCGAGCCGCAGTTGTTGACGTCCGCCGAGAAGTCGACCGTCTTGCACGCGCCGTTGGTGAGCGTGAGTCCCGACGAGCACGACGTCGCCTGGCAGGCGCCCGAGCTGCAAATCTGCGCCGACGCGCCCGCAACGGCGCACTTGTTGCCGATCGACCCGCAGTTGCTCGTGTCGGACGAGACGTCGCGGCAGAAGTTGTAGGTCGAGTCAAACGAGAAGCCCGACTTGCACGAGGTGGTGCAGGCGCCGCTGACGCAGGTCGACGAGCCGCCGTTCGCGTACGTCGAAGGGCAGACGTTGCCGACCCTGCCGCTGTGAGGGGGCGAGAGCGAGTCAGCATGAGTCGGTAAGAGGAGGAGAGCGACGCGGAACGCACCAGTTGTTCACGTCGGTCTGCGTGTTGACCTGGGTGCACTGCCCGCTCGAGAGCGTGTAGCCCGACGTGCACGACGTGTACTTGCACGAGCCCGCCAAGCAGGTCGCCGAGCCGAGCGAGGTCGGGCACACGCGACCGACCGCGCCGCAGTTGTTGATGTCGGACTGCAGGTTGAGCGACGTGCAGACGCCGTTCACCTGGTAGTAGCCGGAGTTGCACGACGTGTACGCGCACTGGCCGTTCGAGCACGTACCCGCGCCGTTCGAGAACGAGCACACCTTGCCGACCGTTCCGCAGTTGTTGACGTCCGAGGTCGTGTCGACCGCCGCGCACGAGGTCGAAGAGCCGAGGAGGCCGAGGAGGGCGTACGACGTCTGCTGCTTGTAGCCCTGGTTGCACGAAGCGAGCGAGCACGTGCCGGTGATGCACTGCGCGACGGCGTTGTCGTACGAGCACACGCGGCCGACGGCGCCGCAGTTGTTGACGTCCGTGAAGAGGTTGAGCGCGGTGCACTGCCCGTTGACCTGGTAGAAGCCGTTGTTGCACGACGTGTAGGTGCACTGGCCGGAAGAGCACGTGCCGCCGCCGTTGGTGAACGAGCACTTGTTGCCGACGGCGCCACTGCGAGAGCGGGAGGGTTAGCCGAAACTCTCGAAAGCACGAAGCGCGGAAAACGCACCAGTTGTTGACGTCCGACGCGGTGTTGACTGCCGTGCAGGACGTCGATGAGCCGAGGAGGCCAAGGAGAGTGTACGACGTGGTGAGCGTGTACCCGACGTTGCACGAGGCGATGGAGCAGGAGCCCGACGAGCACTGCGCGACGCCGTTCGCCGCCGAGCACCTGTTGCCGACGCCGCCACAGTTGTTGACGTCGGTCGCGAGGTTGAGCGTCGTGCACTGCCCGTTGACGAGGTAGAACCCGTTGTTGCAGCTGGTCGTCGCGCAGACGCCCGACGAGCACGTGCCGCCACCGTTCGGGAACGTGCACACCTTGCCGACCGCGCCGCAGTTGTTGACGTCCGACGCCGTGTTAACAGCCGCGCATGAGGTGGACGAGCTGAGACCGAGGAAGCCGTAGGTCGTCGTGAGCTTGTAACCGGGGTTGCAGGACGCGATGGTGCACGAGCCGCTCGAGCAGCCTGCGACACCGTTCGTCGTGGAGCAAACGTTGCCGATCGACCCGCTGCAAGGCGGAAATCAGGCGAGGTCAGTCGCAGGCGGGCGGGGAGGTCCGAATCGAGCGGGACGCACCAGTTGTTCGGGTCCGACACCGTGTTCACGCACGACCGCGTCGCGGTGTTGAGCGTGTAGCCCGAGTTACACGACCCGGGATAGCAGACGCCGCTGTTGCACTGCGACCCCGAGCCGTTCGCCCACCCCGTCGGGCACTTGTTGCCCGTGGTGCCGCAGTTGTTCACGTCCGACTGGTAGTTCGGCGTCGTGGGGCCGCTGCAGATGCCGAGGAAGCACGCGCGCTTCTCAAGCTGCGGGGCGGGAGACTGGTCGGCGGCGACGGACGAGTCGGCCGCGACGAAGGATGCCGTGAGGGCGACGAGGGAGAGCGCGATGGTGTAGCGCATGGTGGCTGTAAGGGTGTTGAAGGAGTGTCGGAGTCGCTGCAGTCGAGGTGCTAGGCGAAGAGGGGGTGCCGGGGGGCGACAAGGGGCCGTCTGCCAGAGATCAAGCCGTGCGAGGTGGAGCAGCCGTCGCGAAGGTCACAGACGATTCGCGAACACCGGGGCGCTGGGATACGCAAGCGACGAGTGGGTGAGTGTAACGAGGGAGAGGGGAGCAGGGTGGCACAGCGCGCGAGGTGGCACGCTCGAAAAGAGGCTTTGATGAAGGGCGAGTCTGCGCTGGCTCTCGAAGTCCGGCCTGAGCGGATCGCGGGGTGCCTCGCCGGGCGGCATAGATTTGATGGCTGAAATCACCATGCGCAGGCTTCGAGACGCGCACGCTGCTGCGCTCTAAGCGAGAAGCGGGCAAGCAACCGGGAGGCGAGATGCGGATCCGCCGCAAGCGGAAGGTCAATGTTGGCAAGCAAACAAAAGCGCCAGGGCGAGCCGCCGCCCCGGAATTCAGTCTAGCCTGCCCCGGTCCTCGCCGGAGTGCTCGAAAAAGCGCCGCCTGCTGGCCGAGGCGACGCGAGATGGCGGGCCGGAGGGGCGGCTGGCCGGATGAGGCGAGAGAGGGCGCCCTCCTCATCGACGCTCCGTGCCAGCGCACAAACCCCCCTTGCAACCCCGCCTACTGGCACCTCCTGCATGCGCGCGTCGTCGGGCGATGTCTGCGCTCCGGTAGCGGGACAAAGGGACGACGAGCTGATGAAGTTTGGCGGGCGGCGGGTGGACGTCTGCGGCGGTGCGCAGTTGGAGCAGCTCCTCCGGGATCGCCCGCTCGTCCCGCGAGGAGGCTCCTCGAGCTCGTCGAGCGAGGCGGGCAAGTTGTGCGGAGCAGAGCCAGCGGACCGCTCCTCCTCGACCTCGCTCTCTCCTGCCCACTCGCGCTGCCTGCATGCTGCTTCCTTGCATACACCATTACCTCATCTGTGACGCGCGTGCGCGTGCGCCTGCGCGCTTGGTTGCGCGCCCCGCTTCATTCTCGTCGACGACCAGCCTCCCGCTCAAACAGGATATGATGTCCTCGCGCCCCTCGCGTGCACACGCTGCACGCGATCGTGCTGTACCGATGAGCTGCTTGCACCGTGATCCGCGCAGCGCCGCCCGGATGCGCGATAACGTCGATACTTTCGCTCGGCGCCGACGGGGACCGATGTTGACTTGACCCTCCCGTCCCCCCCGCCGCATTCTCGCTGGGGTAGTTATGAGGTTCGGTATCGCAGCAGTTTTCTGCGGGAACGCTGTGGGACGCGTTCGCTACGCCTCGACAAGGGGGCTCCTTGGCCGCTGCGCAGGCGCGCGACTGCTCTCGACAGCTACCGCCTCCTCGCCCGTGAACTGATCCTGTGCAATACCTCCTGCAGCGTCTGTAGCCTATTCTAACGCTCCTCTATCTGCCGGGTGCAAACCGGCTCTTCTTCCTCAGCCTCTCCCCGTACCGAGCGAAGATGAACGGGACGGGGCACAGCACGAGCATGATCCCGGCGAGGATCGTGCATCCCCACTGGACACCGAGGCGGTGGAACATGACGGGCGCAAACAGTGGGAAGACGGCGCCTGCGCGAAGAACCGGCGGTCGAGAGCAGGGAGCACGAGAAGGTCGGAGGAGAGGCGGAGCAAGGATGGGCGAGAGTGGGAGGGACAAAAAGTGATGTGGATGTGGGTTAGTCCGATGGATGATACTCTGTCCGCACGAGGGGGGGGGTCCTGCGCGGGAAAGGACGTACCACAGACGCTGCGCAGCACGACATTCGAGGTCAGGGCCGAAGCGGCGTTCCGCTCGTAAGAGTCTAGGAGGTAGGTTTGCATCGAGCGCTGCAGACAGCTCTTAGTTCACCGCGAGTGCGAAGGAGAGGAGGGAACGCACGAAAATCAAGACACTCGCGACGCCTTGCAGGACGCCGGAAAGCGTGGGCACAACCCTGCGGGCTCTGCCAGTAAGCAGCGCTCCCTTCGTCGAGCACGATCAGTACGCACCAATGCACGCTTGGCTTGTAGCCGCCCCAGCCTAGCCAGAGGAAGGCGACGACGATCATCGGTCCTCCCGCCGCTGCGGGAGGCAGGCGCTGCTCGGGCGTGTGTCGACCCTCGCGCTTGACCGCCTTCATGTACTCCTTCTGGTACCACAGCGTTACCGGGACTGCGTGGGCGAGGACAGGTCAGCCCGGCGGGGCGGGGACAAGCGCGAGGGAAGGGAATGCACCCGAGATGACAGCGCCGACGAGGATGGAGAGGAACGGGAGGGATGAGTACCCCGGTGCGAGATGGTGAACCTCGGAGAAGATGATGGGGTAGCCCTCGAAAAGGAGGTAGATCAGCCTGCTCGGCTTGACAAGGTCAGCATCGCTCGACCTGGAGCGTACGAAGGAGACGCACGCGTAGCAGCAGCTCGCAAAAGCGGCGACAGCGGCAACGATGGGCTCGGTAGTGATCATGATGAGGGGCGTGCCGAGCAACCGCCACGCCTCCCGCCTCACCCTCGTCCAGCGGGGCAAGCCTCGGCTCTGCATCTCCGCGAGCTCGAGTGCCGAGCGTATACGCTCGTCGCCCGTCTCCCGCCGAAGTTGACGAGCAACGCGACTGACGAGGACAGGCGGGTAGGTCTCCGGCAGGGTAAAAACGACGGCGCAGCAAAGAAGCGCGGAGATGCAGGTCGGGATAATGAAGGCGAAGTGCCAGTTGATCCGGTCCGCAGCGAACGCGGCGATGACGGGACCGAGAGCTGCATGCGAGTTGACGTGAGCGGGCAAGTCGTGCCCAATGAAAAGCGAGTCCAGCCTACCTGGGCCAGAGAAGGTCGCGACGCTGGCGGTAAGCAGATCAGCGGCATTCTAGGCGGAGGGCACAGCTAGGGACGCACCTGTAGAAGCTCATCGCCGTCCCCGCTGCTTGGCGGACCAGATGTCGCCGCAGAGAGCGCCCGAGCTGGTCGGTAGAGGCGAAAGTTCAGCCGTCGCTGGTCGTGTAGGTCGAGGAGGACACGTACTTGGTCATCGGCACCGCTCCGAAGAAGCCAGAGAAGAAGCGTAGGACGAGGAGCTGGCCGTATGTCTGCGCTGCGGCAGATGCGCCCAGGAAAGCGGTGAAGGCAAGGACGCCGACGACGAACCAAGGACGTCGGCCGTGAGCCTCGCTGAGAGGCGCCCAGAGAAACGGGCCGGCGACATAGCCGAGGAGGAAGAGAGACAGTGGAAGCGCCGTCTGTGTCCGAGGTCAGCAGGTCGTTACATAGCAGGAGGAGCGAAAGAGACGCACGTTGCCGCCGAGGTCCGCCTGGATCCACGGCGCCGCTCCGGACGAGCACGACGACGTTAAAGCGCTCTGCGTCGGCACTGCCTGTGAGCGGAAAGACGAGCAAGGGAAGGAGCGGAGGAACGGACCAGCATGACAAGAAGCGCGGCGAGAAGTGTCAACCATGCCTTCTTCGGTTTGGGCAGGCAGAGCGGGTCTTCTGGATGTGTCGGCGTCTTGCTGAACGCGAGCAGCAGGTAATCGGAGTCGTAGACCGGCGTGAGCGTGAGCCCCTCTTCAACCGCGGGTACGCCCTCCTTCGCACCGAGGCGAATCGCCGGCTCCTCTGCATCGTCTAACGTCGCTGTTGCTGCCTTCTTGACGTCGTCCAGTGCAGCAGGCGGCATCTGAGCGTGTGGGAGAAGAGCGAAGGTCCGCGTTTGGACGCAGCCGGCTCCCCCGCTTTGCGTGCCGAGTTCGGCTCGACCTGCGCCTCCCCTGGACGAGTGATCGAGGCGGGGCGGTGCCGCTGGTCCGCGTCAAGACGGCGGCCTCATCCATCAGCTGCATCCCACTTTGCCCGCTTGCATCGCCGTGTGAAGCTCATCCTTCTGTCAACACCTCTCTCCCAACTCTTCACGCCATATCGACACCCTCGACATGGCTGGAATGCTCCGCTCGCTCGCTTCGTACGCCGGCTTCTCCAACGGGAGGGCGTGGGACCCGGAGACGGATCTGCCAGACCTCACGGGCAAGGTGAGCCTCCCTCGGCTATCCTGGACCAGTGCGCGCTGATCCGCACTCATGCCCGCAGGTCGCCGTTGTGACGGGCGGAAACGACGGCATTGGCTTCATCACGGTCGGCGCGCTACACAAGAAGGGCTGCAAGGTGTACCTCGCGTGCAGGTCCGAGGAGAAGGCGCGCAACGCGATCGAGCGCCTCAACAAGGCGCACCCCGGCAGCGAGGCGGGCTCATCTTCCTCCCGTTCGACCTGACCGAGCTGGCGAGCGCTAAGAAGGCGGCCGCGACGTTGCAGGAAAAGGAGACGAGGCTCGACATCATCGTGTGCAACGCGGGTGCGTTGCCTCACTCGTCTTCGCCTCCTCCGCTCACCCCTCTCCCACAGGTGTCATGGCCTGGCCGTACGAGCTCAAGAACGGCGTCGAGCTTCAGTTCTGGAACCACCTTGGACACTTCGCCCTCGTCCAGCCGCTCCTTCCGCTGCTCAAGAAGACGTCGAAGGAGCCCGGAGCGAGCGTTAGGGTGGTGAGTGTCTCGTCGATGGGTGCGCTTGCTCACAACCTCCCTTTTCGAAGTTGTACTGAGTCGCTGAGTTCGCCGCAGGCCACACGATGACCACCAAGCCGGACTTTAGCAGCTTGGAGGGCATCAACCGCGAGATGCGCACGACTTGGATCCGCTACGGGCAGAGCAAGCTTGTGCGTACTGCTCACGGTTCACGCGAAGTGGTATACTAACGGCTCCCGCGCACTCTGCAGGCGAACATTCTCTTTGCCGTTGCCCTGCAGGAACGCCTGAAAGATGAGAACATCCGGGTGCGCCTTGCCGTCTTGCCGTCTTGCTGGCTTGCCCTCGACTGACCGCACGCCCTGGCAGGTCAACTCGCTCCACCCCGGCGTGATCAACACGTCGCTCATGCGCGGTCCCGTCGCGAGCTTCGGCTTCGTCTTCGTGCGCTTTCATCGCCGGTCTCCATAGGCCGTACAACGGCTGATGTCGCGCGCCTGCAGAAAACGATCAACAAGGTGCAGCACTACTTCCTCATGACGCCCGACGATGGCGCCAAGACGCAGATCTACCTTGCCGCCTCGCCCGAGGTCGACGAGAAGGATTACCGGTGCGCGTACCTTCTCCCTCGGCGCCCCGGGCACGCGAGACTGACACCGCGCCCTCTGCCCGCAGCGGGAAGTACTTCGTCCCCATCGCCACGCCTGCGACGCCCTCGGCATATGCGCAGGACAAGGAGCTCGCGGAGCAGCTGTGGAAGCTGTCGGAGGATCTGATCAAGGAGCTCAGCCCGGCGTGAACTACGAGCGAGGCGGTACTTGTTCTTGCACTCTCGTCTTTGTAGCACTAATCTGTACAGCTGTCGTCCATGACAGCTCTGAAGGGCGAGAGGCGGGAAAGTAAGGAGTTGGAACGGGCGTGAGCTACAGGTTACAACGGAGTGAACGAAGCAAATCAGCACAGCGACGTCACGGCATCAACGAACGACAGACAGGTCTACGTAAGCACGCCCTCACGCCCTCCCCTCCCCCTCGCGCGTCTCGTGCGCCCGGCCAAGCTGCCGCTTGAGCGCCCGCACGCGCTCCTCGATCCGGTGCAGCTCGTGCGTGAGCAACTCGACCTCGTGCGTCAGCAGCGCAGCAGCGCCGCCGTGCTCGCTCGGCGCGTGCGGGTGCGGCTCTTCCACCGGCGCGGCCGTGCGCCGTGGCGCTCCGCCCCCGGCCCCGCCTGGCGCGAGCCCGTGCTGCGCGGCAAAGTAGTGGTGCAGCACGTCGCGCACCGCGCTCGCGACCTCGTTTGGGCTGCCAGCGTGCTGCTCCGCCGGCGGCACAGCGGGCACGGCGCCAGCATCCGCACCCCCGGCAGCGGCGACGCGGCGGCGCGCGCGCTCGGCGGGGTGGACATCTGCGCCTGGCCCGCGGAGCGTCCACAGGTTCGAGAGGACGAGGATGGCGACAACTGCGCCGAGGAGGAGGCTCTGCGGCGACTGGTGCGCGAGGTGCTCGAAGAGGGGCTCGAGCGCGCTCCACACCGGCGCGAGGACGCCCGAGCGTTTCCTCGCGGCGGCGAGCTCGGCCGCGACGCTTGCGTCGACGCCGTCCTCGGCGGTCGCGGCGGCGGTCGCGGCGACGCCGTCGACCGAGTCGAGGTCCGACTCGTCGTCGTCGGGGTCTTGGCCCTCCTCGACGAACTCGTTGCGGTGCGTCGAGATGTACGCCCGCATCGCCTTCTCGAGGTCCGAATGGTACTGCTTCTGCCCGTCGATCGCCGACTTCTCGATGATGCCTGCGCGCGTGCGTGCGAGAAGTCAGCCTCTCGGGACTGGAAGGGAGGGAGAGGAGCGAGGGCGGACCCTTGATGAAGCTGCTCTTGCTCCACTCGACGCCGGTCGTCACCACGACACGGCAGTGGTTCCCGCGCGACCACGTCAGGCTCGTCCTCGTCTTGACGGCGAACGCGCTCCCGCTCGGGACGTCCGGCGTGCGCGTCGTCGTGACGACGCAGACAAAGTCGTCAAAGTCGACGTGCGCCGACTCGTCCGTGATGAGGCACTTGGTCTGCCGCGGCCCGATCGAGCCGTTCAGAGGCTTGATGTACGACATGGAGCGCGCGAGGAGGTTCGACCCCGACGCTTGCGGCGCCCAGTCGCCGATCTGGATCTCTGCGCGCGTTCGACGCATCTCGCCGTGTCAAACCCGCAACTGTGCAGACACAGGAGAGGAGGAAGACGCACCAGTGAGCTTCTGGTTCTCGGCCCAGAAGCCCTTCATGAACCCGCTGGTGAACATGAGGTTGTAGATCTTCTCCGGCGCGCCGGGGAACTGCGCGTCGAGGCACACGACCGAGAGGTTCTTGAGCGTCGGGCACGTGTCCGTCGTCGGCGGGTGGTGCGGCGCCGGGGCCGCCCCGCTGCCGCCCTTCTTCTTCTTCCCCTTGGCGCCCTTCGCGCCGTCCTCCTCCCCGCCCTGCGCCGCGCCGTCCGCGCCGCTTCCGCTCCCGCTCCCCGCTCCCGACCCACCCTCCCCCTCGAGCGCGAAATCGACCGCCTTGCCGCCTTGGGCGCTCTCGCCCGTCCCGCCCCTCGGGCGCCTCAACCCCCTCAAGCGCCTCTTCGCACGACTGCCGACGCCCTCGCTCGCCGAGGCGCTGATCTCGACGCCCGTAGCGCCGAGGACGTCGTCCTCGCTCTCGGCGCCGGCGTCGAGGCGGCTCGTCGTCGTGATCAGCGCGTCGGGGAGCGCCGCCGAGAGCGGGATCACCGGGTGCACCATCCGCCAGATGTTGCCGATCAGGTCGTACGTCGTGTCGCGCGAGAGGAACGACGCGAATGTGTGCTGCAGGTCGGCGCCGGCGGAGGGGGCGAGTGCGGGCGGGAGGAGCAGCGAGGGCGTCATGCGAGGTGAGGGCGAGGGTGCATGGCGTGAGAGGGAGGGAGTTGAGAGAGAGCGCAAACAAGGCGCGAACGACGGTCGAACGAGCGGCGCGGTAAGTCCGGTCGGACGAGCGGGGTGGGGGTGAATAGGAGGTTCAGGAGTCAGCACGCGCCTCCTGACCTCGTCGTCGACGCGCCTCGCGAGAGGGAGAGAGGACGCACGCGCGCGTGCATGGTCGCGACCTGGATCGCATTGGGGATGACATACGCCGTCATGCGCTTCTCGATGGAGCACACCTCGGAGAAGGGGATCACGAGCTGCGACAAAGGCCGCTCAGGGGTGGTAAGTACGCCGTTTCCCGCGTGCAGGCGAAGAAGCGAGACGTGGAGCGCACCGAGGTGACCCAGCCGAAGATGTTGGCGTAGAACGAGAGGTGGTGCTCCGAGATGTAGAGCCGGCCCTGGATGAGGATCTCACGCTGCAGCGCGCAGCCGTAGTCTGCATGCGGACCGCACGTCAGTGCACAACTCGAGATGGGCGTGTACGCCCGTGCGAGCAAGGGAGAGACGGCGCAACGCACCCTCGATGAGGTAGTCGTCGTCCGGGACGTTCTTGAACAGGGCATGGAACTCTGCGTTCCGCTTACTGCTCGCGACGGCGTACCCCGTCCCGAGCTGGCTGACGACATCGTCAAAGTCGCCGAGCTGGTCCATCGAGAGGAACGCGCTCGCGTGCTCGCCCCCGCCGCTGTGGTGGTGGTACACCGAGCCCTGCCCGTCCGAGTCGTCCCCCGCGCCGCTGCCGTTCGTCATCGCCGAGGCGATGTGCGACTCGAGCGAGGTCCGCGCGCTCGCGCTTGCGGGCGGGGGCGTTGCCGGCGGGGGTGCGCCCGCTCCGCCGGCGGGGTAGAGCGGTGTGCGCTCGCCGTCTCCAGCGGCGGGGGCGAGCGCGTGCGGGTGCCTCAGGCTTGCGCTCGGGCTCGCGAGCGCGACGCCCGAGAGCGCGAGCGCGCCCGCGATGCCGCCCTTGCCCCCGCCGGAGGAGACGGACGGGGAGGGCTTGCGCCCGCGAACGGGCGAGAAGCTCCGTCCCGCGGCGCTCGCTGGCGGGCGGAGCGAGAGGTGGTCCGGGTACTGCTGCGAGTTGATGCTGCTCGAGCGGCTCGCGGGGCGGCTCACCCCGTTCCGGGAGGACGTCCGCGACATGGACGGCGGCGAGACGGTCGTGCTCGAGAGGGCCGACCCGCTCGGGATCATCGGCGCGGTGGAGGAACGGGCGGGCCCGGCGTTGATCGCCGCGAGCGCGTCGAGGCCGTTCTCGCTCGCGCGCGGGGCGCGCGCCGGTGCGCCGCTGCGCATCGCCTCCGAGTATGCGAGCGGGGGCGGCCGTTGGGCACTGCGGGCGCGAGGGACGAGCCGCCTGCGCCGTGCGGCGCGAAGAGGGGCTCGTGGGATGCGAGCGGGGTGCGGTGGTCTGCGAGCGAACCGCCAGCATCGGTCGGGGTGTCGAGGCTGTCGCGGTCGTGGCCGGCTGCGCTGCCGCCGTTGCTCGAGGCCGAGTCGACGAGGAGCTCTGGGGTCTGGACGACGAGGGTGAGGTTCTGTGCGTTGCCGTCGCGAGGAGCGAGGTGGTCGAGCGAGAGGGAGCCCTGGCCGATGTCGTGGACGCGGGCGCCGGCTGCGCCTGCCTGGTTGCCGCCGTGTGCGAGCTCTGGGGGCGATTAGGCCGAGGGGCGGCCTCTGGGCGCGGTCGTCTGCGAACGAGCCGAACGACGAGCTGCGGGAGGCGCGTCCGTTTACGCTCGACGCGGAGCGGTACGCGCGGGTCGGGGAGAGGGTGGTGCTGCGGTCTGTGCTCTTGACGGGGTGGTGTAGCTGCGTGCACTGGAGCGGGTCGAGGGTGTCGGGGACGCGGGTGCGCGGTCGGCCGAGGGGGCGGTGTCGTCGGGGTCGTCGCTGGGGGCGGCGAGGGGCGAGTCGGCGTAGGTGCTCGAGGGAGTCCTGCGCTTGAGCCTGGAGAGCATCGTGGCCCTCTCCCTTGCTCTGCTCGGGACTACAGGAAGGACGCGGGGTTCGGGCGGGACCCAAGCCGCGAGCGGGTTCGCCTCGACGCGTCAACGCTCTCCACGCTCTGAGGATGTAAGGACTGCTCTGGAGTACTGTACCCACCCGCACTGACACCCTCCCGCCCAGGAACCCGCTCGGCGCACCCGTCGTCCGTCTCCTCGCCTCGCTCGTCGTCCTCGTTCTCATCAGCTCACCCGCGCCTCCACCCCACAGGCCCGTCCTCCATCGAGGCAATCGTACAGAACTCGACCCGTATTGCAGACGCGTTCATCACCGTGCGCCACCCTTTCCCTCCCTTCTCTCCCTCGCTGACTTCGACACCGCCCCCGCCCCTTGCAGCGCTACTATGCCCTGCAGGACCAGTCCCCGCCCGAGCGCGCCGCCCAGCTCCAGGCGCTCTATGCCCCGACCGCCCGCATCACCTGGAACGGGAACCCGATCGCGCATGCCGACCTGCCCGCGTTCGCCCTCCAGATGCCCCAGAGCGCGCACGAGGTGCAGGCGTTCGACTGCCACCCCATCAGCGGTGCGCCCCAACCTTCCCCTCCTTCTATTCTACGGAGCGCGCTGACGAGTGCGAGATCGGGCAGGCTCGGCAACAGGCGCGGCGCCCCCCTCCCTCGTCGTGACCGTCTCCGGCCAGGTGCGCCCCCTCCCTCCCCTTGTCCGCTCCCCGCTCATCGCCCCACGCGAGAGCAGGTAACGCACGGCCCGACGCCAACGCCCGCGAGCGCCGCGGTGACGGCCAAGAACTTTGACCACCTCGCGCGCGTGTTCAGCCAGAGCTTCATCCTCGTCCATGCGGGCGACCCGGCCCTCGGCGAGGGCGGGTACGTCGTCGCGAGCGATAGTTTCCGGTTCTGCTGAGCGCGCCTGGAGGGGCGGGCGGGAGGGAGGGGAGGAGGAGGGAGGACGAGGTGCGTCGGATCGAGTCCCCTCGCTTCGTGCGTGTACGGTCTGACGCACAGTGCGCGCAGACATACCCACCACACACACCATACACCGATACCCACTTCCCTCTCCCCCCGTCGCAATGCATTACATCCATCTCTCCGCCGCCGCAGAGGCAGGCCCGCCTCACACGCCGCACCGGCAAGAGCGGCGAGAGCGCACTTCCACTGCACCGCTGCGGCTTTCACGTTCTCAACCGAGAGAGGCAGAGAGAGAGGAAGCCCGATGCAGAGTACAGCTAGAAGACACACACGCCCCTCCTCCTTCCCTCCGCTTCCTCACCGGCCGCGCCCGTCCCGCACTTCACCACTCATCTACCTCCTCCGCGCGCACGCCGTGTTGAGCGCTCAGACCGCCCGGGCGGGCTTCTGCGTGAGGAGGCTGCAGAGGAGGAAGGAGCGAACGTCAGCGTCTCGTTCAGCCGATCTTCGAGCGAGCAGGCTCGGCCACTGCACGAGCACGGTCGCAAGCCAGTCAGGCGGACGGGACGTACATGCCGACTGCGCGCGCGAAGAGAGTTCAGTACTCGCGGTGGAGAGGGAGGAGGAGAGGAGGGACGCACAGCGCTTCTTGATGGTCACGCGGTGGCGCGAGTACTTGTCGTCGGGCGAGAAGCGGGCTGCACACGGTTCTCGTTCTCGTCAGCATCGTCCTCGGCAGGGGCAGAGGGCAGAGGAGGGGGCGAACCGGGGTGCGCACTCCGCGTCGGCAGGCCCGAGGAGGTCGCCTTCTTGAGGGTGTAGAGGCGCTTGCCGTCCGCGCCGAGGCTATGCGGTGGCGCACACTGATCAGCTACGCCTCAGAGACGGAGGAAGGGCGGGACGGACGAGTACATCAAGTGCATGGTAGCAAGTCGGGGTGGTGGGGCGAGAAGAGAGGACGGAGAGGCAGCGCGCGGCGAGATGGGCTGATGAGGGCGTGGAGAGTTTCGCGGGGGTGCAGCAGGGCGTGGGGCGGTGTGAGGCGAGGTGCGATGAGGAGGAGGGAGATGAGGAGGAGGGCAGTGAGAGCAGCGCGAGAGGGCAGGGGGTGAGCGCGGGTCACTCGAGAGGTGAATGAGGGGATGCAGCTCACCTAAGAGTGCTGGCGTGGGCGTGGACGGGGAGGAGCGCGAGGCTGGCGGGGTGAGCTCGAGGCGGAGGGAGACCGTTTCGATCCAGACTGAGCCGATCCTCGCCGCCCCTCTCCCCCGCCTGCGCTCCCCCCTCCCCTCCCGACTCGCTGCACCTTCTCAAGCTGGCTTCTGCTCGCCTCTCCGCCCTCCTCTCTTCGCTCGCACCCATGGCCGCGTCCTCCGCCACCCCGCACAAGGCCCACCCGCTCCCCGCCTGGGTCGACAAGCTCCGCTCCCTCGTCACCGCCAACCTCAAACAGAACAAGGACCTCATCTCGTACGCCCTCGCAACCCACGACACTGCAGCCGACGCGCCCCTCCCGCGCGTCCGCTATGTCGTCCACCGCGGCTTGGTCAACGAGCGCAGGCACGACGGCGACGGCAGCGACAACGCCGTCAACGACGCGGACGGCAACGAGCTCATCAGCGACAAGCTTGTCATCACCACCGACGCGCGGTGCGTCGCCCCTCCTTGTCCCGCTCGAAGCGCCGCTCACCCTCTGCCCCCGGATGCGCCCCACCTCGCCCTCCTCCTCTGTCCATCGCGGCGCACAGCACCCCCAAAGCGCGGCAGCTCGCCTCGCAGCCAGCAGTCGAGATCGCGTGGTGGCTCTCGGCAACGCAGCACCAGTTCCGCCTCCTCGGGCGCGCCTACGTCCTCCCCTCGCCCTCCCTCCCAAGCGCAGGGGCGTTCCCCTTCCCTGCGGAGAAGCTCGCGCCCTACGCAGGCGGGTTCAGCTGGGAAGCCGAGCGCCAGCGCCAGTTCCGCCGCTTGAGCCCCGAGCTGCGGGCGAGCTTCTGCCGCCCGACGCCCGGGACCAAGCTGGGCGAGTGGGGAGGCAGGATGGAGGACCTGCCCGCGACGCTGCCCGAGTGGGTGGACAAAGCCGAGAACGATGAGCAGAGGGGGCAGATTGGGAGGGTGCGTCCGCGTCAAGGCGATTATCTCGTCGGATCGGCCTGGACGACTCGTTCGAGTGCTGTACTGACTACCCGGCGTACTTCGCTTGCGCAGCGTTTGAGAACTTTGCCCTCGTCGTCATCGACTGCACGGAGTCGACCTGTGCGTCCGCTCCATCTTCTCTCAACTCCCCGCTGACTCCCTCCCTCGCCCGCACAGTGTCGACCTCGGCGCGCAGCCCAACATGCGCACGCGCTGGACGCTCGATACGGCGAGCGGCGAGTGGAAGGAGGAGGGCGTTGTCCCTTGATCACACGCCCTATGTAGCTCCCCGCTCGCTCTCTCACCGTACCATAGAAGCACCGAAGTGTCTGTTGTCGTTCCCCTCTCCACCCTTTTCGCCGAGAAGAGAGCTACATCAAGTACTCGAGATAAGCGTGGCATGCACAGCCAGTGTCTATTCTACCCCTCCCCCTCCGCAAGCCTACTCCGGCTCCTCCCACCGCTCCTCCCCCTCCTCCCTCACGGGCCGGTCCACCCCCGCAGCGGCCATACTCGCGCTCAGCACCTCCTCGCCGCCATGGACGACCGCGCTCGGCGAGGGCGGGACGGGCGTCGGGCTGCCCTCGTCGTCGCGCTCGCGCGCGCTCTCCCCCTCCTCGTCCTCATCGTCGCCGCTCGTGCCCCCCCACAAGCCCCCCGCCGCGCTCCCGATGCTCAAGCTGCTCATCGTCGTCTGCTGCCTCGGTGCGCCCCTCCCCGCCGCGCGCATGCGCGCCTGCGCGCCCGGCTGGGTCGTCTGCGTGCCCACCGGCGAGGGCGAGGGCGACTGCGCGGGCGAGCCGAGCGGGGACGAGAACGGCGAGGCGACCATCTCGGGCGAGTCGACCATCACGCCCCCCTGTGCCTCCTGCCCCGGGGGCGGCGGGCTCGTCGGCGGCGTGCTCCCGCCCGCGCTCGCGCGCCGGACCGCCGCAGCCGTCAACAGGCCCTTGAACTTGGCTGCGGCGCTCATGGCGAGGAAGGCCGACCCGCGGAAGACGGCGAGCGCGTGGTCAACTTCGTCCGAAGAGGGGTCGGCGATCTCGCGCTGGACGTTCGACTCGTACGAGGGGAGCGGGCGCGACCCGTTGAGGGTCAGCCACGCGTCGGACCAGAGCGAGGGTATCGTCGGACGTGTGGTGGGTGATTTGTCGAGGAGGGAGGAGAGGAGGTGCTGCAGCTCTGGGGAGAGGCTGTTGGGGATCTTGGGGCTGCGAGCTGGGGGCGTCAGCGAAGAGTGCGCGGAGAGCGAAGGGGAGGAGGCGCACTCGTCCTCGCGGATCTGGCGGAACATCTCGACCGGGTCGCTCGCCTGGAACGGCAGCTTGCCCGTCACAAGCGTGTAGAGCGTGACGCCTGCGCTCGAGCTCGTCAGTCCCCCTCCATCAGAAGCAGCGGGAGGAGCGCGACGCACCCAGGCTCCACACGTCGCACGCGTACCCCACAGCGTTCGCCTCGTCCGTCGTCCTGGCCTGCACCTCCTCCGCGCGCTCGTCCGCGCCCGCGCCCGAGAGCAGCAGCTCGGGCGCCATGTACGCCGGCGAACCCGCGACCTGGTGCTCGTCGAGGCCCGGGTGCGGCGCGGCGGCGAACTTGGAGACGCCAAAGTCGACGAGCTTGACGTGCGTGCGGAGCGAGTCGGAGAAGAGCGCGTCTGCGGGGGCGAGCGATCAGCAGACGCGGCGAGGCGGAGAGGGGAAGACGCACTGTCGGGCTTGATATCGCGGTGGATGATCTGGTTGTGGTGCAGGTAGGCGATGCCTGCAGGGAGAGTGGGTTAGGCTCCGCCAGTAAGGCAGCGGGAAAAGAGGACGCACCAAGCACGAGCTGGCGGAAGATGTTGCGCGCCTCCTCCTCGCTGAACGGCGTCACCTGCTCGCCGTCCCGCACCTTGAGGATCGGTCCGCCGTGGCAGAGTTCCATGACTGCAAGGGGGAGGGTCAGCAATGGTGGGAGGTTCGGAGAGACCGCTCGGAGCGCACCGACTGCGGGCGAGAAGTCAGCAGGACGCAATGCAATGAAGTGAAAGAGAGGACGCACTGAGGAGAGCGTCGTCCGAGGTCACGTCGATGACCTCGTGAACGGAAGCGAGGTTCGGGTGGTCGACCTTCTTCATGATCGCGACCTCCGTTTCTGCGAGCGCAACGCGTCAGCCTCAGCGCCTACACGAAGAAAGGGGGCGCAAACGCACTGACGAGGTCGAGGTTATCCGGCCCTGCCGTATCCGCGTCCTCCACCGACGGCCGCGCCTGCATCGCCGCGCCTCCCCGTCCTCGCCCCCTCCCGCGCCCGCGTCCACGCCCGCCCATCCGATTCGTGATCCGGTCGCGTCGCTGAGCTTCTGCTGCGGCGATTTGCCGCAGTCGGCGCTTGGAGAACTCCTTGATCGCCTGCGAGTGCAGAGCGGGAAAGTCAGCTCGTTTGTCGACGTCTACCACGAGGTCCTCCGCGCAGCGCACAGGTCCCTCAGAGAGCGACGGAGGCAGGAGGACGCACGTATTCTTGCCCCGTCTCGCGGTCCACCGCCCGCTCCACCGTCGCGTACGACCCCCTCCCGAGCGTCTCGCCCAGGACGTACTGGTTGACACTCCTGGACCCGTCCGCACCCTCGACGGCGTACGCGTTGAGCGTCTCGCGGAACGAGCGGCTCCCCGTCGTGCCCTGCGACGACGAGCGGCGGTGGTGCCCGCGCTCTGCGCCCCGGGCGGGCGAGCGCGACCGCTGGTCCGAGATAGTGAGGTTGGGCGAGGCGGGCGGGACGAGGTGCGGCGTCGTCAGGGTGCTGGTGGAGGGTTCGGGCGAATGGGTGCTCGACGGCGGGGTGGACGGCCGGGTGAAGGACGACGACCGCGAGGGGTCCGTCGACGAGCTGGACGGGGTCGGGTCGATGGGGTCGGTGGGGTGACCGGTGCGAGAGCGTCGGCGACTCGACCTGGCGGAGCTGGGCGAGCTTGGGCAGGACCACGGCGGGCGGAGGCAGCGTCCCCGTTCCTCCCGCTGCGAGGGGAGATGAGGATGCGGGGAGCGCGAGCGCAGGCTCGCCCGGGCGGGTGCGCGCGTCTGCGCGGGCGCAGGGAGGTCTGGGGCGGTGAGCGGCTCCGAGAACGTCAGCGCTGGCAGCTCGTGCGGCGGCGTCGGCGCCTTCGCGGCTTCCTCGACTCGAGTCGCGCCTGAAAGCGCAGGCGCGTCGTCTGAGGGCGCGGGTGCTGCGTGGGTGGGTCGGACGAGTCCTGCCCGATCCCGCAGAGCCACCCGCCGAGCAGCTTCGAGATCGGTGCCATGCGCGTGAGGACGACGAGAGAGGAGCTCGCTGAGGAGGAGGCGGACCTCGCGGCGTCGGAGTCAGGGGCTGCCTCTCGTTCTGCCCTTTTGTTAGTGAGGACGCTTCTTTCGGGCTGCTATGGAGGCTGCGCGAAGCCGCGGAACGTCTTTTCAACTTTTCGACTCGCGCACTTTCACGCGACACTCGACCTCGACAGGAACCGAGGACACCGGCGCGGCTACAGTCGCTTGCGCGGAGGTAGAAGTTACAGAGAGGCGTGAGTGCGCCTACAGCTCCTGGTCGGCGGCCTTCGAGACCTCAGGCGCGGTGAGGACGCGAGGAACGGCAGCAGAGTCGCCCAAGAGCTGGCCGGGGCCGTCCCGCACGCTCATAGTAAGCGGGGCCTGCCGATGTATCGCAAAGACCTGCCAGTGTCGGTGAGGTGGCAAGACTGCGCGGCTGCGTGGGCGCTGTGGCCGCCGGTGGTCCTGCGACCTCGCTTGGCGGGAGCGGCGCGAAGAAGCTGAAGCTGAGCCTCGGAGAGCGTGTAGCGAAAGCAAGGCATCGTAGGAGTGCTTGTCAATAGTCCGAGCAGTCGGCGTAACGCGTGATCGAGCCTAAGACGAGCTGTGTAGCCGGACGAGGGAAGGGGAACCGCAAGCAAACCAGCGAGTCGGCGCCGAGGTGTATCAGTGGGGCCTGTCAAGGCTGCTGTAGCCCAGATGGCACTTCCGACGATCTTGCATGAACCTGTTCGCGCGTCTACAGCAGCCGCTGGCCGAAGCGGTACACCAGGGCGAGAGAGAGGCTGTTTCGACGCGATGAGCAGGGTCAGCGCTCTTCCGACTCCTTCGTACGATATCAGAGCAGAAGTGCGCACCGTCACGAGGCCCGCCGGCATGAACTTCCGGCCGCGAGCGAAGCGCGCGCCCATGACGAGGGAGAGGAGGCGGCGACACCTGCGTGAGAGTCGCGAAGGGTCAGCTCCTGCGCCGAGATCTCCTCGAGTGTGCTGCTCGTGTGTCCCGAGCGTGCGCCGCTTCAGGGCGCGGGAGATGGGCCAGGAAGTGATGTGGGGGCGCGAGAGATGAGGGCGCACCGACAACGAGGTGCACGTCGCGCGGGTTGACGCGCTGCCGCTGCACGCCGTACGCGAGCAGGCCGCCGCTGCCGGTCCCAGCGACGAGCGAGGCGACGCTGCCGCGCTTGAGGAAGCCCATCGCACCGCCGAAGGCGATGAGCGCGGAGGAGACGAACTGCACGTGCGGAAGGGTGAGCGAGCACGTAGGGACGCTGAGAGGAGGAAGCGTACGCCGAAGAGGGTGTCGTTGTCAAGGGAGGACATGGTCGAGTTGGCGGAGGACGACCTCTCCGTTCGCTGCGGCCGGCGAAGATGGCTTCCCTCAACCCGCCTCTTTCGGACAGCGGACAACGGCGGTACGAGGATGAACAACGTAAGACTGCAGTGCGGCGTGCAAAGGCGGAAACGACGAGCAAACCTGCGAGGACTAGGGCGTGAAGCGGCGACTGAAGGACGGCGGTAAGCCTGTGGAACGTGCAAAGGTGCAAGGAATGACGCGGTGAGACATGATAGAGCGTGAGGGGAACAATGCGAGGGGGAAATGCGAGCGGTATGGACGGAAGAGGGGCATCAAAGGTCGTGAGGAGGTCGTGAAAGTCGTGAGGCGGGAAGGTTTTCGACGTGATAGGGCGTGGCGACGACACATAAGCGTTAAGAGACGGAAGGCGGTCTACGCCTTGCTGGACGAGGTCGAGAGGAACGCCGACTGGGCGAACTTCCTGATTGCCTGCCCGGCCTTGCGCGGCGTCGTCCCCGGCGAGCCAAAGAGCATCTCGCTCCCGCCACGCCCGCCGCCGCCGAGCTGGCTCGACGACGTTGACGGCGCGAGGCTCTGCTTCGAGCGCTTGACCGCGACGCGCGGTGTTGCCGGCGCCGAGCGGATCCCGTTCGCGTTCGCCGAGGCGTATAGGCCCGCGTCGAGCGAGCCCTTCGGGCGGAGGATCCCGCGACTGCCCTTCCCGCTCGTCGACGACCGTATCGACGTGAGGCGGCGCATCGCCCTGGGCGCGGCGACGCCGGCGGCTCGGGCGTCGTCGCGGGCGAGACCTGCAGCGACGACCGCGCGGCCGACGACGAGCCCCACCGCGAGGTCTGCTGTTGGGACGACTTGCGGCGCGCGGACGGCGGCGGGCGCAGCGGCGACGCAAGCGGCGCGAGGACGAGGCGGTACCGGTCGCGGAAGCCCCGTTGCCAGAGCGTCGCCTCGCGCCTGCCGTTGCGCGCAAAGCCGCCGACGTCGTCGCGGTCGAGGACGTCCCACTCCGAGTCGGACGCGTCCTCGTCCGCCTCCTCGACGACGATCTCGGTCGTCGAAGCGGGCTTGGGCGGGTGCTCCTCCGGCAGCGGCTCGAGGTTGCTCCTCGACGAGTGCTGCCGTGAGCGCAGCGGGTCGGGCGCCGAGAGGACCTTGGCGGTCGTCTCGTCAGCGACGGAAGTGAGCGTGACGTCCGGGTCGAGTTCGTCACGGTCGGCGACGGGAGGCCGTGCGAGGCGGGGTCGAGGTGTGGAAGCCGCCCGCGCCGTCCTCGTCGAACGGAGCCGGCGACGTATCCTCGTGCGCCGCGCTGTGCTCCTCGACCGGGGTCCTCAGCCCCTGCAGGGGGCGGCGTCACCTCACCCGCATCGTCGACAGCGGGAGCAGGCGGTGTCGCCTCGCCAGCGACGGCGCTGTCCGCCCCGGCCCCGCCGGACGAGTAGCTGCTCGGCTCGCTGACGTAGCTGCGCGCGTCGGTGTCGTCCTCGTCCTCGGCCCGGAGGCGTTCCTGGCGGTGGATCGACGCCGAGTCGCGGCCAAAGTAGCTGTACCCATCGAAGACGTCGCGGCCGTCCTCGTCGACGGCGGGCTGCGGCTCACCCTCGGGCGCGTCGCGCTCGCCACCGGGCTCGCTCGCGGGATCGTCGCCCTTGACCTGCGGTGGGAGCGAGGAACATGTCCTCGAACTGGCTCGTGTCGGTCGGGTCGTCCGGGTTGAGCGTCGGGACGAACGGCGGCTGGTACCGCTTGAGGCGGATGTACTCCCAGCTGATCATCCCGAAGTAGGGGTGGCGGACCATGCGCGCGTGCGTGATGCGCAGGAGCGGGTCGCGCTGGAGCATGCCGCGGAGGAGCGACTTGGTGTCGTCGTCGAACTGGCGCGACGCGTCGTCGAACGTGAGCTTGTCGTGCAGCACGCGGCGGTACATGGTCGCGTGGTCGTCGGCCCAGAAGGGCGTCACGCCCGCGAGCATCTCGTACAGGAGCGTCCCCGCCGAGAACCAGTCGGTCGAGAAGGTGTAGCGCTCACCGAGCAGGACCTCGGGCGAGAGGTACTCGCTCGTGCCGCAGAACGTTGACGTGTAGTACGGCGACGTGGACGGCGACGCGAAGGACGGAAGGAGGTCGCCCGGCGGCGTCGACGCGCTCCGCGACGACTGCCCGAGCCAGTGCGGTACGGGGAGGCCGTCGGCGGCGGGCGCGGGGATGCCGAAGTCCTTCGAGAGGCCGAAATCCGTGAGGACGATGTGGCCATCCGCAGAGATGAGGATGTTCTCCGGCTTGAGGTCGCTGCGGATGCCTCAAGGTCAGCACCGAGCTTACAGGGACGTGGCGAGCCACGCACCGGTAGATGATCCCGCTGCGGTGCAGCGCGGCGACGCCGTCGATGATCTCAGAGATGTAGAACCGCGCGCGGTCGCGGCCGAGGCGCCCCCACCGCGCGAGCTGCGTCGCGAGGTCGCCACCGGGATGGAAGTCGAGGGCGAGGTAGAGCGCTGCGCGGAGCAGGGTTTGTCAGGGCTGGGAACGAGCGAGCGGAGAAGGACGACGCACTGTCGTGGTCATGGAACGAGTAGTGCAGCTTGACGACGAACGGGTTCGACTTGTCCTTCGCGCACTTCTTCAGGATCGCCTGCTCCGTGCGCGTGTGGGCGAGCTCCCGGTGCGCGAGGACCTACACGCACTCACGAGGTCAGTCTCGAGCCACAACGAACGAAGGGACGAGGAGTCAGCGCACATGCCGCTTCGTGATGGCCTTGAGCGCGAGGTACTCGCTCGTCCCCTTCTTCCTGACGAGGAGCACCTTGCCCGCACAGCCCTTGCCCAACACGCGCAGGATCTCGAACGAGTCGAGCGTGATCGCGCGCGACTTGGTCGAGAGGGTCGTCGCGGCCGACATGTTCGACGTTGAGCGCGTCATCGACTCCGAGACGCTCATCGACGACGAGGGCGCGAGCGAGACCGGCACGGCAGTCGACAAGAGCGCGGACGGCTCCTGGGCGTGCGACTCGGCGGTGAGCGGCGCCGGCGCGAGGGGCTCGTCCTCAGCGACGACGGCAGGTCCGATCGCGCCGGCGTCCTCGGCGCCCGACACCTCGATCGCGGCAGCGACGTCGTCAACAACCTTGTCGACGGGCTGCTCCGGCGCAGGCAGGTCTGCCGGCGCGACCTCCCCGCTCACGTCCATCGGTGCGGAACCGCTCGACCCAGCGCGGCGGACCGACGCCGCGACAAGCTCGATATCCTCCTTGAGCGGCAGGACGGGCGTCTTCTCCGCCTCGACGAGCAGCGCATCGGCGCCGAGGACCGCGAGGAGCGGCTTATCGTCGCCGTCCTCCGACGGCGCCGCCGCCGCCTCGACGATCTCCTCCGTCGCGGCACTCGCCGCACTCGGCTCCTGCCTCTCCTCGCGCGCCGCTGTGGCAGCGGGCGCAGGCGCGAGGTGCATCGTCTGGTCGCTCCTCGCGCGCTTGATGCGCCGCTCGACCCGCGCGCTCTGGAGGTCGTCCCTCCGCACGGCGAACAACGCCTGCCACGCGGCGTGCGCGCGCACACTGTCGGAGGCGGAGGCGGCGCTGAGGGACGCGCTGAGGTCCTTGAGATCCGCGGCGGCGCTCGGCGGGGCTTTGGACGAGAAGGACGAGAAGGACGGCGAGCCGCTGCTGCCCCGCCGCGGGCTGAGCGTGCGCGTCAGGGACGCGAGGACGTTGCTGCGCTTCTTTGGCGTTGTCGGCGACGGCGCAGCGGCAGCGACCCTGCGCGGCGGGAGGCGGTCGGGGAACTGCGCGTGGAGCTGGGCGACGAGCGGGTGAGAAAGCGCCTCGACGAGCGAGCGAGATGGGAAGCACGCACCCGCGCCTCGAGGTCGACAAGCTCGCTGAGCTTGCGCGAGAGGGTGAGGTTCGAGGTCGGCGTCGAGACGTATACTGTCAGCGTCGGGTCGGGCTGCGCGCTCGCTCTTTCGTCAGTCCCGGCTCTTGAGCGGCCTGGAGAGCGTCGCGTACCTTGCGGCTCCGTGAGCGCGCCTTCGGCCCCTCCGCGACTGTCACGCTCCAGCCCAACTCGGCGCCGTCCAGACCCCTCAGCTCGCTCAAGCCGTCCTCGCCGCTCTCCCTCCCGACGGGGACATCCTCCTCGAAGAGCGCCGCGCCGAGCTTGCGCCGCGGGGAGCCCTTCGCGCCTGTGACGTCGAACGTCGAGAAACGCAGGTCGGCGGTGGGCCCGCTTGCGAGCGAACCGAGCCAGCCTGTCGAGGACGAAGCGCGCAGGGTCGAGTTGCGCGAGGCCATCGCGGGCTGTCCTGCGTAGGCGACAGTGGAGGGTCAGCGTGCGCGAGCGGGGAGGCGAAACCGCGAGGGAAGGGGGGGTGCTTACGGGGCAAGGAGGGGTGTGAGCGCGTGAGGGCGGCGGTGGAACGAGCGACGACGTCCTCTTCGAGTGTCGCGCTGCTGGGAGAGGCAGAGCTCGGTGCTCTGACGGCGTTCGAGATCCGCTAGACGCGCCGCGCGGGGCGAGGTGACGAGGAGGGGCTGATCAACGGGGACACTCCGGCGGGGCGGTGCAGGCGAGCGGGCGAGTGGTGTAGGCGCAGAGCGGGGCGCGTAAGATGCTACAGCAGAGTAGAGCAAGAAGGGCAAGGAGAGCAGAACAGGAGCGGACAGAACGGGAGCAGCGGGCGCGCGGGGGCGAGGGAGGCGGTCCAAGCGAGACGAAGAGGAGCGTGGGTTCACCTTCTCTCGCGCAGGGAGCCTTCCTTTGTCCAGTCGCGCTCAGAGCACTCACATGATCGTCAAACGAGCAGCGAAACCGCGCGCGATGCAGTCCTCACGCCGCTACACTCGTCGAGGCCCCTCTCCGCGCCCGCTCCCTCCGCGCCTTCGACAGCCTCTTCCCCTTGTTCGCCAGTAGCCGCTCCTTCGCCAGTCTCGCCTTGACCGCCTCGGGCTGCTCCTCCTTCAAGATCGCGCGCAGAGCAAGCTCGCACCGCCCGCCCGCCTCGACCGGGTTGCGCGGCGGCAAGCCCCTCCGCGTGCCCTCGACCGCCGGGACGAACTCGGCGCCCTCGACGCCCTCGCCGTTGATGCGGCGGCGGCGCGGTGCGCGCGAGTACACGCCAGGGAGCGGCGGGACAGCGAGCAGGCCGACGTGAGGCGTCGCCGGCGGCTGCAGGCCGGCGTCTTCGAGTGCTTCGGGGAAGGGGACGGGGTGAGGAGAAAGTACGTGGAGGGAGGACGGGAGGACCGCGTTCAGGTAGGCGAGGCGTGGTGCCGGAACGCGAGTTGACGGAGTCGAGGAGGAGCGGGAGAGGATGCGATGCGTCAGGCGGTTTGGCGGGAAGGCGTGCGGCTGCGAGAAGACGATCTGTCAGTTCGGTAGAGAAGTGAAAGCGGAAGGAGGGAACGAGACGCACGGGGAGGGTGCGGGACTGCGCCAGGATGGTCTCGCCATCGACAACGAGAGCGGCGATGGCTCTCCGACGCGCCTCGACCGCGTCAGGCGCTTCATCGTCGACGTCTCTGCGAGGGACGAGTCAGCCTGACGTACAAAGGCGGAGGAAAGAGGATGCGCACCGGATCCTCCTGTCAAGGACGAACGGGGGCGGGGTCTCTGCCTCTCGGAGAACGACCTTCTGCGGCGCTTTCTGCGAGCTAAAGAGACGGAAGGCTGTGTGCAGGGATGCGTTCAGTGACTGTAGCGTGACATTGCCTCGAGGGAGGGGAGCGCACTGACGACCTCCTCCTCACGCGGACCCTGCTCCGGTGCGACCGGCTTGGGCGGGTCAGCGTGCTGGGTCTTTTTGCGCTTCTTGGGCGGTCCCTCAGCAGGAGCCGGTGGAGCGGGTGCGGTGATCGGCTGGCCCGCGTCGAAGAGGTGTCCGGCGAGGAGAGCCTCGAGCTGGGCGAGGCGGGCAGCTGCGTCGGCCGAGTCGAGGTCTGGCGGTGCTGGGGACGGGCTGGCGCTCATGCTCGCTGTACGCGCAGGGGGGCGGCGCGGGTGACGAAGCGACGCGGCTCCCGCTCCGAGCTCCGAGTCGGCGTCGACGGAGGGAGCCTCGCTGTCGCCTCCCGCTCACTCTGCTGACCCGAGTGCTGCCGGGACTGCCTCACTGACTCTATCCGCGACCCTCCAATTCAAGGAGACCCGCCTGCTCGCACCATCGCTCTTCTCCCTCGCCCCTCTCCTCGACGCCCAGCATGTCGTCCTTCGGCGACACCCTCCCGCTCCCGCCTGCAAACAGCGAAGAGCCCTTCTCCCTCCCGCTCGCCCACCCCGACCCCGCCGCCAAGCCCGTCCCGCCCAAGGACCTCGCCCCCGACCAGCAGGACAAGCTCGCGCGCATCATCGACCACTGGAACCAGCCCGACTTCAAGCTCCCCAACTCGCTCAAGGTCCTCAAGGCCCGCTGGGCAAAGGAGGGCGGCGGCGGAGGGAGCAGGTTCGGCGGCCTCTTTGGCCGGAGCGCGACACCGTCAAACGAGGAGGTGCGCCCCCACCTCGCTCCCGCCTCTCGTCCCGTGTTCAGGCCCTGACGAGCTCGACCGCCCCGCAGATGGCCGACGTGCACCCTCTGAACGACGTCGAGAAGTGCTACTGGTCGAGCCAGGCCTTCCTCCGCTGCTTCCGCGCGACGAAGTGGGACTACGCCGCCGCGCTCCGCCGCGCAGAGGAGACGGCCGTCTGGCGCCGCGAGTACGGTGGAGGAGATGAAGGAGGCCGACGTGTGGCCCGAGGGCGAGACGGGCAAGGAGCTCGTCTTTGGCTTTGACGTCAACTGCCGCCCCGTCCTGTACATGGTGCGTTCGCCTCGTCCTTTGCGAGCTTCCCGCCCTTCGCGACGGTCCATCAACCGGCAGTCTCTTATTGCGAGCGTCGAGTGGCTGACGTTCCGTCACTTGTGCAGCACCCTTACCGCCAGAACACGGAGGTCGGACCCCGGCAGATCGCCTTCGTCGTCTGGTGCCTCGAAGTGAGTACTTCGTCCTCTCTGCTCGAGGGGCGACCTGCGCGACCCTCGAGGGGGCAACCTGCGCGACCCTCGAGCTAGTAGATGATGATGTGACCTAACTCACACCTCGTATCTGCAGCGCACCATCGACCTCGCCCCACAGACCCCGCAACCGAGATGCTCTGCCTCTGCATCGACTTTGGCGCGAACCTCAAGGACGCCAAGGGCCAACCAACGACGCTCGGGCAGGCGCGGAAAGTGTGCGAGCCGCTTCCTTTCTGCTTCGAGGCGCCCCGGCTGACAAAAGTCGCGCAGGCTCGAAATTCTGCAGACCTACTACTGCGAGCGGCTGGGCAAGGCCGTTTGCGTCAACATCCCGCAGATCTTCTTCGCCTTCTACAAGGTGCTCCACCTTGTCCTCCCCTCTGCAACGCCTGCTGACTCGCCTGCTGCCCACAGCTCGTCTCGCCCTTTGTCGACCCGATCACGAAGGAGAAGGTGCGCTCTCTCCCATCCTGCTACCAGGGCTCCCGTCGTTGACACGCCTACTCTTGCAGATCCGCTTCCTCGACAAGGCCGACGCAACGGCCCTCATCCCCCCTCAGCAGCTGCAGAAGATCTTCGGCGGCGACGTCAACCTCGCGTACGACCACGCGACGTACTTCCCCGCGCTGACCAAGCTCTGCTTCGAGCGCAAGGCCGCCAACCTCGAGCGCTGGCGCCAGTACGGCGGCGGCAAGTGCGGCCTCGACGAGGCCATCATCCGTGGCGGCCGTGTGCCGGGCCAGGAGGGCAGGCCGCGCAGCGTCGCGCAGGAGGAGGCGGACGTCCGTGCTGGGACGAGCCCGGACGAGGCGGTTGCTGGCGCGGGCGCGGGCGACGTCGAGCCCCCGACGGCGCAGCTCGCAGCCGCGAGCCTCGCCGACGAGAACGGCGGCGCGGTCGCCACCTCGTCGAGCAGCACCAGCGACGCGACTGTCACGGTCCCGCCCACGGAGGCGCAGGCGCAGTCGCCCGGCGCGGAGGACAAGTTCGTCGACGCGCCGGTCGCGCCCGCTGCGGCGGTCGAGAAGGCAGTGCCCGCCGCACACTGAGCTCGCCGTGCTTCCTGCACGCGCGTAGACGATGCCTTGACGACAGATATCCATTTTCCCCGCCCGTAGTCGAGCCTTACTCCCCCTCCCTCCCCGCCCTCGCATGTATACACGTCTCCCCCGTTCACGACTTTCTTCCCCGGCTTGCATGCAGCGACCTCCTCCCCCTCGTTCTGTGTATGCCTGAGCACCACCTGCATTGCTAGAGATGGACTACCTTCGCCCCACTGTGTTTGTGGGTGAGGCGGCGGGCTCGACCTTCTCAAGCTGAGTATCGCTTTCTCTGCCCATGCTGCAGGCTCACCCCCTGTTTTTCAGCAACGTTAACTCGCCGTCCCGGCGGTACTACCCAGCTGATACAGATGGCGGAGAAGGGGCGTGCTCTTCCTTGTCCTGGCTCATCCTGTCCTCCCTCCGCCTCGTCCCTCTCCTCCTCTTTTATGCAAAACGAAGAGACGGACCGAACATCGTAGATTCGCACAGACACTCTAGAAGTACAGCGAGAACGAGGACAGACCAACTCCCTCGCACGCACCCTTCACTCCCCCCTCAGCGACCCAACCACCGATCCCCTCTGGCTCCCAAGAGCAAGCAGCGACCGGCGCCTCCGCTCGCGCATGAGCGCCGCGGCCGTCTCGCGCTCCTCGCGGCGCGCGAGCCGCTCCTCGGACGGCTCGAGTGCGGCGTCGGTGCGAGGAGGAGGAGGAGGAGAGGTCAAGGCTCTCTCCGTCCTCGCTCGCCTCCTCCGCCGCTTCATCCGTCCTGGCAAAGGAGGACGGCCGCGAGGACGCCCGCCGCCCCTCGACCCGCCGGAGGAGGTGCAGCTGCGCAAAGGCCGCGTGGTGCGCGAGCTGGGAAAGCGTCTCCTCCTCCTCCTCGCCCGTCCTCCTGCTCCTGCGGCACGTGCAGTGACGCGCGCGAGCCCGAGCCGTCGAGTGCGGGCGTGAGGCACGGCGAAGGATCGGCAAACGGGTCGAGCGCGGCTTCGAGGCGCGAAAATGGCGCGGGGCTCGGCTGCATCGCGGCGAACTGGGCAGGGGAGCGCGCGGGCGGCGTGGGGGGACCTCGGGCGAAGGTGGGAAGCGCGGCGGTGGACGCGGCGGGGGGGAGGGCAAACGGCGGCGGGGTCGGCGGAGGCCCACTCGGACCGTAGAACGAGCCACTCGAGGCGGCGCGGATGTGCGCCGGCCGCGGCGGGATGAGCAGGCCCATCGCGCCTGTGGCGGGCGCGTACCCGAGGAGCGGGCTCGGAGGCGTGAGCAGCCTGTCGGGGCTGAGGAGGCACGACGAGACGGACGAGCCCGCGCGCGGGAAGGCGTAGTCGAAGTAGTCCACGCGTTTCTCGTCGTCTTCCGTCTCCGAGCGAGGCGGTACCTTTTCGCCCTGCTCTTCGTCGCGCTCCCGCCGCGCGAGGACGTGCCGCAGGCTGCGGAACGAGAGCGCGACCGACCCGCGGCGAGAGGTCACGGCGGAGGAGCCGACGAGGTCTGCCGCAGAGCGCATCACGCGATCGAGCGACTCGCGCCACGACGGCTTGGGGCGGAGACGGAAGTCGGGCTGGATGCGTGGGGACTCGGGATCGCTGCGCTGGACGAAGGGCGAGGCGAGTCCCGGCGCGGGGTACGGCGAGCGCGGCGAGACCGGCGCGCCGTTCGAGCCCGAGTAGAGCGACGGCGAGACGTCGTCCGGGCGCATCGACATCCGCAGCGGGTGTGGCGCCCGGACGTGCGCGGCGGCGAAGGGCGCGGACGGGCGGCGCGCGCTCCAGTCGAGGATGGCGGTGCCGACGGTCGTCTCGCTCGTGCGGCGGAACGGGTCGGCGAAGAGCCCGACGTTGCCGTGCCCGTCCGTCGAGGGGTACCCGCCGACGAAGCTCGTCCAGCTGCTCGCAGGCGAGTGCGAGCCCGTCGATGGTCCCGCAGCGCCGACCTCGCTCAGCGCACTCTCGCGCCAGAGCTCGCGCATGTCGCGCACCATGTCGCCGAGCTCGGCCAGTGGCGAGCGCTCCTCGCTCGCGGCCGACCAGCGCGCCGCGGGCGTGACGGGCGACCAGCCTGCACCGCTGGTGGGGCTGCCGCCCTCGCTGCCGAGCGCGTGTTGTCCGAGCTGGCCGCGGCTGCGGCGGCGCCGCCGGCGGCAGAAGAGGCAGAGCGGGATGGCGAGAAGCGACGCGAGGATTGCGGCGCAGACGAACGTGGCGAGGGCGATGTTGGCGGGCGAGTCGCCGATGTGGGCGAAGACGGATGACGAGCGCGAAGGCTGGAGGGGGATGCTGAGGGCGGTCGAGGTGCGAGCTAGAGCGCGTTGAGGTGAGAAACGGGGCGGAGAAGCTGGACGACCCGGCGACGCTCTGCGTCGATGGTGGCGTCGATGATGGCGCCGATGTTCCGCTCTTCTGCACCGACACGCTGCGGTCCATGTCTGCCTGCGAGGACGCACCGGCGGCGCCTGTGCCGACAAGCCGCGAGGAAGGCGCGGTGCTCGTGCTGGACTTAGCCGAAGTCATTGTGCTGCTTGAGCTGGCCTTTACGACGGTACTTGCGCTCGTAGAGTCGCCGTTGTCAACTGGCTCGCTCGTTGAGCTAGACGGCGACCGCGGGCTGGCGGATTCACGAGAGCTGAAGGTCAGCTCGAATTCAGCAATGACGGGAAGTGCGCGGCGCACCTGGAAGACGAGGCGAAAGGTTCGGGCGTTGCCGACGTGGACGTTGGGACGACCGCGTGAACCCGGCTCTCAGTCGGTAGAGCGAAGACGCGCTCGGAGGAGGACGAGTGCGGAGGGATCGCCTCAACGATGGAGGCGGAGGAGAGCGATGCGGTCTCGGGGGGAGGGGAGGCGAGGGTGGTCGCTCCGAGGACGCGGATGAAGGCGCTCGCAGACGCGCCGGGGAAGACTCGCTCGGACGCGAGGGTCGGTGCCGGCAGCGGGTCGGTGACCTCGTCCGTCGCCGTTTCAGCCGCCGCAGCGACGACCTCCGTGACCGTGACCGGCTGGACGATCTTGATGATCGAGATGAGCGTCACGACTTGAAGGTCGTCCACCTGCTGCGAGGCTGCTGCCTTCGGGTTAAAGACGGGGTGGGCGGTAGCAGTCGCCGGCTCGAAGCCAGGCTCGCCCATGCCTGCGGGACGAAGCGCCAGCATGGCGGAGGCGGCTGAAGAGGAGTGAACCTTACCAGGAGTCCACAAGCCGTCGTTTGCCCGCTTCATGGGCTGGCGAGGAGGAAGGGCGAGCCGGTCGGTCGCGTTCGGTGCAGGTAGCGATGAGGAAGACTGTGCGCCGAGCATCGCGAGCGTGTAGGGAGCGCCTCGAAGAACTGGGGAGTTCGTCAGGCGTTGAAGCGGAAGCAAGGGGCGAACGAGAGGGGGCGAGCAGGCGAAGCAGAGGGCGATGCGAGTCGCAGCGGACCTCCGGCGGGCACAGCGCCGCGTCCCCAGACGAGGACATCCCAGCCGCCCTTTAGGTGGAAGAAGCAGTCTGCAGGAGGCGAGGGGGAGGAGACGCGATCCGTCGACTCGCCATCTCCCGAGAGGAGGAGGGAGGCGTGCACGGCGGTGATCGTGCGCGGTGCGCGTGTTCTGGACGCTCGTCCGCGTGCGTGTGAGCTCGCGTGGCCTGCCCTGGTAGCCTCGAGTCGAGAGTCGCTGTTCTGGACGAGGGAGACCCGGGCGAACGGGGCGGTGCACCTCCTGGATCCGCCCACACCGCGCTGATGCTGGCCTGCCTGAACGGGGCGTCGCGGAGGGTCAACCGCGGCTTCAGGGCCTTCGAGCGCTTCGTCTCGCGCCGCGTCGACCGCGCGACCCGCGTCCTGCAGCCCGTCTTCCTCGGACTCGCCCTCCTCCTCATCTCGCTCTGCGCCTTCACATTCTTCGAGGTGCGCCTTCTTGTCACTATTCACATGGACCCAGCTGGCGGATCCGCGCGCAGGCGGTCTACCCGGAGGTGTTCCTCCTGCCGGAGGTCGGGACGCTGCGATGGGCGGTGGGGACGGCGTGGTGCGGGTATCTCGTCGTGATGCTGCTCTTCCACGTGCGCATTCCCTCCAATTCCTTCTGACCGAAGCTGACGACCCGCTTCCGCAGTACTATATGGCCGTCACGACCCACCCCGGCTCGCCCCTCGACCCTCCACGGCCTCTCCCTCCGCCTCAGCCGCTCCCTTTGATCGGCCCGCTCCTCTTCTGGCTCGTCACACGTGGCACGACATCCCCGAGCACGGCGGTGGACCCGCGGCGAAGTGCGGCCGTGCGGGAAATCCAGGCTGCGCAGGAGAAGGAGCGCCTCCGGCAGGCGGAGCTGCTCGCGAGCGCTTCGCAGGCGGGACCTGCGCGCGGGAACGGTGGTAGCGGGGCAGTGGACGAGCGGGAGTCGAGCCGCGCCGAGCGATATGCGCGGAGCTGCAAGAAGTGCGAGCCGCTGCCTGGCGGCGGTCGCCCGCCCAAGCCGGAGCGGACGCACCACTGCTCGGTGTGCCAGACCTGCATCCTCAAGTTCGACCATCAGTGCGCGATCTCCCTCGTCTCGTCGAGATAGGCGCGCCTGACCATGCTCCCCGTAGCTGCCCGTGGATCAAAGGCTGCGTCGGGCTGCACAACGAGCGTTACTTCCTCCTCTTCCTCTGCTACTTCTCCGTCGCCGCGCTCTTCGCCGCCTACTGGGGCTTCAAACCGACGATGCGCTGCCTAAGCTTCTCCCCCGGCAGTGTCAGTCGCCTTTGTTTCCAGCGTCTGCGACGGTACCTGACGGCGTGCTTGCGCGCAGTGGGAGCACCGCACCCCGCGAGTGATGATGCTCCTCACCGAGGTACTCACACTCGTCATGGGTCTCGCCGTCTTCGTCATGTGCTTGAGCCAGGTGCGCTCTCCCTTCCTTCCTTCCTTTCCGCCTGGCTGACCTCCCCATCTCGTAGCTGCACCTCGTCGCGCAACCAGACCAACGTCGAGTCAAACGACAACGGTGCGCCCTCCGCTCCCCCTTCCCTTTCCGCGCTGACCCGCCGCGCCGCCGCGCTTTCGCAGAATGGTACCGCAAAGTCGCCCTCTCGCGCGGCCGGACCTTCCTGAACCCGTACGACCGCGGCTGGCGGCGCAACTTCCGCGAGGTGCTCAACGTCGGCACCGGCGCAGGGCGGTAGTGCGTCCTCCCTGTCTGTACTCCCGTCTCGCGCGCGCTGACACGGGGAGGGACAGCCACTGGGCGACGATCTTCCTCCCGCTCGCGATCCCGCCTGCGGGCGACGGCTGGACGTGGAAGAAGCGCCGGAACTGGCGTGAGCATAGGATGGAAGTCGAGGACGAGCTTACGGACGAGGAGGAGCCGTCGACGGACGAGGACGTCGATGAGCGGGACGACTAGAGCTCGCAGTGCTTCTGTATCGCAGTACGTTCGTTCGTACACGAGAGAGCGGCGACGAACGTCTACCTTCGGATGTCCTGCCTCTACGCGCTCCGCACACCGCTGCGATCCCGCCACTCCTCGTATTCCTGGATCACCTCGGGCGTGATCCGCCTCCTGACTGTCTTCGCCGCCTGGACAAAGTGCTCACGCCGGACCTGCATGTCGCGAGGATGTCAGCGAGGCGAGACGGGAAAGGGGGGAGAAAGCACGTTGGGCGTGTTCATATCCTCGTTCATCGCTGTCAGCGCCGCGTCTTGGCAGATCGACGTGCACTCGGCGCCGGAGCAGCCGTCCGTCTGCACGTGGGGCTCGTCATTCTCTCGTACGGAAGAGAAGAAAGAAGTGGACGCACCAACGCCGCGAGCTCCTCGACGTCGACATCCTCGTTAACCGCCATCTTGGCGAACTGGATGCGGAAGATGTGCTTCCTCGCTTCGAGGTCCGGCGGCGAGACGTACAAGATGCGGTCGAGGCGGCCGGGGCGCATCAGGGCGGGGTCCTGCTCGGCCTCATCAGCGCTCGCTCGAGGAGAGGAAGCGAGAGAGACACGTACGATTACGTCGGGCCGATTCGTCGCGGCGACGACGACGACGCCGTTGAGCTCCTCGATGCCGTCCATCTCGGTCAGAAGGCTCATCAAGACGCGGTCGCCTGTCGGGCCGCTGCTCTCGTCCGAGCCACGCGCGGGCGCGAGCGCGTCGATCTCGTCCTGCGCACGCCATGCGCGTCAGCAGCGCTCAGAAGGGAGGAGGTGAAGGTAGGCGCACGAGGAAGACGATGGACGGCGCTGCCGCGCGCGCCTTGCGGAACACCTCCCTGATGGCGCGCTCGCTCTCGCCGACGTACTTGTTGAACACCTCTGGCCCCTTGACGGCAATGAAATTGAGCCCACCCTCGGTAGCGAGCGCCTTGGCGATAAGCGTCTTGCTGCACCCGGGCGGGCCGTAGAGGAGGACGCCGCGCGGGGGGTTGACGCCGAGGCGCTTGAACGCCTCGGGGTGCAGGAGCGGCCACTCGACCGCCTCGCGCAGCTTGGCCTTGACGTGCTCCTGCCCGCCGATGTCGCGGAAGTAGACCTTGGGCGTCTCGAGGAAGACCTCGCGCATTGCGGACGGGCGCGTCGAGAGCAAAGCGGACTCGAGGTCGTTCGGGAGGAGGCGCATTGCCGCGAGGGAGGGGGACGACGTCGACGAGAGGAGCGCGTACGAGCGCTTCATGGCGGAGAGGCCGGCCGAGTGCACGAGCGACGACAGGTCGGCGCCGACAAAGCCGTGCGTACGCGCCGCGACGGCCTGGAGCGTCTCCTCGGTGATGTCGTGCGGCGTGCGACCGAGCAGCACACGCAGGATCGACAGGCGCGCGGCAGCGTCCGGGACGCCAATCTCGATTTCTTTGTCGAAGCGGCCTGGCCGCCGCAGCGCCGGGTCGATGGCGTTCGGGCGGTTCGTCGCCGCAATGACGACGATGCGTGGCTTCTCGTCCTGCTTCGGCGCGTCCTCATCGCCCTCCTCCTCGTCGCCCTCCTCGCCCCCCTTGGGCGTCTCCACCTTGTCCTCCAGCCCGTCCATCAGCGTCAACAGTGTCGCGACGACCCTGCGCTCGACCTCGCCGCCCTCCTCGCGGTTCGGCGCAAGCGCATCCACCTCGTCGATGACGATGATGGCGGGGCTCTTGGTCTTCGCTTCGGCAAAGACCTCGCGCAGACGCGCCTCGGTCTCGCCATGGTACGCGGACGAGAGCGACGGGCCGTTGATCGTCAACAGCGTCGAGCGTGTCGAGCGCGCGATCGAGAACGCCAGGAGCGTCTTGCCCGTCCCGGGCGGGCCGTACAGGAGGATCCCGCGTGGCGGGCGGAGGCCTGCGGGCGCGTCATCCCATCAGCAACCAGGACCTTGCGACAGCCGGCGGGGAACGCACCAAAGTGGGTGTACAGTTCCGGCCGGGTCAGCGGCCACTCGACCATCTCGCGGATCTGCTCAATCTGCGACTCGAGCCCGCCAATCTGCTCATACCCGGGCAAGTCCTCCCGCTCTGCGCGGTACCGCCCTTCGCGGTACTTGCTGGTGCGCGAGACTTGGCGGGACCGGAGCCGGGCGCCTTGAATGCGACGTGGGTTGCACGCGAGAGGGCGAAGACCTGCTCCTTCGCGGGGAGCAGGGGAGGTGGAGGAAGGCGGAGCGTCGGGAGGGGAGACGACGGTACCCCTCGCGGCGGAGACGAGCAGGCGGCGGACGACGCCGTTGTAGGTGAGCTCGATGAAGTGGTGCAGCGCGGCGAACTTGATGTCGACTGTGCGCCTCGAGGGTCAGCGCGGCCGCGACGAGGCAGGAAGAGCACGACGCACCGAGGACCTCCTTGGCATACGCTTCGAAGAAGCTGTCCTTGCCCGGCTTGCCCTTGGCATCGTGGATAAGCGTGAGGCGGTCCGCCTCGAGGACCTCGACGCCCGAGGTCCCGATCGTCGAGACGGAGACGGTGTCGCCGACGGTCAGGCCGGCGTTGGCGAGCAGCAAGGGGGAGACGGCGACGGCTGCAGGCGTACAAAGGCGGATCAGCTACTGCTGACCGCGAGAGGAGGGAGGGGAGGGAGCGCACTCGAGCCGGACATGGTGAAGTTGGGCCAGGCAACGCCGACAGCGAAACGTGCGCCGTGCAGCGAGCTCGCCTCCCCATCATCGCCCTGCATGGGTGCGCAGAGCCGGTCAGCCCCCCCGTAGAGAGTGGAACAGGGGACGCGAGAGACGCACCTCGCTCAACTCGAGCTTCCTGAGGCCGTCCTCAACCCCGTCCGTTGCGCCTGGCATGCGCCTGAGCACGACGGCATCTCCGGCGCAGATCTTGACGGCCTTGAGGATCTCTGGCGCGAGGTGGATGCGCTTGAGGTGCCGCGAGTGGAGCGGGGCAGTGCCGCTTGCTGCCGCGGGCGTGACGAGCTGGACGGTGAAGGGCCGGCGCGCGAGCTTCTGCAGCGCAGTCTCGGGGGCCGACGCGCTGCTCGCGGCACTCGAAGATGCTGCCATCGCGGAGGAGCGGGCGGTTCAGAAGGAAAGCTTGATGAAGAGGAGAGGAGCGCCTCCGTGCGCTGTCGGAGGTTGTCGGCGCGAGGGCACAGGCTGGAGCGCACAGGGTTCCCAGGCAGACGAGCGCACTCGGCCGGAAGAAGAAGCGAGTCCCGAGGACCTCCTCCTCGACCTTCGCAGGCGGAAACGACGACGGCATGCGACAGCGGGTCCAAAGTCAAGTCTACAGTTGCTACGAAAGACGACAGGAAAGTACTGCTCAAAACGTGTTAGGGATACACGGTGGGTACACACTCCTCCACTGCGTCAGACGTAGGACCACCGCTCGCAGTCGGAACAGAACTCGTCCTCGAACGCCGGGCGCGGGACGCCCCTCCCGCCGTTCTGCCCGTCGTCCTCCTCCTCGCCGCCGCCGCCCTCCTCGCCCTCGCCCCCGTCCTCGCCGTCGCCCTTGCGCCCCCGCCCGGGCCACCACCCAAACCACGAGCTCGTCCTTGCCCCCTCCGCGCGAGCCACCTCCTTCGGCGGGACGCCCCAGTCCTCCTTGAGCAGCTGCTCAATGACGATATGGATCGGGTGCGTCCTGACGTCGACGCTCCACCCGAGCCTGCCAACCGTGTCGTAGCGGATCGTCTTGCCCGTGTGGCAGCGGCTCTCGAGCGCGAAGCCCGCGATCCCGCACGTGCTGATCGTCCCCGTGCACGTCCCGAGCGGGATCGGGTCCGCCGTGTGGTACACGTGCGTCGTGAGCTCGTCGTCGAGCGACCGCCGCGGCGCCGTCGAGGACGTGGACGAGTTGGGGTTGTTGACGGGCGGGAGGGGGAGGTGCAGCCGCCGCGGGGAGAAGGTCGCCGGGCGACTCGAACGAGACGGACGGGACGCCGTACGTCCGCGAGAGCATGGCGGCGAGCGCGCCGCCGAGCGAGTGCCCCGCGAGCCAGATCTGCGCGTGCGGGTACATCGCGCTGATGTTGTTGTAGAGGTCCTGTGGGCAGCGAACTCAGTACAAGCTCGTCGTGGAAGAGAGGGAGGGAGGCGCACGGTTGCGACGGGGTAGTACGCGCTCTTGGTGATGACGGCCTCCTCGAGGCAGTCTTGGCGACAGCGATACCCACCGTCGTAGCAGTCGCAGACGGTCGACCACGACCAGTCGACGCGCGCGCAGCAGCACGAGAAGAGGAGGTTGTCCTGCGGGAGGGATGGTGTGTGAGTTGAAGGGTTCCAGCGATGAGCTACGCGAGCAGGGAGCTCTAAGGGGCAGCGAGAAACTCCCACTCACGTTCGTCTTGTCGTTCTTGGCAGTCCCGCCGCCTCCACCGACGAGGAACGCGCTCGTCCCCTTGAGGGCGAGAACAACCGTCTTGTTCTGCTCGTCGGCGAAGACGTGCCCGCGGAGGCCGTCCTCCTTCCAGCCGAACGAGTCACTCTGCAGCGGGTACGAATCAGTACGCAGTCTAGCAGACGGAAGAGCGGGAAAGGGGACGCACCACGTTCCACCGGCCGCCGATGTCGTACCAGCCCTCGCGGTCGGGGAGGGTGTAGGCGTTGCTGCACATCTTTCCCATCGCCGCGAGCGTCTCTACGTCGTTTGTGTCGGGTGCGTCGATCTCTACGTCGTCCCACTCGAGCGTCCTGCCGAGGACGGCGTCTTCGAGCTCCTGTCTCGTCGGGAGGCGCCCCTGCTGCATCGCGCGCAGCGGGGTGTTGAAGCTCGCCCTCCGCGCGGCATGGAACGCGGCCTGGCTGCTTGGGCGCTGGGCGCGGACGCGGCGGGTGCGGATGCGCTGCGTCGCGGGGTAGACGCCCGCGGCGGGGTCGGCGACGGCGAGGGGTGCGAGGTCGGCGGCGGAGTAGTCGCGGCGCGAGGGCGGAGGTGGCGGTGCGAGGTGGGGAGGTGCACGGCGTGGCGCAGGGTGAGCGCGTGCAGCGGAGGGGGTGCCGGGTTCGGGGATGACGGTGGCGAGGTGGGGGCGAGCGGCGGAGGAGGCGGGCGGGCGAAGAGCGGGATCTGGAGGGCGAAAGTGCCCGGGAGTGCGAGTGCGAGGAGCAGTGGCGGGATCAGCACCATCCTCGGCAGCAGCAGCACGCAGGTCGAGGGCAAGGTCGAGGGTCGGCCGGTCGCTCGCTCGCCGCGTCCCTTGTCCTCGTGCACTCACTGCGCTCCCTCTCTCTCCTCGGGCTGCCTCTTGCTCGCCTGCACCAGCATCATCGACAGCCCAGCAGAGCTCACCACCCACTCGAACCGCCCCACGACGCCGCCTCGCTATTCCTCTCCTCGACCCGCAACTCTTTCTCCCACCCAACCTGGCTCGCGTCCTCTCACCTGGACGGGCGGGTTTACCTTCAGGGTGAGCCCATTCTCTCCAACGTAGCCTCGACGAGCGACAAGACGATATATCAGCACTGGGCACTGAGGCTGCGCCCGTTGACACGGGCCAGCACAACACGATGCACACGCTTTTAGAGGCCTAGAAAACCTCGCAAGCGGATCGCTCACCCGCACCAGACCCTCCTCTCGAACACGCGCTGACGCTTTCTCTCCGTCGCGCAGCTTGGGATGACTTATTGTACCGCGCACTGCAATCCCACCTCCCACCGTCCTTCACGCGAGCCGCAAGTCCCACACCTAGTGCCTTTGCACTGCCGCGTCTCGATCCGTGGCGTGCTCCGCCCTGCCGCCCGGCCCGACACGCTCGTGAGGCACTGCCCTGCCGCTGCCGAGGAGCGCGAGCGCAGCGTACACACGCGCCCGAGGAGCACGCCGGGCTCGCTCTCGGCGGTGGTGGACGACGGACAGCTGAGGCACGAGAGCGCGAACTGCGCGTCGGCGCGTGGTCAGCCTCAGAATGGGAGGCGAGCGAGAGCGCGAGCGCACCTCCGCCTCGGGGTCGTCGCACCCGCCCGTCGTCGCCGCCCCGTTCTTCCCCTGCGCAGTGACGCACTGCACGCCTGCATCGTGACTTCCGAGGCTGCGTCTTCCCGTCAGGCCATGCTTCTGGAGGAGAGCCTGGAGAGGCGCACCTAAGCGTCCACACCGCCTCGCCCGTCCCGTCCACCGTTGCGCGCTGCTGGACGTAGAACGCCCCGTCCTCGGGCGTGTCGGTCCAGCTCTACCCTCCCCATGTCAGCGGTGCGCAGAGGAGGGGAAAGCCGGACGCACGAGGAACAACCCCCCTCCGCTCGTCGCTGCGGGCTCTCTCGCAGGGGGCACGTACTCCCACACGCCGGTGCCTGCGTACTGTCAGTCCTTGTCGGGGCGCAGGAGGGAGAGGGAGAAGACGCACTCTTCGAAACGGAGAAGACGTTCACCAGCGCGTTCGCCGGGAGGGTGGGGATGCAGGTTGCTGCATGGGCGATGGTTGCGGTGAGAATGGCGGTGAGCGCGGCGATAAGGCGTAGGGACGGCATGGCTCAGACGGCGGGGAGAGGATGACGCCGGGTGGGGCGACGTGCTCCGATGGGGAGGAGGAGGAGGTTGGTGACCGGCGGTGTACAAGGCGCAGCGGGGTGCAGAGGCTCGGCAGACGCAAAGCAGTAGCGCACAGCAAGACTGTGAAGCAGCGAGAGAGCGCCAAACGGACGAGAAACGGGCAAACAGACTCCCCACCTTCCCATCACGCGCAAGTGCCGACGCGCGTCGCGACGGGTAAGCAGGCGAGGTTGGCCGTGCGAGATCAGCACAGAAACAGGGAGCACACCGGGAGTATCTCTACATCGCATGGCAGGCGACCAAGCGTGCAGGGAATTGGGAAAGACGAGGGGAGAGCGTGACCTTCCCAAGTTCGAGCGCACATGACTGCGGCGAGCAACGGGCAGCAGACCGCACAAATGCAGACGCGCCCGTTCCTCACGCGTACCGGAAAACTGCGGTCGAACCGCATCTACGACGTTGCAGCCCGCTCGACACCGCGTGTCCGCTCCCTCCGCGCTTCACTCCCTCTCGCGCTCTTGACGCGGTACCCCGCACTTACTCTGGCGGGTCCACCACCCCCTCCTCCCATGCGACCCTCGCCGCCTCCCACACCCACCTAACCTGCTCCGCCGTCTGGCACATCGTCGTCCTCTGATCCCTCAGCCCATCGACCGTCGCGCCGACATAGTCGGGCCCTGGTTCCCGAGGAGGCGGTGCGCGGGGTACGCGCCGAGCGGGTGGGCGGGGTCCTCCGCCGGGAGGGGGAGCGATTGGGGCGGGGCGTGCGCGAGGAGGGAGAGGAGCGGCAGGAGCGAGGACAGCGAGATGAAGGTCCCGTGCGGCCGACGCCGGCGGAGCAGTGCAGGAGGATCGGCGCGACGGGGGAGCCCGGGCGCGTGAACGACGCATTTAGGGCGTGGATGCGATGGATGAAGGCGACGAGGTGGGTGGGCGAGTCGGGGACGCCTGTGCGGACCCAAGCGGGTCAGCCACGTGCGGGCAGGTGGAGAGAAGCAGCGCCGCGCACCATGATCCCGCCAGCCGAGGTACTCGACATGGACGACCCTCCGTCCCTGCTCATCGTCCTCCCGCCCGACGCGCAACTCGCTTGTCCTTGCGCCATCACGCTCCTCCTGCTTGTCCAGGCGCACCCAGACGCCCTGCCCGGGAGCGGCGCTCGCGCTGAGGAGGCAGACGCGCTCGCCGACGATGGAGGGGAAGTACGGGTGGCACTTCTGCCGTCGGCCCTCGGTGAGGGGCGTGAGCTGCACGATGAGGTTGATGAGTGGGAGGGGCGGCGCGGTCGGGTTGGATTGCTGGTACGCCAGCGAGGTGGGCGAGGCGAGGAGGAGGGAGAGGAAGTCGTGCACGGTGTGCGCGACGGGGGCCTGCGACGGATACGGGAGGGCGGGTTAGGAAGGCTACCCTCCATACACGCGCGAGAAATCCGTACCTGCGCTGCGACCCACCACCGCCGCGGGAGGACGGCCTCGTCAAACCCGAGGTTGGGCTCGCGGACGAGGGATGCGTTGACATAGTCGGGCTCGGCGGACGGGGCGGTCGTGCGGAGTGGGGGAAGGCAGCGCGTCCGGTCGTACGCGATGATGTCGCCGTACCTACGGATGGCTGTCAGCTGTGCTCTCGCGTGCGGATAGAGCGGACGCACCGGTTCTTCGACGCGTTGTCCCTCGTCGTCCCGGCCGAGATGGCGAACCAGTCCTCGTCGTCGGCGTCCTGCCGAGGCTTGCCATGCGCTGCGCCGCCCCGGAGTATGTGCGACTGCATGCGAGCGTCGTTGAGCATGGCGCGGCGGAGGTGCTCGCGCTCTTGCAGGGCAGAGAGGGCAGAGTGGAGCGCGTCGTCCGAGGGGGTGAGGAACGACGGCGGGGGGCCGAGGAGCTTGCGCGCGGTCGGGGCCATCCTGGTGAAAGTGCAGAGCAGCGTGTCTGGCAGGTCTAGCGTGGGATGCAAGCGAAGCGTGTGAGGAGGGACGCGACGAGGCGGGGGAGGCGAGCCGCGAGAGGGGGAACTCTGCGCGCAGACACAGCAACCCGCGGCAGCAGGACAGTGGGAGAACGCGTGCAGCCTAGGATCTACAAGGGACAGTAGCAGCAGTCTCAAGGCAGACGGGACTGCCCAGCGAGAGACGGTCCTACTCGCGCCGAGGGGCAGCCGGGGGCAGGAGGAGCGGGCGGCGGAGTCCTGGTTCTTGCTCCATTCGTCTGCTTGTCCGCATAGCTGCGAGTCCCTTCTTCGCGTGAGCTCGTCCTCCTTGCAGCCCCTCCTGCCGAACCGCCAGCCCGTCCAACCCACCGCCGCGCGCGTCCCCTCCGCCGTCAAGCTTTGCGACGACCAAGCAACACCCGCGCACCCGCTCAACCGTGCGTGCAGATGCACCAGCAGCGCCGTGCTAGACGGCTGGCGCGAACGTCGCACGGGGGCGCGCCACAGAGAGGCGAGGGCGGCGGCGCGAGCGGGCGAGCATGGGCGCCAGCACGCCCTGCGGAGGTGCTGTCGGCGCGCACTCCCCCGCCCCTCTGCGCGCGCCAGGTGGATGCAGAAGGCTGCAGGAGGGCTGCGCATGGCACAGAGGCGCACGGGAGAACCAGCAGCCGCTGTGGGCCGCCGGGGCGACTTGCGCAGGGACGGCATCGCTGACCTCTGCCCCTTCCCCTCCCCTCGTCTCCGTGCCCGCCCCCTTGTTCCGCCTCTGCAGGCCAGTATGATCATCCCCAAGGCCGACCGGCGCACCATCTACGAGAACCTCTTCAAGGGTGCGCCCCGACTCGCCTACCCTCCTCCCGCTCCCAGGCCCGTGAGCTGACCCCGCGCACGCACCCGCAGAGGGCGTTCTCGTCGCGAAGAAGGACTTCAACGCGCCGAAGCACCAGGAGCTTGACGTCAAGAACCTCTTCGTCATCAAGGCGTGCCAGTCGCTCACCTCGCGTGGCTACCTCACGACCCACTTCTCGTGGCAGTACTACTACGTGCGTTTCACGCTCTTGCCTGGGCGCCGACAGGACGAGTCCTGCCGGAACGCGCGAGCTGACATGCGCTCCCCACCTTCAGTACACCCTCACCCCCGAGGGTATCGACTACCTCCGCGAGTTCCTCCACCTCCCCGCGGAGGTGCGCCGCTCCCGCCTCACTCTATACCGCTCTCGCTCACGCCCGAGCGCTCCGCCGCAGATCGTCCCGGCCACGCACAAGAAGCAGGTCCGCGCCGCCCGCCCGGGCCAGGCGCAGCGCCCCGAGGGCGGTGCGTACCGCGCGCCCCGCGCCGACGGTGGCGAGGGCTACCGCCGCCGCGAGCAGGGTGGCAAGGAGGAGGGTGCTGGCGACTTCCGCCCCCGGTTCGCGTGCGTCCTCTCTCTCCCGCTCCCCGACCCGCCCGACGTGCGCGCTGACCTCGCCCCTATCTCGCTTGCGCACTACAGCGGTGTCGGCCGTGGCGGCCCCCGCACTGAGGCGTAAACTGTCCCGGTTCACGTCTTGTCGTCGGTTGCCGGCGCGCGCTTGAAACGAGAGTTGCGGTTCGGTACCAACTCGCCTGCTGGATGTGCTCGGAGGGTCCGGCGCTCGCCTTCGCTCCTCTATATGGGCGTATGCTCACGCTGTCGTCGTGGTCAGACACCTGCCTGCAGCGCTGCTGCGCACGGCGAGCTCGGGAGAGTCGCGTCTGTGAGCATGCATGCGGGGGAGAGCACCGTAGACGATGCGCTGGCGTCCCTGCCCGTCCCGCGAGAGCCCTGTACGCGCCTGGAGCTCGCGCAAGCTCGTACGGGAGAGATCTGCACGGGTCAGCTGCGTCGAGACGCGCTTGCTCGGCGCGCGGAACTCTTCCCAAGCTCATCGCTTCTCCCGCTCGCCTCGCTTGGTCCAGGACAGCTTCAGGCCAGGCCTGCAGACGCAGTGACAACACAAGGACGCGAACAGACCAGCCGCCCCGCCGCGCGCTCACGTTCCCGCCGTCGCTCCTCCTCCCGCGCTTCTTCACGCGACATCACGGTCATGGACCGCCTTCCGATCGCGCTCCACCTCCCGCAGGAGCTCCTGCCCCTCTCGGGCTCGGGCAGAGCCGCGCGCGGCCAGCAGCCGTCCAAGGTCGTCGGCTCGGGCGCAGGGTACGGCCCGCCCCTCCCCGCCGAGGGCACGCCGCTCTCGCGCCTCGTCTCGTCCGTCCTGTACCAGCCCGCGCGTGAGCCCACGCCCGCCGAGGCTGCGCAGGGCTGGCGAGCTCGAGCGGCCGCCCGACGAGGACAGAGTACGACCTCGTCGCGATGCCGCTCACGAACCGCAACTGGCAGGAGCGCTGGGACCGCATGTGCACCATCACGGCGAGCGCGACCGAGGCGGACCTGGGGGTCGCGGCGGCGCAGGCGGATGCGCAGAGGGACGAGGCGGAGAGCTGGCGCGCGGGAGGAGGGTTCCTTCGCAACGAGGTCAACATCACGCGCAGCGGTGCGTTCCTGTCCTTTCTGCGCGCGGAGGGCCACATGCTGACGTCGTCGCGGTCGCAGAGGAGTCGGGCAGCCTGATCTCGTTCGCGAGCGACTGGCTCGAGCTGGACTCGCCGGTCGAGGGCATCCGCTTCGATTCGGAGCTCGCGTTGCGGCAAGAGATTAGCTACGCGTCGTACCTCTCGATCACGAGCATCGTCCTCCCGCCGCCCAGGCTCGAGAACCGCGACTTCCTCGCCGACTACGCGCGTGCGATCAACGGTGCCCTCGCGAGCAGCTGGCACATCAACGTGCGTCTCCCTTCCCGTCGCTCGCCTGCTGGTCCTGAATGCCACACTCGCAGATCTCCATCCTCCTCCCCGTCGCCGAGTACACCGCCGCCGAGCTCGCCGCACGGCCGGGCACGCCAGCTTTCAACGCGCTTGCGGGCGATTCGGACCGGAGCGAGACGTGGGAGATGTGGAACACGCTGCGCGGGATGTGCGCATACTCGCCTCGCCTGACCCTCTGTGCGTCCTTTCGCTCTCCACCCTGCGTGCAGCGGACTGACGAGGCGTGACCCGCAGCTCTCGACCTCACCAACCCGCTTCCTCCGCCGCGAAGCCTCACTCGCTGGGCCGCCGAGCCCATCAAGCACGTGTTCCTCCCCTGCTCGACCTTCATCCCGAACGCTAAGGGCTACCCGGTTCTCTCGAAGAGCATGCAGGCGTTCCTCAAGAGTGCCTTCAAAGTGCGCCCGCTCGCTCACTTCCTCCTCGCGCTCAACTGACGCCTGATCGCGCGCAGTTCCGCCCGACCGTCATCCTCTCCGGCACGCACCGCTCGCTGCACTCGGCGGGCGGGCACCTCGCGTATGCGCAGTACGTGCGGTTCCTGTACCGCAAGGCACAGGAGCTCCTCCCCGTCGAGGAGTACGCGCAGGGGTACATGGACCACCTGCAGCAGCCGCTGCAGCCCCTGATGGACAACCTCGAGGGCGAGACGTACGAAGGGTTCGAGAAGGACCCGATCAAGTACCGCCAGTACGAGGAGGCGGTGTTCCGCGCGTTGATGGACAGGCCGCAGGATGCTGTCACGTGCGTCTCAACCACTTGCTGTCGTTGTAGGCGCGACACTGACGAGGCTGCGCGTGCAGGACAATCTTCGTCGTGGGGGCTGGGCGGGGACCGCTCGTCGCAGGCTGCTTGCGCGCCGCCGAGCGGTCACAGCGTCGCATCTCGCTCACGGCGGTGGAGAAGAACCCCGCGGCGTTCGTCATGTGTGTCTTCTCCTTGCTCTCCGCCCTCGCCCCGCTGACCTCCTTGCCCGCGTGACAGCCTGCAAGAGCGCTCGGCGCTCGAGTGGGGCAGCCAGGTCAAGCTCGTCTACTCGGACATGCGCAGCTTCAGCCCGCGCGAGAAGGCCGACATCATCGTCTCGGAACTCCTCGGCAGCTTTGGTGACAACGAGCTGAGCCCCGAGTGCTTGGACGGCGTGATGAGGACGCTCAAGCGTGCGTCGGCGCTCCCGCTCCCTCCTCACCAGCTGTATGCGAGAGTTGAGCTGAACGCACCCCGGCCCCTTGCACAGCCGACGGCATCTCCATCCCCGCGTCGTACACCTCGTTCCTCGCGCCCATCGCGACGTCGCGGCTGCACACGGAGGTGACGAACCCGCAAGTCGCGTCGGCGTCCACCGTCGTCGACTCCAAACCCGCCGAGCAGCCCTACGTCGTCATGTTCTCGGCGTTCGACACGCTCTCGGCGGCGGGTGGACGCAACGGCGTTGAGAAGGTGCAGGAGTGCTGGACGTTCGATCACCCACGACCGGACGTTGTGGTTGATGAGCAGGGTGCGTCCACCTTGTCCCGACCTGCAACAAGCGCAAAGGAGATCGACTTCTTGCCCCACGCAGGCCTCCCCTTCACGAACCACCACAACGCGCGGTCGGCACACCTCTCGTTCCACATCCCGCGCGCGGGCGTCTGCCACGGCTTCGCGGGCTACTTCGAGGCGGTCCTGTACGCCGACGTGACGCTCTCGATCCACCCCGAGCGCGCCGCCGGCGACATGCTGTCCTGGTTCCCGATCTTCTTCCCGCTCAGCGAGCCGATCTACCTCCCCGCCAACTCGGAGCTCGACGTGCAGATCTGGCGCCTGACGGACAACACCAAGCGGCGCGTCTGGTTCGAGTGGGCCGCGCAGGCGTACCTCTCCGCGGCCGCGCTCGCGCCCTCGTCCGCCTATGCGCACCGCAACAGCCTCACGTCCCCGCCCGCGAGCGCGACGAGCGGGTCGTTCTCCCTCCGCGGCGGCGGCGCGCTCAGCCCCTCGCTCGGCGGCAGCGACGGCGCGTTCGCGAGCGCGCCGAGCCCACATGGGCGGGAACGACGGACGCATGCCGCACATCGCCGAGGAGAGCGCGCTCGCGGGCAGCGACGCGAGCGTGTTTGGGTTTGGCGGGATGGGCGGCGAGCGCATCAAGATCTCGCAGAGCAAGCTGCACAACCCCGGCGGGAAGACAAGCTGGATCGGGTTGTGAGGAGTGGAGGATGGGCGTGACCTCGTTAGCATGAAGTGTATTCGCAGCTGCATTTGCCTTTCTGAACTGCGAGGTGAACGGAGCTGCGCATGCAGAAGATGGGAGGGCCCCGGCGGAGAAGAGGAGGGGGTTCCCGAGTCTCGCGATAAAATCCAGCCAGTCAAGCTCTCCCTATCCGCACAGAAAGACCTGCGAGATGCTGATTTACGTCTAGAGCGCCCACACCGCCAGCCTACTTCCTGCCGAGCTGCTCGAGCAGCCAGGGGACGAGCTCCTCGCGCTTCATCTCCACGTCGTTGCCGGCGCCCTGCTCCTTGCCAACCTGGGGCTTGACGCGGATCGTGCCCTTGGCAAGCTCGCCCGGCGAGACCTGCACGGCGTACGGGATGCGCTCCTTGTCGATCACCTCGAACTGCTTCGGAAGCTTGGGCTTGGCCTTGTACATGAACTCGGCCTACGTGCAGAACGCGTCAGATCGACATGAGGGTGAGCAGAGTAAGCGGGAAAAGCGCACCTTGATACCCGCCGCCCAGAGCTCCTTCGCGACCTTCATCCGCTCCTCGAGGAGGCCGTCGCCGAGGCTCATGACGTAGACCTCGGTAGCCTTTGCCCGGCCAGCCTGGTCGCCCTTCTCCTGCGCCTTCTTGGAGGAGCGAGAAGAGGCGCTCGACGCCGAACGAGATGCCGACGCAGGGGATCTTGCCCGCGGCGCCCTTGTCGCCCGCAAACATGCCCACAAGGTCGTCGTACCGCCCACCGGCGGCGATCGACCCGACACCAACAGTCGACTCGTCGACGTCGGCGTCCTCGTCGGCGTTCAGCGCCGGCTTCTTGCCCTTGACGTCGGCCTTCTTCTGCGCCGGGGTCGGGACCGCCTCGGGCTGGGCGCGACGGGCGCGGGAGGCGCAGAGCCCTCCGTCACCGCCTCGTAGATCACGCCGGTGTAGTAGTCGAGGCCGCGCGCGAGCGACAGGTCGAACGAGATCTGCATGAGGGAGCGGGTGGGTGAGCGAGGGTGGGAAGAAGGGGGAGCGAAGTGGACGTACACGCTGGCTGACGCCGTAGATGTCGAGGTACTTGTACAACAGCTCCATGTCGTTCAGGCCCTCGACCGCCGTCTTGTTCGCTGTGAGGCGCGCGTCCTCCTTCAGCTGCGCAACGAGCTCCGGGCCGCCTGCGGGTCGCGAGGTGGTCAGCCTGCTTCTCGAAAACAGTCGAGACCGATGTGAACGCACCCTTGAGCTTGACATACTCGCCGATCCGGTCCGCAACCTCGCCGTCGAGGCCCTTCTCCTCGGTCATCTCCTTCTTGACGTCCGCCCAGGGCATCTTGTCGAGCTTGTCGACAGCCGACGAGATGGTGCGGATCTTGTCGGCCGGGACGCCGCAGACGGCGAAGATGCCGTCGAGGATCTTGCGGTGGTTCAGCTGCGTGCGGGCGCGGAGGGTGAGTCTTCGACCATCAACGAGGTGGAAGCCGGGAGGGCGCACCTTGATGGTGAACTCGCCGATGTCGAGGGCCTCGAGCACCTCGCAGCCGATGGCAAGCACCTCCGCATCAGGGAGCATGGGGTCGTAGACGCCGGCGATGTCGAAGTCCTGCGAATGCAAACGAGTCAGCCTCCCGCACCCCGGAGCAAGCAGCGCACGCACGCATTGGTAGAACTCGCGCATGCGGCCCTTGGTCATAACCGGCTGGTCGCGGCGGTAGACCTTGGCGATGTGGTACCGCTTGATGTTGGGGTACTGCGAGCCGTTCATGGCGAGGAAGCGGGCGAAGGGAACCTACGGGAGCGCATTGCGTCAGCATGTGTTCTGTCCATGTGAGAAGAACGGGCGCGCACGGTGAGGTCGTAGCGGAGCGAGCACAACTCGCCGCCCTGGTCCTGGAGGTCGTAGATGAGCTTCGAGTCCTCGCCGTACTTGCCGGCGAGGATCTCCTTGAGCTCAAAGACGGGGGTGTCGATGGTGACGCCGCCGTGGAGCTCGAACACATCGGTGATCTTGCGGAAGATGGCCTGGCGAAGGTACATGTCCGACGGGTGCCAGTCCTTGGTGCCCTGCTCGCGCGCGCCGCCCCCACCTGTCAGCTCTGCAGTTCGAAAGAACAGTCACCTACGGGCGATGTTGCGCACCTTTGCGGTCTTGAGGGTGAACTTGGCGGCCTTCTTGCCGCCCTTCGCGCCCTTGGGCTCGGCGGCGCCGGTGATCTTTGCGAGCTCTGCCTTGAGCTCCTTGAGGGTGAGGACCTCCTTCTGGACGTCGTCAGCGGCGGCCTTGTCCTCCTTGAGCTTGCGGACGCGGTTGCCCTGCTCGACGATGCGGGCGTTCAGGTCGGCGGCGGTCGACATGGCGGCGGCGCTGGAGGAGAGGCGGAGGGGCAGGAAAGAGCGGGTGGTAGTCGAGAGCAAGCGTGTGCTCCTCTGCAGCATCAACCAGCCAACAGCAGCTCGTCGGGGGGAATCCAACCTCGACCGCGCTCCTCTTCCTCCGGACCCTCGCACCCTTCAGCGACACAGCGCTTGCTGAGGCTCTTGCTTGTTTCAGAGTGCATGCTTGCAGTAGCTTCTCAGTGCCAGTGAAGCCCGCTCTCCGCTGCTCCTTCTCCTCATACTCCCGTTCGACCTCGCCTGATGAAGTCGAGGTCGCGTCGAACAGGTGCCGACGGGTCACGGCGGGCTTGCAGAGACCACTGCGTTCGCTCTACAAAGCTACAGCATGTATTTGGGGGCGCAGCTTTGGCTTCTGCACCGGCTTCGCCTCGGCACGCAAGTTCTGCCGAACTCAATACAAGCAACAAGTGAAGGCACGCAGATCCGCTACAAGTCTTCCCCCCACACCTCAGACAGAAACCAAGTCCCACCCCTCGTTCTCGTCCTCGTCCTCGCCGTCCGCCCCCTCGACGACCACCCCGCTCTCCTCCAGCGCGGCGCGGCTCCTCCCCGTCTGCGACAACGGCGCCGAGGTGGGCCCGAGTGCGAGCGCCGTGTAGTGCGCGAGCGCCGCACGGAGGTCGAGCGGGAAGCTCGCAGGCTCGGGGTCGTCCTCCCGCTGACCTGGCTCCCGCGCGGGCGCCGAGCCCTCCTCCTCCTCCACGACGCCCGCCGCACGCGCCACCAGCGCACCCAGGTCGTCGAGTTCCTCGACACGCCAGGCCCTCCTGCGCCCCTCGCGCGCGTCCCTCGTCCAGGCGAGGAACGCGAAATCGAGCGCGAGCGCGACCGCCCCGCCAAGGACGAGCTTTGCGCGCTTGCCGCGCTTGGTCGTGCTCGGTCCTGCGCCGCCAGCGGAGGAGGAGAAGGCCGAGAGCGACGCGCTCGCGTCGCTGCTGCGCTCCGAGCGCGCATCGAGGTCGTCCTCCCCTTCAGAAGGGGGGTCGGCCCTCCGCCCTCCCGCCGCGGCGCCTGCCTCGCGCCGGGCCTTCCTCGACCCAAACACCAGCGGCCAAACCTCGGCGCCCAACCCGACGCCGGCCTTTCTCCTCCCGCGCTCCCGCTGTCCTCGAACGCCCACCCCGGCGCAGCGCGACGCCTGCGCGCCCGGGCCCGAAAGCGCCCGGGAGGGGCGTGTAGGGGAGGGGGACGCGCGCGTACAGCGCGAGGAGGCGCGCGAGGTGCGCCAGGTGGGCGAGGAGGGCTTCGAGCGTTGTGGGCGGGAGGGAGAGGAGCGCGCTGAGTGGGGGAAGGGGGAGGGTGGCGAGGGTGTAGAGTGGGCTGGGGGCGGACGAGGGCGGGTAGGCGGAGCGGGAGGAGGGGGCGGTGGAGGGGAAGGGCAGGAAGGGGTCGGCGAGGGGGCGCTCGAGAGGCGAGAGGGCGAAGACGGCGAGGAGCTCGCGCGCGAGGATGAGCCGCACGCGGGTCGTCTCTGCCTGAAGAGCGGCGAGGGAGGATTCGAGGGTTGAGAGACGGGCAGAAAGCGCAGGGAGCGAGTCCGAGAGGGAGAGACGAGGTCGACGGCGAGGAGGACGACAAGCTGGTGAGGAGGGAGCGCGCGGTCGAGAGGTTCGCACGGCGGGCGGCGAGGCTTGCTCGTCGTGCGTCGAGGTCGTTCGCAGCTGCGGAGGCGGAAGGTGAGCCCCCGTAAGCGAGATGAGAGCGCTGGCAGCGAAACGTACCCGCTTCGTTGGCGACCTTGGCCTTCGCGACAGCCTCCCTCGCAGCGTAGGCCCTGCTCGCAAGGGTCCACTTCTCGGCCTTGAGCTCGCGCTCCTCACTGACGCCGAGTATGGGTGCGCGCGCATGAGTGGCGGGACGGTCAGCACCTGCGAGGAGGGCGTTGGCCTTGGAGGTGACCAGGGTGAGGGCGTTGCGGAGCTGCTGGCGGCGGGCGTAGTGCTCGGCGAGACTGTGTGCGGGTGTAGGGTTCTGGTGAGCGTGCCTCCACGCGGGCAAAAGGGCGGGAAGGGCTTCATCGTACCACGAGAGGATGCAGTCCGGGCAGAAGAAGGCGCGGGTCGGGTCTGCCCTGGAGCACGCGGGGCACGGGGTGGGTGCAGTCGCAGCACCCTGTGGGGCCATCCTGGCGGGGCAAGAGTCCCGCTCAGCAGAGGCGAGCGTGCGGTGTCGGGTCGAGCCGCGGAGAGGAGGCGCTCCACCTCCCGACCCTCTCCTCCGAGTCTGCAGCGAGGATGGGCGTAGCCGTCTCTGCCCCGCAGGCAGCCCTCGCCCTGCCTGCCTCGACCCGCGCCCAGCCGGGACCGACCCCTTCTTCGCAGAACTCGGCGGCGAAGTCGTCTACGACAAGAGGCACGCCCCTCCCCCCTTCGCTCCCCCTGGGATGGATCTGACTCGTGCGATGCAGCATGGGCACGTCCCGCTTCTTCAAGAGCGTCCGCGCGAGGCACAAGCACGGCGCCCTCGTCGTAAAGGTCTTCGCCAAACCCGACCCCGCCCTCTCCCTCAAACCCTTCCACAGGCGCATAAAGGGTCCGCATGCCTCCCTGTTACCCCCTCGAGCTGTGCGAACTCACCCGCACGCGCCGCAACAGCCGAGCGAGACGCCCTCGCCGACTGCCCCAATGTGCAGACCTTCGGGAGGGCAGTCGAGACGGAGCGCGCAGGCTACTTGATGCGCCAGTGGGTCGCGAGCAACCTCTACGACCGCATCAGGTGCGCGCACCCGCTCTCCGCCCGGGGTAGGAGACGGCTCACCCCTCCCCCACCTCCAGCACCCGACCCTTCCTCAGCTCCGTCGAGAAGCGCTGGATTGCCTTTCAGCTCCTCACCGGCCTCAAGCATGCGCGCGAGCGGGGTGTGCGTCGACCAAGGCAGTCTAGCTCGGCCGCATCCGCTGACCACCCGCTCCTCCCGCCCGCAGATCGCGCACGGCGACATCAAAACGGAGAACGTCGTCGTCACGACCTGGAACTGGGCGTACCTCACCGACTTCTCGTCAGCGTTTAAGCCTACGTACCTCCCCCTCGACGACCCCTCCGCCTTTTCCTTCTACTTCGACACCTCGTCCCGGCGCACATGCTACCTGGCACCCGAGCGCTTCTACACCGCCGGCTCCGATATGGCGCGCAAGAAGGACTCGCTCGAGTTTGGCAAGCGCGACGGCCGCGTCACCGAGGCGATGGACGTCTTCGCCCTCGGATGCGTCCTCGCCGAGCTGTGGATGGAGGGCACCCCGCCCTTCACGCTTAGTCAGCTGTTCAAGTACCGCGCCGGCGAGTACAACCTCGAGTCGTACCTCGCCGAGATCGAAGACGTCGAGATCCGGGTGCGTCTGCCCTCTTGCGTTTTTCCCCCACCGTCCACTCACCTCGCTGCACGCAGTCCCTCATCCGCAGCATGATCTCGCTCGACCCGTCTGCCCGCCTCTCCTTCGCCGACTACCTCGCGCAGTACCGCTCGACCGCCTTCCCCGACATCTTCTACACGTTCCTCCACCCCTTCCTCTCGTCTCTCAACGAGCCTTCTTCCACCCCCGCTCCGCCTCCTCCGCCACCCGCACGCCCGGGCTCGAGCACGCCCGCGGACACGCCCGCCCAGCAGCAGCAGCAGCAGACGCTCCTCCGCACGGACGCGGACGACCGCATCGACCGCGTCTGGCACGAGTGGGAGATCATCGCGCGGTACCTCGACGAAACGGTCGCAGCGCAGGAGGACCGCGCGACGCAGCCGGCGGAGAAGAAGAGGTACGTTGCTGCGCTCTCTGCGCGATAGGGAGGGACCCTGACGAGAGAGGCCGGCAGGGGCTGTTCCCCATCCGGCTCAACGTCCCGGGGCAGGAGGGCAAGACGGTCGATGGCAACGTCAGCGACGGTGCGTACACGTCACAGAAGCCTCTTATCAGCACTGCTGACGCGCTTGATAGACGGTCCCGCGCTCATCGTCCTCTCGCTCGTCTGCGCCAACATCCGCAACTGCGTCCGGCCCGCGTCGATCCTCCGCGCGCTCGAGATCCTTCTCGCCCTGAACCGCTACCTGACGGACGAGACGCGGCTCGACCGCCTCGCGCCGTACCTCGTCGCCCTCCTCGAGGACGACGTCGCGTCCGTGCGGGCGGCGGCGCTCCGCGTCCTGACGCAGACGCTCCTCCTCGTGCGGACCATCACGCCCAGCAACGTCGACGTCTTCCCCGGTACGTCTTTCCCAATACGCGCCCGTTCGCGACAGACCCCGAGGTCCTCCCGCGCGAGACGTACGCCCTGTGCATCGCCGCGCTCGCGGAGACGGCGCAGCGCTTCCTCGAGATGGCCGAGGCGATGAAGACCGAAGGGACGGTTGAGCTCGCCGGGCTGCAGGACTTTGAGGGCTCGCCATATACCGTGCGTTTCTCGCTTCCTCAGGCGTGACCTCCCGTACGAGACTGACCTTCCCGCCTACCCGCAGGCCAACTTCGACACGCGGCTGCAAGAGCTCCACGCGCTGGTGCAGGACCACATCGGCCCTCTCCTCGCCGACCCCTCCTCGGCAGTCAAGCGCGCGCTCCTCGTGCACGTCGGCGCGCTGTGCACCTTTTTCGGCCGTCAGCGCGCCAATGACGCCGTCCTCGCGCACCTCGTCACGTACCTCAACACGCGCGACTGGCAGCTCCGCGCGGCGTGGAACGAGCATGCCGTCGACGTCGCGGCGTGCGTCGGCGCGAGGAGCTTGGAGGAGTACATCCTCCCGCTGATCACGCTCAGCTTGGCCGGTGCGTGAGCTCTCCCTCTTTGGAGATGCAGCTGACACCAGCACCCCGCAGATCCTGAGGAGTTCGTCGTCGTCAAGGTGCTCGAGTCGCTCACGAAGCTCGCAGAGCGTCGCCTCAGCAAGGGCAAGATCTGGGAGCTCGTCGGGCAGCTGACGGGCTTCCTTTGCCACCCCAATATCTGGATCCGCGAGGGTGCGTTCGCCCTTGTCCCTTTCACCTCGAGCAGGAGCTGACTCGCCGCATGCGAACAGGCGCAGCCGCGTTCCTCGCGACCGTCGCCGGCCTCCTCGGCACGACGGACAAGTGGTGCATCCTTTACCCGACCGTCAAGCGCCTCCTCCGCTCCGACATCAAGGAGATTACGGACCTCGCCCTGCTCGACAACGCGCGCGAGCCGGTGCGTCCCCCTCCTCCCCTCCGCGTGCACCAGCTGACCGCCTCTCGCGCGCACAGCTCTCCCGCGTCGTCTTCGAAGCGGCGCTCGCCTGGGCCGCCCGCAGCGGCAAGTCACACTTCTGGTCGCTGTCGCGCGAGCAGCGCGACGGCCAAGGGCGCCCCGCGCGACGCGAGCGTCCGCACGGACGAGGACCATGCGCAGCTGGAACGGATGCGCGGACTGGGGATGAGCGTTGAGGATGAGTACAAGCTGAGCGCGATGAGGGAGTACATCGCCAAGGTTGCGGCGGCGAGGCAGGGGTGCGTCGTCTCTTCTTTCGAAGCGGGAGTGAACACTGACTAGCCTATCAAACAGCGGTCCCTCGAGGGGTTACGACTCGCCCGACGCGTTGACGCCAACGTCAAGCGCCGCGAACCTGCAGGACCTCGGCATCGTCCCGCAGACGATCTTCTTCTCGGTCCTCTCGGCGGACGAGATGCTCAGCCACGCGCGCTCGCGCCTCGCGTCCGCGTCGCCGCTCCCCCTGAGCAGGCGCGTCTCGACCTCGAGCGCGACAGCGGGCGAGCCGCGCCCCGCGCCGAGCAGGAGCGGGAGCGCACCTGTCGAGGACCTGAGGAGGCGGCTTGCGTTGAGCGCAGCGCACACGAGCGGGTCGAGCGCGAGCGCACAGCTTGCAGGAGGGCGGGAGCGACTCGGACGCCCGCACCGAGGTCGGCGGCGGCGGCGGCGGGCTGAGTGCTGCGCCGACGCCGAGGGCACCATCGGTTACGGGCCCGGCGGAGCGGTTCGACCTCCACCGCACGGTGTCGCACACGTCGACCGAGGCGAGCGAGGCGACGACCGCGACGTCGACGTCGACCGTCCCGGGCTCAGCTGCAGGGCCGACCAAGACGCGCAGCCGCGTACGGCTCGGCGCGGTCGACGTCGGCCGGGCGGCGCCCGCCGTCGCGGAGGACTCGACGAACGCGATGGGCCTGTTCGACGTCGAGGCGAGGTACCGTGCCAGTGCGGGCGATGGCGACGCCGCGAGCGTGATGCAGGACGTCGTGAGCCAGTCGCCAACGCAGTTCAGGAGCAGCACGAGCAGGAGGCCGGCGCCGCCGCAGCGCTTCGTCTCTACCTACGGTGCGTTCTATTTCGTGCGGTCCTCGTGCCATCCCGCGCTGACAGGAGCCTGTGCCCGCAGAGGGTAACGACCCGAGCATCAAGCAGCTCCTCGAGCGGACCTACCTGGACAGCTACCGCGAGCCGCTCCCCGAGCTGGGCCCGCACGTTCCGGCGGGCATCCCGCGCCGGAAGGCGCTGCGGACGAGCTTCCCGCCGCGGGAGCGCACGCCGAGCCGCCCCGAGGGGACGCTCATCGCGCATCTCGTCGAGCACACGGGCGCGATCACCGCCGTGCAGGTCTCGCCGGACCACCTCTTCTTCGCGACGGGCTCGGAGGACGGCACGGTCAAGGTGTGGGACGCGATGCGGCTCGAGAAGAACGTGACGAGCCGGTCGCGGCAGACGTTCCGCCAGGGCGGCAAGGTCACGGCCGTGTGCGTGCTCGAGCACTCGCACTGCGTCGCGAGCGCGTCGACCAACGGGACGGTCTGGATCCATCGCGTCGACGTCAGCTTGTCGGGCCAGATGCCCCGGTACAGCAAGCCGCACCTCATCCGGCAGTATTCGCTCGACGACGAGGGCGACCACGCAGCGTGCCTCGCGAGCTTCAACACCGGTACGGTCTCGCGCGTGCTGCTCTCGCCCTTCGCATCCTAACGACCGGTGCTCGCGCGCAGACACCTCGACGAACCTCGTTCTCGGCACCTCGCTCTCGTCCATCATCATGCTCGACGTCCGGACGATGCGCGCATTGCAGACCTTCTCCAACCCGCGGCACTTTGGGCCGATCGCGTCGCTCTGCCTCGACCGCAAGAACCTGTGGCTCGTCGCGGGCACCGCGGGCGGGATCCTCTCGCTGTGGGACTTGCGGTTCGGTCTTCTCCTCCGCAGCTGGAGCGTCGGCGCCAAGCGCATCAATCAGGTCGCCGTCCACCCCGTCAAGGGCAAGGGGCGGTGGATCGTCGTCGCTGCCGAGCCGGACGACGCGCTCGCCTCTCCGGAGGCGGGCAAGCAGCGCCGCGGGACAGCGCCGCCGCCGCAGCAGCAGGGCACGTCCGTCGCCGAGGTGTGGGATATCGACCTCGGCGTCAAGGTCGACGAGTTCCGCGTCCTCTCGCCGCAGCAGGCGCAGGCCGCCCCGCCGCTCTCGAACCGCACCAACATGTTCTCGGGCACCGACGAGCCCACAACCACGATGATGCAGGACGCGACGCTCGACCCCGCCGCGGCTATTGAGGCGCTCCTCGCGGCGTCGACTGCACCGAAGGCCGCGCCGGCCGTCCCGCCTGCAAGCGAGGGAACCGCGCCGCCCGTCAAGCCGACAATCCGGACGCTCCTCCTCGGCACCGACTACGCGACGCAGGCTTCCACGCGCCCCGCTGTGTCGCAACTCACCGGCGTGGACGCGTCGGACGGGCGCGGCAAGGACGCGAAGGCACGCAATGACAAGGGCGAGGGCGGATTCCTCCTCACCGGTGGCGAGGATCGCAAGCTCCGCTTCTGGGACTTGGGCAAACCGAGTCGGAGCGCGGTCGTGAGCGGGCTGGACGCGGACGAGGAGGCGCCGTCATTTAGGTGCGTTCCTCTCTCTCAACACTTTCCCGGCTGCGCTGACCTCCCCTCGCGCGCGCAGCATCCAGACGAGCACCGTACGCCCGACGCTCTACCTCGAGTCGCCCTCTTCCGCAGCCCCGCCGCGGCCGTCGCGCACCTCCTCCACCTCATCCTCAGCGCCGGCACCCGCCCCGTCGCGCATCCACCGCTCGACCCTGATCGCGACGTCGCAGCAGCAGCTTCTCCGCGCGCACCAGGAAGCGATAACGGCGCTGGCTGTGCTGGACTTGCCGTTCCGCTGCGTCGTGAGCGGCGACCGGGCGGGCGTCGTCCGCGTGTTTGAGTAGCTCTTTGGTTCTCCTCCTTTCGTAGCAGTCCTTGTTGTCATCATTTTCCGCAACGACATCACGCAGCGTGGAACGAACAAGCGAGCGAGTTGCACGCGCGCGAGTAACGTCCTCCGCGCCCGAGCCAGGGCTGGCGTTGGAGCCGCCCGGCGGTCGCGGAGAGGAGGGATCCCTACTGAAGCGAGGGTGTGTTGAAACGACAAGAGACCGACTGATGGGGTAGAATAACGGGGTGGGGGAGAAGGGGGAGGGGCAAGCTTTTGGGGCGAGAAAGGAAAGGGCACAGAACGGGGGGAACTGATGGACGACGAGGGAGGCAAGCACGGGGGTACAGGCTGGGAGCGCTGAACGAAGGGGACAACAGGGCGCGGGGGACGCTAAGGCTACACGAGGATGGACGAGGGGTCGAGCGAGTGCTCGACATCGTCCTCGCGTGCCCGCTTGCGCGTGTTGTCCGCCCCGCTGCGTCCCGTGTTGACGCTCTTGTCGACGACGAGCGACCGGAGCCAGCCGTTCTCGGTGCGGAGCGTGTCGACCTCCTTCTCGAGGAGGGCGACGCGGTCGCGGAGCTCCTTGGCCGTCTGCTCGAGCGCCTGCTCGCGCTGCTTCTTCTTGACGCGGAAGCGCGCGCTCGCGGCGGTGTTGCGGCGGCGCTTGTCCTCCTCGATCGCGAGGCGGTTCAGCTCGTCCTCCTTGAGGCTCGACGGGTCGACACCCTCAGGGAGGGGGAGCGTCTTGGCCGCGTTGGCAGCTTGGCCGCAACCGCGGCGGACGGCGCGCGCTTCTTCGACGCGGCAGTCGACGCCGCAGCCTTGCCCTTCTTGCCGGACGCGGTCGTCGCGGGCGACGGCGCGTCGTACATGGCGGGGCTCGCGAGCTCCAGGGCCGGAGCCGCGGGCGTCTCGGGCGCGAAGAACGAGGGCGGGAGCGCGGGCGCGACGGCCGCGAACGACGGGAGGCTCAGCGCCGGGTCGACGAGCGAGCCCGACGTGAGGCTCGACGGCGCGAACGGGTCCGCGACGACGGGCGTGCTGCCGAGCAGGGCGCTAAGGTCGACGCTCGACGCGGGCTCGTCGTGCGCGGCGAGGAGGGGCTTGAAGCCGAACTCGCCGACGCGGGCGGCGTAGCGGTTGCGCTCATCGGCGGCGGGCGAGGGGGCCGCTGCGGGCTTGACCTCGTCGAGGCCGGCCGCGTCGGCAAAGTCGGGCGAGTCGAACTCGAACGCGACGTTGGTCCACGCCTCGAGCTGGGCCTGGAGGGCGTTCGAGTCGCACGGGAAGGAGACTGCGCGCCGCGGCAAGCGAGGGTGGAGGTGAGCGACGATCGCCAGGGGGAAGCGCGAGGGGAAGGGGCACGAACGCGTCTCGTCGCTGCGGTCAAGGACAGAGCCGTTGGCGGGGGTCGTCCCGGGGCTCGGGGCCAGCTGCAGGTGCGGCAGAGCGTGTCAGCAGCGCGCTCCAGGCGGTGGATGGGCGGGGATGGACGAGGGACTCGCCCTATTGAGCTGCAATCAGCGAGGGCCGGGGAGAGTCAGCGCGCGCTCGTGGAGGGCTGGAGGGAGGGCAGGGCGCACCTGGGAGAAGGCCCAGTTGTGACCGGACATGGTGCGTGCGCTTGTCTGCAGAGTGGAAGCCGGTGGACGAGCGAGAGCGAGGCGAGGGCGCGGGCGGGCCGGTCGCGCGCGGCGCTTACGGCAGGCTCAGAGGCGGGGGACAAGGGGGTGGCTCCGCGGGCAGCGGGCGCTGTCGAGGCTGCTCTGGAGTAGCTACAGAGCACAGGCAAGGCAGGACTAGCAACAGCAGCTCCCGATGTCCCGCTGTCCCCTCCCCCCTCACCGACCCTCGCCTCGCGCTCGCTCTCTCACCCGACCAGGCCGACCCACCCGTTTTTCCTGCCTGCCTGCGAGAAAAGATGCGCGCTGCATGATATCCTGTGGCCTGACGCCGCGAGCCCGTCTACCCCGGTACAGAAGACGCGCCCGTCTAGTCCTGCGATGCAAGCGGCGCCTTGCTCCGCTTGTACTCCGTCCACTTGCGCGAGATGAACTCGTTCGCGACGAGGGTGACCACCTGCGGGTGAGCGTGAGCAAATCTGCGTGAGTACGTGCTCCGGGGCGGAGAGTGCGAAAGGAGGGGAAATCGAGGGGGTCTGGGGAAGCTCCCGCAGCATTCGAGAGGCGGACTCACGGTGTGTGGTGCGATGCGCATGAGGTGTGCAAGGCTGCCCTTGTACCACCCGAGGATGCCCTCCGTCTTCGCCGTCTTGATCAGGCAGTCGATGGGGCTCTTGTCTGTGCGAGCGGGCAGAGGTGGACGACGGAAGCATTAGCGGAAGTGCTCGTTCGCAACGGCGACTCCTACCGACGCCGCAGCGTGTGGGTGCCGCGAAGCGCAGGTCGGCGCGACGAAAGCAAGGAGAACGCACAGAGGAAGCCCTCGGGGCTTGCCGTCCGGGCCAATCGAGTTGGGCGACTGGTTATACATGCGCGTCAGCGCCGTGTCTGCACGGGCGAGGTAGAGCGTCAGTGAGTCTTCCGCGCTACTCAAGCGGGAGGAAGCGCAAGCGCACCTGCGGGCTGCATAACGGCGCAAACGACCAGGCCGGAGAACGTGCTGCTAAGCAGGAACGTCCCGATGTGGTCGCCCATGCCCCAGCCGACGAGCGTCGTCTTGGCGAGGTTGTACGACGGGAGCTGCACCGACGAACCCATCGCCGTGCGAAGCATCGCCGCGTCGACACCGCGCGCGAGACCCTTCAGACCCTCCTTGCGGACAATGCTTTGCAGACCATTCAGCGCCGACGAGTACTGGTGCTGCGCGCCGACGGGGTTGAACGGCGAGTAGGCCTGCATGCGCGCCTTGACGAGGAAGAGCGGGTTGCCGAGGATCGCTACGGGCAGAGCAAGGTCAGCTCCTGTCGCTTCATCGTGATGGAGCAAAACGGGAGCACGCACCACCGACGACGCCGGAGCTCGCGCCTGCCATGATACTGGTCCATGCGTGCGTCTCGTTCGGGTTGTAGCCAGCGACCGAGTTGATCGTGTGCCGGAACGGCTCGAAGAACCCTAACCGCGAGCCGTTGAGCGCCACCTGGTATGTGTACTGTCGGCGTCGTGGTCCTGATCAGCCCACGCACATCTCGCAAAGAGGAAACGCGCTGCAACGCACCGCTGCGCCCAACCCCCGCTGGATCCCGCCAAGCCCCTCATGCCGCCACGTCTTCTGCATGCAGTCGACCGCGCTCGTGTACACCTTGCCGTTCGGTCCCGCCTTCAAGCTCGCGTGCACCTCCGGGATCGCCGCCGCCGCGGCGCCCGTACCTGCGAGCGCGACCTTGGGGAGGTGCACGCCCTGCAGCTCGCCGTCGAGCTGTAGTCGCGTCTTGGCGACCTCCATCGGGTTGGTGACTGTGCATGCGGGGTCGAGATCAGCTCCATCGCAACGGAAGAAAGGAGAGTGGGGAGGGGAGACGGACTGGTGACCGCGGTACAGGCGGCGATGGCGCCCGAGACGAAACCTGCGCGGGCGGTTAGCTTCGAGAGACCGTGTGAGAGCTTTCGAGCGCGCGCACCCTCTGTTTTCGCGGGCAACGAGGTCAATCCGGCAGTCCGGGGGGTCGGCACGAGGGGTGGAGCGGGGGGAGGGGGGAGCGAAGCGCACCTGCGGCGGTGAGCTGGATGGGCGGCTGCGTGGACGACGACGACATCCTGGCTTGCGCGGCTCGCGTACGAGGAGAGCGAAGACTGGAGAGAGGGGCGCGAGCCGAAAGCGGGACCACCGCGGCGGGCGGACGGGAATCGGGGCAACCTCGTAGGATAAGGTGCGGGTAGCTTGATAAAGCCTGCGACGTTGTGACAACCACAGAGGAGCTTCACCGCATCCGAACGGGGCAAGCGTCGAGAAGCTCTCCTCCTCATCGCGTGGCCCCCTTTTCCGCTCCTCTGCTCTCTCGCGTCTACCGCAGGCCGTTCTGCGGTCCCAGTCGCGTTCTGCCCTTGTCTACATGCCTCAGTTGAGCCTCGCTCCCCGTCACTTGAGATTGACGCTCCCTCCCTCCGTCATCTCCTTGACCTTCTTCTGCTCGCCCGCTCGCGACTCCAGCTTCTCGAGATGCCCTGGAACGATACGAGGCCGTGGGTCAAGGACCCGCAGACCCGCTTCCGCTCGCCTCCAGACCTTGCTGTCCTTGCTTCACTTCACGACGCACACTGCCACCCCGTGGACGACGATGACTTTCGGGCAGACACGCTGAGGGGCTTGCATACGGGAACACTGGTGCGTCTGCTCTCGCTCGAGGTGCCGCTCGACGCGGAGCTGACGAACCTCGCCCGCGCAGTGCACAATGAGCTCCTCGCTCCTGAACCAGGAACCGAACAAGGCCGTATACGACGCAAATCCCGACGCGGTCGTTCCGTTCTTCGGTTCGTACCCCTCACCAACCTTGTCGACCCAATCCTGACCCGGAGAACACGCGCGCAGGCCTTCACCCGTGGTTCTCCCACCCCATCTCCTTCGCTCCTCCCGACGCCCTTCCTCCCAAGGCGGAGCACTACGCCGCGCTCTTCCCCGACCCGTCCGACTCGACCGCTCCTCATCCTTCGCTCGACCTCCTCCTTCCGCACCTCCCGGACCCCGTCTCCATCTCGACCTTCCTCTCCACGCTCGAGGCGAACCTCGTCGCCTTCCCCTCGTCCCACGTCGGCGAGATCGGCCTCGACCGCGCCTTCCGCATCCCGAACCCGCCGCATATCGTTGCAGACAAGTCGAACCCGAAGAACTCGGACCTGGCGACGCCGCTCGCGCACCAGCTGCGCGTCGTCGAGGCGCAGGTGGACGTCGCGATCCGCCTCGGGCGGAATGTGAGCTTGCACTCGGTGAGGGCGCCGAAGGAGACAGTCGATATGCTGCGAGGGTTCAAGGAGAAGAAGGGGGATGGGTGGAGGAGGATTCACGTGTGCTTGCACTCCTTTGGCGGCAGTCCCGAGTCGGCGAAGCAGATCCAAAAGGGTGCCGCTTCTCCTCTTTCCCTCCGCACAGTTGTATTGAGGCCGATGTTCTCGCAGCACACCCGAACGCCTTCTTCTCCTTCGCGACCATCATCTCCGGCCGCTCGCCCCACTTCCACTCCCTCCTGCGCGCCATCGAGCCCGACCGCCTCCTGCTCGAGAGCGACTTCTCCGACACGCGCGAAATTGACAACCAGGTGCGTTCTCCCCCTTCTGCCCTCCGGCGTGACTGACAAGCCCCGCCCGCAGATCTGGGAAGTCTTCGAAGAGGTGCAGGCCGCGCGCGGCTGGTCCGCGGAGGGCGCTCGCTCAGCTACAGGCGAACTACGAGCGCTTCATGGCGCCTATAGCGGAGCGGCCCGCGCCGAAGAAGTCGAACCGGGAGCGCAAGGCCGAGCGAAAGAGGGCGGATCTGTACGAGAGCGAGGAGGAGGGTGCGCGGGATAGTAAAGCGTAGTTGGTGCATTTGCGAGGGGTATCGAAGAGCGCGTAAGGGAATCTAGCGAGAATGGGTATGCCTCATGTTGCTCCAGCGCCTCAGGCCGCGAGAACCTCCCCACGCTGCCTCTCCACGAGCTGCTCGAGCTCTGCCCCCCGCTCATGCAGCCTCGCGCCGTCCTCCCGCGCACGCTGCTCCGCCGCAGCGAGCTCCGCGTCGCGCGCGATCAGCCGCGCCTCCATCGCGCGCAGGAGCGTCTGAACCGAGTCGAGGTGTTGCGCGAGGAGGGCGGGCGGCGGACCCTGCACTTGCGCGATGCCGGCGGTGGGCGAGAGTGCCGCGGAGGATTCGCCCGCGGAAGCGAGGGACGCGTCTCCCGTCGGGTCGTCCGCGTCGTCCTGCTCGGGCGACTCGGGGATGGCCATCCCGGCGAGCGTGCCCGAGCGCGTGAGCGAGCCGAGTCCCGCCGAGGGCGTGTGCATGAGGCTCGCGCGCGCGACGAGCTTTGTCCGCACGGCGGGCGACGCGGTAGCTACGCCGCCGCCAGCGCGGTCGGAGAGGCCGAGGTCGTCCGCCCACGAGGGGCCGTACGTCCGCTCGAGGAAGTCGGTCAGGCGGTGCTGCCTGTGCGCGAGGATGCGTCAGTACGGGAAGAAGCGGAACAGCAGGGAGCGGACGCACTGCCTCCGCATCTTCTCCAGCTCGCCCGCCGACCGCTCTGCCTCGCGCTGGTACCCGCTGAGCAGCGTCTCCTGCGCCTCGAACTGCCGCTCGAGCTCCTCGAGCTGGCGCGTCGAGCGCAGCCGCCGCCGCTGCCGCTGCCGCGCCGTCCTTCTTCGTCCCCGCCGCGCGAGCCTCCCGCTCGAGCGCCTCGACCCGCGCCGCAAGCTCGCGCTTCTCCCGCCGCAGAGCCGCGATCTCCGCATCCTTGTCACCGAGCTGCGCTCTGAGCGCCGCAAGCTCCGCCACGCCCTCCGCAACCGCCGAAGTTGAGCGAACGACGCGCCCAGGGCGGGGCGTCTCCTCGACGTCTGCCGCGCTTGTGCGCGCTGCAGGGCCCGGCGTACCCATCCCCAAAGCCTCCATCATGGCCTGTGCGTCCCTGCGCGCGAGCTCGCCGCGCTCGCGGCTCAGGCTCGCCGAGTGAGCATGCGACGGCCGCGGGCGTGCTGATGAGGCGGAGGGGCCGGCGGCGGGGGCGCGCGAGGAGGTGTAGGTGCGCTTGGGCTGCGTGAGCGTGTCACTCAGGGAGGCGGGGATGTACGACGACTTGTCCGGCGAGTCCATCTGACACGGGAGGGGTGGAGACCCTGCGGGAGAATTCGAAGGGTCGAGATGAGCGAGATGGGGAGGATGATGAAGTTGGCGCGCGCGGCGGGGGCAGCACTCACGCCGGGTGCAGGTGGGCAGCAGGGAGCAAGAACCTGCTCTCGATCCCGCACGACAGCTCGGCGCTGATCTGGCGGAGAGGGAGGAGCCGCAGGCCGGCGAGATCGTCTTCATCAGCACTGCGCTGGCTCGCTCCTTCTGGCTGCTCTGCTGGTGCGAGGCTTGTCCTGCTTACCTCCAAGGCCTGCTAGATCATCGTGTGCCCCATCCTGCACCCTCTGCGGGGCTGTGGCTGCGAGCCCTTCTGCCTGCTCCCGCCTCGTTACGGGCCCCTCCCCGTAAGGAGGCCATCCTCTCCTCTTCTCCTGCCTCCTCTACCTGCCCTTCCGACCGCTCACTTCGATCAGCTGCAGCTCAGGTGCATCCTGCTCGCTCCGCTCTCTTCTCGAGGCTCTCCCTGACCTCCCCTCGCTCTCTCCACCACCAGCCACCTTCGCTCCTCGACCAATCACACGCGCACTGCAGAGCGCACTCTCCTCGAGCTCGATGCGAGAGGAGGCGGTCTGCGTGCTCGTACGACGGAGAGAGGGACTCGCCGAAGTAATAGTGACTCGAGTGTAGATTCCTGAGCGGAAGGAAGGGAGGGAGGGGATCGCTAGAGGACAAGAGGGGATCCGAAGTCGCTACAACATCCCGCGCGCGCCATCACTCAACCCCCGCACTCGGCTTGACCATCCCGACGACGAAGGAGGAGGGGTCTGCGAGCGAAGGGGACATCAACAGCGACGTTCGGGTAAGAAAGAGAGAGGAAAGGACTCAGCGGATGTCCTTGACGAGCGAGGAAGCGGAGGAAGCGGATGCGGACTTAGCAGCGAGACCGACGAGCGCGAGGCGCGCGAGGACGAGGCGGACGACGACGAGGCGAGCGAGGCCGGGTCGGGGATGTCGAACCACTGCTTCTTGGGGCCGAGCGTGCCGATGATGGTCGGGGCGGCATAGGGGTCGGCGTTGTCCGCACGTAGAGTGGTCAGCGGGGAAAGGAGAGAGGGCGGAGGAAGGAAGGGCGACGCACTCTTGTCGGCATTCGCAGTCTCCTCGCGCACGATGGTGGCGAAGCGCTCCTGCGCGTCGGCCATGGATGCAAAGATCGAGTCGCCCGGGGCGAGGTTGTAGTGTTACGCCGCCTTCGTCGTCGCCCTCCGCCCCGCGCCGCGCCGGTCGCCGGTACGCCCACCTCCCGTTCTCCCGGGTCTGATCGCGCCGCTTACGCTCGCGCCCCTGCAGCAACAAGGCCTCGGCGACGCACTAGAACCTTCCCGCGCTCGCTCGGCGGCGCTGGACGCCGCGAGCACCTCCGCGCCTCCTCTCGTGCCCTTTCCCCCGTCTTTATCTTTGCGTAGATTCCTCATTCTCGCTCTCTTCTCTTCGTCGAAATCTTAGTCTTCTTACCCCTAGCGGTACCATCGTCTCGAGAGAGCTCGCTCGTCGACCCAGCAGCCCGCCTCGCCCATCGTCCCGCCTCCCGCCTTACATTAGATTTCGACCTCTCGCTGCTTCCCCGACGACCAGAGCCATGTCCAACCCTACCGCCGAAGAGACTGCCGTCCGCCTCGGGCTCATCACCGACGAGGAGCTCGCCAGCCAAGGCGGCGCGCTCAACCCCACCCAACACGGTCTGCTCCAACAGCATCTCGCCAGCCTCTACCCCCCGGCGCCTGCCCCCGCCGTGGTCGCGCCCGAAGCCGTACAGGCCCTAATCCGCCGCCTAGACGCTCTCCAGGTGCAGAACGAGCAGCTACAAGCGCAGCTCGCTGCGCCCCGCACCTCCCCCACCTCGACGCCCGACTCCGCCCCCTCGCTCACCATCGACTGGAACGAAGGCGTCAAGTTCTTCAAGCAGGCTACCAACCAGGACTCGACCCTCCACGCGGCCAAGATCAAGGTCAAAGAGCCGGAAACGTACGACGGCTCTCGCTCCTCCTCGACCTCGAAAGGCGACGTTAACACATTCCTCGCGCAGATCACCAACTACGTTGCCGACGACCGGCTGGAAGGACGACCGCCACCGCGTGCGTGTCTGCGCCTCCTACCTGCGCGGCAACGCTTACCTCTGGGTCTCCTCCTACCTCCAGCTCCCCGAGGACACCTCGCCAAGGACGAGTACCGCTGGATCTCCGACTTCGAGCTCTTCAAGAAGAAACTACTCGTCACCTTCGGCGACCCCGACAAGGCCGCCGCCGACGCCCGCCGTCTCGGGCTCCTCCGCCAGACAGGCGCCGCGTCGCTCTACGCGGCCGAGTTCCGCCGCCTCGCGCTCTCCCTCAACTGGGGCGACGAGGCCCTCAAGTACCACTTCATCAATGGGCTCAAGGAGGAGCTCAAGGACGAGCTCGCCCGCCTCGACCCGATCGACTCGCTTGACACCCTCATCGAGCGCGTCGTCACGCTCGACAACCGCGCGTTCATGCGCCGCCTCCAGCAGCGCGGCGCCCGCGCCTACACACCCTACGCGCCGGCCGGCGCGCCCGCGCCGAGGCCATTCACCACGAGCGCCAACCCGGCGATCCCCGCCGAGGACCGCATGCAGATCGACTCGACCCGCAAGCCGCCGCGCGCCTTCGCCCAGGGGAGGACCGCCGGCGTAAGAACAACCTCTGCTCCTTTTGCGGCGGAGCAGGGCACTTCGCTGACGCGTGCCCCGTCCTCGCAGCCCGCGACGCGCAGCGCTCGCCCCCGCGCCGCACCGCCGCCACCCCCCCGCCGTTCGAGCTCCTCCCGCCCCCCCGCGCGCAGCCCGAGCAGGCGGGAACCGCCTCGCGCCCGCCGGACGAGGAGTAAGGTACGCTCCGCCCGCCGGGCGATCCTCCTCGCCCTCTCCGTTTCGCCTCGACCTCGCTGACCGCTCCTCCTTCCTACCGCCGCCACTCACCTCGCCGCCGCCCCATCGTCCTCCTTTCGTCCCCACCTCACCGTACGCGCCGATCCGGCTTCCTCCGGCCTCGACGAACATGTCATCGTTCCCGCTTCGCTCACTCACCGCACTACCACCGCTTCTACCTTCGCCATGATTGACTCGGGCTCGCAGAGCAACCTTATCGACGAGAACTACGCCCGTGCGCTCCGTCTTCCCCTCGTCGAACGCGCGCGCCCCATTCCCATCGAGGGGTACGACGGGCGCCCGGCTGACAAGCCTCTTTCGTACTACACCTGCCCCGTGCAACTGCAGATCGGCTCTCACCTAGAACTTATCGAGCTCAACGTCACCCCTATCGCTCACTACCCGCTCATCCTCGGCATCCACTGGATCCGCGCGCACGACGCTTCCCTACTCGCACGGGAGAACCGCGTCGCCTTCCACTCCACCCACTGCGCTCAACACTGCCTCTCCATGCCGGCCTCCACCGCCGCGCTCCCCGCTCACCCCTCCACCCTCGCCGCGACCCGCACCTCCGCGGTGCGCCTCATCAACGGGCACGCGGCCCGCCTCGACCTGAAGCACGGCGCTGACTCCTTTGTCCTCCCCGCCGCAGACGTCGTTCCGCGACTACGAGCCGCCGCCGCCTCGCTGCGGCCCGACCTCATCGGCGACGACCTCGACAAGCTCCGCTCGCAGGTCCCCGCCAAGTTCCACGACTACCTCGACGTGTTCTCGAAGGTCAAGGCCGACTCGCTTCCCGAGCACAGGCCGTACGACCTGAAGATCGACCTCGAACCAGGCAAGACCGTCCCTCCGTCACGGATCTACCCGCTCTCGGCAAAAGAGCTCGACGTCCTCGCCGACTACATCGAGACTAACCTCAAGACCGGCTTCATCCGCCCCTCGACCTCGCCCATAGGTGCGCCCATCCTCTTTATCAAGAAGAAGGACGGCAGCTTACGCCTCTGCGTCGACTTCCGCAACCTCAACTCCGTCACCATCAAGAACCGCCACCCGCTTCCCCTCATCGAGGAGACGCTCGACCAACTCTCCGGCGCCAAGTATACTTCACCAAGCTCGATCTCCGCAACGGGTACCACCAGCTCCGCATCGCCGAAGGCGACGAGTACAAGACGGCCTTCCGCACCCGGTACGGCCTTTTCGAGTATCAGGTCATGCCCTTCGGACTCACTAACGCTCCCGCCGCCTTCCAGAACCTCATCAACGACACCTTCCGTCCGTTCCTCGACTCCTTCGTCGTTGTCTACCTCGACGACATCCTAATCTACTCGCGCACGCAGGAAGAACACGACGAGCACGTGAAGACGGTCCTCGAGACGATGCGCCGCACGAAGCTCTACGCCAAGGCGGAAAAGTGCGCCTTCGAGGAGAGCTCGACGGAATACCTCGGCTTCATCGTCGACCGCGACGGCGTCCGCATGGACCCGAAGAAGATCGAATCGGTACGTTCTTGGCCTCTCCCCACCAACCTGCGCGAGGTGCAGTCGTTCCTCGGCTTTGCCAACTTCTATCGGAGGTTCATCAAGGACTACTCGAAGATCGCGGCCCCGCTGACCCGCCTCTCCCGCGGTGACCGCTCACCCGCAGACTTCCCCCTCGCGCCCGACGCCGTTCATGCGTACGAACAGCTCAAGGGTGCGTTCCACGACCGCCAGATCCTCCGCCATTTCCGCCCCGGCGTCCCGCTCGAACTAGAGACTGACGCCTCGGACTACGCGCTCGGGTCCGTCCTCTCGCAGCGACACGAGGACGGCAAGCTCTACCGGTCGCGTTCCGCTCCGCAAGTTCGACAAGGCGGAGCTCAACTACGAGGTGCATGATAAAGAGCTCCTGGCCATCATCGACGCGTGCAAGAGCTTCCGCCCATACCTCGAGTACGTCTCTCCCCACCAAGATCTTCTCCGACCACGCGAACCTCCAGTACTTCTTTACCTCCCGCATCCTCAACCGCCGCCAAGCACGGTGGTACGAGACGATCTCGGGCTCTCGCTGACTCTCCACCACCGGCCAGGTCATCGTCAAGGCAAGACCGACGCCCTCTCCGCCGGGCTGACTACGCGGAGGCGCCAAAGCGAGCGAAGGCAAGCCCGTCACCTTCTTCCCCACCACCCGTATCGCGGCTAACTCGCTCGCCCTCGCCGCGCAGCTCGATGCGCCCGACTTCACCGCTCGTCGCGGCCGGCCAGGACGACGACGACGATCTCTGCCAGATCCTGCAAGACCGCCGCCTCAACGAGAACGCCGACGCGCACGACGATCGGTGGCAACTCGACAACGACGGGCTCCTCCGCTTCGACAAGAAGGTGTACATCCCGGACGTCGCCGACTTGCGCCTCCGCGCCGTGCAAGCCGTGCACGACGAGCCAAGTGCCGGGCACCTCGGCGTCGAGAAGACGCTCGAGCGCTTCAGACGCTCGATGACCTTTCCGCAGGAGCGCAAGTTCATCGAGTCTTTCGTCGGTACGTGCGACACCTGCTTCCGCAACAAGCCGCGCCGCTCACCCGCCCACGGTCTCCTACAGCCTCTCCCGCCGCCGACTCGCCCGTGGACCAGCATCGCCACCGACTTTATCGTCAAGCTCCCGACCTCCCGACACGGAAACGACTCGATCTGGGTCGTCGTCGACCGCTTCTCTAAGTTCACCCACTTCATCCCCTGCACCGAGGCCGGCACTGATGCCTCTGCCCTCGCCGACATTTTCTACAGGTACATCTTCCCCGCACACGGCCTCCCGGACGACATCGTTAGCGACCGCGGTGCCGTGTTCAACTCGAACTTCTGGCGGACGCTCAACAGGCTCACTCGCACCAAGTTGAGTATGTCCACCGCTTACCATCCCCAATCCGACGGCGTCACCGCGCGCCTGAACCAGTCGCTCGAGCAATACTTACGAATCTTCGTCAACTACGCGCAGGACGATTGGGAGGACCTCCTCCCGCTCGCCGCATATGTCCACAACGACTCGATCCACTCGTCAACCAAGGTCACGCCATTCTTCGCCAACTACGGCTTCCATCCGCGCTTCAAGTTGACCTTCCGCGACTACGGCGACAAGCCGCTCGACGCTGACGCCGCCTCGCGCGCAGGAACGCTCTCGGCTCTACACCAAGTACTTCGGCACGAACTCGAGGTCACCGCGACAAGGATGAAGACGCACTACGACAAGAAGCGCGTCGAAGCGCCAACCTTCAAGGTAGGCGACCTCGTCTGGCTCTCACCCGCATCCTGACCTCCCGCTCCTCGCAGAAGCTCGACCATCGCTTCCTCCCCTACAAGGTCCTCGAGCGCATCGGTGAGCTCGCGTACCGTCTCGAGCTTCCGACGAGGTGCGCCTTCACCCAGTCTTCCACGCTTCGCTCCTCCACCCGCACGCCGAGAACCCCCTGACCGCCTGCCCGCCCGCCGCCCCTCACGATCGTCGATGGGCAGCCAGAGGAGGAAGTTGAAGCAATCCTCGACTCGCAAACGTACGGCCGGCTCCGCTACCTCGTCAAGTGGCGAGGCAAGTTTAAGACGGACTGGCTCTACGACGACGAGCTCGCTAACGCTCAAGAACTCGTGCAGGCGTTCCATCAAGCCTACCCCGCCAAGCCCAAGGCGCCCGCAGCGCGCAGGAGCGCGCGGCGTAGAGGAGGGGGTGAGCCGCACTCACCCGACCTTCCCAACCCGCTCTGACGCTCCTCCTCGCTCCGCTTCCGCCGCAGCTCCGCCCTCCGCCGATCCACCGTCGCTCTGCGACACCGCTCCTTTCTCCTCGATTCTCTGTGCGTTCGTTTTGTTCCTCTTCCCCTTGTGCACCCCTTTGTCGCTTTGTCCCCCTTCCTCGCCTTGTTCTCCTCTTATACCCGCGCTGACCTCGCGCTCTCCCTCCCCCTCACTCTCTCTCGTCGCTACGCCCGCTCGCCGCACTGCACCCCTCCCTACGCCTCAACATGCCCGCCATCACCACCTCCCTCCACTCCGTCCTCACGGTCGCATCCCCCTCGCTCGACCCGCGCCCTTCGTCCACCCTCCGCCGCGGCGCTACCTCCAACTCGACCACGATCCTCGAAATCTCGGGCCTCGGCATCAAGGAGGGCGAACTCGAGGTCCTCGGCACCTCGCTCAGCGGCGTCACGGCGTATCAAAATGCGACGCGCATCGACACCTCGCTGCAGTCGCTGCTGTTCGGCGCTTACTTCAGCAAGGTCACCCCCGCCGGCATCCCCCACCTGCTCGACATCGTCCGCGAGGCGAACAACGCGCCGCCGCTCGTGGTGCTCGGTGCTTACTACCTCAACTTCACCTCAACGCACCTGGCCACGAGCGGCAGCTCCCGCCTCACGCGCCTTCAGCACGAGTGGGACACGTTCGTCGACAACGCGTTCGACGGCCAGCTCGCAAACCCCAACTTCGACACCGGATTCACCCCTATCCGCCGCTCCCCGCGCCTGAGCGCCCACTCGGTGCGCTCTCTCCCTCTTCCCGTCTTCTGGCGTGTCGTGACGCCTCGCCTAAACAGGGGGGTTCTGTTACGCCGCCTTCGTCGTCGCCCTCCGCCCCGCGCCGCGCCGGTCGCCGGTACGCCCACCTCCCGTTCTCCCGGGTCTGATCGCGCCGCTTACGCTCGCGCCCCTGCAGCAACAAGGCCTCGGCGACGCACTAGAACCTTCCCGCGCTCGCTCGGCGGCGCTGGACGCCGCGAGCACCTCCGCGCCTCCTCTCGTGCCCTTTCCCCCGTCTTTATCTTTGCGTAGATTCCTCATTCTCGCTCTCTTCTCTTCGTCGAAATCTTAGTCTTCTTACCCCTAGCGGTACCATCGTCTCGAGAGAGCTCGCTCGTCGACCAAGCAGCCCGCCTCGCCCATCGTCCCGCCTCCCGCCTTACATGTAGCCCGGGAGGGGCGTGGTGAGCGCGCCGTCGTCGGCGTGCTCGAGGACCTTGGCGAGACCGGCGAGGGCAGGGAGGACGTCGTCGGGGACGGGCGGCGTGACGAGGAGCTCCTCGAGGGTCGCGGGCTTGCCCTGGTTGCGGCCGTGCTCGAGGTCGGCGAGGTGGTACAGGAGGCGGGTGCCGGCAATGTCGAGCGACTTGACGATCGAGAGCATGAGCTTGAGCTTGGCGGGGTCGACCGAGACGTCGCCGTACTCCTTGCCGGTGAAGGCCTGGTACGTGATGGCGACGTAGGGGATGTCGCAGGACCACGTCGGGACGCCGGACTTGGGGTTGAGCTGGTCGGTCGAGCAGCGGATGATGATGCGCGTGAGGGGCGACGCCGGCGCGACGGTCGCCTGCCCCGAGAGGACGGAGGCGGCGACGCAGACCTTGGACGCGTCGGTGAGCTGGTGGACGTAGCCCCACATGTGGCAGTCGTGGCCGTCCCAGCCCTCGCAGACGACGTAGGGCCTGCAGCGCGAGAAGAGAAGCGGTCAGCTCGGCGGGCAGAGAGGACGACGAGGAGCGGGAGGAAGACGCACTCGCCGGGGTGGAGGTGGTTGTAGCAGACGCGGATCCCAGCGGGGCGACGGTAGCCGTTGTCGTCGATGCAGAGGCACGGGAGCACTGCGCGCGCAGGCGGTCAGCTCCGACGGAAGGGGCGAGAGGAGGGAAGAGGACGCACTGATCTGTCCGTGCTCCTGCTGGAGGACGGCGTTGACCTCTTCGGGTGTGCGGAGGCGCCTGCCGGTGTTGAGGTCGACCGGGCAGGGGATCTCCTGCGTGAAGCCCATGTTGACGAACTGTGAGAGGGGAGGGGGAGAGGATGGAGAGGAGGGTCAGCACGGCGCGAGGGGGATGAGGAGGGGGAAGAGGAGAGGGCTGACGCGGGACCGGACGGCGATGTCGTAGTTGAGGTGAGAGCGGGAGAGGTGCTTGAGCGGAGGCGAGGCGAGGCGCAGGCGGAGCGACGAGGCGGAGGGGAGAGATGGGGGAGAGGGTGGGACGAGGGAGAGGAAAGAGGGAGAGAGGCGGGCGGGACGCTGCGCGCACGCAAGCACCCTCGTTCTGAAACGGGGTGACCGCGTGAGCATGCAGGGCACCGTGCAGTGACCGACGGCCGCGGATCGGCAGCGGTGACCGGGTGACTTGGGAAGGTCGAGCTGCGGGAGGATCGCTGTTGCTCGCCGAGTAGAGCCCCTACACGCCTGCGCTCTCGCACCCACCCTCAAGCACCCTCCTTCTAGCGATCCCGCACGAGAGAACCGTCGAAATCCGCGAGAGACCCGCCGCGCCACAGCCGCCTCCTCTTCCGCCCCGCAGACCCCTTGCTGCACATGATCGGCGCCTTCTCTCGCTCGACGGAGCGCACCACAGCTCGATGAACAGCTCTCCCTCTTCACCGGAGATGTGCAGGACAGGCCGGAGCAGGAGAGAAGCGCCTCCTCGCGTTGGAACGAACCTCCCCCGTCCTCTCCCTCCCTTAGCTCGAGTCGAGAGGACGCGGTCACTGCCCACTTGCGCGCACCGAGCCGCATGAGACGAGGGTCTCTGCGAGCTGCCCGCCCCCCTCGCCTCTCCGCGTGTACAGAGCTGCACAAGCACGCGCCCGCAGACCCGAGGAAGCAGCTCCCGCAAGTCCGGCCCCGAAAGAGGCGAGAGCGCAGGAGGAACGCGTTCGCTGCACTCCTCGCCTGCGTGCACGCACCAAGCTCGGTTGACGGAGCCACGTCACGCGGGAGCGGGTACAAGAGGGCGCGCTCGCCTCTCTCGCCTCTCTCCTTCCTTTCCCTCACTCGCTCCTCCCCCTCCTCCTCCGCTCCCCCTCCTCCCTTCCCCTCCTCCCTCCTCCCCTCGACATCTCCAAGTCGACACAAGGTGCTCCTCCTCCGCTCCTCCCCTCTCGCTCGCGCTGAGCTAACCCCTCCCTCCACATCCCCGCAGCTTAAGTGCGTCGACAAGGTGCGCGCCCTCCTCCCCTTCCCTCTCCGGCGGCTCCTCGCTGACCCTCTTTGCTCGCCATGCAGGACTCGCCTCGCGCCGTCCGGGCAACGCGGGGTCGACACTCGCCAAGGTGCGCTCCCTCCCCTCCCCTCCTCTCGCTCTCCCTCTCCCAGGCTGACCTCGTCTCGCCCGCCCGCAGCTCCCGTCACCAGTTACGCCCTCGCCCCTCTCAGCCGCACACCGCGAGGCTGACGTCTCCAGTGTTCGCCCGCAGACCCAAGCCGTTCCCAAGGTCTGGCGACGGAGCCGCGAGGTGTGCTCACTTCCCTCGGCTGACCCATCGAGCGCAGGCTGACATGACTCACACAGTGCGCTCGAGGCGACAAGGAGGATGGGCGGGCGGAGCGAGGTGGGCGCGAGACGAGAAGGGACTTTGAGCGAGGTGCGCCTTCTCCCCTCCCGCTCGCGCGCTGGAACACCGCTGACCCTCGACCGCGCGCTCGCAGTCATGTACATGTTCGTCTCGCTCCTCCACCCACGCCGAGATTGCGCTGACGGACGACGCGCCCGCAGAGTTCGCCTTTCACGCGCAAGTCCCGGCGACACCAACATGGTCGCTCCTCCTGACCCTCTCGATCGCACGCAGATATGCGCATACATAGCAAGACGGCTCTTCCAACGTACTGTGCGTCTCCCCGCCCCTCTCTCTCTCGCAGAACGAGGAGGAGAACTGATCGCTCGCTCGCGGCACAGCTTCGCCTGGCAGCTGGACGCCGCGGAACGACGTCGACGGGAGGTTCGAACCGAGCCGCCATGTGTGCGTCTCTCCTCTCTCTTTCGACGGCGCTCGGAACCTGATCGCTCTCACACGCAGTCGACATCGCTTCCGACGGTCAAGGTCCTGCTTTGACGGCGCTGGGTGCAGGGAGGGCTTGATGTGTACATCACGCCCAAGACCGTCCGGGTCGACGGTGGGCACGGGGGCCAGACCCCATGGCGTAGAATCGCGAGGTTGTAACGCTGTCGCGAGTTGAGCGAGCACCGGCCCCTCTCGCGACAGCGGAAGCGGGGGAACGCATTGAAGTGCAGTGCAGCGCTGGTGAGAGCGCTCAAGGGGTACGAGACAAGTGTCCTACGAGGCGAGAGAGGCAGAGAAAAGCGAAGAGGGGGCAGGCACAACGAGGGGGAGGACACAGACTGACGGTACACGGGGAGGGGAACGTCAACAAAACAGAGAGCGCGATAGCTGTAGGAGAGCGGGGAGGACAACACAGGCCGTGGTATATGAAGAACCTCCCGCTTCAAGCGCCGCTGCTCCGCCTCAGGCCGTCGCACCCTTGGCCTTCTTCTTGGCGAGCGGGATCGACGACGACGCGACCGACGCGACACTGACGTTGCTCGCGCTGCGCTTGAGGTTCGTCGACATCGGGTTGCGTGCGATGGGCCTGCCGCCGGGCCTCGGCGCCGCCATCGACGGGCGGCGCGCTTCGTGCGGCGAGCGCGCCCACGAGTTGAGGAAGATGATGCGCTTGGCCTTGCGGTTGTAGAGGAACTGGAACGTGCTCCAGAGGAGGCCACCCGTCGACGACTCGCCGTACTCGTCCTCGGTCGAGTCGGCGTTCGAGAAGGGCGTCCCCGCGCGCCCAAAGACCGACTGGATCGACTTCATCGGCGAGCGGTGCGCGCGGAGGAACGACGGCGTGCTGCGCCCGAGGGGCGTCGACGCGCGCGCGGGCACGCCCTCCATCTCGAGCGCCATGTCGGCGTCGTCGTCCTCGAACTCGCCCGCCTCGTCGTCACCCTCCGAGTCCGACTCGGCCGCGTGCGGGTCCGAGTCGATGTCGGGCGAGTACGTGAAGCACTCGCAGTCGGCGAGGTCGATGATCGGGTCGAGGACCTGGCGGAGGAACGGGTTCGTCGGGAGCGCGTCGTCCGTGGGCGTCGTGCCGGGGAGCGCGATCGGGTCCGAGTATGGCGATGACGGCGTGCCGAACGCGGCGGCGCCCGGGAACGACGGGAAGGGCCGTTGCCCCGACGGCGACCTGAGCTGGTCGAGCGCGGTCGAGAGGGACGCAAGGACCGCGCGCGGGCTCTCCTCGCGCCTGAAGTCCTCGGGGCGGACTTTGGAGAAGTCGTAGTCCGGGAAGGCGATGTTGAGAAGGCCGATCAGGAGCCAGAGGGTCTTGCGCGACTGGGGCTGGTCGAGCGGGCCGAAGGGGCTCTCGAGGAGACCCTGGTGATGCTCCGGCGGCGAGTGCGACGTCGAGAGGGTGAGGTCCTGGATGAGCTCCGACTCGAGCGTCTTGATGAGCTTGCGCTCCTTCGAGACCTGCTTGCACGAGTAGGCCTCGATGCGCGTCGACACCTTGAGTGTCGGCGTCGACATGGACAGCGCGTTCGACAGGACGTCGAGCTCGGGGATCTCGAGGAACTGCGGGCACGTCCGGGCAGGTCAGCACTGCGTTGCGAGTGCATGCATGCTCGGGAAGAGCTGGCTGCATGCGAGGAGGTGAGGAGGAGGGCGGGGGATTACCTTCATCGGCTGCGGGCGGGAGATAGGCTGGGGGCGGTGAGGGGCGGGTTGGGCGCGGCGGCGGGTCTGGGGCGCGTGGAGGTGCTGATCAGGCGTGCTTGTGGGTGCACTGATCTGGCTGGAGAGGCCTGCAGCGCGCCAGAGGGCCGTGGTCAGCGAGGGGCAGGGCCCGGGGCGGGTCGGCCTCGTGTAGGCGCATAGGCTCACCTGGGGCTCGGGAGAGTGGGGCGGCGGGTGGGCGGTGCTGCAGAGGGGCGGAGAAGGGTGCGAGGGGCGGGGCAAGGGGTCGGGCGGGGCGGGAGCGAAGGCGGGACCACGGACGATGCGGGCGTGCGCCGGGAGGAGGGGCGGGTGGGACGAGGGAGCACGGGTGGCCACGCGCGGACGATGCGGGGACCTGGGGGAGTGTAGCTGGGCGGGTGCTGGCGGGGCTGCTTAGCGCTGCGTTATCCGCGTAATCATCCAGGTGCGTGGTGGTGAGAGGAGGAGGGCGACGTGCGGCCAAGCGAGAGCGTCGCGACGGGCAGGCGAACGGCGGCGTTTCAACTACACGCTCGCCCACGTGCCCTTCCCTTGGTTCGCTGTGGAGAGACGCGCCTTTGCTCAAGCCCGCACGCTCGACCCGCGCAGCTGCTCTCGCACTTGTCGCTCGTGCGTCGCCCGCCTCCCACCTCCTCGACCCTTCGCGTCTCCGCTCGCGATCGCCATTGTTTGTCGAGGCGGGCAGTGCGGGAAGAGGGGCAGCCCGCGCACCAGCGACTAGACGCGACGTTGCAGCAGGCGGGACCCTCGCAGGTGCCGACGTCGCGCCTCGCTGCCGTCGACACGCGCATCCGCCGGGTCTCGAGGAACTCGTCCGGCTCGCGGCTTGCCCCTCGCTCTCGTGCGAGAGCGGGCTCGGCTGCTGCGCTGCGGCAACGCAGTACATGCCAGCCGGCGCTGGGAACGCCAGCAGTCGCGCCGTCATGTCCAGCCGCCTGCTCGCCGAGACGAGCTTCAGCCGCTCTGTGCCGGTAGCTCCTCGACCTTGTCTTGACGCGCAGCCGTCCTATCCTAGCGCGTTCAATCATAGGAACGCGTACGCCGGCTGCCGGCCACTGCACCTCGAGCCTTGTTGCGCCTTCCCTTCGCATGCTCCCCTTCCGCATGAAGAAGGGGGACGTGAGGTCAGCGCAGGGCGCGACGGGTTGGAAGCGCTCCAGTCATCCTCTGCCTTTGCTCCCCTTTCTCGCCGTGAGGTAGACGGAGCGCTCGTGCGCGTCGGTTCCGCCATGCGAGCGTCACCGCCGGCGACGAACGCCCTCCCTCTCGCTCGCTGCTGCTTCTCTCGCTCTCCATCCGCGCTTCTCTGCTTGCTAAGGCAGACTTGCTGTCAAGTCGTCGACGCACGGCTACGCTCCCGTCAAGCTCCCGTCGACGCTGCCAACTCACTTTCGTTCAGCAACACCGCCTGTCCTGCGCAACATCGCCGTGATGCCGCCGTCAATGACCAACCCTCTCCCGCTCCACCAGGGGCACAACCACGCTCAGAAGAACACGGCGCAAACGCGCGACCGCGACCCTCACCGCTCCCGCTTCAACTATCACATCCGCCGGCCGGAGTACGGGCCCCGCCGCCTCGCTGTCAAGAACCACATCGTCGCGATGGTGGGTGAGTACGTCGGGACAACCCTGTTTCTCATGTTCGCCTTGGGCGGTACCAAGTGCGTCGGTCCTCTTCGTTCGAGGCGTTGTGAGGTAGACGACGCGTAGGCCCACTCGACACAGCTGACATCTTTCCGCAGCGTCGCCAACATCCCCACCACGAGCGTAACGGGCCAGACGCAGCCTGGACAGTCGGGCTCGGTCGCATCCGTGCCGAACACCTCGAACTGTGCGCATGCCGGCCGGACCTTCCCAACTTGCGCTGCGCTGACCTTTCTCTCTTCAGTGCTGTACATCGCCTTCTCCTTCGGCTTCTCGCTCGTCGTGTGCGCGTGGGTGTTTTTCAGGGTGCGTGCCCCGCGTCTGTCGTGCTCATCCCGCGGGGCCGTCTCGAGGGACCGTCTCGAGGTAGCAGGGGCAGCCTCCGCTAACCAACGTCGCCCGCTTCACTGTAGGTATCCGGTGGACTCTTCAACCCTAGCGTTACGTGGGGGATGATGTGTGGTGCGTCTTATCGCTCGCCGCTCCCGCCGCCGCAGCACAGAACCCTGACCTCGGCTCCCTCCTCCGCAGTGGGCGCGCTCTCGCCCCTCCGTGCCGCCCTTCTCATCGTCTCCCAGATCCTCGGCGGCATCACCGGCTCCGCCATCATCTACGCTCTCCTTCCCGGCACGCTCAACGTGCGCACGACGTTGGGGGCCGGAGTCAGCATCGCGCGCGGGTTCTGGATCGAGTGCTTCATGACCGCGCTCCTGATGCTCACGAGTGCGTACTTGTCCGTCTTCAACTCGTCCCCACTGGAGCTGACAGTCTGCGCCGGCAGTCCTTCTCCTCGCGGCCGAGAAGCACCGCGGCACCTTCCTCGCACCGCTCCCGATTGGTCTCTCGCTCTTCGTCGCCGAGCTCGTCGCCGTCTTCTGGACCGGCGGCAGCTTGAACCCTGCGCGCTCGTTCGGCCCGTCGGTCGTGCTCCACGAGTTCGAGGGTGCGCTGCCACTCTCACCCGTCCTTCTCGTGTACTTCAGAGACTGACCGCGTGTACACCTCTCGCAGGCTACCACTGGATTTACTGGCTCGGCCCCTGCCTCGGCGCCACGATCGCAGCCGCCTTCTACCGCCTGATCAAGTGCGCTTCGCCCTCCCGCCCTTCTTGCCGCGCCCATGCTTACCTCTGACCGCAGGTTCCTCGAGTATGAGACGGTCCTCGGCCCTGAGCCCGGCGAGGGGTGCAACCACCCCGTGCTGCAGATCACCAACTCGACGACAGGCAGCACGGAGAACCTGCCTGCCACCGCGGGGGAGGGCGTCGAGGGGCGCGATGGGTACGCCATCGAGGGTGCGTCTCCGCTTTCCCGCCCTCTGCATCTCCAGTGCAGTACGCTGACGAGCCCTGGGAGCGAGCAGGCACCGGCTTCGGCGACCACCTGCACTCCACTGCGTCGGACGAGGCGCACACCCCGCACGGGAGCGGCAGCGGCGGCGGAATCGGCGCGCACGGCGGGCAGCTCAGCATCGCGGGGTACGACGAGCGGTTCGACCGCCTCGAGGGGCTCGTGCGCGAGCTCCTCGTCGCACAGCGCGACGGGCTCGGCAGGATTGAGAGTGCGGGTTCGGTGGCCGGCGGGGCGGGGCACCAGTGGAGGGAGAAGGAGCGGAAGGGGAGCGTCGCGGCGACGCTGGTGGGCCACCATGACATGGCCGAGAAGGTGTGAAAGAGAAGACGTGAGCGGGAGGAGGAGAAGAGCTTGTCTATAGCGCCTGTCGTTGCTGTTTTGTTCGTGCTCTCCCTGCCCATGCATCTTGTAACGCATCCTTTTGTCTATCTTCACGAACACGAGAGAACTCCACGCCCACGAGGACTCGAAGAGAAAGGGAAGAACGCCGACGCAACCTTCCCAAGTTCCGATCCGTCTATCCGCCCTCAAGTCTACACTCCGCACGCCTGCCTACACGCCATAGCACAGCCTCGCGTTCTCCCTCGCCTGCTTCAGCACGTCCACCGTCGTCCACCTCTCCTCGCCCTCGCCCTTCCCGTCATTGAGCACCTTGGCAACAAACTCCGCCGTCCAGGGCAGGACCCCTCCGTGCGCAAAGGGGAAGCGCTGCTTGCTCGTCATCCCCAGCTGCTTGTTCGCCATGTTGGCGGGGGGCATGTACGGCGCGTCGGTCTCAAACAGGATGCGCAGGCCCGCCGGGGAAGAGGGGCTGCACGTCGTGCCGAGGTCGCGCAGCACTTGCGGCGTGTTGAGGTTCGAGGCGTAGGTTACGACGCCGGTGATGCCAATGAAAAGGTTCGGGAAGTGCGCAAGGAGGGAGGAGGCGAGGCCGGGCGAGTCGGTGAAGCTGCGCGAGGAGGGTTCTGGTGAGTACGCTTGCCCGCAGCGTGGAGGAGGCGCACTGCGCACCAGTGGATGTGCAGTCGCTGCTCTCGCGGCAACTCCTCTGTCAAAATCCGCAGGATGTCGTCGTCCGCCTCCCGGGTGTGAATGGTAATCTGCGAATGCAAGACGTCAGCCGACTCTGCGCACTCGAGGAAGCTCGCTCTTTAAAGAGAGGACGAAGAGGAGAGAGCGGCAAGGGAAGGGACCGTCGCGACGCACCGCCTTGTTCGGGTCAGACGCGATCGCCGTTCGCAGTTGCCGCCTCAGCACCTCCTGCTGCACCTCCCTCGGCGAATTGTCGTAGTGGTAGTCGAGCCCGATCTCGCCCCACCCGACGCAGCGCGGGTGCTTGTGCGCCTCGAGGAATCTCGCCTCGAGCTCGTCGGTGTAGTTCTTCGCCTCGTGCGGGTGCGCGCCCGCGACGAAGTGGTACTTGAGCCCGGGAAAGTCGCTCAGCGCGGCGACGGTCGACGCCCAATGGTCCATGTCTGCACCCTCGCAGTAGACATCGACGCAGGCGGCGAGCTTGTGCGACTCGTCGGCTTGGAGCGTCGCGGCGACAAAGTCGCGGATGGTCGCGTGCTTGCCGTCGGGGTACTTCTCCTTGTCTGCGGGCGTGCGTGCATCGTCAGTCACAATGAGTCTCGCCATCCGCCGATGGTACAGTGCACGGCGAGACGCCGTAGGAGCGATGCGAAATACAGCGCGCCAGGCTGCTGTGCCTTATCCGCCCTCCGCCCGAGCCGCAACCGCCCCGTATTCCGGAGCGCGGAAGGGACAGCATGACGCACAGGCCTGGAAGGTCGAATGCACGTGCGTATGAGTGTCGACGAGTTCGACATCTGCGAGGCGCTCCTTGATGTCGTCGTGCACGGGGAGAACGAGAACGTCCTCATGCGGGGTTCGACTCTGTGTGCGTGGTCATTGTCGGTCAGCTGTACGCGAGATATGCCTGCGGAGAGGCGCTGTACGCACCGAGCGGGTGCTCTGGCGGGAGGAGGTCGGAGTCGGGGTGGACGACATGGATCGAAGCGGGACGAGCGAGGAGAGTCTGAGAGAGAGTCGAGCGGTGCTCCTGAGCATGCACGAGCTCAGTCTGGCAGTCCTAGCGAGGCACAGCGAGACGGAGCAGTCGACGAGGAGATGAGATCCGGGTTGGCTCCTCCACCGCGCGCTCCTCTTGCTCAGCGAGACTGCGACTGCGCCAGAGTCGGCGTAACGAGTCCAGCTACAGCCTCAGCCACACCGCGCGCTCCACCATGGGGTCCAGGTGCATTCCGCCTCCTCGACCCCCGCATCCTCCCGAGCGCTGACACGGGCACGCTCTGCAGGCTAGACCGCCTCATCCTCCTCCTCGACACCGGCTCGACCCCCTCCGTTCGCCTCACCGCAGCCCGCCAGCTCGGCGCCATCGCTGCGACCCGCGTCTCGCACCCCTCGACCGCAGCACACGGCCATGCCAGCGTCTCCGTCGACGTAAAGCTCGAGGAGGGCGCCACCGCCGGCAACCAAGAGGGCATCTGGCGCGGCGTCGACGGAGAGTGGGACGAGGTTGCCGGGCTTGTCGCCAGGGTGCGTCCCGCTTGCACGACTTGTGCTCTCCCGGTCTGCGCTGACATTGCCCGATACAGGTCCTCCGTACCTCCAGTCGCGCTCGATGGAGACGCGCCAGGCCACCGCATCCGCTCTCGGCTTCATCTCGCGCGGCGTAGGCATATGGGACCCCTCGTCGACCGCCCCCTCCGCCGCTCTCGTCAAGGAGGAGTCCGCCTTCTCCTCCCTCACTTCCGACGACCCGCTCTCCTCCGCCATGTCGCTCCGCGACTTCGACCTCGCCCGTGTCCTCGCGGAAGGCACCCTCCTCCTCGGCAGCTCCGGCAAGGAGTACGGCAAGCTCTCCGCCCTCTCCGCCGAGGAGCTCGCCCGCGCGCAGAAGGACGCGCTCAAGAACCTCGGGCTCGGGTTCGGCGGCGGCGACGACGATATCGGCGTCGATGTCGGGGCGGAGCTGGCGGCGGGTGCGACGGATGCGCCTGCGCCTGCGCCTGCGCCTGTCGACACCAAGCCGAAACTCCCGCCGCCGCGCTTCAAGCCTGGTGCGGACGGCGGACCCTCCCTTGCGGCCCTTGCCGGCTCGACCACCGCCTCCCCCTCCCCCGGCCCGTCGGCCGCACCCGCCCCGCCTCCTGCAGTCGCGTCTACCTCTGCCGCGCCTGCTCCCGCCGCCGCCGAGGAAGACGAGTTTGCGGGCCTCTCGGCGCGCGAGCGCAACAAGCTAAAGCGCAAGCGCAAGGCCGAGGGCAAGGCCGGGGTCGCGCCGAGCGCGGTGCCCGTCCCCGCCGCCAAGAAGGCGCGTGTAGCGCCGTCCGCACCCGCGCCAGCGCCAGCGGCGGAGGCGCCGGCGATCAAGCCCGACCCGGACGCGTCCGACGCGGCGGAGGGCAAGGTCGTGATCGACCCGGCGGCCAAGGCGGCGGAGCGGGCGCGCCTCGGCGGCGAGATCGAGGCGAAGGCGGCGGCTGAGCGCGCCGAGTTCGCCGTCACGGCGGGCGAGTGGCCCTGGCGCGCGTGTGCGGAGCGGCTCGCGGTGGGCCTGCTTGCGCCTGCGTGGGAGACGCGCCACGGCGCGGCGCTCGGGCTTAGGGAGGTGCTTCGCTTGCAGGGCGGCGGGGGAGGAATGCTCGAGGGCCTGACGAGGGAGGAGAACGAGGAGAGGCACAGGAGGTGGTGCGAAGACCTCGCGATGAAGCTGCTCTGCGTATTTGCCCTCGACCGCTTCGGCGACTATGTCTCCGACCAGGTGCGACTCCTGCTCCCCTTTTGATCCGCGCGCGTATGACGCTTGCTTCGCAGGTCGTTGCCCCCGTCCGCGAGACTGCCGCGCAGGCGCTCGCGATCCTCCTCCCCAGCATGCCCGTCTCGTCCGCGCGTGAGGTGCAGCGCATCCTTGTCGACATGGTACACCAGCACGGCTCGGTCCGCTCGAGCGAGGGCGGCGCCGTCCCCGCCGGGCGCAAGTACGTCTGGCAGGTCCGGCACTCGGGCCTGCTCGGCCTCAAGTACTTCGTCGCGGTGCAGGGGCACCTCGTGCGCGGTGCTGAGGCGACGGCGGTCAAGCCCGAGCCTGCGGCGGTCAAGATGGAGGAAGACGTCAAGCCTGTCCTCCCGCCCTCGTCGATGGACATGCTCAAGTCGATCGTCGACGCTGCGCTCGTCGGGCTCCGCGACAAGGACGACGACGTCCGCTCCGCGGGCGCGGCAACGCTCGTGCCCCTCGCAGATGCGCTCGTCGCGCAGCTCCCGAGCGAGTTGAAGGAGCTCGTCGACACGCTCTGGGCGTGCCTCGGCGACCTCAAGGACGACCTTGCGAGCTCCGTGGGCGGCGTGATGGACCTGCTCGGTGCGTCAATCGGCCTGCGCGAGGTAGGCCCGTACTGACGCTTTAGGTCCGCGCAGCCAAGCTGCTCGGCTTCCCCGCCGTCCTCGACCTGCTGCAGTCGCCCGCCATGGAGTGCGTTCCTCCTTCCTCCCGGCGAAGCGGTACTGATCCGACACTGCCCCGCAGGACGCCCCTCCCGCAGCTCATCCCGCGCCTCTTCCCCTTCTTCCGGCACACCATTACGTCGGTCCGCCTCGCCGTTCTCCACACCATCCTCGTCTTCCTCCAGCTCCCGTCGATCGACCCGTCCTGGGTCGACGCCCGCCTTCTCCGCCTCGTCTTCCAGAACCTCATTCTCGAGGAACGCCTCGACATCCGCGCTGCCTCCGAAGCGGCGTGGGTTGCGTGCCTCGCGCACGCCGAGCGCGTCCCCAACGGCGTGCGGCAGCTCGTCGCGCACGCTCAGCCGATCCTCGCGCCGTGGTTCGCGCTCCTCTACTCGCCGATTGGCACGCCGATCAACACGACCCTGCTCTGGTCGCCGACCGCGAGCCTGAGCGGGCAGGGAGGCGTCACCTACAACGTCGACAAGCCGATGCTCAATCAGGACCTCGCGCTCGTCTCGATCGAGGCGATTACGCGCGGCAGGGTCTCGGGCGCGACGGCACTCGGCAGGCTGTTGGCGAGCTGGCCGGCCGAGACGCACGACGCGGCGTTTGCGCCGTTGGTCGAGAACGCGCTCGCGTCGCCGTCGGCATTCCAGCGCTTCCTTGCCTCCGTCATCGTCGAGGAGTGGGCGACGGCAGCGGGCGCCGTCAAACCGGAGCAGTCGCTCACACGGAGCTCGCCGCTCGCGGCGCGCCTCGTCGCGCAGCTGCACGCGCTCCTCGGCGCTGAGGCGCCGGCGTCGTACAGCGAGATGGACCCCATCCTCGCCCGCCTGCGGCAGGACTGCAGCGCGTTCTACGCCGCGTTCGGCACGCAGGGCAAGGTCCCCGCTGCGAAGCTCCCGTCCGTCCCGGACGTGTTCGGCCTCGCGCAGGCGCAGATGGTCGCCAATAGCCTGAACGCGCTCGTCCCGCTCATGCAGGTGAAGTCGAGGAAGGCGGTCCTGCCCGCGCTTGAGGAGCGCCACCGCAAGGTCCTCGGTGGGATCGCCTACTTCGAGGGCGTCAAGGCGCGGCACGACCGCCAGGTCTTTGCCGCGCTCGGCGGTGCGGTCATCGCGCTGCAGGCGATCCCGGCCAAGATCACGCCGCTCATCCGGAGCGTCACCAACAGCATTAAGGTGCGTCGTGCTCGCTTTACCCCCGCGCGCAAACCCGCTGACCTCGCGCCTGTGCAGACGGAGGACAACCTCGACCTGCAGGCGCGGTCCGCACGCGCGATCGCCGCGCTTATCGACCTCTGCTCGTCGCCGACGTCCGGCTTGCGCATCAACCCCTCCGACAAGCTCGTCAAGAACCTGTGCGCCTTCCTCTGCCAGGACGTCTCGCGCACGCCGATCTTCGCCACGGCCAAGACGAGCGGCGCGGGCATCCTCACGCTCGAGCTCAACCCCGCGAGGGGAACCGCAGAGAAGCCCGCGAGCGCGAAGGACAAGGCGGGCGAGCAGCTCGAGTCGGAGGACGTCAAGGTCGCCAAGCTTGTCTACCGCGGCGCGCAGCTCGCGATCTCAGAGCTCGCGGAGCGCTTCGGCCCGTTGCTACTCGAGCGTGTCCCCAAGCTGTGGAGCTGCATGGCCGACGCGCTGCTCGAGGTCTTCGCGTCGGGTATGTACCTCGTCTGCTCTCGCTAGATGCGGAGCTAACCCTCTTCTCGCGCAGACGACGTCCAGCAGGCCGACGCGCTCCTCGCCTCCGACGACCAGAAGGGCCAGGACCTCGTCGATGCGCTCACGGTCCTTCCCGTCGCCGCCGCCAGGCTCACGCCGGCGCTGCACAAGCGGCTCGCGTCGCTCTTCCCGGCACTCTCGCTCGCGACGCGCAGCCAGTTTGCCGTCGTCCGCTACGCCGTCGCCAAGTCGTTCGCGACGCTGTGCGACATCGTCCCGACCGAGGGCATGCGGCACGTCGTCGAGAGCGTCATCCCCGTCCTCGGCGACCCGCTCAGTGTCAACAACCGCCGCGGCGCGATCGAGCTCATCTCGCACCTCGTCGAGCTCCTCGACGTCAAGATCCTGCCCTACGTGATCTTCCTCGTCGTCCCCGTGCTCGGGCGCATGAGCGACTCGGACGACGAGGTCCGCCTTGTCGCGACCAACACGTTTGCCTCGCTCGTCAAGCTCGTCCCGCTCGAGGTGCGTGTTCTCCCTTCTCCGACTTGCGCGATCACTCATGTCGCATCCACAGGCCGGCCTCCCCGACCCACCCGGCTTCTCCGACGAGCTCCTCGCCAAGCGCGAGACGGAGCGCGAGTTCCTCATGCAGCTCCTCGACGGCAGCAAGGTATCCGAGTACAAGGTCCCCGTCGACATCGGCATCGAGCTCCGCAAGTACCAGCGCGACGGCGTCAGCTGGCTCGCCTTCCTCGCCCGCTACCAGCTGCACGGCCTCCTCTGCGACGGTGCGTCCCGTCCGCTTCACTTTCTCAATGGTCGCTGACCTCCTCTCCGGCCGCAGACATGGGTCTCGGCAAGACGCTGCAGTCGATCACGATTCTCGCGAGCATGCACCACGAGCGCGCCGAGCGGTTCAAGGCGACAGGGTCGCCCGACGCGGTCCACCTTCCGTCGCTCATCATCTGCCCGCCGACGCTCACGGGCCACTGGAAGCACGAGATCAGCACGTACGCGCCCGCCCTCCGCGCCGTCATCTACACGGGCCCGCGGGCCGACCGCGACCGCCTGCTCAAGAACCTCCGCAAGTACGACGCGGTCATCCTCTCGTATGACGTCGCGCGCAACGACGTCGAGGTGCTCTCGCCCATCGACTGGCACTACTGTATCCTCGACGAGGGGCACGTGATCAAGAACGGCAAGACGAAGCTCACCAAGGCGGTCAAGTCGCTTAAGGCGATCCACCGCCTCATCCTCTCGGGCACGCCCATCCAGAACAACGTCCTCGAGCTGTGGTCGCTCTTCGACTTCCTCATGCCCGGCTTCCTCGGCTCGGAGAAGGCGTTCAACGATCGCTTCGGCAAGCCCATTGCCGCGAGCCGCGACGCCAAGAGCTCGTCGAAGGAGCAGGAGGCGGGCGCGCTCGCGCTTGAGGCGCTGCACAAGCAGGTTCTGCCATTCATCCTGCGCCGTCTCAAGGAGGACGTCCTCGACGACCTGCCGCCCAAGATCATCCAGGACTACCACGTCGAGCTCTCGCCGCTCCAGAAGCAGCTCTACGACGACTTCTCCGGCTCCCAGGCCAAGCAGGCCGCCGAGGGCGAGGCGAAGAGCGCGTCGGCGTCGGGCCAGAAGCCCCAGCACGTCTTCCAGGCGCTGCAGTACCTCCGCAAGCTCGTCAACCACCCCGCGCTCGTCTACAAGCCCGATGTCCCACAGCACCGCGCGGCGCTCGCCAAGGTCGCCGGCGAGGGCTCGTCCGTCCGCGACATCGCGCACGCTCCGAAGGTCAAGGCCCTGCAGTTCGTGGTCCCTCTCCTCCGCTCATCACGCGAAGCTGACCCCCCGCATCGCAGGCAAATCCTCCTCGACTGCGGCATTGGCGCGAGCAACGCTGCGGCCGACTCTGCGCCCGACGGCGCCGTCCCGCAGCATCGCGCCCTCATCTTCTGCCAGCAAAAGCTCATGCTCGACATCGTCGAGAACGACCTCCTTCGCGCGCTCATGCCGTCGGTGACGTACATGCGCCTCGACGGCTCGACGGACGTCTCGAAGCGACACGCCATCTGCCAGACCTTCAACGCCGACCCGTCGATCGACTGCCTCCTGCTCACTACGCACGTCGGCGGGCTCGGGCTCAACCTCACGGGCGCCGACACGGTCATCTTCGTCGAGCACGACTGGAACCCGATGAAGGACCTGCAGGCGATGGACCGCGCGCACCGCCTCGGGCAGAAGAAGGTGGTCAACGTCTACCGCCTCATCATGCGCGGCACGCTCGAGGAAAAAATCATGGGGTGCGTCTGCTCGGGGCCTGTCCCTCCTCCTCGTACTCACCCTTCCGCCCCGTCACTCGCAGCCTGCAGCGCTTCAAGCTCAACATCGCGTCGACCATCGTCTCGCAGCAGAACTCGGACCTCTCGTCGCTCGGGACGGATCAGATCCTCGATCTCTTCCAGGTCTCGGACACGCCCGCGCCCGCCTCGAATATTGCCGCCGGCGACAAGCCCATGTCGCAGAAGGCGATTCTCGAGTCGCTCGACGACCTCCCCGTCGACGACGAGTACGGCGACCTCGACCTCGCGTCGTTCATGGCGGCCGCCTGAGCACCCGCTTGCATGTTATACCCCCCTGTCGTTCTGCCTGTTGCTATACCATTCCCCCGCTTTACTCGTTCGTGCTGTCCGTGGCGGGTAGTCAGGGAGGGACGCATCCCGTCCTCCGGCTTCAGAGGGCTGTGCGGGCTACTCGGCTCGACGAGGAAAACCTGCAAGCTACAAGGAGCCTGCGAACGCGTTCTCGGCGGTTGAGCAGGCGCATCGTCCTCATCAGCAGCCTCCTCCCTTTCCTCCTCCTCCATATCGCGCCGACTGCGCCGACGACCGCGGGCTCGCTATAGGGCTCTTCACGACTGATCTCACGGGCAGCAGCTACCGCGTATCGCTGCGCGGGGCCTCGCGAGCGCTGCTGACTGTCCCGCGCCGGCATCCGCGCCTCGCTCGCACGCGTCCGCCCGCCCTCATCGCGATCATCGAGCATGACGAGGGTAGAGAGCCCTTGGAGCTCTTGCGGCGGCTGACTGAGTGCGCGCGCATGCCGCATCCGCGCCCTCGCCTCGCTGGCTCATCCTTCCGCTCCCCTCGAAAGCGCGAACGGATCTGCTCCCATCGCTTGTCTCCTTGTACAACCCCTCACCTCCTCCAGACAACGCTATCGACAGCCATGGCGCCCGACCTTATCCGCGACTCGACCTTTGGCCAGCTCGTCAACTACCTCTCGAACGGCCGCCTCCTCCCCTACGACGACCAGCGCCCCGACTACATCGTCCCGGCGCGCTACCGCAAGACCACCAGCGGGAATCCCTCGCCCTCCAGCCTCTCGCGCACATCGACCCTCGCAGGCGAAGCCGCGTCGCTCCCGCCCTTCGACCCGGACGCCCTCGCAAGCAAGTGCACCGCAACCTGCCGCCAGCTCAACCAGACGCAAGAATCGACTCGCGAGCGCCCGCAGCGCATCCCTTCGCCCGACTCGCCGGCGGATGGCGTCACCCTGGTCGACGGCGCCGGCGTTTGCAGAAGCAGCAGTGACCTCGAGAAGCAGGAGGTCAGGCCGCAGTCGCTCCGCTCCGCCTCCGAGTACCCCTGGCTCGTCACCTTCGACGGCCCGAACGATCCCGGCCGCCCTCAGTGCGTTGCCCCCCTTCCCGCTTCTGAGGGCGCTCCGCTGACCATGGAGGCGCAGAAACTGGGGCTTCTCCAAGAAGCTCTTCGTCGGCTTCCTCATCTGCTTCCTGACGTTCGCCATCTACATCGGCTCAGCCATCTACACGTCGTCGATCCCCGGCCTCATGAACGAGTACGGCATCTCGAAGGTCACGGCAACGGCAGGACTGACGTTGTTCGTCGCCGCGTACGGCATCGGACCCAGTGCGTATCTCTCTCAGACTCGTTGCGCCGCTGAGATTGACGCGGTACGCCGCAGTGATCCTCACGCCGATGCAGGAGCTCCCTGCCTGGGGCCGCACCCCCGTCTACCTCGCCGGGCTTCTCCTCTACGTCCTCTTCCAGATCCCGCCCATTGCGGGTGACAACATCACCGTTGTCCTGCTCTTCCGCTTTCTCGCCGGCTTCTTCGGCAGTCCCGCGCTCGCGACAGGCGGTGCGAGTATGGCCGGTGCGTCCTCCGTCTTCGCACACGTACATACTTCGGCTCACGCTTCCCGCTTGGCGCAGACATCTTCCCGCCACACCTCATCGCCACCGCGATCGGCGCGTGGTCCATTGGAGCGGTGTGCGGGCCGGTCCTGGGACCAGTTCTTGTGCGCTCCTGCCTTCCTCTGTCCTCATTCATTAAGCCGTGGCGCTGACCATGTACTTCCGCAGTCGGGCTTCGCAGTGATGAACCTCGACTGGCGCTGGTCGTTCATCGAGCAGCTCATCCTCGGCGGAGTCGCCCTCGCCGTTCTCTTCGTCTTCCTCCCCGAAACCCTCGAGTCGACTATCCTCTTGCGCCGCGCCCAGCGCCTACGCAAGCTCACGGGCAACGATCTCCTCAAGACGCAGGCCGAGCTCGACGGGCAGGCGAGCGAGTCGGTCGCCCGCCTCGTCTCGAGCAACATTGTCCGCGCCTTCCGCTTGAGCGCCGATCCCGCGCTCTTCGTCGCACACTTCTACATCACGCTCGTGTACTGCGAGCTGTATCTCTGGTGCGTCCTGCCTCTCACTCTAGAAATCTGCCAGCTTCCGCTCGCACGACCTTCCCAAGTCCCCGAATTCTGCGCTCCACCCCACTTCAAGTCGTATCCCGTCCATCTTGCTGACTACCTTCCTTCGCACGCATGCAGGTTCGAGGCATTCCCGCTGCTGTACAACGAGGAGCACCACTTCAATCTCGGTGTTGGCCAGCTGCCGTACCTCACCTTCCTCATCGCGGCGATCATCGCGGTTCGCACCTCCCTTCGCGCGCTTCGGGAACTCCAGCTCACTCTTGGCACGTTCAGGCTCCCGTCTACGTCTGGTACCAGCTCTACCACATCAATCCGCGCTTCATCAAGAACCCGGACCTGCCGCCCGAGATCTTCCTCGAGCTGGGCCTCCTCGCGTCGCCGTTCATTCCGATCTCGCTCTTCATCTTCGGCTGGACGGCGCAGGCGAGCGTGCACTGGTGCGTCTCCTCCCGCTATTTATCTGAGTGCGCCGGCTGACCACGCTGGCACGCTTCGCCCGCAGGATCTGGCCGACGATCGGCGCGGCGCTCTACCTGCCCGGGCTATACTTCTCCTTCCAGTCGATCCTTACCTACGTCTCGCTCAGGTGCGTCCTCCCCCTTACCTGCGCCTCACGTCCCCGCTCACCCTCCCTCTCCCCGGCGCACTCTTCCGCCGGGCAGCTACCCCAAGGACGCCGGCGCCGCCCTCGCAGGCAACGACTTCTGGCGCTCCGTGATCGCGTCCGTCTTCCCACTCTTCGGCGAGCGCTTCTTCCATACTCGGCCTCGGCGGCGGGAGCTCGTTCCTCGCGGGCTTCTCGATCCTGATGGTCCCGTTCCTCTACGTGCGCCCTCTTCCCTTCCTTTCCCCCCCGCGCGGGACTGACCCTTGCCCTCGTCGCCTGCAGCTCATCATGAAGAACGGCGCCCGCCTTCGCGCCCGCTCCGCCTTCGCGCAGACGTGACCGCCTCCGCCCTCCTCTTTCACATAGACCCCTCTGTGTCTGAGCGTCCCGTGTAGTCAGACGTACGACCCCCCGAGCGAACAACACTGCGCGCATGCTCCACCCTCGCAAGAGTACAAGTGCGAGACGCGAGAGGATGAGAATGCGATGCGATGCAGTACAACAGTTACGGCTCAGCCCTGCACATGCTAGCTACTCCTTCGCCTCCACCGTCGCCGCCGAGCCCTCCTTCGCCGCGAGCGCAAACAATCCGCGGTACTTTTCGTCGATGCGGTCGAGCTGCTGCACCACCTCCTCCTGGCGGCGCTGCAGGCCCGTGATCCGCCCCCCGGGTGAGTCCCTCCCGCCCTTCCCTGCTCCTCCTCCGCGCAGGGGCGTCGGCGTCGCCCGTGCGCCCTTCGCCGTCGACCGCCCGACGCTCCATGCGTGCTCCTGCATCTCGCGCCAGGCGTCCATCCCGCTCACAACGCGGCGCGAGCGCGCACTCCCGGTGCGGGGCGTGCCCGCGCCTGTGTGTGGCGGGGGCGCGCCGGTGCTGAGATGCGTGAGGCGGGAGAGGGGGCGGAGCGGGGTGGAGAAGGCGTTTGAGGCGGGGCGGGCGGACGTTGGGACGGGTGCTGCGACGGAAGGAGCAGGAGAAGTGACGAGCGCGGCTGGCGACGCGGAGGAGAGGAAGGCGTCCGCCGCCGGAAGCGTTGTGAGGCCACCCCACTCGTGCGCAGCCCAGTACTCCTGCTCCTCCGTCTGCGCGCCGCCGGCAGTCCGGGGCGAGGGCCGCAGGATGGAGAGCCCCGGCGAGGAAAAGAAGGAGGTGTAGTCGAAGGAGGACTGGGCAAGAGAGCGGTGCGAGCGGGCGAAAGAATCGGATGAGAGAGAGGGTGCGGCGAAGGGAGAAGGGGTGTAGGCGGGGGGAGCTGCGTACGGGCGCGAGATGAGCGTTTACCTGGGAGAGCGTGTAGGGAAGCTACCACGTACTTGTGCGAATGGCATCCCACCGGACCGGCGAAAACCAATCGAGCGACCTGAGCGACGAGGCGGTCGGACGAGCTTCCGCCGCTACCAGCAAGCTGTTGAGCGTGGCTCGGTCAGCTCTGGCGTCTTAGCGGGTTCATCTCGGCGGACACCCACGTACCTCGAGATTAGCGCCTGTGCCGAAGCAGAGACGGCGGTGTCTCCCGGGAAGCGAAGGTGCTCCTACGCGTCCGATATGTCAGCGCGAGACGGGAGCGCAGTATGAGCGGGTCAACACACCTGCCAGTGTACAATGCGCTCGTAGGTTTCGCTGATCTCGTCGGCGAAGAAGGGCGTGCAACCGAACAGGAGCTGCGCGAGAGCGTGGTCAGCGGGGGGCAGATACGGAGCGACGGGCAGCTGACCTCATACATGACCACACCACAAGCCCACCAATCGACCTCAACACCGTACGCGCGCTCCTCCTGGTTCCGGTCTTCTTTGTTCCCGTCCGCCCCGAAGGCGCTTGCGTCCGCCTCCTCCTCGTCCTCCTCTTCCTCCCGGAACACACGCTCGGCATGCTTCAGCACCTCGGGCGATGTAGTCCGGCGTTCCGAGCAGGACGCGGCAGTGCTTGCGCGCGATCGAGGTCGTGCCTGGCATGAGCGGCGCGGACGAGCCAAAGTCGGTGAGCTGGAGGTGGCCCGCCGCGTCAAGGAGGAGGTTCTGCGGCTTGATGTCGCTGCGGACCGGTTTGGGTCAGTGTATGCGTGACGGGGAGGAAGCATGACCGACGCACCGGTGCGCCCACCCTCTCCCGTGTAGCCAGTCGACCGCATCCACCAGCTCAGCCATCCAGCCCTTCACCCACTCCTCCAGCAGGCCCTTCTCCTGTCCTGGTCGGCACCCTCGTTACGCTGTTCGAGGACCGTCCAGAGGTCTCCGCCCGCCGAGTGCGACAAGACGAGGTGGAAGGAGCTGGGCGAGAGGAACGAGGCGACGAGATGCGGTATTCGGCCGTCGCTGTCGGTCGAGCGGGAGAGGCGGAGCACGGCGAGCTCGTGACGGATGTGCTGGTGCTAACGACGCGCGGAGAAAATCAGTAAGGACGACGGACGGCGACCGCGAGAGGAAACTGGCTGGACGCACCGCTCGCATGCGGAATCCCCAGCGCCGCTCGATCGTCTTCATGACAAAGACATGTCCTCCGGTGCTCTTGTCATCTCCCGCGAGCGAAGATCCCGGCTGGACAAGCTCGACCTTGGTAAATGAGCCGGAAGACGACAAGGTTGAGAGAAGAGGGAAGTCGTCGAGGGCGAGGGCGGCGGTACGCAAGCGTTTGAGCGGCGCAGGAAGGTCTGTCGGCGAGAATGCACCAGTAAGAGAGGTTGAGCGAGCGAGCTGGGCGCACCTTGTTTGTGCTGAGCGGCCTGCTCCGCCCGAAGGAGGGCGAGGTGGAGCCGGTGGTCGCGCGAGGATGCCTCGCCAGTCCACTCGGCGGAAGCTCCGTGAGAGCTTGGTCCAGCTCAACCGCCCTCTGACTCCATCCTGGCATGGCTCAGTCCTGCCCAAGCTGCGAGCGGAAGGGGAATGATGAGGAAGAGGACCCCCTCGAGCGGGGTTGCCCTCGTCCTTCCGCTCCCTCCGCTCTTCCTGCGCTTCCAGCTAGCCAGACTCGAGCCTCAGCCTCTCACCTCTGCTCAGCATGCCCTCAGCGCCCAAGGCAAAGGCGTACACGGGCATCGTCGCGACCCAGACCGGTCCGTCTCTCTCGAGGTCGCAGCGCGAGGAAGCGCGTCGGGCTGACCTTTCGCACCTATAGACGACGCCAAGTACCGCCAGAAGTACAAGGAGCTCAAGACCAAGGTCCAGGAGATCGAAGAGGTGCGCCCTCGTCTCCTCCGAGCGGGCGGGGGCTGTGGAGCGGGCTCCCCTCGTCGCTCGACGTGCACTGACCGGATCTGCGGCGCTCGCACAGGACAACACTAAGCTCTCGGTTAAGATCCTCAAGAGCAAGAAGGCGATCCAGCGGTTGCGCATCGAGCGGGCGTGCGTCTCGTCCTCTCGTCGCGGCCGATGGTCGCTGGTGCTGCCGGAGGGCTTTTAAGGCTAGGCTTACTCTGTCCGAGTCATACGCAGGATTCTGTACGACCGGTTACAGGGCACCGTCGCGCCGACAAACCCTTACGCCCTCTCCTCCGCCGCGCACCTCGCTCCCCTCGCCTCCTCCTCCGCCTCCACCGACCCGAAAGCCGCGCCTTCGATCCTTGCACAACCCTCCTACCCCCTCGTTGACCCAGCCGCGCCCGAGCTTTTCCTGCGGCAGCTCGACGCGCAGAAGCTCGCCGCGCTGCAGCAGCAGCCGGGCAGCGCGACGCACGTCGAATTCGGCGAGCGGCCGCTGGACGGGATCGCCGGCGAGGGCGAGGCGGCGATGCAGCACCGCGCGCTGCTCGCTGCGGGCGGGCCGGTGAACGGGCATGGCGGGGCGGGTCCAGTGGGGCGGCGACCGCGCCTGCACTGGGGGCGGTCCCGCAGGCCATCGAGCTGGCGCGTGCAGGCGCAGGCGCAGGCCCAGCAGATGCAGCTCGACCAGGCGTGAAGCGCTGTGAGGACGTGAAGGGGCGGCTGTCGGGTCGGCGGACGAGTGGGTCGAGTCGTTGCTTCTGTACGCTGTCTTCCGTAACTGTAACTCGCACGATGTGCCTTGGTCCGATCGTAGCGGTCGTGCAGCTGAGCATGCGATGCTGGTGCAAGAGCGAGTGGAAGAGGGGCAAGACCGTGCGGCCGCAAAGCTTCCGGGACGACGAGCGCGATGATAGCAGCTGGAACGGGTGCGACACACAGCGTGGACGACACGAGTAGAGTGCACAGATGGATTGCAGGTCAGCCAGCGACCAGCGCCCCGCCTGCGCATCCCACCTGCCAACCTCCTCCTCCGACAACAACGTATCCTCGACGATGGCGAGTGAGTGTGGCCACAATATGAAACTCGGGCGGGGTGAAGAACAAGCCCCGCGACAAGCGATTAAATGTGCACCTTTGTCCGCTCTGCTTCTCAGGAAAAGGGACAAGCCCGGCGCCGCCCAGGTTCAACGCCAGGCCGCAGCCACGCGCATCCACTGGGCAGGCTCAAGGGGGCTGGGCCGTGTTGTGAGCTGTGGTGCAGGCGGTAGGGTCAGCGAGGGCCCCGAGGAGCAGGTTGGCAGAGAAAACCTTACAAGGAATGTCAGGAGAACAAGCCAGGTTGGCGCGCGCCGGCTCGAGGTCGACCACCGCGCGCGACCCTCGTCTCCGGCACACTCGCACCGTTCTTGCTGCTCGAGGCTTGTACGCTCTGCTCTCTCCATGCACTCGCACCCTGCCAACGCGCACGCCCACCGAGTCAAGGGTCGTTGCCGCGCGGTCACTCTCCTCCTCCTGACTCCCGCTCGCTGGTCTTCCTCCCCCCGGTACAGGCTGGTGCATCGCCCCTCCCGCTCTCTGTCCCTCCCATTCACAGGCGACAGACTATGGCAACCCGCATCGTCGTGCACTCCTCGCCGCTCGACCTGCTCCAAGCGGTCGAAGGACAGGCCGACGCAGATGGGGTGAGGACCAACCATGCGCTAGGCTTCGTGTTCGAGCGACAGATCAAGGCTGTCTCTGCGCCCGTCGACAACTCGGGCGAGCCCGAAGGCGAATCGAAGAAGCCGGACGAGGACGTCGAGGTGCTTGCGACGGCGTGGACGGGTGACGAGCTGCGGTACGCTGCCGACTCGCTCGTAGGCATGGAGCCGTAATGACTTCCCCGCACGTCGGCAGGCTCATCTTCACCAAACTCGGCTGGGCACAGTGCAAGATCGTCTCGCCCGTCGCCGACTCTGCGCTCTCCTCCCTCGCGCTCCCCCTCCTCACTCCGCTCGTCTCGCGCCTCCTCACTCTCGAGCCGTTCTCCACCACTCCATCCCTCCTGCGAAGCATCGCCGGCCCGCAGCTCCTCGTCGACGGGTTCCTCGCCCTCTGGCCGCACCCGGCTCCCCAACCCCTCGATGCTCATCCTGCCCGCCTCGATCCGCATCCCACCCCCGTCCATCTCCTACTCACCGGGACACTCCCTCGCACGTATCACGGACATCGCCCGCATCCCCGCCGACGAGCTGCGCGCCCTCGCGCGCCTCCTGACCGACTTCTACGGCGACCATCACGGCGCCGAAGCTCTCGCCCGAGGGCGCCGTTGCGCACTTCCGCACCGTCGTCGCCCGCGGCGCCTTCTGGGTGTACCGCGCGCCGCCCAACGCCGGCGCGGACGCGCCCGCCGAGCCGGTCGGGTTCGTGCAAACGGGCCGCCCGACCCCTCGCACGGTCGCGATCCGGGGCGTGTACGTCGCGCCTTCGCACCGCGGCGCGGGCGTCGCGACGCGCATGACCGCGGCGGTGGTGCGCGCGCACCTGGCCGAGGCGCCGCGGGTGGCGCTCGAGCGCGGGGAGGCGGAGGACGAGCAGACGAGGTACGGCGGCAAGGACGAGGTGTGCCTCTTTGTTGAGCCGGGGAACCCGGGCGCGAGGAAGGCGTATGGCAAGATTGGGTTCAGGGAGACGGAGGCGGTGTGGTGCGATGCGGACTTGGAGGGGATCGAGCCGGGGCATTGGTGAAATGGGGCGCGGCCCTTCCCTCTTCGCGCGAGACAGAGAGAGGTGATCCAACGTTCTAGGCTAGCAAGCGCATCTCAGGCTCAAGCTACCACGGCACCTCGTACCATCCTTCCGGCCCCACCGGCGGCGCGACCCACGGCGGCGGCTGTGCGTGGTACACCTCGACGCGCGTGAGGAGCGGCGCCATCCACGCCGGCGGGTCGAGCATCGGCATCTGCGGCGGCATCGGGTATGTGCGCGGGAAGTGGTACGGCGCCGCGGGGTACGGCCGGCCGGTTGGGTCGATGGGCGGCAGCGGCGGGACGAGAGGCTGCTTGCGACGATGGAGCTGCGGGAGCGGCGCCTCGTCCACCGCGCGCACGAGCGAGCGCCGCCGCCCCGATGTACGCGACTGCGACTGCGCCTGCGCTTCGCGCACGGCCGCCGCGCTCGGCGGGGGCATCTCGCTCGCCGAGTCGTCCTCGTCGGCGTACCGCTCGCGCTTGAGGGGACGGAGCCGCTCCGCAACCGGTCCGTCCGGCGAGGGCGGCACCTCCACCCGCGCCGGGAGGGCGGTCCCCCTCGCTGCGGGTGGGAGCGCCGCCGCGAGCCCGGAGGCGCTCCGGAGGCGCGTCTTATCGAACTCGGCCTTCTCGGCGAGCATGCGCTCGTTCGCCGTGTCGTAGAGTTCGTTGAGCTCGTCCTCGGACAGGTTGAGCCGGCTCTGAAGGGTGTCGACCTGCTTGAGGAGGTTGGCGTGCTCCGCTTTGAGGTCGCGGAGGGCGATGGTGCGTCTGCGACGAGCTGGAGTCAGTGGCTGCGGAGAGTACGAGCGAGAGGGTGACAAGACGCACTCGACGTCGGCGGCTTCGATGGCGAGGAGACGCTCAATCCGCACGGCGGGGTCGACGCCCGCGTAGGTGCAAGCGCTTCGATGGAGGTTACCTGCGCGTGGGAAGTACCGTCAGTCGCGCAGTACCGATAAGAGCGAGAGCCGAGCACACAAGCTCTGCAGGGCGTCTGGAGGTCGCACTACTCGTCTCCGGATGTCAGTCGAGCGTCGCGTCCGAGAGGAAGCGGCGCAGACGCACCTGGATCTTCCTCCTGCGGCAGTTATCGCAGACGGCGGCCTTCGACGGGCGGTTGGGCTGTGACTTCCTCGCGCCCTTGCGCCGCGCGTTGCCCGCCGGAGTGGGCGCCTCCGGCGACCCCTGGTCGGAGGAGAGGAGGCGGCCGCCGGGGTGCCCACCGCTTGCGTACGAGTTCAACGAGCCCTGCTCGGACAAGGGCGAGCCTGCAGAGCGGTCGGACATGGCCGCGTGGAAGAAGAAGCGGGGAGAAGCGGAGGAAGGAGGAGCGGAGGCCGTGCGGGAGAGGAGGCGAGGGGGCGGTCCGCGGGCACCTCCTTTCCAACGGCCGGTGACGGCGGAGAACGCCGTCGCTTTTCTCGAGGTTCCCGCCGTCGTTGCGGGCGTTCTAGCGTAGCGAGGTGGAACAGCCGCCGTTTGAGCGAGCAACGAAAGTGAGCGGATGCGGGTCCCACACAGCTCGGAGCAGGGTGTTTGGAAGCTGGATGTCTATCATGAGATCGGACGAAAGGCGTGAGATCGATCTTAGCTCGCTCGACGCGGCGGGAGAGGAGGGCGGGATCTCGAGGGGGGAGGTTGGCTCGAGGCGAAGGTCGCTCTCCACCCCGCCCGGCACGCTCCACGAGATGGTACGCGCGGCTTACAGAGGTACCCAGATGCCACAGCTGATCCGCTTGCACGCGCAGCTCTCGCTCCGCCCGGCCCTGCGCCTCCTCACCGCGTCCTCATCGGCGGAAATTCCCCTCGCCCGCGGCGCCCGCTTCCTCGCAACGGGGGCGAGCTGCGACCCCACCGAGCCGCAGCAGCACCGCTCTCACGTCGTGCAGAGCCGCCCGCGCCCGCGCACGCTCCGGCAGGTCGGCGAGGAGGGCGGCTCGACCGCGCAGCTCGTCGCGCTCGCCGTCAAGAACACGCAGGTCAAGGGTGAGGAGCACGGGACGAACCGTGCACACGCCATGCAGCGCCAGGGACAGGGACAGGGACAGGAGCAGGGCCAGCCGCGGCAGAGGCGCACGCCGGAGGAGCACCGCGCCTGGCTCGAAAGCCGCCTCGCGCAGCGCAATGCCGCGGCGGTGGCCCCGCGCAGGAGGGTGGTGCGTCGCGCGCACCGCGTGCGGATGGCGGCGAGCGCAGGCGCTTTGCCGGGCCGCCGCGCGGGGACGGCGCCCCCCGCCGCCCGCGAGGCGACCGCCGTCTGGCCCGCCTGGCGCGGACGGCAAGCCCCGCACGCCGTTCCGCCCGCAGCAGCGCCGCGCGCCGCGGCCCTCTGCGTCGGGGCTGCAGTGGCCCGCCGAGGCGACGCGCCCGCTGACGCCGCCGTCGACGGTGCACTACCCCGGCGCGAACCTCGCGCAGCTGCTCCGCGCCGACCTCGCGAGCAAGGCCGTGCAGCTCAAGTGCGCGCTCGGCGGCACCGAGGTCGTCAACGAGGACGCGGAGACGCGCGAGGAGCGCGAGCAAGCGAAGAAGGTGCTTGGAGGGGACTACTCGCTGTGGGTTGAGGCGGGCGAGGGGCAGGGCAAGGGCAAGGAGGGCGTCGTCGAGCACGCTCGCGGGGTCCTCAAGAGCAACGCGAGCGTGCCGTTGAGCCAGAGGCAGGTCCTCCTCCAGAAGATCCGCGAGGCGGTGTTGTAGACGCGCGGGAGCTGTACATCTTGATCATTCACTGTCGGAATAGGGAGCTTTGAGAGCTGCGGACGGCGGACTGCCCATTTCTACGCTGTCTTCCCACTGAGTAGCCCGCTCCGACGCTCACGCTGCTCCGTTCTCTCGCCTGCTCCCCGCTGGAATCCGGTAAATGACCCACTGCATGACACTGCGTTCCACTCCAGCAACGGCGCGCAATACGGAAGCTCGAGGGAGCGAAAGATGGGGAGAACAGAGACAGAGGAACGATCGATACAGGTCTGGTTGAGGTGGTGGTGGCACGAGGGAGAGAGAGAGGGGAGGAAGGGGGTATCTCGGGTGCACGCCTTTCCGGCGCGCGTAGGATTAGCGAGTGTAGGGGTAGAGAGAAGCGAGGGGGGAGGAAGCCATCAAGGCGATCCGGGCGTCCTGGCGAGGCGAGGCGAGGCGGTTCAGACGAGGGTGAGGTAGTTGCTCGGGACGATGCCCTTGGTGCCGTCCGTCTTGCGCGCCTGCCACCACTTGCCCGAGTTGTCGAGGATGTCGAGGATCTCGCCCTTGGCGAACGAGATCTCGTTAGGGTCGTCCGGCGAGGCCGAGTCTGCGCGGCATCAGTTCAGTCAGAACGGAGCTCGCGGAGAGAGAATCTCGCTGGCACGCGAAAAAGGGAAGCTGAACGCACAGGAGTACAGCGCGCGCGCCTTGAGCACCGGCGCCTGGTACTCGGGCGCGCCGTCGCCAAGAAGGCTGGGCGCCGTACCCGCCGGGCTGTTGCCCTCCATCTGTAGGTCGTGCACACTGACGCTCGCCGGGCCCATGTGCGTGCCGGCGATGCTGCCCGCGCCGCCCTTGCTGCCCGCGTAGCCCTGGTACGAGACGGGGCCCGCCGGGCCCGACATGCCGATGGTCGAGCCGCCGGCGCGCGAGCCGGGCCCGCGGCGGTGCACGGGGAAGCCGGTAGTCGACGACCGCGACGAGAAGTGCATCGACGAGCCAATGTCGAAAATCGAGGTGAACCACGCGTCGTCCGAGGACGTGAAGTAGAGCATCCACAGGATCTGCGGGTGGGAGTCGTCAGTCTCTTTAGCACCTGCGGCAGACAAGGATAGGTACGCACGTCAACGAAGGCGATCATGATCCAGCCAGCGCCGACGGCAAGGTAGTAGCTCTCGTCGTGGAAGATGCCGAGGCTGCGGGAAGGAGAAGGTGTGAGCACATGAATCGAAGCGAAAGCGGCAGTGTGGCTCACTTGGCACCGATAACGGCCATGACCAGCGCGACGGCAAGGAAGATGGAAAGCTGCGCGGGATGGGCTGGTCAGTCGCGTTCAATGGTGAGTGAGTGCCTTTCAAAAACCAAGGCGCACCTGGAAGCGGTTCGACCCGACCGAGTCGGTCGCGAGGGTCACAAAGACGCCAGTGTTGAGGAACAACTGGAGGAAGATGCCTGTGGAGCGGGAGGAGGATGTCGCAGAAGACCCGAAGTGGGGGAGCGCGGGAAGGGGCGGCGGTCAGCACTGGCGCTCCGAGCAAGAGCGTCGGCTTGAACACGGGGCAGAGTAAGGACGAGCACGCACCGAACCAGGGCACTCCCACGGCAGAACCGCCGCCAACCGAGGAATCTGCGCGCGCACAACCTCCGGGGTCAGTTTCCTGTCCGCGTCTCGCGCAACCGCACCCGCAAGATCCGCGACGCACACTTGGACTCGAGCACAATCTCTGTAGCGGGTGGAAGAGCAGGCAGTCAGCGCGCCTGGTCGACGACGTCGCGGGACCAGCCCCTTCGGCTCCGCCTCCCGTGCGAGCTCGAGCGGGACTCACGGCCGATAAAGGCGCTGAAGAAACCGGCGGTCGCGACGAGGAGAGTGAGGAGGAAGCCCGGGTGCGAGAGCCTGCAGAATCAGAGCGTTAAGAGGGAACGGCGGCGGGACAAAAGGTCAGCGAACCGAGGCGGGGGATGCTCGTGCTGAAGGGCCGAGGTAAAGGAGCGTACACGGGGCGGATGCTGAAGCCGCTGTTGGGCATTGTGGGTGTACTGGGCGAGGAGAGACGGGCGAACGAGAAGGACCGGCGAAGAGGCTGGCGGGAGGAGCCCGGGGGCGGGAGGCGGGCGAGACGAGAGGAGGGCGCGAGGTCCGGCGGGGTGAACGAGTGACAGGGGGTGGGGGGAGCGCAGAGGCGGTGGGTGCAGGCGTCTCTGGCAGCAGCAGGGCGGACGGGCAGAGCCAGGCAGGCAGCGAGCGGCGAGCAGAGGCAAGTCTCCGCGAGCAGCAGCACAGCGAGGCCTCGCCCCTTTCCGCATGGAGCAGGCGGGCACTCACCTCCCCTTCTCGGCGCTTCATGCAGCGCACACGCGCAGCCTCTCAATGCACGCCGGGAGAGCACGCCCCGATCGTAACCTCGCCCGGAGAGCGCAGCCGACGAAGCGAGGGCGAATCGTCCGAGTTGCGCCTGAAAACGCACCGCCGTCGTTGCACGGCTTCAATCCAGTCCTTCGAACGCGACGCCAGCAAGCCCGCCACCATGCGTCGGCGGCGCGCCCTTCTCCGTCCGCGCGCCCCCGGCCTTGCGCTCCTCGCGTTTCGCCCTCTTCGCCCGCGCGAGCTCCTCCTTCCAGTCGCGCACCTCCTCCTCCGCATCGTCGTCGCCCGCCTCGGCACTCTCAGGACGACCCGCCATCTCGGCAGCGTGCTTCGCCTTGGCCTTGGCGAGGCGCTTCGCCCGCCTCGCCGCCTTCTTTGCCTCAGCGTCCTCCTGCGCCGACCACGCGCGGTTTTTGTCCTTGTTATCGCCCTTCTTGTGCTTCTTCGCCTCGGGCTCGCCGTCGTCACCCTCGCCTGCGCCGTCCTCCGCGGCAGCGGCAGCCGCGGCGCGCGCGCGCTTGCGCGACTCCTGCGCCTCGCGCTTCTCCTGCAGCGCCTTGAGCTCCGCCTTGCGCTGCTTCTCGCGCACCTTGTCCGCGTAGGCGTACGCGTCCCACTGCGTGCGAAGAGCAGTCAGTAGCTTCACGAGGAGGATGCGCGAGAGCGAAACGCACGTCGACCTCCTCGTCCACCCACCGCTCCGCAATCTCCTTCTCCTTGCCCTTGAGCTCGGCGACCTTCGGCATGCGGAGGAGCGCAAACGACTGCGCGACGCCGACGAGGTCGAGGTCCGGCAGGCGGAAGATGTACGACGCCTCGTGCTTCGAGTACGAGCGGATCGACGAGACGAACGCCTTGACGCCCTGCGGTGCGCGGCTGGTCAGCATAATCGGGAGAGAGCTGACGAAGGGAACGCACCCGGTCGTGCAGGTCGCGGTCCTTCCGGATCGCCTTGTGCATCTCGGCCCGCAGCGCATCCGCCTCGTCTGCGAGCGACGTCCCGTCCGGCGAGTCGTACTCGAGCCGCTGAAGCGGGACCTTGCGCACGCTCAGGAAGTCTGCGGGCACGACACGGTGAGCGATCGTGGTAAGCAAAGGAGTGCGCGACGACGCACCGACATAGCCCTCTTCGCGCCCCTTGTTAAGCAACACGACGGCCTTCCCGCTCCTGCCTGCGCGCGCCGTCCGGCCTACGCGGTGCCCGAACGCGCGTGGATCGACAGGCGGATCAACCTGCACGACGACGTCCACGTCGGGGAGGTCGAGCCCACGCGCGGCGACATCCGTGCAGAGGAGGACGCCCGGCGTTGTCGGCGGGAGGGCGGTGAACGCCGTAAAGGTGGAGGAGCGACGCGTCGGCGACTGCTGCCCGTGCAGCGAGTGGAGGGAAAAGCCCGCGGACGCGAGGGACGGGAGTGCCGAGAGGACCTTGAAGAAGTAGTCGACTGCGGCGCAGGTCGAGAAGTAGACGATGAACTTGCGAGCGCCTGCCTCGCCCTCCTCAGCCGCAAAGGCTTCCTGCCGGAGAATGCGGCTGAGCATAGCGAGGCGCTCGGAGGCCGCGCACACGACGAAGCCATTCTGCAGGCTGCGTGCGATGGGTGGTGAGCGCAGTATCGCGGTGAGCGAGAGGGGCAGACGCACAGTGTCGGGATCTTGCGGTCGCCGGCACCCTCGGCCTTCTCCTTGCCCTTTGCCGCCCTCGCCTCCACCTTGACCACCACACGCACCGGGTTGCGCAGCCCCACCCGGACAAGCTGGCCCAGCGCGTCGCTCATCGTCGCGGAGAAGAGGCCAGTGCGGCGCTGCTTCGGGAAGTGGTCGAGGAGACGGGTGAGGGTGGGCGTGAAGCCGAGGTCGAGGAGGCTGCGCATGCGAGGTCAGCGCGACCTTCGAGGAGTGGGGAGGAAAGAAGCGCACCGGTCCGCCTCGTCCATCACCAGGATATCCAGCGACTTCGTGTCGCCGACACCGACACCCGTGCTGCGGCGCACTGCCCCGCCCTTGCCCTTCTTACTCATGGCTACGCTGCTGCTCCCGAGGAGGAACTCCTCGAGCCGCCCGGGCGTGCCGACGAGGATGTCGGCGCCCGTCTCGAAGAACGTCTTCTTGTCATCCTGCAGCGAGTTGCCACCGATGAGGAGAAGCGCGGGCGCGATGGGCGGGGTCGTCGGAGCCGGAGGAGGGGAAGTCGAGGTCGAGGGCTCGCTGGAGGATGCGGACGGCTGCGCGTCGAGGAACTGCTTAAAGACCGCGTGAATCTGAATCGCGAGCTCACTGTGCATTCGACAGGTCAGTCTTCGTCAAGAGCGTTGCGAATGAGGTGCGCTCACCGGGTGGGAGCGATGATGACCGCGCCGACCTCGCGTTTCGCGAGGCGGCGGTCGCGCCTCAGGAGCTTTTCGAGGACGGGGATGACGAAGGCGAGAGTCTTGCCCGAGCCAGTGACAGCCTGCGAGCACTCATGGAGTCAGCTCGACGGGCCGAGCAGGTGGGGTCGAGCTCGCGCACCTCGACGACGACGTCCTTGTGCTGCATGAAGAGCGGGATTGCGCTCGCCTGGACGGGCGTCATCTGCGCGAAGCCCATGTCGCGGACGACATTTGCCCTGCGTGCGGCGTTCGCGTGGGAGGGTCAGCGAAAAGTCCCGGGACGAGGGGGGCGGTGGAGCGGAGCGGCGACGGACACCCAGGGCGTGAGGGGCGGGTTGATGCGCGTCCAGGGACCCGCGTAGGACGGCGCAGCAGGCAGCCGGTCCATGCTCATCGCTCAAGCGCGTAGGTGGAGCTGAACCATCCTCATCTCCTCCTCCTCCTCTTCTTCCGCTTCTTTCCTCGGATCTCCGCGAAATGTCGGCGCAGGCCTTCGCACCGCCCCAAGCTCTCCGTGGCCCCTCTCTGCGCCGCGATCACGTGCTCCTGTCCTTGAGCCGAGCTTGCCATGCACCGCCACCACCTCGCTGCTTCCCCCGCCTTTCTTCCTCTCTCGCCCGCCAGGCGCGAGGCAGGGGCGAGCAAAAGGACGGAGCTGCCGGCTACCCCTCTTTCTCTTCGAGCCCTACCTTACCTATGACCCACTCGTTGCTGCTCCGCCTCTGCGCTCTCGCCTCGCTCGCCTCTCTCGCTGTCGCCAGCGCAGATGTCAACACCGCGGTCACGGTGCGTCCTTCTCCTTGCGGGCAACGAGCGCCATCTGACCCTCGACGCATACAGGCCGACGGCGAGCGCATCATCGCAGGCTACACACCGTCCGTCGGACTCTCCGTCGCCGGCATCGTATTGTACGGCGCTTCGACGCTTGCGTTGTGGTGGATGTGGGCTCGCACCGGCCGCAAGCTCTACATGCTCACGCTCAACATCTCGATGGCCAGTGCGTCGCGCATCTCGCTCAGCCGTTCGAATCGCGGCTGACCTCCTTCTCCTCCCCCTCAGCGATGACCCTCGGATTCATCCTCCGCATCGTCTACAACGGCGACCCCGCTTCCCTCGGTCGTTACATCGTCCAGTACATGTTCATTCTGCTCAGCGTGAGTCTCGCCGACCCGCCCTTTCCCTCGATTCCTTCGTCTCGACTCTCGCCACGTCCCGCTACGTCGTCTCCGCCTTCTCAACACAAAGGCTAACTCCCATACAATCGCACGCAGCCCTGCGCCTTCCTCGCGAACAACTATCTCATTCTCTCGCGCTTGTCGCAGGCGATGGGCCCCGACGGAGTGCACTCGCTCTTCCTCCCCGCCCACCGCATCGGCACCATCTTCATCTGGAGTGACGTCGTCACCTTCCTGCTCCAGGCTTCCGGAGGTGGTCTCACGGCGAGCAGCAACGCGAGCTCGACAAAGCTCGGCAAGAACGTGCGTTACTCCCTCTCTCGTCCGCCGCCTGGCCCTGCTGACTCTCCCCCGCTCGCAGATCGCGCTCGCCGGCCTCATCATTCAGCTCATATCCTACTGCCTCTTCACCGCCCTCCTCCTGGTCTTCGGCAACAACATCCGCCGCCGCCACGCGTACCTCGCCCACCCCGCCCAGCCGTTCAAGCTCGGCTCGTACCGCTTCTGGGCGAAGGACAAGGTCTACGACTGGCGTCCGCTCTACTGGGCCGTCTGCCTCTCGTGCATCGGCGTCATCGTCCGGAGCTTCTTCCGTATCGTCGAGTACAGCGAGGGTGCGCCGCCTTTCCGTTCTTCCCACCGTGCCCTGGCTCACTCTGACACGCCACGCAGGCTACTACGGCAAGCTCGCGACCGGCGAGGGCTACTTCTACACCCTCGACGCCCTCCCCCTCTGGCTGGCCATGTCGCTCTACGTCTTCGTCTTCCCGGCGCGCTTCATCGAGGGCGCCCGCGAGGTCCACCAGGCCGCCGGCGCGCAGTCGGCGCTCGAGGCCGGCGGTGCGACCGCTGAGCGCTACCCCGTGGCGGGCGAGAAGCCGGAGGCTTATGCGATGCAGCAATACAAGTAGACGGGCGTGGGCGGAGAAGGAGGGATGCGGCACGGACACTGGCTCCTTGGACTACGCTGCGTAGGATTGTTAGACTCCCTGTAGATGCATTGCGGACTTCTGTGCACGTCTGCGCGTCTGTGCGAAGCGCGTCAACCCACCTGTCCCTCCGAGCCTTCCCCAAGTCGCACTTGTCCGTTCGCCTTTTTCCCGGCCGAGCGCCTCCCTCTTCGACGGGACGCTCACTCTCCCGGATCCTCCCGGTCATATGCTGTGGTCGACCCTCAGCCTCGTCGACATGGGCTGCAACCTCGGTCGCCTCTCGTCCCTCGAGTGCTCGTCCATCGCTGTCTAGGCGGGGCGGGGTGCAGCGATCGTTTCGGTGCATCGGTCCCCGTGGGGTGCGCGAAGCGAGGCCGGGGAGAACGACCTCGCTGCTCCCTCCTCGTGCTGGCCTCGCGTGTCTCGCCGCGCCCGCCGGCGCTGGCCCGGGCGACGGAAGTCGGCTTTGCTCCTCACCAAGCACAAAACGCTGAAGATGCTCACCCGCACAAACCTGCGCCTCTTCGCCCTCTCCGCGCTCTGCGCCGTCGCACTCGCCGCAGACGCCTCGACGGACGAGTCGGTGAGCGCCGATCGCTCAACTCGAAGACTTGGACTCACAGCTGACCGTACTCGTGGCCCACAGACGACGACGAGAGGGCCCATCGCGGGCTACATCCCGAATCAGGCGGCGTCGCTCGTCGGCGCGGCGTTCTACCTCGTCTCCGCCGCCGTCATGTGGCTGCACTTCTTCCGCTCCGGCCGCCCCTGGTTCCTCGTTATCCTCCCCGTGGGTATGACTCTCATGGTCGCCGGGTTCCTGCTCCGGTTCTACTACGCGATGGGGGAGAACTCGACGAAACTCATGTGGTATATTTCGTTCTACTCCCTGCTCCTCCTCGCGGTACGTCCTCCTACTCCTCTTCGTCCCGGGTGCTCCTCGCTGATCTATGAGCCCCCAGCCCTGCGCCTTCCTCGCGACCGACTACATCATCCTCCCTCGACTCGGCCGCGCAATGGGCGACCAGATTGCCTCCTCCGCCTTCCTCGTCCCAGTCCGTTTCCTCCTCAAGTTCTTCGTCTGTTCCGACGTCGTCACCTTCCTCATCCAGATGGGCGGCGGCGGGCTCATGGCGGGCGGAGACAAGGACAAGTCGGAGCTGGGAACGAAGGTGCGCCCTTTCTCCATCCCACAGTTCTCGCTTCCGCCGTCGCCGTCCACCTGGGGAGGCGCTGACCGACTCAGCTGTCCGCGCGCAGGTGATGATTGTCGGCCTCATCGCGCAGCTGATTTCTTTCGGGTTCTACACAATCGTCCTCAGCGTGTTCGGCTGGCGCGTGTGCGTCCGAGCCGTCCTCGATCTGCTCTCGCAAGGAAGCTGACGCATCATATCGCCCGCAGGCACCGCCACTATGGCCACCTCGTCCGCCCGACGCAGCCCTGGCGCTTCACGCGCTTCAACCCCCTCTCCTCCGCGCCCGTCAGCGACTGGCGCCTTCTCTTCTGGATCCTCGTCGTCACCTGCGTCGGCATCCTCGTCCGGAGCGTCTTCCGCACGATCGAGTCTGCGCAAGGGTGCGTCGTTCCCTCCGACTCGCGTTGGCCTTCCTAAGCTGACTTCGTTCGCTCGAACAGGCACGATGGCTACCTCGCGACGCACGAGGGTGCGCACACGTATCCCACTACTCAGGCTCAGACCCCTCGCTGACCTGGCTCTCCCTACCGCAGGCTGGTTCTACCTTTTCGACGCCCTCCCCCTCTGGATCGCGATGTCCCTTTTCGCCTACTGCTGGCCGACCCGCGTGTTCGACGGCCTCACCCTCGGCGAAGGGATCTCGCCGTTTGCGGACCGGCACGCAACGTTCGCGCGTCGCGCATCGCCCGTATACGACGAGGTCGACGGGGAGGAAGGGCACGGGAAGGGGTACAGGCAGGAGGCGGTCGCGCTCGCGCCGTACGACCGGCCCCGGCGCTGAGCGCGGCTTCTCTGAGCTCAGTCGAATGAACAGACACTCTCTCTCCGTCGTCTCCTCCCATCACGCCTTTCCGGGCCATCTCCCGGCTGTAACACTTGAACTAGCCATAGTGCACCCGTCGAGAGCAGCGTAAGGAGGCAGAAAGACAACTTCTGCGGTTGCAAGCGGTACTGCGGGTTGAAGCGGGCGGGCGGCAAGCGGGGGGTGGAGCTACACACAACGGGAGGAACGGGAGGAACAGCGGGCGCGCTCAGCACAGCCCGCTCAGAGGCCGTAGGTGCCCTTGAGGGTGAACTGGTTGTTCTCGGCGTCCCAGTGGAGCGTGATCGTCTGCGAGGTAATGCGCAGCGAGCCGTAGCGGATCTGTGAGGTCAAAGAGTGAGCCCTTTGGCCAGAGAAGCGCAGAAGTCGAGGGAGGCAAGCGCACCGAGGCCGTGATGTAGCCGATCGCCTTCTCGAAGTCGTCGCTTGAAAGCTTCTTCTGCTTCCACATCTTGCTCTTGGTCTTGGGAATCTCGAAGCCGAAGAGCGAGTAGAAGACCTCCTGGCGCGGGACGACGCCGCTGTACGACCACTTCGTCGTGCCCTGCTTGCACGAGGGCTGCCTAGCATGTGCGAAGGCGGTGACAGGAGCGAGAGCGTAGACAGCAGGAGGAGACGAGGCGGTCAGCGGATGTCGAGCCGGGCTTTCGAGATCGAAGACAGGCGCACCACTTCATAGAGCTCTGTACGGGGATGTCAGGGTCAGCGCGGCTCCGGATACGCGCGGCAAGCCAGAGATAGAAAGATGCCGCACCTTGATGGCCTTCTGCGCGACGTCGGCAACCTGCTTCGCCTTCTCCTGGATCTTGGCCTCAGTTCATTCCTCCTGCTGCATGCCGTTGAGCGCAGCGAGCGGCGCCTTCTTCTTCTTCTCGCGGTCGAGGTCGAGCACCGCCTTCGAGTAGGCGTCCTGGAGGGCCGCGACGGCGTCAACGAGCTCGGCGGGCGAGAGGTCGTGCAGCTCCTGGCGCGAGAGAGCGACGAGGTCGCTCAGCGCGAGGCTGCTGCGCGCCTTCTTGTTCGAGGGGGGCTTCATCTGCGAGGGGGACGAGCGCTTGACGGAGCTGCGCGCGAGCCGTGGAGGGTGGCGTGAGCGGGCTAAGCAGGGTCAGCAAGAGCAGCGAGTACGCACGACATAGTGTGAGTGCGACTGGCGGAAGGAGCGAGTGGATGACGGAGGGAGAGGGTGGAAGAGCGGACGCGCCGCAACGCGGTCGCGCCAAAACAGGGTGCACGTGACTTCGCTTTCACTCCTCTCAGCGACGCACAAACGGAACAGCAGCATGTACACGCAGATAGCAGAGATAGCAGAGATCGGGAAGAAACATCCGCGACGCGCCTACTCGCGCGACTTTGCCCCCGCGGTATACCCGACCTCGCGGTCCCAGATCCAGCGGTTGAAGAGCGCGAGCGCCTCCTGCGGCTTGTCGTACGGCACCTGCGGGACAACAGATCGCGTCAGGGTAACCTAACAGCTGGACGTGGGAGATGGCGGGAGGCGTCCGCAGCGCACGGTGTCGAGGCTCGACTGAGCACGCTTCGTCGATCTCGCTACGCGTGGAAAGGAATGCACGCACAAAGTGGCCCGCACCATCCACACCAGCGAGTGCAAAGTTGCCGACCTGGCGGTACTCGCCCGCGCGCTGCGTCTCGTTGCCCGCCTTCGCAAGGTCGGGCGAGGCATACCACGGCCGGAGCGACTCGTTCGCAAACTGCTTGCCGTTCGACCAGCTGAGGTGCGTCGACCAGTCGGCGACGCCGAGCCAGTTGCAGCTGGATGGAGAAGCAGGTGGTGCGGAGGGAGTGAAGGGAGCGAAGGGAGCGACGAGAGCAGGAATGGCGTCAAGAACGACGAAAAGTCTGAGCGCAGGAAACGCGGACGCACATGAAGTCGAGGGTGCCGACGTAGAGAAGCGTCGCGATGCCGTTGTCGAGCAAGTCGGCGACCTGCTGGAAGCCGGGCTTGACTCTGCGAGCGGGGCGCGTGAGCTGAGAGCAACGAGAACAAGGAGCGTGAGATGGACGTACGTGTCGCCCGAGAGGGTGAAGTGCTCCATCACCTTATCGCTGCAGCCGACGAAGCGCTTGACGCCGTGCCCGTGCGGGTCAAGGTCAACGCCGAGCTCGTGGCGGACCGAGTCCCTGCGGCGAGGGAGAGCGAGGGGTTAGCAGAGCTCCGAAGCATCGTGGATACGCTGTGTGGCCGGAAGAGGACTGCCGCAGCCTTGATAGAGGGGAAAGAACGACACACAGATTGAGCCAGTGCGCGATCCACTTCTCCTCGACGTAGTCGCCGAACTTCTCGACGTTGAACGAGCTCCGACCCGTCGCGAAGTACGGCTCCATGAGGCGCGTCTCGCAGTACGCGGACGCTGCGACGCAGAGAGAGGACATGTGCGGGCGGTCTGCGTTTCGCAAGGCGGGCGAGTGCGCGGGAGAGGGGGGTATGCGCAGCACGTCAGCACATCTCGCTTTCTACGAGGCAACGAAAGAGGACGCACCGTAGCACGCCTTGACAAGGCTCTGGCAGGGCGGGAGCGCGCGGTCGATCTTCTTGCACCCCGCTTCGTCGAGGTACGGCCCGCCCATCTGATTAGTGCACACCGTCGGGTAGTACGTGGCGTACTGCCGAAGCGGGTCGGTGCTGCACGCGAAACGCGGTGAGCGGAAGTCTTGCGAGGGAGGAAAGCAGGCCGCCGGCTCACAAGCCGTTGCCGATGAGCGTCGAGACGAGGTTGATCTCGCGCAAACCACGTCTGTGGGCGAGTCCACGAAAGTTAGCGCTATCAACTCAACGAGAGCAGCAGGGAGAACTGGCGGAGGACGCACTCCTCGGCCTTCTCGTTCTGCTTGCGGATGTAGTCGGCGAAGAGCGGGATGTAGCGACCAGCGTACGACTCGCCGGCGATGTGGAAGTTGCTGCGGGAGAGAACGCGAACTCAGCACAGCGCACGAGAAAGAGCGGGAGAGGGGGAGAGGCGGAGACGCACGAGTTGCCGAACTCGTCCGAATACGCCTCGAAGAAGATCTGGAGGAATGCGTAGATCTGCGAGGAGCGGCGTGAGCTTTTACTACTACCGAGGGCGCGGAGGACAAGCTCACATCGCGCGCAGCCGCCTCGGTAGTCCAGATCCCCTCGTCGTGCTTGTCGGTGTACGAGTAGCCGACGCCGACGGGCTGGTCGAGGAAGATCAACGAGGCGTTGTTGTTCCACCTGCGCGACGAGAGGGCCCGTAAGCCTGCGAAGGACGAGGACGGGGTGGAAGTGGTACGTACGAGTGCGGATTGAAGACCGGGTCCTGCCCGATCGGCTGCGCGCGGCATGGGCCGAGCTCCTGTAGCAAGCCAGTGAACGAGGAGCAGCCGGGACCGCCGTTGAGCCTGCGAGACGAGCGAGAGCGGTGGTCAGCGCGACGTGGCGTGGGGAAGGCAGATCCCGCCCAACGCACCAGAGGACGACCGGATCGTTCGCCGGGTCGTTGCGCGAGTCGAACTGCCAGAAGTAGAAGTGGTGCCCGCGCTCCGTGTCGAGGTAGCCGCTCTTCTGGCGGACGGAGGGGTCGCACAGGCCTTTCGGCTCCTTGACGCGCAGGCGGTGCGACGGGTGGTCGGGGTGGGCGAGGGTCGTGAACGGGCTGTCCGGCTGGAGAGTGTGCTGCTGCTGTGGCTCGCCCGGGGAGGTGAAGACGGCCTGAGCTGCCGAGGGAGGCTGGGGAAGAGCAGCGGCGCCGAGGGCGAGAGCGGCGCTCGCGAGGGCAGTGCGGTGGACCCGCATCGCTCTGTCCAGTGTGCGAGCGGATGCTAATGCACAGTGTGTGGCATTTGATCGGGGCGATGAGACACGGCGGCGGCGTGGATTTCTCGCTCAACCCTGCGCTCCTCGTCCCGAGCGCACCGCAGCAAGAGCGCCCTGCCCTGCTCCTGTACCCTCTGCTGCCGCTTCAGACCGCAGCGACTCGACCCCATACCCCTACCTCCCCTCGCGCCGCACCCAGCGACCGCCTCTGTCGTTCTCCTTGCCCAACCCGCAGCTCTCTCGACGATCCCAAGCTCCCTCAGCGCAACAGTCGCAGCCCAGGCCACCCGCGCTCAGCCAGGATGGCGGCACCGCCGCTCGGGGTGACCTACGTCGCGCCCGCGCTGGAGCTCCCCGCCTGGCTCAGCTACCTCTCCATCCCGACAGCGACGATCCTCGCCCCCTACACCATCGCGACCCTCCTTCCGAACGGCGTCCCGACTCTCCTCACCGGCGCCGTCGAGGTCACGCAGTACGAGACGGCCCTCCTCCAGCTTCCCCTCACGGTCGACTCGGCGGCGGATGTGCGAGGGCAGAATCTTGGCAACCTCTACACGACGGCGGGCGGCACCGGCGCCGCGACGGTCCTGAACGAGTTCGGAGGGACGAGGCGGTTCACGCTTGGCGGAGCAAGCTCGACAAGGGCGTTGGCGGCATCATCCGCAGGAGCGTCTCCGTCCTCCGCGACCCCCGCCAGTCCTCCATCAGCTGGCGCAGGCGCATCTTCGGCGTCTGTGCCAACTGCAACAGCGCCGTCCGCTCCCGCTTCTGCCGCTCCTTTGGCGCCTGCCTCGGCAGGTACGTTTCCTCTCTCCCTCTTCCCGCTCGGACCGAATCACTAACGGTGCGCTGTCGGCTCGGCATTGAGCAGCACTCTCCTCTGCCTCGAGTGTAGGAGTTCGGTTGATGTCGGCACTGGAGTCGGCAACGACGGCAGGCATGCTCGACTCGCAAGCGGTGCAGAGCTTGTCGAGGGCGGTGGATTCCGCCGCGTCCGGTACGAACCACTCCTCCCACTCTCTTCTTTAGCGTTAACATCTACCAACCGCAGATCTGGCTTCCGCTTCATCAGTCGCGGCCGTCCTTTCGACGGGCTCTGCTGCCTCCGCCAACTCCACCCCCTCCCCCTCCGCACCGGCAACTCCGTCACCCCCGTCTTCATCTCGCCTTATTGACACGATTACGCCCACTTCCGCTGCAAGCGCGGCCGCGGACAACGCCTCCTCCTCCCGCACCCTCACGCCCTCCCAACTCGCTGCCGCCATCGCCGCGCCGATCTGCTTCTTCTTTGCCGTCCTCGCCGTCCTCATCCTCTGCTGCTGCTGCCTCCGGCGGCGGCGACGCCGGCGCGCAGACCGGCGCATATCAGAGGAGGAAGGCCTCCTCGACGGCCCCGCCGCCGCCAGCGCCGCCGCCCTCCCGCCGAAGGAGCACGCACGCGGCGTCCTCTGGGAGTGGGTCCCGCACCGGCGCGCGTCCGACGGCCGCAGCCGAGTGTCGCGCGCGAGCGGGCGCAGCGCGCTCTCCCGCTTCACAGGCGGGCTGCTGGGCCGCTCGGCGGGGAGGTCAGGCGCGAGTGCGGCGGGGAGTACGCCCAGGAGCAGCCCGCGCGACGGGCCCGAGAAGGGGTTCGTCGGCGTCGAGGAGAAGGCTGCGCTGGGAGCAAGCGGCGCGAGCAGGGAGTATGGCCCGCCGGGCGAGGCGGACGTAGGCGACGGAGTGGGCCCGACTACGCCTCTCCTAGGCGCGGAGCCGCCGAGCCCAACGTCGCCCCCTCGCTCGCCGCGCTCACCGCTGCGGCTGCTGCGCGACGGCGGGGAGCACGCTGGCGTGCGGTATGCGGCGTTCCCCAGCGCTCCTGCACTCGCGCCGGCGTTTGAGGACGTCGACCTCACCTCGCCGCGGTTCGACACAGGCGAAGGCGGGTTCGATTACGGGCCACCCGTGATGGAGGAGACGGGCGCGCGCCCCGCATCGCTGCCCGTCCTCCCGCCCATCTCGCCCTCAAACGGCCCCCTCCACCTCTCGACCCTGTACGACCCGTACTTTGCGCCGCAGCTCCCGCCCTCGCCCTCGTCGTACGAGCCCCCTTCCACCACCCTCGAAGCGCCGGCGCCCATCACCGCCCGCGCAAGCAACCGCTACAGCGCGGCCGATTCGGCGACGGCGCGGCTGAGCGAGCTGTGGCGCGGGTACGAGACGAGCAGCCCGCAGACGGACGCGGGGACTAGCACCCTCGGCGGCGGGCACGGCGACAAGCGCGACTCCTCGCGGCCGGGGTACCTGAGCTGGCTTGCGGGGTTCAGCGCCGAGCCGAGCGCCGACGAGCACGCCCAGCGCGGCGCGCAGGAGGTCACGCCGCCGCAGACGCCCGAGATGCCCGGGCTGCGTGCCATCCCCGAGCACGACGACGACGACTCCGTGGGCGAGTCCAGCGCGCCGAACAGGGGGCTCGGCGTCTCGGGCTCGGGGTGGGTGAGCGGGATGGGGATGTGGGCCGGGAGGCGGGGGAGCCGCGACAGCCGCTCGCTCTCGATTCACGGGAGCGACGAGGTCGAGCGGATGCGGAGCGACGAGGACCAGGGCGTCGTGGGCGAGCGGAGGGGCTCGGAGGCGACCAGCGGGAGCTCGGAGCTGAACGAAATGAGGCTGCCGGACAGCAGCCTGTTCCTCAACGGTGCGCTTCCTCCCACTGTTTTTGCTTCGCAGAGCGACGCTGACTTGCCCTCGCCGCAGATGCGCGCTGGACCGGCTCTCGCCGCTCGTCCCCGCCGCCGTTCTCCTCCTTCGAGCCGATCTCGACCTCGTCCATCTCCTACGACCCGCCCATCTTCCTCCATGGCCCTCCCGACCCGGCGAACTACACCGCGAACCACCTGCCGCGGCACAGCGCGTCCTTCACGACCGACTCGCTCTCGCGGTACGACGACGCGTCCTCGCCCGCGCAGTCAGCTCTCCCGCTCGACTCGCCACTCGTATACACCCCGCCGCGGTTCAGCGTCGTCTACCCCGCAGGGGGGCGCGCGGCGCGGCAGCAACGCAGCGTCGAGAGCGGGCTGAGCGTGCTGGACCGCATCGCGGCGAGCTTTGGGAACGTCAAGGAGGGACTGACGGCGGGCTTGGGGGTCGACTTTGGCGAGGGCGGGATGAGGAGGAGGAGCGGAGAGAGGCAGAGGGAGATTTCGACGGAGAGCATGACGGACCCGTGCGCCCCCTTTTCCTTCCCCCTTCTCACCGGGTCACTCACACGCGTCTCTCCGCCCACAGCTTCCAGTACTCCGTCCAGTCGTTCCAGCCGCGCCTCCCGACCCTCCCCTCACCAGCGAACACCCCACCCCGGCACCGCCGCTCCTTCCTCTCCCTGCACCGCCGCTCGTCGCAGTCGCTCCGCCGCGCGCACTCGCAACCGCAGCTCTTCCCCGGCTTCAGCGCGGGCGACGTTCCGCCTATCCCGGAGATGTCGCCGACATCGGTGCATTCGGGTGCGAAGGACGGCGCGCGGGACGAACAAAGGTGGACCGATCCGTTCGAAGAGGACGAGGCGCGGGCGGGCGCGCACCCGTACGCGGGTGAGGAGTACGACGAAGAGGAGCTGCCTGAGGGAGGGCAGCGGTGGGCGAGCGTGCCGGACCTGACGCACTTCCAGCGCGTCGAGGAGGCCTAGGCGGCGTAGCGCGCGCCGGTGAACGAGGAGCCAGGAGGGTGTACCGGCGAGGAGTGGCGACGGTTGTCCTGTGCATCTCCCGCTATTTATCTCTCTGCATGGAATCCACACTGCGGTCGTAACGGCCGAGGGAGGCGAAGCAGCGACTTGGGAAGGCCATCGCGGGGTCGAGGAGAAGGCGACGACAGCCACCGCGATGCGCGCTTTCCCTGAAGCAAGCGCCGTCTCCTCGAAGGCTGAGCGGCTCGCGGAAGCGCTGTCGGCGAACGGCCTGCTCGAGGGTGATCGTGCGGAGGGGCTGAGCTAGAACGGCGCCAGATCTCCCGTCGAAGGAACCGTGCGAAGGGCGTTGCTCGGGCACGCTGTGCGAGTGTGAAGCGAAGGCGAGCGAGGCGGGCGCGCCATGCTATTTACGCTGCGACACGGCCCAGACTTCTGTGGGAGGAGAGGGGGACGATGAGGAGGAGGAGGGGAGCCGCTCGCTCCGCACCCCGCCCTCTGCGCGCCAGGGCAGCAGGTGCAGCTGCTCGCACCGCTCCCGCTCTCTCGCGCGAGCCTCTCCTCACCCCCGCCTGAGCGAGTCGCGCGTCTCTGCGGTTCACCTTCCGCCTCGCCCGCTCCTCGCGCTCACGGGCCCGTCCCCCGCCGCATGCACGTGCGATAGGCTCAGCAAGACCACGAGCACGAGCGCGAGCCTCGCCTGCCCCCGCGTGCAGCCCCAGTCCCGCCCCAGCACATGTTCCTGCGGCGCCGCCAGGGAGGCGGCCCTGCCCCCACTGGCGGCTCCCCGGCCCTCGCATCCGGGCCAGCGGGGACGGGAGGAGCAGGCCCGCCCCAGGAGTGGCACGCCGAGGCTGCAGGCGAGCGCTACTACGGCCTCGAGAACGTGCGTCGCCCCCTCTCCCCCCTCTCCCCCTCCTCGGCACCTCAGACACCGAACGCGGCTCTGCGCGGCGGTGCTCCATCCCCGCTCTGCGTGGACGAGACTCGCTTGTCTGCACTGTGCTGACAATGCTATTCCTGGACCGCCTATCCGCAGTTCGGAAACACCTGGTGCGCGCGCTCTCCCTGCCATCCCTCATCGCGTGAGCTGACGGACATCCCCCTTCCCGCGGCACTTCCGCTTGTGCAGCTACGCCAACTCGGTTCTGCAGTCGCTCTACTTTTCCAAGCCCTTCCGCCACCTCGTCGAGTCGTACTACCCATACGGCAGCGAGCCGCCCCCACCTCCACCTCTCCCACCCGCCTCGCCCGATCCGTCATCCGTCGCGCCTTCGAACGCGTCCCTCCCGTCCTCCTCGTCCTCCTCCGGCCTCTCCGCCCTCTCCTCCGCCGGTCGCGCCGCCAAGGCCGTCGGCAACGCCCTCAACACCCCCTACGTCCCGACCTCGGTCCCGCCTACCGCGCGCCGCTCGCCGCCTGCACGGCAAGGCGCGGGCGGCGGCGGGCGCGGCAACATCTTCAGCCCGCACAGACGGCAGAGCTCCGTTGCCGACTCTGCCGCGTCGAGCGCTGAGGCGGGCGGGTTCACCGGCGGCGCGTCGCTCGCGCACCAGACGACCAACTCGTCCTTCACGGGCGTCGGCACGCCCGTCGTCGGCACCGGCGGTGCACTCGCACGGGAGGTCCCGGCCGCAGAGACGACGCTTCTGACGACGCTGCGAGACCTGTTCTGCTCCATCTCGGGGCAGCAAAAGTCGCTTGGGACAGTCGCGCCGCAGGCGTTCATCAACCAGCTCAAGCGCGACAACGAGTTCTTCCGCAGCACGCTCCACCAGGACGCGCACGAATTCCTCAACTTCCTCATCAACTCGGTCGCCGAGGCGCTCGAGCGGGACGAGAAGAAGCGCGCGGCGGACGAGGGACGGGCACCGAGTGCGTCTCCTCTGCCTCCAATCTGTCAAAAGGACCGCACTGACCCTCCCCGCGCACGCAGGCATGGTCGGGACGGGTTTCGGCGCGCATGCCAAGACCTGGGTGCACTCGCTGTTCGAGGGCATCTTGACGAACGAGACGCGCTGCTTAACCTGCGAGACGGTCAGCTTCGTCACCCCGTCTCCATGTGCACTTCCATTGACGCACCTGCATCCGCAGGTCACGTCACGCGACGAGGCGTTCCTCGACCTCTCGATCGACATCGAGCAGAACTCGTCGGTCACGGCGTGCCTGCGGCAATTCAGCGCATCCGAGATGCTCTGCCAACGCAACAAGTTCTCGTGCGACAAGTGCTGCGGGCTGCAAGAGGCGGAGAAGCGGTTCGTCCCTTCATCTCCCTCACGCTTGCCCAGCTCACCCTCCTCGCTCGTGCAGGATGAAGATCAAGAAGCTCCCGAATATCCTCGCGCTCCACCTCAAGCGCTTCAAGTACGAGGAGTCGCTGCAGCGGCACGTCAAGCTTACGTACCGTGTCGTCTTCCCGTTCGAGCTCCGGCTGTTCAACACCGCGGACGACGTCTCCGACCCCGACCGGCTGTACGAGCTGTGGGCGATCGTCGTGCACATCGGCGTTGGCCCGCACCACGGGCACTACATCACGATCGTCAAGTCGGGCAAGCGGTGGGTCGTCTTCGACGACAACAACGTCTACCCGATCGAGCAGCATGAGATCTCGCGCTTTTTCGGCGACACGCCCGGCAGCGGCAGCGGCTATGTCCTCTTCTACCAGGCCGTCGACATCGACTGGGCGGGGCTCGAGCTGCCCATTCCGCAGACGCCCTCCGTCGCGGGGACGGCACCGCGCGAGCGCGCCCAGACGGCGAGCTCGGTCTCGACGGGCGGGCTCGCGGCATCCTGGGTGGACGAGAGCGCGCCGCCCGTCCCGCCGCTGCCGGCAGCGGCGATCCCGAGCCCGCCGGACGAGCCGTCCGTGCCTTCCTCCCTCCCGCCCAGCTCCCCGCCACTCTCCGTCCCCGCGCCGCTCGTCAACCCTACCGCGGCGCAGGACCTCCCGCCGCCCGCGGCGTCCCCCCTCTCCTCCTTCGGCAGCCTGCCCCTCCCGCCTCCTCCTGGGCCAGCGTTCGCGCCGCAGCAGCGCAAAGCGAGCCTCGTCTCGCTGTCGGGCAGCTCGGTCGGCACGCCCGAGCTCGGCGACAAGGAGCGCAAGGACAGCAGCGGTGGGTGGTCCACCCTCCGCGGCAAGTTCGGGCGGACCAAGTCGCACTCGTCGGCGACGAAGGAGCGCCGCATGTCGCTCACGCCGGGCTCGGCGTCGCTCGCGCTTCCGAGCATCCCGTCGTCCGAGGCACCGAGCGAGCACCTGCAGAGCAGCACGGTCGCCTCGACCGACTTTGCCGCGTCGCCGAATGGCTCGTCCGTCGACCTCTCCGCGCCGTCCCCGCCCGCAGGCGCAGCGGGGAACGGTACAGCGCACGCGCACGTGAACGGGACGCCGCCCGCCCCACCGAGCGAGGACGGCTCCGCCTCCGTTGCTTCGTCCGCGGCTGTCCCGCAGCCGTCGCCGCGCTTCGCCCCGCGGCGGAACTCGCGCGCCTCCTTCGGCGGCACGCCCGAGCTCGGCAGCAGCAGCGGCGCGCGGCCGCCCCGCCCGCCAGGCTCGTCCGCCTCCTCGGCGTCGCTCTCCTCGTCGGGCGTCCTTCCCCCGCCTTTGCCGCTCGCGTCCCACGGCCCGACCGCCGCGCCTTCGGCGGCAGCGTCGACCAGCGCGTTCGCCAAGACGCGCGGGTTCCTCTCGCGCAACAAGTCGGAGAAGCCCCGCCCGGCGACCGCGCATGCGCCCGTCGCGGCAGGGCCGAACGGCGTCGGGCTCGGGCTGAGCCCCGCGCCCGGCTTCGGAGCGGAGGGCAAGGCGCGCCTGTCGTCTGCGCCTGCGCTCGAGGTGCGCACGAACGGCGACGCGGCGGCGCACAAGCGGCCGTCGACGGCGAGCCCCATTGCGGGGAGCGCGTCGTCGGCGTTCCCGGTGCATCCGTCGCGCGTGCAGGAGAGCGGCGCCGTCGGCGGGGCGTCGCCCCCTCTCAACGGGAGCGCCATGGCCGACGCGCCGCCCGCGCCGGTGCTGTCGCGGAAGGAGCAGGAGAAGCGGATCAAGGAGGAGCAGAAGGCGCGCGAGAAGGAGGCCAAGGCGCGCGACAAGGCCGAGAAGGAGCGGCAGAAGCAGCTCAAGGACGACGCCAAGCGGCAGGAGAAGCTCCGGCGCAAGATGAGCATCAAGTGACGCGGCGGCGTGCCCGCTCTCGTACAAAAGGCGCAGAGGCCGTGCCTCCTCCCCCCTTCTTCCTCCGCTCTTCGCCGGCTCGCGTGCCTCTCGTCTTCTTCTTTTCGTTGTTGAACTATTCGAGCCGCGGCGTACCGCGGAGTCGTAATGTATGGATAGACTCGCCTCTGGCACGCGCTCTTCCCGTGACGGAAAAGGAGGAATGCCAGCGAGGCGGAGGACGACGCCGCTCCGGCTCATGCCAAGCGGTTCAAGAGACGACTTTCCCTCACTTGCTTGCAGCGGGCACCTTCAGCGACGAGGGCGAGCGTGGTTCGAGCGGGAAGAGCGAGACGGTCCTCCGCGAAGTGCCCCGTCTCGGCTCCTACAGAACGAGCAGTCAGTGCTCTTACGGCGGCTTGACGGCAAGAGCGAGCCTCTCAGGTGCCTGCATCCAGGTTCACGCGTCCTCCGGCGTCCCGTCGGCCTGACCTCGCGCCAGCTGTCGGAGTGGAGCGAACGACACACTGCAATGCTCGTGAGGGGTATCTCGATGCTGGGTATGACGGGGAGCGAGAGGGACGGGGATATGTGCGAGAGGCGAAGTAACGGTTGCGAGGGATGGCGGGAGCGGGTGACCTCGCGCTCCACCGGGCGGAAGCGGGCACCGCTCCGACACGCTCGAGCGGCTTGCGCAGCTGTTCTGCTGCGGCGCGGATCTGGAGTGTGAAGTGGGGAAGGTCAGTCTGCGATACGCGCAGAAGAGAGGCGCGGAGTGGATGGGCTGGCGCACCTTCTTATCGAGGACCTTCCACGGCGCGACTTCGGTTCCTACGAGGACAAGGAGGAAGGCGCCGAGCCCTACGACGGCGATGCGGCCGAGCTGCGTGCGACGAGGATGGTCAGCACGACCGAGAGAGGGGGAAAGCGAAAGGGCGCACCTCCGAGTCGAGCATGAGCGGCTCGCCCTCGTGCGCCTCTCCGCCCTCGCCATCGTTGTGCTGCGCGCCCTGTTGAGCCTCCCATGCGCCGCCGGCGAGCGCGGCATACATGGCCGCACGCTCGTCGTGGTCGACCTCTTCCGGGCTAGGGCGGACGGGTGGCCAGGGCGGGAGAGTAGGTTGCGAGTGTGCGACGAGGACCTGGTTGCCGGCAGCCCTGGATGCGATGAAGGCCGAGTGGGGGCGCCGTCGGCGGGGGCGGTGAGAGCCTGGAGAAGGGCGACGAGGTTGGCGGGGAGGAGGAGCGGGGGCATGGCTGGGTGTGGTGGGGTGTGTCTCTGCAGTACACGTGGCTCTCAGGGCTCCAGAGAGGGCGGGATGGCGGGAGACAGGACGAGGGGGAGCGCCCTCCTCCCCGATCAGGCGCATCCTCCGCCTTCGCGTCCACACAGCTCAGGAGCACCAGCTGCTACTCTCTACAGACTGCAGTAACCACCACTGCAGCACTCCGCTTCACCCAACACCCGCTCGACCCCCCTCTCCATCTCGCGCCTCCTCCTCCCCGCCTCGTCCCGCCTCGACCCCGCCAGCACCGACCCCGCCCGCCGAGGCCGCGCTAAATCCCTCCAGCATTCACACAGTTCCACAGAGCACACGCAGCGGAGCCATGCGCGCCCACTCGACCCTCGCCCTCCTCGCCGCCTCGGCCGCAATGACCCTCGTCGCTGCTCACGGCGACCACGCAGAGGTCGAGGAGAACCCCGACGCCACCTACGCAGAGCTCCACATGGCACAGGAGGTGCGCATTCGCTCGCTCATCTGCCCGCAAGCAGCACCCGCTCACCCGCTCGACCCCCTCGCTTGCAGCACCACATGGACAGCTTCGACATCCAGGCCTTCTTCCACCTCCATGACCTCAACCGGTGCGTCACTGCTCTAGTGGCGTAGCGCCGAACGCGGGCTGAACCTTGCACCCGCCCGCAGCGACGGCGTCCTCGACCGCAACGAGCTCGAGTCGATCTACGGCGTCCACCACGAGAAGCGCCGCAAGGGGACCAAGAACCTCGAGGTTCACACCCAGCAGGCGACCGAGATCGTCGACGCCGTCCTTGCCAAGCTCGACCAGAACCGCGATAATGTTCTGACCATGCGCGAGTTCGTCGCCGGCGGCGTTGGCGGATTGCCCAACTTTAGGGGCGTAGAGCATCTCGGACACCATTACGGTGCGTCGGCGAGCTCTCGAGCGAGTGTTCATAGCCTTCTTGGGCTGCATTGACCCGCTTGTCGTCGTTTGTCGTCGTCAGATGCGGAGGGCGAGTACTTCCTGCAGTGCGTCCGGCATCGTCCCGTTCACCCGTCCTTCCGGCCTTACTGACACTTCCGTGCTCACAGTCACGAGGAGCGGTACCACAACACGCCCGAAACGCAGCGCGAGGAGGACTACGTGCACCCGGAAGGTGCGCAACCTTGCGCTGTCCTTTTGTTTTTCTCGCTCCTGTACTGACGCAATCCCCCCCGCAGACATCGAGCACTTCCTGTCGCACGAGGCGATCGAGGAGGAGGAGGACGAGCGGATCCGGCAGTTCACGGGCGAGGACCCGGACATCGACCCGTCGACGAACGCGACGCCAGAGCAGCTCCAGCAGCACATCTTCAACGAGCTGAACGGGATCCCCGACGAGGCGACGACCGAGTCGGAGAAGGAGTTCGTCAAGAAGGCTGTCGCGGACGAGGACGCGCACAACCCGCACGCGGAGATGGTCAAGCCCTTGCCGAAGAAGGACATGCCCCCGCCCGTCTTCAACCCCGACGCGGTCCTCGCTTCATCGATCAAGGGCCAGGCGCAGCAGCGGCAGGCCGCCGCGCGCCGTTTCGCCGATGACGGGAGCGTCGCCAAGGCGCCGACGGAGCCGGAGCGCGCGCGCCGCGAGCGCGCCGAGGCCGCCCGCGCGCAGGCGGCCAAGTTTGCGCGCGACATGAAGGAGGCGAGCGCGCGCGGTGCGTGGGCCGCGGACGAGCAGGGCAAGGAGCAGATTAATTTTGGCCGCCCGAAGGACGCGGCTGACCGGTTGAGGCGCAACATCCCGTACAAGTACAAGGTGCGCTCTTCTTCCTAATTCGTGCCGTTCTCGCGCGGCAAAAGCAAAGGAAACTGACCCGCACTCCGCACCCGCAGGTCCGCTCCAGCTGGTTCGGCGAATTCTAAGCATGCTGCATCCGCTCCCGCGTGCTCTCCTCTCTATCGCTATCTCTCCTGCAGTGTCCAGCCGGTTTGGGTGCTTTGTACCGTACCTCCCCCCGTCGTCGTAGCCGTTCCTCCCCTCGCAACTCGCATCGTCCGTACTTCTACCCGCCGGAACTTACTCGCTATGCACGCGGCCCGCGGTAATCTTTTCGACGTGGAGCAACTGCTAGTCGTTCTCTGGCGCTTCGTCGTCCGTTTCCGCAGTGCGCACTGACCCCTCCACCCGCCTTCATCAGCTCGTCCGCTCCTCTCCCTTCCTCTCCTTACTTCCCGTCCCCGCGCCGCCTCAGCCCGCCAACAGGCTCGTCTCGACCTAGCGCGACGGCGGGTTCGACTGGACCTTCCGCTGGGACTTCGGCCTCAAGCTCGACACGCCGGGCCTCGACGAGTCGTTCGACCTGGTGTCGCCGCCGTGGCCGGGCGAGTGGGGACTTCGACCTCAAACTCGACACGCCGGACCTCGACGAGGTGTTCGAGCTGGCGTCGCCGCCGTGGCCGGGCGAGTGGTCTGTCGGGGTGCGGCGCTGCACGGAGGATGAGTGGGTTTTTCAAGTCAACCACGACGGGATGACTACCGGGCAGTTGGGGGACCGCGTCGTCGTGATCCTGCGTCTGTTCTGGCGCGACGAGGGCCGCGACGCAACGCTTAAGAGTGTCGAATTCGATGCCGCGCCTGTCGCAGAGCACAACGTCGACACGGGCAGCCTATACAGCGGATGGGACCTCGTAGTCCCGCGTGCCCGCCTCGAGGACGTCGCAGCCCGCTCGAAGGGCAGGTTCTCCTTGTCGGAAACGACCCGGTACCGCCTGCAGTTCTGCATGTAGATGGACAAAGCGTCGTCGACTGCCTCGGAGAGTATGCTCGCGCCGGCTTTCCATAGCGAGTACGGTCTCACCACATCGTTCAATGCCTGAGCTGACACACTCAAGTCTGCAGGTTCGGACGCCTCGCCCGTCGTCAACGACGTCCGCCTTTTCTTCCCGCGCGTCGGTTCCCAGGGCGCCGAGCTGTGGGCGTCAGGCCACCTCCTCTCGCAGTCCTCGCCCTACCTGAGGGACATGCTCATGTCCGACTTCACCGAGAGTGTCAAGATTGGCGCCAAGCGGCCGCGCACGTCGCCCGCGCCGGCGAAAGACCCCTCGCCCGCGCCGCAGGACGTCGAGGACAAGCACGTCGAGGACTCGGACGACGAGACGGACGAGCTCCTCGTCAAGCACCGCCCGCCGACCTTCTTCAACACGGAGAACCTTGTCGACTTCTCGTACCGCCAGATCACCATCACCAAGACGGCGTTCTCGACCTACACGGCCGTCCTCCGCTTCTTCCAGACGGGCTTCATCCGCTTCAACCGCCTCTCTTCGGCCTGCAAGGCTCCAGGCGTCCCTCAAGTATACACTCATGCATTCCGGATCGAGAAGTGCGCCGCCTCGCACCCGGAGGTGCCCTTCCCCGTCTCAGTCAAGTCGACGTACCGCCTTGCGCACCTCCTCGAGCACGAGCGCCTCAAGCGCATCTGCCTCGTCGAGCTGCGCGAGCGGCTCACGTCGTACAGCGCCGCGTTCGAGCTCTTCGACGACGCGTCCGTCTGCTACGAGGATTGGCGCAAGGTCGTCGTCGAGTACGCCGTCGCAAACTGGGACGCCGTCGGCGCGACGACGAGCTGGAAGGAGATTATGGAGCGGGTGCGGCGCGACGAGGTACCCGGGTCCGGCGGGATCGTGGTGGATCTGATGCTGGCGCGGGACGAGGCGAGGGCCAAGGGTGCGAGTCCTCTCTCGCTCGCTCCTCTCCCTCTTACGGCGCTCACTAACTCTCAACACGAACAGGCGGAGCATAGCTGATACACCGACTGTACCGCAAGCCGTCCTGCATTCAATGTCGACCTTGACCTTCTCGCTCCGAGGCGGAGCTCCTGCAGAGCGGAGCGCGCCAGTACGCACAACAGCTCCTGCTCCTCTCCCCTGGCTTTTCTGCTACTTGTGCCGGTGCATCTCCGTCGTCGCTCAAGGAAGAAGTGCGAGACTTCACGCGGAGAGGAGGCCTTGCGGACCCTCGCAAGCGCAAAACGCGACGAGAAAGGGCACGGAAAGGCTCGTAGTGCCCCCTCAGCCGCTTTAAGAACTTACCCAGCGGGTGATGAGCTTCTCGAAGCTCAGCGCGGCGGAATGCACCCAGCTCGACCTCGTCGAGGGAGGGTCTCGCTCCTCCCGCTCACGCTGTACCCGCCCTCCTCGCTCGAGACGCCTGCTGATTGTTCGCACCGATTATCGGACTACTATTGCGCACGACTGCGCCGTCAAACTCCCTCGCGAGACCCGTCCGCCCTTTCCCGTCGTCTTCATCAGCTCACGAGGTCCAGACGCGACAACTCAACGGTCACGCTGTGTGAAAGGCCGCAAGTGCGTGCGGGGTCCTTTTAAGTAGCTCTACACCGGCGCTGACCCATTCAGCGCCCGCTAGACAGCTTTCTCCTCGACAGCTGGTCCTCGCTCCACTTCTCCCCTCCCCGCACTTCCCTCCCACACTGCACTCTCGGCTCCGCTTCCACTCAAGACCGATTCGAGATGGCCGCCCCCGCTGCTCCCGCTGCCGATGCGCCGGAAGCCGTCAACAAGCTCGTCTCGTCTTCGATCGACGGCTGGTTCGACTGGACGTTCACGTTCGACCTCGACCTCGACCTCGACCTCGACGCGAAGGAAATCGACCTCGAGTACCCCATCTCGAACGTGCCATTGCCAGGCCAGTGGCGCGTCATCTTCAGACGGGCCGGCGAGCTGTACATTCTCTCCATCGACTACGGCGCTCTCGATGTTGCCACGCTCGGGCAGCGCGCAAAGGTCCGCCTCCGGCTCGCACTCTTGGCCGACGACCGGGAAGTTGAACTCGATGCTGTCGAATGGGGGCCTGGGCCCGAGCCTGCCCGCGACCCCGCCGACAACCTCGTCCCCACGGGATGGGACTTGCACGTCGACATGCGCGACCTTGAGCAGCGCGCTGCCAACGCAGGACATTCGTCTATCACCGGGAGTCTGAAGCGATTCCGCGTCACCTTCGAGATCGTGCAGGACAAGTCGAGCTCAACCGAGTCGGAGAAGCTGCTCGTCAAGCTTGTCCCGGGTGCGTCTCTTACTTCTCTGCCTGGGCATGGCGAGACTGAGCTCGCCTCAGTAGACAGGACCACGGGGCCCCTCACGAACAACGTCCGCCTCTTCTTCCCGCGCGCAGGCGAGAACGGCGCCGAGATCTGGACGGACGCGCGGCTTCTCTCGGCGTCCTCAACCTACTTCAGGGACATGCTCGACTCGGAGTTCGTCGAGAACGTCAAGATCGGGGCGAAGCGTCTCGCACCCACGCGAGCGGCGGTGGCAGGAAGGACGCTGCGGACGCGACGACCCAGGACTTTGACGATTCGGACGACGAGACGGACGCGCTCCTCATCAAGAAGCACCCGCCGAGCTTCTACGATACGGAGAACCTCGGCGAGTACTCGTACCGGCAGATCACGATTACGAAGACGGCGTTCTCGACCTACTCGGTCGTCCTGCGCTTCCTCGAGACGGGCTTCATCCGCTTTGCACCTCTCTCTTCCGCCTGCACGCCCGTCGACGGCTCCTCGCCCCCCCTCCCGCGCCGACCGCATCACCGAGCTCGTCGAGGACGAGCCTGACCTCCCCTTCCCCGTCTCGCCCAAGTCCACCTTCCGCCTCGCCCACCTCCTCGAACTCGACCGCCTGAAGCGCATGTGCCTCGCCGAGCTCCGCAAGCAGCTCTCGCTGTCGATGGCGCCGCGCGAGCTCTTCGACGACGCGTCGGTCTGCTACGAGGACTGGCGCAAGGTCGTCCTTGAGTACATCGTCGAGAACTGGGACGCCGTCTCCACCACGTCGAGCTGGGAGGAGATGACGGGACGGGTCGACCGCGACGAGGTGCCCGGCGCCGCGGGGATCCTCCTCGCCGTCATGCGCGCCAGGGATGCCAAGGCGAAGGGTGCGTCCCTCTCGTCAATCCGGACCGGCGCGCCGCTCACACACGTCCCCACCCTGCAGCCTGATTCTGTTCACTTCGCGCTGTCTTCCCAAGCTTGTCATCGCGTGTTGCAATCCCGATCGAGTCTCGTTGCTCTCGCCGCGCTTCCTTCGCCTTGCTGCTCGCTCTCACCCAGAACAAACGCGACGGGACGAGATCTGGCGAGAGAGTGCACAGTCGATAGCATGACAAGCAGCAGCAAAACGGATAGATATGGCAAACTTCGCGACGGCACAAGCACGTCCTCCCCTTCCCCCTCCTCCCTCACGCGCCCTCGCACCTCACACCCGGCCCTCTACGCCCACCGGGCCACCCGGGTAGAACGCCTCGGGGTGGCTGTGCCTGTACGCACTCCCCCTCATCTGCGCGCCAACCGCCTGCGCAGACTGCGCCCCGCCCGCCCGGCCAGCGAACGAGCTCGCGACCGCGCTATCAGCGGAGGAGAAGGCGCCGACCGCACGGATGTACATGCTCGGCGTCGGGGCCGCAGCGGGGGCGTACAGCGCGACCGCTGCGCTGTTCGCGCGCGGGTAGAACGGCTCATCCGGCGCGGCGGTGGGCGGGCCGATCAGGACGGGGATGCGCGTGCCGCTGCCGCTGCTGCTGCTGGAGGAGGCGAACGTCGGGAAATTGGGGTAGACGGGCGCGTGGAGGAGCTGCGGCGGGGGAGGGGCGTAGTAGCGAGGATACGGGTCCTGCACGAGCTTCGAGCGCGGTGGGACGCCGGGGACGCCGGGAACGATGCGTTCGGGATTTTCGAAGGTGGTATGCGTGGGAAAGTCGGATGCGCCGTGGGGAGGTTGAGCGGCGGGAGAGCGGGTCTGAGGGGAAGGGTGGAAAGGGTCGTGTTCGAGAGGGGCGAGGGGTCGGCGGCGCTGCCGGCGATGATGGCCGGAGGCTTGCGGCCGCTCAGCGAGCGCGTCATGGGAATCGGCTGCGATGAGTCCTGATAGGTGAACCGGCTCGTAAAGGCGGCCGGGGCAGTCGTAGGCTGGACGGAGGAGGACTTGGAGCGCGGGAGAAGGTGGTCCGGGCCGACCCAGCGCGCCGTTGCAGCTGCAGGTCCATGCGTAAGGTATGCTACACGAGCATGAGCGGGAAGAGGGGAGCGCACCAAACCGCAACCCCTCAGGCTCGACCTTGTGCTCAAACAGCTTCTGCATGTCGGCGCCCTGCGGAACGCGCGCGAGGTCAACTCTTTCTGCGCAGTCGCTACGAGACCGAAGACGCACCTCCATGATCAGGACGTGCCCATGCTTGAGCCTCGCCTTCAGCACGACGCGAGACCCCTTGCTCTTCTCCTTCTTCCCGCCGACCTCGTCGCCCTCATCGTCTGCGTCGCCGCCGTCCTGGTCGCCGCCCTTCTTCGCAGCAGTAGTGCGCTGCTTCTTGACCTTGGCGCGGAACGACATGATCGCGCCCGAGCCGAGCGAGACGGACGCGACGTACGACCCGAGGCCGCGCTCGCCGTCGTCGTGGTACTGCGTGAGGGCGCGCGGGCGCGTCAGCTGCGCTATCGATACGGCGCTGCACCCCTCGGTTCGCTGAGCGACGCGATGACGGGGAGGGCAGGGGAAAGTGAAGGAGAAAACGCACGTTCATCTTCCCGCCCGTCACTGCACGCGCGTGACCTCGTTAGCTCTCGAAGCGGAAGAAGGATGGGCGCAACGCACTGTACGCGACCGAGAGAATCTCGTTGAAGTCGGTCTGCTCGTTCTCGCCGACGACCGAGCGGACGACCGTCTTGAGGTAGTCGCGCGCGTCGCGGGCGCACTCCGGTGCGCACATCAGCACCTCCTTCTTGTCGTCGTCCCGCTCGGCGGCGGCGTTGGTGGAGGCGGAGGGAGGCGGCGGGAAGGGGTAGGTCGCCATCGAGACGGCGGGAGTAGCGCTCGCCGGCGTTGAAGGTGACTGTGCGCGAAGGCAGAAGGGCAGTCAAGTCTTACGCCGAGACGGGAGCGGAACGCACACTGCTGGCAAAGGAGCGCGCCGGCCGCTGCGCCATCAAGTTAGGAAGGTCAACCTCGGCGCTAGCGGAGGGAAAGGGGAACGCGCAAACGCACCGCAGTGCCGCGCAAGCTTGTTCCGCCTGAACAGCTTGCCCGCCTCCTCCCCCTGGTATTCCTCGAACAGCCGGTCGGCCTCCCTCGTCGCGGTCAGCTCGACGGGCCAGAGGTGGTGCACGCGCGCGAGGCCGCTCCCGTCCGCCGGCGAGAGGTCGACGCTGTACCCGTTGTAGCCCTTCACATCGACAATGCGCTCCATGCAGTGCGGTGCGAGGAGGAATGCCGGGCCAGCTTCGCACGCCCGCACCGTGCCCTTGGCCTCGAGCTCAGCGGCGCCGAACACGCGTGCGGTCGCGTCCGTCTCGGCGCCGCAGCCCGCGCAGACGAGGCGCGTCCACTCGCCGCGCGAGCTGAGGCGGCCGCAGGCGCTGCAGCCGAAACCGCGCCAGGCGAGGTACGAGTAGTCGGCGATCTGCGACGCGCCGCTCAGCGACTGGAGAGTGCGCGGCGCGAGGGGCTGAGGGACGAGGTTTGACGAGGGGAGCGAGGGCGAGAGCGAGAGGAAGGAGGGGAGGTAGGTGAGCGAGCCGGCGGGGGCATCGCGCCGTTCACCTGCGCCCGGCAACTCCACCGAATCAGCACCTCGCCGTTTGTGAAGACTGAACATCGCGAGGGCGCACGACGCACCTGGAAGAACCGCTCACACTCCTCGTTGTAGCACGCGACCTCCTCGCGGTACACCCTCTTATGCTCGACGGCGCAGCTCGCGCACCGCGCCGTCCCGCCTGCCTCCGCGTCCGGGGTCGTCGCATCGACAAAGCCAGAGTCGACCGTGCGATCGCTCTGGGCGAGTGCGGCGCGGGCGACGCGTCCTCGTCTGCCGAGATGTCCATGTCGGAGCTTGCGGCGGTGGGCGGGGCGGTCGAGGCGGGAGTAGAGATGCGCTTGAAGCGCAGGCCGGCAAGCGGGTTGGCGGGCTTGAGCGCGGCGCTGGTCGTGGAGGTCGAGGCGAGGGAGCTCCGCCTGGTGGGCGGGAAGAGGGGGGAGGGGAGAAGGGGTGGGTCCGGCGAGAGGCGCGGCGGGGGGAGCGGCGCATCTTGCGGCCGCAGTTGCTGAAGGAATAGCGGGGACGGTCGAAGACGAAGCCGTACCGACGCTAGAGGGAGCACATTGTCAGTCTCACCGCTTCTGATGCGACGGAGGTAGCAACGCACTCGTCCTTGCCGATCACCTCCGCAAACCACGGCGTGCCCTGCGACTCGAGCCACTCAAAGCGGACCTGCACAGGGAGAAGATGACACATCCACCACCAAGATCAGCCTTGCTGGTCTGAGGGGGATGCGTCACCTTCGCCACGCACCTTGAAGCGGACGAAAAACTTGCCGTTCGTCGCGCCCTCGACGGGCTCGCCCTCAGCCTGGGTGTACGTCCGAATCAGCGGGACGCCGAGAGGAAAGTGAGCGGACCGCACCCAGATGTCGGTCACGAGGTAGTGCCCCAGCACGGCGTATCTCACGCCCCCCTCTCCCATGTCCTTTAAGCGTGGGAAGTGCTCGTACATCGCCCCCGCGAGGAGGACGACGGGCGTGCGCGTCTCCATGCAGTTCCTCAGCGCGCGAACGCGCGTCCCTTCGCGCGTCTGGCTCGCGCGGAGGCGGTACCCCGAGGGGAGGACCTCGCCGCAGCCGCCACCGTGCGAGATGATGACCTTGCCGCGCTGGGCGCACGCGTCCGAGGGGGAGGGGAACCCGTCGAGGAGGTAGCCGAGGCAGCGCTCCTGCGTGTCGTCTGCGCTCACCTTGCGTCAGCACCGTCCGCACGAGGAAGGAGGCGGAGTGAGGGGACGCACAATGTCCGCCCTGATAGCTGCGGAAGTACTCCAAGCTCTCGCACAGCTCCTGCCGCCCCTGGCCCCAGATCGGCGGCTTCCCCGCAGGCGTGATCCGCAGGTCGCGCTCGACGGGGACCCAGCCCGCGCGCGAGTCGAGTGCCGGGTGCCGCGCGCGCGGCTTGGACAGCTTGGACGGCTTCGGCGCGGTGGAAGCGAGGGGCGCAGGGGCGCGCTTGGGCGGCGGCTGCTCGCGCGACGGGCTAGCAACGGGCGCGGCAGTAGGCGAGGGAAGGGGCGGAAGCGCCGCTGCGTTCAGCGGAAGAGCGACCTGCGGGAGGTGCAGCTCCGGGTCCTGCGGCTGGATGATGACGGCCTTGCGCGCTGTAGGTCTGCCGATGCCCTTGTGCTGCGGCGGGAGGAGCGGCTCGGTCGTGAGGAACCCGGCCAGCAGGCGGTCGCGGCTCGCACGGTCGAGCGCGAGGTCCCGAAGCGGTGTGACCTGCACCTTGGCCGGCGGGAGCGGTGCGGGCGGGGGCGGAGGGGGCGGCGCCTTGCGCTTCGGCGGCGAGGACTGTGCCTGGAGGAGCGCGGCGTCGACCTCGTCGACGTACCGCTTCGGGGGCTTGTGCGCACGGCGGGTGGGGAGCTCGTCCTCTGCAGCGGCAGAGGGACCGGGGATGGGCGTGGCGCTATCCATGAGGGCGGGAGCGGTGGCGGGCGCAAGAACTGCGGGAGGAGCGAGCCCCTCGTTCGCGTTGTCCTGCTCAGCCGCCACCTGCGCCGCCTTCTTCCGCTGCTTCTTCGACAGCGGCGCCCTGCCTTCTGCCGCCGGCGAGGCCTCCGCCGCACGAAGCTTGGGCACGCGCTTGTCCGCCGCGGCGCCATCGCTCGAGCGACGCGTCGCGCGCGGCAGGTCCGCGTCGACGGAGGAGGCGGCGAAGTAGCCGTACGCGAGAGACTGGAGGTCGCGCTTCAGCGACTGCTTGGGCGGGGAGGGCGGAAGCGGAGGTGCGTGCATGTCGGGCGCGGCGAGGGAGGAGCGGCGAGTGAGGCGCGGGGCAGGGGACGCGGCCCCGGCGGATGCGGCGCGGATGAGGGCGGACGACGAGGGGCTTGGCGGGTGCTGGACGACGACGGGAGACGCTGCGGCGGGGACGGAAGCGCGGCGCGACGACCGCGGCGAGTCGACCGTGCCGCCCAATGCGGCCCACATGTCGCCGCCGAGCATCCTCAGCTCGGCCTTGACTCCCTGCGACGCCGGCTGCGCGGCCGCCTCCTCCGCAGCAGCCTTCCGCGCGAGCTTTTTGGCCCGGCGAGCCGCCTTCTTGCCCGCGCCGTGCTTCTTCTTCAGCGGCTTGTGCGTCTCCTCCGCCTGCATGGCGTCCTCCTCCTCCACCGCAGGCGCGTCGCGGTCCCTTCTCGCGCGCTTGCGGGCCCGCTCGGTCCTCCCGCGCTCATCGGCGCCGGTAATGCGGGACTCTTCGTCCGAGGAGGACTCGTACTGGGGCGCCGGTAAAGGCAGCCTGCGGCGCTTAAAGCTGTATGAAGTGATGGAGCCGGCTGGAACGGGCGCGCGAGGCGAGATGGACGCGGGAGAGGCGCGGAGAGGGCGACGGGGTGATGAGGATTCAGACGCGGATTGCGCAGCGGAGGGACGCGCGGCGGGGGTGGAACGGGTCGGGCTCGGGCCATCGGAGGTACTCGCAGCTTTTTCGCTGTCCTCGAGCGCGCCCTGCGCCGCGAGCGGGGCGGGGGACGCGGGCGGGTCGACAGGTGGGGAGGCGGCGAGGTCCCACGCGAGCTCGAGCTCGTCGAGCGCAGTCAGCGCGGACGCGTCCGACTCGGCGCCGGCGTCGTCCATCGCTGCACCTTCTGCAGCGGTGCGGTGGTGGGAGGTGGGGGAGGAAGAGGGAGGACTGGCTTCCCTCCCGAGGCAGACTCTGGCATGGGCTCCAGCTCCATCTCTACGCGCAACGCGATGGAATGCACCGTGGGCGTCGAATGGAGCCCGTGCCCTGCCGTGCGAGGCCAGGCGCTGTCTTTGCGCGGCGCGTCGCTCGTCTTTCGCGCTCTCTCGCAGGGTTGCGCTCCCGCTCTTACGCGCTCGCCACTCTTTCTGCCTCCGAGGATCCTCAAGTATGTAGCTGTCCAGGCATAGCCTGCTGCGCGGAAAGGCGGGCCGGCATGCGAGAGTGGAAGGCAGCTACTCGATCCCGCAAGCGGCGGTTGCGCGTGTTAGAGGCCGGGACAGCCCCTAGCGGCTCCCAAGGACCGCGTCCACCGATGACAGCGTTGCGCGTGTATCTTGCAGTGCCCGAGCGAGCTTGTAAGCGAGAAGAACGCTGCGACGGCTGGGGAGCTGCCGACACAGGGCGTCACCTGGGGTCCCCTGCCACTGTGGAGCTGCCGTGGGATCAACGGCCTCCTGTCCTGCACACGGGATGGTTCTCGAGCTTCAAGGCTTGTAGTGCAGACGTTCAAGCGGGAGCAACGGGGTGGCAGAGCTGGATGTGCGCGGGAGTCGAGGAGGACGAGGAGCAGCGAGCCTGAAGCGGGAGTCGCAGCGGGACGCAGATGCAGGAAGCTAGAAGGAGCTCGAATCTCGGTAGCAAGGTCAGGGCGCTCCAGGCAGAGGGTGACGAGACAGTTCTGAGCCAAGCGACGGCGACGACGAGGAGGGTCGCTCCTCTCGACCCGCGCCATCCAGCTCGAGCGAGAGCAGCGAAGCAGAGCACACTCTCCGTCCCCGCAGACGCAGCAGCCTACCCGTCGCTGCTGAGCTCTGCCTCGTCCCATCTCTGTGCCCTCCCCCTCCTCGTCGCTCGGCCTCTCCCCTCGTCCCCACTCCGACTCGACGAGGAAGGAGCAGCGAGGATGGCCTACTCGCGCCCGTTCCCTGCACAACCCGCGCAGCCCTACGCCCCCGCGACCAGCCCTGCGTTCCGCGCCCCCGCCCCGCCCGCCGCTGCCCCCGCCGCCGCCCCACCGCCCGCGCCCGTCCTCGCCGCGCCGCCCGGCACCCTCCCGCCCGGCACCGTCGTTGATGTCGGACAGTACAGGGTCACCGTACAGCGCTTCCTCAGCGAAGGTGCGCCTCCCACTTCTCCGCGAGGAGGCACCCGCCGGCCCGGACGGTGACGAGCCATCGCTGGACCCGCGACGAGCGCTCTGCTTGTCCAATGTTCCCGCCAGCTGCACCGTACAAGCTTCAAATACCAACCTCACGGCTCGCTGACGCACCCTCCGCGCGCAGGCGGCTTTGCCCACGTCTATCTCGCGCAGTCGGCTGTCCCCCTCCCGCCCAACTCGCCCGCCGCGACGACCCAGCACGTCCTCAAGCGCATGGTCGTCCCCGACAAGCGCGGAGTAGAAGAGGTCGGCCGCGAGGTGGACGTCATGGTGCGTTCTCTCGCTGGCCAGGGTGCACCGCCCCTCGGGCTGCGTGGACGCAGGCTGATCCTCCCATGCGCGACTCGCAGCGTCAGCTGCGGAACCACCCCAAGATTGTCAACATGATCGAGGCGTCTGTCGCTGACCTGCCTGGCGGCGTCGACGGGAGCAAGGGCTACGAGATCTACATCCTCATGGAGTGGTGCCAAGGTGCGCCTCCTCCTCCCATTCCTCCCGTGCAGGACTGACGAGAGAGTACAGGCGGCGGCATTATCGACATGATGAACACGCGGCTGCAGAACCGCCTCACCGAGGGCGAGATCCTCAAGATCTTCAGCGACGTCGTCGAGGTGCCCCCCTTCCCTTTTCACCCAGGCAACCCTCGCTGACCACGCGAGCACCCAGGCCGTCGCGCACATGCACTACCAGTCGCCGCCGCTCATCCACCGCGACCTCAAGGTCGAGAACATCCTCCTCTCGCCGCCGCAGACCTACAAGCTGTGCGACTTTGGCTCGACGACGCGGCCGCTCCCGCGCGACAAGGTCCCGACGAGCGTCGAGGGGATCCAGAAGCTCGAGCACTCGATCAACAAGACGACGACGCTGCAGTACCGCGCGCCCGAGCTCGTCGACGTCTGGGGCCGCAAGGGCTTCGACGAGAAGATCGACATCTGGGCCCTCGGCGTCCTCCTGTACAAGCTCTGCTTCTACACCACCCCGTTCGAAGAGCACGGCCCGCTCGCCATCTTGAACGCCCAATACAAGGTGCCCAGAACCCGCCCCTCTCCCCTCCCGCTTCTGAAGCTGACCCGATGAGTGCGCGCGCAGTTCCCGCCGTACCCCGCGTACTCGTCGTCGATCCGCAGCCTCATCGGCGCAATGCTGCAGGAGCGCGCGAGCCAGCGTCCCAACATCTACCAGGTCCACGAGATGGTCTGCCGCCTCCGGGGCGTCCCCGTCCGGCTCGAGAACGTGCGTCCTGCTCGCGCGCTTTCACCGCGTCATCCTCGCAATCACATGCTGATGCTCCCAGCGAGTCTCCGCACGCAGAAGTACGCCCTCTCGCCCTCCTCCTCGACTTCCCTCCCCGCGCTCTCCCCTCGCGGCGCGCCCCTCCCCGCCTCACCGCACACTAGCGCCGGCCACCCCTCCTCGCTGCCGACCTCCCCCCTCCCCACCGCCTCGATCCTCTCCTCCGCCCCCGCCGCCGGCGTCGGCGTCGGCGCCGTCCCCGGCCTCAGCGGGCTTGCGAACCAGATCGCGCCGATGCGCCGCGGCCGGCCCTCCAAGCCGTCTGCGTCCCCGCTCGCCGGCACGGGCGCGGCCGCGGAGCTGGTACCCGAGAGGCAGGTCCGGACCGGGCTGGCAGAGTGGCATAAGGATGGGGAGAAGGGCGAGCACGCGCGCGGGATGGAGTGGGAGGGGTTCGGCGCGCCGGCTTCGTCTGGGTCCGCCGGAGGCGCGGGCGCCGGCTTCGGCGATGCGTTCGCCCCTGCGGCGGCGAAGCTCGAGGGCGCGGCGACAGCGGGAGGCGCGCTCGAGACGAGCGTAGAGCTCCCGCGCAACGCGGGCATGTTTGCTGCGCTGCAGCGGGGCGCAAGCCCGATGGCGGTGGACGGCGCGGGTGCGGAGGGGGCGATGGCGGGAAGGGGGGAGGACGAGAGGAGGAGGTTCGAGGAGACGTTCCCAGCTATTGAGCTCGACGCCTCGCCCGCGCCGGCGGCGGAGGAGAAGGCCGACCCGGGCAAGGAGGCGACGATGAGCGCGCCGCCCCCGACAAGGGCGAGCCTCGTCGATGCGCCTACCCCGCCTGCGCCGAGCGCCGCGCAGCTGACGGGCGAGCAACCGGGCGACGCCCCTGGCCCGCCGCTCCCGCGCCGCCCACCGACCGCGTCGCCATCGTTCTCGCCGGCTTCTGCCCCTGCACCCACACCGGGCCCGAAGCCTCAGCGGCAGGCATCTCTCACCAAGCCGGGGCTCGTCTCGCGCGGGTCGCAGACTTCGCCGCACCTCATGGCGGGGTGGAAGCCTGCGCAGCCCGCGACCTCCGCCTCCTCGGCGCCGGGGCAGCAGAGCGGCCTCAGGCAGAGCAGCATCCCCGAGCTCGCGCTCGAGCAGCCGGAGGGCGCACGCCCCGCTGTGCACGACCTCCTCGGCGAGGACGACGGCGCCGCCCTTGCCGAGCTGGCGCCTGCGCTCCGCGCGACGCCGTCCCCGACGCCGGGCTCCGTGGCAGCGGCAGGGAGCACTGCGAGCAAGCGCGCCTCGTTCCTCGGCGCGCAGCCCTCCCCCTCGGTCACGGGCGAGCGGGAGAAGTTCCGCCCCGTGACGAAGCGGATGAGCGGCTCGCCGGCGGCGTCGCCCAAGCCCGCACTCGCGTCGGCACCGCAGCAGGCGTACGGGCGGAAGGAGCCTGAGCGGGAGAAGAGCGTCGAGGAGCGCTTCCCCGCGCTCACGCTCGACGAGCCGTCCCCTACACCCGCTCCGGCGAACGGCGCACCGCCGGGGGCGCAAGAGTCGTGGGAGCGCGTCGTCGAGAAGGAGCAGGATGACGCCGACTCGAGCGACGACGAGCGCGCGCCGCCTGTCCCGTCTGTGAAGGGCAAGGTAGCTGCGCCAGCGTTCGACGACGACGACGAGTTCGCGCCGCGCAGGCCTGCGCTTGGGATTCGCACGAGCACGGGCACGGTGCCCAAGCTCACGGCGTCGCCGCCCCAACTGCAGCCGAAGGAGCTGGCGCCCGTCCCGCCGGCAGAGACGCTCTCCTCGTCCGCGGCGACGGGAGAGCGGCAGCTCTCGACCGCGAGCTCGACTGATGATACTGTCGGCGGAGGCGGGATCGACCTTGGCCCAGCCCTCGCGTCGATCCGCAAGTTCGCGCCGCAGGGCAATGGGCACGCCGCGCCGTCATCCCTCCTCAATGCGCAGGACGACTTTGCGCCTTCGCCCACCCCTGCCCCCGTGCAGCTTGTCGCGCCCAAGCCGAACCCCTCGCACCGCAAGCAGGCGATCAACAGCCTCGTCTCGCGGTATGAGGGGCTCGGCAGCGCTCACGGGCGGCCCGCCTCCCGTGGGGACGAAGCCCGCCGGGCTGCGAAAGACTCGACGGGCTCGAGCACGGGGAGCGGCGCGGCGCACGCGCTCCACACGCGCGAGGGCGTCCGGCCGCAGCGCCTGCCGCAGTGGGGCGCCAGCGCCGGGGCATGAAGAGCCCCGTCGGATCGGTGCACTCCGTGCGCGAGGTCCCCGAGGACAACGGCTTCGAGCCGAGGAGCCCGCCGCTCCCGCCCAAGCCCGCAACGCCGACCTTCGCGCCCTCCGCTGCACGCGCGCCGTTCAAGCCCGTCCCGCCGCCTGGCTCGCCGAGCTCGCCCGTGCAGCACCGCCCCACGTTCGGCTCGCATGCTTCGCGGCCGTCGTTCGGCACGCGCGCGCCCCTCCCGCAGCAGGAGCCGCCCGCCGCGCGGGCCGCGCCCGCTGCGGGCGCCGAGGGGGAAGAGGAGCAGCGCTTCGCGGGCGTGTCGAACATGAAGAGCCGGTGGGAGAGCATGAGCCGGCCGGCGCAGGACGCGCCGCCTCCGCGGGGAGGGGCGCCGGGGACGCAGGCCAGGAGGAGGTCGTGGGCGCAGATCTAGACTGCCCGCGTGCGATGTACAAACTATTCGCTCCCTCTTGAGCGCGTGAGAGTATGTGCGTGGTCTTTGTGCGGCATGAGAGACTATGCTACAGCGAGTGGTGCGCGAGAGTGGCCTGCACGGCTCGCGGCCCTTTTCCTCCGCCCCCCCTTGAACCCCGCCTTCCATTCTTCCTATCCGCTCTTTCCTCCGCTCGGCGCCCCCGCTAGACGACCGAACGCCGCCTCTGCCCTGCCGCCGTCTCGTCGCCGTCCGCCGACGACATCCTCCTGAGTGGGAGGTAGATGCGCTCGAGCGCGCCGGGCGCAAGCGAGGCGCGCCTCTTCTCGTCGAACACGACAGAAGGACCGTCCATCGGCGGCGCCGGCGTGCGCAGGGTATCCTCCGTCCCCGGCGAGAGCTCGCGCTCCTTGTCAACGCCTTCGGCGTCGACGTCGGATCCGCCAGTGCGCGGCGCAAGCTCCGACGTCTCCGACGAGGCGTCGCTCGCCTCGGCCGCGAAGCACAGGCTGAGGAGCGGGTGTCCGCCCTCCTCCCGCTTGATCCACGGCTGCGCCTTCGGAACAGGGAGAACGACAGGCTCGTCCTGCGCCGCGCGGAGGAGGAGGAGCGGGAGCTCCTCGGCGCTGATGCGCGCGAGGCGGAGGAGGATCGCGACCTGCGCGCGGAGGCGCGCGATCTCGAGGCGGTTCTGCGCGAGGGCGTGCGTATCGCTGCGGTGCGGTAGCGAGGACGGTCAGCGGGGATGAGTGTGAGAGGGGAGGGGACGCACGCGCGTGTGTGGTGCGAGCCTGCGGCGGAGTAGGTGCAGATGCGGTTGCGCAAGCGTTGCAGGGCGGCGGGACGGTCAGTCGGGAGTGCGGCAGTGAGAGGCACAGGCGGGCGAGGTGCGCACGCCTGCGAGCGCCGGGGTTGTCAGTGGACGAGGCGCGGCGGAAAGTGTGCAGGGAAGGACGTACATTCGCTGCACGTCTCGAGCCGGTCACACTGTGTTCAGCGAGGAAACCCGTCAGGAGCGCTCTACCCACCCTCCAGCAGCGACGCGCAGCGCACCTTGTTCCGCCCCGTCCTGCACGCATCGCAGTTTTGCACGACCCTGCTCCTCGTCGAGCGAGCGGAGTTGGCCTTCCTGCTGTCCTTCTCCGCCTGTTGCTGCCCGAGGAGCACCGCGGACCCCCTGGGGGCGGGCATGCCGCGGGTCTTGCGTGAGCGGGAGTGAGAGGGAGTGCTGGCGGATCCGGCCATCGTTCAATAAGCGTGGAAGTGCGCGTGGAAAGAATGGTGCGGGAGGGGGAAAGAAGGGGCAGAAGTCGAGGGCGATTCCGCCCCCGCTCGTCCGGGGACTTCCCGGGGTCATGCGCGGCGGTGCAGACGGCATCGCCGTCGCTGCAGGGGATTCTCCGGGAGTCAGCGCGGAGAAGAAACGGTTCCAGAAGCAGGAGGAGCACGGACAGCAGAGGTGAAGCGGCGCGGAGCTGAGAAGGCGAGGAAAGCAGGCCATTCCGCAGACCCAGCAGTGCGGCGCGCGTCCCGGCGCCTGCCCGACGCGCGCAAAGTCGCGTAGAGGCACCGGCGGACCGCGAGAACCTCTGCGGCGCGTGCGATCTCGCGGGGGAGATGAGGAGGACGAGGAGGCGGTGCAGGTGAGCGAGGGCGTCGGAAACAACGGTGGCGAGTCGAAGTCCGTTCAAAGACTCGCCAAGGAGGCTTGAGTGCACTCAGCGCTGCAGCGGATGAAGTTCCGGAGGAGAGCCGTTTTCATCAGCTCGGCGGGATCTCGACGTGGAGCTCTCCCTCGTCCGCGTCGTCGCCTCGCTCGTACCACCTTGAGATGGTGCGCACTGCGCTCAGCTCTGACCCAGCTTGCGAACGAGCGCGACCGGCGGGTCCAGCGAGCTGACACCACTCCTCCCACCTCGCGCTCTCGACGTGCAGGCCGGCTCCCACATCGACCTGCGCAAGCGCAACGCCGCCTTCAACTCTCGTGTCGGCAAGGTCAACAAGCTCAAGACCCAGGACCCGCTCGAGAAGAAGCCCATCCCCAAGTGGATCGTCTGGACCTTCCTCATCCTGATTGTCGGCGGATTCGGTGCGCGCACATTTCCTTCGACCGGACGAGGCTCAACGAAAACACAAGCTGACCCTTACGAACATGCAGGCCTCGAGCTACTCCAGCAGATCATCAGCTACTTCACCCGCCCGGCGGCACGGTAAACGCACGGAAACGAGACGGACAATGCACGAGAGGACGGAGCGGCGGCGGCGGCGGACATACCCAGGCTGTATCATACCGTGGACACGAGCAACGCTGCTGGTCCAGCACCACCCATCCCTTTCCGCGTCCTCGACCTCGCTCGCCTCCTGCCTCTGCCGCTTGTCCTCGCTTCACCCGCTTCTGTTGCCTCGCTCGCTTCGCTTGAAGCCCTTTTTTCTTTACTCAGCCGAAGACTGCGAATAAAGCAAGACTGCACGGGTACAACGCTCTACAATGCTCTACCACCCGCACCCCTCAACCCTGACCATCCTCCACCCCGCTGTCAACTTCGTCTTCCCGTCCCTCCCCTCGCTCTTGCACCAAGCCTCAACTTCGTTCTCCTCGCGCTCCCAGTCCCCCTCGCCGCAGCGCTGCATCTCCGGCGCGCGCGCGCACGCGACAGCGAGCTCTTCTAATTGCTGCAGCCCCGGCGTGCTCCGGAGGGCGGAGAGCAAAGGGGCGAGCGAGGGCGCGTCGAAGTCCTCGATGATGAGGGTGCGGAGGCTGCGCTCTTCGACTGCGGGAGAGGAGGAGGGTGATGATGGGGCGGGGGGGACGAGTGTGTGCGCGAAGAAGGACGGAGAGGGGAGCGGCAGGCCTGTGAGGTGCAGGTGTTGCAGGCGGGGGAAGCGCGTCGGGGTCGAGGGGAACCAGCCGTCTACGGGGCGGGCGCCTGGAAGAGTGTGCATCAGTTGAGTGAGAGGAAGTGGGCGGGGAGAAAGACGCACCCGGTAGCCGTCTCCCGCAGCGCGGGATGTCCCGCACACTGAGCTCCTCGAGCTGCGGCGCGAAGCGAGCGATGAGCCCGCTCGCGACGGGGATGAACGCCTCGACCGTGGGCTGGCTCGCCCCTTTGTTGCGGAGGGCGAGGGAGGTGATGGAGGAAAACGAGTTGGAGAGAAGGGAGAGGATGGAGGCAAGGGAAGTGGTGCCGAATGCGGTGGTCGAGAGCTCGATGCGCTTGAGCGAGGGGAGGGAAGAAGGGGGAGTGGCGGTATCCGAGGGGATGAACCAGTCCCTGCGTGGACGAGAAGAGGGGTCAGCTCGACCTCCTGCTTCGGTGCGCAGGTCCTGGTACTCACAGAGCGAGTCGCAGAGTGAGGTCTTCGAGCTGCGGCAGGTGCGCGAGGATCGTGAAGGTGTCGACAGCCTCGCAGTTCCGGAGGGTGAGGGTGCGAAGTGCAGATGGCACGATTGGCGACTCGATCCCGATGTCCTGGAAGAAGCCGACGTCGACGTCGAGAGTGTCGATGCGACCGCATCGGGCGAGCAGGCGGACAAAGCGCTGCCGCTCGCTGCGATGGAGTTGAAGATGAGAAGGTCAACACGGGGTTACCTCTGTCTCCAGACGGAAACAACACACCGAGCGAGGCACTGCGCATGCCAATGCTCAGCCTGAGCCTGGCGCGTCGTCAAGAGAGCGCTATCACCGCCGGACGAGCCCGCATTGTCCGCCGACCCTCCCCTGCCTTCGGGCGGAGGAAACGCGTGCGAGGTGCACATCGACCTCCGCAGGCTCGCGTCGACCTTCCGAACGTTGTTCGCGCGCGCTGCGTCGCCCTCAACGACCTTGACAATCTGCTCGTCGCGATCGGCGCTGCCGCACCCGTTCGCGAGGGTGACCTCCTTACCGAGAACCTCTTGCGCGATGGCGCGCCAGAGGCGACTCACGTCCGCGACGTGCCGGTATGCGCAGGTGCGGCAGGTCGAGGCGAGGGTGGTGAACTGCCCGTGTACGAGGAGCGGGGGCGTGAGGAGCGAGGTGGTGAGGGCATGTGTGAGGATCTTGAGCAGGAGCTCGGGCGGGAGCATCGAGAGGGTGGCCATATTGCTCAGAGAGGCAAGGTAGAGAGAACAGGCGAGGCTGAGCAGGAAGTGTGGCATGTCCCGACATCACTGCGAACTCTCCGAGCGAGGACCTTCGCAGTCCCGCGGTCGCGAAACCCATCACGCACTACCGCGCACAACCGGCAGGATCCGATCGTGCTGATGTAGTCGCAGCGAGGACCGCGCTGGATGGTCGACTATACTCGCTCTCAGTGGGGTGGGAGGACCGGTCGATCGAGAGTGCCCTTGTCCGCGCAGGTTGACGGAACAACGACGAGAGCTCGCCCATCGCGCCAGCGGGAGCTCGTCGCAGTGAGCTGCAGGCCTGCCTGAGGCGCAGCAAGCCTCCAACGCCCGTATCAGCGCTGCACGTGCGGGTCGTCCTGGAGGAGGAGGTTGACCTGCGTTGGGTGCGACGGTCGACTCTGCAGGGCGTGCACACGCGTCTGGCCTGCAGAAGAAGCCGAACGAGCCTAGCGAAGCGGCAGAAGAGCGGAAAGCGACGAATGAAAGTGTTCGCGTGGAAACGGAGCGCGACGACCGGGAAAGCCCGACCGCGGGACGAGGGAGAGCAGGTCGGCATCATCGTCTGGCGGGGAGTGAAGCGTGCGAGCAGGACGAGGAGGCTAGCCAGTCTGCGCAGGCCCAACCGCATTTCGATTCGAGCGGGTGATGGGGCGGGAGCGAGCCATCGATGGGGACGACTGCCCGGCGACGAGGAGCGCGCACCCCTCTCCCTCTCCCCTCAACCTCCCGGATCCCGTCCACTGCACAGGTGCGCTCCCCAGAGCTTGATCAGAGCACCGCACGACGCTGACCACCCATTCCCGCTCTGTTCGCTCTTCTTGCTCCCGCTCTTCCTCGTCATCCGTCCGTCCTCTTCCAACCCCCGACGCCCTCCTGCCTCGCAGAATGGCCATCCAGAAGATCCACGCTCGCCAGGTGAGCCATCGCACACATCAGCCAGACGCGCGCATCTCGCAGTCGCCCGCAACCGCTTCATCGCCGTCGACCGGGGCACTCCACTGATCTCGCTCTCCTCGCTCGTCCACAGATTTGGGACTCGCGCGGTAACCCTACCGTTGAGGGTGAATACTTTGCTGCGTGAGGCGTTGCTCGGGAACATCCGCTGACCTTTCTGCACCTCCCACAGTCGACATTGTCACCGAGAAGGGTGCGCTCTCGCTCGCGCGGCTGCGAAAGTGCAGAACGACACCCCGTACTGATGCAGGAGCTTGCTCTCAGGTCTCTTCACCGCCGCCGTCCCCTCGGGCGCGTCGACCGGTGTTCACGAGGCTGTCGAGCTCCGTGACGGCGACAAGTCCAAGTACCTCGGCAAGGGTCAGTCTCGTCGCGGCTTCCTCCGCTATAGACTGGAAACGTCGTACTGACCACAGGGAGCGCGCGCAGGTGTCACCAAGGCCGTTGCCAACGTCAACGACGTGATTGCCCCGAAGCTCATCGAGGCGAACATCGACCTCGTCAACCAGGAGGCGATTGACAACTTCCTCATCGAGCTCGACGGCACCCCCAACAAGGGCAAGCTCGGCGCCAACGCCATCCTCGGCGTCTCGATGGCGGTCGCCAAGGCCGCCGCCGCGCAGAAGGTGCGGCCTCTTTTGCCCGGGCTTCCGGTGCAGTTCTCACGCGTCTCTCCTTGCAGAGTGTCCCCCTCTACGCTCACTTTGCCGACCTTGCCGGCATCAAGCCCCCCTACGTCCTCCCGGTCCCGGCGATGAACGTCATCAACGGCGGCTCGCACGCGGCAACGCGCTCGCCTTCCAGGAGTTCATGCTCCTCCCGACCGGCGCCGCCGACTTTGACGAGGCGATGCAGATGGGCACCGAGACGTACCACACGCTCAAGAGCGTTATCAAGAAGAAGTACGGCATCGACGCGACCAACGTCGGCGACGAGGGCGGCTTTGCGCCCAACGTCCAGGGCGCCGAGGAGTCGCTCGAGATCCTTACCGAGGCCATCGCCAAGGCGGGTTACACCGGCAAGGTCCAGATCGGCCTCGACGTCGCCTCGTCCGAGTTCTACAAGGACGGCAAGTACGACCTCGAGTGCGTCCTCTTCCTTCTTTACGTAGCGTACTCGCTCACACGGCCGTGTGCGCACAGCTTCAAGAACCCCAACTCGGACCCGTCCAAGTGGCTCACCGGCAAGGAGCTCGCCGAGGTCTACAACTCGCTCGTCGAGAAGTACGACATCGTCTCGATCGAGGACCCCTTCGACCAGGATGACTGGGAGGCGTGGACCCACCTCACCCAGAACACCAAGATCCAGGTGCGTCCGGTTGCTCGTCGTCGTCGGACCGCCGGCTGACCTTCTCAACTTCCGTTTCCTCCTCTCTTTCTCCTTCTTGCTGCGCTCCCACAGATCGTCGGCGACGACCTGACTCACCAACCCCAAGCGTATCCAGACGTGCGTCTCCTCCGCGTTCTCCACCCCGGCGGACTAGCCTGACCCTTTCTCCCCTCCTCGCAGCGCCATCGAGAAGAAGTCGTGCAACGGCCTCCTCCTCAAGGTCAACCAGATCGGCACCATCACCGAGTCGATCAAGGCGTGCGTTTTTCGCCACTTTGCCTTCAATTCGCCCGGGCGGCTCCGCTGACCTCCCCTTCGCCTCCACAGCACCCAGCTCGCGCAGTCTGATGGTTGGGGCGTGATGTGCTCACACCGAAGTGGTGAGACCGAGGAGTACGTCGCCAGCGCTTCCTCCGCATCTTCCCTTAGCCCCCTGGAACGCCTCCCACCCTCACCGGCGGTTTCCGGTCCTCCCGCCTGGGAATACGCTCTTACCTGCTTCCCCTACCCACAGCACGACCATCGCCGACCTCGTCGTCGGTCTTGGCACCGGCCAGATCAAGACCGGCGCTCCCTGCCGCTCGGAGCGTGTTGCGAAGGTGAGGTGGCTTCCCCTCTTCCTCCGACCAACTCGCGGCTGACATGCGATTCTTCTTACGCGCGCAGTACAACAGGCTGATTCGCATCGTCGACGAGATCAAGCAGGCCGGCGGCTCCGTCGTCTACGCCAAGTCCGGGGGCCTCTCGCGCGGCACCTCCGCGGCGCCGCTCTCGCAGAAGAAGTAAGCGCTGCGCGCTGCTCTTCTCGACCGGATTGGAGGGGACGTACCCCGCTGCGTGCGAGCGGGGAAAAGGAGGAGCGCGTCGTCGGGCTCGCGGTTTGAGCGACGGAGGCGCGCGGGGAGGCATGAGTGCAACTCGAGGTGAATCTGTGCATCCCTGGCCTCTGGCGCCCGTACGAGGCTGCTCTCTCCGTGTTTTTGTCGGATCTGCACGGACGGCGCGTCGGCGGGCAGACGCTGTGGGCGGAGGTGACCGTCGACGAGGAGGAGGAGGTGCGACGCCGCCCGTTCTCTCGCATTCCGCACGCACGCTCGATCTCCGGCTCCTCCCTCGCCTCTCTGCACTTTCGCAGCAGGCCGAGTGCGCCTGATCAGTGGAACGCTACAAGTGGGAAAGAAGGGGCCTTCGCAAGGCGCTTCTCTCGCAACGGCCGACCCATCTTGACCCGTCTCCCTTTCGCGCTCCTTGGCGGATCTACGTCTCTCTCCGGAGGGCTGGATCGTCGTACAGGGTCCCTGGATGGCGATGGCAGCGGGCGAGAACGCAGTGGACATGCGCATCTGAGGACGGTGTCTCCCCCTTCGCACCGGCGTCAATCTCCGCGCGAAGGGCGTTCATTGCCTGCCTGCTGGGCGTCCCTGCGTCGACGACCGTGCAGTCGTGGCAACGGAGATGGTCGTGCGCCAACGTGCGCCGCGCAGAACGTGCTTGGAGCATGCTTCTCGACGACGGTGAACGCGTCGTACGGAAGCGCGAGCGGGAGCACGTCGACACACGCGCGAGAAGTGCGCAGTCTCGCCGGTCAACACGCCAATTCCGCACTGAGACCTTGGGGTCAGTGCGATGGCCAGACTCCGCGCCCTTTCTCCTCGCCCTCTCCATCCTGCGAGCTGCTTCCCCTGCTGTGCACACGAGCCGCATAGACAGGCCAGATCGCCCCCGCCCAGCGATGGCAGACGCGCTCCTCGCTCTTCCTGACGACGGTCGAACCTCATCGCTCGCGGCGACGTCGACGCAGGCGAGGGGCCGCACGGCGAGTCCAGCGCGCTCGAGCGGGTCCCAGACGTCCCTCGTGCGACCGCCCAAATCCCCCCGCCGACCCAGGGGCAGCCCGCTCCTCACGCCGCCCGCTTCGACCTCGCCCTCGCTGCTAGCGCCGCCGTCCCCTTCGATGCCGCCCCCTCCAAGCCCGACGTCGATGACGCCCGGACGACCACCCGCGCCAGAACGCACACCGTCGAGCACCTCCACCGCGTCGAGGCGCTCGCTCGGCCCCTCGTCATCGTCCTCGCCCCACCTCGCCGCCGGCCGCATCCTCCCCTCACACCCGGCCGCCTTGCCCAATATGTACGACTCGACCGCCTCGACCACCGACGATGCAGACGGCGAGCACGACTCGCCCGTCGATGAGGGGACGAGCGCAGGCGCGGCGCTGCTTGCCGAGCGCGGAGGAGGGAGGAAGCCCGCGCGGCGCGGCGGCGGGCGAAGCAGGACGCGGCGAGCGCACGGCCGAGGTTGGCGAGGGAGGGCTCGGCGCAGGGGAGAAGCGTCGCAGAGATCGACACGGAGCGCGCCGTCTCGCATGCGTTGGGACTGTCGAGACAGATGCCGCTGGTTGACGGTCGCAACGGACTCGGATTCGCGTTCAGCGAGGCAGAGATCGACGATGCAGGTGGTGAGTTCTCCGTAATCTTCTTGACCTCGCAGAACTTTCCTGACTATCCCCTTCGCAACAGCCGCAACGTCAGTCCGCCGCTCGTCCCGCTCCGCGCCCGCCTCTCCCCGCGCAGCGACCTTCGCTCCGCGCGCGACGACGCAGCGCCTCGCCGTCACGCAGGATGCGGGCATCTCGTTCGAGACGGACTCGGCGGGGAGCACGTCGCGGCGAGTCCGCTTCGAGCAGCCGTACCGCCCGTCTGGCCGCGATCGCTCGGGCAGCAGCAGCCACATCGCTCTGCAGCCCGAGCACATCGTGTTCCCGACTCTCTCCCGTCGCCGCCCGTCCCTCCCCTCCCGGCGATGAGCCCAAAGTCGTTCGGCTCGCACCGCTCCTCTGCCGCCTCGTCCAGCATCTACAGCCCCAAGTCCGTTGCCATGTCGAGTCCCGCGACGTCGCTCGCGCCGTCCTTGGCCGCCCCTCCGCCCGCCTCGCCACGCGCAAGAAGCCCGCGTCGCGCGTCCGGTCCCTCGCCCCGCGTCAACGACCTGCACGTGCAGCGGCCGATCTCGAAGGTGTTCCCCTCCGCTCCCGCCAAGCCTCCGCCTGCCCGCTCGCACGAGACCTCGTCGCCTACACCGTCGGACGCATCGACGATCTCGGTCGTCTTCCCCTCGCGCGGACGCGAGAAGAAGGCTATCTCGCCTTCCGTCGCCGCCTCACCTCGGCACTACTTCCCCTCGCCCGCCGCATCTGCCACTCCTAGCCCGTCCCTTCCCTCGCGCCAACGCTCGGCCTTCGAAACGGCCTCGCCCTTTCCCGTGCGCAAGCACGCCCGCTCGACGCCCTCGTCCCCTTCACCATTCCGCACGCCTGTCTTTCCTTCGCATGCATCTCCTCGCGTCAACGGCTCGCCCTTCCCTCCTCCTCCTCCCGACTCGCCACATGCCCGCTATCTCGCCCAGATGCACGAATCGCCGACGCCCGTTGTCGCACCTTCCCCCCACACCGGCATCTCGCCTTCGTTCGCCTCGAATACATCCCTCATCAGCGCAGTCGAGCCTATCTTCCCGTCTCTCGGCGCACGCCTGGCAGACGACGGCGTTGTCCGCGCCGATCCGTCGAGCCGGCGCGTATCGAACGCACCGTGGGAGGTCCCGCCCGCACTGGCGCACCACCTCCTCGCCGAGGACGACACCGGCGACGAGCTCGATCGGATGATGCGGGCGCGGCGGCGCGCGGACCTCAGCGCGCGCGCGAGCTCGAAGGACCGCGAGGACCGGCGGCGGAGCATCCACGCCGAGCTGGCTCGCCCTGTGCGCGGCGCGTCCGCTCCGCCTGTTCCAAGCCTGCCCAGCATCCCGCCGTCACCTCTCGAGCTAGCGTTTGACCGCGCGCTGCTCGACTCGGAGACGAAGCGCCGGAGCCTTGGCGGGCCGCTCCTCTCGGACGAGGTCGCGTCCCGCCGGACGTCCGCGACGCCGACGATCACGCCCGAGACGGCGCACCTCTCCGTGCGGGACCTGCGGCAGTCGGGCAGCTCGGGGTCAGACGAGGCGTCCGAGCGCGCGAGCCTCGCGGCGTCGACCTCGCTCGAGAACGGCCTCACCGCCTCGGTCTCGTCGACCGGGAGCGACATCTCGAGCTTGCCGTCCTTCCCCGACGTGCCGCAGCACCTTGCTCCGCCCGTCCCGCCGCTCCCGATGCAGTACCAGGTCTTCCCGAGCGTCGGCGCGACGCCCATCGTCGTCGGCGGGTTGACCCGCCCGCTCGACGAGCGCGACACGCTCGACCGCCGCGCAAAGGCAGCGCCGCCCTCGCCCATCACGGCTCCCACGGCGGCGAACCGTCTCAGCATCGTTTCCGAGTCGGGCGTCTCGCTGTACGAGGACGCGCCGTCCTCCCCGCCCGCGCTCGCGGGCGCGAACCTTCGCGAGGTGCAGCACGCGCCGGTGGTGGGTGCGAGTGATGACGACGTTGCGCAGCAGCAGACGCGCGAGTGGGTTGAGACGCTGAAGGGCGGCCCGGGGCGGAGCTTGGGGGATATCGGCGAGGAGCCGGAGGACGAGGATGAGGTGCGTCGCTTCCTTCTCGCGCGTTCTGGACAAGCCTGACTCTCCCACTCGCTCGCCTCAGCGCGCTCGATCCCTCCAGCACCCGCTCGCCACCCCGCCCTCCGCCTCGCCCTCGACCTTCCCCTCCCCGCTACACCCCCGCACCCGCGAAGCGTCCGCTACCTCGACCACCTCTCTCTCCGTCCCCCCCTCTCCTCACTTCACGCACGGCCTCGCGCGCGTGCCCTCCCCCGCTCCGTCCGCCCGCTCCGCCGCCTCCTCGACCGCCGTGTCGTACACGCACGTCCCGCCCGCGTCTCCGAGGTCGGGCTCTACGCACTTCAAGCCCCGCCTGACCCTCGGCCGCAAGATCGGCGCGCTCTTCGGCGGCGGTAACGCGCACCCCGGCGGCGCGGCGGGCAAGGGCGGATCAGCTCGCGCGACGCCGTGCTTGCGCTCGGCGCTGGTGCGGCGAACGAGCACGGCGCGTGGGACGCGCACGCCCGCGCGGAGAGTGGCACCTCGACCGGCGCGAGCGCAGGAGGGGGGACCGTCCCGCCCTCGCCCGTCGTAGGAGCGTTCGGCCTCGCGCCGACGTTCCCCACCCCTCCGCACGGGGCGGGGGACGTAGGGAAGGAGAACCTCCCCGCCTCGAGCTCCGCGGGCGGGGGCGGGCTCGACGCGCTCTTGGCGAGGTTCGAGGCTGAGGAGAAGGAGCGCTTCCGGGGGATCGCGGCGGCGAGGGCGCAGGATGTGCTCCGGGGGAGGGGGGAGGTCGCTGCTGTGTAGGACGAGCGCAGAGTATCGTATCGCGAGGAGGAAGGCAGTAACGCAGGCGGATGATCTGCGCTGACGGGCGGATGAGGCAGGCGTGCGAGCGAGTCAACTCTCCTGGCTCGTACTTCCCTCCCTTGCGGCGCTTGCAGACCCCGACGCTGGATAGAAGCGAGCCTGCATTTTGGCAGAGGGGCACAACACCGGGAACAGAAAGCGCGAGGCGAGGCGAGGGAAGGGACGGGGAATGCGATGCGACACGGGACACTACTTCGGGATGTGCTCCTTTGCCTGCTGGCGGACGCGCTTCCTGCGAGCGGTGGCGGGAGCGGGTCAGCGAGGGATACCCACAGAGGAAAGATGCTGGCGCACTCGTATGCGACCTTGTCCTTCCTGCGGGACGGGCGGGAGGGAGCAGGGTCAGCACGAGGAGGAATGAGCGCAAGAGCGGGACGAACTTGAACGTCGTGTACGCCTCCAGCTGCGCCGGGTCCTCCGCATTCGGCGCATCGAGCAGCTCCTGGATGCCGGTGAGGATCTTTGAGCGGGCGGAAAGGAGGTCAGGCCTGTCGAAGGAAGAGAGGCGGGAGAGGGGGGCGCACCTGCTTGACCGTGATGGCGGGCTTCCATGCCTTTTCCTCGTTCAGAATCGACAGGCAGACGGTGCCGGAGGGGTAGACGTTCGGGTGGTAGAAGCTGCGGAAGACGAGGCGAGGTGAGCGGGAAGAAAGGGCAGAGGAGGGGAGGGAGGTGCTTACTTTGCGGGGAACTTGCCTGAAGGGCGGAGGTGCATCAGATGCAGGTCAGCATGCGGCGAGCGGAGGAAAGGGTGTTGGTTGAGCGCACATTTGGGCGGCTTCGAGGATAGTCTACCGGGAGCGCAGACGTGGTCAGCGCGGGTTGCAAGCTTGAGAAAGCTTCGGGAGCGCACCGTCGGGGAAGATCAGCGAGATGGGGAACACGCCACCCTCCCACGGAGTCTGCGCGAGCACGCAGGGTCAGCGATGCGAGCGGAGTGCGGGTGAAGGTAGCGCGGGACGCACGCCGTCCCGTCCGGGAATGCCCGCCTCCCAGGTCTTGAGGTCCATCGAGCCGTCCGGGTTCTTCTTCGGCTTGGCCCAGAAGCCGTACGGGTGGTCCTGCGGGTGCAGATCGCCGGGACGAGCGAAGGTGAGTGCGAGTTCGAAAGGCACGGAGAAGACGAGAGGCCGCACCTTGCGCCACTGCTTGCGCTCCTCTGCAAGACGGCGTTCGCAAATGCCCGACATTGTGCTGGATTCGACGAGGTGGGGAGGGGCGGAAGGCGGCCTGCGGGAGGCGCAGGCGGCAGTGTCAGCGGACGGTTCGGTCATTGTACGGAGGGTGCTGAAGGGAGTAGGCCCGTTGCGTTCCGCGCGAGTTCCGCCTGGCTAGAGCGCTGTGTCGTGTGATCTGATGCGGAGGACGAGGTCGGAGGAAGCAGCGGCGGAGCGAGGCGGCGACAGCTCGAGGGAGCGCGAGACTTGGTGAGGGTGGCTAAAGAGGGTATTTGTACCTGTGTAGGAGAAGAGCGGGACTCTCTGCGGGAGAGCGGGCGAGGACTTGGACGCGCTGATGGGAACCCCTCCCCTCGCCTCCGCCTCGACCTCTCTCCCGCCATCCACCCGCTCAAGTGCCAGCCTGACATGGCAGAATCGCCCAACGTACCCCAAGAGTACGCCTACGACGACCAGGACGACCCCGCGCTCGCGTCCTACCCCGACCCCGCCGCTGAGGACGACCTCGCCCCGTTCGACCCGCTCCAGGGCGACGGCCTCGTCTCCCCGCTCATCCAGCCTCAGGACGACGACGACGACGGCCTCCTCGACTCGCCCCCGAAGCCAGACCCCTCCGCAGAGCTCCTCCCCCCGCCCGCCGCCTCCGCCCCTCCCGCTTCACCTCCCTCGCTCCCGCCCAAACCCGCACAGCCCCAGGGGCAGCCCCTCCCCGCGCGCACAGCACCCGCACCACATCCGCCGACCCAGCTCCCCAACGGACTCGTCTACAACCCCGCCCTCCACCCGCCGAAACGCGAGCTCCCTGTCCCGGACCGCATCCCCGGCGAGCCCGTCCTCGACGGCGACAAGCACTGGAACCTCAAGAAGCACCTCTCTGACCTGTGCGGCACGCAGGGGACTGCGAGGTGCGTGCGGGGCCGCGGCGCTTCCGTGGGAACTGCTGAAGGAGACGATGTCAACCTTCGCAAGCTGACCCTCCTTCGTGCGGACCTTGTCTACGCAGGTTCCCCGGCAGCCAGCCCGTCAGCTTCGACTACGAGAGCCTCAAGCTGCTGGAGCAGGAGGAGTGAGTCACGTATTCCCGGTCTTGCCCCGCGACGAGATCGCTGCTCCGCGGCCTCGCTCGCTAGGTTGTTGGCCCGGCACCGTTTCGCTCACTCTGTATTCAATCTCCGCGCAGCTTCTGGGTTTGCGAAAAATCGGATGGCGTCCGCGTCCTCGTCCTGATCGTTGCGACCGGCTTCGGGCAGGAGGTCTACCTCGTGCGCCCTCCCTCTCCCCTCCCTTCCGGCCGCCGCTCACGCCGTCCCGCACGCAGATCGACCGGAAGGACGCGATACACCAGTGCTATTGGCTCACGTTCCCGCACCAGGACGGGCCCGAGTACAACCACTCGAACACGGTCCTCGACGGCGAGTTCGTCATCGACGTCGACCCGCAGACGGGCGCGGTGCGTTGAGCACTTCCTCCTCCATCCTCTTCATGCCCTGACCCGCAGACGCGCGCAGCACATCCCCCGCCTGCTCGTGTTCGACTTGCTCGTCCTCGACTCGGAGAACATCATGAGCAAGCCGCTGCAGAAGCGCTACGGGGTGCGTCGCGCTCGCCTTCCGCTTTTTGCACCCGCTGATTAGGCTCCCGCCCTGCAGCGGCTGCAAAAGTTTGTCGTCGAGCCGTACGAGAAGTACCAGCGCTCGCTGCCGGCAGACGTCCTCGCGAACCAGCCCTTCCAGTGCGTCCCCTCCCGTCCCGGCCGCTCCATGCACCCCTGACGCTCGGCGCGCATGCAGGGTCGTCTGCAAGAAGCAGGAGCTGTCGTACGGCATCGAGGCCGTCTTCCGCGACCATGTCCCGAAGCTCCTGCACGGGAACGACGGGCTGATCTTCACGAGCGCCGAGGCGCCGTACACGCCCGGGACGGACCCGAAGATGTGCGCACCCTTCTCTCCCACCTTCCACCCCTGCGCGCGCTCGCTGACGCGCCCGCACGCCCGCAGCCTCAAGTGGAAGCCGCCGAGCGAGAACAGCATCGACTTTGTGCTGCAGCTCAAGTTCCCGCCGAAGCGGGACAACGAGCGCGAGGCCGACTTCCATGCCAAGCCCGTCTTCATGCTCCTGATGAACCATGGGCACGAGGGGAGCCACTACTACGACACGATGGAGGTGGATGACGAGACGTGGGAGACGTGCGTCCCCCTCCTCCTCCGCCTTCTCTGCCCTGCATGCACTGACATGGAAGAGAGCAGGTGGAAGCGGAGCGGCGAGCAGTACGACGACCGCGTCGTCGAGGTGGTGTGGGACCGCGCGCGCGACACGTGGCGCCTGCTCCGGTTCCGCGACGACAAGTTCGATGGCAACTACAAGACGGTCGTGAGCAGCATCATCCGCAGCATCGAGCATGGCGTCGAGGCCGAGCAGGTGCGCCTTCTCGCTTTCCTCTCCCTCGTGCTTGATGCGCAGCCGTCTGACCTCTCGCCTTTTGCGTGCGCAGCTCGTCGCACACGCAGGCCGCATCCGGCACGCATGGAAGGCGCGCGCCGCAGCCCGCTCGGGCGGAGGCGGCGGGGGAGCCGCCCGCACCCGCGCCGCATCCGCATGCGCCACCGCCGCGGCAGCAGATGCCGCCGCAGGGGTACGCGCAGCCGCAGGGCGCGCCGCCGCCCATGGCTGGGTCGGGTGGGTACGGTGGCGGGGGCGGGGAGGGGCCTCCGGCGGTAGGGACGGCGCTTTGAGCGGGGAGGGGAGGCGGTAGCAGGAAGGGGTGTGCTTTCCATCGTGTTGTCATCATAAGCGCCTTGACTATCTTCCCTTCCTACCCCTCGCAAGTCGCCCCTCCCGCTGTGCAGCTACGCCCATCGCCGCCGCAGCCCCTCCTCCGTCACGCCGGGGTAACGCCTCCTCTGCCGGAGGGAGAGCGCGCAGTACGCCGCTGCGTCCCGCTGGTGGTTGTGCACGCCGAGGGAGCGCTGCTCCTGTCCCTGCGCTTGCGAAGCGTGCGAGGAGCGCCGGCGGGCTTTGCGCTGCGAATGATGGAGGATTAGCGCCGGCGAAGGGGGCAGAGGGGTGAGGACGTGCGAGCTCGGTCTTGATGGCAGAGGCGGCGCGGTCCTACGTACGCAAAAACGACGTGAGCGAGAGGCGTTCGGGAGAGCGCCGGCAGGGAGACGCACGACGTCCGCGATTCTGAGGGTCCCGTCCCTCTCCTCCTCGGCGATGCCCTACACCTGCATGACGACCATCCTGCCGTGCTGCCCGAGCTGCTCGAGCGCCTCGGCGCTGGGGACGACGGCGCGGACGTTGGCGACGAACGAGTCGAGCGCGGAGCTGAGCGCTGGAGGGGAGGTGCGCAGCGGGGGCGAGAGCGACTGGAGGTCGTAGCGGAGCTGAGTGTAGGTCCAGTCGTCGTGGGGTGCGGCCATGCTGTGCGGGTCGGAGCGCTGGGCGAGGGACGAGGACGACAAAGAAAGTCGGTCGAGCTGAGCACCGCCTGCGGGAGAGCGGGCTGCGATGCGGGACGTCCACGGGGCACAAGGCGGGCAGCCGAGCAAGAATCAGGGCAGCGAGAGCGAGAAGCGGGGACGGAGTGCGGCGGGCGGTGCAGGCAGGAGAGGAGAGCGAGCGAGGCAGGGAGGGCTCGAGCGCGGGTGAGAGCAGGATGTGCGGGTAGCTAGAGTGTGCGGTGACAGCGAGAGCAGGCAGAGAGAGTCTAGCGGAGGCGAGCGGGGTAGAGCAGGGGGACGGCGGGCGGGCGGCGGGACTTGGGCGACGAGCGACGACGACGACGACGGCCCTGCTCCGCACCCCGCTCCCGCTCCCAAGTCGAGAGGACCGACTCTCTCGAGCTACTCAGCCAGCACCGCACACCCACCCGGCCCCTCGCACCCGCCCACGCACCGCCTCGCCCGCTCGTGCGCACCAGCACACAACCCCCCGCCGTCACCCGCCCCGCCTCTCGCCCGCCGCGCCCAAGAGCAGCATGGCAGACATCGCAGAGACCGACCAGTGTACGCTCACAGCCCCTCCGCACCCGCCCCTCCGTCCCCAGCTCCAGCTCCGGCGAGGCGCGCGCTCACCCGCAAAGGGGACGCTCAACCTCGACACCCGCTCCCCGCCTCTCCTCGCCACCGGGGGGCTGCGCTGGGCGGAGGACTGGAGCAAGAGTGCTGCCAGGGCGGCGCATGCCAAACGGCAGCCCCGCCAGAGCTCTGCTGCGGCGAGCCTGGCTGCGGGCGCGCCACCTGTTGGTGCCGCGCTCCCCTCCCCCAGGCGTCATCGCCCCGTCCACTCCTCTGGACAGCCGGGCGGGCATGCCAGCCAGCAGGAGCACCTCCTGGGACTTCAAGCCGCACTTCACAGCTTGTCACAAGCACCCCACGCCCGTCCCGAAACCCACGCTGACCCGCTCAACCCCCACCTCGCCGCCGTTATCCCCTCCCCGCAGGGATCTCCCACCTCTCCGACTGCAAGCAGCTCACAGAGATCGATGTGAAGAGGCTCTGCGACAAGGTGCGCTCCCGATCCCCCATTCCCCGTCTGAGCCGCGTGTTGACCCCCCTCTCACCCGGCGCCCAGGCGCGGGAAGTGCTCGTCGAGGAGTCGAACGTCCAGCCCGTCAGGTGTCCCGTCACCGTCTGCGGTGACATCCACGGCCAGTTTGTGCGTCGCCTCCTCCAACTCGCACCGCTGCAGACGCTAACTTCGCCCTCGCGTTCCCCCAGCACGACCTGTCCGAGCTGTTCCGCATCGGCGGCAACTCGCCCGACACCAACTACCTCTTCATGGGCGACTACGTCGACCGTGGCTACTACTCGGTCGAGACGGTCACGCTCCTCGTCGCGCTCAAGGTGCGGTACCGCGACCGCGTGACGATCCTCCGCGGCAACCACGAGTCGCGGCAGATCACCCAGGTGTACGGCTTCTACGACGAGTGCTTGCGCAAGTACGGCAATGCGAACGTCTGGAAGTACTTCACCGATCTCTTCGACTACCTCCCCCTCACCGCCCTCATCGACGACCAGGTGCGCTCCCGTCTTCTCGCTCTCCGTCAACGACGCTGACCCCGCATGCGCGCGCAGATCTTCTGCCTGCACGGCGGCCTGTCGCCCTCCATCGACACGCTCGACCACATCCGCTCGATCGACCGGATCCAGGAGGTGCCGCACGAGGGCCCGATGTGCGACCTCCTCTGGTCCGACCCGGACGACCGCTGCGGATGGGGAATCTCGCCCCGAGGCGCGGGCTACACCTTTGGCCAGGACATATCGGAGGCGTTCAACCACAACAACGGCCTCACGCTCGTCGCGCGCGCGCATCAGCTCGTCATGGAGGGCTTGTGCGTTGTGCCCGCCCCTCTCGTTGTGAATGATGACTAACGGTGCTACTCGCCCGCGCGCAGCAACTGGTCGCATGACCGGAACGTCGTCACCATCTTCTCGGCACCGAACTACTGCTACCGCTGCGGCAACCAGGCCGCGATCATGGAGATCGACGAGAACATGAAGTACACCTTGTGCGTCTTCGCCTTTTCGCCCCTGTTGGGCCGGAACTGACGCGAATTCGCACGCGCAGCCTCCAGTTCGACCCGGCGCCGCGGGCAGGAGAGCCGCTCGTCTCGCGGAGGGTGCCCGACGTGCGTCCGCGTTGTTCCTTTCCTTCTGCGTGCCCACTGACTCGTCCGTGCGTCCGTAGTACTTCCTGTAAACGGCTAGATCGCTTTCCAATCGTACCTGTCTCTCGCACCGCATCCTCCTCCCTTTCCCTGCCCTCTATTCCGCCCCCTCTTCACCCTCGCCCCCGCCCTCGCTCGTCCCGACCGAGCGAGCGAGCCTACAGCCTTCCGCCTTGACCTTTCTATGCCGTCCTGTCTTCCTCCCGCCGTTCCACCCGCGTCGATGTACACAACCTCTCCCTCTCCCTCTCCTACTCCTCGAGCCTGCGCCCGCCTCTCTCTTTCTCTCTCGCTCCACCCACCCTCTCTCGCGTCCTCGCGCGGGCCCACCCACCCACGACACCACTACTACCCGTCCGCTCGCTACCCTACCCTACCCGCGGCGTGACACCCTCGCCCCGTCTCGAGAAGATGATTGACTAAGTGAACGAAATGAGAATCCAAAACGCGGCTTGACCGACCAACACGCTGTATAGTCCTTTCCTGCGAGAACCTCGGAGGCGAGTGCGTGCGAGCGACCCGTGCGAATGTCAACCTCTCCCGCAGTCCAACCTCATCGCTCGCTAGGTCCGCCTGGCACTCGCTGTGCGCTTTCTCGCACTCGCTGAAGCTCCCCCACCGTGCACGCCCGCGTCTAGGCCCTCGCGCACTCGCGCCGTTCTCATCGCTCTCCCGCGTTCCCGCTCCTCCGCGCCTGTCTCCCCAGACCTCCAGGTGCGCAGCTCGCCCTAACGAGCGAGCGAGCAAAGCGACGAAGAGCTGACGACTGCGTGCCTACTCCCGTGCCGAGCAGCCAGCCTAGACCATGCCCGCGTTCGACGCGCTCCGTCCGTCCCCTCCCTCACGCTCCTCGTCCCTAGGCCTCCCGCCGCTGACCTCCCGCGGCCCCCTCCTGCATGCACGCGCAGAGCCCCCCCTCACCCCGCGCGAGCGCGAAATCGTCAAGTCCTACGGGAGCTGGACCAACTTCTGCGCGAGCTTCGGGCTCAAGCCTTGGGACGAGGGCGACGCGCAGGAGGCGCTCGCGGTTGTGAGGAGCTTTGCGGCCGGAGATGACGAGTAGCTTGCGAGGAGGAGAGGATAAGGCGTGGTGAGCTTGGCGTGAAGAGGAGGAAGCGCGCCTGCGCGCAGACTGCTCGCGAGGAAAGGTCTTTGCTTCCGCTCGTAAACGGCTTGCATGGCTCCCGAACAGACGCAGCTGGTCACTCCCGTCGCACGCGGAACGAGGCACACGCGGGTGCGAGTACATCTGTATTTGCAGCTTTCGGGGACGGGATGGGGGGGGATAGGACGAGAGCCGAGAAGAGGGTATAAAGTTGGTAGCGAGGGTAGGAGAGGGTATGCGGATGGGGGTGATAGAGGTGCTCGAGGACCGGGTATCGAGGGAGGTATAGTTGCGATAGCTGCGGGCAGGGGAGGTCAGGCGGAGGTCAGGAGAGGAGGAAGAGCAGGCGCACAAGGGTATGCGCCAGGCAGCGACGCGGGTATGCGCGCGGGTTGCGGTGAAGGCGTCGAGGAGCACCACCCGGAGGGGATCGAGGCGAGTATCCGCATAGGTGGGGCCGCGCTCAGCGCAGCCCCCTCCTGCTGGACGGGCTCGATGCGTCCGCCCCGCCCGTCGTCCTCCTCCGGCGAAGGCGCCTCTCACCCTCGCCAGCGATCTCCATCTCCCCCTCACTCAAACTCCGGCTGCGCGTCATCGGCGTTGTCGCGCCCGCGCGTTGCAGCGTCGTCGGAGACGAGGCCGGCTCGTCCTCGATCACGGCGGGGAGGACGGACGCGCCGCCGAATGTCCGGCGGCGGGTCGACGGCGCGGAGGGCGAGGCGAGCGTGACCCCGCTGTCGACTGTCCGGGCGTGGCGGGCGGTCGGGCTGCTCGGGACGGGGGTACCCGCTGGACGAGGACGTGGGCGCAACTCCCGTGTTGGTGTGTCGGCCGTCCCTGCCTGCGTTGGCGACGCGACTCCGTCGCGTGCAAGCGGCGTTGCCTCGTTGAAAACGCTCGACGGCGAGGAGAACGCGCCAAAGGTGGGCGCGGCGGAGCGCGTGCGGCGGAGGGCGGTGCTGCGCGGGATGCGGGACGGCGTCGGCGAGGAGGGCGTGTTCTCAGCTGCGGGTCCGCGCGTCGCGGGCGAGAAGGGCGGCAACGGGAGGAGGAGGTCGGCGTCGACGCGCTGTAGGCGGGGTGCGGGGTCAGCACGAGTGCATCCAAGCGGTCGGCAAGCGTGTTCCCGGCTCGCTCAGGGCGTAGTGGCCCCTCATGGGATCCACAGTGACGCGCGCGAGCTTCATCGCGCGAGAAGCGGTGTATCTCGCACGGCCGGAGCGCGACTTGAGAAGGTGGGGCCGCAGGACACCGTCCCGCGCCCGCAGGACGCTCAGCGCGTCCCGCGCCCGTCCATACGCGCAGAGCAGCGCGGTACGACCCCCCTCGCACACCGGCTTTCAGCCCTCGTGCCGTCGCCCGCCCGCAATCCGCGATCGCGCGTCTCCAGCGCGTCCCGTCGCGCCGCCTTCCCAGCGCGGCGACCTCATCCTGTGAGCGAAAGCGCGCGCACCTGCAGCCTGCCCGTCCCTTCGCGGCCGAGCACCGCGTTGGTCACGTCCGTGAGGGGCTCGCGGCGCCAGCGGGCGGGCGACTCAGGGTTGGCGAGCGTCTTGGATCGGCGGAGGGCGGGCGCGCGGTGCGGCGGTGCAGCGCCGCAGCCGGTGTGGAACGGGTTCAGGCGGTTCGGGTCGGGCGGCGGCGGCGGGCTGGAGGAGGCCATGCGAGGGCGAGGAGAGGAGCGAGGCGCGACGAGGAGAGGGAGGAGGGCGTGACGACGGGCGAGGGGCGCGCTGGGCGGGGCGGGGTAGTGTATGTGGTGAGCAAGTAGGAGCAGCTACGCGCGGCTCTGGGCGAGCGCGGCGGCGAGGAGGGAAGAGAGCAAGCCGGCTCCGCTCTCTCGAGACGAGCCTCCGCGCGTCCGCGTCGCGCCCTCCCTTGACCGCGTCTTTCGCCCGGATGAGCGCCGAGACGGGTCCTGCACTTTCTAGCACATTCAAAGAGGCGGGCGCGCGCTCGCAAGAGAACGCCGCGCTTTCAGCGACGCGAACGCGTGAGATGAGAAGGTCACGACGACGAGCATCGCTACGAGCCAGGCCCAACAGGAGAGTACAGCGCGCGTACACAGCGCAAGGGCATCCTACATTGAGAAAGCAGGCGGCGAAACACAACGCGCAGAAAGTAGACAACCAAGCACACCTCCCTTCCTCACTCGTGAACAACAAGCTGCGCCCTCCCCGCCTCCTCCTGGTGCACCACCGTCTCCCATCCGCCCTCCTCCGCACGGACGCCGTCCCTCCTCCTGATCCTCTCCGCCTCCTCCTCCGCCAGCGCGCGCTCCGGCTCGCGCTCCCGCTCCGCACGCGCGCGCGCCTCGTCTCGCGCGGCAGCCTCAACGGAGGGGTACGCCGCCGGCGCGGGCGCGGGGGGCGGCGAGCCGCCCGGCGAAGGGGACGAGAGCTTGCCGGCGTCCCAGGCGCGCCCCGAGGCGTGCGCGAGCTTGCGCGCGGCGGAGCGCGCGCGCTCCTCGTCGATCTGGCGCTGGATCTGCGGGCGTGCGGGTGTGTCAGCGCTCACGCTCTCCAGTGATCAGGCACTTTCACCGACGGACACCGCCGGTGAAGTGCCAACGATCCCGTGAACGCTGCGGAGCGGAAAGGGGACGCACCTCAGCCGTGCGCGCCTTCTTAGCCCTCTCCTCGCGCTGCATCTCGTCGAGCGCCGCCGTGCGCTCCTCTCCGCCTTGACCAGCGCATCGATCTCGGCCGTGCGGCGCGCGCTCGCCTCGGCCTCGAACGCAACGCGGTCCTGCTCAGCGGCCTGCGAGCGGACGCGCAGAGTGAACGGGCGTCAGCAACCTCTCGCATCAAGGAGCATGGCTCGTCGAGTCGAGAGGGATGGGGCGAGGGGAAGCGAGCATGCGCACCTCCATCTTGTTCCGCACATCGAGGTTCATCACCCGCATCTTCTCCATCAGCGCGTCGAGCTCCTCGGGCGTCTTCTTCTCCTGCGCGCACGCTCCCCGCGTCAGTACACCCTGTTCATCATAGCGTAGTCCCGCATCGCAAGCGAGTGCACGAGTGGGAAGCGGGAAAAGCGAGCGTACCTTCCTCCCCGCCGCTTGCGAGCCTCGCCCCGCGTTCGCGCGCGCGTTCCTCGTCCCTCGCGCGCCAGACCTCCCTCCGCGGCGAGCGCGCATCAGCCTCCTACGATGAGGGTCAGCGTCGGGAGGCGCAGGGGAGAACGGAGGAAGGGCAGAGGAAGGGACGCACCGCCCGCTGCGCCGCCGCCGCCGCGAGAGGTCGATGAGCCGCTGCTCGAGCTCGCCGACTGTGCGGTCGTCCTGCGCGGGCGGGCGCGTGCAGTAACTTGTGTCAGCCTTCGCCCGAAACCAGGACACGCCGCGATGCCCGTCGAGGAAAGGCGGCTGGGGGAGAGAGGGGAGACGCACCGCCGCTTTCGGCCGCACAGTACCTCCTGCAGCGGGAGGCGCCGCCCGCGCCTTATCCTCCTGCGTCGCAGTCGCCGCCTCGCGCGCCGGCGGCGGCGGCGGCGGGGCCGGCTTCGACGCGCCGCTCGGGGCGGCGTTGACGTTCGCGGGGGTTGAGCCGGAAGCGGCGGGCGCGGAACTGGAAGTGGCGTACTTCGACGCGCTGGGCGCTGCGGCGGGGCGAGCGGCGGTGGAGGACTTGGCGGTGGCGGTGGCGGGGACGGGCGGGACGGCGGGCGGGCGTACAGGCGTGGGCGCCACCGGAGACACGTTGGTGTACCTCGAAGCCGAGGTCGACGCGGCCGGCGTGCGCGGCGCGGGCGCAGCGCCGTTGAGTGCAGGCGGGCTGCCCCCCTGCGCGTGCGCATGGGTGTGGCTCGCTACCGCAGCCTGCACACCGGCCGGAAGGCTCGCAAGTGCGGCAGGGGGAGCGGGTGCGGGCGCGGCCGTCGCCCACTTGCTCGTGTGCGTCGTGTTCGCGACGGGCCTGGTCGGCACGCCCGACGCGCTCGAGCCGCCTGCGCTGCCCGCCTTGGCTGCCTTCGCCGCCGCGCGCTTCGCCGCGCCCTGTTCAGCCCACGAGCGCGCCGCGACGGGCTGCGCCGGGGGCGGGGCGGGCGAGTCGTTGTACCCGCGCAGGTGGAAGTCGGGCGGGGCGAACTTTTGCGCGGCGCAGAATTCGGAGCGGCCTGTTGCCCAGCTCTTCACGGGCTGATTGCGGGGCGGGAGAGATGGGGGCGGGTCAGCGGGGGAGGAGAACGGCGTTTGGGAAGGTCGGGACGGGGGACGCACCTCGACGGTGTGAGACGGCATCGCGGGCTCGTAGATGCTCCACGGGCTCTCGGCAGGGGCGGCGTCGCGCCTCGATACGCCGTCCGGGCGAGTCTCGCGCGAGAGGTCGGCGCGGAGAGCAGGGGCGGCGGGAGGGGCGTGCGCGGATGAGGTCGAGGCGACGGGCGCGTGCGGCGGGGCGCGGTGGCTCACCTCGGCGGCGTCGAGGCGGACGTGGTCCGCGAAGGAGGGGTGCGACGCGCCGTTGGAGACGGGCGGAGCGGCGGTGGTGCCGTTGGGAGCGAGGCGAGGAGCAAGAGCAGCGGCTGGAGTCGGTGCACTCCACCCGCGCGCGTCGCTCCCGCCCGCTGCGGTGCGCTTGGCCTTGTCCGCCGCCTCTCGCTGGAGGGCTTCGAGGGCGCGGCGCGGGTCGCGCGTCTGCTTTGTGCTGCGCGAGCCGTCGTCGTCCTGGTCGAAGACGACGGGAGGCGGGCGGTCATTGCCCTGCTCGGGCATGATGCCGCCGCCCCAGCCCGTGCCGACACCGGGTGCGGTCTGAACGTGGCCGTCCTCGGCGGTCACTGCGCGGGCGGGAGAGGGAGAGGAGGGAAGCGATGTCAACGGGTCATTCGGGTGGGGAGAGCTCGGCGAGCGGGTGTGAGGGTGGGACGCACTGAAGGCGGCGCGTCCACCTGCCCTCTTGTAGAGGGCGGCCTCGCCTGTGGGGGCGTGCGAGGGCTTGATGCGGTCGCGGCTTGACATGAGGAGCGGGACGAGGGCGAGGGGGGGTGGAGCGCGCGGGAAGGGTTCGGGTGGGTGGGAGGGGTGAGCTGGAGTGCAGGTAGACTCTCCAGTGCGCTCCCCTGGGAACTGCGCGCAGTGGGGAGGGGCGAGGCGGGGGTCGTCGCCTCTCTCGCTCCCCCCCACACCCCCCCTCCCCCTCGCACCTCTCAAGATGTCGGGTTCCTCTGCCGCTGCCGCCAAGGTCAAGCTCAGCACTTCGGACGGCGAGGAGTTTGAGGTCGAGCGCGACGTCGCCAACCGCTCGGTCCTCATCAAGAACATGCTCGAGGGCACGTCCAACCCCTCCCGCACCCTGGACCCCGCCTAGCCCGCGTCCACTCCACCGTGGCACCCGCTGCGACCCGCCTCGTCGCGGTCCCACCCCCGCGCGGGCCGTACTCGTCGCAGTGGACGCGTGGCCCCTCTCCCCCCTCGCAGTGGTCCCCAGCCCGCTCCACGCACAGCGCACTGACGAGCGCCATCTACTCCACAGACGTCGGCGAGTCGGACCAGGCCATCCCCCTCCCCAACGTCTCGGCCAACGTCCTCAAGAAGGTGCGTCCCGTCCCCCTCGTCGCGGTCAGACCCCCACATCCCGCCCTTCCCTCGCCTCGTCTGGTGCTGCGATGAGCGCGTAGGTCCTCTTGATCAGCTCCTGACACCTCGCTGCCGCGCCTGCGCAGGTCCTCGAGTGGTGCGAGCACCACAAGAAGGACCCGGAGCCCATCGCCGAGGACCTCGACGACAACCGCCGCAAGACGACCGAGATCAGCGACTGGGACGCCAAGTGTGCGTTCGTGCTCATCTCGGTGCTGTCCTCTGAGCGCGCGCATGAGGGAACGATTCGCTGACCCCCTTGCCACCTCCCGCTCTCGCTCCTTGCCGCGCCCGCAGTCATCCAGGTCGACCAGGAGATGCTCTTCGAGATCATCCTCGCCGCCAACTACCTCGACATCAAGCCCCTCCTGTGCGTTTGGCGCGTCCTCGCTCTTCTGCGTCGCAATGCTGACTGGCGTCCTCACCCCTCACCCCCTTCCCGCCTCCTCCCTCCCACCTCGTTCCTCCGCCGCCGCAGTGACGTCGGCTGCAAGACGGTCGCTAACATGATCAAGGGCAAGCAGCCGGAGGAGATCCGCAAGCTGTGCGTTCGCGCCCACCCTTTGTTCGCGCCCACCCCTTGCACGCTCTTGCTGACCGTCTCCTCCCTCCATCTTTGCCCTTTTTCGCCCCTCCTGACCTCAAAACTCGGCCCACATCGTGCCCGTATCGTCTCTGGGATCGCCCGGACCGACCTCAGGTTCAACATCGTCAACGATTTCACCCCTGAGGAGGAGGCGCAGATCAAGAAGGAGAACGAGTGGGCCGAGGACAGGGTGAGTCGCTCTCCCTCTCCCTGGACTTCCCGGACGCATCCACACGTCCTGACCACCTTCCGACACACAGTAAACACCTCGCGTCCCCTTCACGCCCGCTTGATCCCCCCTCCCCCCCTCTCGGTGCTTTCCGTCGTCTCCACTCTCCCGCGCTTCGTCCCGCTTGAAACCCACTGTACCTTGATCCCCGCCGTCGTCGATGCCGTCCTTGCCGTCGTCGTCTGCAACCCCGCTTGCTTCGCCGTCCTCACCTCGGCGAGAAGGGAGGGAAGGAAACAAGGGTCGCGCGCTGTTTCGGCTGGGCTGTTCCTCACCTGCAGGCACTCTCCGCCCGCCCAAAGCGCCGTACGACGCCCGTGCTGCCGCCCTTGCGTCCGGCATCCCCGAAACCGTCCCTCTCCAGATCATCAACCGGTGCGTCTCCACCCTCGTCTCTTCCGCGGCTCACCTCGCCTGTCCCTCCGGCAGCTTCTGCTCCTCGGGTCTCATGGCCGTCGCCAATATTGCGAATCAGATCCGCAACGGCGAGATCGTGATTGGTCTTGCGGTCGGCTTTGAGAGCATGAGCGCGACGTGCGTTGTCCTCCCTCCTTCTATTCGCACCAGACTGACCTTTCCCTTTCCACAGTCCGGACAGGGTGCGCAGCGTCGTCTAAAGCAACCCGAAGCTCCCCACTGACGCGCTTTCGTATTGCAGGGCGCGGACAGCTTCGCCGAGGAGGTCCTCGCGCACCCGGTTGCGAAGGACACGCAGTTCCCCATGGGCTGGACCTCGGAGAACGTTTCGAGTGGTCCGTCGCACTTCTTCTTGCTCCCATTCGCCGTCGCTAACCCGCCGCCCCCAGACTTCAACATCACCCGCGAGCGCATGGACGAGCTGGCGGCGATCTCGCAGCAGCGCGCGGCGCAGGCACAGGCGGCCGGCCTCTTCGACAAGGAGATCATCCCCATCGAGGCTCTCCAGGCGCCGTCCACCCCGGCGGCGGTGGGCGCGCCCGTGCCGCAGCGCGTCAAGGTCCTCGTCGCCAAGGACGACGGAATCCGCCCGGGGACGACCAAGGAGGGCCTCGGCAAGATTCGCCAGGCGTTCCCGCAGTGGGGCAACGGTACGACGACGGGCGGCAACGCGAGCCAGATCACCGACGGCGCGGCTGGCGTCCTCCTCATGACCCGTCGCAAGGCGGAGGAGCTCGGCCTCGAGATCCTCGGCAAGCACGTCGCGACCTCGGTTGCTGGCCTTCCCCCTCGCATCATGGGCATCGTACGTGCTTCATCCCGTTACCCCTGGCGTTTCATCCGCTGACCCGGTGCGCGTCTACAGGGCCCCGCCTTCGCCATCCCGAAGGTTCTTGCCCGCTGCGGCATCTCCAAGGAGGATGTCGACCTCTGGGAGGTCAACGAGGCGTTCGCGTCGATGCTGAGCTACTGCATCGACATCTTTGGCCTTCCCCATGACAAGGTCAACGTCAAGGGGTGCGTCCGGCCGTCTCGTCCCCGTCCTTCTGCCCCATCTGACCTTCTCCGTCCCTCCTGCAGTGGTGCCATCGCTCTCGGTCACCCGCTCGGCTGCGTGCGTCCCCGCCCGCTCTCTCTCGCTTGAAACCCCATCGGCTGACCTCGCCCCTCTCCTCGCGCGCGCAGACTGGTGCCCGCCAGATCGCGACCGGCCTGCACGAGGTCCGCCGCCGCGAGGGCAAGATCCTCGTCACGTCCATGTGCATCGGTCTCGGTGCGTCGCTGCACTTTACTCGCTCTTGCGGAGAAGGAACTGACGGTTGTCTTGATCCCTCGCAGGCATGGGCGCTGCGTCGGTCTTCGTCGCCGAGTAGGCGCTCCTCCGGCGTGTGTAGCGTTTCTCCTTCTCACTGGGTCTCGTGCAGTCGAATCAGTAGCAGTGCTCCTTCTCGCTCGAGCGAAAGAGGGACGAGGGAGAGGGAGATCATTCAGAGAACGCTTGCAAGCCGGTCTCGAGCTTCCAAGTCCTGCCGAAACGGGGAACGGAACAGCACGATGCAATTGACCTACTACAACGCGCGATGCGATGCAGCATCTCTACCCTCCACTCGGCCTTCTCGCGTGAGGAAGCGCTCAAACGAGCTCCGCGCCCTTGGCGCCCTGCGTCCCCGGCATCGCGAGTGCGTCCTCGTCCTCGTCGTCATCATCGTCCTCGAGGAGACTCGCGCCGCCCGCAAGCGGGTTGTGCGCCTGCTGCTGCTGCGGTTTGGGACGGAGGGGGAGGCGTCGAGCGAGGCGCACAACGCGTGGAGCAGCGGGTGGAAGCACGAGGCGCTAGTACAAGCAGGTACGGTGCTCTCACGCAGGCCTCTGCCCACCCGGGCGATGCGAGGCGAGTGGGAAAGGGCGACCCGAGTTCATCAGTTCTCTCGCTCTTCCCGCTCGCTTTCCCCGCTTGCACCGCTTGCAGCGACCAGTCTCGACGCTCGATCGAATACAAGTACCTCTGCGACCCTCCAAGCCGGCACACAAGCGCCTCCGAGCCGTACCCGCCATGCTCCTCCGCCTCCCTCCCGAGCTGGTCACCCTCGTCCTCGAGCACCTTTGGACCGCGGAGGACTGGACGCGTGAAGACCGACAGGGCCAATGCGACCTCGCGCGCTGCTGCCGCGTCTCGAAGGCGCTCTGCACGCTCGCTCAGCCCGTCCTCTGGCGGCACGTCTACCTCGACATTGGCAGGAGGAGCGCGATCAAGAGGCGCGCGGTGGACCCTGAGCACATCAAGCCTGGGCTAGCCGTACACGCGCGCACCCTTGCCGTATCCCAGGCGCCGACTGCGGAGAGCGCTGCAACGCTTGCGTCGAGGTTCGGCTCCGCAAGCCACATCAGCGTTGCCCTCGTTCACGGGCCGGAACACAGGCACTTCGACCTGCAGCAGTTGAGCTATATGCACAGTGCGTCTGCCCCTCCCCTCCCACCGAGATGCGCTGATGGTGAGCCTGCGCCCCTAGACCTGCACTCCCTCTACCTGCCTGACCGGTTCGTGTGCGCTCCCCCAACCTTGCTCCTCGACAGGCTCGTCGTACTCGAGCTCGTGGACGTCGTTTTCGACCCGCCGGACCTACTCTCGAGCTTGACACCCGTCCATCTCCCCTCCCTGCGCGCCCTCCTCCTCCTCGACCGCGGGAACTCTACCCGTGTCCTCAACCCCGCTCTTCTGGCACAGCTCAACTGCGTCCAGGCCGAAGTCGCCAGTTCGTGCGATCCGCCCCAGGACGCCCGAACACCTACTCTTTTCCTCGCCGACGACGAGCACCTCGATTTCGCTATGAGCCTCGAATGGTCTGCGGCGCGGGTCGCGAAGGTCCGGCACTTGGGCTGTTTCGACCTCGGCATGACGGACACCTTCACCCTGTCGTATCTCATCAAGATGCTCCGCCAGACCCCGAACCTCAAGACGCTCTGGCTCCCCAAGACTCTGCAGTCACGCTCCAACGGGACCTCCGCATCACTCGCCAAGCGGCTGCTCGCACTGTGCGAAGAGCGACGCGTCTTGATCTTCTGGATCGGCGGCGATGCGGGTTACTACGTCAACCGCCGCTTCTGGGAGTACGCGAAGGAGCTCAAGGCGCGGGGGGAGGTGTAGGGGCGGGGTGGGGACGCTTCTCGCTTGTTGTACTCGGGCTTGCAATCTCGTACGCTTGAGTGGTCGACTGTGCGAGGGGTAGCCGTCGTGACAGCGAGGCTCGCGCCCGAAACACCTTGCTCTCCTCCGCTCTCCCGCTCTCGCTCCTTCCCCTCCCTCTCGCTTGCTCACTCCGCTCAAATCGCGTCGTATCTCAGCTCTTGTGCATACATGAGCGACGCCGACAGCTCCCCCACGCCTCGCAAGGCTCGTGGAGTCCCCACCACCCCCGCCCCTCCTCCACCTCTCCTCATGACACGCGTAACAGGACCTTCCGAGGCCCCGTTTCGGGCTAGATTCCTCTCATGTCTCTCTCTCTCTCTCTCTCTCTCTCTCTCTGTATCTGTCCGCTCACATGACCTGCGAAGGCCTCGAGCGCGCGCCCGAGGCGAGCGACTTGTGTGCGGACGATACGAGGGCTTGACGCTCCTCCCGCGCCCCGCAGCCGCTGCCTCCGGCACACTGTTCCGCTCCCTTTGTCCTCCAGCGCGCCCCCGCCCCCGCAGCACCTCGAACCACCCGCGCGGAGACGATGAGGCTGCGGGTTGGGCGCTGGTCAGACCGTGCCTCGCGCGAGAAGCGAGAAGCTGCAGGTGCGGCGCTACGACCACGACCGTGGGCTGTGCTGGGGTGGACGCTGCGCTTCCTCCGACGGGAAGAGCGCGATGGCTCGATGGGAGCAGTAGGGGCGGAGGAAAGGCGGCCTTCCTAAGCGCGGTGGGAGCGACTGTTTCGACGGAGTATGCGCATATATCTGATTCGCTTCTTACTGTTCCGCCCTGAATGGCCGTGCTTTGTGACCTGGGTACCGCGGGGCAGCGTTCCCGCTCCTTGCTGACGAGCGAGGTTGCTGCCTACCAACTCTCAACCGACTCCGAGGGGGTCCAGCTGCGCCCTCCCTTTCTGAGCTCAAAGGACGCTTGCCTGAGTAAGGTTCGGGCGGACAAGGCTCGTGAAAACGGTGTAGCTGCTCTGCTCGTTGAGAAGGAGCGGTCTTGCTTTGCACAGCAGCTGGAGCAAACAACTCCGCCCGGACAAATTTTCGACAGGCCAGTCAGCCTGGACGTCTGCACGAAGCCTCTGAAGCTTCGGCGGCTTGGACTTCGAGCTCCAGTGGAGTTGACGGACTTCAAAGACTTCCTCGAGCTTCCTCCCTTCCTTCCTCCCTTCTCCTCGTTTCTCCTCCTCGACGCCCGCCCTCCTCTCCTGAAATGCTGACCTCCCGAGCACGTGCAGCAGCTTTCGGTGATCCCCGTCGCCACGACCAAGGGCAAGCAGCCGGAGGAGATCCGCAAGCTGTGCGTGCGCGCCAACCCCTTGCACGCTCTTGCTGACCGTCTTCTCCCTCCATCTTTGCCTTTTTTCGCCCTCCTGACCTTCAAACTCGGCCCGTAACGTGCCCGTATCGTCACTGGGATCGCCCCGACCGACCTCAGGTTCAACATCGTGAACGACTTCACCCCGGAGGAGGAGGCGCAGATCAAGAAGGAGAACGAGTGGGCCGAGGACAGGGTGAGTCGCGTTCCCTCTCCCTGCACTTCCCGGAGGCATCCACACGTCCTGACGGCCTCCCGACACGCAGTAAACGCCCCCCACGTCCCCTTCACGCCCACTTGATCCCCCCTCCCTCCCTCTCGGTGCTTTCCGTCGTCTCCACTTCCCGCGCTTCGTCCCGCTTGAAACCCACTGTACCTTGATCCCCGCCGTCGTCGATGCCGTCCTTGCCGTCGTCGTCTGCAACCCCGCTTGCTTCGTCGTCCTCATTTCTGCGAGAAGGGAGGGAAGGAAACAACGGTTGCGCTCTCTTTCGGCTGGGCTGTTCTTCCCTGCAGGGTACTTTCCGCCCGCCCACGGCGCCGTACGACGCCCGTGCCGCTGCCCTCGTGTCCGGCATCCCCGAAACCGTCCCCCTCCAGATCATCAACCGGTGCGTCTTCACCCTCGTCTCTCCCGCGGCTCGCCTGACTCGTGCCCCGACGCAGCTTCTGCTCCTCGGGCCTCATGGCCGTCGCCAACATTGCGAACCAGATCCGCAACGGCGAGATCGAGATCGGTCTTGCGGTCGGCTTTGAGAGCATGAGCGCGACGTCCGTCTTCCTCCTTCCTTCGTCGCCTACGCCCTCTTGAGAGGGGCGAGAGGCAGAGAAATGATGACCTGAATGCAGAATACGCTACGCTTTTCGCCCCTCATCACGTGGCCAGCCTACACCGTCGCCTTCGCACCCGCCGCGACGACCTTCTCGTCGAGGCCGACCCGGCGGAGGAGGCAGTACTCGCCCCAGGAGTTGCGGTCCTGCCACCCGGGCAGCGGGAGGTTGACCGCGCGCGAGAGGCGCGGCGAGTTCTCGGCATCGAGGAACGGCGCGCAGTGCACCTTCTCCCACGAAGGGTCGAGGGCGTAGCGCGGCTCGAGCGGCGAGAACGTGGACGCAGGCCGCGAGGGGTAGTCGAGGTCGATGAGGAAGGAGCACGTCGAGGGGTCGACCTGTGTGCGCAAAGAGCGAGTCAGCAGCGTTCGCACGCGGCGAGAGGAGAAGACGCACGAAGCGGTCCTGCTCTGCGCGGTTAAACATGTTCATCCCCTCGGGCGGTCGCCGTCGCGCGGCCAAACAGGCCCTTGCCCTCGCCCGGCGCGTCCCACACGCGCGGCATGATCCCGTCGAACGCGCTGCGGATCCAGCGCGTCTCGACCTCATCGGGGACGAGCCAGCTGCTCGGGAACCGGTGCCACTCCTTGCCGACGCACAGCGCAACCTCGAGCGGCGCGAGCGTGTCGTACGTCTCGAGCGCCTGCTCGGCGTTGAGCAGCGCGGCAAACTCGGCGTGCGGGAGCGTCGGGTCGATCGCGGGCGCGAGCGACGGGCGCGCGAGGAGCGCGAGCCGCGGCAGCTCGTACGCCTGCAGGTGGTGGTACGGGGCGAGCGCGCTGTGGTAGTAGTTGTGCAGCGCCGAGATGCGCGCGAACGAGAGGAGGCCGGTAACGACGATGACGGCGCGCGTGAGGTGCGAGAAGAGGCCGGTGCGGGTGGCCTGCGCGAGGGAGCGGGTCAGTCCGGCGGCTGCCAGTCGTAACGGGAGCGGATGACGCACGCGGTACGGCGACTGGGTGACCTTGAGGAAGTACGCCTCGACCCATCCGCGGAGGAGGTACAGCCCGACGGCGGCGTTGAGGACGACGTGCCCGTACGCGGGGAACAGGAAGCGCTCCTCCTTGTGCGGCTGGAGCGTCAGGACCGCGAGGTACAGGTGCAGCGGGATGAGGCGGATTGCGATGCTCGCGACCGGGTGCGTCTGCTCGGGCGAGACGTCGCGCGCGTCGCCGAAGCGCTTGGCGTCGACGCGGAGGTTGACGAGCATGAGGAGCGGCGCGAGGAGGGCGAGCGGGAAGAGGAGGTTGAAGTTGAGGAGACCGTTGAGAATGTAGAAGTACCACGGCTCCGTGCCGTACAGCTCGGGGCCCGCGCCCGGGGTCGGGAAGAGGTTGTACTTGATGATGTTGAGCGGGACGACGACGAACTTCTGGTAGGCGGCCGAGTCGACGAGGACGACCGGGATCTGCACGCGCGAGCTCAGCCTGTGGTCAAGAGAGAAGACCCGGAAGAGACACACCGCGACCGACGCGCCGATAGCGAGCGCGATGCCCAGGTTACGGCTGCGCTTCATCGTCCACAGCGCCGACTGCGTGATGGGCGTGCGCTGGAGCGTCCGCGGACGAACAGCTGCTCGAGGACGAGCGGGACGCCGAGGAGGACGGCGAACGGCCACCCGACGATGCCCGCGACGGCGTAGGCGCTGACGGCGAACGAGATGCGCTTCCACCCGTTCTCGACGGGCGAGAGGCTCGCGGCCATGCCGAGCATGACAAAGTACATGGCGAAGGTCGACGGGAGGAAGGTCGTCGCGGCCGAGTAGAACGCCGCCGAGAACATTTGGATCCAAAGGACGTAGCGGCCGACGTGCGAGCTGACGTGGACGACGCAGGCGCGGTAGAAGACCGCCTCGACGAACGACGAGAAGGTCGCGAGCATCAGGCGGGTCGCGAAGAAGACGACGCGCTGCGAGCGGGCATCTTGTCAGCCGTCTCTCCACGTAAGAAGAGGGCGTTGTGCGCACCTTGTCGGGGAAGCCAACGGTGCGGAGGAAGACGGCGGGGCCAGCGTGGACGAGGAGGTAGAAGTACGACCGGATCGCGTACAGCGGCGAGTACTCCCACGTCTGGAAGCCCTTGCCGGCGACCAGGTAGTGCAGCGGCTCCCAGTAGTTGAAGACTGCGTGCGAGTTGCGGTGTTAGCGTCTGCCCTGCGAGATGGAGGAGGAGCGAAAGTCCCGCGAACGCACCCTCGTCGCAGTCCGAGATGGCGGTGTACATGCCCGCGGTCCAGCGGACGAGGATAAGGAACCTGAACGCCTGGGTGAGGTTGGGCGTCCAGCGCCCGAAGGCGAACCTGCGGGAGGAGCGGGCGTCAACTCGCGTCTGGAGTGCCCGCGGGCACGCTGGCGGGGTGCGCAGAATCGCACGCACCTCATGTTGGGGTCCTTGAGCAGGCCAGGCTCGACGGGGCGGAGGGCGAGCGCATTCGGCGAGGGCTGCAGCTTGACGCCGGGCTGGGGAGGCGCGCGCTGCTTGTTGCCGCGGAAGCGGATCTGCTGATCCTGCGGGACGTTGACCCCGTAGCTCTGCATAGTGGCGGAGCGCTCTGATGGAGGGGCAGCAGAGAGACGACGCCGAAGCGATGGAACGGCGGAAACTCCTCATCTTCGGCATGGCAGCACAAGCTTCTTCTGCAGGTCTGCCATGTGCGAGCTCTCTAGAAAGTTGCTACAGAGCGAGGGAGGCTCGCAGGAACCCTCGGGATGGAGGTTGTTGCCTGCTTCTCCTCCTCGAACCCCTGATGTCGCGAAGGTCAACCGATAAGGGGTCTAGTCCAGTGTCTGTACAGGTTCTACATCGCCCTCGTCTACTCTGCGAGCACCTCCGCGAGGGGCAGCCACGGCTCGTCGACGCGGATCTTCTTCTCGCCTTCGAAGCGGCACACCTCGTCGCACCGCGGCATCTCCTCCATCCTCGCGCACGCCTTGACGTGCGCGACCGCGCGGGGAGCTCCCACGACCGCCAGTGCTGGTGGCCCGGCCAGTCGGTGTTCATCAGGCGGACGTGCGGCGCCGAGACGAAGAGCGGGTCCGAGATGACCCGCGAGACGAGCGAGGCGAACGAGTCGTGCTGGCGCATGTCTGCGCGCAGCGGACGCGGTCAGCTCTTCCTCCTCGATGACACGGATCGAGAGAGACGCACCCAGGTCGTACACCTTTGTCAGCCCCATCGCTTTATCCATCCTCCGCACACGCTCCTCCTCCCTCAACGTCTCCCACCAACCGTCCGCCCGCCGCTCCCCGTCGCGAAGCACGCTACGCCCCAGCAGCCACGCCGTCGCGTGCTCCGCATATGCCGGCTCGACGACGCTAACGTTCAGGGGCGAGTCGGCTCCCGCGGCGGCGAGCTGCGACAGCGGGAAGGTCGCGTAGGTCGTGCGGACGGGCGAGGGCGACGACTCGTCCAGGTCGAGGATCGTCGCGTGCGAGGGGAGGGAGACCGCGCGCGAGGAGTAGTGCCTGTGTGGGAGGGGGTCAGGCGGGCGAGCGAGAAGAGGGGAGGCGGAACGCACGCGAGGGAAAGGAGGATGCGGAACAGCTGGACGAGGTCCTCCTTCGGGCCGGTGAGGTGGTCGATCGAGAGAAGCTGCGGCGGCGATGTGTAGTATGTGTCGACATCGCCCCAGAAGCCCTGCGAGACGAGAAGGTCAACATAGTGCGCGCCCGAGGGGGTGTACCCGGACGCACCTCGACCTTCGGCAGGAACAGCTTGACCCATGCGTCGTCCGCGCAGGTCATATGCAGGAACTGCAAAGCGCGGAGAGTCAGAACTGCACGCAGGGAGACAGCAAAGCGATCCGAGGACGCACCGTGCTGTCGTGCCGCGAGACCCAGGTCGAGTCGCGCTGATGGTAGACCCTGAACATGCGCTGGTCGAGGACGTGCACGCGGAGGCCGTTCTGCGCGATGAAGTCGGACTCCAGCGGGCGGCGGTACGGGTCGTCCTCGCCGTTGTGCAGGCGGAGCGGGCCGGTGCCGAGGACCTGCGCGTTCGGAGCGTCAGCGACGTCGGCAAAAGAGCAGAAGAGGTGCAGCTCACCGAGTTGAAGTTCATCTGGTCGCGGCTGACGTTCTCCAAGTCCATCTCGAGCACCTTGGCCCACGCATCGGCAACGACCTGGCCCTTGCGCATCCACAGCCAGCCCGTGTTGAAGTGCTCGAACGCGTCGTTCTCTTGCGCGAGGATGTCGAACTTCTTCATCAGCGGCTCCATGTGAGGATAAGGGTCCTGGGTGAACGAGACGTCGGCGTCGACGAAGAAGAGGTCGCGGTGAGGCAGGCCCTCGATGAGGCTTGCAAGCTTCGGCCAGGTTGCGCGACTGTGGGTGCTTGAGGGTCAGCGGACTGCCTGGGACGAAGGGAGGCGAAAGGAGAGTGGACGCACAGGATCTGCTCCGGCCTCTCGCGCTCGAAGCCGCCATACGCGTACATCCCCCCCCGCGCGCACTCATCCACGCACGCCTCATCGAGGCAGAGCGTTACGAGCCGCGTCTCGGGCTTGCGGCTGCCGTACTTGGCGCGCCGCTCGGCGTTCAGCTGCTCGACGAAGGTGTCGAGGTTGGCGGCACCGGTGCGGGAGAAGAGCCCGTCGGCGAGGGTGATCCAGATGTGCGGCTGCGTCGTCGTCACCGAGCGAGGGAAGTGCGCGTCGAGGTAGTCGGAGAAGGAGAGATCGCCGCCGAGCGTTGCCCGGGGAACTCGGCGCGACGACGAGGAGAACAAGCGTGACCAGCGCGATCCGGCGCGCTCGTCGCTGCTCGTTACTGGCGGCCCTCCAGAAGGGAGCACGGCGTGGAGGAGGATGACCAGACAAAGGACCGCGCCGATGAGAGGGAGGACGCGGCGGTGTCGGCGCTCGCGCACGTCGGCTGGGAGCCATGGCGAGAGCGGCGACTGTGGCAGCGACGGGCTCAGGAGGCCGCGCATCTCGTCTCAGCAGCACGAGTGGAGCGTTGCAGAGAAAGCCGCTCGCGCCAACACCCTCTCCAAGCAAAAGGGGAGGCAGCGCGAAGCCTCCGCTCGGAACGGGCGGAGTGGGCACTTTCTCTTGCACGAACCCCGACGTCGGTCCCGAGCGCAACGGCTCCGCCTTGCCCATGGCAAGGGCGCGGGGCCTCCCAGCACGTGATGAAGCTTGGCGAACAGTGCGCAGCGCGGGGCAAACCGCGCGGGAAGGAAGCGGTGAGCAAGCGAGTCGTCGCGCTGGACGAGCGTGCCACCGTCTGCTCCGGGTAGCTGCGTCCCGTTCGAATGTACTGCGCTGGTGCGCGCACCTCCAGGAGGAGAGGACAGCGGTCGGCGCGATGAGGATGAGGCAAAGAGGCGATGAAGCTCGCCGCGCTCGCTCACCACGCTCGTCGGACTTTGTGCTGCAGTACCCGCAGTGACGGTACCCCGCCGCTACACCCCGCCCTCGCCCCGCCTGTACACCCGCCCAAGACCGCCCGCTTGCTCCGGACGCCGCACCGCATCGCCCGCTCGCACTCGTCCCGCTCCTCGTTCCTGCCGCAAGCCAGATGCAGGAGATGCCTGTCGTGCGTGTAGCTCAGCGTACCGCTTCCGCGCGCTCCAGCTAACCCTCACCCCTCCAGGCCACCTCCCCACTCCCCACCTCGCGGTCCTCGCCGCTCCCTCGCCGCGTCTTCCACGGCACCCTCGTCCACGCTCTCTCGCTCACCGAAACCGAGTACCCAGGATTCCCTCCTCGGCGTCGACGAAGCGGGCGTGATCGCCTTTGTCGACAAGGACGTCCCCGCCGACCAGGTCGACACCCGGCTGCGCGAGCGGGCATGGGCGGATAACGACGCGCAGGTCGTCAGGTTGAAGCAGGGCGAGTTCCTCATGCCAGGGTGCGTCGGCGCTTCCTCCATCTCCCTTCCACCGGCGCTGACCCCAACCCTCCCCCCTCAGCCTGATTGATACGCACACCCACGGACCGCAGTTCGTCAACCTCGCGTTCGGGCAGCAGTTTGAGCTCCTCGACTGGCTGGACCAGGTCACCTTCCCGGCGGAAGCCAAGGCGCGCTTCTTCCACTCATTCATACTCCCTCGCCCGGCCCGCTGACCTCGATCCGCGCGCAGTTCGCGGACCCGGACTACGCACGGCGGACGTACGAGGACGTCGTTGAGCGCAACATCAATAGTGGGACGACCACCGCATGCTGGTACGGCACGCTGCACCAAACGACCAAGATCCTCGCCGCGATCTGCCACCGGCGAGGGCAGCGCGCTTTCGTCGGCAAGTGCAATATGGACCGAAACAGCGCGCCGAACTACCAGGAGGAGTCGGCCGCGCGGTCCCTTGCCGACACGGAGGACTACGTCCAGTTCGTTCGCGCGCATTGCGACTCGCCCTTGCTCCCCTCTTCCGCCGTCTCGCCAGCCAAGCGCTCCGCCGCCCCGACCTCGCTCGTCCAACCCATCCTCACCCCTCGCTTCGCCATTTCGTGCACCGACGAGGTCATGCAGGGCCTCGGCGAGATGATGGACCGCGACGAGCATCTCCCGCTGCAGACGCACCTCTCGGAGAACCCCTCCGAGGTCGAGTTTGCCCTCTGTGCGTACCGATCCTCCTCCCTTCCTCTTCAAGCTGACTGACTCGGCGCGCACACACAGCCCTCTACCCCGGTATCGCCTCGTACACCGCCGCGTACGACCGCTTCCGCCTTCTCCGGCGGAACACCGTCCTCGCGCACTGCGTGCTCCTCTCGGACGACGAGATGGACCTGATCAAGGCGCGCGGGTCGGGCATCTCGCACTGCGCGAGCTCGAACTTCAACCTCAGGAGCGGGACCGCGCGCGTCGCGGACATGCTCGACAAGGGGATCAAGGTCGGGCTGGGGACGGATGTCAGCGGCGGGCTGTCGCTTGGCGTGCTGAGCGCTATGTGCGTTGCTGCTCCCTCCTGCAGGAGGGGCTTCAGGCTGACCTTTGCGCCCCGCAGCCGCTCCGCCTCGACCGCCTCGAAGACGATCTGCTTCCACCAGCGCGAAACCTCCTCCGCCCCGTCTCCCCCCTCCACCACGTCCACCGTTGTCAGCGCCGACGGCGAGTCGCGCCCCGCGGGCTTCTTCGCCGCGAAGCACCTCCCCGTCGCGACGCTCTTCTATCTCGCGACGCTTGGCGGCGCGCAGGTCTGCTGCATCGACGACCGCGTCGGCAACTTCCTCGTCGGCAAGGAGTTCGATGCGGTGCTCGTGCAGACGGCTGCCAGCGCGGCGAGCGCGGGCGAGGGTGAGGGACGGAGCATCGAGGAGGAGGTGCGCCGCGTGCTCGAGGGCGCGCCGCAGTTGAAGCGCAAGGAGGCGTACAACCCCGCGCTGCTGCTCGCACCGGACGAGCCGATCGAGCGCGTATTCGAGAAGTTCCTCTTTGCGGTGCGTGCTCCCTCTTTCCCTCCCCGCGCCTCCGATCAGCAGTTGCCCTCGTTCCCCTCTGCTCCCGCCCTTCCCTTCCTGCTCTCCATGATCCGTACTGACACTCGGACTCGCAGGGCGACGACCGCAATATGGGCACGGTGTTCGTGCGCGGGCGGGTGGTCGGAGGCGCGTCCGCTCGCGCCGCTGTAGAGGCTTCGTTCATGCCCCGCTAGACTCCCAGAGCTCGCCGCTGTAGACTCGCGAACATCTATGCATTCGTATCGCTGTTGTGATTGCGTAGTGCTACAGGACAATAGCTTGCTCCCTCCCCGTACATGCGCGACGCTCAGTCCGACTCGCTCCCGCTCCCGCTCCTGGCGCATCGTCGTCGTCGTTCGCGAGGTCGGCTTCGCGAGGTCGGCGTTATTCTTCGTCCGCCCATGATGCGGTCTGCGAGCGCGACACGGATCGCCTGCTGGATCGCCTTGTCCGTTTCGGACCGGTCTGGGTGGAGGTACTCGGCGGGCTTGAGGCCGTGGCGGTCCTTGATGCTGTGACAACAAGGTCTCGCCATCAGCGCAGCCCTCTCCACGGAGGGCAGGCTCCGAAGCCGAGAGTGGCGCGACGCACTTGGGGTCTGCCCCCGCCTCGAGCAGCATCTCCACGACGCCCTGCCTTGCCGCCTCATTTTCGAGCTTGATGGCGAGGTGCAGCGGCGTCGCGCGGTCGAGCCGGTTCTGCAGGTCGACGTCGACGGGCTCGAGGTCGAGGAGGAGCTCGAGTGCTTCGGGCGAGGGGGACGAGACGCTGCGATCCGAGGGCGGTCAGCGAGCACCATGGGCTGGGAGAGAGGAGCGACCGCACGCGTAGTGCAGGGCTGCAATAAGGGTGGGGGTGCAGGTCAGCGCGCGCCCCACCAGCCCGACCCGAGGAGGAGGACGGCGCACCCGTGTTGCCCAGCCCGTCCTGGTAGTTGAGGTCGTACGGGTCCGAGCCGTTGATTACCTCCTCGAGCATGTCTACTGCGTCCTGCTTTGCGGCGAACACGATGCGCTCGTCTGCGGCAGGGTGTCGTCGTGTTCAGCGAGAGATGGGGGGCGCGCAGGAGCGAGAGGGAAAGGGGACTCACTCGGGGTCGCCATGGCAGCTCTATCGGACCAGCCTCGGTGCGGAAGAAGTGCAGCAGAGCGGGGCGAGCGGTGAGGCGGGACAGCTGCGTTGCGAGGAGCGAGCGAGGGTTGGAGACCACGCCGCCGCTTCCACCCCGCAGGATGCGCTAAGACTGCGCACACGACCAGCTACATGGCTCTCAACGGGCCTGATAACCTGACCAGCTGCTTCCGAGGCGGTAAGCTAGCTGCAGCTGACCTCGACGCGCTTCATCTCCTTCAAGGTCCTGCTGGCGACTGCTGCGCGGGGAGCGCCGAACTACGCTTCAGAGGGACGCTGAGCCTAACAGCTGAGAGTAGTGAGCTAAGTTGAGCAGCTTCAACCTCTGAGGACGAGCGCGACGCGTCTCTCGCGAGCTCCCCCTTCTCCGCCCCGCTCGCTCTTCTTCCCGGCGCCTTGCTCCGCTTTCGCGGATCCTGACCATCTACAGCGACCTCGAGATGGCCTCGCCAGTCAACAAGCACCTCCCAACGCCCGTCTCAAGCACCGAGGGCCCGCAGCTTCCCGCCTCGTCCCCGTCCACCACCGCCACCCCGGTCGACCCGGGCAGGTGCAGGCAGTGCAAGAAGCGCAGGGTCAAGTGCAGTCGCACTCTTCCGCGCTGTGAAGCTTGTATTGAGCGCGGCGTTCGCTGCGAGTATGTCGGCATCAAAACGGCCCCGTCGGCGCAGCGGAGCGCGGACAACGATGCCGGTGCGTCGAACCGAGTCCTTCCCGTCGCAGCACTCACCAGACTCCTGCCGCACATATGCTGACTTCCCGTGCACATCCGGCTTCGACAGTGCCCGCTCTCGTCGCGTCGACGCCCATCGCCGTCGCCGCGACGTCGCTCCAACAGCCCGTCCCGGTCGCGCGTCCGGCGCAGCAAAGACAACCGCGACAGCGCGACCCGCCCGCGCTCCCCTCGCCTCCCACAGGGCGCGCACCGCGCCCGTCGTCGTCCCACACACCTCGCCCGCTCACCTGCCCAGCTTCCCTGTTCCGTCCATCGACGCCTCCCCCCGCAGCAAGTCTCACCGTGCTGCGCGAGGGGCTGACCAAGACGCTCACCTATGGCGCCGATGCGCCCCTCGAGAAGGTCAACTTCGCCGGCGTCGACTGCTCGAGCTTGCTTCTCGAGGTGCGCTATCCCTCCCTATCCATCTTGTTGCCTTCGCTGACACGCGCGCGCGCAGCTGCAAGCCTGCGACCAAGCCTACGCGCTCACCTCGCCCGCTTCCCCCCTCCTCTTCTCCGCCTCACCCGCGCCCTCCCCGCCGATCCCCTTCCCCGTCGCGCAACAGGCCCACGCTCTCCTCTCGATGTACTTCGCGCGCATCGAGCCGAGCATCGAGCTCTTCGCGCCCGCGGCGACGCAGGCCGCGTGGCAAGCACAATGTGTTGAGTGGTGGACGGTGGGGACCGTCCCCGAGGGCAAGGGGTGGATGGCGGCATATGTCGCGGGGATGGCACTGGGTGCGATGGCGATGACTGTGGAGGAGTGGTACGAGAGCGGGATGGTAGTGGCAAGGGAGACGAAGGCAAAGGAATGGGTTGAGGAAGCCGCGAGGCTGCTTGTTGAGGACGGTGCGCTCCTTCCCATTTCGCTGCAGAGCGGGGCTGACGAGCTTTACACATAGGGTACCTGCGCGTGCCGACGCTGACTGGCGAGCTCTTCCTCGCGCACCTCGTCGCGGACCACCACCCTAACCGCCTACACGCCCGCAGGTCTCCGCGCCGCCCTCCTCATTGTCTACTATCACTTCCTCGGCTTTGGCCCCTCGCCCGATGTGCCCGCGCTCTTCGCAAGTGTGCGCGTCGTGCTGCAGGCGGCGTACGAGCTCGACTTGCACGTCGAGCCGAGCCGGACGGAGCAGGACAAGGAGGAGAGGCGGACGCTGTGGAGGCGGGTGTTTGAGCTCGAGACGTGCGTCGCGCGCTGCCTCCCCGTCACGATTGGCCTAACGCTGCCCACGCAGGAGCTGGGCGCCGCTTGTCGGCAGCAAGACGCCGCTCGACCTCTCGACCTTCTCAACCAGCCTCGCCGAGCCGTCTTCCGCGCCACCGTCCTCGCGCGATCAAGGCCGCACCATCGCCCCGACGTCGTCGCTACACAATGTACTCGCCCTCACGGCGCGCCTTTCCCGTCTCCTCGCGCTCCCTCGCCCGCCGTCCTCGCTCGACCTCTTCCTCCTCGCCTCGGAGCTTGCGGCGCTCGCGCCCAGCGTCGACGGCGCGAACGGCGCGAACGAGGGGCAGGGGCGGGACCCGCTCGCGAGGATGCTGCTGCACGTCACGGGGCTGAGGGTGCATGCTGCGCTGGTCGAGGCGGAGGCGCCGCTCGGGGAGGAGGAGGAGCGCATGTGGCTCGTGCATGCGGGTGCGTCGCCGCCCTACCAGTCTCTGTCTTACTGAAAAGGCACTGACGACGGAGCAGAGTCGCTCCTTGCGAGCAGCCCGCTCGACTGCGCGCAGGCGTTCCACCTCCTCGCCGTGACGCTGCTCCTCCACGGCGCGGTGCTCGTCGCGCTCCGACTGCGCAGTGCGTCTCCGTCCTTCTCTCGCTCTCCTGCGTGGCGCTCACCTCGTTCTCCCCTGCGCAGTTACGCCCTCTACCGTCCCGCCTGCGACGCACGCGTCGCTCTCGACGCGGCTCCTCGCGCTGCTCCACTCGCTGCAGACGTCGCCGTGGCCGGTGGTCGTGCACCTGACGGTGCAGCGCGGGATCATCGTCCTGCAGAGGCTGGTGCAGGTGCCGGCGCAGGCGTCTTTCACGGCGGCCGGGTGGATCTGAGGCGGGAGGGGAGTAGGTTATCGGTCACGTGTAACGCTTGTCGGGTTGTCGTTGTTCTCCAGTGCCCTCCATAGCAAAAGCGCCGTCTGAAAAAGCGCGGGGTTGAAGCCGAGCGAGCACCGCCCCCTCTCGAGGTGCAGCCGAGGAGGGGGCGGCGGCGACTTGGCTCCTCCCTCAACGCTTGCTCCGCCAGGGAGAGCGCGTGCAGCCATGTCGCTCCTCACCAAGATAGGTGCGCCCCTCCCTGCCCCTCTCTGCCCCGTCCTCGCTGATCTCGCTCCTCATCATCGCCCCTCCCGCCTCCCCCGCCCGCAGCACACAACAACCGCCTCTCGCTCGCAACGCGCGACATCAAGCAGCTCCAGGAAATCATCAGCTCGGAGCGCCGCCTCGTAGAGCAGTCCGTCCCGCCTCTCCCTCTCCCGCTCACGGGCTGCCTCCAACAAGAGCCGCTAACCCTCTCCTCCTCGCACGCAGGACCCAGCGCCTTGCAAGCGAGCGCGACAGGGCGAGCGCAACCCTCCGCGAATGGGGCAACGCCGAGGGACCCGACCTCGAGGTGCGCCCGCCTCTCCCCCTCATCGGGCGGGTCCTCCGTGGCGCGCAGTGTTGACGCTCCCTCCCCGTCTACAGGACGTCCTCGGCAAGGTGTCGGTCCTCTTCGAGTACCTCTCCAAGGCCGAACTTGCGTTCGCAGAGCACAATGGCAACTACCGGTGCGCCCCACCTCGCTGTCGCCTCTCTCGCGTCTCGCTGAGGTCCTCGCGCCCCACACGCGCAGCCTCCGCTTCAAGGAGATCCGCAGCAAGGAGGAGAACCTCTCGGCGCTGAAGAAGTCGCGCGACTCGCTCGCCGGGCGCATCGAGGCGCAGGAGCGCAAGGTGTCCAAAATGAAGGAGGAGAACAAGGACCTCCCTGCGCAGAGGCAGCGCCTGCGCGAGATGCAGGAGATGATCGGGCTGGAGAACAGCGTGCTGACGGAGGAGACCAGGTGCGCTCCACCCCTTTTGAGTTGCTTGGGGCGTTCGGAGGAGCTAACGAAGATCCGCCTGCAGGCTGAGCGACTTCAAGCGGGCGGCGACGCGCGAGGCGCTGTCGCTCTTCGGCGCGCTGCTCGAGCTCGCCGAGAAGACGGTCATCATCGCCGAGCTCGGCAAGCTCATCGTCGACATGCTCCGATGGACGAGACCGAGCCGGGCCAGCCGCGCGCCTACTACGACGGGCACCAGCGCACGGAGGAGCTCCTCGGCGAGGCGCAGCGCTGCCTCCAGGACGTCGTCTTCAATCCGGCGCCCGTCACGGAGGGCCTCTCGCGCACGCCGCAGCACCACCAGCCGGCGCAGTACGGTGCGCAGGACCAACCGCAGCAGCACTACGCTGAGGGCGCGGCGCACCCGACGAACCAGTTCGACGAGGCGGGCATCCGCGCCGTCCACCCGACGAGCGACTTTGGCCCGACCCACCAGCGCACCGCGTCGGGTCACTACCAGGACGCGTCGTATGCGTCGTACCAGACGCACCAGTCGTACGCGTCGCCCGAGCAGCCGCAGCAGCAGCACCACGCGGAACGCCGCCTGAGTGGCCAGGGCGGCGCCGACCCGCTCTCGGGCCCGCAGCTCCAGCCCTTCCCGACTTCCGCCCGCTCAGCGTCCTCACCCCGCCCGCCGGGCCCGAGTCGGCGCATCAACAGCAGCAGCAGTCGTACTACTCGCGCGCGCCCGCGCACGAGCAGCCGCAGCAGCTCAAGTCGCCCGCCGTCGAGGGCTACTCGTCGCACACGCCGATGCTCGCGCCGCCGACGCAGGACGAGCGGTACAACCCCGACCGATCGAGCCTCGCGTACATGGGCGAGGCGCCGCTCAGCCCCACGCACGCGCCCGCACACACGCACCGCGACGAGGACGAGGCGGCGCGCGCGGTGCAGCGCCAGCTCGAGGCGGAGGAGCACGCGCGCGAGGTCGCTGAGCGCGAGGCGCACGAGCAGCGCGAGTACGACCGAGAGCAGCAGCGGTACCAGGGGGAGCAGTACGAGCCGTACGACTACGCGCAGGGCGGGCGGGAGGACCTCGACGAGGGGAGGCAGCTCTCGCCGCACGCGGGCGAGGGCGAGGATGTCACGCGCCGCGACATGCACGATGGAGCGCATGCGCCCATTCACGCATCGTCCGCGCCGCTGAGCCCCATCACCGAGGTCCCGACGCCTGCGGCCGACCAGCTCGCAGCGGGCTCGGCGCAGCACTTCACGCACGAGCCGGCAGGGCACGTGTCGCAGCCGGGCTCGTCGCAGGGCCACGGTGCGATCGACTACGTCCGTCCCGCCGTCTGCCGCCGACTCGCGTCCGCGCTACGAGGGTCACGAGCACGAGCCCGAGCCGTACTCGCCAAACGCGGTCGCGTCGAGCGCGACGCCGATCTACGCGTCGCACGCCTCGCCGCCGCCCGTCCACATCAACACGCCGCCGCCCGCCTCTCCCGCGCCCATGTCCCCCGTCGGGCACTCCCCGCCGCCGGCGCTCGTCCCTCCGCCCCGGGGCGTTCGAGCCGCGCCCGCTGACGCCAAAGTCGGCGGCGAGCGGCGACCGGCGGCCAATCCAGATCCGCCCGCAGCAGGGCGAGGCCGCGCTCGGGAGCAAGTACGGCGACGTGTTCGTCCCTGCGCGCGCGGGCGTCGACGGCGGGCCGTACTCCCCCGCTGCAGCGAGCCCGCGGACGGGCGCGAACCCTGCGGACGCGGGCCTGTCGGGGTACTTTGGCGCGTCGGCGCAGAGCCCTGGCGGTGCGGCGGCGGGCGGCGCGGGGGAGCAGAAGCGCACGATCCAGGCGAGCGCGTTCCGCCGGCCGCAGCCGCCTGCGCTTGCGACGGGCTCGTACGGCGTCGCGGGCGCCGGCGGCGCGCTTCGCCGCGTCGGGCTACCAGTACGACGCCGCCTCGGCGGGCGCGCATAGCCCCGGCCCGAGCGAGAGCGAGCGCATTGCGGCGCAGTGGCGCGAGACGGCGACGCCGGAGCAGCGCGAGCAGGCGCGCCTCGAGGGGTACGACGTCGGTCCGGAGCCTCCGGCGCCGAGCTTCGACACGAGGCCGCTACAGGTCAACAAGAACAGGCAGGGGAGCCTGCCGGGCGGTGTGGGGAGGAGCGGGACCCTGCCGTGCGTTGCGCTCCTTCTTCCTTCTGTCACTACTCTGTCTGACTCTGATTTACCGCAGGTCGCACCTCGACGGCCCGCACGGCCGTTCCGCCTCGCTCGGCGGTGCAGAGCAGGCCGCGTATGGCGAGCCGCCCGCGCCCGCGTACGGCGAGCCCGTCTCGCGCCCCGCCCCGCCCGTGGGCTACGCGCCGCCGTTGACGGCGCCCCTGAGCCCGAGCTCGCAGGGTGGGTTCGCGAGCGACCGCTTCGTCACGCGGCTGGACTGATTGAAGGGTGAACTTGAAGGAGGAGCGGAGGAAGGCTGTTCATACCCGCGTCGTTCCCCTTACTCGCGCGTACCTCTGTGCTTAGGACTGCGATGTACTCTTTTGGCTGTTTGCCTCGCGTTCAGGGCTGCGGGAGGCGAAAAGAGGGCGAGCGCAAGTGTGCGAGAAGCGGTCGCTCGCGGTTGCCCTCCTCCTCTTGCCAGCTCTGCCTTGTCCTGCATCGACGCAGGCTGGGGGGCATTGCAGCTACCCACAAGACTTTATCGTCGTCGCCTCCGCCTCCAGCGATGCCGCCAGACGCTGCCGCGGCCTCATCAGCTCCTCGAACCCCTCATCTTTCGGACCCTATCGCCAGCCTCACACCCATTTGGCCCTCCCAACGGAGCGTACATTCCTCTCTGTACACCTTCAGCGGGCTCCTGTTCGATCAGCAAGCTCGTCCGTGGCCGTCTTGAGAAGGGAGGTCGGGCCGGCTCGAGGAAGACGGAGGTGGCTATTGCGGAGGGCGCCGAGTCCTTGCTCTGGTTGACCACTCTAGCCTCTCGAGTGCTACCAGTGTGCGCTCTGCTCGCCGGACGCGCGTTCTCGCTGATCTCCACCGCGCGCCACCCCACCGGGGCCACTTTGCCGAACTTCATCTTCTCGCGACGACTCCACTCTCGGTTCCCGCTCCGCTGCCTCGCGCGATGTCCAGTCCTACTTCCAAAACTCGCTGGCTTGTGCTGAGCGGTCCCCTCCTCTTCCGTGCGCCTCACTCCCCTCGCTCACTCCGCACCTCGTGCCGACCTCGCTGACCTCCTCCCGCCCTCCCGCATGCCCGTGCACAGCGTCGCGCCTCGCCAGCATCATTGGCGATGCTGCACCACTCGCCTCGAACACCGTCGTCGTCCACGACGCGTTCCTCTCTTTCGACGTCCCCGGCGTGCCCTTCGTCGAGCCATGCTACGCCAATGTCCTGATCAAGGGGGTCAATGACGATGGCGACTGGTCCGAGTCGGTGGAGGAGGAGAAGGCCGACGGGCGCGAGAGCGAGGCGTACAGGCGGTGGGTGTGGGCGAGGTGCTCGCCGGGGGTCGACTATGCTGGGGCGCTCCCGCGCGAGCTTGAGGTGCGTACACTCGACCATCTACGCCTGGTACGGAGCTGACGCCTCGACCTCGCAGGGTGTGGCGCTCGAGCTTGCCGAGGACGATTTCTGCGCCGTCATTGCTCGCGCAGTCGAGCTCCTCCCCACCGTCCCGACCGTCCTCGTCCCGGTCCGCGCTACGCGGTATACGAACGGCGACCCGTCACAGTCGGACGGCGAGGTCCAGGCGGAGATCATCGTTGCGCAGCCTAAACGCCGGCTCGCAGGTCTGCAGCCGTCTCGCGAGTGCGTTGCTTCCGCATGCGCACTTTGGCAGCATAGCAGCACTGATGAGACTCGCGCGCAGCTACCACATGCTCGTCCTCCGCGGCGCCTTCCTCAATGTCCTCTCGCAGCCCTTCCTTGCCCAACTCACCATCCTCCGCCCTTACGATCCCTCGCCCCCGATCAAGGCGCTCTCGCGGCGCTTCTACCGCCTGTGCCTCCTCCCGTCGTTCATCCTCTTCTACCTCCCGAGCCGGGTGCTCAAGGCCCCGCTCTGGGCGCAACTCGGCACGGTGCTCTTCGGCCGGAGCGTGAGTGTCCTGCAGGCGCTTGAACGCCTCGCGAGGGGGGTCGCGGGGAGCGGGTACTGGAACGACGTCAAGGTGTAGCTGGAGCGGCGGGGAGGCAACACGGACACTTGCATCAGTACATACTGCGATGCGGTGCGCTTCCCTCCGAGAGCGCCCAAGGGACACGTTTCGGGCGCAAGGAGGAGATGGGCGCGGCGCTTGCTGCGGTTCCCGTCTGGAGCATGGTGGAGCAGCGCGTGGGCAGGCTTTGGAGGAGAATGCTGCGCGAGAACGCTGAGGTCCATCTCGCGCGTGACAAAGTGCCGGCGCGTCCCCGACGCGTCGCTGAACGCGTCTGCCCTGGGACGAGAGCGCCCTCCGAGGGGGTTGCGCGCTGGGAGGAAGACGCTGCAGTGCAGGGCGGGCTATCACACGCGACTGGGCCGTTCCGAGGGGCGGGAGGAGGGGCTCGTGCGAACAACGAAGCGGTGCACGCGCCGCGCGTGGATCTCGCCGCGCTTCCCTCTCTCCCTCTCCCTCCCTTCCTCCTTCGCCCTGCCCTGCACCCGGAGCATGCTCGCGTCGTCCATGCACCCGCAGGTCCAGCTCCACCCGCAGGCCTCGCGCAACCCGCAGCCGCACGCCCCGTCGCAACCGCCCGCGTCGTCCGTCAACACCCCCTCGCCCCTCGCCGCGTCCCCCTTCTTCCCCGCCCTCGAGTCGCTCGTGCCCGCGAGCAGCACCTCTGCGGCCGCCCCTCGCGCTCCCCCGTCAGCTCGGCGGGTGCCCCACCCCGCGCGCCGCGTCCCGCCAGAACGCAGCGACCGTCGCACAGAAGCCCGCCCACGGTCTCGTCGGGCTCGATGCCGCGCAGTACCCGCGCTACTCGAACGCCAGCACCGTCCCCGAGATCCGCGTCCTCTCCGCGCGCGAGTACGCCGAGCTCGCGGACGCCCACTCGCGCGTCAAGCTCCCCGAGCAGGAGCTCTTCCCATGGAGCCACGGCGGCGCAGACATCGCCCACACGCCCGCGACCCAGTACTTTGGCTTCCCGAGGGGCGCCGCCGCAAAGACGCCCAGGTGCGTTTTCTCGCTCCGTGTTGAACGAGTCGAGGACCGAGCGACGCGAGCACCGCCTCCCAGCCTCGCAGCGAGATGTGACCGTTCGAGACTGACCCCGCTCCGTCTCCCGCTCGCAGCTACCGCGGCTTGACGACCATCCACGCGCCGCCGCCGCCGCCGCCCAGCCCGAACGCGCCGAGGAGCCTGTTCCGCCGCGGGTTCACCTCGTCCTTCTCGTCGTGGTCCTCGTCGAGCTCTTCCACCACCGCCGCCTCGTCCTCCGCAAGCTCGTCGCGCTCGCCGTCGCCGCCCGCTCCCGTCGTCCCGACCTGCCGCCTTGTATCGTCCTTCGACGCGAGCGCCATCCTCACCACCGACGCCGCGACCGGCGCAACCTCCTTTGCCCTCCCCGGCCCCGAGACGTTCGCGAATGTCAACCTCCGCCACTTCCGCCTCCAGGCATGCAAGTACGCCACCGTTAGCGACGTCGTCGTCTACGGCGAGAACGGCATCGACGAGTCGGTCGTCGAGACGGCGACCAAGGTCCGCGAGGCGATGGACCGCGAGTTCGAGCGCCGCGGCGGCCAGGGCATACGCTACAACGTCTTCGTCATCTCGGGTGCGTCTCGCCTGCGCGTTCTTCCCGGACGGAAAGGCTGACCCGCCTCCCCGGCCACAGACCCCTTCGCCGTCTTCGAGCGCTCGTTCCCCAAGCTCGTTGCGGTCGACTCGCACGGCTTCTCGCGCAACGCCTCGACTTCTTCAACCGCGAGCGCGAGGAGATGCGCGTGCTCACCGAGAAGTCGGAGATCGGCCCGAACGTCTGGGTGCGTTGCCGCGCGTTGGCCTTCGCAATTCGCCTTTTCCTGACGATTCCTCCTCGTCTCGCCTCCCTTTTCCGCCGGAAACAGCTCGGCAACACGCAGGACGTGCCGACGGCCAAGGCGCGCTCGCGGCCGATTTCGTCCGACTCTGCGTCGTCCCTCCTCGACGACGGGAACCCCTGCTCGTTCGCGATTTGCGTCGAGGCGCACGACGGCGCCGCGCTCATCAGCACCGAGCTGCTCGGGAGCGCGGAGGCAGCAGGGCCAGGTCTTCGACGAGGTCCACCAGCTCCTCACACCGGCCAACGAAGTCGTCGAGCAGAAGCAGACCATCCTGCGCCCGCACGTCGACGATATCGTGCACCTCGAGACGCTCTCGACGGCGAGCGCCATTGGCAGCTCGAGCCGCGCGCAGACCGCGTTCATCGTCAGCTTGTCGACTTCGCCATGTGGCTCCGCGACCAGGCGTCGCCGAACCCGCTCCTCCACGGCGACCGCGTCCCGCGCCGCGTGCTTCTCCACTGCGGCGACGGCTACACCGAGACGACCCTCCTCGCCCTCGCGTACGTGATGGCGTCGCGCCGCATCTCCGCGCCCGAGGCGTACCTCTTCCTTCAGCTCGACGCCGAGCGCAGCTTTCTCGTACCCGGGCGACCGCGAGCTCGTCCTCAAGCTCGAGCGCCGCGTCAAGGACATGCTCGAGCGCGAGGACGGCGAGGAGCGCCAGGCGCGCCGCTGGATCGCCGAGCAGCGCGCCATCTCGACCGTCGGACACGCCGTCGCCGACTCGAGCCGCGCGGGCGAGGGCGAGCCCACCGCGCTCAACCTCGCCGAGTTTGGTGTCGTCGTCCCCGCGGCGTCGAGCTGCGGCATGGAGCGCTCCGACTCTGGCTTTGTCGACTCGACCGCCGAGGCGGGCGAGGACACCGTCGCGCTCGGCAAGGCGACGATGGCGCTCGAGGCCGAGACGACGCGCATCGAGGCGGAGCTCGAGCACCAGCTCGGCCCGAGGCCCGAGATGCAGCTTGCCTGCCCGGAGAAGGACGCCTGGTTCTTTGGCCCGACCTTCGAGGGCCACTTCCCGAGCCGCATCATGCCGCACCTCGTGCGTCGCCCCTCCCATTCTCCCCCTGCTGCACCGCGCTGACTCGAGCAACCCGCAGTACCTCGGCAACGTCAAGCACGCGGAGAATGCCCTCATGCTCAAGAAGCTCGGGATCACGCACGTCGTCTCGCTCGGCGAGACGGCGCTGCACCCGCTCCGCTCGCCCGGCGCGCTCGCGTCGTTCGCCTCGGCGTTCCGCTCGCCGTCTCCGCGCGACGGCCCGCCGACCAACTCGCTCTGGCTCGAGGAGCGCCTCGGCAACATCGCCGTCCTCGACATGAAGAACGTCGCCGACGACGGGATCGACTCGATCCGCCCGTGCATCGACGAGGCGCTCGACTTCATCACCCGGGCACGCGAGCAGGGCAGCCGCGTCCTCGTGCACTGCAAGGTCGGCGTCTCGCGCTCGGCGAGCATTGTCATCGCGAGCCTCATGCGCGATGTCGGCCTTGACCTCGCGAGCGCGTATCGTCGTCCGCTCGAGGCGCCTCAACATCCTCATCCAGGTGCGCTTGCCCCCTCTCCTCGCTGCGGGAGCTGGACTAACTCCAAGCGCGCCCGCAGCCGAACCTCCCCTTCATGGCAGCCCTCCACGCCTTCGAGCAGTCACTCCTTGCTGAGCAGGAGCAGCTCCGCGGCGGCCGCGACGCACCAGCGCTCGTCGTCGACCGATTCGGACGCGAGCTCGTACCCGGACTACACGGTCGACTCGCTCGAGCACCTCGGACGCCGGCCTCAAGCGCAGCAACCGCCTCAGCTGGAGCTTCCTCTGCGCTCAGGTCGCGCACTCAACGAGCGCTTCCTGTGCTGGTGCGTCGCCACCGTCTCGTCCCTCTCCCTTCGTCCCGATCGCTGACCCGCTCGCCCACCCGCAGAAAACGCAACTGTCATCTTCCTATTCCGCACAACATCCTGTACCTCGTCTTTTCGCATTCACGCCCTCACGACTCCACCGCGGCCGGCACCGCTCGATACACCCCGCGACCACCACCTGCATGTCCCTCCCATCTCATCGCTTCATCGCCGTCTCTACCTACCCCCATCATCAGCACCCTCCCCGCTGTTGCGCCTCCTAGCCACCTCTGTTCGTAGTCCCTCCTCCGTCTCTCTCGGTCGTACGTAGTCGTTCTGTTCCGCCTTTCCTGTCCCCCCTTTACGCTTGTCTTCAGAGTCTGTTTGTCGAGGGTTCTCCGGGCGTCGGGGCGTGCAATCCGCTTGTCACCGCCTCTCCTCTCGTCGCGGGCGAGCACAGCGAGCACAGAAAGAATCACAGCGAGCGAAAAAGAGTCTACAGGCGCGGGAAGGGCGACGTCTGGCGTTCGGGTCCGACCCTCTGGCTGTCGGTGCGCCGGCTCGAAACGCGCTCCGGCACCGCGTCAGGGGCAATCGCCGTCGACCTCGCGCGCGCAAGCGCCACCAGCGCCCCGTGCGTCGGGACGAGCGGCGGCGGCGAGCTGCCCCCGCGGCCACGGCCGCGCTGCATCCACGCCTCGCGCTCCTGCTCGCCGACCTCGCGCGGGCCGCGCGGCCCGTCAAAGCGGGTCGGGAAGCCCATGTCCGTCGTCGCGGAGCGCTGTACGGGGCGGAAGCTCGGGCTGCCGGGCTCGGGCTCGCGGGCGGCGCCGCCTCCTAGGTCCGTCGCGCGGCGGCTGAGCGGGTTCAGCGGCGGGACGGCGAACTCGGGGTTGAATGCCGACCGCGGGCGGGAGGAGCCGACGTGGTGGTGCGAATGCTCGTTGAGGATGGCGCTCCCGCTCTCGCTCGGCGCGGGCGACGCAGAGCGGTCCGTCCCCGTGTCCTCCGAGTGGAGGCTCGGCGTCTGGGGCGGCGGGCGGGAAGCCGAGGACCGACGGCGGGCGGAGGATGCTCTGCGCGCGGCGGACGGGCGTCTGCGCGCGCCGTGGGGTGGGCCATTAGCGAGCGGGATGAGGCGAAAGGAAGGAGCGTACGCACGTAGGCGTGCTCGAGTGCCATGCTGTTCATCGCGCGGACCTTCGCCTCCGCCTCCCTTGCCATGTTCTGGGCCTGCGGAAGTGCGCAACGAGCGGTCAGTTGCGCGTGCCAGGAGAACGGGCGTGAGCCATTAGGAGACGCACCGTCCGGCGGTCCTTGGGCGGATTGGCGGTCATCTCGGCGGCGACCATGTTCACGAGAACGCGGTGCTGCACGGTCGAAGGAAGGTAAGCGTAATCGCAGAAAGGGGACGGAGGCAGCGCACCTTCCGGACGACGTTCCGGCTCGGGTTCTCTCCCCTGGAGCGCTGGTAGTCGAGGGTGATGTCGTGGATGAAGATGAGCGCCCAGTAGCGTCCATTAGCGGCGGGCTGCGAGCGTGCAAGTTAGGTCAGGCTGAGCTCGCAGGTGGCCAAGAGGAGAGACTGTTACGCACAGAGCGGAGGCGGTAGTGATCGACCTACAAGCGTGTGGGATGGTCAAGAACGCAGGTCGAACAGCAGCGGACGTGAATGACGCACGAGGTCGTGGTAGTCGGGCCCGTGTCCCTTGATCTCCTCGAGCGCATCCCTGTACGCGCGCTTGACCTGTCGCGGGGTTCGTCAGGATTGCTGGAAGCGTTCGTAACCGCGAGCACGACTCACAGCCTCGTCCGTTAGCGGTTTCGGCGGGAGCGGCCTGCCACCTGCGAGGGCGGGCGGCGTCATCAGGCGCGCGTGGACGTTCTGGCGGAACCCGTGGCGGATGAGGAGCAACTGCACACGGATCGGGTGGAAGTCGGACCTGTTTCGTCGTGCGGAACGAGAAGCAAACGGCGCACCTCGTCGAGCAAGTCCTCCTCTGCTATCTGCTCCTTCATCGCGGCCATGTCCTCGCCTTCGGGCGTCTCGGCCTGCAGCCGCTTGTCGAGCTTCCAGATGCGGTGTCCGATCTTCTCCATGAGGAGGTAGAACTCCTGCGCGCGCGGTTTCACGCATCAGTCTCGAGCTCACGAATCGAGGGGCGGAGGGGCGGGAACGCACCGTCTCGCCGACATACGTCTCGAGGCGCTCCAGCCGGCGGCGCGAGAGCGTGTTGCGTTCGTCGAAGACGGCGTCCGGGTCCTGCGGCCGCGGGAGCATCCCCTCCGCGTACGTCTTGAGCCGCTCGCGGACCAGGTTCTGCCAGAGCGAGTTCTCGAGCAATTTCGTGCGGGGCGTCTCGTGCTGCGTGCGGGCGCGTCAGCGGGTGCAGTCGGAACTGAAGCGGAGGCGATCTGCACCCAGTGGCCGGCGGCGTCCTGCATGGCGGTCAGATCAGTCGAGCTCGGCGGCGGCGAAGTCGGGCAGAGCGCACGATGTCCTCCTGGTCCTCAAACTCCTTCATTAGCCGGGCATCTTGTGCGGTAGCTCGGAAGGACGGAGGCGGACGCACGTCGTGCGCGTCTACCAGCGCCGCAACATCCTTGCCATGCCAACGGCGCGCAGCCCGCGCCGTCTCGTCGCGGCGGCCGTCCCAGTTCTCGAGATGAGCGTGCTGCAAGCGGGAGGGTTAGCGGCAGCGCGTCGAGAACATCGAGAAAGGGCGCGCACATTGCGCGCGTTCTGGCGGTCGATGTCCTCGCCGTCCGGCGGAGACGGGAGCGTCACCGTCGGCTTGCTCTGAATGTAAGGGGGAGGCGCGGGTAAGGCTCGGTCGGTCTTGCGAAAGGAGGGAAGCGTGAGGCGCACCCGCGAGCGGATCCGCTTGAAGACGCGGGGGACCATGGCGCCCTAGGGATACTCAGCTGGGTTGCCTGGCGAGCCTGGAGAAGCCCTCCAGGTGGTCAGCGCGAGTGAACGATACAGGGCGGGAAGAGGGGGCGGTGCGGGAGAGGGCGAGGAGACGCACCTGGAGTCACGACCTCAGTCCGCCCGCTCCGTAGTAGCTGTAACCAGCAAGCAACGCTCGCAAGCGAGGGAGACGAGGGTGGAGGAGGACAAGAGCCGAGGACTGCCCTCGGAGCCCGCCAGGAGAGGGCGGAGAGTCCGCGGAGGGCTGAAGCTCCTCTCTTTCGTGATCTTGCGGCGGCCTGCTCGTGCGCGCATGTGTCCCGCGGGCAGCTCCGCGAAAGACAGCAGCTCAGGCTAGCGCGAGATAGGCGAGAGACGCCAGATCCAGTACTAGCGCGGACTCGAGACGGGGATGAACGAGCGGTGAAGGGAGAGCGGAGGGGACGAGCGAGCGATGAGGTGGAAGCCTGAGACCCTAGCGCTCTTTGGCACGTAGAAGCAGCGCGCCAGAGGGAAGTGGGTGCGGGCGACGGAGGACAACCACCTCGAGGGGGAGGGGGTCGAGGGGATGGCTCCGTCCACGCTCGCTCTCCCGCTCGTATAGCTCCGTACGCGTACTAGGACTGCCCCTAGACCAACTCACGATGGTACGAGCTGCTCACCAGCTTTGCACGAGCTGAGCTGACCTCGCTCGTCCCCGTCGCAGGCCATGATCACCGCAGAGGTCTCGAAGCACGGCATCCACCGCAGGGTCGATGCACTCGCCACCAGGCTCAGGAGAAGGTGCCCACCCGCCGCTCTGCCCAGCCGCACCCCGCGCTGACCCGGTTCCGCGTCTGCAGGCAGCTCATCGGCTCGAGGGAGGTCGCCCTCGAGGTCATCCGCCTCTTCCGCGAAGTCGTCGCAAGCGCAAAGTTCTCCTCGTTCGAGCAGCTCGTAAACCACCTCGAGGAGGTCGGGAAGAGCCTCCAGGATGCCGGGCCAAAGGGCGAGTCAACCTCCCCCTCCGCGTCCTCCTTTCAGGACCGTCTCGCTGACCGAGATGCGCACCTGCAGAGCTCGTCGTCACCAACATGACCCGGCGCATCTGCATGCTCATCCGCGAGGAGTACCAGACCGCACTCTCCAACCACCTCGACGAATCCCCCTCTCCCAGCGGCGCCCACACCCCCAACATCCCCCCCGAAACGCCCTCCCTGAACCGCGAGATGAGCGGGTCTTTCTACCCCGAGCACGACCTCGGCGCACGCGCACCAGGCGCCGCCCTTGGCAGCTTCTTCGACCTCCTCGGCCACAAGCCGGCATCGAACGGCGCACTCGGCGCAGGGTCCGCCAGCTTCGGCTTCAACTCCTCCCAGACCACTCCCGCCTCCTCCGCCCCCGCCTCTCCCGCCCAGTCCCCCGCGTCCTCTCAGATCCTGCAGCGGCCGAATCCGCTCCTCCCGATGTACTCCAGCTACGACACGACCGTCCCGCGTGAGCAGGAGTTCTCGAAGCGCAGCTTCTACCTCAAGCCCGTCTTCATCGAGGCGATCCAGGAGCTCATGGACGAGGTCGAGATGACCTACCGGAGCGTCGGCGAGCAGTCGACGGACCATATTCACTCTGGGTGCGTCCGCTTTCTGGCTCCACCGCTCGACAACGACTGACAACTCGTGAGCGCGCAGCGAGTTCATCTTGACGATCGGGCACTCGAAGACGGTCGAGGCGTTCCTCAAGAACGCGGCACGAAAGCGCAAGTTCACCGTCATCGTCGCCGAGACCGCTCCCTCGTGCGTGCAGCTCGCTCCGTCTTCGCGCATCGCCGCTCACGCAGCCCACCTGCAGATTCTCCGGCCGCGCACACGCCGTTGCGCTCTCCGAAGCGGGCATCCCCACCATCCTCATCCCCGACAGCAACATCTTTGCGCTCCTCCCGCGGTGCAGCAAGGTCCTCCTCGGCCCGCACGTCATCCTCGCGGACGGCGCCCTCCTCTCGATCAGCGGCTCTCTCCCGCTCTGCCTCGCCGCAAACCGGATGCGCGTCCCCGTCGTCGTCGTCGGCGGCATGTTCAAGTTCTCGCCCGTGTACCTCGGCGAGGCGGACTGGGGCATGCGCGACCTCGGCAGTCCGGAGGTCGTCCTCCCCAGCACGGACGACTGTGTCCAGGACCCGCTCGAGCGCCTCGGCGAGGAGGACGCGGAGGAGACAGAGGTCCTCAACCCGTACTACGACGTCGTCCCCGCCGACTTGGTCAGCCTGTACATCAGCAACCTGTGCGTCTTGCCAGTTTCCTCACTCGTGTCTTGCGCGCGAGACTGACCTGCCTCACTCGCGCTCGCAGGGGAGGCCACCCGTCGTCGTTGCTGTATCGCCTGCTGAACGACATGTACGGCGCGCAGTAGCGCGCGCTCATCCTCGCAATGCAACCCCTCACAGACCCTCCCGCGTCGCGCTTCGCCGGAAAGCCCTCCCCGCTCGCGTGTTGAGCACCGCGCGCCTCTCACCCCATCCGCACCTCAATCACGCCCCGCCCGCTCGTCTTAACGCCCTTGTAGACGCTGTACGGCTCGCCGAGGACCTTGAGCGCGCCGATGCGCAGGCCGGAGAAGCCCGAAGAGGGGACGTCGAACGTGAGCGTCAGGGCGGGGGGCTTGCGCGCGTCGGGAGCACTGCGTCCACGCTGTCAGCACGGGACGAGGAGCGGGCGAGGGGGAAGAGGGACGCACGCGTAGTACTGCCCGCTCAGGCTCGCTGGCCTGTCCGCCGAGCTGAGGCTCTCAATCCGCCACACGAGCACTTCCGCCTCCTCGCGCCGGCGCCCTCCGCTTCCTCCTCGCTCACGACCTCCCACGTCCCCGCCCCGCCGCCGAGCGCCCGCCCCGCCTCGTCGCGGCGGTACGCGCCCCCGCCCGCCTGTGCGGTAACACCCGTCGCGCCGCGCGCGAGCGGCAGGCGCAGCTCGAGGTTGGTCAGCGGGCGGGAGGGCGGCGCGCGCGAGGTGAGCGAGAGGGAGAAGGCCCCGCCTGCGGGGCCGAGAGTCACGGAGGTGGTGAGCGCGAGGGGGAGGAGCGCGAGCGCGAGGGCGGGGGTCGAGGACGGGGGCGTGTGCAGGAAGGACAGGAGAGGGAAGGTGCCGTCCGCTGCAATGTGCGCGGTGGTCAGAAGAGGGGAAAGGCAGAGAGGGGGGAGAGGCTGGGAGGACGCACGCGGCACGAACGACACGACCTTGTCCTTTTTCCACCGGGCGTACCTCACGCACGAGTGGAACGCGGCGCTCTCGTCCAGCACGGTCGGGTCCGTGAAGTGCAGCGAGAGGTCGGGCATGCCGCTCAGGCGCGAGCGGCACATCAGCGCGCCGGAGATGGACCCGCAGAGGGGCTTGCCCGACGGGTCGAGCGTGAAGGAGAGGGTTTCGACCAGGTCGAAGTCTGCCATGGTAGGCGTCAGTGCAGGGAAAGGGGAGAAGAGAGAAGAGGAGGGACGGACAGATCTCGTTCGAGGCGTACTTGATGCCTTGTCGCCGCCAAGGCAGCGGAGAGGCGACAGAGCGTTGGCAGTCGTCTGCGAGGGAAGCGCAAGACTGCGTATCGAGATGCAAAGTCAGCCTGGGAACGGCGCAACACCGACGGGTCAACGAGGCGCACCCTGCAGCGGTTGCGGCGTTCATGGCGACCTTGAGCAGCTGCGAGTCGGGCGGGACGACGAGCTCCTTGAGCTGCGACGCCTGCGAGAGCTGCGGCCGCCCGCCGGCGACCATTTCTTGGAGGAGCGCGAGGATGACATCGAAGTTGTCCTGCGGGCGAGCGGAGTGTGAGAAGGGTAGGCACGGCAAGGGGTGAGAGGGCCGCACCTTGAGGCTACCCTCGGTGACAGGGCCTGCGATGTAGGCCTTGAGGACCTCGTGCAGCTCGGTGAGGAAGGTAAGGGGGATGAGCGGATCGACTGCGAGGCGGAGGTTGGCTCAGCACATTACTCGGCGGGAACGGAGAGAGCGGTTGCGCACTGTCGCGAGAGATGGGAGCGATGTAGCGGAGGCCGTTCCGCTGGATGTGGCAGACGGCGACCCCACCTTGGCTCGGGCGGGGTGCGTTCGCCCAAGGGTGCCCGTCCTCATCGTCCTCATCGTCGTCCGTGCCCGCGTCGCTCGAACTGCCCCTCGCTCCGAGCCCTGCGCCGGGTACCCACACGACGGGGGACGCGCTGGCGACGGCTGCGTCGATTGCGAGTACGGACGAGAGTGACGAGCCAAAGTGCGTCGAGAGGATGCGCCGCCTGCGGGGGAGAGCGTCAGTGTGATCCGAGCATGCCAGTGGAGGGAGTGCGCGGTTACCCTTGCGCATCGGTTATTGCGATTCCCTCCATCGCGGTGGACGGAGCGAGAGGGGACGGGCGCGCGGGGTTGGCCTCGACTGCACCCGCTCTCCCCGCCAGGATCGCCCGCTGCTCGGCTTAACCGGTCCCAGTCCACTCTCTCGACCCACCGGACCCCGTGCCCGCTCGAACGGGCTCGAACGACGCGCGCCCCGCCGCGCTCCACGCCCTCATCGCTCGCAGCGCGCACAGCGGGGACCACGGCAGCAGCGATGGGCGCAGACGCACTCGAGGACCCCTTCAACCCCTCGGACAGCGCACGCGAACCGGCACCTCCCCCCGTCCAGTCGCTCGCGCCCGCCGTCAAGACCCACCGCCCCACCTTGACCGCGCTCCTCTCGACGACCGACCTGGACGCGGCGACGGGCGACGACAGCGAGCTCGACCTCCCGACTGCACCGCCGCTCAGTCACGAGGTCCTCAGCGGCGAGAGCTGGGACGCGAGCGCCTTCCTCCTCGAGCGCCGGCACACCCCGCTCGATGACCTCCGCTCAGAGCTCCGCGCCTACCTCGCGACCCTCCGCACCTCGCTCGTAGGCGTCATCAACGAGGAGTACGAGGCCTTCATCGGTCTCTCGCTCGGCCTCAAGCATGCCGCCGTCGCCCAGTCCCTCGCGACCATCCGTCGCCCCGTCCTCTCGATTCGCGGCGAGGTCACCCGCGTCAAGGACGAGCTCGACGACATGCGCACAGAGATGAGCAGCGTCCTCGACGAGCGCAAGGACGTCCGGGAGATGAAGGCCATGATGCGTCGCCTCCTCGCGACCGAGGACGCCGTCGACAAGGTCGAGAGCCTCCTCAAGGTCGGCGGGGGCGCAGACAAGGCGCGCACTCTGGATCTGTACGTGCTGCTTTTCACGCACTCTGCACTGGCAAACGCTCACATAGACTCCCGCAGCTCCGTCGACTCGCCCGCCAAGCGGTTAGAGCGCATCGCCAGCGAGTACACGCACATGCGCTACCTCGTCGAGCGCGCCGGCGACCTCCCTTTCGTGCAGTCTTTGCAACCGGTGCGCCGCGTCTCGGCTGCGCCACGCGCTCCCCTTGCTCACTTCCCCCCACCCCGCAGCGCATCGACCGGACAACGACCGCCTTGCACACCGACCTCTCCGCCCTCCTCTCCTCCGTCCTCGCCGGTTCTCCTTCTTCCCCATCATACCGCGACGAGCTCAGCACCACCCTCCGCACCTTCGCCTCGCTTGGCCTCATCTCCCGCGCCGAGGACCTTATCCGGCAGCACGTCGTCCGCCCCTTCGTCACGCGCACAATCCACCGCGACGCCCTCTCCCCTACCTCTGCCGCACTCCCGACCTACGCAGCGAACGCAGCGCACATCCCGCCGCCTTACCGCCTCGAGCTGTTGCCGCCGCCGAAGGAAGGCGCAGACGCCGCGCCCCTCGCCGCTCTGTACAACCGCGTCCTTGCCTTCGTCGCGAGCGAGTGCGGCGTCCTCCTCGACGTTGCGGAGCGCGCGCTTGCAGAAGTGCACGTGCCGGGCGCGGCGACTGCGGCGCCAGAGGATCAGGGCGACGAGCCGAACGTGCATGGCTTCGAGGTGCTCGCCAACGTCGTGCTCGACGAGGTGGTGACGGCGCTGACGGGCGAGCTGGGGAGCGTGATCTTCGCGGCGGGACGGCCAGGGGTGTTCCACCAGGTGCGTCGCCCGTCCTCTTTGCGAGCCTCCTCCTGTGTTCGCAGGCTCTGCTCACGCTTCGAGCCGTCTCTCGGTGCACAGAACTACCTCCTCACGTCGGCGTTCCTCTCGCGGCTCGAGTCGCTCTCCCCGACCCTCCCGCGGCTGCACTCCCTTCGCGCCCATTCGTCCTACACCTCCCTCCTGAAGCGCTTCCAGCTCCCCGTCTATTTCCAGCTGCGCCTCAAGGACGCGGTAACGAGCATCGAGCGTGCGTTCGACGTCGGCTCGGCGAGCGGCGGGGGGAGTGAGGGGTGGGTCATGAGCGAGAGCGAGGCGGTCTTCCGCGCGCTGAGGAGGTGCTGGGAGGATGAGGTCTGGCTTGAAGAGCTTGCCGGGAGGCTCTGGCGCTTGACACTGCAGGTGCGTCGACTTGCGCGCTCCTCGGCTTGCCCTCTCGACCCGGGCGACTGACCGGGTTTTCCCCCGCATCCGCATGCACAGATCATCAGCCGCTACCGCACGTGGCTCAACGACAACGTCCCGCGCTACGTCCTGCCCTCGAGCCCGTCGAACGCGAACCTCTCGGCACTCGCGGCGGGCAACCCATCGAGCCGCTCCTCGTTCGACGGCGACCGCAGCCGGGTCCGCCGCGCGCCTCTCTCTTGCTCGTACTCGCGCTGACACCCTCGCAACGCGCAGCTCGCCGCCTCTGCCGGCAGCACCCGCCCCAACACACCCGGCGCGCCGGCGGGCGACGACGTCTCGGAGGAGACGACGCTGCGGCAGCTGACGGTGCTGATCGCCGACGCGGCGACGATGGAGCGGCAAGTACGCGCGCTGTTCGACGCGCGGATCAGGGACAAGCTACCTGGCGGAGACGAGGCGGGTGCGGCGGGTGCGCTCCTCCCCCTGCCGTTACTCTCGCCCGCCAGGCACTGCTGACACTCCGCCGGCCCTGCAGAGGTCCTCGACGAGTCTCTCTCGGCGCTCGCGGCGCTCGTCCCCACTCTCCTCGCAGATCATCACTATCCTGGTCAAGCGGTCGATCGAACCGCTCAAGCTCGTCCGGAGCGTCGCGTCGCAGGTGCGCGCGAGCACGCGCAAGGGCCCGCAGGAGCCGAGCTACTTCGTCGCTGGCATCCTCAAGGAGCTGAGGGCGTACGTCGCAGGCCCGGGGAGGGTGGTTGAGGAGGAGATGAGGCGGAAGTGGGCGACGGCGGTCGTTGAGGACATTGCCGGGCGGTGCGCTCCCAACCCCTCCTCGCACCCGCTCCGTGCATCGACTGACGCACCCGCACACGCAGCTACGCCGCGATCCTCTCGACGCAGAAGAAGACGGAGGACTCGCTCCGGTGGCTCAAGAAGGGCCGTCAAGGGCTCTCCTTCTTCGGCCGCGCGGCGTCTGCCGCGACGGGCGTAGACGACGGGCCTTCGGACGACGACCGCGTCAAGGCGCAGATGCAGATGGACGTCGAGGCGCTTGCGGAGGATGCGAAGCGGTTGGGGTCGAGGTCGATGAGAGCGAGGCGTTCGGCGCACTGCGGAGGGCGACGGTTGGGGAGGTAAGGAAGAGGGGAAGTAGAGCGTCGAATGCAGTCTGTTGTTCGGATCTAGCGGGAGTGTTTGATGGGTGCGCATGCGGGCGAGGAGAACGAGGAGTCGACATCGCCTCCTTCCGTCCACGTTCGCTCGTTTGAGAGTTAAGTGCAAGCTCAGGAAGCTCTCCGGCGAGCAATCCAACCCATAGAGAGCGAACCTCACTCGACCGCCTTCACCCCCACCTCCCCCTCCTCCGCCTCTTGCTTCCGCCCACAATCGCTGCTCCCGCCTGCGCGCGCACATGTCGCGCCGCGCTGCGGGCCTGAGCTCACTCGAGCGCTACCTAGACCAGTCGCAGTCGTACAACTCGCTCGGGTCGTCGCTCGCGGCGCAGCAGTCTGCGTCGCTCTCGTCGCAACTTGCGACGTTCCAGGCGGCGCTGTCGAGCTTCTCGAGCCAGCACCGCGCCAAGATCCTCAGCTCGCCCTCGTTCCGCACCCACTTCTCGCAGCTCTGCGCAGAGCTCGGCGTCGACCCCCTCGGCGGCGGCGCAAAGGGCCTCTGGGACAAGATCGGCGTCGGCGACTGGTACTACGCCCTCGGCGTGCAGGTCGTCGACGTCTGCCTCCGCGTCCGCGAGCGCAGTGGCGGCATGGTTGCCCTCGACGAGGTCATCCGCGAGGTCGTCAAGCTCCGGAGCGGTGGGGGTGCGGCTGCGGCGGCCAAGGGCAAGAAGGGCGCGCCCGCACAGAGCGAGGTCATCACCGAGGCGGACGTGCAGCGCGCGATCGAGGCGCTGGAGCCGCTCGGGTGCGGATACGCGATCCTCCGGGTCGGGGGAAGGTCGTCCGCTGCGCGCCGGGCGCCCTCGACCGCGACTCGATGGTCGTCGTTGAGGCGGCGTCGGCGAGCGGGCGCGGCGCCGTCACGCGGGACGAGTTGCAGGCGTTCTCAGCGCGCGACGGTGCCGTGCCATGGGACGTCGACCGCGTCGAGCAGGCGCTCGAGAAGGCGCTTATGGACGACGGGATGGTCTGGGTCGACGAGCAGCCCGGGTCGTCGACGCGGGAATACTGGGCCCTCGGGTTGTTCGTCCTCGAGTAGGTGCACCTCGTCGTCCGGGTGGTCGTCTCCAGGTGCGCCGCTCTCCTCTCCTCTCCTCTTTCGCTGTGGCTGACCTGCCTCGACGCTCCGCAGAGCTGTTCAGTTTGTCGTATCCTCCTGTTGTTGCAACATCAGCCGCGTTCCGTCCTCTCTCCTCCGCGCCTCAGCACGAAGGCTCTTCCCGCGGCCCGCTTCATCCTCTCCTTTTTCGGTTTTCGTGCAGCAAGGTGCAATCGGCGCACTCTTAAGGGTCTTGCGCTGCACTTTCCGCGAAAATACAGGCGGGGCAGCTGCTGAGGCGGAGTCCGCGGGACCGGGAAGCATACGATTCTCCACTCGCTCGGTGGCGCCGGAATGCACTCTTGATCTATTGCTGTTACTATTGCCCTACTGAATAAGCTTGGGATTCCGGGCCGCGCTCGGCGGGAACGCGCGACCCGGCTAAGTCGGCACACGGCACAGGGCTCTCGTCCCGCGAAGTCCCTCTTGCTCCTCCATCCACCCCAGCTACACCCGCAGCACCATGGCCAGCCTCATCTCGTCCACCCTCGACTCGATCCGCGGCTCCGGCAAGAGCAAGCTCCTGCGCAAGAGCCCCGACGATGGTGCGCCCGTCTCCCCCACCCGCACCTCGCACCTTTCCCACAGCTTCTGATGCCCGTGGACTTGCAGTCGTCATCACCATGGCGGTCCGCACGCCCCTCCAGCGCGCGCGCAAGGGCGGCTTCAAGGACATGAGCGTCCAGGAGCTCCTCATTGCCTTCTTCAAGGTGAGCAACCCTCCCGGCTTCTCGCCCTCGTCACCCAGGTGCAATGGACTCACGCGCACCGTGACCGCAGACCTCCATCCCCGAGATGAAGATCGACCCGGCCCTCATTGGCGACATCTGCGTCGGTGCGTCCCCTCCTCGCCACCCGCCCCACGCACTCGGCTCACCTGTTCTTCGCTTGCAGGTACCGTCCTCCCGCCCAAGGCGCCTTACGACGCCCGTGCCGCCGCCCTCGCGTCCGGCATCCCCGAAACCGTCCCTCTTCAGATCATCAACCGGTGCGTCTCCACCCTCGTCCCTCCCGCGGCTCGCCTGACCTGTCCCTCCGCGCAGCTTCTGCTCTTCGGGTCTCATGGCTGTCGCCAACATTGCGAACCAGATCCGCAACGGCGAGATCGAGATTGGTCTTGCGGTCGGCTTTGAGAGCATGAGCGCGACGTGCGTCCTCCTCCTCCCTTCTTCTACTCGCACCAGACTGATTTTTCTCTTTCCACAGTCCGGACAGGGTGCGCAGCGGCGTCTAAAGCAACCCGAAGCTCCCCACTGACGCGCTTTCGTATTGCAGGGCGCGGACAGCTTCGCGGAGGAGGTCCTCGCGCACCCGGTCGCGAAGGACACGCAGTTCCCCATGGGCTGGACCTCGGAGAACGTTTCGAGTGGTACGTTACACCTTTTCTCGTCTACTCTTGTCGTTGCTAACCCGCCGCCTCCAGACTTCAACATCACCCGCGAGCGCATGGACGAGCTGGCGGCGATCTCGCAGCAGCGCGCCGCGCAGGCGCAGGCGGCCGGCCTCTTCGATAAGGAGATCATCCCCATCGAGGCTCTCCAGGCGCCGTCCACCCCGGCGGCGGCGGGCGCGCCCGCGCCGCAGCGCGTCAAGGTGCTCGTCACCAAGGACGACGGCATCCGCCCGGGGACGACCAAGGAGGGCCTCGGCAAGATTCGCCAGGCGTTCCCGCAGTGGGGCAACGGCACGACGACGGGCGGCAACGCGAGCCAGATCACCGACGGCGCAGCCGGCGTCCTCCTCATGACCCGTCGCAAGGCGGAGGAGCTCGGCCTCGAGATCCTTGGCAAGCACGTCGCGACCTCGGTTGCCGGCCTTCCCCCTCGCATCATGGGCATCGTGCGTGTTCATCCCGTCGCCCCTCGCGTCTCAATCCGCTGACCCGGTGCACGTCAACAGGGCCCCGCCTTTGCCATCCCGAAGGTTCTTGCCCGCTGCGGCATCTCCAAGGAGGATGTCGACCTCTGGGAGGTCAACGAGGCGTTCGCGTCGATGCTGAGCTACTGCATCGACATCTTTGGCCTTCCCCATGACAAGGTCAACGTCAAGGGGTGCGTTCCGGCCGTCTCGTCCCCTTTTCTTTCACCAGACTGACCTTCTCCGTCCCTCCTGCAGTGGTGCTATTGCGCTAGGTCACCCGCTCGGCTGCGTGCGTCCCCGCCCGCTCTCTCACGACGCTTGAAACCCCATCGGCTGACCTCGCCCTTCTCCTCGCGCGCGCAGACTGGTGCCCGCCAGATCGCGACCGGCCTGCACGAGATCCGCCGCCGCGAGGGCAAGATCCTCGTTACCTCCATGTGCATTGGTCTCGGTGCGTCTCCCTTCTCTCCTGCTTCCGCCTGGCGAGCACGAACCTGACGCGCCGCTCCTCGTCTCGCAGGCATGGGCGCGGCGTCGGTCTTCGTCGCCGAGTAGGCGCCGCTTCGGCGTGTGTAGCGTGTTCCTTCCTCATCGGGTTTGTGCAGTCGAATCAGTAGCAGTGCTCCCTCTTGCTCGAGCGAAAGAGCTCGAGCGAAAGAGGGACGAGGAAGTGGAGATCATCGAGAGAGCGCTCACGAGCCGCTCTTGAGCTTCAAGTCCTGCCGAGATCGGGAACGGAACACCACGATGCATTTGACCTGCTACGAGCGTGATACGATGCAGCACCTCTACCCTCCACTGGGCCTTCTCGCGCGAGGAAGCGCTCAGACAAGCTCCGCGCCCTTGGCGCCCTGCGTCCCCGGCATCGCGAGCGCGTCCTCGTCGTCGTCATCATCGTCCTCGAGGAGGCTCCCGCCGCCCGCAAGCGGGTTGTGCGCCTGCTGCTGGGGAGGGGGGCTCTTCGCGGGCGGGGCAGGCGCCGCACCCGCCGCGCCAACCTGAGGCGCCTTCCACGCCGCAGAGGAGTAGTCCGGCCCGCCTGCGCGCTGCGGGACGGGCGCGGCCGGCGCGGGCTGGTAGTTGTAGTTGTACTCGTACTGCTGCGACTGCTGCTGGCGCGCGCGGCGGCGCGACGCGACAGTGGTAGGCGTTTTGGGCGACGTCGAGGACCCACTGTGAGCGTGCAAATGAAGTTAGTGCATTGTCGAGGGCGAGAGAAAGGAAGGGAGACGCACGATCCCGCCGACGACGAGCATGTCCTTGGCGAAGCTGACCGCGCCGCCGATGCCGCCCGACCCGCTGTCGCCGAGGGTGCGGCCGCCGCGGTTGCCGCCGAAGAAGCGGTTGTAGACGAAGACGGCGCCGGCGACGACGAGCGACAGCCAGAACATGCTGCGTACGGGGAAGGGGCTGTCAGTTCGCTGGACGCGGAGAGTGGGCCGACGGTGCGATGGCCTCGGGTGCGAATGGAGGAGCTGGCTCACAAGACGATGACGCCCCAGACGGCGCTAAAGAAGCCGCCGGAGGTCGGGCACGCGTAGGGCGTCTTCATCGTGAAGCTGCGGACGCAAGGGCCGATGAGCGCGCAGTCCGCCAGCGAGGCAACGAGAGGAGGGCACGCACAAGTAGACACACTCGTCGAGCGAGTCGATCAGCGTGACCTTGTTGTCCGACGTCCACGAGTTGTCGCATTGCCTGCGAAGGGAGGGCAGGCGCGAGGTGAGGAAGCAGGTCGTCGGAAGGGGGCGGGACAGTTCAACGCACAGGTAGATGAGACTGGACCGGCGGGCGTTCGAGTTCGGGCACGCTGCGCCGTTCTTGTAGGTGACGGAGAGCTGGCCGTTGTGATACGAGAGCTTGTTCGACGACTCGCTGCCGGAGCGAAGGTGTGAGGGGCTGTGCGTCGCCTAGGAGAGAGCGACATACCCAATGGAGATACCACCGCGCGAATCCTCGATGTACGCGCCGTAATTCTGCGCAGCTGTATGCGGATGGAGGTTAGCAGTTGGGGAGGTCGAGAGTTGAAAGGCTGAGCGCACCCTCGGCAGGCGACTCGTCCGACGAGACTGCGTACCACACGAGGTCAGCTGAAGCTCTTTGGAGCGAGAAGAGGAACGCACCGGGTCCGCAGAAGTTGAGGCTCACGGCGCCGCCATCCGGGTTGGTCGCGGTGTAGTCGTCTGCGATAAGGTGGGCGCGTTAGCGAGCTTCGTAAGGCAGATCACCTGTGCCGGCGCATCGCGCGGAAACACTGCGATTCGAGTGCGGCGTGAGGAGCGGGCGAGCACGCGAGGGGCGATGTGGTGCTCCCGAAGCGACGCGCCGGGTGAAGGGGGAGAAGACGCACGCTTCTTGTTGCGGAGGGGCGAGAGGTCGAAGGACCCGATGCTCGCGCCCTCGAGCTTGCAGTGGTTCGCTGCGAGTGCGGACGACGCAGATGCAGCGAGCGCTGCGACGACGAGATGGGAGCGCATCAAAGGCGGGGGGCGTCTGGTAGAGCTGGGATAGCTTGGGTGGGTGTTGATGCAGCTCTGGCGCGTGACTGCGAATCGCTCGAAGCAGAAGGACGCGCGAGGGAGAGCGGGCGAGGGAGACCCGCGAACGAGCGGGACGAGATGAAACCACGCGTCCCCTTCATTAGCGCACAAGCTGGGTAACGCAAATGCATGGTAGAGGTACTCAGAGTGCGTTACAGACGCGCAAATGACCGAATGTGCGGCGACAGAGCATGGAGCGAGTTGTATTGAGCTGTATTGGGCGAATACAACTGCACGACGGAATCGCTCGCTTCTGGCTGGAGGGGCCGGCCGCCATCGCCCACGCCGACGCTCGCTCGCCCCTCGTCCGCTCCCAGCTGCCAGCACCGCGCAGAGATGCTCACTCGCACGCTGCGGCCACTTGCAAAGCTCGCGCGCGCGCGCCCTGCCGCCGTCGCGCCCCTCGCCTCCTCCCTCCCCTCGCTCCTCACCCGCACCCTCGCCACCGAGGCCACTGCCTCGCGGCCGCCCCAGAGTGGCGAGTACTCGACCGTCGAGGACCTCCACAGCAAGACCGCGCACGAGATCCTTGCGGAGCGCGAGCGGGGGTCGTCCGGCGGTCCGTCCCTCTCTCTCTCCCTCTCGATTGGCGCTTCCCCACCTCGCAGCGCCTCAGGATGTGCGTTTCTGACGCTTATACTCGCTCCCAGCCATGCGCCACTTCACCCTGAACTTTGGACCGCAACACCCGGCTGCGCACGGCGTACTCAGGCTCATCCTCGAGCTGAACGGCGAGGAGATCCTCCGCTCCGACCCGCACATCGGGCTCCTCCACCGCGGCACCGAGAAGCTCATCGAGTACAAGAACTACACCCAGGCGCTCCCGTACTTCGACCGCCTCGACTACGTCTCGATGATGACCAACGAGCTCTGCTACTCGCGTGCTGTCGAGAACCTCCTCAACATCGGTGCGCTGCTCTCTACCGGATTCAGCGTTGCTGTCTCGAGAGGCGTGGACTCGCTGCGGAACGCTCACTGACGTGCACCTTCCTGCCCCCGGCTGCAGAGGTTCCCGAGCGCGCCAAGTGGATCCGCACCCTCTTCGGCGAGATCACGCGCATCCTCAACCACCTCATGGCCGTCCTCACCCACGCCATGGGTGCGTCTCGTCGCTTCCGCACCTCAAACGCAACCGCGCTGACCCAGCTTCTTCCCCTTCCTCCCGCTCTCCCACGCAGACGTCGGCGCGTTGACGCCGTTCCTGTGGGGTTTCGAGGAGCGTGAGAAGCTCATGGAGTTCTACGAGCGCGTGTCGGGCGCGCGCATGCACGCGGCGTACGTCCGCCCGGGCGGTGTCGCGTACGACCTCCCGCACGGCATCCTCGAGGACATCTACAAGTGGGCGACGGCGTTCTCGGACCGCGTCGACGAGATCGAGGAGGTCGTCACGGGCAACCGTATCTGGAAGCAGCGCACGGTCGGGATCGGCCCCGTCACGGCGCAGCAGGCGCTCGACTACTCGTTCTCGGGTGTCATGCTCCGCGGGTCGGGCATCCCGTGGGACATCCGCAAGGTCCAGCCGTACGACGCGTACGACCAGGTCGAGTTTGACGTCCCCGTCGGCAAGAACGGCGACTGCTACGACCGCTACCTCTGCCGCGTCGAGGAGTTCCGCCAGTCGCTCCGCATCATCTACCAGTGCCTCGAGAAGATGCCGGCCGGCCAGATCAAGGTCGACGACCACAAGATCGTTCCCCCGCCCCGCGCGTCGATGAAGGAGTCGATGGAGTCGTGCGTCGCCATTGCGTTCCGTCCTCCTCGTCTACGTTGCTCACGCTTTCTCCCCCGCGCGCAGGCTCATCCACCACTTCAAGCTCTTCTCCGAGGGCTACTCGGTCCCGCCCGGCGAGACGTACGCCGCGATCGAGGCGCCGAAGGGTGAGATGGGCGTCTACCTCGTTTCGGACGGCTCGAACCGGTGCGCTTCCTTCCCGTTGCCTCTCACCGCCATGCCCACGGTTCTTCCCATCGGCTTGCGGGCGCTGACTCAACGACCTGCACAGGCCGTACCGCTGCAAGATCCGCGCGCCCGGCTTTGCTCACCTGGCCGGCTGCGACTTCATGTCGCGGCACCACTACCTCCCCGACGCGGTCGCTATTATCGTACGTGCTTCTCTCTCAATAACCTCGGAGCCTAGCAGAGCACTGACGGAGATTTCGATGCGCGCAGGGCACGATGGACCTTGTGTTCGGCGAGGTGGATCGGTAGGCGTGGAGGAAGGGCATGTAACTCTCGCTTTGTTTCGCAGTCTCTTCCGGAACGAGTCGTGGGGAGAAGGTATCCGACGGAGAGCTAGGGGGACGAGTTGAGGCGGGAACGCGTCGCCGAACGAGGAGGGAGCAAAGGCGAGGAGCGCGCGAAGGCGACTGCATCCCTCTCGCTTCTGAGCAATCCTGCGCGAGCTGAGTTACTTCGTACTATCCTCATCCGGCCACCGAACGTCTCGAACGCACATCTCGTAGAAAAAGCGCGAGTCGTCGTCGGGGTCCGTCCGAAGCTTTGCACCAGGCTTGCTCTCTCTCCAACCACTCGCTTTCTCCTTATACGCCTGTTGCTGCGCGAGAGCCTCTGCTGAGCTCTGCGACGCGCCCTCGCCCAGCGTGCGCTGCGCTCCACGCCGTCTGCAGCACCCGCCGACGCCCTCGTCGACCTCGAGCAGTCTCGACCGTTCTTCCTCGTCGCAGCTTCGCCAGTGTTCTGCGCTACGGTGCCTGCAACACACACTGCCCTCCCCCCGCCTTGTTCGCACTCGCCACAGCCGGCGCGCCTCATCTCGCTCGGTACGCCCCCTCTCCGTCCTCCCCCTCGCAACGCCCTTGTCGGATGATGAGAGTAAATCTCGATCTAGGAAGTGCCGTCTGAACGCACTCCGGGGACACTATGGCAGCGGCCTCGAAACCGCTTAGCCGTCCCCGGGGGCTGATGCATTCGAGTTCACTTCTGACGGCCTAGGACGCGTGTGCGCGGCTCTAGCGGCGCCTTGTACGGGTGGAGCGCGTCAACTGGAGTGCTGTGCGCATGCGCCAGGCTCTGGCGGACTCGGCTCCCCTCGCCAGCACCCCGTCATCTTGCCGTCGAGTGAAGCGCTGACCCTGGTCTCCTCTTTGCGCAGGCTCTCGTTCTCGATGTCTCCGCTCCATAGCTCTGTTGCAACGCTGTCCATTGAATCCATGCACGCCCCGTCCGAGCAAGTTGCGAGCGAGAAAGCGCCGCTCGAAGCGTCTCATCTCTCGCCGAAAGTCTTGCGACCGAGCGGAGACCGCTCCCCGTACGCTCGTCGTCCGCCTGTACTGCCCGCTGCGCCTGCTTACGTGCCAGGAGCCGCCAGCCAGCCTTCGTGCATCACGTCGTTCCTTCTGCTCGCAGTCGAACGCCACGGTCCCGCCCTTACGCGCACCTTCACTCGCCCCTTCTCCGTCTCGCTCCCTCAAGCCGCGACCCGCCGCCCAAAGTCCGCCATGCCCCCCAAGAGTGCGTGCAGCTCTCCGTTTCGCACCATAGTACCCGCGCTGACTCGCTGTCCCGCCCGCAGAGTCCGCTGCCCCGGTTCGCACCCTCCTCCCCCGTCGTCGCTGCTCTCCGCTGACCCGCTTCATGCGCGCAACAGGAGAAGAAGGCGCTCCTTGGGAGGCCTTCGAACAACCTCCAGATCGGTATTGTCGGCATGCCCAACGTCGGCAAGAGTTCGCTCTTCAACATCATGTCCCGCTGCGGTGCGTTGCGGCTCTCCGTCGGACCGCTCCTTTCCGGGGGCACGCTGTTGCAGAGGGTTCAAACGGAAGATGAACAGGAGCTGACCGCGCTCTTTGGCTCCACAGACCTCGGCAAGGTCGCCAACTTCCCCTAGTATGCTCTCGTTTCGCTGTCCCCGTCCGGCTTCCCCACTCACTCTTCCTCCTTCCCACAGCGCTACCATCGAGCCTGAGGAGGCTCGCGTCTCGGTCCCGGACGGTGAGCCTCGACCTGCTCCTGTCTCGCGATTCCCGCTGACCCGTTCCCTCCGCAGAGCGTTTCGACTGGCTCTGCGAGATGTACAAGCCCAAGTCGATCGTCCCCGCGTTCCTGACCTGTGTCGACATCGCCGGACTCACCAAGGGCGCGTCGACCGGCGCTGGTCTCGGCAACAACTTCTTGGCCAACGTCCGTGCCGTCGACGGCATCTTCCAGGTCATCCGTGCGTCTACCACTCGCTTCCACCGCGAGCTAGCCTAACAGCTTCTCCTCAGGCGCGTTCGACGACGCCGAGGTCATCCACGTTGAGGGCGATGTCGACCCCGTCCGCGACATGGCCATCATCTCGGAGGAGCTCCGGTGCGTTGCACTCCTTCGTCTTCTCTCTCCCTTTCCGGCTGACGCCCTCCACCGACAGCCTCAAGGACACTGAGTGGGTCGAGAAGAAGGCCGACGCGCTCAAGAAGACGCTCCGTGGCGCGACGGGCACTGCCAACCTCCGCGACAAGGCGCTTAAGGAGGAATACGTGCGTGCTTGTGAGCCTCGCGAAGTCCAGGCGCTTACGTAGCCCCCCACGCAGGACACGACCGTCAAGGTGCTCGAGCTCCTCCAGTCGGGCAAGGACGTCCGCAAGGGCACCTGGACCAACAAGGAGGTGCGATGCTGTCCCGCTCAGTTCCGCCTCCTGCACCGCTCACTCGTTCGCGCCCGCAGATCGACGTCATCAACGACCTCATGCTCCTCACCGCCAAGCCCGTCACCTACCTCGTCAACCTCTCGGAGCGCGACTACATCCGCAAGAAGAACAAGTGGCTCCCGAAGATCAAGGCGTGGATCGACGAGAACGCCCCGGGCGACCTCCTCATCCCCTTCTCGGTCGCGCTCGAGGAGCGCCTCGCGCAGGAGTTTGCGGACGACGCCGCCGGCCTCAAGGGCGAGCTCGAGAAGATCGGCACCCAGTCGCAGATCGGCAAGATCATGAAGATTGGGTACCAGAGCCTCAACGTGCGTCCTCTCACTCGCCGTGCGTTTCGAGGCGGATTGACAGCCGCATGCGCTCGCAGCTCATCCACTACTTCACCTCCGGCCCCGACGAGGTTCGCGCGTGGACCATCCGCTCGGGTCTCCCGGCACCGAAGGCGGCCGGTGTCATCCAGTGCGTCCTCTCCCGCATCGAGCTCGAAGGCTTGCTCACGCGCCGCACCGCAGCACCGACTTCGAGAAGAACTTTGTTTGCGGCGAGATCATGTCCTTCGAGGACCTCAAGGAGTACGGCTCGGAGTCGGCGGTCAAGGCGGTGCGTTCGCTCTTTCATCCTCGCTCTCGGCATTGCCCTGACAAAAAGCGGGGCAACAGGCGGGCAAGCAGCAGCAGAAGGGCAAGACGTACGAGGTGCTGGACGGCGACATCTGCTACTGGAAGGCGGGCTGAGCGGTGTCAAGCTGCAATGTCTGTCGGAGCTCACACGATCGAGAGAAGAATGCAGCATGCAATGCGGGAAGGAGAGTGGTACAGTTACGACAACAAGGGGCCTTCTCGTCCTCCGCTCACCAGTCCCCTCCATCCCCTCCGCCATCCCCGCCGCCGTCCTGGTCAAACAAGTCCCCCAGCTCCACGTTCCGCCCTCGTCCTGCTCCGCCTCGCTCGCCCACGGGTCGCGCATCACCTCGTCCTCGCCCGCCCCGGCGCCGCTCCAGCCCTGCCCCGCGCCCACCGCCGGGGACGACCCCGTCCTCGCCGCGGGGGACGCCCTCCTCGCGCGTGCGGAGCCCGCCCGCCTCGTCGTACTCCGTCGAGGGCAGCGGGCGGGGACGTCCGCCTCGCCCCACGCGACCTGCCTCGGCGCCTTCGCCTTCGGCGCCCCCGCCCATCCCGCCCATCGGGATCGGCATGGGCATGAACATGCCGCCGCCGCCGCCGAGGAGGCCACCGCGCTGCCGGCTGAAGAAGTCAAAGTCGATTGCTGCAGGCGGAGGAGGGTCAGCCTCGCTCGCGTAGTGAGAGAGAGAGACGGATGGCGGAGAAGCGGTGACGCACAGACTGCCGAGGCGAGGAGAACGGCGCGATGGTCGAGCGGGAGTGAGGGCGCTTGCTCTGCCGGCTCGGGCGCGGTCGAGGGAGAGGGGGACGAGGTGGAGGAGGGGGTGAGGGCGGTGTTGGCCGCGCCGGTCGAGGCGGGCGAGGGAAGAAAGCCGGAGGGCGAGGGCGCCGCGAGCTGCGGGTTGAGCTCGTCGACGACGCCCTCGAACCGAAGGACGTACTGGCCCGTGTCGGTGAAGAGCTCGCGGCCGAACCCGGCAAAGTTGCGATTGATAGACCCGATCGCCGCACCCGCTTCGTCGCGGACGGTAAAGTCCCACGCGAGGAAGCCCGAGTCGGTGCGCCCGAACTGGTCGAACCCGTCGCCGCGCTTGACGAAGTGGTTGTATCGGCGCCGCATAAGCGCCCACTCCTGCTGAGTCTCGCCTATGACCTCCCCGGCGTCGTCCTGCGGCTGCGGCTCGCGCGTCGTCAATGCCGTGCTGGGCGGCGCTGCGCCCGGAGCCTCGAGGCGCTGCATGTCGTCCTTCGCTTCGCGCGCGGAGGACGAAGACGAGGTCGAGGTCGGCGTCGAGACGAAGATGCGCGAGTTGATCCAGCTGAAGGGGCGGTGGATGCGGAGGAGGACGTCGCCCTCGGGGCTCATGACAATGGCGCGGAACGGGCGATGCGTCCGGAGGAGCTGGCGGCTCATCGTGCTGGTGAAGGACGCCTCCTCCTCGAGAAGGTAGCCGAGGACAGTCCCGTCGGGCGCGTGGAGCTGGTAGCGGTTGGCCTGCTCCCAGCCGAGGAAGATGTTGAGGGGCTCGAGCTGCCTTGCCACCACGAGCGCCGGTTGGGAGAGGAGATCCCGCAGACGCTCGCTCCATGGCCCGGTGGCGCGATCCAGCACGCCCGCTGCATCGTGCGGCACGTGAACGGGGACCTGGGCGATTGTCGGCGCCTCTACGACGGCGTTCGCGGGTGGTCGTGGTTCATGACGAGCGGTGGAAGGAGGCGGAGGAGGGGAGCGGCGGCGGCGGGCGAGGCGGGAGACGGTTCGTGCGGGCGGTAGTGCGAACACTGGTGACTTTGATCGCAGGACTGCCCTCGCCAGGGGCACGGCGGTGGAGCGGAGCATGTGGTCGCGGGTCGAGGGGGACGCGGCGGGGAGTTCGCGCTTCTCCCTCGTCTCACTCGCGCTCACCCGCACAAGATGGCCCGCTTCAAGGCCCTCGACCTCGAGCAGCAGTTTAGCTTCTACGTGAGCCTTCAACCCCCCCTCCCTTGCAGTTCTCCCCTCGCCCCGACTTCATCGCTCCGCCTGCTTCTCGCGTGGCCCAACTCGGCGACGGCGTCGTCTGCGGGTTTGTCGGTCGGCACTGAGGCACTACAAGCTTTGTCAAACGGCATGGGCGGGTACACCCTGCGCACGTTGCAAATGGACGCGAGGGAACGTCGTCGCCGAGTTGCCGGAGGGAGTCGAGGTGGGGCTCATGGCGCGCACAATCCAGCTGCAGCTCTGTGACCGCGCAAAGCTCCACAAGACGTCCCAGCTGACGCGCTGATCGCCCCACCTGCAGGCCTCGTACCACACGAACCTCAAGAACGTCCTCATCCACGTCCTTTGTGTCCCGACCATTCTATTCTCGGGGCTCATCCTCGTGCACGGCATCCCCGGTGCCGCGACCTCGCTCGCACGCTTCGACGTCGACCTCTTCGGCAAGCACTTTGGCGTCGACCTGACGATCCCGTTCCTGTGGGCTGCCGGGAACGCCGCCTATTTCGTCCTGCTCGAGCCGGTTGCAGGGGTGCGTTCTGTTCGCCCTTTCTTCCTCGTGTGTATGCTGACAGAATCCCTCGTTGAACAGCTACTGTACGCGCCCATCCTGCTCGCCTTTGGCCACTACTCGAACGTCTTCTACTCGCTGCACCACAACGAGGCAATGAAGTTCGCGACCGTCGCGCACGTCGCCAGCTGGATCGCGCAGTTCGTGGGGCACGGCGCTGTAGGCACACTTCTCTTCTCTCGACAACGAACCCAACTCACGCTTCTCGCAGTTCGAAGGCCGCGCGCCCGCCTTGCTCGACTCGCTCCTCCAGAGCCTCGTCCTCGCCGTGTTCTTCGTATGGCTCGAGGTCCTCTTCGCCCTCGGGTACCGCCCCGCGTTGTACAAGCGGCTGCAGAACAGGACAGGCGTCGCGGTCGCGCAGTTCCGCAAGGAGCGGGCAGAGAAGGAGCGTCTCGCGAAGCGGTCGTAGGCCGGGTTTCCCACATGTCGTTGTCGTTTCTTGCCGGTCCTAGCCTGTTGCAATATGTGCCGTTCCGCTGCTGCCGCGGTGTCCTCGGTTCCAGATCACGACTTGTGCGCTCGACTGACCTCGGGTTGGTGACGGAGGCCGAAGTTGCCTGGTGCGGGGCTTTCTTTGGTCCTCGCTCTCTCGCTTGCTCCCTGTTCGCTGTATACTCGCCCAGCAGTCTGCTTTCTCGCCATGGCCCCGCTTCCTGAGCTGCCCGTCCTTACGAGCGTCGAGTGCGTCCCCCCATCCCCTCCTCCTCGAGCGGCCCACGAAGGCGAGGCGCACGACATCCACCGCACGGGGACCGGCGCCGCCTCTCACATACTCGTGTTGGGAGCTACTGTACAGGCGCGGCACATTGCCGCCCCTTATCGCGCCTGTCTCGCTGACCTCTGCGCCTCCCCCACATCCTCCTCGTCGAGCAGCTATGCCAAGTTCTTCGCCTCAGGCGCAGCATGCTGCCTGCTCTCGCACGGCGGCATGGTCCCGATCGATGTCGTCAAGACCCGCATGCAGGTGCGCCCGCGCCTGCTCGCCGTTGTAGCTGTACCGGCTGACCTTCGCACCTCGAGTGGGCAGCTCGAACCCCAGCTAAAGACGCTGGGCATGGTCGGGACGACGCGGCACATCATCGCAGAGTGCGTCTCCATGCGTGCGGTGAACGGCCGAAGTAGTGTCGGACGTGCAGACTGACCTCCTCTCGCGCAGGGAGGGCGTCCGTGGTCTCGCAACCGGCTTCGGCTCGACGGCAGTGGGATACTTCCTTCAGGGAGGCGCCAAGTTCGCCGGCTACGAGTTCTTCAAGGGGAAGTTGAGCGAGGCGAGCGGGAGCTACGAGGCGGCGGTCGCGCACCGGACAGCCATCTACCTCGGAGGCGCAGCGTGCGTTCCTCCCCGTCCCCCGCCCCGTGCCTACAGTCTCGCTTACACACGTCCACACGCAGAATCGCCGAGTTCTTCGCCGACATCCTCCTCACTCCGCTCGAGGCGGTCCGCATCCGCCTCGTCTCGGACCGCAAGTACGCGACGAACCTCGCCTCCGGCTTCAAGCGCATGGCCTCCGAGGGCGGACTCTCCGAGCTCTACGCCGGCTTCGTGCCCATCCTCGCCAAGCAGATCCCCTACGCCGTCGGCCAGTTCCTCGTCAACGAGCTCGCGCACGAGGCCGTCTTCCGCCAGCTCTCGCCGGCGAAGCGCGAGAACCTCACCACGGCGGAGCAGACGGGCATCACGCTTGGATGCGGTATCACTGCTGTGCGTCCCACTTCTCACGGCGCGGCACGGCCTTGAGAGCTTTACTGACGGTCGCCTGAGCAGGGTGTCGCTGCCGCCGTCCTCTCCCAACCCGCTGACACGCTCCTCAGGTGCGCTGCCCCTGCGCTTAGCTCACGACTCTCCTCGCTGACCTTGGAACACTGCGCAGCCGGATCAACAAGGGTCAGGGCGGCAAGGGGTCCGCGGCGGTCAAGCTCGTCCGCCTCGCGAAGGAGGCGGGCCCGATCGGCCTGTTCGCTGGTCTCGGACCGAGGATCGTGCGTTCTCACTGTCGATACTCTCGGCTGACGAGAACAGCGCTGATCCAACCCGTTGACCCCGCCTTACTCTCCCTCCTTCGCCTTTCGCGTGCTTTCCGCCAATCTTCTACCCCTCGCTGCTCCGCCTGATCCTGCCCGCAGATCATGACTGCTGGTCTCGTCTCGAGTCAGTTCCTGATGTACGGCGCGATCAAGGACGCGCTGTGAGTTTCCTTCTTCTCGTCCTCGCCCCTGTAGTCCACGCTGACCCGCCTCCTTCGTCTCCTACAGTGGCGCGGGCAAGGGTGTTGAGATCCACAAAGACTGAAGAGCTAGACGTTGTCGATAGAAATTCGTACCGCTGTAATCTAGAGCAGTGCCCCATTTGTATTGCCTCGCTGTAAGCTGAATACAACTGCTCGCCCCCACCTCCCGAGTCGGCCTCTCGCAGCTGCCCCTCGCTCCTCCTTCCCCACTCCTCCCACGCGTGCTGGCAGAGCACGAGCAAGCTTCCCGGGCAGCGTACATCTCCGTCGACCCGCCCTTCCCCTTTCCCTCCACGGCGCGCCCCGCCCGCACCGCCCACTCCCCGTCTTCATCAGTTGCGCTCGCGTGACATCCCCTCCTCGCTCAAACCAATACAAGCCCTCTCTAGAGCCCTCCAGGTGAGTCTATGTCACCCTCCGCCGCTCCCTGCGCTGCCGCTGACCCTTCTGCGTCACCACCGCCCGCTTGCGTCGCCCCCCCCCGCCCGCCACTTCCGATCCGCTGCACGTCGCAGACCCAACCGCCATGTCCTCCCAGTCCTACGTCTTCAAGCTCCACTACGACGACGGGCCGTCTCCGACCACCCGTCGTTACGGCTACCAGGGCGAACTCGCCCTCCAGCAGGTCTACACCGTGCGTTCCGCCGCTCCTCCTGCGCGCTGACTGGCCAAGCTGCTGACAACGTCGCGCGCTCGCTCCGCAGGGCCTCCACGACCGCGCCTCGCAGGTCTTCCACCTCGCGCGCAGCGACATCGTCCTCTCGGTCCGCGACACGCTCGGCAACCCCTCGCTCGCGCTCGACTCGTTCTCGTCGTTCGTGACGCACGTCTGCGCGCCGCTCGAGCAGCACCCCGAGCATGCCAAGATCGACGACAAGAAGCGCGTCGTCCTCGTCTTTGTCGTCCAGAGCAAGGCGGCGCTCGAGCGCGCGCAGCGCAAGGCCGCGCACAAGGCTGCCAAGGCCGCCGCGGCGGAGAAGCGCAAGATTGAGGAGGTCGCCGAGGCCGCTGAGAAGAAGCAGGAGCGCGAGGACAAGGCGAAGAAGGCCGCCGAGGAGAAGGCCGCTGCCGCTGAAAAGGGCTACGCGCCCGCCTACACCGCCGAGGCCCCCTCGGCGTCGCAGGAGACGCTTGTCGAGCCGCGCAAGGCCGACGCCGCGTCGCAGACCGTCGTCGAGGAGCAGCCCGCCGCCCCGCTTAAGTCGAAGGAGCAGCTCTTGCCCGAGGACAAGGCCGAGGCGTGGAGCGGTGTCAAGATGCTCCTCGGCAAGTTCGTCCGCGACCTCAACGCGCACCTCGCCGACACGTTCGGCGACGAAGCGGCGCCGTTCGAGTTCCGCGAGCCGTCCACCGAGGATGTCGAGGCCGAGAAGGTCAAGGAGGTCAAGCTGGAGATGCCGGCCGTCCAGCCTGAGGTCGAGCAGCCCGTCCACTTCGACGTGTACTGCGACCACTGCCTGTGCGTGCGCGGCCTCTTTCGCTCGTCCAGACTGCGCTGACTCCGTCCCCTCTTCCTCGTCACGCAGTAAGACCATCGTCGGTCCGCGCTTCAAGTGCGTCTCGTGCACCAACTACGACCTCGACGCTGCATGCGTCGACACCCGCGGCGCGTTCCACCCTGCGCACCACACCTTCGCCGAGATCGCGCGCCCGCACGCCGTCCCCGTCACCTCGACCCGCGGCGCCGTCGTCAGGTTGAGCCCGAGCAGGAGCAGACCACCGCACCGATGGACGTTCCCGTCGTCAAGGAGGAGCCGAAGGTCGAGGCGAAGCCCACGCCGGCGCCGGTGCACCCGGCGACGTGCGACATCTGCCACGCGAGCATCGTCGGCGTCCGCTACAAGTGCCTCAACTGCGGCGACTGGGACGCCTGCGCCTCGTGCTACTCGTCTCGCATCGCCGAGGTCCACCCGCACCACAACTTCGTCGAGGTGCACGACCCGGCGCACTGCAAGCACCGTGCGCAGCCCGGCTCGCGCGTCATCCACCGCAACATCACGTGCGACGGCTGCGAGATGAGCCCGCTCGTCGGCGTGCGCTACCACTGCACGCACCCGTCTTGTGCGGACAATGGCGGCTACGACCTCTGCGCCGCGTGCGAGTCGAGCCCGCTCGGCATCCACCCGCAGGACCACAACCTCCTCAAGATCCGTGAGCCGCTCAACCCGTTCGTCGCCGCCCAGCGCAGCATCATCACGCAGGCGACGCAGCGCGCGCAGAGCCTCATCGCCCGCGTCGAGCAGGGCGCCGAGAGCGCCGGCCTCGCCGCGCTTAGCTCCGGCCCGATCGCGAACCTCCTCGAGTCGCTCGGCGTGCACGTCCCCGCCGCCTTGACCGCCTCGGGGGCTGAGGAAAAGCCCGCCGCGTCGCCGAAGGTCGCGCACGCCGAGCTTGTCGACGGCCCGGGCAAGGACAAGACGCTCGTCGTCGACGTCGACGTCTCGCAGCTCCCGTACGAGCAGCTCGAGGGCCTCCCGAGCGAGATCCGCGTCCCCGTCACCCTCGGAGCGACCGAGCAGGCCGAGTCGGTCGAGGCGTTGCCGCAGCGGGCGAACACGGACGAGGGTCTCGCGCGCACGGTGGCCGGTGCGGCGACGGACGGCAGGACGGAGGAGGTCGCCGAGGGAGGAGGAGGAGGAGGAGGAGGAGGTGGTGTCGACCGTCGAACCCGTCGAGCCCGTCAAGCCTGTACAGGACGACTCGCCGCGCGGCGTCTTCGTCAGCGACATCACGCTCCTCGACGGCTCGGTCATCCCCGCCGGCTCCGAGTTCCACAAGGTCTGGGCCGTCCGCAACAACGGCACGGCCGCGTGGCCGGCGGGCACGCGCCTCGTCCATGTCAGCGGCTTCTCGAGCAGGCTCGCCGGCGCGCTCAACCGCCCCAAGTCGTTCGACGTCTCGGCCGTTGCGCCGGGCGAGGTCGCCGAGGTCCAGTGCGAGTGCAAGGCGCCCGAAGAGGCGGGCCGCTTTATGGACTTCTGGCGCCTCGCGGCGCCCGACGGGACGCGCTTCGGCGACCGCCTCTGGGTCGACGTGACGGTTGAGGCCGAGGGCGATCGCGCGCAGGCCGGCGCGGACGGCATGACGGGCAGTGGATCGCTCTCGTCGTCGTCGTTCGTCGCGCCGTCGCTCAACGCCGCAGGCAAGGCCGCGTCGCTCCCCCCAAGCGAGGCCGCCGCCTCGCCCGTCGTCGCGCCCTCGTCGTCGGGCTTTTCGGTCCCGTCGCACCTCGCGCCGTCGTCCGCCGCCGTGTCGGTCATGGGCGGCGACGAGAGCGAGTTCGAGTCGGTGCAGGCGGGCACGGCGTCGCGTGCGGGGAGCGAGGGCGTCTACGTCTCGGACGACGACGAGGACAGCTCGGACCTCGACGAGTCGGACGAGTCGAGCGAGTCGAGCGACAGCGACGACTCGAGCGACGAGGAGAGCGAGGACGACAGCGCCGATGAGTTTGTCGTTGTCGACAGCGATGTCGGCGAGGAGGACGCGTCGGCGTAAGCCCGCGCGCCCCCCGCTTCCTCGCCCGCCTCCGCACCTTCCTCGCCTGAGCTTGTTCATTGTGCCTCCTTCCCTGCTGTAGCCTCCCCTCCCCGCTCCCCATCTGTGCCCTTGTTGAGACTCCTTCCGCTCCCTCCCCACGCCCCGCGCCTCGTCGCCTCGCTTACTCCCACATGCAGTGCATTTCCTCTTGCTTACCGCGCGGTGCGGCTCACTCAGAGCCCTGCGAGAGGGAAGCGGCGAGGTCGAGGTCGACCTTCCCAAGTCGCGTCTCGCCCCCTCCTCCTCCTCCTCCCTCGCTCGCTCCGCCTTCGCTCGCGCAAGATGCCTATCAAGCCGTACAAGAGGGCGCATACGAGTGCGCCTGACACGCCCTCGCCGGCTGCACAGGCGCAGAACGCCTCCTCGACGCCGTCGCGCCTCGCCTCCCTCCCGAAGGAAGTCCTCGCCCGCATCGCCCGCTCGCTCGCGTACGGCGACGTGGGTGCGTTCACAACGCGTCTCTCCTCTCTGTGCTGCAGACTGACGCGCCCCCGCTCGCGCAGACGCGTCCCCCTCGCCCGGCTCGCGCCTCCTCCCGCTCGCGAGCACCTGCAAGCAGATCAGCCACGCCGTGCTCCCGGTCGTCAACGAGTCGCTGTACCTGAAGGGTGCGAGCGAGGTCGTCGAGGCGGTCAAGCTGCTCAAGCCGAAGGGCGGGAGGAAGAGCAAGACGGACGGCGCCGGTGAGATGGGCGTGAGGGAGGTCAAGACGCTCAGCGTCGAGTACGTGCTCTCGTTCCCTCTCAGACCTTGAGGAAGGAGCACTAACTCCACGACACGTGCGCAGGCTGCCACAGCTCTACTCGCCTCAGCCTGCGCACTCGACCCTCCTCTCCTCCGTCGCCGCCCTCCTCTCGGTCTGCCCCCCTTCACTCACCGCGCTCCACCTATCGCTCCACTCGTCTGGCGTGCTGCACCCCTTCAGCGCGCTCTTCCGCGCGGGGACGCCCCCGCTCACCGCCCTCGCCTCTCTCGGCAACCTGGCCTCGTTCACCCTCTCCGGCGCCTTCCTCTGGCTGCACGACCTCGCCCCGCTCCTCTCCGCCTGGCCTTACCTCCGGCGCCTCTCCCTCGCTTCCCTCCGCGGGGACTGCACCCGTCCGCCTTCGCCCGGCGCGGACCGCCCGCGCGCACTCACGCACCTGGCCATCAAGGACGCAACCCTCACGGGCGAGATGGTCGCGTGGCTGCTCGATGGCCAGGCCGCGCTCGAGGAGGTCGAGCTGCCTCTCCCTGGCAGCGAGGGCGTCGCGTGGGCTGCGCTTAAGAAGGTCGTCACGCGCGTCGAGGTGCTCAAGGTATGGGACCGCTGGGGCAAGGCTGCGCCCGCGAGCGCCCCGAAGAAGGGCAAGAAGGCCTCGGCGGTACCCGCGCCCGCGGAAGAGGTGGACGAGCTTGCGAGCGACGCCGAGGACAAGGAGGAGGCGCCCGCCCTCCCGCCCTCGCCGCTCCTCGCGCTTGTCGCCCACGCGCCGATGCTTCGCGTCCTCCTCGTCACCGCATCGCTCCTCCCCAGCGCGCCCGACGGCGCCTCCTTCGCCGCGCTCCTCCCGCATCTTCCCCATCTCGAGGAGCTCCTCGTCGAGGACGTCCCTTCGTCGGGACTGCGCAAGGCCGTCGAGGCCGCGCTCGAAACCGACGCGCTCCCGGCGCTCGAGCAGCTCGTGAGCCTCGTCAAGAAGGGCAAAGGTGACGCACAGAAGGCCAAGGCGTTCGCCAAGGTGTGCGCGAAGTGCGGCGTCAAATGGGAGGTGCGGGAGGGCTGAGGGAGGGGGAGGGTGCGCTTGTAGGCTCGCTTGCAGCTGAGTCAGACGCTTTACTGTTCTCGATGTACGCAGACACCGCGTTCGGAGAGGGAAAGGGGAAGCTCCTGCACGGCAAAGGGGACAAGCGAGCGAGACGAAGCTGCACTGCGAATGCGCTACAAGCGTGGGAAACGAAACAGGTACTCAGACTGCGCGACGGATGGTATCAGCATCTGCGGCTGGAGAGCAGGCAAGGGCAGGGCGGCGGGCCGGGAGCGGCAGGAGAGACGGGGGCGTACCGGCGACGAGGCCCTTGGCGCGCATGACGGCGAGGAGGATCGGGCCCGACCCGACCACCTCGTCGCGGTCGACGCGGGCCATCACGTCCTTCCAGCTCGACGTCGTGCACACAGCCTTCCAGTGCGCGATGACGTACTCGACGACGACCTTGCGCCAGTCCTCGTAGCAGACCGACGCGTCGTCGAAGAGCTCGGATGCGGCGCTGTACGGCGTGAGCCGCTCGCGCAGCTCGACGAGGCAGATGCGCTGGAGGCGCTGAAGCTGGAGGAGGTGGGCGAGGCGATACGCCGACTTGGGAGAGACGGGGAAGGGCAGCTCCGGCTGCGCCGCGACAGACCTCTCGATCCGTGACGCACGAGAGTACTGCTGAGGGACGTTCGGAGCCCTGCAGGTCGAAGAAAAGGGGGCGAACCGGATCGAGCCGGTCTGGAGGAAGCGGAGGACTGCCGAGTACGTCGAGAACGCCGTCTTGGTGATCGTGATCTGACGGTACGAGAAGTCGACAAGGTTCTCCGTGTTGAAGAAGGTCGGCGGGCGGTGCTTGACGAGGAGCTCGTCCGTCCCGTCGTCCGAGTCCTCGACGTGCTTGTCCTCGACGTCCTGCGGCGCGGGCGAGGGGTCCTTCGCCGGCGCGGGCGAGGTGCGCGGCCGCTTGGCGCCAATCTTGACACTCTCGGCGCAATCGGACATGAGCATGTCCCTGAGGTAGGGCGAGGACCGCGAGAGGAGGTGGGCGGACGCCCACAGCTCGGCGCCCTGGCGACCCACGCGCGGGAAGAAAAGGCGGACGTCGTTGACGACGGGCGAGGCGTCGGAACCTGCAGACTTCACTGTGTCAGCTCAGGCATCGAACGACGCGGTGAGACCGTACTCGCCGTGGAAAGCCGGCGCGAGCATAGTCTCCGAGGCGGTCCACGACGCTTTGTCCATCCACATGCAGAACTGCAGGCGGTACCGGGTCGTTTCCGACAAGGAGAACCTGCCCTCTGAGCGGGCTGCGACGTGCTCGAAGCGGGTACGCGGGACCACGAGGTCCCAGCCGCTGTACAGCCTGCCCGTGTCGACGTTGGGCTCTGCGACGGGTGCGGCATCGAAGTTGACACTTACAAGCGTTGCGTCGCGGCTCTCATCGCGCCAAAATAGTCGCAGGATCACGGCGACGCGGTCCCCCAACTGCCCGATAGTCACCCCGTCGTGGTTGACTTGAAAACCCCACTCATCCTCCGTGTGTCGCGAAACCCCAACGGACCACTCGCCCGGCCACGGCGGCGACGCCAGCTCGAACGACTCGTCGAGGTCCGGCGTGTCGAGCTTGAGGTCGAAGTCCCAGCGGAACGTCCAGTCGAACCCGCCGTCGCGAGGTCGAGACGAGCTTGACGGCGGGAGCAGGGCCGCCAGGAGGGACTTCCATCTTGTAGCAGTCGCTGGGCAAGCGTAGCAGTCGCTGGGCAAGCGTAGCAGGCGCACAAGCGAGGTGACGTGAAGGGAAGGAGGAGAGGGACGACGAGCTGATGAGAACGAGGGGGCCTCGCGCAATTCGGCTGGAGCAGTCCGTGCTACACTCGGATGCTTGGATGGGCTGTAGAAAGCACGACGCAACTTGCGAGCGCGTCCCGAGGGAGGCGAGGTGCACTTCCCCTCGTCCTACACGGAGGTCGAGGGCAGCTCGCTCGAGTGCACTCTCTCGCCCGGTCCTCGAGAGAGCCATATGTTCCGGAGCAATGTGGATCCAGGTTCACTACCGAAGAAAGCGCTCCCCTCCTCCCCCTCCTCCTCCTCACTCGCTCTCCCGCGCCGCTCAGAGGAACTTCTTCTCCCGGAGCCAGCCCTCGACGTCCGCCGCGTCGCGCTCGAGCCACTGCGCCTTGGAGCGGACCGAGTCGAGCCCCTGGCTGAGCGCCTGGCCGAACGCGCTCGTGTCCTTGTCCTGGAAGAAGGCGGCGACGTCGTCGGCGTCGCGCGTCGACGACAGCGAGAAGAACGAGTACTTGATGACGTTGCCGACCGAGAAGCTGCGCAGCGCGGGCGAGATCAGCGACGCACGAGAGAAGAGCAGAAGGGAGGGCGCGACTCACTTGCCCTTGAAGCGGAGCATGATCTCGTCGTAGTGGACCTTGAACCACTCCCACGTCTTGCGCTTGGCGACGCGGTTCCGGCCGAGGTTGGCAATGAACGACGCCATGTCCTGGTTCTTGACCTCGGTCGAGAGGACGAGCTTGTACGTCCGGTCGAGGCGCCTCGTCCTCGGGCGCGCAGAGCGCCGCGATCGCGCTCGTGCGGTGCGCGGGCGTCTTGGGGTGGCGGTACACGTCGAGGACCTTCTCGTACTCCTTCTCGCCGCCAAAGCGCACGCTCTGGCTGTAGATCGAGCCCTTGAGGTCGCCCGGGATCTGCGAGTCGTCGCCCTGGTCCATGAAGAGCCCAAACCGGCGCTTGTACTCCGCGAGCGTCGCCTCGTCACCCGTCACCGCCGCCGTCGCGATCGCCGTCGTGCGCAGCTCGACCGTGTCGACGTCGTCGCTCTCGGCATAGTCGAACCCGAGGCGCTCGGCCACGGGCTTGAACAGCTCGCGGCGGAACTTGTTGAACGCGTCGCGGACGGCCTGCGGCTGCTCCCACCACGTCGACGAGACGGACCCAAGCGCGTCGCTGATCTCCTGCCAGACGAGGTTCTCCGTCTCGCCCTTGAGCTTGCTCACGAGCTCGAGCGCGCCGCTCGTCTTGGCGTACCCGCTCGACGCGAGCACGCTCGCGTCCTGCGAGGCCCATGCGGTCGTTGAGCGAGAAGGCCGACGCGCCCGCCTTGCCCGCCTCGTCGCCGAGCTTGGAGAGGCGCGCGACGGGGTAGAGCGTGCGGTCTGCGAACGATCCGGCATTCGTCCATCAGCCTCGACGCCCGGGGCCGCGAGGAAGAGCGAGAACGGGCGACGCACAGACACCGCACGTCTCGGCGTTGAGCTTGTACGTCTTGCCCTCGACCTCGGGAAGGTCGATGGTCGTCTCGCGGTCGGTGAGGACAAGGTCCGAGTGGACCTTCTTCTCGCCCGTCTTGCTGTCGACGACGAGGAGCTGCAGCGGGACCTGCCAGATCGTCTGGTCCTCCTCGGGCTGTGCGCGCGCCCATTCCGAGTCAGCGCCTGCAGCGAGGGAGAGAGGGAGAGGGCGGGGAAGCGGGACACGCACCGTCGCGTCGCCGGTGCTGAGGAACCTGTTCTGGCGGATCTTGAGCCCCTTGTCCGTCTCCTCGACGGTGATGAGCGGGAAGCCCGTCTGCCCAAGCCAGTTCTTCATGATGGCGCCGGCGTCGATCCCAGACGCCTCCGAGATGCCCTTCATGAGGTCCGCCGTGCGCGCGTTGCCGTACAAGTGCCGCTTGAGGTAGATCGAGCTGCAACGGCGTCGGTGTGAGCGGTGAGTGGGAGAGGGGCGGGGAGGGGGACGTACACGCCCTTGAGGAACTTCTCCTCGCCGACAAAGTTCGAGAGCATCTTGAGGCACGAGGCGCCTGTTCGGGAGTCAAGGTCAGCAGACGTAGGAGACGAGCGAGGAGGGGCAGCGCACCCTTGGAGTACTGCGGGTGGTCAGAGCGAGAGGAGAAGCAGAACAACCCATTAGCATTGATGCACTGTACTGCATCGCGTGAGGGGGGCGACGCACCGTCAGCGCATCAAAGATCTGCTGCACGTCCGCCTCGGTGTGGCACGGCATCTCGACGGGGTGGCTGCTCCGGAGCGAGTCGAGCGCAAGCGCACGCGCGAGGTGCTCGGTGATGAACGCCGAGTGCACCTTCCACGACGGCTCGATCCGGTCGGGGATGACGACCTCGCCCATCAGGGTCGCGAAGGACTCGCTGCGAGGGAGGGCGTCAGTGAGAGAGAGGGAGGAGGGGGAGAGGGACGTACTTGAGCCAGAGGTTGTCCCACCACTCCACTGCGAGCGGCAAGCAAATATGTGATCAGGCACAAAGTTGGTACTGCAGAAAGCACTGAGCGAGACGCACTGGTCGTAATGTTGCCGAACCACTGGTGCGCGACCTGCGACGACAGTATCCTCATCAGCCCCCGCCCTCTGCGCGCGCCAGGGTTGGGAGAGAATAAAAGCGCGACGCACCTCGTGCGACTGGGTACTGACGACACCCTTCTTCGCCTGCAGGCCCGACGCCTTGGGGTCCCAGAGGTAGAGCGACGTGCGGCCGGTGATGCTGCGCGCGGGATGGCGGCGGGGTCAGCGGATTCCTCGGCGGGGCGGGCCGGGGGAGGGACGTACAGGCCCCAGTTCTCCATCGCGCCCTGCTCGTGGAAAGAGAGTTAGCACTTCACATGCGTCGTTTGAGAAGGTCAACCGCCCCAATCCGCGAGGCGGCGACCCTCAGCGGATAGGAGGGGAAGCGGCTCACTGCGTCAAAGTCGCTCGCCACCAGCGTGTCGAGCTTCGGAAGCGGGTACTCGATGTCGAAGATCTGCTCGTCTTTGTCAGCTGGACTCGCTTGGGAGCGAAGGGAAAGGCGAGGGGGCGCACCTCCTCGTAGATGGGAAGGATCTTGGCAGTCGTCTCGAGCGCGAGCGCCGTCTGCGGCAGGTGGTCCCACGTCGCGTAGACGCGGAGGGGCACCTTGCGCCCAGAGAGGGGCGACGTGTACGACGACTCGACGTGCCTGCGGAGCGGGCCGAAAATGGCGTCAGCGACGGTTTCGCGCGGGACGTGGGTGTGCGGAGGAAGGTGGCTATGGCGGGGAGGGGGCGGAGAACGGGGAGGCGGACGCACTCGAAGTTGCCGTTTGCCCACGCGACGAGGTACGACGAGACCTTGGGCGTCTTGGTGTACGTGACGAGCTCCCAGTCGTCTGCGCGTGCGCACTGGTCAGCGGCCTGTCCTTCCGACACAAACTCGCGCGGTTGCGCGCACGCACCCTTGAACTCGCCCACCTGGCTCTGCTCGTTCACGCTGACCGTCCCCTCGGTCTTGATCGTCTTGCCCACAACCTCCTTCTCCGTCTCGGCACCGAAGAACGCCTCGCCGAGGAGCTCGGTGCGCGGGAACGCGCCGCCCGCGCCGAGGTGCTTGGTCGACGCGACGTCCGTGTTGGCGAGCGAGACGGTGCCGACGCGCGAGAGGAGCGCGAGGGTGTAGGTTGCCTTGAAGGCGGGCTCGTCAAAGCAGGGCTGTAGGAGGGATAGGGTGAGCGGGCGCGGGGAACGAGGAGGAGATCAGGCGGCGCACGAAGGCGCGGCGGGCCTGGCCTGCGGGTGTGAAATGCAGCGTGTCAGTTAAGAAAGATCGCGGAAGAGAAAAGGGAGGACGCACAAGGCTCGAACTGGGTGAGGGCGTAGAACGCCTTGCCCGAGCCGTCCTTCTTGGGGAAGCTCGACTTGTAGTACCCGAGCATCGAGTCTGCGTGAGGAGAGTTGTCAGCTACGGGCGTCTGATGCCAGCACAAGCGGAAGCAGGGCTAGCTCGTGCGCACGAGGACGGCCGGGACTGACCATCGAGCGGGGCCTTCCACCGGAGGCCGACCTTGTGCGTGCCAGCGGGGATCTCTCCGCCCTCGAACACGATCTCGACGCGCTCCTTCTTCTCGAGGACGCGGATGTGCTTTGCCGGGCGGACGCTCTCGGTCTTGAGCTGCGCCGACCCGAGGACGGCGGCCTCGAGCTCGAGGGGCGCGGCGGCGTGGAGGGTGAGGTACGCAAGCGGGCGCGAGGTGGTGAAGGTGATCTCTGCGGTGCCGGAAAAGGAGAGGGCGGCGAGGTCGGTGCGGATGGTCACGTCGTAGTGCGACGGGCTGCGGGCGGGGCCATCGCGGAGGTGAGTGGGGAGTTGCGCATGGAAGGGAGAGGGGGAGCGGGTGCGCACACGACGTCGGTTCCGAGACGGGCGTCTGCGTGGTCAGCCTGGGCGGAAGCCATCTGTGCGGTGTAGTCGAGGTTGGCGAGGCGGGACTGCGAGTGGTGGATGCAGTAGGGCCTTGCGGAGGGGCGGGCGAGTGCGGTCGGGGCGCTGCGGTGGTTTCTGAGGGTCGGGAGGAGGGTGGGTTGGATGCGGCGGGGCTGCACGTGGGGCGGGTGAGGAGGGGAGCGCGAGGTGGGGCAGATGAGGGGGGACAAGGCGGGAACGCACCTGGGCTGGGCGCACGAGGGACGGGGCGAAGGCGCGCTTGACGGGGAGGGAACGCGCGAGAATGGTGAGAGCCAGACCGAGTCACTCGAGCGGCAAAGCAGCGCGGACGAGAACAGCGACGAGCTGAACCCGCGTGGATCCCCTCCCGTCGGCACCCTCCACTCCCGCATGCTTTGGTAGGAGTACAATCACTAATGCTGCAATGCACTCGTGCGATTTACTAGCCACTCGCTGTCCCCGCCGAGCGAGGTCGAGCCGGCGTGAGACCCCCCGCTCCGCTCGTCGCGCGGATCCTCATCAGCTGCATCCGCCCTCACTCGCTCCGGGGATGGCGCAGGCTCCCGTGATGCAGGGCACGTTCCCCGTGCTCGAGGTGGACGAGCTCCACCAGACGCTCGTCGACTTTGGCTGCCAGATCCAGCTCGACGACCTCACCCGCCCGACCCCGGCCCGCACTCAGGCCATCTACGAGTGGTGGATGGAGCGCCTGTTGGGCCTCCGCGCAGAGGACGTACGCCGCGCTGCCGACCAGCAGCTCGACCAGCTCGACCACCCCGTCCGTCTCCCCTCTCCCGCTCTCGCTCAACTCGTCCCGTCGCGTCGAGGCGCGCTCATGCTCACCGCCTGCGCGCACCCCCGCAGGACATCTACCGCGACGCAATGTACATTGGCGTCTTCCAGATCGCATTGTGCGCCCGCGCCAGCCCCTCCCACTCGCTACCGCCTCACCGGTCCTGACCCCCCCCCTCTTCTGGCCACAACCACGCCCACAGCCAGCAAGTGACGCGCCCGTGCGGCCTCGGCGACTTCACCCTGCACGACCTCACGCACCCGACCTCGAAGCGCCTCGTCCAGGTCCTGAGCGCCATCGTCAACTTCCACTTCTTCGCCGAGGAGCAGGCCGAGCGCGTCTACAACCCCCTCGAGGAGGAGTTTGGGAGCCTCGCACAGGAGGAGGGCGCCCTCATCGAGGAGAATGAGCAGCTGAGGGAGAGGATCGCTGCCGAGCGGTGCGTGTCTTGAGTCTCCCCGCAGGCGTCCTCGTACTCGCGACCTCTAGGCCGCAGTGAACCTCCTGCTGACGCACCCGCGCACCCAGGGCGTCCCGCGCGGCCAACGCGCAGCTCATCGAGGCGGACCTGCCGGCGCTGCAAGCCGCCGACGCGACGATCAACGACAAGCGGGACGCGGCGCTCGCGCTCAACAAGGCGCGCGAGGCCCTCCGCAGCGACATGCAGGCGCTCGCACAGCGCCGGCACGAGATCAGCCAGGACATCTCGCGCCTCGAGCTCGGCGCGTCAGAGCTCCGGGGGCAGATCGTCAGCAGCCCGGAGAAGCTGCGGAGCCGGATCGACGAGATGCAGGAGCAGCTCCAGCGCGAGACGGACATGCTCAAGGATACCGAGGCGAAGGAGCGCCAGACCGCGGCCAAGATCGCTGCGCTTGCGCAGTACTCGCTCGTGCGTCCCCGCTGTGCTCCCCCTCGCTTGCTCGCTCACTGACGCCCAGCGTACGCCCCCGCCCGCAGGAGCTGCACACGTGCATCCGCCTCCTCGACGACTGGCAGACAGACGTCGACAAGCTCCGCGAGGCCGAGCTCCGCCTCGGCGAGCACACGGACCACCTCCGCGCGCTCGAGGCTGAGCAGGTCGAGCTCGAGAACCGGATCCAGGTGCGCCCTCTCCTCCTCCTCTCCCCTTTCTTGCGAGGCTGACCACCGGGGGACGTGCAGCTCCTCGAACGCCGGATTGCGAACGGCAGGGACGAGCTCGTCCGCATGCGGGACAAGATGGAGCGGAAGAAGGACGCGGCGAGGCAGCGCAAGAAGGCGCTCGAGGATGCGCATGGCGAGAACCTCAGGAGGAAGGAGGCGCTCGACATGGAGGCGGCGGAGAAGAATGCGCAGGCGACAGAGGTCGAGATGCAGGTGCGTCCGTCTGCGTGCGGGTGGTCGCTTTGGCGAGCGAGGCGAGACTCTCGGCGGTCCGCTGACCTGCCCCATTCGCCGACGTCATGCAGATCCGCAACATGCACTCGTCGCTGCAGGCAGAGCTGGAGAAGGGCGAGAAGGCGTTCAAGCGGATCAAGGACCAAGTCAGTGCGTCTGCGCCCTGCCGCTCTCACTCCTCCAGCGCGGCTCGATGCTGACGCCCTATCCGACGCAGCGCTGTACTCGATCCGGCTTAACAAGGCGCTCGACTCGATCAACGAGCTGAACTCGCTTGCGCCCGAGATCTGACCTTGCCGCGCGCCCTCCTCGTCTCTTCGCGCCTCTTCGTCCCTCCTTGTCGTATCTATCGCGCCACCCTTCGTCTTTCCCTGCTCACTGGAGCTGTTGTAGTGCCCCGTCTGCCGTGTCTTGCGATGAAGTCGCACCCCGCGTCGCGTCCCCCGCGTCGGCGACCGCGCGCATTGTCCGCCCCGTCGTCGCTCCATCGCCTCGCGAGAGCTCTCCGCCGCTGCAGAGGCTCGCAAACTACAGAGTTATCGCACACGCGCCGAAGGACTGCAGCGCCGGCACCGCTCGCCTCGCCTCGCCGCGAACCGCTTCATCTAGCGCGCGCTCACGGGCCGCGCCCTCGCCACGAGCGCGTCCGTCTGCACGCCTGCACCTCCCTTGCGCACTTGCACGGCCCTGAGCGCACCTCTCAGCCTGCACGACGCGCCCCCCTCCCCTCGAGGTGCACCCTCTCCCCCTCCGCACACGACGCGCCCCTGTGCGCGCAGACCCCCCGCCCACGTTCGGCTCGACAGAGATGGCCTCGTACTACTCCGCCGCTCCACGCACCTACGCTCGCTCGCCGTCCCCGTCGCCGCTGTACGCCCCCCAACCACAGCCCGCGCCCGGCCCCCCGCCCTCGGCGCATGGGCAGCGGCACGACCACCCGCTGCGGTACCTCCCGCCGTCGCACGCGCATCAGCACACGCAGCACACTGCGCCGCCGTCTTTCGGGGCCGGCGCGGCCGGCGCGTACACCACTGCCGCCCCGGCCGCGCCGTGCACGGAGCGGCCCCACATCCCGCCGCACGAGGACGAGCCCTCCAGCATCCGGTGCTCCTCCTGCGCGGCGTGGGTGCGGCTCGAGGACCTCGGAGAGCATGTCTGTGCTTTGACGCCGCTGTTGCAGCAGGGGAGGGCGCCGCCGCCGCAGGGGCTGCGGATCGACGCGCGCGGAGGGGAGGGGTGGGCGCCGCTCCAGGGTGGCGCGAGGAGCCCGCTGTACCCTGGTGCGCTGCGATCCTCTTCCTCGCTGTCAAGAGCGGCAACTGACGAAGAGTGTGCGTGCAGGCCAACACCTCCAGGCCTCACCGCCGGGCAGCGCACCGCACACGCCCAGCGGTCTGACTCCGCCTGCAAGCGCAGGAGGGCGCCTCCCCTTCTTCGACCGTTACCAGAAGTTCGTCGACACTTCCAGCGCCGGCGGCGGGGCAGCGGGAACATGGCCGGCGTGGGCGCCGCGCGTTCGCCGCGCCTCGCACCGGCCGGCCTCCCCTTCGCGCCGCAGCGCTCGCCGACGAGCCCCCTCCCGACAAGCGTCAGCGCGCCCAACCTCTCCGATCCCGCGCAGCACGCGCCGTACTACCCGCAGACGACGCAGCTCGCGCCGCACGAGCCCGGACCGCACAGGCAGCACTCGCCCGTGTCGTCCCGGAGCGGGACGAGCGACTCGTACGCGTCGTCTGCGCGCGCGGAGCGCCACACCCGCGCACACAGCCATAGGGGGCAGGACACGCCCGAGTCGTCCGTCGCGGCGTCGAGCTCGCCGCGCGAGCGCAAGGAGAGCTTGCCCTCCCCCTCCACCATCCCCGCCGCCGCCGCCGCACCGCTCGTTGCGGCAGCGGGTGTTGCCCGTGCGCCGTCGACGAGCTCGTCCGCCTCGTCGGCGTACCTGCCGTACGACCGCGCGCCGCTCCCGCAGTCGCGCTCGACGCCCGCGGACTTGGCGTCGTACGCTGCCCGTGCAGGGGCGGGTGACGGGCTCGATGCCTGCCTCGAGGATCTGCGCCTCATGGCGGGCGAGGAGGAGGCGGACGGCGCGGAGGAGATGCTCGAGGCGTTCTTTGACGGCCGGAGGCGGACGGACGAGTATGACGCTGCGCCGGGAGCGCCGGGAGGGGGGTTCACGGCGGAAGACCTGCTCGCTACGCCGCGGGCGAGCCCGAAGAGGGAGAAGAAGGCGGAGCCCATGGCCGCAGGCTTGCCGGCGCGCGCGCCTGCCCCGTCCTCCTCCCCGCCGGCAGCGTCGCTTAAGCCCTCCTCCTCGTCCTCCGCCGCGCCCGCCGCCCTCGCCTGCTCCGCATGCCGCGCGCCCCTCCCCGCTTCCTCCGCGCCAAAGCGCATCTCGGACGGCCCGCCCTTCTGCCGCGCGTGCTACGCCGCGCGCTTCCTCCCCAAGTGCCGCAAGTGCCAGCTCCCAATCGAGGGCGGCGCCGTCACGAGCAGCGACGGCAAGATCACGGGCAAGTACCACCCCAGGTGTTTTGCGTGCTTTGACTGCGGGGCGGACTTTCCTGGAGGGGAGTTCTACGTCTTGTGCGTCTGCGCGCCTCCTCCCTCTCGCGCGGTTGCTTCCGACGGACCGAGACTGATTTGAGTCCGCGCACGTGTGCAGCAACGGCAAGCCCTACTGCCAGCACGACTACCACAAGCACAACGGCTCGCTGTGCGCCAACCCTGCGTGCGGCAAGCCCATCGAGGGCGCGTGCGTCTCGCTCGTCGGCGAAGAGAACGGCGGTGGCGGGCGGTGTGCGTCCCTTCACTCCCCTCCCGCTCCCTCCCTCGCCCGCTGACGGTCTCGATCGCGCGCAGATCACCCTCCCTGCTTCAACTGCGCCGAGCCGTCGTGCCTCGTCCCGCTCCTCTCGCACCACTTCGTCGTCGACCGCCTCCCCTACTGCGACATGCACGCCGCAGGCCCCGTGCGGAGGCGCGTGCCCAAGGGGGGGTCGGGGGCGAGGGAGGGCGCCGAGGCGAGGGCGAAGAAGAGGATGACGATCATTACGAGGTCGTGAGGAGGACGAGGTGGATACCCCAGTTGTGCAGATTCCCCGAGGTACGTGCATAGACGGGCAGTGCGTGCGTTATAGACACTCTTCTTGTGCAGTCGTAGCAGGGTAATCGGGTCGTTCTTGTTCTGGTTGTCGGGGTCGAGCGAGCGGCCTTCCCAAGCCGACCTTCGCGCTCAGTACTGAGAACAGCCGCGATACAACCCCAGTTTTGCTCTACAGCTCCTCGTCCCCGCTCTTGCCCTCCCTGCTCCGCCCCTCGAGCTCGAGGAAGTACAGCTCCCTGACCCTCTCGCGCTCCTTCTCCTCGCCCATCCCTGCGTTGTGGGGAGCGTACGTCCCCACCCTCGGGGCCATCTCGAACGCCTCGCCCCCCATCCCGCCGGGGCTCTTCGCATCGAGGTCGAACTCGCGCTCGTCATGCACCGTCACGACCGTCTCGACGCCGATGCGGACGCCGCGCTTCGGGCGGACGCGCCCGCGCTGCGCCTGCCCCGACGGCTGCGTCGCCGTCGCCGCCTTGGACTTGCTCGTCGGCGAGGAGAGCGACGACGACATCCCGCCGAGGCGGGCGCGCTGCCGCGCAAGCTGCTCCGCCCGGAGGGTGCGGTGCAGGAGGAGGAGGACGACGGGGAAGCCGAGGATCGCGTAGAGATAGCTGTGCGCGGAATGGTCAGCGCTCGCGGTCGATGCGAGGAGGAGGAAGACGCACAAAGAAGCGAGCGTAACGGCTTGCAGCCCGTATGGATCGGTAAAGGCGCGGGAGGGGAAGACGGCGATGTACAGGGAGATGGCGACGAAGCCCACTGCCGGTAAGGCGGTGAGCCAAAGCGATTGGTGACGGAGCGAGAAAAGTACGGCAGGTAACGGTGAACGCGGTGACAGTCGCGAAGCGGGTCTATTGGCGGGGCGCAGGTCAGTCCCGGTGAAGGACGGCAAAGGGCGGCGACTCACCCTGTACGTCTCGCGGAAGGCGCGAGTCTGACGCGCGGTGGCCTTCGAGGCGGTCTCGTCGAGGTGGAGCAAGTGAGCGTTGGCGAGGAGACGGCGGAGGAACGAATGTGGAGGAAAGCGCAGACGTCGACGGAGACGGCGAGGAGAGCGGTCCAGCCCGCGTAAAGAGCTGCAAGAGCTCGAAGTTAGGTAGGCCGAAGGGGGATGGAGAGGGCGGGAGAGAAGGGAACGGACCGAAGAGGATGCGCAGGTCCTGCAGCAGCTCCGCCTCGTACTCGGTCAACCTCGCGATGAAGACGCCGACGTCCGCGAACTCGGGAGCTGCGCTGACGTTGACGGACCACGTCGCAGCCCGCGCCTGGAGCAGGCCGTCGGCCGCCTCGAACGCATGGACGAAGCTGTGCCAATGGTGCATGCCCCGCACGCAGAAGGGGACGACGGTCGCGAGGAAGACGACGATGGTCGCGTAGATGGTGTAGGTGAGGATGCGCTGCGCGCGCCGGAGCGTCTCGCTGGGGTAGTCGCCTTGCGCGTCGAGGTGGGTGAGGAAGGCCGACGTGAGCGAGTGGCAGGCGAGGACACCGCCGATCCATGGCACCACCCAGCTACGGAAGACTGCATCAGTGGTGTACGTCATGGGAAGAGGGAGAGACGCACATCAGCGTGCGGAGCCCGGTCATGCTCAGCAAGAGCTCTGTACCGCGGAAGTACGGCTCGAGGACAAAGATCGAGACGACGCCCAACGTGAAGAACACCGAGCTGGTCAGCTCCCACTGCTGGGTGCCGTGCGGTCGAATGGAACCCGCCTCGACGCGTGCCAGCCAGAAGCGACCAAACGCGACGCGCAAGGCGAGGTTGAGCAGTAGGCCGACGACATTGCTGTGCGCGTACGCCGGGTCAGTGGAGGGAGAAGAAGAGAAGAGGATCGTGTGCTCACAATGCCATGATCCCGGCGAGCGCATACAGCTGGACGAAGAAGCTCTCTGGGAGGTCGAGGATGACTTGATGCCGAAGGAAGGCGTCGACGGCGGCGTAGGGGTTCGCCCCCGTCGGCAGCGAGCCAAGGAGAGCGTCGAGCGAGTCCATCGGGCGTGAGCGAGGGGGAGTGGGAGTGGGAGACGTGGAAAGGGGAGAGAGACGAGAGAGCCATGAGTTTGGTCCGCTGCGACGAGGAGGAGACAGCGTGGGGACCCGGGGAACCGCCCGTTTCGAGCTTGTGATCTGCAGCCTCCGCACGCTCCCATGTTTCGCGTTTAACAGGAGGTCGTAGCGTGGTGAGCGGGCCGTGCGCGAACTCTGTAGGGGGTGAAGCGGCGAGGACGGAGGAGCGCGTCCCAGCGGAGCGCCCTGTAGCTCGTATGGGGCTCAAAGAGCGGCAGGCTGAGCTCTTGAGCGCACTGGAGAGCCGTCCTTGAGGTGAGGAGGCGCTGGGTTCGGGAGCGGCGGCGGTTGCTGCCAAGAGGGCGCGAGCGGAAGGAGCGGGCAGCCGACGGGTGTACCTGCTCGAGGAAGCCCTTCGCACGGCGTTGAAGCCCGTCGCAGAGCACACAGAGCCCGAGCGCGCAGGTGGGAGAACCAAACGTCCGCGGGACCTGATGAGAAAGGGAGCATCCGAAGCGGCGCGCACGGGCGTCGAGAGGCGCCGGCGAGGCGTGGCGGGCATCGGTGTATCCCCACCATGGCGACCCATGAGCAGCGGATGCGGCGGGGGAGGGGCGGAGGCGGAAGGCCGAATGGGACGCTCTCCCACCGCACCAAGCAACCAACGACCACACGGATGCGAGGACGAAACAGCACGCCTTGCTTCCCAGAGTCCATACTGGCACTCCCACAGATAAGGAACGAGTCGCCGCTGCCCGTCTACGCCTTCTCCCGCCCCGCCCTCCCGCTCCTCACGGACCCATCCCGGCTGTCCTTCGACTCGAGGTCGAGGAAGTACAGCTCCTGCGCCCGGCGGTCCTCTCCCACGCTGCGCGGTTCCTTCTCGGCGGCGTCGGCGAAGTAGGTCGATGCCGGGACGACTATCTCGAACTGCTCGCCGCGGTGGAGCGACGGCTCGTCCCGCTCGAGCACGGTGATGACCGTCGCAACGTCGACGGCAACGCCGTGCGACTTGACTGCGCGGCGAGTGAGGCCGCCGCGGCGCGAGGCGGAGAGCGAGTGGCCGTGCCCGGGCGAGTCGGCAGAGCTGGAGGTCGTGACGGCGAGTTGGCGAGAGCGGACGGTGCGGATGAGTAGTAGGATGCCGACCGGCGCCCCCAGAGCGGCGTAGAGGTAGCTATCGGAGAGGAGCCTCAGGGGCGCGTCGGAAGAAGCGGAGGAAGGAGACTCACTACATGACCAGGTCGACAGCCTGGATCGAGAGCGGCTCGTTCATCGTCGCTGACGTCTCGACCGCGACGTAGAACGAGACGGCGGTGAAACCGAGCGCAATGAACGTGAACGCCCACATCGTGACGACGAGAACCTGCGGTATGAGGCCGAGTCAGCCGGAGGTCGAGACGAGGCGGAGGAAGGTACGCACCCTGTACGTCTTGCGGAAAGCGCGAGTCTGCAACTCGTTCGTCGAGGAGACGGAGCTGTGGACGCGCAGCGACTCCGTCTCGCGAAGGATGCGGCCGAGCGAACGGGTGTGGAGCCAGGCCGCCGTGTCGACGCCAATGTTGAGGACGAGGCCCCACCCGCCGTAAAGCCCTGCACGGAGGGCCTCGTCAGCTCATTACGGAGGTGAAAATAAGCGGGAAGACGCACCGTAGAGGACCCGCAGTGTGGAAACGAGCTTGTTCTGCTTCGTCGTAAGCTCCTCAAATGCCGGGACGAGCCAGGCGAGGTCGGCCATGCTGAAAGTGCCGGTGTAAGTCGCGGCTTGGGTGCGGAGCTGCGAATCGATGCTCTGGAAGACGTCGAGCGACGCGTGGTAGCGAACGACGGCGAGCGCGGCGAGGGGGCCTGTCGAGGCGAAGAAAAGAGCGAGGACGGCGAAGATGAAGACGGTAAGGCGGCGGTGAGCCTTGGTCGCCCTCGTCGAGTCGATCCCACCGGTTGAGAGGAGATGCTGGATGTACCCCGCGAACAGCGCGTGCGCTGCAATCCAGCCGCCGGTCCAGGGCGCCCACCACCTGCGCGATGCATGTGAGCACGATGCACGGGCAGGAAGGGAGGAAGCAACGCACATGAAGGTCCTCCACCCGATCAAGTCGCGGACGAGCGCCTCGCCGCGGTAGTACGGGATCGAACGGAGGATGGTGGTGATGGCGAAGACGTAGAAGAGCCCGCCAGCGAGCTGCCATGGGACAGTGCCGTGCGGCCGGAACGAACCGTCCTCCCACCGCAAGACCCAGAACCGGCGCCAGGCTATTTGGAGCGCGCAGACGATGAGGACACACACGAGGTTGCTGCGCGAGCGGCTGTCAGTCGACCGGCTGCCTCGATCGCAGAAGAGGGTTGAGACGTACAACCCGAGCAATCCTGCGACGACGTAAAGCTGGACGAAGAACGAGTCGGGGAGATTGCGATTGAGACGCCCAGGCGAACGCGTCCGCGGCGAGAAAAGGGTTCGCCCCGTCCGGGAGAGAGGAGAGCACGCCCGTCAGCGCGGCCGCAAGCGCCGACGTCGCCATCGTCGTGGCGAGGAGTGGACGCGAAGGAAAACGGCAGACGAGAGGAAGAGAGGGAGAGACAGCGCGGAGTCCGTCCCCAGTTTGTGCTCCAGAAGCAGCATGGTGCGGAGCGGGGTCATCGCCGAAACGAAGCTAAGATGCAGTCTCGTGCGGCCGAAAGTACGGGAGACTCCGGGGGCTGACCGAGCAGGCGAAGAGGAGGTCGAACGGAGTCCGAGGCGGTGCCGCGAGGAGGGGCGAAGGAGAGGAGACGAGCGAGCGCAGCAAGCAGGCTAGGTTCGATAAGAATTACTGCGCGCCGGAACTACGACGAGGACAGAGTCAGCGCCGGGCAGTCGCAGAGGGCAGAAGACGAGGGATACGCACTTCTACACCCGCGGCGTCCGGCGCCGCACCTTGAGCTCCAGGTCCGCGTTCGCCGCATCGATGAATTGGTACGCCCCCATACCGACTGCGGCGGCGATGGTGTCAGTAAGGTACCGAGAAAGGACCGCGCGAGCGCACCTCGCTCCGGAATCCGACGCGGCCTGAACCCGTTCTCCTCCACGCCCGCGAGCTTGATGGGCTCGTACAACTCGCCGAAGGTCGGCTTGCCTTTCGGCGAGACGAGCTCAAGGTCGAAGGTCGAGAAGAAGAGCGAGTTGAACGCCTTGAGCTCGGCGGTCGCGAAGTGCTGGCCTTCGCACTGCGGGTCGTGCAGTTAGCGGAGGATCCCGGGCAAGAGAGTGATGCAACGCACCCTCGAGATGCCGCCACCGAACCCGTACACGTCCCTCGTACGCTTGCTCTTCCAGCTGGGCTCCTCCTCATCAGCAGCTCCCTCGCTCCCCTCGTCGTCGTAGAACCTCCGCCCGTCCCACTCGCCCGCATTCCCGTCCCAGACCTCGTCGCTGAGGTGGTGCACGCGCGTCGCGCAGATGAGCCGCGTGTTGGCTGGGATGACGATATGGCGTTCTGCTCGCCAGCGCTCGTTGGTAGCACGAACGGCTGCTCGACGATGCGGATGCTGAAGGTTGCGGTGCCGAGGCGGAGCGTCTCGGTGATGCACGAGCCGAGGAGCGGGAGCGTCGAGGCGAGGTGGGGGAACGTGAGGGGCTCGGCGTCGGGAGACTCGGCGGCGATGGCGAGGGAAGAGTCGATCTCGGAAAGCAGGTCAGCACGAAGGGCGCGGCGCCTGGAGGAGGAAGACGAGGAGCTGGACGCCGATGTACGGCGCGTTCGCCTGCAGAGCCCAGAAGTCGCTGTGGAAAGTGATGTCAGCGGCTGGGAAGAAGAGGGGGAGAAGGGGAGGCGCACGCGATGATCATCTTGCCCGCCTCCTTCGCTCCCAGGTTGTTGTTGAGCACCACCTCGGCCATGTCGCGCACGACGCCCTCCTCGAGCCCGTCGAAGCCGTCCCGGATCCACGCCTCGAACGTCGTGGCGAGGACATCCTGCCCCTTCTTGCCGGCAACGACGTCCGGGATGCGCTCAAGCAACCAAGGCGGGACCATTCCGCTCGCCATAATCGGGAATGCCTTGTCGAACGCGCAGAAGGCGGTCCAGAGCTCCTCGCGCGTCGTTCCCTTCGCCTCGCGGACGTGCGGGCCGAACATTCCCGCCAGTGACGCCTCGAAGTACGTCTCGACGACCCAGTCGGCGAGCTTGATCGTGAGCTCGCCCGACGGCGCGGCGTCGACCTGCGCGGCCAGCTCGTCGATGCGGGAGCGGACGACGGCGATGAATCGCTGAAGCGGGACGGAGAGGTTGGCCTTGGACATGCCGCGCGAGTGCGCCGGGAAGACCTGAGCGTCCATGATCGACCTGTCGTCCCAGAAGGGTGCGCCGAACGCCGACCCCTGCATTTCGCGGCGGATGGGAAGCTGGGGAGGGAAGGAGGTCAGCACCCGCGCCGGTGCTGAAGCGCGGGAAGGGATCGTCACGTACGAAGCTCAGAGTTCCTCCGGCGCCGCGTAAACTCGGCGGATGGCCTTCGTCTCGAGGATAACGGTCTGGCGCATTGGCCACGGGATCCAGACGGCCGTCCCGTAGTCGCGCCTGAGGCTGAGGAGGAACCCGTCCTCGTCCTTGCCGAGCCTGTAGGCGGCGAGCGCGCCGCGTACAAAGGGCGGGAGCCACCACGGGCCGTAGGTTGGCGCGTACGGGGTTGAGGGACGGGGTTCGAGCAGCCTCCCGACGAGGAGGATACCCAGCGCGGTGAGCAGCGCCAGAACGACGGTCTGCACGTCCAACATGCCGCAGCAGAAGCTCTCGAGCGAGTTGAGCGGTGGTGGATGAGCGAGGAGGTGCGTCGAGCTGATGAAGTCTGGCGGCGCGACAAGGTTCCGAGGCGCGGCTTTCAAGGGGTGCTGCAAGCACCGAAAGGGCGAGAGAGCTCTGCGATGCCCACCGCGCAACAAGACCGTCGAAAGAGTGACGATGCCGCGCGGAGAAGTCGGGTTGTCCTGGAGTCGACGATGCGAAACGGCGGGAAGGCAGTGTCTGTTGCACTCGAGAGGACCGTCTATATGCGATGACAACACTAGCACTGCGCACGAACACAACCAGAAACCCCCTCAGCTCAACCTCAGCTCCTCCGCGTCGCCCCCTCGTCCGCGAACGACACCCGCGCTGGCGTCGTCAGGTCCACTTCTTCGGCGACGTCGCTCCTACCGTCACCCGAGGTCGCACTGCGCAGCGGCGTCGCCGAGCCTGGCGGCGTGCGCGGCGAGTACGGCGGTGAGGCCTGCGATGCTGGGGACGGGAGCGGCGGCGGCGAGCCCCACGTCGGCGACGACAGCGACGCCGCCTTGCCTTCGTCGGTGATGTTGATAGCGGGAACCTCGGTGCCGTGCTGCTGTTGCTGCTCTCGCTTCTTCGCCAGATGGTCGAGGAAGCGCCGGCGGAGGACGACCATGCGGAGGAACGAGTTGAGGCGGTCGTTGTCGACGCGGAGCGACACGACCTGCTGCTTGCGGCGCCTGCGCGCGAGCTCGTCGATCCTGCACGGGTACGAGAGCGGGTCAGTCAGTCCAGTACCTCCAGGAGCAGGAGGGGGAGACGCACTGCAGAGCACTGTCGTCGTCGATGAGGCGGTAATGCGCCAGCAACGTGAGCATCTTGTTGAAGGAGATGCCCTTGAGCGACTCCTCGGCGTCGTGAATCGCCTCGTGGTAGACGCGGTTGTAGTTGCGCCGGCGCGCCGCGACCTCGTTCTCGTCGATCCCGCTGACGAGATCGCGCAGCTTGGCGAGGTCGACGCGCTGCAGCGAGAGGGTGTCGCGGTCGCCGAGGTAGTGGTGGAACGACGGCGACCGGAGGTGGTATCCCGGGTCGCGGTATGAGCCTGCCCGCAGGCTCTGGATGGACCATTCGTCGCGGTAGACCTTGACCTCGAAGATGCCCGAGAGGCGCTGCGGGCGTGCGCGGGATAAGCTTCGTCGACGCAGTGCAGCGCGAGAAAACGCACCCGGAAGAAACGCGCGACGTCCTGGGTGGAGGTACCCCGTCCGCTCGGGGTCGAACTCCGCCCAGACCTTCTTGAAGCCGCGCATTTGCTCGCGGGAGATGCGCGTGACGCGGCCGTACTCCTGATAGATGAATGAGAATGACTCGACAACGACACCGAGGATGAGGTTAACGAAGAGGTCTGCGAGCGCGCGAGGAGGATGAGATACGCTACCAGCGGGCCGAAAGGGGCGGGATGAACGCACACATCGAGAGGACGTTCCACGTGATGAAGAGCGCGTACGCCCAGCCGGACGAGCCGCAGTCGTCGAAGAGGTAGTTTGATGACGCCGTGCAGAACGGCCACTCGGTCGTGTAGTTGTGCATGTACTCGTTCCAGCCCTCGCCCGTCGACTGGAGGGCGAGGAGGATCATCGTGTTGAAGAATGTGTAGTAGTTGCTCGTGCGCGTCTCGGCGGACTCCCACCGCGTGAGGCCGAACATCTCGAGGTAGAAGATGGCGTAGACGAGGAAGAGGCAGAGCCACAGGGCGAAGATGTTGAGCAGTGCCGGGAGACTCGCGCTGTGGAGACGGAGGCCCTGTCAGCTTGCACGTTTACGGAGGGAGCGAAGGATCAGCACGCACACAGCGGTCTTGAGGAGTTGGTGCAGCTCGTCATTCCGCTGGACGAGCTTGAAGATGAGCGCGACGAGGAAGACCTTCTGGAGCTGCACGATCGTCTGGCTCTGCACGTTGACGAGGATGGGCACCGTCGTGGCGACCGTCCCGCCGACGACTGCGACGTCGTACAGGTTCCAGCCGTTCTCCCAGAAGCTGCTGCCGAGGCCGACCATGCGGACGACGACGTCGATGAGGTACGCGAGCGTGAACCCGAGGAAGATGTAGTCTGTCGCGCGGCTGCGTGAGCGAGGCTTCCTCGAGCGAAAAGAAGGGGGGAGACGAACTGTACGCGTCCGCAGCCCGCTCAGTCGTCGTCGCCTGCGTCGCGAGGACGATCGTATTGACGACATAGAGCGCCGTCACGCCGCGAGACCACCAGCCGTGCTTGTGGATCGCTCGTTCGTAGCACCAGGCTCGGAAGGCTGCACGGAGCGTGAGCAGGGGTTCAGCCGAGAGGGGCAAGCGGGGACGCACCGGACGTAGGGCGACGGCGCGGGCGCTTGAAGGGACGCTGGCGGGTGAGGTAGCGGCGGAGGTCCTGCCACTGCCGCTGCTCCGTCGTGAGCAGCGAGTTGCCCGACCGGCGGGTGAACGAGGCGATGATGACCGAGATGAAGACCGTGAGGCTGCGGTAGGGGTGTCAGATCGAGGCGAAGTAGCGAGGGAGTGAGTGTGCGCACATGAAGGTCGCGCCGACGAGGTTGTACAGGACGAGGAACAAGCCCGAGAACTGCGACGCGTTCGCCTCGGGCTGCATATCCAGCCCGACGATGTTCATCGACGACTCGAGGACGGCGGTCCAGCCCTCGAGCGAGACGATCTCGAAGAGGATGAGGAGCGAGGAGCGGAACGAATCGAACGACCAGACGTAGGGGTTTGCCCAGACGCGCGGCGCAAGGTAGCTCCAGTCGTCCGTGACCGCGACGAGGTACTCGCCGACGCACTGCGCCTGCGGGTGCGAGAGGGAGTCAGTCGAGAATGCGGGGCTCGGGGAGGGGAGAGCGGGCCTTGGTCTTGACGCTGTCGTCCGTGCAGAAGTAGAGCAAGCCCGAGAAGATGTTCTGGCCCCACACGGCGAACGGGATGATGTAGAGCACGGCGAGGAGCGATGCGTCTAGGATCCTGCCAAGCCCGACGATCAGGACCTGCGAGGCGAGCGAGGTGAGCGGGGCGTGCGAGGTAGGCGCGATAGGAGCATACGTCGTAGAAGGTCTGCCGCATAGTTGGCCAGAGGTTGATGAGGCGAAGCGCGCGGAAGGCCTTGAGCGCGCGCGTGAAGCGACTGTTGGACGGCCCGTCCATGAGCACCATGACCACGTTCGTTAGGACAGTCGCGAGGACCTGCGCGGCGGGGTTAGACAGCAAGTCAGCCGCCGAAGGTGCAGGGAAGTGCGCGGGGGACGAACGAAGAAGTCGATGCAGTTCCACACCGACAGGAGGTAGGCGTTGGGCGAGTAGATGAACCCGTCGGCGACGACCTTGACGATGAACTCGACAACGAACATGAACCCAGTCGCAACCTCGGCGATATTGTACCACGTGAGGCGGACGTAGCCGTGCTGGAGGAAGTAGTCGCGGCGGTAGAGCGGCGTCGCGACGCCTGCAACGGCGACGCTCCCGACGATCACGCAGAACATGGCGAGCTGGAACGCCCACTTCCACGCCTTGATCGGCTCGCGGCCGTTGATGCGCTCGGTGCCGTACGCGGGCTCGACGAGCGCCTGGCAGAAGCGCCGGATGGGCGAACGCTGCGAGAAGAGGAAGAGCGTCTTGTCGTACCCCGGGTGCTCGACGATGTACTGCGCGATCGTGTTCTGCCGCTGCTGAGCGACGTCCTGTATGCGGCCGAGCTCCTGGATAGTCGCCTCGCGCGAGTGCGTTGTGCCGTCGCTGCGGGCGGGCAATATCAGCATGAAATCCGGAGAGCAGAGAGCGGGAGGGACACACCGAGGATGGAAGTAGCCCCTCGGCGGGTCGAGCGGCGAGTTGGGCGCGATGAACCCGCGGACGCTGTCGAGGCCGGTCTGGAGGCGGAGGGTGTGCTTCGCCTTGTCGACGAAGCTGGCGTTCCGGGCGTGCTTCTGCGGGGACTTGCGGGGGCTGCGGCGATCGCATTCAGCGCACAGACGGCGTGGGAACGGGCGAAGGTGCGCACCTTCTCGTCCTCGTCCGGCGAGCTGAGCGGCTCCGGCGACGCCGTCACCGTCCTGTCGACGATCTCCTCCACCTCCTCCCGCTCCCCGCGCTCCTCCGGCTGCTTCTGCGCGCGCTTCGACCGCGACGTGACGAACGTGTACGGGTCCCAACGCTTGAGCCAGCCCGCGGCGACCGTCTGCCCCTGCTTGTTGGCGCGGTTGACGAACGCCTCGAGCTGCCGCGCGCGCTTCTCCTCCTCCTCGAGCTGCCAGTTCTCGTTGAGGAGCGCGATCTGCGAGCGGGAGAGTGGTCAGCTTCTCCTGAAGGTAGACACTCACCCTCGCTTTGGCGCGTTCACAGGCTCCCGAGGTCGGACAGAGCCGCAGAGGGGAGCGAGAGAGGACGCACGAAGAGGTTCCCGATGATGAAGAACGAGAAGATCATCCACCCGCAGAGGAAGATGGCCGAGAGGGCGATCTGGAGCTGCCCGCGCTGGCTCGACAAGACCGTCGTGAGGACGTCGGTCCAGTTCTCCGACGAGAGGACCTGGTACTGCGCGAGGAAGGCGTTGTAGATCTGCGGGCGGGCATCCGGGTGAGCGGGTCAACGGAGTGGGAGGGGAAGGAAGGCGCACCTGGAAGTAGTTCATTGCGCCCGTGTCATCTGACTCGGGGTCGGGGATGCCGCGGAGGAACTGGACGGCGACAAGTGCCGAGATGAACGTCATGAGGAGGAGGAACGCGATCATGTTGAGGAGGCCGACGAACGTCCCTCCCAGGCGGACGAGGAGGCGCCGCATGCGCGGGATGGCGATGATGACGCGGTAGAACCGCGCGATCTGGAAGAACGTGAGCCAGGCGTACGCCGCCGAGCGGAAGATGGGCGGGATCTGGATGAGGCTGGTGACGAGCGCGAGGAACGTGTCGACGCGGTTGGCGTTGCTCGCGAAGAAGGAGCGCCAATCGGGCAGCGTTGCGAAGAGGCGGATGGCGATCTCGACGTCGAAAGCGAGCGTGGAACCGAGCTCCAGCCACTCGTACGTCCGCGACTTGCTCGCACTCATGTTGTACTCGCGGTCGGCCTGCACCGCGACCGAGGCGACGATGAGCGCCGGCCAGAACAGCCGCGTCGCCTCGTACACCTTGCGGACGACGCCGGCGGTCCTTCCCAGCCGGCGATGCGGCTTCTTGTCGTCGTCGTAGCGCGCCGCCGCCGGGACGACCGACGTATTGGCGAATGCCGAGTGCTTCGTCTCGTCGCGGATGTCGGCGAAGGTGCTGCGGGCGGTACATCATTCATCAGAAAGGCTTGACGAGCCAGGGAAGAGAAGACGCACGACGTGATCACACCGACGAGCAGGTTCAGCGTCCAGTAGTTGAGCACGATCAGCGCGACGATGAAGTACAGCGCCGAGACGAAGAAGTCGGCGTCCATCATGTCGTACATGTCTGCGCGACGCGTGCGATGAAAAGTGAGCAGGGGTGGACCTTCGCAAGTCGGGGCGGAGAGGGGACGCACTGCTCGTCCAGGTATTGGCTGCAGGCGTTCAGCCGTCAGCGCACTGTAGCGAGAACGAAGAGAGCGTGCGCACCCGAAGCGACGATCACGACCTGCATCAACGCCGCGAATACGTTGTCAAAGCTCCACGCGCCGTCGGCGGGGTTGCCGCTCTCGACGCAGACGCTCGGCGCGCCGCAGATGAACCCCTTGGGCTGCTCGGCCGTCGGCTGCCCGTCCGAGGTTAGGTACGAGAGCTCGAGGCCGGTCAGGGCGGAGACGTATCCGCCGCAGCGCTGGTCGGCGGTCACGTTCGGGAGGACGCCCGCGGGGTCTGCGCAGTGAGGGCTCGTCAGTTGCGCTCAAAGGGGCGCAGGGCGCGGACCCACCGACCCAGACGCAGTTGCGGCTGTACGAGCCGCGGAACGCCTGCACGCCGATGATGCTGCGCGCCCTCGAGAAGCAGGTCAGCCCGACTCTCACATATCGGGGAGTGAGAGAGGCGCACCTGAAGAGGATCATCGCGAACGCGACGAAGAGGCCGACCTTGACGAGGAGCGGGCTGGCCTTCTTGAGCGACTGGAGGATCGTCTGTGGTATGGTGAACGCGGTCAGCCCTCGCGGTCGTGAGAGGGGAAACAAAGCAAGCGCACTTGCGTCCCCGCCGTGACAGCCAGCAGCCTCGTCGCCCTGAGCACGCTCAACGCGCGGAAGAACCACAGATTCTCCCCGCTTCCTGCCCCGTTTGCGCGAGCGCGAACGAGATCCAGAAGCAGACGACGGCGACGGCGTCGATGCGGTTCCACGAGTGCCGGAGAAACGCCTGCTGGTAGGTCGCGCGCTGGCGCTTGATCGAGCGCGTACGGCGTCGTCGACGAGGTGAACGGGCTTGGGCCCGTCCTCGAACTGCGTGCTCGACGCGCTGCTGTTCGCCGTGGCGGCGGCGGTCGCGGCGGAAAGGAAGACGCGAGCGCCGCTTTGATCGAGTGAGGGGGTAGACCGTCGCCGACGGCGCAGAGAAGCCCAGCCCGACGCCCGTCGGGCCGGGGTTAATGCGCGGCGGCGGCGGCGCGGCGTCGTCCCGCATGAGCGATACGGACGAGGCGTTCGCCGCGCCGGGGAAGCGTGCGTAGTCCATCGTCGTGATGTCGGTCGAGCCGGGCGGGTAGGAGGACTTGGTCGGAGAGGGCGGGAGAGGGGAGAGCCGCGAGGGCGAGGGGAGGGGCGAGCGCCGTGAGGGAGAAGGGAAGGGAGGGGCGCGATGCGCGGTCGGCGAGGCGAGTGGCGATGGTAGGGGTGAGAGGCGCGACGAGATCTTGGTGACGAGCGACGGCGAGCGGGTGGGCGTCCCGTAGATGTCGGTCTTCGGCTCGGGCGGTGCAGGCGGGCGCGGCGGGTTGATGACGAGCCCGGTAACGAGGATGCGCCCCGCGATTTCGACGGTGTAGGCGCAGAAGATTGCGAAGAGGACCCAGTCCTCCCAGCCATGGAAGAAGCCTTGGTCGGTCGCGGGTGCTCGTAGACGTTCGGCGCCGCCTGGATAGTCTGAACGACGACCTGGAGAATGATGAGGACGAGGATGAGCGGCTCGGTCCACCTGCACGCGAAGAGTCAGCGCTCGTTCCTCCGAAGTCGAGTGAGAGGAACGCACCTCGCGGTAAGCACCCTCGCACACCCCTGCCGCAACGGGTTATCGGGCCCAAAGACGCCCAGCGTCTTGCCCCGCAGCTGGCGGTACGCCTTCTCGTGCGCGCCGTACTTCTTCTCCCACACCTCCTTCTCCCCGGGTCCTTCTCGCCCGCGTCGCGCGTCTCCGCGCCCGCCTCCACCTCCTCCTCCCCTCCGAGCGTCCCAAGCGTCGCTGCGCTCCCCCGCCTCCCCGCGCCCTCCTCCTGGCCCTCCTTCTCCTTCTCAGCCGCCGCAAGCTCCGCCTCGTTCATCTCCTCCGCATCCGCCCCCGCAACATTGACCACCCGGACGCTGATCCGCCTCAGCCCGCCGCCGCAGCGCAGAGTCCCGCGCCTGCCCAGCCCCAGTCCCGGCGCGCGCGGGTGCGTCCCGTCGCCCGCCTCCGCCGCGGGAGAGAGCTCCTGCCACGCGCCACGGTCGCCTGCTGTTGGGGAGGGCGTCGGCGAGCGGCTGCGCATGCGCGGGGAGCGGCTCGGACTGGGGGAGAGTCGCCGCGCGGCGGGGGAGACGGCGAGGGAGTGGAAGAGCCGCGAGGCGCGCGAGCCGGGAGGCTGCGGAGGGGGGAAGCCGGTGGGCTGGAGCGGCGAGCGTGCTTCGACCTCCTCGTCGTCCTCGTCCGCGGGGTGGAGCGGGTCGTCATCCGTGCGGAAGGTCGCGATCGAGGGTGCGAGAGAGAGCGGGTGCGAGTCGACGCGCGAGTGACCGTAGTGCGGGTCGAAGAGGCGGGTGGAAGGGTGGGCGGTACTCGACGCGCGAAAGGGGTCGTCTGCATCGTCGTCATCGGCAGCTAGAGGGATGCTGGAGGTCGAGGCGGAGGCAGGGAGGCCGAGGGTGAGGGAGCGGGGATTGCGCGCAGCGGCGCTGGGCGTCTGCGGGAGCGTGCGGACGACGGAGCCGTCGCGCAGGTCGACGGGCGCGGCGTGTTGCGGTGCCCTGGGAAGGTTGTCGACGCTGGGAGAGTGCGAGCGGAACTCGCGCCAGCCGTGCTGGCTCGCGGGCGAGGTCTGCGAGAGCCGCACCGCCTCCTCGCCGGGCGCGGAGGCCGCTCCCGGCTCGTCCTGGCTCCTTGCTGCCTCGAGCACGGTCGTACCGTCCCCTGAGTCCTGTCTGCTCCTGCTGAAGCTGGCCTGCGCCTGCCCCTGCTCGTCGTCGCTGTTCCCGGTCTGCGGTAAGGCGGACGAGGTGATGGGGGAGGACAGCGGGTCGTGGGTCATGGGGGACGGTGAGGCGCCTAGGGGTGCATCCTGGGATGTTTGGCGGTCTGCTGGACGAGTCTCGAAAGCAGGCGAGGGAGGAAGAGGGTCGACGCCGGGCGACGAGGGGCTCGAGGGGGGCGGGACGGCCGGTGCGGGTGGGTCGAGCGAGGGTTGCGCTGGGTGGGCGGGGTCTGTGTGACCGGGCATGCGCAGTCGGCGTCTCTGCAGGACCAACGCGCCAAAGGGAGCAGAGCGGAGCAGCGCGGACCAGCCGCAGGTTGGCCTCCGCCGCCTCGCTCTGCCTCACAACAGCCTCAGCCTGCAATCTCCGCCGGGCAGTCTGCAACAATACAGGGCCACAAGCTTCCCGCCGAACCCACATCCATGCCCGACGACGGCACCCCCTCGCACGACGACCTCCTCCTCGTCCCGCACACCCCGCGTGGCCGCTCTCCATCCTCTCGCCTTGCTGCAGATTCCGCGCTTGCCCACCGGCAGCACATCACCTTCACCGAGCCCCACTCCACGTTACATCGACTCTCGCGGCCTCGTCGCCGTGGAATCGCCTCATCACCTGGGAGCCGGCCGGGAGCTCCGGGGCGAGATACTGCTCGTCCTGCTCGCTCTGCTGAGCTGCACGGCCTTGCACCTGCTCCCCTGCCACTCTTTGCAGCTGACCAGCCTCCTCACGCCGCCCCTCGTCGCGGCTGAACCGTTCTGGCTCCTCCACTCGTCCCTCGGACTGATGAGCTCATCCCGGACTTCTGCTCTCCTTCCTTCCCCTCCCACGCTCCTTCTCCAGCTGCCCTCACACCGCCCATCATGCTGGGTGTCTTCCCCGCCTCAGGCGGCCTCGGCGGCTCCATCGCCGCGCACCTCCTCGCCCTCGTCCCGCCCTCCGAGCTAGTCTTCATCGCCCGCCACCCCGCCAAGCTCGCCGACGCGCAGGCCAAGGGCGTCACCGTCCGTCAGGCGGACTATGACGCGCCCGAGACGCTCGAGCGCGCGTTCGAGGGCGTCAAGACCCTCTGCTTGATCAGCTACGCCTCGATCCAGGACGACCACCGCTTCGAGGTGCGCCCCTATTTCCCCTCGCACTGGGTACACCAGCTCACCCGCGAGATACACGTGCCCAGAGCCACAAGCTAGCGATCGACGCCGCCCGCGCGACGGGGACGACCCACGTGCTCTACACCTCGCTCGCGTTCGCGGGCGCGCCCGAGTCGACGAGCTCGGTCGCGCAGGTGATGCAGGCGCACCTCCGGACCGAGGCGTACCTCCGCGAGCTGGCGGCGCGCGAGAGCGGGTTCAGCTACACCGTGCGCTCCTGCTCCCGCCTTTCTCCTTCCCTGCATCCCTCCGCCCTCCCACCCCCCTCCCGTACCTCTCTTCCCGCGCATCAGACTGACGCGCACCACGCGTGCAGATCATCCGCGAAGGGCTGTACACCGAGTCGACGCCGATCTACACCGCCTTCTTCACCCTGTCGTCGCCCGTCTCGCCCATCCGCATCCCGCACGACGGTTCCGGCCCGGGCATCGCCTGGGCGAAGCGGGACGAGCTCGGTGAGGCGACCGCGCGGGTGCTCCTCTCGCTGCACAGGAGGGAGGACACGCACCGGAACGAACTCCGCCTCCTGACGGGCACGCGCGCCCTCTCCCTCGAGGAGACGGTCGCCCTCCTTGGGCGCGCGGCGGGCCGCCCGAACTTGCGCATCGAGCGCGTCAGCGAGGAGGAGTACGCCGCGCAGCCGCAGGTGCAGGCGGGCTTTGGCGGGTACCCCGGCGGAGGGGGCAAGTGGGCCTTGCCGTGGGCGAGCGCGTGGGAGGGCGTCCGCAGGGGGGAGACGGCTGTCGTGACGCCGACGCTCGGGGAGCTGCTAGGGCGCGAGCCGAGAGCTTTGAGGTGACGCTCGAGGCGCTCGCGAAGGAGGCGAAGACGGGGGAGTAGCCGGGAGAGCAGCTTTCGGGGAGGGAATGGTACGGAAATCGACGGCAATGCAGTGCTACAGCCTAAGTACTTCCCCTCCCGCTCCGCGCGCGAGGACCAGCCCCATCTGCGCGCTACACCACCTCGGGGAGCTCGCGCTCGACCAGCCTCGCCCAGGTCTCCTCCTTCCACTCCATGGCCCTCAGCACGTCAAACACGCGGTCCTCGCTCGCGCCCATCTCGGCGTACACCTCCTCGACGGCGACCTCCCCCTGCGGGTCGACGCCCCCGCCCGCGAGGAGGAGGCCCTTCTCGCGCCGGACAACGCGGACCGCGCCGCGGTCCGTCCCGGCGAAGACGGCGGCGAGGTCCTCGAGGTTGGGGTTGAAGAGGCGCGGCTCGAGGATCTGCAGGAGCGCGAGAGCAACCCGGAAGGGGAACGAGTCGCCCTCGAGGAGGAAGACGTCCATGATGCGCGTCGCAAGGTCCAGAGGGAGGAACGCCCCGTAGAGTGTCGTGAGCCACGGAAAGAGGTACAACGACGGGCGGACGACCTGCGACGAGAAGTTGGCGTAGATCTTGGGCATCGCGTCGGCGAGGAGCGTGTCGAACACGCGGTAGTACGCCTCGACCTGCGGGCGTGCGGCGGGTTAGCGTGGTCGGGTAGGCACGTGCGCGGAACGCTCGCCTCGTCGGGGTCGCCGTAGAACGACCGCAGGAAAGACTTCTGGACGAGGTTGACGAGGCAGACGAACGCTTCGGGCGCAGACATGTTGAGGAGGAGGAGCGCGGCGGGGAAGGCGAGTCCTTCGGGCTATGCGAGGGGAGCATGAGCAGCTGACCTCGGGATTGGGAGAAGAAGGGGTGGACGCACGTATCGCGGGATCGCCTTCTCGTGTACGGACCATGCGACGACGAGCTCCACAAGGTCATCGTGCATGACCCTCCCCTCCTGGAAGAGCTTCAATGCCGGCAGCGTCCGCTCGACGTCCTCCTTCGCGCGCCTCTCCACCTCCTGCAGCGCATCCTCTCTCCTCAGGCGCGCCGCGCGCTCCCCCGCCGCGCCAAACGCGCCCTTGCTCACCGCGAGCCCGTTCCCGATGCACATAGCCCACAACCTGCCGCGCCAGCGCGTCGGCATCGTCCCGTCCCACCACAGGCGGCGGAGCTTGCGGCACTCGGGCGTGTCGTGCAGCACCGCGCGCCAGTTGGGCAGGATGGCCGACTCCCACGCGGGGAACGCGGCGGCGTGCTGCGCGGTGCGGATCCGGCTGCGCTGCGTCTCGAGCTCGCGGCGGCGCTCGTCGGCCTCGCGGCTTGCGGCGTGCATCTCGGCGAGCATCTGGAGGTGTTTCTCCTGCGAGCGGGAGCGGGTCAGCAAGGTAGGCGGGAGAATGGACGGGAGGCAACGCACCTCCTCCTCGCGCGGTTTCGGCGGGAGGTCGCGCTGGCGAGTCATGCTAACGACCTTCTGCATGATGGTCGGGCGCTTGGTCGAAACCTGCTTCTTGGGCGTTGCGGCCGGGGCAGGTGGGGAAGGCGCGGGCGGGTCGACCTTCTTGTCCTCCTCTGCGGAGGGCGCGTCGACGTGCAAGGACGAGGAGGGGTCGATAGCGGTCGTCGCTGCGGTCGAGGCGAGGCTGGGGCTGCCCGGCGGGGTCGACGAGGTCGGAGCGGGCGAGGGGGACGACGACGGGGTGGGTTCGTCGCGCTCGTTCGCGTCGGGAGTGTCGCCTATGTCGAGCGAGACCGCCTCGAAGCCTGCGTCGCCCTCGTCCGGTGCCCCTGGGGCAGACGACGCGTCCGTACGCGGCCCCGCCGTCTTCATCTCCTGCGCCGTGTCCTCGCCGTCGTCCGCCTCGTGCGAGTCCGCCGGCTGGTCGAGTTGATCCTGAACCTGATCTGCACCATCTCCGTACGCGTCCTCGCCCTCAGAAAGCGTGCGAGCGTGGAAAGCGGCGGGTGCTGCGGGGGAGGCGAGGGCGCGTGTCGGCGGCGAGTCGTCGAGAGCGACGTCCTGCAGGTCGTCCGCCAGCGAGTCGGGCGAGTCGGCTGCGCTCATCCTGGCCGCGCACAGTCCAGCCAGAGCGAGGCAGAGGCGAGAGAGGCCAAGCCGAAGTGGAGCCCTCTCCTCGTCGTCCCTCGTCCTTACTGCGCCAGGATGGAAGCTGCACCGCCGAAGCGCATCCGCGCCCTCTCCCTCAACTGCTGGTGAGCCCCTCCGCGCCCTCCAAGTCGAACGGCGTGCTGACACCCTCCCGCTGCAGGGGACTGTGGCTCGTCGCCGACAAGCGCAGGCAGCGCCTCGAGGCCATCGCAGACTGGATCGCACACTCGGCCGAACCCGCACAACACCGCCACTCGTATCACTCGGACTCGGACGCAGGAATGGGCGCAGACGGCGAAGGGTTCGACATCGTTGCGCTGCAGGAACTCTGGGTCCGGAGCGACTACGACCTCATCGCAGAGCGCGCAAAAGAGGCGGGGCTCGTACACAGTCGCTTCTTCTATAGGTGCGCAACGCCTCCCTTCTGCACGGGAGACGCCAACTCACCTCTTCCTCCTCATCTCGCAGCGGCGCCGTCGGGTCCGGCCTCGCCATCCTCTCGCGGCACCCTATCGTCGCTGCCTTCGTCTCGCCCTACCCGCTCAACGGCTTCCCCCTGCACTTCATCGAGGGCGACTTCTTCGCCGGCAAGGCCGTCTGCGGCGTAACCCTCGAGGTCGAAGGCGTCGGCAAGGTCGACGTCCTCAACACCCACATGTACGCGCCCGGCGGAGAGGGCGACAACGTCACCGGCGCGCACCGCGTCGCCCAGGCGTGGGAGCTCGCGCGGATCGCGACCGAGAAGGCCGAGCGCGGCAGGCATGTCCTCGTCGTGCGCCCTTCGCTCCTTGTCCTCCAGAAGGACCACACTGACGCCCCGTGCGCGCGCAGACGGGCGACTTCAACTCGCAGCCGCACTCGGTCATCATGCAGATGATCCAGACGCACGGCTCTCTCCTCGACGCCTGGGCCGAGACGCACCCGCCGCCGCCATCCATCACCTCCGCAGCGCACCGCGCGCTCTCCCCTCTCGACGCCCTCCGCACACACGGGATCACGTGCGACTCGCCGCTCAACACGTACTCGGCGCCGAAACTCCGCAAGCGCCGCAGCGGCGACGAGTCCTCCTCCGCGGCGGCAAGCGCCTCGACTACTTCCTCTACCGCTCGCCCGCCGACGCGCCGTGGCAGCTCCTCCCCGAGGCGTGCGAGCCCGCCTGATCGACCCCGTCCCCGCGCTCGGCGTCTCCTACTCGGACCACTTTGGCGTCAGCGCGACCTTCGCCTTCACCCAGCGACAGCAGCGGCTCCCCGACCCGCTCGCGCCAGACCTGCTCTCCCCCGCGCTGTCAACCCTGCACCTCGCGTACCGCGCGTCGCTCGCCTCGTCGCGTACCCAGCTCCGCGTCTTCGCCTCGTGCGTCCTCGCCGCCGTAGGCCTCTGCGTCGGCTCCTCCTTCGCCCCCTTCCGCGCCGTCGCGTGGCTCTTCGTCCTCCTCGGGGTGACGGCCGGTGCAGCGGGCGCGACGTTCCTCTATACCGGGTTCGTCGGAGGGAGCTGGGAGGCCGGGCAGCTCAGGAACGTCATCGGCGAGATGGAGGCCGAGCTGCAGCGCATCCGGATCGCGCAGGTCGAGGAGCGCGGGAGCGTCGAGATTGAGGATGGCGGGTGGGTGCGGTAACGCGTGCGGGGAGGAGCGGAATAGAACGGTTCGCGTGACGGGCTTCTTCTGGAGAGGCAGGTCTGTCTCGGCAGGTTGACAGACGGCGAGAACAACACGGGGTACAGCTCTCACGGCGCAGAAGGATACGGCAGAGACAGATAAACCCAAGAACAGCCCCCCTCCTCCTCCCTCGTCCCTTCCCACCTCCTCGTCTTAATCCTCGCCGCTCGAGTCCTCATCGCTCGACAGCTCGATGACCTCGCACGCGCCCGTCCCCCTCGGAGCGAGCCTCCCCACCTCCCCCTCTCCTCGCTGCTGTCCTCCAGCTCAATCTCGACCTTGACCCTCCACGCCGTCGCAGGCGTCAGCGCCCCGCCCGACCGCTCAAGCGACGTCCGCCCCGTCTCGTCCCGCGCCCTGCGCGCGTCCTCTCCCAGCTCCGGGTCGGGCGTGGACGACGCCGCGCCGAGCGGGACGCGGTGCCGCACCTCGCGCTCGACGTCGCTCTCCTCGCCACTCGCGCTCGCGCTCGCGCCCGACGCCCCACGCGTATCGCGCGCCGCGTACGCGAAGGCGCTGCGAACGCAGAGCGCCTCGGCGCCGTTCTCGCGCCACACCCCCTCCCAGACGTTACCCCGCGCCGCTGCGCCGCGCCCGCCCGGCGCGCGCGCGTCGAGCTGCGCGTCGAGGAGCGGGACGAGGGCGTCGTGCATCGCGCGGCCGAACGCGGCGCCGAGCGGGACGGGGACGCCGTTCCCGATCAGGCGGAGCGCGTCGTCCCAGGCTTCGTCGCCGAGGTCCGAGGGGAAGTTGAGCTCGTACGAGTCGTCAACGCCTGGGGGAGGGGGCGTCAGTGACGGGGTTTGAGAGTTGGAGGAAGAGACGGAGGTTGGGGAGGAGGCGAAGTGGGGCAAGGGAACGCACCCATGGACCGCGCGAGCTCGCGGAACGTGAGCGGGCGGTTCTGCGCGTAGTGGATGCGCTCGCCCTGAGAGCACCCGTCGAGGTTGAGCGTCGTCCGCAGCGGCGCGAGGATCGACTCGGGCGCGAGCCGCGCCCACCAGTGCTCGAGCTTGCGCGGCTTGCCCACGACCCACGGCGGCGGGACGGGGTAGTGCGGCTTGCCCACGAGGCCTGTGCAGCGCGGGTGTCAGCCGAGCGGCGCGGAGGAGAAGCGGTAGGCGACGCACCCTCGTGGTTCCCGCCCAGCGGGATGTCGCGCAGGCGCTCGGCGACCGTCTTCGTGACGGACCTGCAGACGTGGTGCGTGACGCCATCGGCGAACCGGATCTCGCCGCTGTGCCTCGACGTGGATGTGCGGGCGGCGAGCTGGAAGCTCGTCCGCGCAGCGGTCTGGTACGGCGCAGGGTTGCTGCTGGAGTACGGAGGGCCGAACTGCGGGGCGGAGCGGTAAGATGGAAGAATGCCGGGGAGAAACGCACCGTCCGTTGCTCGTACACGTCCTCGTCGTCTGGCACGTCGACCCAGCACTCGTGCACGCCGAACTGCGGCAGGTCGCCGATCGCCTCGCTGATCGAGACAGGCCAGTGCGGCGCCGACTCGTTGGCGAGGTCCTCCGCCAACTTGCGACAGACGGCGGGGCTCTTGCGCTCATCGAGGAGGCTATGGTCGCGGTAGACGCGTGCGCCCTTGATCGCGTGCGTGACGGGCGGGAGGTCGGGCAGCGGGACGCCCGAGGCGGCCAGCTGGATGATGATGCGCTTGCGGACTTGCGGGACGCCGAACCTGCGAGAGCCCCGTCAGTTCGTCGCAATGGGTGAAAGAGGCTTGCACTCACGCCGCAGCGTTGTTGATCGACCAGCGGAGCTGGTAGCCGAGGCTGACCGCGACCGACGTGAACAGGCGAAAGAATGAGCCCTCCTCGAAGCCCTCGATGGGGCACGGCAGCGCGTGCGTCTCGAAGGCGGCGACGTTCTCGTAGACGGCGTAGAGCGGGCGGTGGATGGCTAGGGACGCGAGGAAGACGAAGGGTTCGAGGCATCGGAGGTCGTCAGGCGTCTTGAAGCGGTTCAGCTTCGAGAAGCCCTGTTCGGACGGCAAGTCTGTCAGCGACGCTCTCAAAGAAGATAGGGGAGGGAGCGAGAAAGTCGCACCTGGCAGGGCGAGCCGCCCGTGAGGCACAGCAGCCTCCCAGGTTCGGGCAGCTCCGTCTCCTCGCCGCAGGTGCCGAAGTAGACCTGCTCGTTGAAGTCCGAGACCGCGCGCTTGATGCCGTTGAGCGAGTCGGCGTTCGCGCCCATGCAGTTGAGCGCCGGGCCGTGCTTCTCGACCGCGTAGCGGGTGCGCAGGACCGGGCAGCCCTGCGAAAACGGGCGTGAGTAACAAGCAGTATCCGTAGGGAGATGACGACGCACGTTCTCCAAGCCCCGATCGAGGAGACCGCCGCCTGTAGGCGCGAGCGAGAAGAGTGAGCGCGCGGCTCCTGCACACCCGCGGAGTAGGAAACGCACCGGAGTAGAGCGCGCCGGCCATGACGACGAAGTCCTCGCGCTCGCGCTCCGTCAGCGACGCGAGCCTCTCCGCAGGCCGCTCCTCGACCTTTTCGACCTCCGAGCAGTGCGCGCAGCTCGGGACGTCCTCCTTCTTGAGCGGCGCGCGGACGACCGTGCTGCCGGTGCCGACGAAGACGCCGAAGTCATTCACGATCGGCTTGTCGGGCGATGCGTGCGAGACGCGGTTGCGGGCCCAGAAGAGGTGCGGAACGGACTCGATCGAGGCGAGCGTGGCGAGCAGGTCCGCCTCGGCGTCGACGTCAAGGTGCTTGACGCGGAAGTGGCCCTGCAGGTTGATGGCCGGCACATCCTCGGTCATCTCGGTCAGGAGGACCTCCGTGCTCGAGAGGAACGCGGTACCGTCCGCCGGTTGCGGGAGCTCCTGCTCGCGAAGGAGCCAGCGCACGACGACCTTGTCGACCGCGTCCTCGACGGAGCCCTCATCGTCGTCGTCGTCCTCTGCCTGGTCAACCGCGATTCCGACGAGACAGGCGAGCCGATATGGCGTGAGCGCCTCCTTCGGCGAGACGCCGTCTGGCAGGGCGTAATTGCGCGCCTGTGCCAGCACGTCGACGTCGCGGAACTGGACGTAGACGTAGTCGCCGGTGTGGTACGCCTCCTTGCCGAGCATGAAGAGCGTGTTGGGGTCTGTGCTGCGGACGGCCGCGATCCGGCGGTCGTGCGCGCTCTGCTTGACGTCCTCGTCGTCCTCGTCATCCTCGCCGTCCTTGTCCTCGTCGTCCGACTCCCCGATTGTCGAGTCGCGGTACGCAATCGCCGTCTCGCACGTCCAGCAGCGCACAAGGTTGTAGCCGTCGCAGTTGACCCACGTGGTGCACTCGGGCCGGTCCGTGTACGACCCGTCGTCGGTGTTGTAGAGGAATCTGTGGCGCATCCGCACCGGTCAGCAGAGACGCAAACCGGAGGAGGAGGAGGAGGAGGAGCACGCACCTGCAGTAGAATCCTGTCGGCGGTGCGAGATCGCCGCGCGCGAGCCACTTGAAGTTGTTCGAGCCGACGTGACCGGCGAGTTCAGAGGCGAGATACGACTGGCACCGGTCGAGGAGGAAGAACTCTCGCCTAGAGTGATAGGGGCCGAGACTCGGGACGTTGCTCGCGGTCGAAAACCTGCAGGAGGCTCGTCAGCAAGGTCTTAGAGGGGAAGGGCAAGACTACGCACCAGCGCAGGTGCATGGCAAGGTCCCCGTCCTTGTCGAGGTGGAGGTACTGGTTCTGGGCATACCAGATCTCTCCGAGTCGTCCGCGGATAACGACGATGTCGCCCTTGCTATTGCAGGAGGCGGCAACCACGTCAGCCGGGCACGAGAGTGGGCGAGGGCGGAGGGGGAGCGATGGAGACCTCGGGCACACCTGTACAGCACGCCGTTGATCTCGGCGCTCATCCATACATCGACCGGGCACCTCGCCTTGCGGTCCTTGACGCCCTCGGGCGACTCCTTCAGGATGCTGTCCCCGACCGTGCGGAACTCGAGCTTCGCAGCGCCGCGCCTGGCGACCATCCTGCGGATGCGCTCGAGGAGCTGTTCCGTCGCGAGCTGCTCCTCCTCCGCGTCGCGCTCAGCGGCGTGCGGGGCCTCGGTGCGGGTCATGCCTGGCGGGAAGCGGGGCAAGACGGGCTTATAGACGACGGGCGGGAGGCTGTACAGCGTGCGCGAATCAGCCCGGGTGCTGAAAGGTTCGAGAAAGCGAGAACGCACAAGGTAGGGTTGGGCAACGCGCGGAACATGAGGAGCCTCCCGCGGGTCGTCGTCGAGGCTGAGCTCGTCGAGCGGGAGGCGCCAGGTCGGGTAGAGCAGCTCTTGAGCCTCTGCCGCGCTCGTCTCGGTGCTCGTCTCGATGAGCTTGCGGACCTCGTTCGCGACCTCGACGACCTCCGGATGCCCGCTGAGGTCCGCATCCCTGCCCTCGATATAGTCGCCGCGCACGGCGGCGGAGCGCGCGAGAGCGTAGACTCCGAGAAGGCGCTTGAGCCGCGCGGCATACGGCGCATACGGCACCGTATGGCGAACCGGCGTGCTCGCGCGGGGCGCGACGCCCCGCTTGCGTGCGACGCGCGCGCCGGGCGCCCTGCCGGGCGAGAGGAGATGGTACTCGGCGAGCTTGGAGATGAGCTTCGGCCCGCCCTCGACGGATAACTTGAGAGAGCGGACGTCATAGCGCGCGAAGAGGCGTACTTCGCGTCGTCGGTCGACGCCAGGGTTTCTGGTTTCCTTGTCATCGGGGTTATGCCCCGTGTCGTCGTTGTGCACGACGTCTTCCGGGTCGAACGGGGCGGCGAGGCCGACGATGACGACGTCGGGCTGGGCGCGCCGATCGCAGCCCAAGAGGCGGTCGAGCGGGACGAGCTTGCCCGGGTTGCGGCGGTCGAAGACGTAGAACTCGTCGAGGGTGTAGACGGGAGTCGTGCTCGTCGACGGCTTGGCCTCGGGGTCGGGTGGGAAGAGGTCCTTGAGGCGCTCCTCGTCGTGCGGGTTGTGCGGTTTCTCGAGAGCCTTGCCCTTGGTGTACGACGTGCGGGTCCGCGTGACGATCCTCGAGCGCGGCCTGACGGCCTTCTTCTTGCCCCAGCGCTTGGCGCCGGTAAGGTGGAAGCCGTCGTCACTAACCTCGCGCTTCTCGACCCTGACCTTGGGGAGCGGCGGGCCGTCGAGAGCGGTGTCCTCGGTCGGCGCCGCCTTCTTCGCGCGGCGGCGGTGCGCGGGCGAGTCGCTCTTGCTCTCGCGTTGCTGTACGTGCTGAATATCGTGAGTACAAGCTGGGGCATGCAAAGAGAGTGACGCACCCGCTTCTTGCCCTTCTTTCCGCTCGCGCGCTCCTGCTCCCGCTTCTGCACCTCCTCCCGCACCTCCTCCCACTCGTGCTCGAGATCCTTGTCCGCTGCAGATGCCGCCGCCCGCTCCGCCGCGGCAGCAGCAGCAGCAGCGAGCCTCGCGGCGCCCTGCGCCGACGTCCCGACCCAGCGGTCGAGCTCCTCGTCCTGCTCGAGCGCGTGACCCTCGCTCGTGCTCTGCACCGTCGTCGAGCTCGTCGCCGTCGAGCCCGCCGCACGCTCCTCGGCGTCCATCTCGGCCTGCCGCTGCCGCGCGAACGCCGCGTCCGCCTCGACCTGCGCGGCGCGGTGCGCGTTCCCGTCGTCGCCGCCGTCCCATGCGTCGCCGCCGTCCCATGCGAACGCATGCTCAAACTCGTCGCCGTAGTCCTGCGGGTCGTCGAACCCGCCGCCGAACTCCTGCGGGTCGACGAACCCGCCGCCAAAGTCGTGCTGTTGGTCGACCGTGGGAGACGCGGAAGGCGCGCGTGCGCCACCCGCAAGGACGGGCGAGTCGTTCATATGCTGCTTGGGCGAGAGGTGGCGCGGGTCCTGCGAAGCGAGCGCGAGTGAGAAGGCGGAGCGGCGAAGGAAGGGGGAGATCGGGGAAGAAGCGCGCACCACCACGATCAGGTCGTCGGCGGCGTCGAGAAACTGATGGCGGTTCTCGGGGAGGAACGCCTCGAGTGTCCAGATGCTCTCATCGAGTTCCGCGAGGTGGAGCACTTCGGCAGCATCAGGCTCCTCGCCGGTGAAGAAGCAGGGCAGCTCCGCCTGCGGGGGTAGTCAGCTCCTGCTCCGCGAGAGGGAGTGACGGCCATACTATTCCGGCCCAAAGCCTGTTCTGCGGGTATTTCCACAGACTCCAAAGGTCTTCGACGACGCTGCGGCCGTCGACAAGTCCGCCGTCGAAGGCGTCGATGAGGCTGCGGACATAATCGTAGGTCTGTAGACGAAGCTTGGTAAGCAATGGAGAACAGAGGCGCCGAAAGGACGGCGGGAACGCGCCTGCTCGATCACGACCCCGTCGGGTCCGCGCTGCTGGGTCGCGCCCGGCCTGCGGTCCTCCAGCCGGCCGAACTCGGCGCAGAGTGAGCGGCGCCCCAGTGTGCGGTAAGCTGCGGCGTTGCGCGGGTCTGCGCTTGCCGCGGCGAGGTGGAACCGGCGGAGGAGGGCCTTGTGGTATTCGAGCTGCTTCGGGTACTGCGAGGGTCTTGATCAGCGTGCGCGTGCGGCGGACGAGGCAGAACTGTACGCACGGCGTAGCACTCGTATTCGCCCTCCCATCTCCCGTCAGGACCCCAGTGTCCCCTCATCTCCACCGCGAAGGCCATGGCGGGAGGAGAGCGAGGCGGCCGCATACGACGGTCGCGCTCGTAGGAGCACGCAGCTACACGCAGATGACGAGCTCAGCGCGTTTGCACGAGTCCAGCGGAGCGAGCGGGGGCGAGCAGCGGGCGACGGGAGGGCGAGGTGCGGGGGTTCGAGGAGAAGCCGCCCTTGCCTCCCGTCCACGCCGCTCGATCAGCTGGTAGAGGCGCTCGCACAGCTAAGCAGCATCGCTCTAACCGCCCTGTACCGCACCGGAACCTCCCGCCTCTCTCGTCGCGCTTCTCCACCCGCCTTCCTCCTCCTCGGCCGACGACATCTCTCGTGTCGATCAACCGTCTGCGCCGCTCCTTCAAGCACGAGCATCAGAGTGCGTCCTCTCCGATGTCGACTACGGAAGGGCGCCTTAGCTGAACGCCCCTTCCGCCGCCGCCACGCAGCTCGCAAGCATGTCCAAGGTCAAGCCGGTCAAGGCTACGCAGCCGCTCGTCAAGCTCGAGGGGGACCTCCCGAAATGTGTCGTGTTCGATCTCGACTACACCCTCTGTGCGTGCATTCTCCCCCGCTGTTGATCCTGCGAACTACGCTGACCTACGTTGCATCGACCACTCGCCACTCTCCCCAACTTGCGAAACAACCCATCGCCCCCGCTATAAAGGGGACTGCTGGTGCGATACGCACGTCTCCCCGCCTTTGAAGCGGCGGGGGAACGACCTGAACAAGGTTTACGACAAGCACGGCGAGCCACTTTCGTTCTACCCCGACGTCCCCGGCATCCTCCTCCAGCTGCACCGCTCCAAGATCCACGTCGCCGCGGCGTCCCGCACGCACGCGCCGAAAGTCGCGCGTCAGATCCTGAGCGAACTGCTCCTCCCCGGGTCGCTCAACGAGGCTTCGGGGGCGGATCCGCTCAAGGCGCGCGACGGCAAGGGCGAAACGGTCCAGGCGATCAAGCTGTTCGACACGATGGAGATCTATCCGGGAGCAAGATGGAGCACTTCCGCGAGATCAACCGGAAGACGGGAATCGCGTTCGAGGACATGGTGCGCCGCCAGCGCCCTATTCTCGCTGAGAGACTGACCTCTCCCCCGCCCCCACAGCTCTTCTTTGACGGTGCGCTTTTCTTCACCCTCGTTCCCATAGCGGAAAGTGACAGTTCGCAGCACAGCCCATTGACGCTTCACCTCGCTTTGCAGACGAGAGCCGCAACCGCGAAGTCGCCAAACTGGGCGTGACGTTCGTCCTCGTTCCGAACGGCGGGACCTCGCGGACGCTGTTCGAGTCTGGATTGAACGCCTGGCGGACGGGGCTGTCTGACCGGCGGACGGAGTGAGCGAGCCTCTCGCGCGTGGAAAGGGGTGAGTAGATCAGCGAGGACCCGTAGAGCGTGCTTGCCTTCCCGTAGATAGATCGTGTAGCCATCTTGCTGTGTATCGCAGCTGCCTAGAGCCCGCAGGAAGCTGTGAGGGTCGTGTTGCGCCGCCTTACAGTCAGCGCCAGGACGACGCAGTGCGGGTGTGCGGAAGTGTGCGGTAGCTCCTTTCGACTGGTTAAACAGCGCGGATAGCTCTACAGGCTTCCTGGAGTGCGTCGACGCTCTCAGCTCTGTCCCAGAAGGCGAAGACGCCGGGGTTGGGCGCGGGTGTATGAGGGGCGGAAGAGCTGATGGCGGTTCTCCTCGCCCCGCTCCCGCCGGATCCTCTCGAACGCGCAGACACCGTCGCAAAGACTGCACCAGTGCCCGCTCGCCCCGCAGACCCACCAGCGACCGTCGCTGCACTCTCCCACCCCGCCTCATCACTCCTTGGTGCGTCCTCGCTCGGCGCTCCTCGCAGGGCCTGCGCGCGCGCGTACTGCCGGCTGAGACTCGCACTGACACCCTGCGACCAATGCAGACTACTCAAGACCTGCCCCGCTCGTCCGCCTCACATCCCCGCCGCTCCCCCATGTCGTCCTCCAAGGTGGCCGTCCGACCAGCGGCCCCGCGCCAGCAGCGCGCTTACCCGTCCCAGCCCGTCAACTACTCCGTCGAGCGTCGCCGCAACGCGAACGGCGTCGAGACCGAGGTCCTCACCATCGAGGACACCCCCGAGCCGAGCGCCGCAGCCGGGCCTTCCAGCGGCGCCGCCAACGCGCAGGCGTCGGGCAGTCGCGCCCGCAACGACCCTATGGAGGGTACGAGCCCGCGCAGAAGAAGCGCAGGAGCGATGTCGGCGTCGGCACGGGCGCGAGCGGCAGCGGTGCAGGGTACGCCGCTGCGCCGCCACAGTCGTACGGTATGGCGGCCGCGTACGCGCCCAATCCGTACCCGGCGCAGCAGTACGCCGCATATGCGCAGCAGCCGGCAGCAGTGTCGGGATCCGGCAACAAGCGCAAGCACGACGAGTATGAGCGCGACAGCCGCGACGTGCGTCTTCCCCCCCCTCGCTTTTCCTCCGCTCCTCGGCGGCTCACACATCTGCACCATCCCAGGGACAGCGAGGACGCGAGCGGCAAGTCAAGTATTGCGACGACGACGGGCACTTTATCGTCAAGCCCGGCGAGGTGGTGAGCAGCCGGAACGACCAGGACTGTGCGTGCCGTGCGATTCCTCAGGGCACTTCCTCCAACTGACGCGCTGGTACGTCTCCAGACGTGATCGAGCGGTTGCTGGGCCAGGGAACGTTCGGCAAGGTCGTCGCGGCGAAGCGTAAGCAGAACGGGAAGCTTTACGCCGTCAAAATCATGTACGCCCCTCCAACCCCTACCCGTACCCGCTCGTTCCCGCTCTGACCGCTTGCCACGCAGCCGCAACGTACACAAGTACCAGGAGGCGGCAAAGACGGAGGTCAGGGTGCTCACCCTCCTCACCCAGCGCGACGCCCACAACACCAAGTGCGCCCGTTTCTATTCATCCTCGCCCGTCACGTCGCCGTACTGACTACCTTGCGCCCGCAGGAAATGCATACCGCTCGTCTCCAGCTTCGACTTTCACGGCCACACCTGCCTCGTCACGCCCCTCCTCTCCTGCTCCGTCTTCGACTTCCTCAAGGACAACGCCTACGAGCCTTTTCCCCTCAGCCACGTCCAGAGCTTCGGCCGGCAACTCCTGACGAGCCTCAAGTGTGCGTCCTCCCGCTGTTTTTGCTCTTCTTCCGGGGCGAGCAACTGACGGCTCGCCGCTGCAGACGTCCACGACAACAAGCTCGTGCACACGGACCTCAAGCCCGAGAACATCCTTCTCGAGCGGACGGAGACGACCGTCGTGCCAAGTCGGGTGCGTTCCGCCTGTTTCCTCGCCGGCGCTCTCGCTGACCTCGTACGATGCAGAAAAACCGCAACCGCAAGATCCTCAAGGACACGGGGATCCAGCTGATCGATTTTGGCAGCGCGACGTTCGAGGGCGACTACCACGCGACGGTCGTCTCGACACGGCATTACCGCGCGCCGGAGATCATCCTTTGTACGCTTGCGCCTTTCCCTTTCCCTTTTCCAGCCCGCGGAGCTGACGAGCGCGCGCGCAGGCATGGGCTGGAGCTACCCGTGCGACATGTGGTCGATCGGGTGCATCCTCGTCGAGTTTGTCACGGGCGAGGCGCTCTTCCAGACGCACGACAACCTCGAGCACCTCGCCATGATGGAGAAGGTCTTCTGCACGATGCCGCCCGCGTACGCCTCGAACGCCCAGAAGTGCGTTCCCCCGCCCTCGCTCCTGCATGAAGGCGCGACGGCTGACCAGGTTGCGGAGCAGGCTCACGTCGGTCAAGGAGCCGACCTGGTTCAAGCGCGTCCCGTCGAACCAGCGCGCCAAGAAGGGCGACTACGTGCTCAACTTCCCGCAGAGCACGACGCCGAAGCAGAGCGCCAAGTTCGTCAAGGGAATGCGCAAGCTCAAGGTGCGCTTCCCTCGCCCCTTGCCCGCTCTCGAGATTCGCACTGACGTCGCCGCGCGGTCTTCGCAGGACATCATCGGCCCGACGGACATCGCGAGCCAGCGGTTCGCCGACCTGTGCGAGGGCCTCCTGCGGTGGGACCAGCGCGAGCGGCTCACCGTCGACCAGGCGCTGGCGCACCCGTTCTTCAAGGACGTCATCAACGACGAGGGCAGCGCAAGCCGCTAGATGCGCCCGGCTCGCTCCCGCTGTACAGACCCTGCACATCGCTCTCCCTCCTCGTCATTCCCCCGGCCCGCCTATCACACCCCATTCCAGTCCAGTCCAGTCCAGTTCTGTTGCAGCACTTCCCTCCCCCTCCGCCCATCTTACGCTATCGTCCGTCTCCCCCCCTCCGTCCGCTCTATACCCCGCCCTCCCTCGTCTGTCCTGTACACTCGCTCTCCTCGTCGTCAGTTCTGTGCGGTCCCCTCTGTCCCGTCGCGTTCCCCTGCTTGCGCTCGCAAGGCGCAGCGCCCTTCGTTGTACTCCTTGCAAGGAACGGTTCGCAGCCATCGCGTCGGGCGTCTTTGCGCGAGCGGGACTCGCTCCTGCAGCTTCCTCTCAGCTTGCGCGCATGGACAACCACAAGCTCTAGCACTCCACGCATCTACGGCTCCCACGGGCTCCTCGCGAGCTCCATCCCGCTGACCAGCTCCCACCCTCCTCCGTCTTCCGCACCATGTCCTCCAGCCTGACCCCGATCCCCAGCCCCTCCGGGTCTACACCCCGCTCGATGTACACCCCAGGCTCGTTGCTGAACGTCTCGCCCGCGAGGAGCGCCTGCGCGATGTTCCCGCCGTGAAGAAAGGGCGGCTCGTGCACTTCGAGGCCGATGCCTGCGCCGTCGCGAGTCTCGTCAGCGTAGCGCCTCGGTCAAAAACAGCGCGAGAGGACCGCACCGTGCCCCAGCCTGTGCGTGAAGAACTCCCCCCACCCCTCCTTCTCAATCTTCGCGCGCGCCGCGCGGTCCACCTCGGCAGCGTGCATTACGCGCGAGCCGTTCGGTGTGAGAAGCGCGTCGAGCGCGGCTTGTTGCGCGGCGCGAACGGTCGTCCAGATGCGCTTGGCTCGCGCGGAGGGCCATCTGCGCTCCGGGGCGGGGCGGAAGCGCGACGAGGGCGGGTCGGGGAGCATCGTGCGTGAAGTCGCTCTGCAGGTGGATAGGGATCAGTCTCGGCAGTGTCAAGGACGGCAAAGACGCACCTGATAGCCGAAGAGCGATCCGTCGACGTCGAAAAGCGCGAACTCGTCCTCCTTCAGCCGGCGAGTCGCGCTTGCCGAGGCGTGCGGGAGGGCGGCGTTCTCGCCGAAGAGGGTGATGACGCCCACATCCGTCAGACCGCCGGCGTGAAGAGCGTTGGTGATGAGCTGCGGTCGTAGGAAGGGTGAATGGGAGCGCGAGAGACGGAGGGAGGACGTACCGCCTCGCCCTCCTTCTCGGTCGTCCCGACGCGAAGATGCTTGCGGACGGCTCGAAGCGCTTCCAGTGTGATCTGCGGATTGCGTAACGTCAGAACTCTTCCTGCAAAGGTTGCAAGCGGGACGCACCTTGGCAACACAATGCTGGATCACCGCCTCCGCCGCCGTCTTGCGCATCCTCAGCTCGCGCACCTCAATCCGCGCGAGCCCAACTGTTGGCGGGTCGTCCTCCCGTTTCTGTGCAGCCACCGCGAGCCCATCGCGCACGAAGGTCCGCACGTTTTCCTCGACCTCAACGCTCCATGCCCCGGCGCCAACCTGCGCACGCAGACCCGCCAGGTGCTCGAGCAGCGCCTCATACGGGTCGTCCGCCTCCTCCCATGTGACCCAACTCACGTCGGCGCGCTCCTCGTCGGTGAGCGCGAACGGCAGGCGCTCCGAGCGGGAGCGCTCGAACGCCGGCGTGAGGATCGAGAGGTGCGCCTTGTTCAAGTCCGCCGCCGACGGCGTGAGGGCGGCTAGCCACGGTCGCTCAGAGAGGACCAGTCGGACTTGGTCACGTTGAGGTAGTATCGCGTATTGGCGCTACAGGCGGAGGGCGTTGGTCAACCCGGGAGAGGTCGTCGGAGAGAACGGTGGAAGGGGGCGCACCTCGGCTCGGAGATGTACGCGCCCCAGTGCTGGCCATCTTTGCCAGCGAGAACGGACGCGAGTCGGTCCCGCCGCGCGCTGAACTCGCCGAGGTGGATCGGCGCGAGGTGGGGGCACTGATGAGAGTGATGCAGCCACGACCAGTCGATGGAGCGGTCCTTCGCGTTCGTGTAGGGGTGAAGAGACGTGTTCTCGCGCGGTTGGGAGAAGAGGCGCGGCAGCACGAGGTACTGAACGAGGAGGACGGGAACCGCGAGCGCAAGGGCGATGAGGGCGAGGAGCACAGGGCGACGACGCCGGATCGCCTGTGCACGCGGCTGTGCAGCGTCGAGAGCCTCGATTCGGCCCATCCAGAGGTCGCGGAAGGTCAGGCGAGATGAGCGAGTTGGTGCAAGGGGGGGGAAGAGGTACGGCGCTTCCTCCTTGAGGCATCCACGCTGTCGACTGCACGGTCGCTTTCGCCCATGCACATCTGCGAAGGGTCGAAGGCTCTCACCCCTCTCACCCAGAGTCTACGGGAGGCCAGGCGAGAGAAGCGAAGTGGGAGGAGGAGCGAGAGAGCGGACGACCTCTTCCTCCCGAGACGCTTTCAACGGCGCAGCCTCCCCAAACAGGCCCCGCGTGCAGAACTGCTTTGTTTCAGTCGGGTGACGAAGTGCGCCTACGTTCAGCGTCGGAGTGGGACGACAACGCTTAGACTGCGAGGGCGACGGCGGTCAGTACGGTCTCGCTACGGGGGCGGGAAAGGACGACTTTCTCGTTCCGCAGTCCGCAATTACGAGCGTGCTCTTCGTCTTGCCGGAGCCGGAGCCCTCGGCCTCGACCTTGCGGACGACGTCCATGCCGTCGACGACCTCGCCGAAGACGACTGCGGGCGGCGGGGCGGCGGCAGAGTCAGTTCTCGCGCACTGACGCTCGCAGAAGCGGCGTTCGAGACGCACCGTGCTTGCCGTCGAGCCACGAGGTGACGATGGTGGTGATGAAGAACTGCGAGCCTGCGGAAGAGGAGGACCGTCAGTACCGGCGGAGGAGCGTGAGGTGGAAAAAGCTGCACCGTTGGTGTTCGGGCCGGCGTTGGCCATCGAGAGCTGGCCGGGCTTGGTGTGGCGGAGCTTGAAGCTGTGCGAGCGCGCGGTGTCAGTGCTGGGGCGGCAAGGCGGAGGGGACCGGACGCACTTCTCGTCGGCGAACTTCTCGCCGTAGATCGACTTGCCGCCGGTGCCGTTGCCGCCTATCCTCGTGAAGTTAGTGCGCTGCTCATGACACAGGAGAAGAGGGGGCGAGCGCACGGGTGAAGTCACCACCCTGGAGCATGACTGCGGGAAGCAGAGGGAGACGAGGTCAGGCGCGCTTCGACGGCAGAGACGGGGAGAGCAAGCACGCACAGTCGGGGATGACACGGTGGAACGACGAGCCCTTGTAGCCGAAGCCGTTCTGGCCAGTGCAGAGCTCACGGAAGTTGCGCTGCGAGGAGGGGAGCCGACGGGGTCAGTCTCAACAAAGCAACGCGGACAGGTGGGGAGAACGCACAGCCGTCTTGGGGACGACGTCGTCGTCTGTGCAAGGCGAAGTTCGGAGGCGAGGTGGGGAACGATCAGCGACGGCTCCGCATCGGATCGGGAGGCGGCGGCGGCGGGGACGCACAGAGCTTGAAGGTGATGCGGCCGAACGGCTGGCCGTTCTTGGTGATGTCGAAGAAAACGTTCTGCGGGCGGGAAGGCGGGCGTGAGCGGGAGCATGTGGGGGCGGACGCCTGCGAACGTGCAGGAAACGAGGGCGCGAGGAAAACGTACGCTCATGCTGGGGGCAGTCGAGAGGCCGCGGCGGAAGATGGTGGACATGGTCGGACGGCAGAGAGTGGCAGGAGCGGGATGGACGGGCAGGGCGGGCACAGGGAGGGACGGTGCACGCAGGGCGGGAGGCAAGGGGAGCGAGGGCGGGACGCTCGTCAGCACCAACTCGAGATGAGCGAAGGGGAGCTCGGGACGGGCAGCGGGGCTGCGGTGCGAGCCCTGCGCCCGTCTCAGCGCCAAAGCAGCGGGACTCACATGGATGGATGTGGATGAAGAGGGAGAGGAGCGAGGGGGGACCGCCTCGTCGTCGTCCGCATCACCGCCAAGTGCGACATCGCAAGCTCGCAACGTATCTCCGGCTCACCGTAAGACGCACTTGCTACCTGCCAGCGTAGGACGAATTGTCCCGTGTCCATCGCTTCTGCTCGAGGACTGTCCGCGGCTGCTCCTCCTCGAGAGACGACACCCTCTCCCTCCTCCCACAGCACCTCTGCGGGCTTCGGGAACCGCGCTCTTGCTCGAGCGCACCGCTGTCGACCTCCACGATGCGCAGGCACGGCCGCCGCTCCTCCGCTCGCGCTTCTCCACCTCCTCCACTTCCTCATCAGCTCTCCTCCTCCACCGGCGTTCCACGGCTTTCCCGTGCCAAGGGGCTCGCCGAGCTGCAGCATGACAGAGGATTGCGGAATCTGACTCGCCTGGAGTGGAGCACCAGGCGCTAGGTGATCGCACAGCCCCTCGGACAGGCGCTCAGTCAGCGGTTTGCGAGCGTCGAGCTTCATCAGCGCTGGTGCTTGCGTGCCTCCACCGCTGGGTTTCCTCCCTGCTGTTTGCAGCGCTGCTCTCTTGCTTCTGCACACACTATTCTACCCGCGATACCCGAGCGCCACCATGCTCGACATCGTCCGCGACTCGACCTTTGGCCAGATTGTCAACTACGCGTCCAGGGGCCGCCTCCTCCCCTACGCCGACCAGCGCGATGACTACATCGTTCCCCCAAAGTACCTCTGGCGGCGCTCCTCCGCGACGGGCGCACCGCTCGACTCGCCCTTCCCGCGCACCGTCTCCGAGGCGCCAACGCTCGTCTCGGGTGCGGTGACGCTCGTCAACGAGCCGGGCGTTTGCCCCGAGACGAAGAAGACGGGCGACGACATCGACCTCGAGAAGCAGCCGCAAGAGGCCGACTCGCCCGCCCAGCTGCCGTCGGCGCGGTACCCTTGGCTCGTGGAGTTTGAGGAGAACGACCCCGACCGCCCTCTGTGCGTACCTTGTCTGTCTTGCGAGCGAACTCTCATCGTCGCTGTCGCACGTCGTATACGCGAAACTGACCTCGCTGCTCTCCCCGCCCGCAGAAACTGGTCGCCGCGCAAGCGCCTGTTCATCGCCGGCTCATCTCGCTCCTCACCTTCTCGGTCTACATCGGCAGCGCCATCTACACGTCGAGCATCCCCGGCATCATGGAGGAGTTTGGCGCCTCGCAGGTCCTCGCGACGAGCGGCCTCACCCTCTTCGTCGCTGCGTACGGCATCGGGCCCATGCTCCTCTCGCCGATGCAAGAGGTGCCGGCGTGGGGTCGCAACCCCGTCTACATTAGCGGACTCTTCCTCTTCGTCCTGTTCCAGGTCCCCGAGATCGTCGGCAAGGACCTCGCGACGGTCCTCGTGTTCCGCTTCCTCTCCGGCTTTGTCGGCTCGCCCGCACTCGCGACGGGCGGCGCGAGCATGGCCGACATCTACCCGCCGCAGCACCTCGCCATCGCCATCGGCGCGTGGTGTGCGTCCCCTCCTCTCCTTCCCGCTCCTGCCGGCGACTGACGAACTCTTCCCCACCCGCAGCCATCGGCGCCGTCTGCGGCCCCATCGCCGGCCCGGTCATCGGCGGGTTCGCCGCGCAGGGCATGAACTGGCGCTGGCCGTTCCTCGAGCTCCTCTGGATCTCGGGCTTCGCGTTCGCCGTCCTGTTCTTCTTCCTGCCCGAAACGCTCGAGGCGACGATCCTCATCCGCCGCGCCGAGCGCCTGCGCAAGCTCACGGGCAACCCGCTGCTCAAAGCGCCGGCCGAGGTCGACCAGGGAGAGGACGACAAGCTCGGCAAGGTGCTCAAGGACACGCTCATCCGCGCATTCCGCCTCGCGCTCGAGCCGTCGCTCGCCGTCGCGCATGCGTACATCGCGCTCGTCTACGCCGTGTTTTACCTTTGGTGCGTCCGCGTCGCTTTCCTTCACCCTAACACGCGCTGACCTTCTCAATCACTCCCCGCAGGTTCGAGGCGTTCCCTCTCACGTTCAATGAGATCCACCACTTCAACCTCGGCATCGGCGGCCTCCCGTACCTCACCTTTGTCGTCTCGGCTGCCATCACCGTGCGTTCTCCAACCCCGACAGCACCTCGAGCACCGACTGACACCTCAATCACCCGCAGTTCACGTTCTACGTGCTGTACCAGAAGTGGCACATGGCGCCGCGCATGGCGCGCAACCCGAACCTCCAGCCCGAGTCGCGCCTCGAGCTCGCGCTCTTCGCCGCGCCGTTCATCCCGATCTCGCTTCTCGTCTTCGGCTGGACCGCGCGCGAGGACGTGCACTGGTGCGTTCGCTCGCCCCTCTTACCGCGGGAGTCGCGCTGACCCGCACCCTTCCTCCCTCGCAGGATCGCCCCGGTCATCGGTGCTGGTCTGTACCTCCCGGGCATATTCCTCGCCTTCCAGGGCATCATGATCTACGTCTCGATGAGGTGCGTCTCCCCTCATCCGCTCCCTTGCCCGCCGACGCTGACTCTCCCACGTGCGCAGCTACCCCAAGTACGCCGCGTCTATCCTCGCGGGCAACGACCTCTTCCGATCGACGTTCGCGTCCGTCTTCCCGCTCTTCGGGACCAAATACTTCCGCGCACTCGGCATCGGCGGTGGCTCGTCCCTCCTCGCCGGCGTCTCCATCCTCATGATCCCGCTCCTCTACGTGCGTCTCGCCTCTCTCGCTCTTACTCCTTCCTCGTTGCTGACCCGCCTTTTCCGCGCAGCTCATCATGAAGTACGGTCCCGTCCTCCGCGCGCGCTCCAAGTTCGCGCTGGCCTGATCACGCCGTCCCTCCTGCATCCTTCCCTCTTCCTGTACACCTTCTGCTTTTCAATCGCGCTCCTTCTGCCTAGTGCACATATGTCGTAACATCAGTAGAAACCCCGCGCAACGACGACAATGTCGACAGTCCTTGAGCGTTCGACTCTTCGCCAGCATGCGCATCTTGGCGTCGAGCGAGAGAAGCTGGGAACGAGGGGCGGAGTTGTCGCAAGCCCACTGGCGTACTCGTAGCGCCTGCGACTGCACACCGCCAGCGCCGGGAGCGAGTGACACCGCAAGCAGGAGCAAAAGAGAGAGCAGCGGGACTACCCCGGCCAGCAAAAAGAGATGATCGCACCCAGGTTTGAACTGAGGACCTTCAGTGAACTAGATGTTAAACTGACGTGATGACCAACTACACCATGCAACCTTTGCTTGTGTCGCCCTCCCTTCCTTTGTATCCAAACCCTACACCGGCCAGAGCTCGGCCTTCCCAACTCGCAGGCATCGTCGCTGGCATCCCTCCTTGCACAATCCGCCAACGGATCTCTTCCCCGCGTCCTTTCCTCTACATACAACAACCTCGCCGTCGATCCGTGGGAACTCGCGTGGGCATTGTCTCGCCCTCGCCTCCAGATTAGATGGGCTCGCGGGAAATGGGCGTGAAAGGGACGGACGAGCGGGTCCTCTCGCTGGCGAGCCGCCTTCGCAGCGTACGTACCAGCGAGCAGCCGTCTGCGCACCCCTGAACGACGCCCAACTGCAGCGGAAACGGCGCATCTCGCTGGCGAGCTCGCGAGGCCCGCCTCCTCGATCACCATCTTATTTTGGCCGCGCTCCCGCGCCCGCGCTAGCTGTCTTTTCCTCCTCCCATCTCCCCTGCTCTCCCTTCACTCCTTTTTCTCGTCCCCCAGCAGCTGGTGCGTCCCGGCCCCTCCCTGCGCGACCCGCTCGCGACCCTCCCGACCGATCGCCTCCCGTCCCGCGAGCCTCCCCATCGCCGCGTTCTCCCGAGCGAGTGCGCGAGCTGATTAGATGGCTTTTCCGCCCGCAGGTCGCATCCAGAGGAAACAGGCGCCATGGGCAACGTCTTCAGGTGCGCCCCCTTCGCCTCGTCCTCTGTTGTCGCCGTCACGTTCTCGGCGCACAGCTGACCGCTCCCGTTCCCACGGCCGCCGTCGCCGTCGGCAGTGTCCCGATCTTCATCATCGCAAGCTGCTGCCCCCAATCTCACCAACTCCCGCTCCTGGCTGACCCTCCTTGTCTTCCTGCTCCTCGCAGACGCTCCGCGAGACGATCGAGGCGGCAATCATCATCTCCGTCCTCCTCGGCCTCGTCGAGTCGCTCGTGCACGACAAGTCTCCCGACAACAACGATGTCGTCGACGCTCTCGACGCGGCAGAGCGCAAGAAACTAATCCGGCGGATGAGGCTGCAGATTTGGGCGGGCGCGCTGCTCGGTGCGTCCCACTCTTGGCTGTCTTGCATCGACGGCAGAGACGACTGACTGACCGAATCTTCCGCGGCAGGCCTGTTCATCGCGCTCTGCATTGGCGCCGCGTGCGTTCCTTCGAGTCCCGTCTGCTCGTCCTCGCTGACTTCCTTCCATCGCTGGTGTCGTGCAGCTTCATCGCCGTCGTGAGTTCACGTGATCCCTCCGTCATGTCCGCCCCAATGCTCACACCGCTTTGACACCCGCAGTTCTTCACTACCCTTTCCGACCTCTGGTCCAAGTCGGAGGAGATCTGGGAGGGCACATTCTCGCTCATCGCCTCGTACGCCTTCTTCCCTCTCTTGAGATTGCGCAGCGAGACTGACGAGCTGCAACTCGCAGGATCATCATTTTCATCATGGGCCTCACCATGTGCGCCCGCGCCTCACTTCGCTCCTCGCATCATCCGCTGACCCGTCGTTATCAGGCTCCGCATTGACCGCTCCAAGCTTAAGTGGAAGGCGAAGCTTGCGGGGCGTTCGACAACAAGGTCGACACGAGCAAGCTGACCGGCAAGGACAAGCGCGAGGCCCGCCGCTCGAAGTGGACGCTCTTCCTCCTCCCGCTCATCACCGTCCTCCGCGAGGGTCTCGAGGCCGTCGTTTTCGTCGGCGGTGTACGTTGCCAGCTTCCTGCCTCTTGCCACGCTGCAGGATCCTGACTCTCTTCCGTTGCCCTCCAGGTCTCGCTCGGCCAGTCCGCCCGCGCCATCCCGCTCGCGGCCGTCACCGGCATCCTCACCGGGCTCATCATTGGCTGTGCGTCCAACACTGCCCCCGGCTTCGCGGTCTCGTCGAGGGGGCCGCAAGTGCGCAGTGCTGACCCCGGCATTGGCCTTCTCAATCAGACCTCATTTACGCTTCCGGCTCGCGCATCAACCTCTCGATCTTCCTCGTCATCTCGACCAACATCCTGTACGTATCTCGCCTGGCCAACTAGTGGAGTGTCCACCCTGACAACTGCTAACCCTCCTCAACCCGCGCTCAGCTTCCTTCTCGGTGCCGGCCTCTTCAGCAAGACGGTCATGTTCTTCCAGATCTACGCATACAACACGGGGTAAGCTGCACTGTGCCCAGACCGCGTGGCGCCGGACCTCAGGGCGACCACAAGCACTTACGTGTGCGAACTGCTGCTGATCCTCCTCTCCTCCGCTTATTCCTCCAGCGTCGGCGGCGATGTCGCCGAGACGGGCGATGGCCCCGGTACGTCTCGCTTTCTGTCGACTGGCGGGGGACGGCTGCCCCGGTGGCCGTCCCGTCTGACTGCCGCCCTGTCCTCCTTCCTCCGGTGCTCCCTCTGATCTCCCATACCCTGTTCTGCTACACTACAGGCTCGTTCGACCCCACGACGGGCCTTGTCTGGCACCTTCCGTACGGCAACCCCGAGAACCAGCTCGACACCAAGGGGTGGAGTATCTTCAACTCGATCCTGGTGCGTCCTCCTTCCTGCCTTCCTCGTTCGCATGGGACTGATCCGCTCTCCTCCGCAGGGATGGACGAGTAAGTCTCTTTCCTTGGGCGTGAAGAAAGGGCATGCACTCCTTCCAGCCCAGTGGTCACGGGCGGAGCGTCGCTGCTTCGCCGCGAGCCTCCCGCTCCCTTTGGCTTGTTCGCCAACACAAAGCTGACCACACTCATACTCCCTTCCGCAGACAACGCAAACCTCGGCACGGTCCTCTCCGTGCGTTTTCCTTCCGCACGACGCCCCCATGGCTTTTTATTCCCCCGCTGACCCGCTCCTCCCCGCGCTCGCAGTACTGCTTCTACTGGATCGCGTGCATCGCCGCCCTGATCTTCATGAAGTGGTCCGAGGGCCGGACGACCATCTTCGGGCTCAAGTCGGCCGCGTGGCACCGCCGCGCCGAGCGCCGCGCGCGCCTCGCTGCGAACCCCGACGAGAAGGCGCCAGCGGCGGCGGCGGGGCCGGCGAGCCCCAGCCTCGAGAAGAAGGAGTCGGTCGAGACGCCCACCGAGGAGAACCCGCAGTTCGCCTCGCACGTCTGAGCGGGGAGGGGGGGAGATTAGCAAGTGGTGCGCGAGGTGGGGCGGCGGGAGGGCGCAAGGCCGGGAGTGGTGCAAGTGGTGGAGCGGCGCGTGGAGGGGTCGCTCATTCTCTCTTCTCTCCGTATCCGTTTCTTTGGGCAAAGGCGCTCTTGTGGCGCCGCGAAATCAAGGTCGTTCTTCGTTGTCAGCCGTCCTCGCAGTGTTGTCCCGTCCCTGCTGCCGACCCTCGATCGCCAAAGTTGCCACAGGAGCAACCTCCTCCTCGCGAAGCGAGCAGACTGGTGAGGCTGAGTAGGTAAAGCGAAGCGGAAAGTGAGCATGGGGAGCGGCGACTTGAGGCGAGCGAGAACTGGTGAGCGAAGGACCACGCTTCTGCTCCTGCCTCTCCCGGCGTCGTGGCGTGACATGGCGAAGGAGTCTTACACCGTCCTACAGAGCGTCCATGCGAGAATAACGGGCCAAACCGAGGGAGAAATGCGAAAGTCGAATGAAGGGAGGCGGAGTCGGGCGGCTGCTCGCTCCGGGGGAGTCAGCGCACGCGCGCAGAGAGGAAGAGGGGGCAAGGCGCGCCTAGTACTCGTAGTCGACGCCGGCGACAGGCGCTGCGCGCGGGCCGAACGACCCGCCGTTGGTGGGTGCCTTGGCGGCGAGGGCGGTGGGGCAGCCTGCACGGACTTCCTGTCAGCGTGTGGGGACGCGTCAGGGACAAGGAGAACGCACCATTCGCGCCCGTGAAGGTCTTGACGGCGTTGGCGGAGCTCGCGAGGCTGCAGAGCGCGACGAGGAGGAGCGCGAGGAGCGCGAAGGAGGAGCGGGGCATCGTGGGCGGGGCTGCGCGCCGGGAGGTCAGTCGCGTGTCTGCGGACGAGTGCTGAAAAGGGGGCCGGACGCACTACAGGCGGAGATGAGGGAACAAGTGGGAAGGAAGCGGGGATTCCTCATCAGCTCGACGCGACGAGACGCGGCGAGGTCAACAACACGTGCACTAAGTTGACAGCTACCAAGGACATCGAGAACAGCTACAGAGCTCTACCGCTGATACGGAGGAAGCGCAGACCCGCTCGCTTCGGGGACCGCGGAATCGGAGGACGGGGAGAGCTCGATCGGCGAGGAGGGGAGGAACACGGCGAGGGGAATGTGCAGAGCAGCTTGCGCGAAGATTGTCGAGTGCAGGTGGCACATCAGCGTGTACTGCGCGGGAGAGTTTCATCAACGGGGGGCTGTGGGAAGAGGAAGGACGGGCGAACGCACCTTCACGCTCAATCCCTTGCTCTCGAGCGTGTACTCGCCTCCCGGCACCCTCAACTCGCCGCGCCACTCCAAGATACCCTCCTCGTACGCCTTAGACGGCTCGAGGCTGCCGGTCGCGATGCGCAGCGCGGACCAGTCGAATTCCCGGCCAGAGTTCGGGTTGGCGATGGGCGCGGTGCGGATCTGGCGAGAGAGCGAGGAAGACGGCTTGAGCTCGTTCGACCGAAGGAGGTGGAGCGCGGTCGAGGAGGACGGGCGGAGGATCAGGCGGAAGCGGAGGAGAGAAGACGAGGTAAGGACCGGCTCGCAGGAGAGCTGCGGGCGCATTCAAGGTTAGTCTTGCTGCTAGAGCAGCGTTACCTGCGAAGAGGAGCTGAGCGCACAGTGGCCTCTGCCGAAAGCCCGCCAGACCCGTCGCCATCGAACTTGAGCTGCTTTGTGATGGTCGTCTCGAGCGGAGGGAGCTGTGCAGGCGAGGGAAGGGGGAACACGACAGGGAGCACGAGCGACAGTCTACACGCAGGACGTGCGTCAGAAACGGTCCAGCCGGGATGACGGGCGGGGGGTTGACGCTAGGCAGACGCACTTGTCGTTCTGGCGGTACCAGCCCTTCCGGACGCCCTCGAGCTGGAGCGACCAAGAGACCGATGCGCCAGCTGCAGAGAGTGTGCATCAGTACCGGGTTGTACATTGATGGGGAAGACGAGAGTAGCTGACCTGCATCGTACTCCTTCTGCTTGAAGGCCGGGAGGATTTGCCCGTCTGGCGGAAATGGCACGGACATCTCGTACACGCCGTCTCGCGGCGCGGTCTCCGCAGTCGGCGCCTCCTTCTTCTCCGAAGCCGCTCTCGACGATCCCGCGGAGGAGAGGAACGGGATGTCGACGTCGAGGAAGGTCAAGCGCTCCAAGGTCGTGATCGGCATGCGGCCGCCTGGACCGCCCATCGTCGCATTCATGGCGACGCCGACTTGCTGTCGGGTATGAGGTTGATGTAAGTCCCGGAAGCGGCGACAATATGCGAGATCGAAGCGTGTGCCAAGGCTGAAGGGGAGGGAGACCGCACCCAGTGGGCCTTCCCCATGACGTTGACGCGGGATTCCGCAACGAGACGGAGCGTGAGGCGCTCGTAGTGGGCGTCTCCAGTGATGCGCACTGTCGGATGTACGGTCGAGCCCGGGTGGACGACGCCAAGAGTAGGGAGCCGGAGCGAGAGTGCGAGGCGGGAGGATACAGCGGAGAGCTCCGAAGGCGCGTCTGAAGCGGGCGCTTGCCCCTCATTCGACATTGGGGAAGAGCGCGAAGCAAGAGTCAAGCGGAAGAGTGAAGGGTTGGAGGACAAGCCCCGACTCGACGCTGCGACGAGGGGAAGCGTGAGGTTGCATCCTGCCTCGCGCGCTCAAGTTTCTGCGAGTTCCTGCGGTTCCCGGTGGATGCTCAGGAGCGCCCTCACTCGCCTCGCACTCGTCACCCGCCCCGCCCCGCTCGCCGTTCACCGCCTCGCTCCCCTCCGCGCGCTCTCATCGTCGCCGCATTCCGCCAACATGAGCGCACCGCACCCAGTCCACTCGTCCGCCCACGCGAGCGACCCCGCCGCTGCTGTCCCGGCATCGGGCGCACCCACCACGGCCACCCCGCCCCCGGGCGCAGAGGGACAGCCGAAAAAGGCCCCGAAGGACAAGAAGGCCAAGAAGGGCGACCTCGCACAGGGCATGGCCAGCCTCGAGCTCAACCCGCCCCCAGAGTACCTCGCGAGCCGCGTCGAGCTCTTTGAGCAGCTCAAGAAGGAGGCCGACGACAAGCTCGCCAGTTCGTCCCCTCTCCTCATCTCCCAGCCCGCACCCGTCCTCCGTCACTCTCCTGGGCGGTCCACTCCGCTTGACATGGCCGTACTGACCCGCTTGTCCCTCCAGGCATGCCCCGCGAGCCGATCACCATCACGCTCCCGGACGGCTCGACCAGGGAGGGCACCAGCTACGAGACCTCGCCCATGTCCATCGCCCTCGCCATCAGCAAGGGCCTTGCGGACAAGACCGTCATCGCAAAGGTGCGGCGCGCGGTGCAGGACTCGGCTTGAAAGACCGCGTGGAGCTGACAGACCCCTACCCCACCTCTTTCCGACAGGTTGACGGCGAGCTGTGGGACCTCGAGCGTCCGTTCGAGAAGTCGGCGTCGCTTGAGCTCCTCGACTTTGAGCACCCGGAGGGTACGCCCTTCCGGACTGCGAGTTGAACCGGATCCCGTCCTGACCCCGCTTCCCTCCCACAGGCAAGAAGGTCTGGTGGCACTCGTCGGCGCACATCCTCGGCGAGTGCTGCGAGCGCCACTACGGCTGCCACCTCGCCATCGGTCCGCCGACCGACGAGGGCTTCTTCTACGAGATGGGCATGAACGGTGACCGGTACGTTCTACTCCCTCCATCCCTCGATTTCTCGCGGACAGACTCTCCTCTGCGCAGCGTTGTTGCGCAGACGGACTACGACGCGCTCGAGACGCTGGCGAAGGGTGTTGTGAAGGACAAGCAGAAGTTCGAGCGCCTCGAGGTGTCGAAGGAGAACCTCCTCAAGATGTTCGAGGTGCGCTCGCTCGTTCTTCTTTCCGTGCGTCCTCCAACTGACGTACATCCGCCCACAGTACAACCCGTTCAAGACTCACATCATCAACGACAAGATCCCCGACGGCACCTCGACGACTGTCTACCGCTGCGGCCCGATGATCGACCTGTGCCGTGGCCCGCACATCCCCCACACCGGCCGCGTCAAGTCGCTCGCTATCCTCAAGGTGCGTATCCACTCGCGCTCGCAGCGAATCGTGCTCACCCAGTTGTCCCCCCCAGAACTCGTCCTCGTACTTCCTCGGTGACGCGAACAACGAGTCGCTGCAGCGCATCTACGGCATCTCGTTCCCCGACACCACCCAGATGAAGGAGTACAAGAAGTTCCTCGAGGAGGCGGCCAAGCGCGACCACCGCCGCATCGGCAAGGACCAGGAGCTGTTCTTCTTCCACGACCTCTCGCCCGGCTCGTGCTTCTGGCTCCCGCACGGCACGCGCATCTACAACACCCTCGTCGAGTTCATGCGGGTGCGTTCGGCTTCGCTTCCTTGATGAGCCGGACTGACCTCGCACCGCGCCCGCAGTCCGAGTACCGCAAGCGCAACTACCAGGAGGTCATCACGCCCAACATGTTCAACTCGAAGCTGTGGGAGACGTCGGGCCACTGGCAGAACTACGCGGAGGACATGTTCAAGCTCGACGTCGAGAAGGAGACGTTCGCGCTCAAGCCGATGAACTGCCCGTCGCACTGCCTCATCTTCGCCTCGCGCGACCGTTCGTACCGCGAGCTCCCGATCCGCATGGCCGACTTTGGCGTCCTCCACCGCAACGAGGCGAGCGGCGCGCTCTCGGGCCTGACGCGTGTCCGCCGCTTCCAGCAGGACGACGCGCACCACTTCTGCATGCCCGAGCAGATCGAGGAGGAGATGGACGTCTGCTTTGCGTTCCTCAACGAGATCTACGGCACCTTTGGCTTCAAGTTTGAGCTCAAGCTGTCGACCCGCCCGGAGAAGTTCCTCGGCGACATCGCGACCTGGGACGAGGCCGAGCGGGTGCGTTGCCGCACTTCCTTTCCCCCTCGAGCGCGTTTCCTGACCGTGCTCTCGGTGCGCGCAGATGCTCTCCAAGTCGCTCGACAAGTTTGTGCCGGGCAAGTGGACGGTCGACCCGGGTGACGGCGCGTTCTACGGCCCCAAGATCGACATCACGATCCAGGACGCGCTGCGCCGCAAGCACCAGTGCGCGACGATCCAGCTCGACTTCCAGCTCCCGCAGCGCTTCGAGCTGTCGTACCGCTCGGCCGCCGGCGACGACAAGAACGACGCGAGCGACAAGCTCCTCCGCCCGGTCATGATCCACCGCGCGATCCTCGGCTCGGTCGAGCGGTTCACCGCGATCCTCACCGAGCACTTTGCGGGCAAGTGGCCGTTCTGGCTCTCGCCCCGCCAGGTCACCGTCATCCCCGTCGCGGCGCCGCACAAGGAGTACGCCAAGGAGGTCGCCGCCAAGCTCTGGGACGCGGGCCTCTACGCCGATGCCGACCTCAGCGACTCGACCCTCCCGAAGAAGGTCCGCAACGCCGAGCTCGCGCAGTACAACTTCATCTTTGGTGCGCCCCCTCTCCCCTCGCTCCCTCCCCTTCGCCCGCTGAACCCCCTCCGCCCGCGCACGCAGTCGTCGGATCGGAGGAGATGGACTCGCGGTCGGTCAACGTGCGCAACCGCGACGACGCGGGCAACAAGAAGGCGCGCACCGAGACGATCAAGCTCGACGAGGTCCTCGACAAGCTCCTCCGCCTCAAGGACCAGCGGAGGCTCGACAACGAGCTCCGGTAGACGGTGCTCGGCATGGGTATTTTCGGGCAATGCAACGCGGGCATTTGTGCATGGTCTTCCGGGTTGCTGCGGCAAGAGCGCTGGAGAGGAAAGACTGCGTTCTCGCAGGGTGCTATCCTAGGCCCGTTTTCTGCGCACTCTCGCTTTGCCTCATCGACAAGAAACAGACTCGGTAAACCTGCATCTCGTTGCGCACTTCTCGTCATCCGTCTACTTGCCCAACCGCTGCCTCAGCGCCCGCTGCGCCTTTCTGCGCTTCTTGTACTTGTGCCTGCGAGGTGGGAGGCGGTCGTCAGTACTGCTCGAGGGGAGGAACCGCGAGGTGAGGGAACGCACTTCTTCATCTTGGTCCTGCGCTTGCGCTTGACCGAGTCGAGCTGGATGTGCACGACCTCGTCCGCGTCGAGGTCGACCATCTCGGCGGGGAGGAACACGCTTTCGCCGAGTCCGTGCGCGAGCCCCAATCCAACGGGGACGTCGACCCACCCGTCTTGCTCGCGCCACATCCGGATCGAGCCGTCCGCCGAAGCGGCGGCGGGCTTGGTCGCGAGCTGCGGCGTGCCGGCGTAATGCGCCGCAGCCCGGCGGAGGGACTCGCCCGCGCTGTCGATAAAGTCGTTGCGCGCGTGCCACCGGTAGAGGAAGTTGGCGTGCGAGAGGAAGCGGTCCGCGACGGCGGTCGCCTCGTCCGGCTTGAGCGGGTCGACAAAGTGCGAGGAGAAGGTCGGGGAGAAGGGCGTGGCGGAGGAGGAGGGAGCAGGGGCGGCGGGGGTCGAGTTGAATGGGGCGAGGAAGGCGAGGTCGGGGCGGGTTTGGGGCGCGCCGAGGGTGGCGGGTGCGGGCGCCGGCGGCGCGGTGAACGGCGGGCGGACGGCGAGGTAGCGTGCGACGTTCGGCGGCTGGACCTCCTGCTGCCCGATGAGCCACGCGTCGTACGGCTCTGCCTCGTCCGCCTCGCGCTCGTGCTCCATCTCGACGCGCTGCATCAGCGCGCGCTCCTCGGCCTCCTCGGCGGCGAGCTCCTCCTCGACGGTCTTGAGGACGTCCATGGGCTTGACGCGCGCGAGGTAAGGCGCGCCGACGGGCGAGCCGTCCTCTGCCTGGTCGACGACGAGATCGTCCTCGAGGCTACGCGCGAGGAAGTCGGCGCGCTCGCCGGGGACGTGCGCGCTGTCGGTGGAGGCGAGAGGAGGTGGAGCGGCGGGTGCCGAGGGGAGGAGCTCGAGGAGAGGGCGGGGGCCGGCGAAGAAGGCGTCGAGGCCGACGACGCCCTTGCGAACGTGCGGAAGCTCGAACGCGCGCTTCAGCTCTGGCTGTGGGGCCTTAGGGGCAGAGTGGGCGATGAGCTTGGGGGCGCGCGCGGGTTTCGGGGCGGGGGATGGCGAGCGGGGGGCGGTCGCGGCGGCGGGCTGCTGCTTGACGCGCGGCGAGCCGTCGCGGCTGCTTGAGCGGCCGGCGGACGAGCTCGAGCTGTAGTCACAGCGGCGTGCGGGCCTCGCCGCGTCTGCCTGTGCGGGCAGGGGCGCGGTTGCGAGCGCCGGGCGAGCGAGGGAGCGGTTCGAGGCGAAGAAGGCGAGCGAGCCCGGCGGGCGCGGGAGGCGGAGCGGCATGCTCAATGTGGTCCTGCGAGGTCTCTGGCCCGGTCTGCGCGGGTTCTGCGCGGCGGGAGACGGACACGGAGCGACACGCGCGGGGAAAGCCTTGCTCGCCGCGACAGACCGCCGTCGCCTTCGCTTGCACACTCGGATCGGCTGGGATGCTTGCCTGTAGCTTGCGACCTAGTCGTACCGGGCCGCGCGACTACTCAGCTTGCCCGTCTTCGTCTCGCGCGCTCTCCCTCGTCCTCCTCGCTCATCATCGCGTTGGGTCGCTTGCTTAACTGCTTCCAATGCTCGCTCGTGCGCGGTGTGAAGGACGGGGGCGCAGTGTAGACGACGGCGACCGCCTTGCTCCGTGCGCGGGGACGAGCTCTCGGGCCTCTTCGTCTCCTCTTCCCTCGACAGGAGCTCGCGGCTCCCCTCTCCTCCCCGCTGCTCTCCGCGTCTCTTCTCTCTCCTCCACGCGTCAGCACCCTCCGCACGGACCAGACGCGTGAGGGGCAGAGCTGTGCAGCGCGTCTACAGCACGCTCGTCAACCCTCCTTGTCTCTCCAGCACCTCCAGCCCGCACAGCCTGCGCAGCGCCCCCTCCGCTCCACCATGCTCGTACTGCCCATGGGCGCCGCAGCGACCCGCGATGCCGTCCCCAGCCATCGTCACCCGCGTCAAGTCGGCGGTGCGACCGCCTCCTCCCCGTCGTCCGCGCCGCTCGACAAGCCGACAGCGCCTCCACAGCGCCTTCCAACCCCGACGCATGAGGCGGTGTCGTCGCCAGGCAACGGCGGTACCTGTCCCCCCACTCTCCCCATCACCACGAACTCGCGCCTCGCGACCCCCTCGTCCATCCATCGGTCGACCTCCTCCTCCCCACCATCCTCGCCCCCGCCCTGTATCCCTCCATCGCGCGAGAAGCCCTCCCTACCCAAACTCCGCACATACGTCGCGGAAGCGCCCGCTTTCAGCGACGACGAGGCCGACGAGTGGATCGAACACGCCGAGGACCCGCCCTCGCCGATGAACTCGCCCGTCAGCCCGGCGGCTCTCACAGCGTCAGTTAGCCTCGCGGAGATGGAGGCGTTCTCGCTGAGCCTGGGTGGGCGACTCGCACTGGCACGGCGGCGAGATGAGGCGGTGGAGCAGGAGGAGGAGGGGCGCGCGAGAGGAGCTTGAGACGGAGGGGCTGGACCGCGGGGCTGAGCGCGTAGACGGTATACAGGTCGACGATGGTCGCGGGCGGGGACCGGAACGTTGCATCTTGGCGCTGTCCAACGAAGAGAGCTGGCGTCCCTCCTCCTCGCGCATCTTTCCCGATCCTCCGGCGTCTTCCCTCAGCAGTTCGCGCGGTTGCGACAGTCTGCCCTGGTATGGTAGCGACGCAGCGCACTGCACGCAGCCGTCAGCCAGGGTCACGATGACGATATCACCGCCCCGTGCATGCACCCACCGCCCCTCTCTCCTCCTGCCGCACCGCTCTTGACCGCTCGACTCGTGCTCATTTCCCTGATGCACCGCCCGTCTCGGCCGTTGCTCCTCGATGCTTCCGCTGGTCACGCTGGGTCCGCTCCGCCGACGCTTGCTTGTCATGCCTCGGCGACGGTGACGTTCCGCCCTTCATCAGCCTGGTTCAAGCGACGTCCGCCGGGAATCGCTTGGTCGGGGCGGCGGGGAGGAGCGGCGCTGCGATGGGCCTGATCGTCCAGGTTGAAACGCTTGACGTCAAGCGTTCATCACGATGCCTGGCCGCGACCCCTTCCATTCGGCCGCCGCATCTGGCAACGCCGGGCTGGCACCCTGAGTCCCCGCCGATCGCATTTGGCTCCCTTTCGCGCTCGCCTTTCGCTCATCAGCACGTCGCGTAATAACCTACTAGCGGTATTGCAATCTACTCGCGGGTCTACCGCTCGCTCCTCCCGCTCGCCCGCGCGGCATCGGTCAACACGATAAACAAACACGACGGGCGGAGGGGAGACGCACCTTGGAGACCTGCGCGCGCGTGGTAACGAGAGGCGAGGATAGCAGTGCGGGCTGGGCCATGCTGCAGCGCACCCTGAGCGGGTGAAAGCAGGTGAGGTGGAGGAAGGAGAGCAGGAGCAGGAGCAGGACGGCGAGCCGAGGTGGGGCTGCCTTGAGCGAGCTTGCGCGGCATTACAATGAGTCTACAAGCGCCCAACTGTATTAGAGCGCAACCCCGGCGCGCGAAACGCCCAACCTCGATCGCCCAGGAACTCAGGGTGCCGGCCCCTCGTCGTTGAACGGGTTACGTCGCGAGTTCGCTGGGTGTGCGCTCATGCCGACGTCAAGCACCGCGAATGGCTTCCGCTCTCGCTCCAGCTTCCGTCTCTTGCTTCCCACCGCACCACTTCGCACACCTCTCCCACACCCACCACCCACACACCCACACACTTAATCAACATGGTGCGCCTCCCTCCTCCGCCACGTCGGGACTTGCACTGACCTGCGGCCCCACATGCAGTCTGACGGCGACGCTCGCAAGTCCTCCCAGCACGGCTTCGGCGGCGACAGGGAGTTCGCCTCCGAGATGGGGTGCGTCCTATCCTCCTTCTTCCCTCGCTTCATACGCTGACCCCGCCCGCTGTGTACAGCAAGATCGGCGGCAAGAACCAGCCGGACGAGATCTACAAGCCGTCGGAGCACGACGGTCTCAAGGAGGACGGCGAGCCCGACGCCCGCATGAACTCGGAGCACGGTGCGTACCTCCTCCCTCCTGGTCCTCATGGGCGACGCTGACCTCGTCACCGTCCACTCACAGGCTTTGGTAGTGACCGCGAGTTCGCTTCGGAGATGGGGTGCGTCTTCTCTTCCCTCCCCCCTTCCTCGCTGTTCCTTTCGCTGACGCCTTTCCGCTCACAGCAAGAAGGGCGGCTCGACCCAGCCCGATGAGGTTTACAAGCCCTCGGAGCACGGCGGCCTGAAGAAGAACGGCGAGCCGGACAAGCGTCTCAACCCGGAGCACGGTGCGTCCTCGCTCTCCTCCCTTCGCCCATTGCGGCGTGCTGACCCCTCTATCCGACAGGCTTCGGTGGCGACCGCGAGTTCGCGTCCGAGATGGGCAAGCGCGGCGGTGCGAAGAACTCGACCGACGACGACGAGTAAACCCCTCGTCTCGCTCCGTTTGACCTGTAGCTAGCAGTACCCCCTTGTCGAGAATCAAAGCAGTTCCTCAGATTCAATATTCCCGTCTTCAAGAGCGTCGTTGCTGCGGTCGATGTCGAGCGAAAGGTGAGCGACAACCGTGATCGCAAGTGCTTTGGGAAGGCTGCCCACGATGGCGGGCTGAATCCGGGCGCACGGGCAGGCAAGGCGAAACAAGCGAAGGTTGCATGACACAATTAAAGGTTGCATGGTGTAGTTGGTCATCACGTCAGTTTAACATCCAGTTCACTGAAGGTCCTCAGTTCAAACCTGGGTGCGATCATCTCTTTTTGCGGGGTGGCAGGGATGCTCCCGCTGCTCTCTCTTTCGCTCCTGCTTTGGATGCCGCTGGCTCACGGCGCTGCCAGTGTGAAGTCGCAGGCGCTACGGATGCGCCAGTAGCCTTGCGACAGACAGCTCCGCCCCTTGTACCCTGCTTCTCGCGCTCAGATGCGCATGCTCGCGAAGAGTCGAACGCTCAAGGACTTGCTGCGTTGTCGTCGTTGCGCGGGGTATCTACTGATGTTACGACATATGTGCACTAGGCGGGAGTAGGGCGATTGTGTAGCAGAAGGTGTACAGGGAGAGTGAAGCGGGAGCGACAGCGCGCTCAGGCCAGCGCGAACTTGGAGCGCGCGCGGAGGACCGGGCCGTAATTCATGATGAGCTGCGAACGCGGAAGCAGGTGAGCCATAGGAAAAGAGAGCGAGGGAGAGAAGAGAAACGCACGTAGAGGAGCGGGATCATCAGGATGGAGACGCCGGCCAGGAGGGACGAGCCGCCGCCAATGCCGAGGGCGCGGAAGTACTTGGTCCCGAAGAGCGGGAAGACGGACGCGAACGTCGATCGGAAGAGGTCGTTGCCCGCGAGGATAGACGCGGCGTACTTGGGGTAGCTGCGCACGCGGGAGAGTCAGCGTCGGCGGGCAAGGGAGCGGATGAGGGGAGACGCACCTCATCGAGACATAAATCATGATGCCCTGGAAGGCGAGGAAGATGCCTGGGAGGTAGAGACCCGCACCGATGACTGGGGCCATCCTGCGAGGGAGAAAGCGTGCGGGTCAGCGCGACTCCCACGGTAAGACAGGCGAGCGAACGCACCAGTGCACGTCTTCGCGCGCAGTCCAGCCAAAGACGAGGAGCGAGATCGGGATGAACGGCGCGGCGAAGAGCGCGAGCTCGAGGCGCGACTCGGGCTGGAGGTTCGGGTTGCGCGCCATGCGCGGCGCCATGTGCCACTTCTGGTACAGCACGTAGAAGGTGAACTGCGGGCGATTGAGGTGTCAGTCGGTGCTCGAGGTGCTGTCGGGATGGGAGAACGCACGGTGATGGCGGCCGAGACGACACAGGTGAGGTGCGGGAGACCGCCGATGCCGAGGTTGAAGTGGTGGATCTCGTTGAACGTGAGGGGGAACGCCTCGAACCTGCGGAACGTGGTTGAGAAGGTCAGCCTGGGCTCAAGGGCAAGGGGAGGAAAGGGAGGCGCACCAGAGGTAAAACACGGCGTAGACGAGCGCAATGTAAGCGTGCGCGACGGCGAGCGATGGCTCGAGCGCGAGGCGGAACGCGCGGATGAGCGTGTCCTTGAGCACCTTGCTGAGCTTGTCGTCCTCGCCCTGGTCGACCTCGGCCGGCGCCTTGAGCAGCGGGTTACCTGTGAGCTTGCGCAGCCGCTCGGCGCGGCGGATGAGGATCGTCGCCTCGAGCGTCTCGGGGAGGAAGAAGAACAGGACGGCGAACGCGAAGCCCGAGATCCAGAGGAGCTCGAGGAACGGCCAGCGCCAGTTCATGCCCTGCGCGGCGAACCCGCAGATGACCGGGCCGGCGATGGGACCGCAAACGGCGCCAATGGCTGTGGGTGCGAGTGAGCCGGTCAGTCCCGAGCACTGCGAAGGAAGGGAGGAAAGCGGGACGCACACCACGCGCCGATGGCGATGGCGAGGTGCTGTGGCGGGTAGATGTCGGCCATGCTCGCGCCGCCCGTCCCGAGTGCGGGCGACCCCACGAAGCCGGAGAGGAAGCGGAAGACGAGGACCGTCGCGAGGTCCTTGCCGACGATCTCGGGGACCTGGAACAGGACGAAGAGGAAGAGTCCGCTAATGTAGACGGGGTTGCGACCCCACGCCGGCACCTCTTGCATCGGCGAGAGGAGCATGGGCCCGATGCCGTACGCAGCGACGAAGAGGGTGAGGCCGCTCGTCGCGAGGACCTGCGAGGCGCCAAACTCCTCCATGATGCCGGGGATGCTCGACGTGTAGATGGCGCTGCCGATGTAGACCGAGAAGGTGAGGAGCGAGATGAGGCCGGCGATGAAGAGGCGCTTGCGCGGTGACCAGTTCCTGTGAGCGGGGTGAGACGGGAAAGTCAGTCTCGCGCGTTCGAGCGGGAAGAGTCGCGAATCGCAACGAAGATCGCTCGCCGAGGAGGAGAAGAAACGCACAGAGGGCGGTCGGGGTCGTTCTCCTCAAAGTCGACGAGCCAGGGGTAGTGCGCCGAGGGCGGCTGGGCGGGCAGCTCGGCCTCTTGCGGCTGCTTCTCGAGGTCGACGTCGTCGCCCATCTTCTTCGTCTCGGGGCAAACGCCCGGCTCGTCGACGAGCGTCACCGCACCCGAGATGAGCGTCGGCGCCTCGGAGACAGTCCGCGGGAAGGGCGAGTCGAGCGTTGCGCCTGTCGCGGAGGAGCGCCGCCGGAGGTACTTTGCGGGGACGATGTAGTCGTCGCGCTGGTCGGCGTAGGGGAGGAGGCGGCCTTTAGACGCGTAGTTGACGATCTGGCCAAAGGTCGAGTCGCGGACGATGTCGAGCATGGTGGCGCTCCGGTGTCGCGGGTAGAGTAGTGTGTGCAGAAGCAAGAGAGCAGCGCTGCAGCAGCAGGGAGAAAACCCAGCGGTGGAGGCACGCAAGCACCAGCGCTGATGAAGCTCGACGCTCGCAAGCCGCTGACTGAGCGCCTGTCCGAGGGGCTGTGCGATCACCTAGCGCCTGGTGCTCCACTCCAGGCGAGTCAGACGCCGCATTCCTCTGTCACGCTGCAGCTCGGCGAGGCCCTTGGCACGGGAAAGCCGTGGAACGCCGGTGGAGGAGGAGAGCTGATGAGGAGTGGAGGAGGTGGAGAAGCGCGAGCGTGGGAGCGGCGGCTGTGCCTGCGCATCGTGGAGGTCGACAACGGTGCGCCGAGCAAGAGCGCGGATCCTGAAGCCCGCACAGGTGGTGATGGAGAAGCGAGAGAAGGGGGGGGCGGTGCGGGCGATGACACCGAGGTCAAGGTGGGCGCGATGGCCATAGAAGCTCGTTCCTACTCGCCGACAAACTCTCGAGGAGGAAGCGCGAACGGAAGGCCGGCCAAAAGAATGCAGCGAAACGGCTATGGACATCGAGATGCGGGCACTGCGGAGGGGTAATGCGAGGGCGCTGAGCGTCCCAAACGGGGTAACGACAAGGGATGAAGTGACGAAGGGGGTAAAGCGATGGCTGTGAGGTCGGAGGAACGGGACAACAGGGTGGCGAGAGGAGGGGGGCGGAGGCGCTGAGGGGAAGTAGTTGCTGAGGCTGGGACTGCGGAGGATGCGAGGCACAGGGCTGCGGGCGGACTATACGTCAGTATCAGGCTCACAACCGACAGAAGCGTCACGGAAGACGCACCTTAAGTGCGGAAGCTGCGGGAGAAAGTCGCTGAGCGCGAGCCCGCTCGACCCGCGCAGATCGACGACGGCGTCCGACGAGGGCCTGCTCGCGAGTGGCGGGGCACGTTCCGGCACAGGGGAGCGGCCACGGCGCTTCCTCGCGCCGGCCGACGAGGCCGAGGACGGCTCAGAGTCGACCGAGGTCGTGCGCTTGGGCAAGACGCGCTGCACGCAGACGGCGGGGGGTACGCCGAGGCGCGGCGAGGGAGGAGGGGACGGCTCGGGCGTCGTGGCGGGCGAGCGCGAGAGGGGCGACAGGGAGCGGAAGAAGAGGGACGTCGCAGCCCGCTTGCGCGGTTTCGGCGCTGCAAGCTGCGCGTGCAGGTCGGCGGGAGAGGGCGAGTCGAGATGCGCGGGGGAGGATGCGGCGGACTCGTCGGAAGGCGCGGTAGAGGGGGAGTCGGGCGAATGGGAGAAGTAGTCCTTGCCCTCCGATGCGACTCGCCTCGGGCCCGCCGCGGATCTGGGAGAAGGGCGGCGTGGCGGGTGCGAGACGGTGCACGCGCGGTTGCGGAGCGCCTTGATAGGGCAAGGGGGCTTGCGCGACGAGGACGAGGCCGTCGAGGTGGACGCGGTCGGCGACGCCGACGAGTCGGCTGAGGCGTACCCGTCGGGCGACTCGGCGACGGCGGCCGGCGCAGAGGCAGCGTCCTTCTTCGCCATCGAGGGCGGCTTCATCCAGCGCAGGCTATGCGTCAGGATGGTAAGGCCGCCCTTGCCCTTGCCGCCCGCCGCGCGCGCGCCCGCCGCGTCGTCAACGACCTCCGAATTGACGAGCGTGTCGGCCTCGCTGGCAGCGTCGTCGGACGAGCCCGAGTCGCGCGTGAGGGACGGCGTGCGCTCGCGGTCGTGGGCATGCGCATCTGGCGCGATGTCCGCGCTGCCCTCCTCCTCGTCCTCCTCCTCGCGCGCCTCGAGAACGCCGTCGAGCTCGTGGACGGCGAATGCGCCGATCTTGCGGGTCGAGTGACGGCGGGCTGGTGGAGGGCGAGCCGAGTGAGAGGCCGAGGAGCGGAATGGCGCCGTGACGAGCGACTGGAGGGACTGGAGGGTCGACTGCGGTTTGTGCGTGGCGGTGGAGGGGGATGCTGGGCGTGCTTGTACGGGCTGTGCGGGTCTCGGGCGGGTCCTGGGCGTCGAGTCGCGCGTGCAGGACGGTGGTTCGAGTCCGGTCGCGCTGTAGAAGAGCGCCGTCAGGACGCCGAGCGCGGCCCAGACGAGCGCCGCGACGAAGGTGCACGGCCGCTTGAGGAGGACAAGCCCCGCCCGCGCGTTCGCAGGCAGCGTTGGCAGCCACGCACAGACAGGCATCCTGCCCGAGCTGTCCGATGTCCGAGGCGGCGGTTCTTGCTGCAGAGGGGGAGGCGCGACCGTGTGTGCGTGTGTGCGTGCGTGCTCAAGGTCGAATGGAGCAGGTGCAGGGCATCGCTGGAGCAAGGAGCAGAGAGCGACGGGATGGAGGCAGGCCGAGCGAGGACTCATCAGGCTTTCGGGCGGCGGCGCGGAGGTCCAGCTGCTCCGAGCGACGGGCCGCGCGCGCGTCCTCCCTCCCGCGCTGCAATCTACGACGCTCGTTCCTAGTCTCCGCGGATTATCCTACGGAGTCGCTCCTGCAGCCCCGGTGCGCCCTTCGCCCGCTCCGCCGCCGCCCGCCTCGCCGCCCGCTTCGCTTCCTGCTTGGCGCGCTGTGCCTCCGCCGCGAGCCGCACCTGCTCCTCTGCGCCCCCGCTCCACACCTTGACCACGGGGAGCACCCCTGCGACGCCCGCTCCCGCACTCACCTCTGAGAGGCCGCCCCGTCCCGCGCCCCCGAGGCTGGCCCCGAGGCCCGGCTCATCGCCTGTGCGGCCCTCCACCTCGTTCTGCCCCGATCGCGGCAGGTGCTCGACCGCTGCGATACCAGACACCGCGTCGTGACCGCCGTGCGCGATCTGCGGCGTTGCGGGCTCCGTGACGCGAGGCGGCCCGGCGGACGGCGGGAGCGATCCGGGCAAGCGGAGGCGACGGCGGCGCCTCGCGAGCGCCTCCGAGTAGACGCGGATGTACTGCACGCGTGCACGAAGCGATACCGTCAGCACCGACGTCGCTCCAGGAAGCGAGAAAGCGGGAAGCGGGACGCACCTCCTCGACGGGCCCTCTCTCGCGGTCCCACTTCAGCTTGAGTGCATCGGCGACCATCCGGCGCGTGAACCGCTCGCGCTCGCGCTCGTCGCCGTCCCTACGCGCACGCCAATCGCGTAGCGCGTCCTCCGCTGCACGGCGCAGCTCCGCACGCGCTGGCGCAAGCTGCGCCTCGCCGGGGCGGACGTCGTGCGCCGCCTGCGAGTAGTCCTCCTCTGCGCCCTGGGCGGCGCTGTCGAGCCCCCCGCGCATGCGTCGATGCGGGAAAAGGTCAAAGAGGTAGCTGTTCGCGCGCGGGTGCGGCGCCGGGACGAGGAACTCGCGCAGGCCGCCGACGCCGGTGCTCAGCACGGGCATGCCAAAGAGGAGCGCCTCGGCCGCGACGAGCCCGAACGCCTCGCTCAGGCTCGGGACGAACGCGATGTCGCTCGCGAGGCGGAGGTGCGCGCCCCATGTCGCCTGGAGGGACGACGTCGACGGCGTGCGGTCGTCGATGAGCGTGAGGTGGCGGGGGTACTGCTTCGCCAGGCGCGTGAGCTCGGCAAAGGGATAGTTGTTGCGCGCGCCGAGGAGGATGAGCCGGCCGTCGACAGTAGGCGAGGCGAGCACCTCAAGGAGGGTCGAGACGAGCTGGCAGCCCTTGTTGTACTGGTAGCGCCCGATGAAGAGCAGCCACGGCCGCCCGACATCCTCGCGCGAGAACAGCTGCGGCAACTCCGCGACGACGAACGCCCGGGCGCGGTCCTTCGCGGCGGAGAAGGAAGATGAGCCAAAAGTTGCCGGGTCGAGCAGGTCCGCGCCGACGCGAGGGAACGCAAGCTCGTGCTCGACGAGCTTGTCATTCGTGAACGGGTTGCGTGAGCGCTCGGTGAAGTCGAGCCCGTTCGTGACGCCGATGAACTCGCCGCGGCCCGCGCGAGCGGCGATGGACGGCATGATGAGGTCCTCGAGGTGGAAGCGGAACCTGCCCGCGACGATGTCGGCCGCGATCGAGTGCGAGACGAACGTGACCATGTCGGCGACGTCGACGCCGAGCGCCGAGGTGAAGAGTTGCGTTCCGGCGCGATAGATGTACGGGCGGAGCGGGGCGAGCGCGTCCCCCGCGGCAGGAGGCGAGACAAAGTGCGCGACGTTCGAGACCAGGTTTGAGTACTCGACCTCGTCGAGCGAGTCGTGCAGGGTGTAGACGATCGCCGGCGTCCGGCTCGCGAGATGCGGCTCGTGGCGCTCCTCCCGCTCCCGCTCGCGCAGATAGTGCCCGACCATCGCGTTCGTCGCGCCGTGCAGGTGGACCACTTCGATGCGCCGCCGGGCGCTCGAGGAGGCGGCCATCTCGTTTGCGCCGAGCGGGAGGTCGTCGTCTCCGAAGACCGTCGCAGGATCCTTCCCACCGAGGTACCCGACCAGTTCGGCGGCCCCCCGCGCAAAGTACAGGTCCTTCCACTCCTGCTTAAGCGGCTTGTACGCCGAGTAAATATCGCCCTCATCCTTCGCTCGGAACGCTGCCGAGAAGGGCCGCTCGTCGCCCGGCCCGATAAGGTATACGTCGATCGAGCGCTGCTGCTCCGCTGTGCGCTCGAGTGGCGCGTGCGGGTCGAGGAAGTCGGGTGCGGGGGTGTACTGCCAGCGGAGGAGCGATACGTGGCAGTGGACGGGCCGGACCCGACCCGTCGAGGGGTTCGTCGTGAAGGGGACGGAGAGATTCGCGAAGGGTTGGACATCGCTCGCCGGATAGAGCTCGCGGAGGTACGAGTAGTGTGGGAGGGCGACGGATATGGAAAGGTGCGGCGAGTTGGACTGGGCGATGGAGAGCGCCGTGAGCATCACGCCCAGCCCGCCCATCGTCGCCGGGCCGAACTCCTTCGTGACATGCAGGATACGGGTGGCAGGTTGAAGGGTGATCGGGGCCGTGTAGTCGAGGTGTTTGTAGTCGTGCAAGGTGTACGGTCGTTTTGCTGCGGGAGAAAGAGGGTGAGCTGGGAAGTCCGCTTCAAGGAGGGGGACCAGCGTACGGATAACGAGGGGTGGGCGTCCCGATCGGCGGGCGTAGAGGAGAGCCATTGTCCCGATGGCAAGTGCGGCAAGCGCGAGCACCCGCCATTGCCGACGCGCGAGCCATTGCAGCCGGTCGAGCGGGCTCGCGCTGCGCGGCTGCGGCACTCCTACCCTCGTCAGGCTTCGCGCTCCGTCCGGCGCGCGAGGCTCAGCGGAACGTTTGCGCGGCGAGAGGCGGTACGTGAGCTGCTGGCGGGTCGAAATGGGGGACGCCTGCGTCGAGATGGAGGAGGAGCGACTCGCGTGCGTCCGCGGCGGCGTCGCGGGCGGTGCGCCGTAGCCTGCGCGCATTGGAGGGTTAGCTCGGAGGGCTCGACGCGCATAGCGAGAGCTGTGTGCACCGTGAGCCATGTCTCCCGCCTTGGCGCGACGAGGGTGTGCCGCCGGTGCAGGTGCGAGCAGGGGCCGCGAGCGCGTGCAGAGAGCGTGCGAGGCGAGCAAGAGAGCAGATGCGCTTGTCAGCGAGCGGAACGACGCGGCATAGGACGAGCGAGAGAGGCGAGTGCGGCGAGCGCAGTGCGGGGTTGCGGGGTAACAAGGCAAATGTATCGAAATACAACTGCTCATTGCAACTCGCGACTTCTCAAGGGGAGAGTGCGCACGCTCTTCCTCTCTTCGTCAAAAGCCAGACGATTGGAAGGCGTGCCCGCGTCGAACTTCGGGATGCTGGGGAGTTGTTAGTAGCAAGGGAAGAGCAGCATCGCGTGTAGTCCGACTCGGAGTCCCCCCTGCGCATGCAGTAACTTGCTTCGCTGTGAGCAGACGAGCCCGTCCGAGCACTGCGCGTGAGCGCGGTGAGCGTGATCTGTCTAGCGGTCGGCGCCGAACGCGCTGGTAGAGCGACGAGCAAGAGAGTCGAGCTGTGCTTTGCCGTGACGGGGTGCGTCGGACGAGTACCATCCGACCACGCGCTCTGTACGGCGGCGTGCGTCGTCTGCCGTCAAGCGAAGTGTACATCCAAGGAGAGCAAGGGGGAGATACATAGAGCGAGGTGAGCGCGACGAGCGGAGAGGGAACACTGGCCCGCAGAAAGCTCTTGGACGGGCTGGAACGCGCGTTGCGGAGGGCAGTACCGGAATCGATGCAGACGGATGCGCTGTGAGTGGTCTCCAACGCACAGTCGCGAAGCTGAGGGCGCGGGAAGCGGGTGTGCTGATGAAGTGATGGAGACGCCGTCAAGCTGCGGAAGGACAGAGGAAATCCGTCGCCGAGCAGGGACTGCGCTAGGCCCATCAAGCGTACCCAGCAACCCGCAGATGGGGTGTGGGAAGCAGGCGCGTACGGGGAGCGCGCGAGGAGGCGCCGCGGGCTTGAGCTCGGATCACTCCGACGCGACGGAGCGGGCGTCCTGGGCGCGCGCGCCGCACACCTCTCTTGCTCTCCAAAAGCTAACCCGTGCGTTTTTCCCCCCAGCGCCTTCAGACTCAAAGCTGACTCGCCTCCTCTCGCAGTTCATGCCACGCTGCCCACGTCCTTCTTAGACGCGGCCAGTGCCATGAGCCCTCTCGGGGGCTCGGATGAGGGGGAGACGGAACACCTGCCGGTGATATAGGAAGCGGGCCACGCACCTGCCTCGCCTGCTCATACGAGGGGCGGGGCCCAGCGTTGGAACCGTGCTGATGATCCGGCAACACGCGCCCTTCGCGACGACGCCGACGAACCTTTTCCCCTCCTCGACTTTTCCCCTTCGCGCCGTACTTGGGCCTTTGCGTAGGGACGGAGGAGCAATGCAGTGCGTACCCCACGCATATCTGGCGGCGCACGGCACAGGCGAGAGTTGCGAGAGCGGGTGGACAGGGGCTTCGACTCGGGTGCGCCTCCTCGCTCTCCTCCTCTTCCGCTGCTCAAGCTGACTCGAACGCGCGCACAGTCTCCGCTTCCTGCTCGACGCTGCCCGCGCGCTCGCCCTCGTGCTCGCCATCTTCGCCCTCCTCCTCCTCCAGTCCACCTCCTGTCCCTCCATCACATCACCCTCTCGTTCGTCCCGCGCTCATTACTACGATACTGAAGCCTGGCTGCGCTTCTCGCCATCGCTGCCCGTCGTCCTCGCGCTCCGACGACTGCTCGACTTGCTGTCGTCCCGACTCGCTCCTCTCCGACTCGCCTCCCTTCCCCTCTCCTCCCCTCCCGCCAGTGATGGTATTATGATTTAATGAGCCTGATGCACCCCGCACCGCTCCGTCCACCGCACGGGGCAGCCAGCGCACGCCGCGCGCGCCGGACCATCCCCCTTCACAGAGGGACCCGGCGCGCGCGGTGCTCGCTGGTCCTGCGCGGCGGACGGTGCCGCGGGGGCGCGAGTGCTGACAATCTTTTATATACTGAGGCACATCGTTCCCTTCGTTTTGGTCGAGCTTGCGCAATGCACCTTGTCGCCGCCACCTTGCCCGCTGGGTCTTCGAGAGCGTGGGAGGATCGCGAGCACAGCTAGCCTCTCTTCTTCCGTCCGCTGAGCAGCAACGAAAACGTGGATGACCCGCAGGCTAGCCCCAGAGAAACCGCTCCTGCACATCCTCGCGAAGTCGTGGGCAGAACGAGCGAGAGACGCTTCCTCGCTCTCCACGGGTCTCTCGCAACGCAGCGGTGGAGAAGGTGTACCTGCATGGTAGGACGAAGGAGAGATACAACAGCGAAGAACAACCGACGGCTACATGCCAAACCGCCTCGGCGTGCGCTTGACGACGGGGGTCCCAACGCCCGCGATCCTCGGCGTGCTCGCGACGCTCTTGGCCGCGCGCGCGCGCTCCTCCTTCTCGCGCTTGGCCTGCTCAAACTCCTCCTTGAGGCGCATCTCGGCGTCGCTCTCCGTCTTGAACTGCGCGCGCGCGGCAACCCGCTGCCGGTCCGAGAAGTTCTGCTCGCGGACCGAGAAGAACTTGTCGCCGAGCTCGGCGAGCCAGTACGCGTCGACCGAGGTGACGATCGACATGTACTCCTTGGACGTGAGGACCAGCTCGTGGTAGACGACGTAGTCGGGGAGGTATCCGAGGCCGTACAGCGACGACGTCGCATGCAGGTGCATCGGGACTGCGAGTGCGCATTCTCGTCAGCTATGCTCAAGAGAGAGAAGGAGAGGAAGCGCGACGCACCGCCCGTGCGCAGGTGCTGGAACTCGCCGATACCCTTGACCCTCGCCGCCTGGTGGAAGTACGCGCCGCAGATCGTCTTGCGGATGACGTCCCAGTCGGTCCCGCACGGGATGATGTCGAGCTTCTGGTGCTTCATGATGTCGAGTAGCTGCGTCCGGACCTCGCGCGCCTTCCGGAGCGTCTTCGGGTGCAGGAAGTGCCGCGCTGCCCAAGAGTCCGAGTAACTGCGCGCCGTGCATGGGGATGTCAGTACGGTGCACTGGGAGGGTGGAGAGTAGACGCGGAACGCACCCGTTCGACTTCCACTGCGTGTAGACGTGCAGGAGCGTGAGGTGGTCGCTCTCCGGCACGAAGAACTTCTCGCGGGCAGCGTCGCTCTCCTCGGCGCGTTCCTTCGGGCGGTAGAACACGCTCGGGACCGAGAGCATCGAGACGATGGTGAGGACCTCGGCCGAGCAGCGCGTCGCGACGCTCGAGATGAGCATCTTGGCCAGCGCTGGGTCCATCGGGAAGTGCGACATCTTGCGCCCGAGGTCCGTCAGCTCGCCCGTGTTGTCGAGCGCGCCGAGGACCCAGAGCTGGTACATCGAGTTGAGGATGTTCTCCTGCGTGCGTGCCGAATGTCGCGTCAGCCCTCTGGACGAAAGGAAGCCCGAGGGGAGGAGCGCACCTGCGGCGGCGGGTCCATAAAGTCGAACTCGAGGAGGTTCTTGACGCCGAGCGATTTGAGCAGGAGAACCGTGTTGGAGAGGTTGGTGCGCTGGATCTCGGGGATGGTGCTCTCGAAGAGCTCGTCGCGGAACGCCATCTCAGTGAAGAGGCGGTACGCCGTACTGCGCGCACCGAGGCCGTCAGGACGAGCTGCAGGAGAGGGGGGGAGGACGAGACGCACCCGCGCCGGTACGCCCCGCGCGACCCGACCGCTGGTTCGCGTTCGCCTGCGAGATGGGCGTGATCTGGAGCGAGTCCATGCCCATCCGCGGGTTGTACACCTTGAGCTTGCTGTAGCCCGCGTCGACGACATACATGATGCCGTCGACCGTGAGCGACGTCTCGGCGATGTTGGTCGCGACGATCACCTTGCGGCGGCCGTCCTCCGTCGGCGAGAAGATCTTGGCTTGCAGGTCGGCCGGCATCTGCGAGTAGATCGGGAGGACCTCGAGTGGCGCGGCGTCGTCCACCTGCGAGAGGCGCTCTACGGGCGCGGGCGCACTTGTCAGCGACTGGTCTCCTCGAAAAGCGCGCGTGAGGCACGACGCACCGCGGATAACCTCGCACGTGCACTCGATGTCCTCCTGCCCCGTCATGAAGATGAGCACGTCGCCAGGCGGGTGCGAGATGTGGATCTGCAGCGCCTGCTTGACGGCCGAATCGACGTAGTCCTCGCACGGCGTCTTGCTGAACAGCACGTCGACGGGGAACGTGCGTCCTGGGATGGTGTAACACGGGGCGTCGTCGTAGAAGCGCGAGAACTGCGGCGGGGGAGCGGGTCAGCGGAGGCGAGGCAGCGGGGAGGAGGGAGGCGCACCTTGGCGGCGTTCATCGTCGCGGACGTGACGATGAGCTTGAGGTCCCGTCGCCGCGAGAGAACTGTGTAGCAAGCCTGTCAGCCTCGCTCCCACAGAGCTGAGAGAATGGACGCACTCTTGCGGAGCAAGCCCATGAGGATGTCGGTATTGAGCGACCGCTCATGCGCCTCGTCGAGGATGATGACACTGTAGCGGTCGAGATCGCCCTCGTTGAGCGACTCGCGGAGCATGACACCGTCGGTCATGTCTGCGTGTGGGTGGGCAGGTCAGCAGCGATGAGGAGAGACGCCGGAGGAGGGGACGCACACTTAATGACCGTCTTGTCGGACGTGCAGTCCTCGAAACGGATGCTGTACCCGACCTCGGCGCCGAGCTCGCACTGCAACGGCAAGCGAGCGTCAATCACCGCCCTCGTCGAAACAGAAGGAGGCAGCGGAAGAACAGGCCAACGCACCTCCATCTCCTCGCTGACGCGCTGCGCGACACTCATCGCAGCGACACGGCGCGGCTGCGTGCACCCGATGAGGCCGTAGTTCGAGTACCCTTCGTGGAGGAACTGCGTGAGCTGCGTCGTCTTGCCCGAGCCCGTCTCGCCGATCACGATGGTCACTGCGCGCGCGCTCTTCGATGTCAGCACGCGCTGCTTTGCGAGAAGGCAAGGGGGACGCACCCTGGTTCTCGCGGATGACGCGGAGGAGCTCCTCGCGACTCGCGAAAGCAGGGAGGTACTGCCTCTGCTCCTTGAGCGTCTTGTTGCGCGCGAACGCGCTCGCGCCCTTGTTCCCCTTCGTCGCCTTCTTCATGTGCTCGGCGAACTGCGAGTCGGACCCCTTGCGCACCTCGTCCGGCTCGGGCGCGGCGTCTTTCGGGGCGATGGTCTCGCCTGGCGGCGGGTTAAGGGGGTCAGCGCGGCTGAGGGAGACGGGGAGGGAGAGGACGCACCGTCGGCGTTCTCCGCGGCTTCCTTGACGCCCATGAGGTTGCCGAGGGTCGTGCCCGCGAGGCTCGCCGCCTTCGCTGCTGCCTGCCGGCGGGCGTCAATAGAAGGACCGGTCAGTAAGCCGCCCGCTTGAGAGCGGAAGGAGAGCGCGCCGACGCACCCGCTCGCGCTCGCGCTGGGCCCTGCGCTCGGCGACGAGGGCGCTGCCCTTCTTGGAGAAGACGGCGAGGTCGCTCGTCGGATCCTTGATGGGGTTGACAGGCTCGAGCTGCTTGGTAAAGGCCTGCCTGCCATCGAGGAACGGCGGCTTGAGGTCATGGACGATGATGTGCACGCGCGTCTCCTCGTCATCGTCGAGCGCGTCAAAGTCGAGCGTGCGCCGCTCGCCCGTCACGCCCGACAGCGCGAGCTGGTTCCGCTCCCACTGCTCGTTGTCGGCGTTCCGCGCCGCCTGCCGCGCCGTCACCCGCTTCTTCGGCGCGCCGCCACCGCCTTGGCGAGGAGCTCGGCCTCGCGGTCGGCAAAGTCGTCGTAGCCCTCGAAGTCGCCCATATCGCCGCCCGCCTCGTCAATGTTGTACCACTCGCGGTCGACCCCGCGCGCGTCCGGCTCCCACTCGTCCGCGCCGCGGTCCGTCCCGCCCGCCGCGCGCGTAGAGGGCGTCCCACGCGGCAACGGCCCGGGGGACTCGTCCCCCGCCGCAACGCGCACCGACCGCGGCGTGTCCCACTCGCGCTCGTCGCGCCGGCTACTCCCCGCGCCGCCGCTGCCGCGCCCGTGCTCTGACCGCGGCGTGCTGTCCCACCCTGCGCCGGCCCCACCCCTCGAAGAGCGGGGCGTCGCGCCCGGACCGGCGCTCCGGCCGCCCTCGGAGCGGGGCGTCGAGTCCCAGCCCTGGTTGCGCAGTCTTGCGGCAGAGGTCGCCGACCCCCCGGGCGTGAGGGTTCGTCCCTCCCGCGCGCGCCCGAGGCGCCACTCCCATCACGACGGACGCTCCGCCCGCCGTACCCGTCGTCGCGTTCGCGCTCGCGGCCATAGCCCCCGGGCTCGCGGTCCCGCCTGCGCTCCTCGTTGCGGTTCAGCCGCTCGCGGAACCCTTCCATCGCCCTCCGCCCCCGGCATCCTCCTGGCGGAGCTCGCGCGAGTCGCCCACTGCGGGGGCCTGCGCCGCGCGCTTGGCGCGGTGCTCGGCGAGGCGCCGCGCGGCCGTCTCGGAGAGGCCGGGGCCCGCGGAGGGGGTCGCGTCGGGCCGGGAGCGCGGGTTGGTGGGGCGGGCGGAGGGGCGCGCGGGCACTGCGAGGGGCGGGGGGAGAGTGTCAGCGCTGCCAGGGCGGGGAGAGGAGAGGGAGCGCACTCTTGAACGAGGAAGCATCGCCCGCATCGTCGTCGTCGTCGTACTTGATGCGCTTGGGGGCGGCGTTGCTCTGCTCGAGGTGGTCGCGCTCGCGGCGCTTCTCTGCGGCGAGGCGGTCGAGTCCGAGCGCGCTCCTGCCCTGCGGGGCCTTGAAGACGTGCTTGTCGGTGCTGGCGATGACGGAGAGCCCTGCGCGCTGGGGGAGGTCGGGCTGGAGGACGTCGTGGTCGACGACGCGGAGGCCCGGCTGTGCGAACGCGCGTCCGAGGGTGTCTAGTTTCTGGCACTCGTCCCAGATGTCCTGTGCGTGCTGGCGGGAGAAGCGGCCAAACGCGGTGATGGCCTTGTGGAACGGGTCGACCGACGGGTGCGCCTGTGCGAGCCGGAACACGGTCTGCGCGAGGGCTGGGTTCGGGTTGAGCGTGTTGAGCGCGCGCGAGACGAGGACCGCAAGCGGCTGCAGCGGGTCCTGCCCCTGCTCGTGCTCGTGCTCGTGCGCAGAGCCGCTCATCGCCGCGAGAGTCGAGGGGGAGGAGGAGGTGGCTGGAGGTGCGAGTGGGGAGTGGGGACTGGGTGCGGGTCCAGCGGTGTACTCGGGTGAGCTGCACTCGTGCTGCACTCTGTAAGGAGCAGAGTAAGCGGGCGCGGAGGTAACTTAACCCTGGGTTGCTCCTCCTCATCGCGCCGACGGTTGACTCCCGCTTTCTCCGCCCTTCCTGCCTTACTGCGCAGTACTAGCAGTGCAGAGCTACAGTTACACCCTCCTCGACCAGCGACAGGACCCGCCCAGCTCGCACCGCGCCATGTCGTCCCCGCGGCCCTCGTCGCTCCTCGCCCAGGGGAAACCGCCCGCGTCCCCCGCGAGCAGCACATCCAGCCTCCCGACAGCCACCCAGCCTGCACCAGCAAAGCCCAAGAAGCAGCCCTCCGCAAAGGACCAGGCAAAAGCCGCAAAGGCTGCTCGCCGCGCCGCAAAGACTCAGGACGGTGGACCGCACGGCGGAGACCACGACGCAGGCGACGGCAAGAAGGGCAACCAACAGCAGCAGCAGGGTAAGGGCAAGGGCGGACAGCAGGGCGGCAAGGGCGCCCAGGGTGGGCAGGGCGCCGGCGCAAAGGGCGACGCCCACCAGGGGCAGCAGCAGGGCGGACAGGGCGCAGGAGCCCAGGGCGGTGCGCAGGGCAGCGGAAAGGGCGGCGCGGAGGCGCAGACGCGGCGAGCGCGCACGGCGGCGCGGCGAGCGACACCCTCCAGCCCTTCCTCCACCTCGACCTCCCGCAGCCGTCGAGCAGCCTGAGCCACTCGGCCAAGAGCTCGACCGCCAACCTCCATCCGAGCATCATCCGCCTCGCACTCCAGTACTCCGAGTTCAAGGTCGTCGGCGCAAACGCCCGCTGCATCGCCATGCTCGAGGCGTTCAAGGACGTGCGCCCCGACTCTTTCCCTGTTTCCTCTTGAAAGAGCTTGCTGACGCCCGCATGCGCGCACCGCAGATTATCTCGTCGTACACGCCGCCGCCGCAGACGTCGCTCACGCGGCACCTCCCGACGACGCACCTGAACCCGCAGATCGCGCACCTGATCCGCGCGCGGCCGCTCTCCGTCTCGATGGGGACGGCGATCCGGTTCCTCAAGTACGAGATCTCGCTCCTCGAGATGGAGATGGACCTCGACGAGGCAAAGGCGCTCCTCCTCAGCAAGATCGACTCGTTCATCCGCGACCGCATCCTCCTCGCCTCGCGCGTCATTGAGCAGCACGCCGTCGAGAAGATCAATGACGGCGACGTCATCCTCACCTATGCCCGCTCGAGCGTCGTCGAGGGCGTCCTCCTCGAGGCAAAGCGCCAGGGCAAGGACTTTAGCGTCGTCGTCGTCGACTCGCGCCCGCTCTACGAGGGTGCGCTCCTTCTCTGTCCGTCTCTCGCATGGGGAGCTACGCTGACAGACTGTACGTGTCGCACGCCCCACAGGCAAGCACCTCCTCCACTCGCTCCGCCTCGCCGCCATCCCCACGACCTACGTCCTCCTCCCCTCTCTCGCGCTCGTCCTCCCGCGCGTCTCCCTCTGCCTCCTCGGCACGCACGCCCTCCTCTCGAACGGGAGCATGTTCTCCCGCGCGGGGACCGCAATGGTCGCCATGATGCTCCGCGAGAAGGGCGTCCCCGTCGTATGCTGCTGCGAGACGTACAAGTTCTCGGAGCGAGTCATGCTCGATTCGATTGTCGGGAACGAGCGCGGTGCGTACCCCCTCGTCCTCCTCCTCGTGGCTCCTCCCCACGTACGCGACTGACCCTGAACCCTCCTCCACCGCGCAGCCACGCCCCTCCCGCTCCTCTCCGACCTCCCCCCCTCCGCCTCCCCCGCCGCTCCCCCCTCCTCCTCCTCCAAGCCCTCCGCCGCCGCCCCTCCGGCGCAGACGACGACGACGCCGCCGACGCTCTCGCCCCTCTCGCTCCTGTACGACGTCTCGCGCCCAGAGGACGTCACCGTCGTCATCACCGAGGCGGGCCTCATCCCTGTGCAGAGCGTGCCCGTCCTGCTTAGGGATTACAAGCCTGTCCAGGGGCGGAATTCGTAGATCCGCGAGGAGGGGCGGCGGGCTAAGTAGGGGAGCGCTGCAAGGTCGAGGTGGATCCCCGAGCTTGGCTAGCGTGCGCGAGCGAGGGGATAGCTGAACCGTTCGCGTCGCGGCACGACCCGTGAGCTGGAACGGGCGGGGCGCGGCCGAGAGACAGCCAGCCAGCCGACTCGCGCTCCGACTCGCGCCTCTCCCCCGACGGCAGGATCGCGCACACCGCCCTTTGTTGCACGCCTACAGCCCGTCCAACACCGCCTGCATCTCCTCGCCCCACTCGGTCCCCTCCCACCCTCTCCGCAGCCACCTCGGCAGCCCCTCCGCGCCCTCTCCCCCGCTCGTCCCGCGCAACACAACCCACACCGCATCGGCGTTCTGCCTCCCCATCCCCCTTAGCGCCCTCCCCGCCAAAGCGCGCAGCTCCGGCTCGACGGAGAGGGCGAGGAACCCCCGCGCGGCGAGCGCACCGTCCCAGAGCTGCTGCTCCCGGAGGGGCACGCCCGCGACCACGTCCCCCATCGCAGCGAGGACGTCCCTGTGCAGCTGGTGCCGACCACTGTACCTCCCCATGCCCCTCGCGTCCTCGCGCGCGGGGGCGGCAGAGAGAAGGGCGAGGAACCGCGGCCAGACGTCGGCGCCGATTCGGCGCGCCATGAACCCCCCTGCGTGGTTCGCGAGCGCGCGGACGAGCGCGACCGCCGCGCGCGCGACGGGGGGCTCTTCCCGCGGAGGGGGGGACAGGCGCGCGAGGATGGCGGGCCACGCGCGGTGGATCACGGGGAGGAGGTCTGCCTCCCTTGTTGCCTCCTTGTCGCCGCCCGGGGCGGCGGAGAGCGAGGGGAGGAGGAGGAGGGGGACGGAGGACGCCATGAGGCTGAGGACGCGCGCACGGAGGAACGCAGACGGGTGCGAGAGGAAGAAGAGCGCCTTGGAGAGGATCTGCGCCGTGACGCGCTGCGGGCGCGTGGGCGGCGCGGGCGTGTCGGACGCGAAGGACGGGTCCGCGGGTGTGTCTTCGGAGGCGGACGGGGGCGGGGAGGGTGCAGGGTGGAGAACGGCTGCTGCGGGTTTGACGAGGGGAGGTCGTCCGGGAGGGCGGGCTCGCTCGAGGGAGGCCGGTCGTGCCGGTGCGCGAGCCAGTCCTCGAACGCGCGCCAGTCGGCCTCGGCGTCCGGGCGCGGGACGTCCTTCGTCGCGTCCGTGACGCGCGCGCCGTCGCCCTCGGGCTGCGGCGGGAGGTCTTCGACCATGACCTTGAGGAGCGCGTCGAGCACGGCCCACAGGCCGACGGTGACGTCCTCGTAGCCGTGGTAGTCATCGAGCGCCTCGAACACGTCGTCGACGAGGTCCTGCACCATGGGGACGATCGGCCTCCCGACGAGCCGGATCATCTCGACGAGGACGAGCGGCGCGTTAGGCTCGAGGCGCGCGCCCGACAGCCGCTGGGAGACCGAGTTGACGACGTAGTCGACGTTGCTCAGGACGAGGTTCTGCGGCGAGGCGTACGCCGTCGACGCCGAGATGAGCGCAAGCGCGTGCTGCGCGTGCGCGCGGAGGAACGCGTGCGTCGAGGGCGAGAGGTGCGCGAGGACGTGGTACAGCGACTGCATGAGGAACGGCTGGAACGCGGTTGTGAGGAGCGAGGCGGTCGTCGCGAGGAGGCGGAGCGAGAAGCTCGAGAGGAGGAGGTGGTGCGACGCGCGCGTGTCCCGCGTCGTCGCGAGCGCGGCGACGGGGTTGTACGCCTCGAGCGAGGGCATCGCCGTCACGCCGCGCTTGTGCTCGACGAGGCGGATCGCCGCGCCCGGCTCGGTCTCCTCCTCCACCGCGAGCAGGTCATGCTGCGGCACGTCCGCCGCCGCGTCCGCCTGCAGAGGTTCGTCCTCGGCCGATGCCTCCTCGAGGTCCTCCATGAGCGCGAGCACCGCCCTCGCGACCCGCTTCAGCACCTTCTTCTGCGCCTTGACGGCTGCGCGTCGACCCTCATCCCCCTCAGCACCCCGTCGACCACCCACAGCGCGCTCGCGGCAGCGGGCTCGTCTCTCCTCGGCCCGAGCGCGACGCCGAGGAACTGGTCGACGACCTCGCCCTCCTGCCCCGCGGCGCATGCGCGCCCGAGGCCTCCCACAGCGCCTCGAGCGCGCGCGCCGTGTCGGCCTCGCCGACCCCGCGCAGCCTCACAGGCGGGTAGGCAGTCGCGCTCGCTCCCTCCGCCGACGTCGAGGGCGCGTCCGCCGCATCCGTGATCCACGCGAGCGCCATCCCGCCATCTGCGCCCCTCCCCGCGCCGGGCACGCGCTCGAGCTCGAGCGCGCCGAGCAGCGCCCAACTCCATTTCTCGACGCCGTGCAGCGGGCTCGCGGCGGGCGCGACGCGCGGGAGGAGCTCGAGCGCGGCGCGGACGATCCCTGCGCCGCGCCGGACCGAGTGCTCGTCCTGCCGGCGGAGCGCGCCTGGGAGCGCTGCGAGCCGCCGCTGGACGATCCGCGCTGCAAGCGCAAGTGGGTGCGACGGCGTGCGAGCGGCGTCGACGGGCTGCGCGAACGCGGCGAGGAGTGCGCGCCGCGCGGGGAGGCGGACGTCGTCCCACGAGTCGCTGGCGAGGGCGAGGAGGCCCTCGAGGAGGATCTCGGCATGCTCTCCGAGCGTGAGGGCGCAATGGGAAAGGACGTGCGAGAGGAAGGAGACGAGGGCGGTGCGAACGACGGGCGAGTCGTGCGTCGAAAGGGGGGAGAGCGCGGCGAAGAGCGTCGTGAGCGAAGTGAGGGTGAAGCGGAGCCATGCTGGGGTCGGGATCGTTGGGCCGGTTGGCGGAGGTGCAGCTGCTGGCGGGTCATCGGGCGGCGGGGTCGCCTCCTCCGCGCCGTCGTCCTCATCCGCCACGAGCGCGAGCTCGCCGAGCTTGGTCTCAACCAGCTCCTCGAGCGTCGCGGCGGGCATCTCCTCGCCGATGACGCCTCCCGACCCCTCCCGCAACTCGCACGTGACGCCGTCGCCGACCGTTTCGAGAATGAGCAGCGACAGCGTCTGCAGCGCGGCGACGACGACGGCCGATGCCTGTCGGCGCGTCGACTTGCCGTACTCGGTCCTTGAGCTGCTCGGCATGGACAGGGCGATGCGCGAGAGGGTCGAGGCGGTGCCGGGGAGGGCCGTTGTCAGGAGAGGGGAAGGACCGGTTGACGGTGTAGGGAGGGTTGCGCTCGGCACTGGGTGAGCGAGGTAGTCGGCGACGAGGATGCGGAGGGCACCGAGGGATGAAAGCTGGAGCTGGAGGAGGGAGGTCGGTTCGGCCGCGAGGGCGAGGAGCGTGGTGAGGGTGTGGAAGAGTATCGGGACAGGCGGAGGCGGATCTCGGGGTCGCTGCGGGCCGCCGTTGCCGAGGGTGGACGGGTCCGCTGCATCGACGCGGGACCAGTCGATGCGCTCGCCGAGCGGGTCTTCGTCCTCGTCCTCCTTCTGCTCGTCGCCCTCTGCCGGGCGCATGAGCGCAAGCAGCACCTCGACCATCGCAAGCTTCGACTCCTCCGTCCGCTCGACGGCCTTGCCCTTGCCCCTTGATGCTGCGCCGCCCTTGCCCGGCCCGCTGGGGTCGAGCGGACCGCCGAGCGTGAGCGCCGTCATGATCCACAGCTCTTGCCGGATACGCGGCTCCATCCCGACTGCGCGCCACTTGTCGACGAGCGCTGCGAGCGCCTGCATCGTCGCTTCGAGGACGCGGTCGCCGCGGTCGTGTCCGTCGAGCGGCGGGCGGAGGAGGGACGAGAGCGGGAAGAAGGCATAGTTGGCGAGGGCCGGCGTGAAGGCGTCGGGCGGGGTGCGTCGGAGCTGTTCAGCAAGTCGCTCGAGGAGTTCGACGGCGTTGCGAGACGTCTGGGCAAAGGAAGGAGCGCGAGCGGCCTCGAGGAGGGGGACGCAGATGGCCTTGAACTGCGAGGGCGGGCGGGTCAGCTCCTTCCTTGGCAGAGACAGGGCATGGGCGTACCTGAGCAAACACAGCCTGCTTCTGGGCGTCCTGCGCGCCCCCTCCTGCTGTTGCTCGCGCGCCAAAGAGCCCCGACGGCGCGGTCATTGATGAGGCGGTGGAGCTGCGAAGATAAGGCGGGTCAGCGCGCGCAACCTGGTGGGAGTAGATGTAGTGCTTGCCGAGCTTGTAAGCGTCTCACCCTGCGGAAGCGTGATGTGTGGGCGAGAGGGTTGCGGCCAGAAGCAGTGGGGGGTCCCCCGCCGACCTTGACGTCCGACAGTTCAGCGACGACCGCTGCCTGCGACCAGATTGCTCGTGGCTGCGACTAAAATGGCTGTCCCGGCTCCAAGAAGCTAGCCGTGCTGCTCTCCAGCCCTGCTCCTCCTGCACTCGCTGTTCGCTGTCGCTTCTTCGACCAGCTCGCGTCGATCTGCTGAGGGCACTGAACAAACTGTGTATGCACATACATCACCGCAGAGAGTCCAGCCACTAGTCCTCGTAGTCGTCGCTCCAGAAGTCGTCGAACTCGTTCCTCGCCGCGTCCTTCGCCCTCCGCCCCCAGCTCGGCGGGCCCTCCGTCTCGTACGCCGTCCACGGCTTGTTCGCGCCCCTCTCCCACTCGCCGTGGACGTCGACGCCCGCGCTCGCCGCCACTGCACGAAGCATCCAGGCGTCCACGTCGTGCATGCTCGACCCGTGCAGGATCCGCAGCGTGCGCAGGCCCGGCGCGTCGGCACCGCCGGCGAGGCGTCGCGCGGCGAGTGTCCCGAGGAAATCGCACGCGGCGTCCTGCGTCAGGGTTGTCTCGCCCCCGCTCGAGCCGTCGTACTGCTTCGCCGCGCCGGCGTAGACGCTCAACTCGCGGAGCTGCGCCTTCGCGAGCGGGAGGACGACGTCGAGGACCCTGTGCGGGCGCTCGAGCATCTTCTCGTCGACGACGAGCGTGTGGCACGCGGTGATTCTCGTCGACGACGAGCGTGTGGCACGCGGTGAGGCGCTCGAGGACGCGCCGGAAGAGCGGCGGCTGTGGCGCCGACCGGCCCTCGTCCGTCTCGCGCCGCGAGAAGCGGTCGCGGTCATCCCACGAGCCTTGTAGATGCAGTTCGTGCAGCGTCGGTGCGTGGTGGTGCAGGCCTTTGACGAGGGTCGAACGCGTCCGAGTAGAAGGGCGCGTTCAGGACGGTGAGGCTGCGGAGGTGCGCGCTCGCCTCGCCGTTGAGGTACTCCTCGAGGGACCGGAGCATGACAGCGTTGGTGGCAATGTCGAGTGAGACGGTCGTGAGCCGCGGCGGGAACGCGATCGTCCAGGTCGCGCGCGGCAGTGATGGAAGGTTGTTCGAGATGTCGCCGAATACCCACTTGCGCGTGGGCTTGATGGACGGGATGTCAAGCACCTCGAGCGTGCGGGGCAGCTCGCAGGCGATGAGGCTGGGAACGAGGGCAGTCAGCATGGATGCTTGAGTGAGGGAGGGAGACACGCACTTGTGCACCTCGTCCTGGTCCATCTCCATCCGACCGACCTGGCTGCGGTCCTTCCACAGCTTGACGCTGAACTTCCGCAGCCGCCTCAGCTGCGGAAGGACCTCGCGAAGCGCGACGCCGAGTCCGTCGACCTTGTTCGGCCCATCCCACCCGATGAACGTGACCTCCTCGACGTTCGGGATGAGCTCGAGGAGCTTGGCGAACGCCGGACCGATGCCCGGGTCCGTCATGAGGAGGTTCGAGTAGAGCGTGAGCGCGCGCGGGAGGGGGCGCGACCGCGCTGGCTGCTTCTTCGTCCCCTTGCGCTCCTTGCGCATCGCCGCCGCGAGGCGCTTCGCCGCCTTGCCCGAGGGAACGACGAGGTGGCTTCGCAGGAGCGGGCGCGCGACGGAGACCCACTTGCGGCACGACAACGCGAGGTCGCGGAGGTCGAGGAGCGCGTAGGGATTGTGCGGGTCGCTGCGCACGTGGTGCGCGATGCGGAGCAGCACGTCCGGCGGCAGATCGAGCACCGAGCGATGCACGAGGTTGGCAAGCGAGGCCATCTTGAGGGGAAGAGGGAGAGGAGCGAAACGAGCGGACAAGAGCGGACGCGCACACGCGGGTCGACGCGAAAGGCGGCACGTGCAGCGAAAGGAGCGTGTCGAGTTCGCAGCCTGCGCCGTCCTCTCGCTTCGGGCGAGGGTGCACGGACGACTGACGGCGACCAGAGAGAGAGCAACTAGGAAGGGCGGGAGTGCGACAAGCGCGGCGAGCGTGGCGACGAGGTTGGCCTTCTCAAAGCTTGCGAACGGCGGTACAGCGTGAGCCAAGCGTGAGCCGCTCGTGCGCGACAGTGAGGACAACAGTGCAACAGCACGCAACACGCTACGCCAGGTTCATAACAGCGGAGGCGGCACGCGCCGCCGCCTTCAGATCCTCCTGCTCCGTCGGGGACAACGACTCGTCCACCCGCCCATTCAGCAGGCTGAACGTAGCCAGCCCCGACCAGTCCTTCTCCGCCGCTAACGCTTCCTTGCGCTCGACGAGTATTGCCTTGAGCGCATCGGCGGGTACGATGATGGGCGAGTTGGACGGGGCCGGCTCCCCGCTTGTATCCATGAGGATGACGGTGGCGAGGCGGTTTCGCATGTGCGGGAGGAGGTCGGCAACGACGCGCGAACCGTCGAAGAGTGGGGTCGACAAGATGATCATCCGGGCGGCGGTGAGAAGGGAGAGGACGGGGGTAAAGTCGAGGAGAGGGGCGGGGTCGAACGGCGCGCCGTTGTAGCACAGCGCCAGCTGCCGGAGATTTGGCGCGACGGCGACGAGCCCTATGATGAGGGCGATGGAGAAGGCGGACTGTCGAAAGGCGGCGGCGACGATCGAGAGGTACCGCAGGTTTTGCCCGTCCGCCGACGCGAGGTAGGCCGCGAGGCAAGGAGTGAAGCACGGGACTTGCGACAGGTCGAGGCTGATGTTACGAAGGTGGCGTGGGAACGAGACCTCGCCGATGTCGTACGCGCGTGGGACGGGCCCGAAGTCGGGGATGCAGGTGAGGCACTGGCCATCAAACACCTCGAGGCGTGGCCACGAGCCCAGCCAGCTACAGCAGTTGTCCCGGAGTCAGCCTTATGGAGTCACGGAGCGTGGAGGTGGGAGCGCACCTGGCCAAGGTGTCCGGTTCGACGTAGACGCCGTCTGGGCTCCAGATGTCAATCTGGCGGAGGTTCCGCAAGCGCCCTATCGCCGCCTTGAGCGGGACGCCGAGCTCGTCGCCGTTCCTGCCCAGCGTCGCTCCGCCGAGCCAGACGCACAGCTCGTCGAGCTCCGGCGAGGCGTCGAGGAGACGGGCAAAGGCGGCGCCCGTGCCCGCCGTTCGACCGAGGGCCGGCGCCATGAGAACCAGGGTCTTGGGACGGTGCCGTGCGGCGGTCTCTTCGTCGCGAATGAGGGCCAGAAGGCGGTCTGCGCCGAGGCCAGAGGTCACGACGAAGTACGACGAGAGGCGGTGCGCGACGGCACGGCGCCAGGCGCGGCACACGCGACCAAAGCGGTGCAGGTCGCGCTGGTTCTGGCGGATCCGGATCGACTCGGCCGTCTCGCCGCCAGGTGCGTGCTCGTCGGCGGGTTGGACGAGCTCCGCGAAGATGGCGGCAACGAGCTCGAGGGGAAGCCTGTTGACAGCCGCAGGATGTGCGGCGTCTGTGTACCGGCTCCTGTGACGGATCGAGGCATCTCAGCAGCCGTCAAGTGGCGGGCGAGCGAGGCGGAGGAGGGCAACCTGCGAGAGTCGCGGCTTGGGCTCTCCCCCCGACTCTTCCCCAGCTCTGATCGATCGGCTTGCACCTCTGACGGACAGCGGCACCGCTTTCAAGACACCCGCCAACCCTCCATGCCGCCCGGTGGCTTCGCCGTCGCAGCGCTGGTCCTCGCGGGGTTCATCGCCGCTCGCGCCCCGCTCCTCGTCCTCGGCGGCCTGCCACTCGCCGGGACCTGCGTCGTGCTAGTCGTCCTTGCAGGGCAGCTCTGGCTGACGCGCGCGGCCGAGCGGAGGTTGCTCGGCGCAGGAGCCGGCGCAGCAGGATCGGGTCGAGGTGGGGCGAGGCGAGGAAAGGGCAACGAGGGACGCTGGGCAGGAGTGCCGCCGCTCCACTTCACCTCCCCCGCCGCATGGGCCATGACGCAGACCAAGGCGGCCTGGGAGGCGACGCCCGACTCGGCGCGCCCCTCCCTCCCCGGCGCTCCTCCCTTCCTCGAGCGCGCGCTCGACTCGCTCCTCGCCCTGATCCTCCGCGACTTCGTCCTCAAGTGGTACTCGGCTCTCTCCGACTCGCCCGTCTTCCCCGCCGCCGTCGATCGCACCATCCGTGACACGCTCGTCGCCCTCTCCGGCCGCGTCGCAAAGGTCGACTGGAGCGAGGTCCTCGTCGGCCGGATCCTCCCCCTCGTCACCTCGCACCTCGAGAACTTCCGCGTCGCCGACGAGGCCGTCCGCGCCGGCTTCTCCGACTCGGACGAGACGGACCTTTTCGTCGCGTCCCGCTACGCGAGCGCCATCAAGGGCGGCAAGCTGCACCCCGCCGTCGACGCTGCAAGCACCAATTCACGCCCCGCCGAGGAGGCATGGCTCCGAGAGCTCTTCGGCGGCGTTCTCCCGCTCATCGTGCCCGAGCGCGAGATGGAGAGCGCGGCCGTGCGGGTCATGGTGCGCGAGATTGTCGCGTGCGCCGTTCTTCTCCCGGTCTTTGAGCTTCTCTCCGACCCCGACTGGTACAACCGCATGATCGACGACAAGGTACGCCTGCCTCCCTCGGTCACTGAAGCCGTGCTAACCTCCGTCTCCGTCTCCGCAGGCCGGTGCAGCCATTCGTGACCAGTCCGGCCGCCTCCTATCCTCCGTCTTTGCGCACTCTGACCCCTCTGTACCCGCAGGAAGATGGTCAACGAGTTCCGCGAGGCGCTCGACAAGCAAGGCCCCGCACTCGCCGCCGCCAACTTCCAGCTCACCTCGCCGAAAACGCCGCCGCCTGCTCGCAAGACCGAGGTCGTCAGCGTCCGTACCAGCACGCGGCAGTTTGACGCGTGGCTCGCCAGCATTAGCACGGTCAAGACGCTTGGTGACGCGCGCAGGCTGAGGAGCGACGTGACGGCCCAGATTCGGAAGGCCAAGCTCGCGACCGGTGCGCCTCCCCTCGTCCGCCTCGGATTCAACGCTTATCATTCTCTCCCACAGACGGCAAGAGCCTCGATGAGGTTGTCGACGGCGTCAAGGTGGTCGAATGGGTCGACTTTATCGAGCGCCTCTACACCGCCAAGCGCAAGATCGACCGTCGCATCGCCAAGCTCGGCGGAACGGACTACCAGGGCGTGCGTTGCATCACTAAAGACCCAACTCGAGTGTCACTGACCGTTCCGTCATCCGCAGCGTGCGCCGAGCGTCATGACCAGCCCCGACTCGCACCTACGCCCTGTCGGTCTTCGCGACCTCCTCCTCGAGCCGACAGCGGTGACCTACCTTATGGAGTTCCTCGAGCGGCGGCGTCACTCGGCACGAGCGCAATTCTGGCTCCTCGTTGAAGGCCTCAAGGACCCGCTCGAAGAGCTCGACACGGACCAGCCGGCGACGACGACGAGCGCACCCGAGCACGGCGCAACCGCGCTTGACGACATCCGCATGATTTGGGACGCGTACCTCACCAGCGACCCGTTCCGCTCGAGCCCGGCGCATCTCCAGACCGTGCGCTTGTTTGTCGAGCGGGAGGCCCCGACCGTCGTCTCGCCGCAGGACATCCGCCAGGTCCGCCACGCGCTGTTCGCGATCCAGGCCGACGTCCTCGTATTGCTCGAGGAGGAGGACCTGCCCGCCTTCCGCCGCTCTGACCTGTATTTCAAGGCCGTCGCTACCCTCCCTGTCGTCTCCCCCGCTCCCTCCGCCGTCCTCACTCCGCCCACCCCCGCTGCCGTCCTCCCTCCTGCGCGTCCGCGCTCGCGCTCGAACCCGCCTGTCCCGCCTCTGCGCAAGTCGTCGAGCCCGAGCCCGTCGAACGTCACCCCGCTCGCCTCGCCTACCTTTCCCCCTCGCCCTGCCTCTCCCGCTCTCTTCGCCCAATCCCTAGCGCAGCGCCCGCAGAGAACCGACACCGCCCCTCCGCAAGTCACCATCCACGCGGCGTTCAACCGCCCGTCGACTCGTCGCGGCGACCTCTTCGACGACGAGGCCGCGCTGCGCGACCCCGTCCGCAAGATCTCGGGCGGGTCGTTCGAGACCGTCGCCTCCGCTGCATCTGCGCCGCCGATGACGCGCCGCAAATCGACTCTTGCCGACTCGCTCGAGTTCCTCATGTCGCCGCCGGCGGACGAGGTCGACCGCTCGCCACTCTTTGGCGCGGAGCACGCCGCAGACGACACGGGAGGCGAACCCGCTGACGTAGACGGAGACCCGCCGTCGGACGACGACTATGTCCAGGTGCAGACGATCGAGGCGATTCAGGAAGCGCTCAACTCCATCCTCGCGACCGATGCGCGCGCCCAGCCGCACTCGGGCAAGTCGAGCGCGTCGCTCGCGAGCTTGCAGGACGGGGCAGGGGCGTCCGCCGTGCGCCGCACGTCGGCCGACGGGCAGCGCCGCGCGACGCTACCCGCCGAGCAGGCGGGCGCGAGCTCGCCGTCGACCGCCACCAGCCCGACGGGCACGTTCTCGCGCCGCCCGCCTACTCGCGAGGGTACACGCTCGCCGCCTCCCCTTCCTGCGCGGCCGCGCCCTCGAGCGGTCTTCGACGATGAGGAGACGCTCGAGGACCTCGAAGTCGATGAGCCCGCCGAGCCCGACTTCGACCCGCACAGTATCGTCCTCCCCGCACCGGGCGACCTGCACCTCCCTGCCGAGATCGTGCGGCTGACGGAGTCGCTCGCCAAGCTCAAGAACCAGGAGGCGGTTGTCGAGGCGCTGATCCGCAAGGCGGAGCTGACAGGCAACGCCTCGGAGCTCAAGCTCCTCGTCAAGTCGCGCGAGAGCCTCCGACGCGAGATCCGCGCCGCCTCGTTCCAGAAGGACCAGTACGAGGCGCAGGCTTCGGAGAACGAGCTCTCGCCCAACCGCACGCGCGTTACCATCCCCGGCACGACGGTCGGGCAGGCGGGTCCCGGCGCGCAGAGTTTCCAGCTGTACCTCGTCGAGGTGCACCAGCTCGCGGCCGACGGGTCGTTCCGCGCCGGCTGGATCGTCACTAGGCGGTACAGCGAGTTCTCGGCGCTGTACAGCAAGCTCCGCGACAAGTACGTTGCGGCGCGCTACCTCGACTTTCCGAGCAAGCGCCTCGTCGGGATCTGGAGCAAGGAGTTCATCGAGCAGCGCCGCGAGGGCCTCGAGCGGTACCTGCAGGTGCGCCTTGCCTTTCCCCTTGCTCAGGCTCGTGCTGACTACGCTTCCTCTTGCAGTCGCTCTTGAAGATCCCCGTCATCTGCCGCAGCAGCGAGCTCCGCGCCTTCCTCTCGCAGCAGACGATCGCGCTCCCGAAGAGCGACGCCGCTCGCAAGGTCGTCTACCCCCTCCTGCCTGGGCAGGCGCTACGCAACCTCTACCGCGGCCTCACTTCCGGAATCGATGACGTCCTCGGCACGTCGACGACGAGCATGGTCGATGCGATCGTCGACCGCCTGGGCCAGCAAGCGGCCGAGTTCGCCGGGCTCAGCGGCGGCAAGTTCAGCGACGAGGACCTCGTCGGGCAGCTCGCGGGCTCGGGCGCGCCAGGCAGCGTGCCCGGGACGCCCGGCGAGGAGGGCCTGACGTACTTCACCGCGCCGATCTGCGACCTCTTCATCACCATCTTCGAGCTGAAGGAGCGCAATAACTGGCTCCGCCGGCAGGCCATCCTCATCGTCCTGCAGCAGGTCCTCGGCGGGACCATCGAGCGGTGCGTTCTCTCTCCCCGCTCTCTCTCACACTCTCATCGACCGGCGCTGACCGCCTTCTTGTCCACGAGCAGCAAGTTCCGCGACGGCGTAAAGATGCTCCTTGCGCCGCCGCAGCTCGTCGGCTACATCAGCACGCTGCAGAACGCGATGTGGCCGAACGGCGAGCTCAAGCCCAAGGAGCCACCGCGGACGTCTGCGCAGAAAGCCGCGACGAAGGAGTCGGCTGCGCGCAAGCTGGCGACGCTCATGCCCGGTGCGCGGCGCTTCCCGCGTTTTGAGCGCGGACATCCTGACTCGAATTTCTTGCACAGACGTCGCGGCGAACCTCATCGGCCGGCACAATGCCAAACAGGGCGCGCGCCGCCTCTTCGCCGTCCTACAGAATCGCCGCCTGAACAAGGTGCGCTCGTCGCACTTGCTTCCTCGGACGGGTCTGACGCTCTACACGCTCCCCAGCACCTCATCTACAGCGTTGTCGACGAGGTCGTCGCGGTGCTCTTCCCGGAGCTGTCGGAGCAGCGCAGCCGCCCGCTCTTCATCTCGTGATACCCTCTCTTTCGTCCCGCTGTTTATCCCCCACTCTTTCGATACCCCTCTCTGTCCTGTCGTCGGTCGTATGCCTCGCTCGCACCCTATACACCCCGCGCAATCGCACCCGCCTCGCCTACAAGCCCGTCTTGTTCCAGAGGCTGCTCCACCCGCCCGCGAGCGTCTTCTTCGCCGCCTCTTGCTGCGCCTTGCGCTTGGTCTCGCTCGCAAACTTGGCCGCGTCGTTGGCCATCCCGCCGAGCCGCTCCTGCAGCGCGTTGAGGTACTCGCCGCGCTGCTCGAGCGCAGCGTTCGCCTGCGCCATGATGTCGCGCGCGCCGTTGCTCGCGCCCTGCACGAACTCGGTCGCGTTCGGCGTGGCGAAGCCGGACGAGGACGTCGACATGGCCTTGCGCGTCGCGGCGAGGATGGGAGGGGGAGCACCCGGTGCGGGGCGGTTCTTCGGCGGAGGGCGCTGCGGGCCGCCGACTGCGGGCGAGTTTGCAGGTCAGTAATCAAAGGCGGAGGGAGAGTGGGGCCGGGAAGGCCAGCAGCGGGACAAAGTACGAAGTGGCGGAAGAGGGGTGGATGCGGAGAGGGACAGAGGGTGGGAAGCGCGACGTACGGATGACGTCCATTTCCGCGCCCGTGTACACCTTCTTCGCGCCAAACCACGCTCCGAGCGCCGAGCCAACGGCCTGCAGCGCGCTCGTCTGCGCGGGAACAGCGATCGTCGGGTCGAACGCAACGATGCGCGGCGGGAAGGCGGGGCGGTACAGGTCGCGGACGGTACCGAGGCGTATGTTGAGCGGGTCGAGGTGCTGCACGAAATCGGCGTCGGGCGCGAGGGAGAAGACGCCGGCCGAGTCGCTGTGAGAGGAGTAAGAGGTGAGCAAGCGCGCGGCAGGCGGAGGAGCGGGAGGGACGCACTGCAGGGTCGTGTCGAACTTGGCGCGGGCGACATGTGTGAGGTCGGGGAGCGAGAACATCGAGAGCGTGCAGTTGCGCGACTGGACGACGAGCGCCGCGCAGCCCTGTACGTGCACAATGACAGCCTTCTCGAACTGGCCCTGCTCGTCCTCGTAGATCGCCGTCCTCAGGCCGTCCAGGTTGAAGTAGCACGCGAGCGTCGTGCGGTTGACCGTGACCCACAAGCTCGTGATCGCTCCCGTCGGGTCGAACGTCTCCGGCGCGCCGAACGACGCCTGGTGCGTCAGCGCGAGCTGCAGGTTCTGCGCGCTCGCGAGGAGCTCGTTGCCCGCCTTGTCGAGGACGAATGTTGCGAAGGCGCCGCGGGTGCTCTCGTGCTGCACCGATGCAAAATGCTCGCTCAGGATCCATGAACCGCCGACGTTGACGAGCTCGAAGATGCGGGTGAGGCCTGAATCCTGCGTGACGATGAGGCGCGGCGAGCGGTCGTGGTCTGCGAGAGCGCGGCTATGAGCGGAGGTGCAGGTAGAGACAGGCGAAAGCGAACACACCCTCGCCAATGGCGCAGATCGTCCACGTAAGCGCCGTGATGGCCGACGCGTCAGCCTTGCCCTTGCCCTTCTTGCTGGTCTCGCCCATCGCGGGCACGTCGACGAGGAGGACCTCCGGTCCGCGGAGGTCGACCACGATCAAGCTCGCCTCGTTCGATGCGGCAAGGAAGCTGACGTTGCTCAGCGCGAGGCACGACCGCGCGGCGGCGCCGCTCGCCGATGTCGGCGAGGAGAACTTAAACGCTGCGACGGGGCAGAACCCGTCGAGGTCAGGGCGAGGGACGGTCGCGCCGCTGAGGTCGATGTGGTGGTCCTGCGGATCGAGCGCGGGCTCGAAGGCACTGGGGGCGATAGAGTCCCGGCGGGATGAACCGCGGCGAGTGATCGAGCCGAAGCGGCTGTGGCGCTGTGCGGAAGGTGGAGGCGGGGCAACAGGCTGGGAGGGAGGAAGGCCGTGTGCGACGGGAGGGATGGACGAAGGGCCGGCCTGGTCGAGCGAAAGGTCGCGGAGCGCGCCTTGCACCGTGTCGTCGAGGTTGGCGGACGCCTCGAAGCGGTCGAACTCGACGTTGGCGGGCTGCTCGCCGTATGCGAACCTGCAGGTGCGCGCTCGTCAGTTCGCAAGCAACGAGGCGGGGTAAGAACGAACGCACCGCCAGACGAGCAGGTCACCCGTCGACAGGCTAACCGCAACCTCGAGGTTCTCCTCCCCGAACGCCACCTTGTCGATCTCGAGCTCCCACGGCCTCTCCCTCCAGAGCCTCGCCGCCGCGAGCTCTCCGGCACGCGGGTCCGCCAGCGCTGCGCGCACATCGACGTCGAGGTGCCGCAGCGGGCGGGGGAACTCGTGCTCGATGAAGGGCTGTGCGCCCTCCTCGGCGGGCTTCCGGCCCCAGAGCAGCGGCGTCGACACGTCCCAGAAGCGGACGGTGAGATCCACGTGCGACGTGACGAGCAGCCGCGGCGGCTGGTCGCTCAGCGTCGGCGGGGGGCCGCGCCGCGCCGGCCGCGCGAGCGGGAAGGCGCGCCCGCCGTGCAGCGGGAGGCGCTCGGACGCCTCGTCCGAGACGTCGAACTGGTGCAGGAGGTGACGGTACGAGAGGCTCTGCGCGTTGACGAGCTGTGCGGCGGAGCACGAGTCGTTGCCGGAGAAGGAGAGCGCGGCGGGGAGGGTGAGCGCGCGAGGCGGGCGCGCGCTCGTCGGCGGGAAGGTGAACGCCTCAATGTTGTTTGCAGCGTGCGGGGCAGAGAGGACGGCGCAGCGCGGGTCGCGGCCGGAGGTGATGATGATGGCGGTCGGGTCATACGAGAGACCGTAGTGAGGGTTGTCGCGCGGGAGGAGGAGGAAGTCCTCGGGCGGCGAGGGCGTCGGGTAGAGGTGGTGCACGACGGGCGTGATCGACTCGCGGAGAGCCTCCCGCACTGCGAGCGAGATGCTGCCGGGCTTGCCCGCCGCAGCAACCGGCGCGGCGTAGGCACCGAACTCGAGGACGTGGATGCCGACCGGGTCGGAGGGGAGGACGCCGCCCATGACCGTGAGGATCGTCCCGCCGTGCAGGTCCGTCTTCTCCTCCGTCAAGCTCGGCGAGGCGGGCAGCGCGGGCGAGGCAGGCGCGACGAGCGGGCTCTTCGTAAGCGACGACGCGAGCCACGACTCCTGCGGAAAGCCCGACCATGCGAGGCGGAAGACGGGCTCGCGGTTCGCCGGCTGTCGTCGCCCGGGCTCGCCCTGTGCAGACCAGCCGAACAGGTCCTCCTCAGTCGCCCGGTTAACGTCGGCGCGCTCAAGCGTGCGGATCATGACCGGCATCTCGTCGTCGACCGAGGCGAAGCTGATCGTGCCGTCCTCGTGCCCGGCGGCGAAGAGCAGGCCTGCGAGAGGGACATCAGACGCACTCCAGCTGCGAGAAGGGGAGGAAAGCGGCGCACCGTCCGGCCTCCACGCCAAGCAAGTCACGGGCGACCTCCTCTCAGTGAAGAGATTCTCCTCCGTGTCGTTCCCGCCGCCGGGCGCGCCGGGCGGAACAACGAACTCGTAGTTGCGCTCCGCGGTGCGCGTTGCGAGGTTCCACAGCGAGACGCCGCCCTCGTACGCGACGAGGACGAGGTTGAGGTCGAGCGGGTGGATCTTGACGTCTGTGCAGACGGGGCTGTGACGCTCGGGCGGTCAGGCGGGAGCGAGCGGGGAAGAGGGGAAGAGGCGCACATGTGTCGGCGCGAAGGCGCGTCCGGGACGCCGCTCCGTCGCAGAATTTCCTCCTGCGCAAGCCACAGGTTCGGATGCGCGCATGCGGCGCGAGGATCCCGCGGTCGATGTCGTACGCGTCGACCGTCCCGTCCTTGCCGCCGATGAAGAGGAATGAGTGCGAGGCGGAGGTCTCGAGGCAGCTGCGGCTCGTATGTCCGTCAGCTTCGGTAGGAAGGTTTGAGTGAAGGAAGGACGCACGTGACGTTCGAACGCAGAGAGAGGGACGAGTCGCGATGGGGCTTGCCGTTGTCGAGGCGCTGCAAGTCGAAGACGGAGAGCGTGTTCTTCGCGTCTACGACTCCGCTCGTCAGTTTCTTTCCAACTTATAGAGTCGGAAGTGCGTACCAACGACGCAGAGGAAGCCGCTCCCGCACTTGAACGCGAGGTGCCGGACCTTGGTGGGCATGCCGAGGTCCCACGCGAGTTCGACACCTGGCGCGCCGAGGACGACGAGGCGGCCATGCTCCGTTCCGACAGCGAGGAGGGACTGGACGGGGTCTGCGTGCGTGCGGCGCGAGAGGAGCGAGGCGGGAGGAGGCAGCGCCGAGGGTCAGCTTGGCGCAGCGAGGAGGACAGCGAGAGGGACGAGGCGCACCGTAGGCCATTGCAGTGAGCTCCCCGCCCAGCCCCAGTGCCGCAATCTGCCCCATCTGCCATGCCTGCGAGTCGCGGAGGAGCTGCGAGTGGTCGAGGAGCCCGACCTGCTCGGCGGCCTTGCGCGCCTTGGACGAGAACATGCTCACTACGGCGAGGAGCGCGAGCTTGCGGGACCCTGGAGCAGGACGCTGAAGCTCACTCGGTGCGGTGGAGCGCGAGAAGGAGGAGGAGAACCGCGCGAAGGCGATGAAGCCGAGGTGGGGCACACTTGCAAACTTGCAGGGGAGAGGCAGCGGAGAGTGCAGGGACAGCATGTTAAGATAGCAAATAAGTGCAGGCACGCGCGCGCACCGCCTAGTAAACTGCCGCTCACGCCTTGGCCTTCCCCTTCCCCTTGCCCTTGTCAACCGCCTTGCCCTTCCCCTTGTCGACTGCCTTCCCTTCCCTTCCCCTTCGCCGACCCTGACGGCGAAGCCGGCGGCGGCGGGAGCGCGCGAGACGGCGAGGCGGAGGACGCGGGCCCCGCCATGCCGCTTCGTAGAACTGGCGGAGCGTGCGCTGCACCTGCAGGTACGACGGGACGACGTCCTTGAGCGGGTCGGCGTCCTCGTCGTCGTCGTCCGCGGCGCCACCCTTTGCGACGCGCTTGCCCTTGCGCTTCTCGATCGCTGCGCGAGTGAGAGCAGGTCAGGGCGAGTCAAAGGAGAGATGGGGGGGAGGCGCACCCTTCTGCGTCGACTCGAAGCGCTGCTCGACGCCGCAGTAGACGTCGCAGCCGCGCGCGCCGGCGCGGTCGAGGAAGCGCGCAATCTCGGGGAGCTTGACGAAGCGGGCGGGCCACTCGCGCGGGAACCGGAAGCGGAACTTGCGGCCCATCATGTTGAACGAGTCGAGGCGCGAGCCAAACGCGGCGAGGTACCGCAGGATGAGCGCCTCGTGCTCGTCGTCGCTCGCGAGCGCGAGGTACGGCGGCTCGACGAGTGCGAACTCGACCAGCGACGTCCGTTGTTGACGACCGCGAGCGCGAGGATGTTGAACGGCGCGAGCGCGTTTGGGAGGAGCGGGTACGAGCACGAGTAGAAGTACGGCATCTTGATCGCGTTCATCTTCGAGTGCAGCGACATGAGGAAGTTGATGTTGGGCTTGTTGAGGAAGTGGAGGTGCTCGACCGTCGCCGCGACGACCTGGAACTCCTCGATGACGTTGTCGAGCGCGGCCTTGACAAGGGGCTGTGCCAAAGTCGAGCGAAATGTCGCGGAGGGTGGGCTTGCAGCCCGTGAAGACGGCCTTGTGGAGCGCCATGCTGTGCTCGTAGGGGAGGCGGCCGAGGGTCATGGGTGAGGGGAAGCGAGAGCTGGTCGTGTCCTCAGGATCCTGGAGGTCGGATATGCAGGCGAGGTTCAGTGATGCCTGCGGGCCGCTTGGAAGGTCAGCGGGAGGTAGAGGAGAGACGAGCGCGAGCTCGAAACGAGTACCGCTCCGCCGCCGCTGCTCCGAGGGCACAAGGAGGGAGACTGGGGCGGACCGGTGAGGGACGGGTGGCGGAGGACGTCCCAGGTGAGCCAGTCGTCGTCGCGGTCGGCCTGTCCGTCGTCGCTGCCGCGGATGGGGTCGTACTGGAGGCGGAACGCCTCGAGGGCGGGGAAGCGGTCGAGGAGCCAGTAGGTGTCTGCGCCCCACTGGAAGGACGAGTCGAGGACGAGCGTCTTGTGCTGGGCGAGCATCCGCTTGCACTCGCGCGACCGGACGGCGGCCATGGCCTCGGGGCTGGCGATGCGGACGTGGCGGGCGAGGGTGGCCTGTGCGGGGTTGCGCCAGTGCGAGTAGACGAGCGCGCACGCCTTGAGCGTCGCATAGTCGGGCCGCTCGAGCCAGAGGGCGTGGTCGAGGGCGGCGAGCGCAAAGATGCGCTCGAGGATGGGGGCGTGCAGCGCGTCGACCGGCATCGCAGAGTACGTTCCTGGGCGTGCACTGCCTCGTCTGGCGGAGCGGGGCGGCGGGCGGCGGAGGGCGACCCCGTCCTCGTCGAGATGAGAGCGGCCCTCGTCCCGATCCCACCTCGCCCTGCTCAGTTTGCGCTTCTGCTTCGCTCGGTGCTCTTTTTGCTCGACCTGGACTGCTGAGCGCATCCACCCGAACCGCTCCACGCGCTGCCGCACTTTCTCCACCGCTCCCGATCCTCTCATCTCCTCGACGCGATCTCGCCGTCCGCGACACTCGCTGCGCAGTCTGCGCTGTCTGGACGGCTCAACAGGGGCTGTGTTGAGGCGTGCGTGCGCGCTTTGCCGCCGCTGGCACGTCTTTCTCCGCCCAGCTCTCCTCCGCTGCACGACCTCCTCCCGGCCCTCACACTCGAGCGCTTCGAAGCTCTCCTAGTCTGCAGCGCCTGTAACGCACCCTTGGGCTCACGAATCAGCTCTCTCGCTGTTCACTACACGACAACTCGCCAACTCGCTGTCCATCACCCTCTCCGTCCGGGAGCGACTTTCCTCGTGCAGACTGGCCTCCCCCATGCGACTGCGTGCCCCGTTTGGCACGCCACTGTTGCGCACGTGTCAACGACCCGCTCAACGTCTTGCCTCGGCGCGGGAAGCCAGCCCGACGTGACGGTTTTCCGCCCGCCCGCCCAGCACGCGCAGACTGCGCACACGCGCATCTGCCCTCCCGCTCCCATCTCGCGACGCCCGCGCGGCGGCGTGCCGTTGCATTCCTCGCCGAACGGAGAGTCCGCATGCACGCCGTGCGGGGAGCTGAGGGCAGCCTGCCGAGGGGAGAAGACGCGCGTGAGCAACGGACGATCGAGCGTGCTGGGTGTGATGGGACCGGTTCGACGCGCGTCTTCCTCGCGCGCTGGTGCAGAGAAGCTTCACGACGAAGCAAAGGCGAAGAAGCGCGGGCCAAGGCAGGGAGAGGCTGAGGAACCGCGGCGGAGAGCGAGTCATTTCCATCCGTGATTTCCAGCGTTAAGAGGGAGGGAGGAGGGGGCGTAGCGGACGACGAGGGGGGGAGGAAGGAAGGACAACTCGGGGCGAGGAGGCGCATCTACACAGAACCCGACGCGCGGCGCGGTGAGAAGAGAAAGGCGAATGCAGCGGAGGGGGAGGGGGAGGGAGAGTAAAGGTCGTGATCGTTACGAGGTCGTTACGGGTGGATAAAACGGAGAGGGAAATGAAGGCCTAGAGAAGACGAGGAAATAGATACGTGATAGTAAGAGGGGGAGCGCGGGCGACCAACGACCGTTTAGGCCTTGGTGCAGGCGGCGGCGGCGGCGTCGTAGGTGAAGCCGTCCTCGCACGACCAGATCTCGCAGGTGCCGGCAACGCAGCCGACGGCGGCGACGCCCTCGATGGCAGTGCAGTCGACGCCGCCCTGCGACGCGCACGCACCGCACTGCTCGATGTTGGAGGTGACGTCGATGCACTCGAAGCCCTTGGCGCCCTCAACCGAGCACGCGGTGTGCGAGGCCGGGCAGAGGTTACGGCGGTGGAGCGACGCGCGGCGCGAGCGGGTGCGGGTGAGGACCGACGCGGACGCGGCCTGGCAGGTCGCCTCGCCGTTGGCGACGACGCAGGTGAGGGGAACGCCCTCGGCGGTGGTGCCGCACGCGAGCGCGTCCTGCGAGCAGTCGGCGCCGACCTCGGTCAGGCGGCGAGCGCACGCGCCGTCGGCACCCGAGCAGTAGCCTGCGAGCGAGCGGGAAGGCCGAAAAGTCAGGTTCCGTCCGGATCGGAGAGCGAGGCGAGGGGACGACGCACCCGACTGGCAGAACTGGTCATAGATGGCGGCGAGCTCGGCGTCGCTAACGTCCTCGCCGCCCGCGAACGGGTCCTGGCAGAACGCGCCGTCGGCACCGCACGTGTAGGTGACGGACTGGTCCGGCGACTGGCAGTAGAGGAAGCCCGAGCAGCCGGTGTCGGCGCCGCCGCAGTCCTGGAGGAAGCCACCCTGGCTGTAAAGCGTGACGAAGGATGCGCGTCAGCGCGAGGACGAGGAGATGAGGAGGAGGCGACGTACCAAAGGCCACTCGCGATGTCGCACGAGCCGTTGTCGCAGTTGGCGTCCGACGTGCAGCGCGCACCCGCGATACCGCAGAAGAAGGCGCCGGTCTCGGTCTCCTCAACGCACTCGGCGCCAGTCGGGTTCGGCTCGGCGCCCTGGAGGCCCTGACCGGGGGACGGCTCACCAGCCGGGTTGAGGAGGACGTCGTCGAGGCACTGGTTGGGGTCTGCGGCGCGCGGAGTCAGACGCGTCAGGAAAAGCGCGACGCGTCGAGAAAGGCGCGAGGAGCGGCGTACCGGGACCGAGCGTGCTGTCGCCGTTGACGAGGGTGCAGGGGAAGCGACCGTATCCACCCGGGATCTGGGCGACCGCGACGGAGGCGAGCGAGGCGAGGGTAGCGAGCGCGAGAGTGGCGTGCATGTTGAGTGAAGGGGGGGTTGAGGGGGGGGAGGTGGGAGTGAAGGCTGAGCTGAGGGGGTTGAAAGAGTGACGAGGGTGGGCTGAAGTCGAGCCTTGTAGAGAGCGAGTGAGTCGAGCGGAGTCGAGTGAGGAGAAGAGAAGAGAGAGGGAGAGACGAGGCGCACCCGTTCTTGAACGGCGCGGCGCGCGGGTTTGTTTGTTTGCGAGTCTCGTCGCCCGCAGGGCTCCAGGCTTCTGCGTTCGGAGACGCGCACCGGCAAGCGCGTTTCGCCCCGAAGAGCCCCATCGGAATGCTGGGCCAAAACGGTTCCTCGACGCGACGAGGCGCCGTGATAGACCCGTGTCGAGCGATCCGTCTATGCGATCACGGCCGCTCCCCCGCGATACCAACATCGGCGTACGCGTCGCCGGTGCTCCGAGAGGAAGCGGTCCTTTGCCGGCTGGCCCGCCCGGACACTCAAGGTCGTCGGAACGCTGGCGGAAGCCGTGGATCGTGACCTCCCCATCACTGGGCGGGGGAACGCAGAGCAGGAGCACGAGAAGAAGAACTTTGAGCGGCGCAAACAAACAAGCAGCACCACGAGGGTCCGAAGCGAGGCTATGCAGACAGCGGCGTTGCGGGAGGACGAGGAGGAGGCCCTCGTCAAGCAGGATCACCTTCAGCGAGTGCATGCGCGTACCATCTTCCAGCAGCAGCAGCAACGCTCCGGCGCAGCATCCAGCGGACGCCCGGCGGCAGCGGGAACGCGCCCGTGATGATCAGCGCGAGACGTGGGCGCGGAGGCGAATTCGCAGGCGAGACGCGTCTGCCGCCTCCGCCGCATCTCCGCGTGCTGGCGTAAAGCATCCTCGCAGTCTGCACACACACACGGGCAGCGCGCTGTTCAGCACACATGTTGGCTCGCTCGTCCCGCCGGGCAACGCCCTCGAAGCACCTGCTCCGCCCCGCCGGCCTCGACCCCATGCAGCACGCGTCCGTGCCAGCAAAGCTCCGCCTCATACACTAGTCGCTCACACCGTCGCGTCCCAGCCTGCGCCTCGCTCAGCTCGACCATCCCGCGCCCCGCTCAGCCTGCGCGCCGCTAAGGCGCTCGGGGCGCTTCAGCCGCATGCGCTGATGCGCGCCGGTCCTGTACGTGCTCCCGCTCATCCGTTTCAATGCGCTGGGGTGCTCGCCGTGCGCTGGTGCAGAACGGGCGGAGTGCACTTCGGGCGAGGGCAGGCGAGGAGGGTGGTGAAGCGGGCGGGGGCGCTGGCGCGGGTGGGTCATCGCTGGGAGATGGGGCGATCGAGCGAGGCTTCTGCACGTGCTCCGCCGGTGCGGGCGGCGTCTGGGGGACGAGCGAGTTGAGCGAGGTGGGGGGATCCGAGCGGGGCGGCGGCGAGAGCGTCGCGGCGGTGGAGGCGCTGTAAGGCGCGAGGGTGGCGTCGACCGCAGCGGCTGTAGAGCTCTGCAGCTGCGCTCGAGGCGGTCGCAGCGGGGGCGAGATGTTGGACGAGTGCAACGAGGACGAGCAAGGCGAGCTGGAGCCCCTGCTCCCTTTGTGCGTCCAGCTGAGTACGAGAGGCTGCGTTCCAGCTTCGTGCGAGGGCTCGGACTCGCTCGCAAGCTTGCGCGAGGCGAGAGCGCGACGCCGCCTTTCTCGTGTGCACCGCCTCGAGCGCCTCCCGCTTCCTCTCCCGCGGCGGTCCCCCTCTCTTCCAGCCTGACAGCGGCAACATCGTCATCGCAGCCTCACCAGCACCGTCGGGCGCACTCCAGCGCCTCTACCGCCCGTTCCTCCATTCTACCCCTCTCCCTCCTCGTCCCCCTCCACCAGCCTCACCCCCCTCTCCCGCAACACCCACCTCCTCCACTCGCTCAACTCCTCACCTCCGCTCTCCCTCTCGCCGTCGCCGTCCCCCGCGCCCGCCCCGCCGTCCCAGCGCAACACCCTCAGCGCGGGCGCGCCCCCGCGCTCGAGCAGCTCGACGACGTCCGCGGGGGTGGCCCACCCACCGCGGGAGAGCGCGAGCGAGTGGAGCTCCGTGCTGAGGTGCGAGGGGAGGACGAGCACGCCTTCCCCCAAGGGAAGCGTGCGCCGCAGGTCGAGGTGTGTGAGCGAGGGTGCGGATGCCCGCGAGAGGAGGGCGAGGTGCGCGGGCGTGAGGCGCGCGCCGGGGAGGACGAGCCGGCGGAGGTGCGGGAGGGTGAGGAGCGGAGTCGGGGTCGAAATGCCGGAGGGGAAGGAGGGTGAGTGCCCGACGGCGAGGTTGAGAGGCGCGTCGCGAGCGGCGCAGAGTTGACGAGCTCGAGTGTGTGCAGGCGCGGGAGCACGCTCGCCACGTCGGGGTCGGGGAGGTGCGGGTGGTCGCTGTGGAAGTCCTCGAGGACGAGGTGCCTCAGCGTCCGCTCGCGTGCGAGAGGAGGCCCCAATGCGTAGGCGGGGATGTCGCGCTCAAGTGCGCGTGCTCGAGCGTGGGGACGTCCGCCCACCCGAGCACGGGCGAGACGACCGTCCCGTCACGGAAGCGGAGGCGCCAGATCGGCCCGACGAGGACGAGTCGCCGCAGCCGCGAGAGGGGCGCCCAGTCCTCCTCGCCGGCGAAGCGTGGGAGGACCGCCGGGAGGAGGTACGCGTCCGAGGAGGGCTCGACGTCTTGCACGAGCGGATCTCGAGCGACTCGAGCGCGGAGAAGGTGTGCCCGAGGCGGGGCAGGGAGAAGAGGATGCGGAGGTGGGAAGGCGTGTGCAGGGTGATGGAGACGAGGGTCGACGCTGACGTGAGGAGGAAGCGGAAGAACGACTGCAGCTGCCGGTTCTCGTCGGCAGCGACGCCACCGCCGAGCCACGAGATGCGCGCCCGACGCAGCTGGACGAGCTGCATGAGGTCGAGCGCGTCGCAGAGGTAGGCGAACTCGTCGGTCGACCAGTCCTGCACGCGCGTGAAGACGACGCCGGTGACCCCGCTCGTCTCGTCGGCGTCGTCTGCGGTCGCGCGCTCTGCCCAAAAGAGCGCCTTGGCCTCGGCGCGACCCTCGTCGATTTCGCCGTCGAGGTGGAGGGTCCGCCACAGTCCTGTGTCGGCGAGCGCGAGGGCTCGCCATGTGCGCGAGACGTGCGAGAGGGTGACGACGGGGTTGAGGCGGCGGCGGAAGAAGGGGAAGATGGAGAGCGAGGTGTACGAGGGAAAGTGATCGTCGTGGTCGTCCTGTGCGAGGTGGAAGATGTGGAGGAGGATCTCGGCGGGGAGCTTGGTGATGTGGGACGGCTGTGCGCGCCCAACTCAAGAGTCAGCGGGCGGTGCGCGCTTAGATCGTCTCGGGTCGGCGGTGGGGGAGGGACGAGGGGAGGAGCGCACGGGGCTGCCCATTACGCGCGCTGTCCTGTCCCGGTCGCGCACAAGGTGTAGCGCAGCAGTCTAGCGAGTCGACTGGATCGAATTGAGCTGTTGGGCGGCGGGTGACCTCGCGCCATCTCCTCCTCGACGCTTGCACCCCGCCCCCTCGCCTCGACACCCCTCTTAGGCTCCGCCGAACAGCCGAACGCACAGTGAGCTGTTCTCTCGAGCCTTACGAACTTCTTTCAGGCTTCACGTGGCGTCGTCGCTGCTCGCCATTCTCATCAGGACTTTCTGGAGCGAGGGCGTTCTGTCCTTCGATGCTGGCGCGATGGGGGTATCAACGGCGCCCGAGCCGGAGCTAACCTTCTCTCCATCCATATGACCCGCGCTCCCTCCTATTGCGCCCGTTGCAGCCATGGTGTGCGTCCCTCGTCCCCCTCGTCCCCTCTCGTCGGCCTCCTTTAGCGCCTGACCACCTGCGAGCTTTCTCACAACTCGTCACTGACACAAACATACCTACAGCCTCGCCCCGCCCACCGACCCGAACCACCCAAACGACCACTCGCTGATCGAGCACCACGACGACCCCTCGCATCCGGCGTTCCTCATCCCCGAGCTCTGCCGCGGGTTCTACACCCTCGGCTGGGTCACGGGCACCGGCGGCGGGATCTCGATCCGGAAGGGGTGCGTCTTGCTTCTGAGGGGCCAGGCGGGGCAACGCTGACGAAGGGAAGAGCGCAGCGAGAACGTCTACCTCGCGCCGAGCGGCGTGCAGAAGGAGAAGATCGAGCCGCGGGACCTCTTCGTCCTGACGCTCAAGGTGCGCTCCTTCCTCCGCACTCGCCTCCGGGCAGAGCTGACGGAATGAATGGGCCGAACGTGCAGGAGCGCGAGTTCCTCCGGTGGCCGGTGCACAAGCCGCTGAAGCAGTCGGCGTGCACGCCGCTGTTCTACAATGCGTACGACCTCCGCGGTGCGGGCGCGTGCATCCACGTGCGTAGCCGTCTCCCGCTCTTGCACCCCGCCCATCCCGCTCACTCACCCCTTCGACGCGACCTCCCCGCTGTGCGCCCGCTCGCATCCTGCAGACGCACTCGCAGCACGCAGTCATGGCGACGCTCCTCTGGCCCGGGAACGAGTTCCGCGTCTCGCACCAGGAGATGATCAAGGGGATGCGGCAGGGCGGGATGGGCGCCGCGATGAGCTACCTCGACACGCTGGTGATCCCCATCATCGAGAACACGCCGGATGAGGAGGACTTGAGGGAGGGGCTCGAGGAGGTGCGCCGTGCTCTTTCGGGTGGTTGAGGAGTAGCGGGTTCCGCTGCGGGCGGGACTCGCTCCTCCTCCCACTTTCCGCGTCGCCCGGACTGACGACGATGTGTACGCGTACGCACTCGCAGGCTATGCGCAAGTACCCCGACGCGGCGCGTGCCTTCCATCCCGTCAGCTCCGCTCTCACTGACCTTGTTCTCCTTTCACCCCTTCTCTCCCCAACCTCGCACCCCGCCCACCTACCCCTTTGACCAACACAGCCCGCTGTGCTCGTCCGCCGGCACGGCACCTACTCGTGGGGCCCGGATGCCGAGCGGGCAAAGGGTACGTTCCCCTCGTCCAGGATACTCTCGCTCTTGCCGCGTGCTGACAACTCTCACGCTCGCGCGCGCAGGCCAGGCCGAGTGCCTCGACTACCTCCTCGAGGTTGCGGTCAAGATGAAGCTCGCGGGGATGGAGACGGTCGGGCTTAAGCAGTAGATGGGGCGCTCGAAGAGGCGAGACGAGCGCCTTGGCGCGGAACGCAAGACAGACGCGGTCACGCTGCTACTCTCTCTCACGCGCTTGCCGTGCAGGGGCTGGAGGACGAGCGCGGGCGGTACCGCATCGCTGGGATTGCGGCCCCAGCTCATTACGCGTGCGATCGAGACGGGCGAGAGGAGGTCTCGCTCGTGCGGCAGAGAGAGAGGGAGGAGGACGGGGTCGGTTGCGGGTGCGGTGCCGGGTGCGGGTGCATTTGGGTAGCGCGCTGCGAGGAAAGCGAAAGGCGGGGAGAGACACCGAGAGGAGGCGACTCTGCGCGAGGGCGAGGCGAAGAGGGAAGGCTGCGTCCGCCGTTCTCTCGCCGAGTGCTGCGCTGCGTTGCTGCAGCAGCGGAGGAGGCTACGGTGCTCCCAGCGCGTCGACAGACCTTCCCTCTGCGCCCCTTCCCCTCGTTCCGCCCTCGCCCCGCCGTCCCTCCTGCTCGCCATCACCGCCGAGTCGCCGCGCGCCCCCTCTCGCCTCGACACGCGCGCTCTCACGTGCACTCGCCGCAGTGAAGCCCTAGCACTCGCACCGCACCGCCCTCCCTCCCGCCAGGCGAGTCCGCGCAAGATGCCGCCTCCCGATCCTGCTCGTCCGCCGCGCGATGCCCCGCCCGCCTCGGCCCTCCACAGCGCGCAGGGACAGCGCCCGAGTCGCGAACGGCTCCAGTACCAGCACCAGGCCTCGTCGTCGTCCTCCGTCGCAGGAAAGGCGCGCGGACTCCCCGGAGGCCCCGCCGCCTACGCACCGCCCGACCGCCCCGGCATGCCCACCCTCGCGTACGACTCGACCTACTCGGTTGCAGACTCGCTCCCGGGACACAAGGTCCAGTTCTCGCGCGCGCACGTCGAGCCCGCAGCGGCGAGCGTCTACGGCGACACCGCCTCGCAGGCCAACGTGCCCCTCGTAGGCTACTCGTCGTCTCTCGCCGTCCCCGGCTCCTCCTCCGGCGGCGCTGCGAGCGCTACGCCCGGTATGGCCGCCGCGACGGGCGCCGACTTCCGCCGCAAGCGCTCGCTCGTCCGCCCCGACCGCGAGCGCGTCGACGAGAGCCACCGCCTGTACAACTACCGCCAGCACGCCGCCGCGATGGAGGCCGAGGGCCGCGGCACCGCCGCCGTCTCGCGCACGGGCCACTCGGCCACCGCCGGCCTGCCCCCCATACCCGTCGGCCCCGCCGAGCTTAGCGGCGCGGCTGCTGCCGCAGCACACGGGCACGCGCTTCCGCCCGGTGCGGCCGCGGGCACGGGAGGGTCGACGACGCTCCGCCGCGGGAAGAGCATCCTCGCGCGCGAGGAGGACATGGCGACCGAGACGGGCCTGAACCTCTTCAAGCGCGGCGGGACGCTCCGCCGCCCCGGGAGCGGGAGCGGCAGCGGAGGAGGAGGCGGCGCGGGCAAGCTCGGCAAGAAGAACGCGCATCCCGGCGGCGCGTACGAGCGCGCGCAGAAGGCCAAGATGCAGAAGAAGCCGCTCGGCGCGTGGATGATCTACTGCAAGATCGTCACGGCGTGCTTCCCTGCACCGCTGCTCCGTTGCTTCGGTGCGTGCCCTTCTCCCTTCCGTTCGCTGGAGAAATGCTCACGATGCTCCGCACGCAGGCTTCAAGACGAAGGACCGGCAGTCGGCGTGGCGCGAAAAGATCGGCCTCCTCAGCATCATCGCCATCTGCATGGCGCTCGTCGGTTTCCTCACGTTCGGTTTCACGCAGTCCGTCTGCGGGACGCCGTCGCTGCGGTACCGCGCCGGCAACATCGACACGGGCTCGATGATCTTCCACGGCTACGACTACGACATGGACGGGTTCCGGCACCCGGCCGCGGCGGGCATCTCGGAGGGCTCGAACCCGCTCTACGACATCTTCGACGCGGGCGGCAAGGACGGCTCGTTCCTCTTCCAGAAGGTCAACCAGAAGTGCCTCGGCATCATCACGCCCGCGAGCGGGACCGGCATCACCCACAACGGCGACGAGATGGGCTGGTACTTCCCCTGCAACCTCTACAACCAGTGGGGCACGAGTGCGCAACCTCACCGACTACGCCGAGGGCACGATGTGCCACACGCAGAGCGACGCGCGCGTCCAGTTCAGCCAGCTCAAGGCCCTCGGCCAGGTCTATTCCGTGGCACGACCTCAAGAACTCGAGCCGCAACCTCGCCGTCTACGATGGGTGCGTTCGCGTGTACCCTGCTCTTCCCCGCGTTCGTGCTAACCCGAAACACTCGTGCCCGTAGCGCCGTCCTCGACCTGTCCTCCTCAATTGGCTCGACTCGTCGCAGGTCGCGTACCCGCCCATCTTCGACAGCCTCAAGTCGGGCACGAACGACTCGTTCACCGGGCGCGACATCACGTCGCTCATGGTCAACTCGGGCCAGCGCGACGTCGCCGAGTGCCTCGTCGACGTGATCCGCGTCGGGTTCATCGACTCGGTCACGTTCGGCTGCGTCGCGTCCGACGTCGTCCTCTACGTCTCGCTCGTCGTCATCATCGGCGTCGTCGTCCTGCGGTTCTTCATGGCCGTCCTGTTCGGCTGGTTCGTCTCGTGGAAGATCGGCAAGTTCCCCGAGGAGACGTACGAGCAGCGGCGCGCGCGCGCCGCCGAGATCGAGAACTGGACGGACGACATCTACCGCCCCGCGCCCGCGCGGTACCGCCCGAGCGTGCCCAAGTCGCAGCAGGGCGGCGCCGCGGGCGCCAAGCCGTACAAGAAGTCGGTCCTCCCGACGACGAGCCGCTTCTCCAAGAGCGACCTCCTCAAGGTCGGTGGCGCGAGCCCGACGACGAGCGAAGGCGGCTACTCGCGCACCAAGGGCATGCGCGGCGCGGGCATGCGCAACTCGCCGCCGGGGTCGCCGGGGTCGCCGCGCGCGTCGCGCAGCTCGACGAGCCTACCCATGTCGTCGTACACGCTCGACGGGCTGCGCGCGGCGCGCAGGCGAGCGACGGCGCGATGGGCGCGTGCCCGTTCCCGCTCGGCGACGTCGTCCCGCAGCCGCCGGCCGACTACGAGCCGTTCAACTACCCGCTCGCGCACACGATACTCCTCGTCACGGCCTACTCCGAGTCGGTCGAGGGCCTCCGGACGACGCTCGACTCGCTCTCGACGACGGATTACCCCAACAGCCACAAGGTCATCCTCGTCATCGCCGACGGCATGGTCAAGGGCTCGGGCAACGAGCTCACCACGCCCGAGATCGTCCTCGGCATGATGAAGGAGTTCGTGGTTCAGCCGGCCGACGTCGAACCGTACTCGTACGTCGCAATCGCCGACGGCCACAAGCGGCACAACATGGCCAAGGTGTACGCCGGCTTCTACGACTACGACGACAACACGGTCGAGCGCTCGAAGCAGCAGCGCGTCCCTATGCTCCTCGTCGCCAAGGTCGGCAACCCCGCCGAGCAGCACGACGCCAAGCCGGGCAACCGCGGCAAGCGCGACTCGCAGATCGTCCTGATGAGCTTCCTTCAGAAGGTCATGTTCGACGAGCGCATGACGACGTTCGAGTACGAGTTCTTCAACGCGCTCTGGCGCGCGACGGGCGTCTCGCCCGACCGCTACGAGCTCGTGCTCATGGTCGACGCCGACACCAAGGTCTTCCCCGACTCGGCGAGCCGCATGGTCGCGTGCATGGTTCACGACCCCGAGATCATGGGCCTCTGCGGCGAGACCAAGATCGCCAACAAGTCCGACTCGTGGGTCACGATGATCCAGGTCTTCGAGTGCGTCCTCGTCTCTCGCTCTCTCCCTGAGAGCGCCGCTCACCTCGCGTCCACCCCCCATAGGTACTACGTCTCGCACCACCAGACCAAGGCGTTCGAGTCCATGTTCGGCGGCGTGACGTGCCTGCCCGGCTGCTTCTCGATGTACCGCATCAAGGCGCCCAAGGGCGGCGACGGCTACTGGGTCCCGATCCTCGCCAACCCCGACATCGTCCAGCACTACTCGGAGAACGTCGTCGACACGCTGCACAAGAAGAACCTCCTCCTCCTCGGCGAGGACCGGTACCTCACGACCCTCATGCTCCGCACGTTCCCCCGCCGCAAGATGATGTTCTGCCCGCAAGCCGTTTGCAAGACCATCGTCCCCGACACGTTCTCGGTCCTCCTCTCGCAGCGCCGCCGCTGGATCAACTCGACCATCCATAACCTCTTCGAGCTTATCGTCGTCCCCGACCTTTGCGGCGTGTTCTGCTTCAGCATGCGCTTCGTCAGTGCGTCCTTCTCTCTTCACACGATATTCTCGCGCTCGCCCTGTGCGAGTAGCAGAACTGCTGCTCACCGTCACGCGCTCGCAGTCTTCATGGAGCTCGCCGGTACCCTCGTCCTCCCCGCCGCCATCGCGTTCACGCTCTACCTCATCGTCGTCGCCATCATCCCCGGCACCGTCAAGCCCGTCGTCTCGCTCGTCCTCCTCGCCCTCATTCTCGGTATTCCCGCCATGCTCATCGTCGTCACCTCGCGCCGCTTCGCCTACCTCGGGTGGATGCTCATCTACGTGCGTCCCAGTCCCCTCCCTCTCCCGAGCCTCCGCTGACTCGCTCGCTTCCCGCAGCTCGTCTCGCTTCCGGTGTGGAACTTTGTGCTCCCGAGCTACTCGTTCCTCCACATGGATGACGTGCGTCCGTTCTCACGTCGTTTGCGCCTTCGCTGACGGGAGACGCGCCCCCTCAGTTCTCGTGGGGTCAGACGCGCAAGATCGAAGGCGAGACGACCGGCAAGCACGACCATGGCGCCAAGGAGGGCGTCTTCGACTCGTCGCACATCACGATGAAGCGCTGGGCCGACTGGGAGCGCGAGCGCCGCTACAAGTCGGCGACGCAGTCGCGCGACTCGATGTACGGCATCGACCAGCAGGGCCGCGGCGGCTCGCCCAACCGCCCCGCGAGCCACCGCCAGTCCATCGTCTCGACCACCGACACGACGTACGAATCGGCGCACGCGCACAGTGCGCGCTACCCGACCGAGCTGTCGCTCCCTGCACCGCTCGCGCCTGCGGCGAACATCTCGCCCGCCTCCTCCGAGACGAGCCTCTCGCCGCCGCTGCCCGCGCACGTGCAGCGCGCGGCGCCGTCGCGCGGCTCGCAGGACTACCCGACGTTCCAGGACGCGGGCTACGAGGACGAGGCGGATCGCCCGATCCTCTACCAGCACTCGCCGCCGACCGAGTCGGTCGCGCAGTTCTACAGCGCCGAGCCCGACTCGCTCCAGCCGCCCGCGCGCATCGCATCGCCGTCGTCGAGCGGCTCGTCACCCGTCTCGCCCCTCCCCGCCTCGTTCGCGTCCAACAACCCCTTCGCGAACCCGCCCTCTTCTCGCCCGCCCCGCCGCGGCGTCTCGCTCTCGGATGTCGGCCCCGTCCCGTCTTCCTCGGGCGAGGTCGTCCGCGTCGTGCAGCGGCACTCGCGCCGGGCGAGCCGCCCGTCGGGCTCGGGTCCGTCGGGCTCGGGTCCGTCAGCGTCGAGCGGGCCGTCCGGCGCCGCGACCGACAGCTGGTACGGCGAGTCGACGAGCGGGCACTCTGGCAGCAGCGCGAGCGCGCAGGGGCACCTCCCGCCCGGCGCGGCGCCGCCGCGGCACTCATACGCTGGCCCCGGCGCGTGAGGCGTTCCTGTCGACAGCTTTCCTCCCTTCCCTTCCCTTCCCCTTCCTCTCTCTCTCTCTCTCTCTCTTTTACGGACACTTCTCCCGCCTCGCGCCTTCGCATTGCACGCCCCTGCCACGCTCTTTGCCCATACCCACGCCCTCCCGTAATCGCTCCCGCGCCCCCTGATGACGCCCTCCTCACGTCGACGCCGTTCCTTGTACCTGTTCCTCCGTGGACGTTTTCACGCACCCCCTCCTTTGAGCTCTCTGCAAGGACACTTAGCGTTCTCTCTCCGCTGTGGCGGTGGCGGGCTGTGCGGATGAGCGTGACAGCGCTCCGCGAGAAGGAGGGGCCGGCGTCGCTTTCTGCGGCTTTTTTTCGCGGACAGCTTCGCGAGATCCTACTCAAGCGTGTGCGGGCACGCACAGCTGCTCGCGCGCGCAGCCGCCGTTGTCGTCGCCGCCCGCGTTCTCATCAGCTCTCTCGCTCCTGCCGCTCACTTCCCCGCGCTCACACCGCTTGCAGCGCACCGACTCGGCGCTCGATCACCTGCAAATACTTCCAAGATCCTCCAAGCCTGCACACAAGCGCCTCCGAGCCGTACCCACCATGCTCCTCGACCTCCCTCCCGAACTCGTCACCCTCGTCCTCGAACACGCGGACGGCAAGAGCCTCGCCAAGTGCTGCCGCGTCTCGAAGGTCATGTGCTCGTACGCGCAGCCCGTCCTCTGGCACGACGTCGACATCAGGTGGACGGACGAGTCGGACCCGCTCATCAAGCCGGAGCTCCTGGCGCATACGCGCACGCTTTCCCTCGAAGCGCCGGAGGATTACCTGTACTTGATTGAGCCAATCGCGCCGCACCTTTCGAGCGCAGCGCGGGTCACCCTCGAGCTGTACGACGACCAGAGGCCCGGCTCGCCTGTTCCTCTCGTGGACTTGCGCGCTCTCGAGTGCATCAGCGGTAAGCCTGCGCCACATCTCCGAGATGCGTTTCCCCGGGCTGACGAAACGCGTCCCGCAGGACTATACTCCCTCCGAGTCTGCGACCGCGTGCTTCTCGGATCCAAGCCTCTGCGGCTCGACAACCTCGTCGTCCTTGAGCTCGCCGATACCACCTTCGAGCCCGCGTCGCTGCTCGCGAACCTTTCCCCGCGGCACTTCCCGTCCCTCCGCGCCCTTTTCTTGATGAACGCGCCAAGCAACCTCGTCCTCAATTCCGCCTCCCTCTCCCAGCTCGACTGCATCCAGACGGATTGCGAGGGGTGGTACGCTGTGCCGAATGGGAGCAGTACGCCTGCATTGTTCGCGGTCGAGTGCGTCGAGGAGGAGGACGTGACCGCTGTCTTCGAGTTCACCCCCGGTCAAGCCGCGAAGGTCCGCCATATACGCTTCATGGGCGGTTGGCAGGACGACTTCGACGACCCACACTACCTGCGCAATGTCGTCAAGAAGCTCGTCAACCTGCAGTCGGTCTGGTTGCTCGACGAGTCGCCCCGCGCGGCCTACTTCAAGTCGTCCCTGGACCTGTGCCAGCGTCGCGGGGTCTCGCTGCACTGGACCAGCGTTGCGGACGACTGGGCTATCCACGACGGATTCTGGGAGTACGCGAAGGGGCTCAAGGCGAAGGGCGAGGTCTAGGATTCGTCGACGGAGCTGCGGAGTCGGAATGGTGGGCTTTACGCTTGTTGTACAGCTGCTTGAAATTGCTTGCGCTTGACTGAGTGGCTGAGAGAGGCGTCCTTGATGTTCCAGAGCGGAGTGCGCCGACTGACCTTGCTCACGGCGCCGCTCTCCCTCTCTCGCTCCTTCCCCTCACTCTCGCCCGGTCCTCCCGCTCAGCCCGTCTGACTCGCTTCTTCGATTCGTCCAAAAGGGGCCACACGGCAGCCACAGGCTACTTCCACCACCCCTGCATCGCTCGACCGGCGCCGCCACGCCCCCTGCCCCTCCTCCTCCACCCTCATCTCCCGCCCTCCTCACTCCACTGCAGGCGTGATCGCTGGGCTAGGCACTCTCTGAGCTGCGCGCAGGGTTTGGTGAGGCCGCCATACGAGCCCTCAAGCGCGTACAGGGAAAGAGCGAGTGTGTTCGCGGGAACGACGGCGGACTCGACGCTCCTCCCTCATCGCACAGCCTCTGCCTTGCGCATGCTGTTCCCCGCCCGTCATTTGCCAGCGGGTACCCGCCCCGCAGCACCTCGCTCCACTCGCGCGAGGACGATGAGGCCGTGCGGCTGGGCGCCGGTCAGACCGTCCCCGTGCGAGAGGCGAGAAGCTGCGGGCGCGGCGCTACGACCGTGGGCTGTGCCGGGGTGGACGCCGCGCTTCTCCGACGGGGAGAGCGCGGTGGCATGTTGGCAGGAGCAGGGGCGGAGCGAGAGCGGGAGGAGGGCGACCTTCCTAAGCCGAGGGCGAGGGGTGGCTTGGCCCATCCTGCGGATTGCTTGCCTTCGATTCCGCCTCTGTCGCCTCTACGGACCGCCATATATGACCGGGCTCCGGCGGACCGCGGTACCCTCGCTCCTTCTCTACGAGCGAGGGTGCCGCCTACTGACCCTTACCGCCCAAGGGGGACCTAGGCGGCCGGTTCATATTCCGCTGACAGAATCGCTCCTGTGGAGCTTTCTGCGTCAGATGGGCTTAGCGGCGCAAGGCGGACGGGTCTCGTCGGCGAGTGCCAGCCGTTCCCGCTCCCGCTTGCCCTGTCTCACCGTCCGCTGGGGCACTTCAGGCTCCAACGCTTTGGCCTTACTCAAGGAAATCCTCGACAGCTCAATACACGCCCCGTAGTTGGCGATGCTCGGCGACGGACCCGACCGGCGATCCGGACGAGGGCAAGGGGTGCTGCGCTTCCTGCCGCTCGTCAATTGCGGGTGCTTGTCGCGCAAGCAGTTCCTCTTCACCCTTCAGCACGCTTTAGCGAGTGCGAGGGCATCCTGGCAAGCCCAGGTGCATGTCAATTACGGCATGATCAGGCGAAGAGAGTGCTTGCAAGGAGGCGCGTTCTTCACAAGAAGGCGAACGACGATACAGATTCATAAGGCAGCGGCTTCCCCGTCGCGGTGCGTCCCTCTCAAGGAGGACAGAAAGGGAGGACCCCGCGACATGATGCAGCGCGTCGCGCAGAGTTGCGCACAGAAGCGGGAGAACGCTTCCTTCTGGCCAGAGAGCGAGAAAACGACGGGGACGTTGCGGGATGCTCGGACAAGTAACAGACGCAACAAGGGTACTGCGAAGTGAAGGAGAAGGGAGAATAACCGCATCGCCGCCTATTTCTCGTCGTCCGAGTCGAGAATCACCCGCTGCTTCTTGCCTGCAAGGGCGCACCAGCCGCTTCGTCATTCTCGCTCACGGAGCCGCCTGCGGCTGCAATGAGGACGACCTGGCGGACGAGACGGACGCGCCGCGCTTGCGGGCAAATGCGAGCGCATCGCAAGTGAAGTCCGAGTAGTTGCCTCGTAGTCGATGTCCGTTGGGTCGTCCTCGTCCATCCCGCGGCCCTCACCCTTCAATGCCTGCGAGGCGGATCCGCCATGTCTTCATGTGGCCGCTCGCTCAGCCTGAGAGGAGAGGACGAGGTGGGACGTGTGAGTGCTAGGGGCTGCTGACGGAAGGCGATGCGCACTCGCGCCCAATCGAGTCCATGCTCTCGATGCTACCGGTGGCCGCAAGCACGATCGGAAGCTCGTCAGAAGCGAGGGAGCGAAGCGGGAAGCGAGCGAGTTGATGAGAGCGAGCGAGGGCTGTGGGATGCGCAAGCGTGTCGCTCTGCCCTGGAGCACAAGTTAGAGAAACAGTGACTCGAACACCAGCTCAGCAGTGCGTGTCGAGGAGTTTGGCGGGAGGAAAGGGTCGTTCAACCTCGCGGACGAGGTTGACATTCGACGTCGACGCTTGCTTGCACGAGGAGCTTGCTGTGCCCCACCAGACGCGCAGTACGAACCTTGTTAGTGCGTCCCAGCCCTGCGCCGTCACCGCGCGCGCTGACACCGTCTCCCGCCAGCTCGCCGTCTTCATCTCCCGACCGCGACTACCCCGCCGGCACACCACCTAGAGCACCGCGCTACTCGCCAGACATCCCTCAAACTCCCTCGCTACCACCCCAGCAGCCGGTGCGATGGCCACAAAGCGCAAGCAGGGGCAGACGCTCAGCCTCAAGGGCTCCACCAAGATCGTCACAGAGTTCTTCGAGTACTCGGTCAACTCGTGCGTCTTCCCACCAGCTCTCTCTTGACCACGTGCGCAGCGCACAGCGCGCTCTGACCGCCCCGGGCGAGCTGACCCACCCCACCTCGCGCCGCCCGCAGGATCCTGTACCAGCGCGGCGTCTACCCGCCCGAGGACTTCAAGCAGGTCAAGAAGTACGGCCTCACGCTGTTCACGAGCGCGGACGAGGCGCTCGAGCGCTACGTGCAGAACGTGATGAAGCAGGTCAGAGTGAGTCGGCCAGTTCCCTCTCGCACGAGCGGTTCCTCTGCGGCTGTACTGCGGTTCATCGGTGCTTTCAAGGCCCTCTGCATCGCTGGTACTGTCCCGGAGCGTGAGACTCGTTGTGCAGGCACGCTGACTACCCGCTCCCTCGCAGACTGGATCCTCGCGGGCAAGCTCGACTCGCTCGCGCTGATCATCATGAACCGGGACACGCGCGAGGTTGTCGAGCGATGGCAGTTCGACATCAGGTCGAGGAACCGCCAGCCGAGGGCGCGCGCGAAGGAGAACGAGGGGTGAGTCGGCGCGCGCTAGCCTCCGGGCTGCCTTCACTTGTCCCGCGGGCCGGACGAGCAGCTGGCGGGGATACTTGATCATCGTGCTGACTCACTGCTCTCCACACAGCCCGCCATCAGCGTCAGCCGGCAAGGCCAAGACGGAGAAGACGCCTGAACAGGTGCAGAAGGACATCCAGGACATCATGCGCCAGATCACGTCGAGCGTGACATTCCTGCCCTCACTCGAGGAGAAGTGTGAGTCGACGCGCGCCCCGTCTTGCCCGGTTGTCGTGCTGCGCAGCGACAAGCCGGCTACGTCTGGAAGGCGTGAGCTGACTTCCCGCCCTTCTCGACATGCAGACGTCTTTACCATCCTGACATACGCAAAGAAGGACACCGAGGTGCCGAAAGAGTGGATCGACAGCGACCCGCACATGATCATCGGCAACGCGGAACAGGTGCGTTGGCGCCCGTCCTACTTCCACTCTGCTCTCTTCGCCGGAGTAGAGGCTGATTTTCTCGGAGGCGCGCGTCACCGCAGGTCCGCCTCCGCTCCTTCTCGACGAACCGGCACAAGGTGCAGGGCCTCGTCGCGTACCGGCTCGGGCAGGACGTTCTCTAGACCCGCTTCCCCCGTCTCTCTTCTTCGTCTTTCCCCTCGAGCAGTTCTTGTCCTGTACATCTTTCCGCAACGCGCAACTTTCCCACACGCGGTCATAGCTTCCGGAGAGACGGGCAACGAGGCGGGAAAGCGGACCTGAGGGGGGATGACAACGAGCGAAGCTCCGAGTGATGCGATAATGCGGAATGCACGTCCCTACCCACCTCTCTAGCAAGTACAACATGCCCTCCTCCTCTCTCTCTTCCCCATCCTCCCGCGCAATCCGTCCCCTCTAGTTCTTCTTCTTCTTCTCGGCGCTTTGGCCCTTGCGCTTGATCTCCGCCCCGCCGAGGACGGCATGGAACGCCTCCGTCGGGATGGTGATACGGCCGCTGCGGAGGGGCGGAGTGTCAGAGCTGTAGCGAGGGGAAGAAGGACGGGAGGAAGGCACGTACATGCTCCGCTCCTTCAGGCGCGCCTTGCCCGCCTTCTGCTTCGCAAGGTGCTTCATCTCTGCGAGCCGCACGCGAGAGAACGTCAGCGTCTACTCCGAGATCGACAAGAGGCGCCCGAATGGTGACGGGACACCTGGAGGGCGTCACCGCCAGGGTCGAGTGTGGGGCGGGACGTACTCCGCTCGTAGTGCCCGCCGTACAGGCCCGCCGTGACGTCCTTGCGGAAGGGGGCGATGCTGCGCGTCGGGGTGGATGAGCGAGACGCACACGAGCGAGAAGGGGAGAGGAGAAGCGCACCGCTCGCGGGCGAGGATGGTCGACCCGACTGCGGCCTGGATGACCACCTGTGGGCGGGGCTCGGATCAGCCTTCCCGCTCGAAAAAGAGGGCAAGGAAAGCGGCGCACCTCATGCTGCTGCCGCGGGATGACCTCCCTCAGCCGCTTGGCCCACTCCCTCCCCTCCTTCTGCACCTCGCTCCTATGCGCAACGGTGCACAGCGCGTCGACCTTCTGCCCATTGACGAGGATGTTCATCCTGCAGAGGTCCGAGTCCTCGTACGGCGCCTCCTCGTAGTCGAACGAGGCGAACCCGGACGAGATCGACTTGAGGAGCGAGTGGAACGACGTGATGATGCTGCTTAGCGGGAGCGAGTAGAGCATCGTCACGCGCGGTTTGAGCGCCGTCGAAGTCGCGGTCGCGGAGGAGGTCGCCGACGAGCCGGAGAGGTACGTATGCGAGATGGGGACGCCGCGGTGCGACTGCGTGCGGAACAGCTCGTCAGCCCCTCAGCCCGCCAGCGGGACAAGCGCGCGCAACGCACCGTGCACAGGTTGATGATCGCGCCCGTGTACTCGTCCGGCGCGACGATGGTCGCGCGGATCATTGGCTCCTGGATCTGCGTCACCTTGAGGAGCCCGCCCGGGTCGGGGAAGTCGGCGGGGTTGTCGATCGTGCGCTCCGAGCCGTCCCGGAACGTGACTGCGCGCGGGCGAGGCGGTCAGCTCTTTCTGAGCGGAAGAGCGGGGCGCGACGGGACGCACTCTTGACGGGCACGAGCGGGCGCGTGACGATGACCTCCTCGCCGAACTCGTCCTCGAGCCTCTGGCGGAACACGTCCATGTGCAAGCTGCCGTTGAAGCCGAGGCGGAACCCTTGCCCGAGGAAGGTCGAGCTCTCGCGGTTGCTCGTCACCGAGCGGTCCGTCAGGGTCAGCCTGCGGATCGCCTCCTCGAGCTTGGTGAACCCGCCGGGTCGAGCGGGTAGATGCCTGCGAAGACCATCGACTTGAGCGGCTTGAACGACTCGAGCGGGGGTGTCGGCGCTGAGGTGAGGTGGAAGGTGTCGCCGAGGTACGCTGCGAACGAGCGTGCGTGAGCGGGGCGGGCGGCGAGCGGGGATTGAGCGAGAGAGCGCACCGTCCCGCGGGTTCTTCATGCCGCAGACGATCCAGCCCGCCATGCCCTTCCGCAGCGCGCGCGAGTTCGGGTCGGGGTGCTCCGCAATGCTGATCTCGCGCGGCGAGAGGATGCCGAGGTCGAGGACGGTGTAGTCGTTGCCCGTGATCGTCGAGGTGATAGAGTCGCCTGTCGAGCGGGCATCGGTTACTACGCGGTCGGATGCGAGAAAGCAGACACACCCTTCTTGATCTCGCCCTCAAACACCGACACCAAGCTGACGACGCCCCTGAACGAGTCGTACCAGCTGTCGAACACCAACCCGCGGAACGGCTCCTTCTCGACCGGGCTCGGCTTTGGCGGCGGAATGCGCTCGACGACGGCGTCGAGGACCGAGTCGACGCCCCAGCCCGTCTTGGCGCTGATGCGGAGGATTTCGCTCGGGTCGCAGCCGAGGAGGTCGGACAGCTCGCTGAGGACGGCTTCGCCGCGGCCGTCGTCTTTGACGAGGTCCCACTTGTTTACTGCAGGTGGAAAGGCGGGTCAGCAAGGGCAATGAGGCGGACAAGGGAGGGCACACCTGCTCCCACGACAGTCAGATTCCGCTTCAGCGCCTCGTCCAGCACTGTGAGCGTTTGCGCCTGCACACCCTGTGCAGCATCGACGAGAAGGATGACGCCCTGCGAGGCGAGGAGGGAACGCAGAACCTCGCTCGCAAAGTCGACGTGTCCGGGCGTGTCGATGAGGTTCAGCATGTACTCCTCGCCGTCCGTATGCCGGTGAAACATGGTCGCGGATTGTGCGCGAACCTGCGGCATGGAGGTCAGCCTGAGCAGCTGAGGCAAAGGGAAGGAACGCACAGTGATTCCTCGTTCTCGCTCCACTTTGAGCGTGTCGAGCACCTGCTCGTTCTTCGCCTCCTGCTCCGGCTGATCTCGGCTGACCGCAGCAGGCGGAATCGTCCCCGTCATCTCGAGCATCCGGTCGCAGAGGGTACCTGCGGGCGCAACGAGGTTAGCTCCCGTCTTGCTCAGACGGAGATGACCGCGCGACCGACTCTTGCCGTGGTCGACGTGTGCGATGCAGGCAAAGTTGCGGATCTTCTCTGGCGGAAAGTCGGCGAGGGATTGCTGGCGGGGTGCTTTGGGCGCGGGCTGCGGTCGGCGGAGGTAGCGTCGCGAGCGGACGCGATGGTGGGAGAAGCCGGGGGGTGTGAAGAGACCATCAGCGTGTCGATGATGGCAGGAGATTGGCAGGAAGGGCGAAGGCGAGCAGGTAGGGAGATCAGCGAGGATGCGCGGGAGAACGAGGAGGAGAAGGCGCACCTTTGGGGTGTGCGTGGCTGCGACAGTCCTGCTCGGCGTGCTGGAGAGCAGTCGACTACCCCCTAGCCCTGCCCTGCCCTCCAGGCGCGGGATCCACCTCCGGGAAACTTCATCGCGAGTTGCGGAAGAGGAGAGCGACGAGAGGGTCCGGCGGGTTGCGGGCAGCGGGGCGACGGCCGTGCATGAGCGGTGAGCGTGTCTGGCGAGGGCACGGAGCTCTGCGTGCATGGCGAGTGCGCGCCTCGACGAGGGATCGAGGCGAACGAACGGTTCCGCTCTCCTTACCGCTCCACTCGCGGTATTCAGCTGTATTCGCACCATGACCAGCTCTACCTTGCCGCACAACTCTGCTCTGCCTACTAGCGCCGATGCACAGCCCGCGCAACTCGCCCCACCGACCCCGCCGCACCGCCTCCTCCTGCGGGCGACGACGGCGAATCGAGCGAGTCGGACGGCGGGAACGTCTCAGAAGGCGGCACAAAGGAGCCCTTCGCCAACCTCAAGCTCGACGAGCGACACTTCGAGGACGACAAGCGCAGGACCGACCGCAAGGCCCAGCTCGTCATGGGCCCGCCCCTCGGCGAGGAGACTTCGCAGGGAGGACCGCAGCAGGACCAGGTCATCGAGGGCGAGCAACTCGCAGAGAACGAGGACATCCTCGCCGACTTGGACGACGACGCCGTCGACCTCGAGCTCACCCACCTCCGCCTACGCACCCTCCGCGGCCTCGGCATCGAGCGCTTCCGCAAGGTCCAGGTCAGTGCAGCCTCCCTCATCTGCTTGTCATTCGGTTGCAGTCGTGCACGGGCGGTCTCGTAGTTGCGGCGGCGCTGATGCCCCACTTCTCCCCACAGCGCATATCCCTCCGCCAGAACCTCCTCTCCTCCCTCTTCTACCACCCTCTCCCCGCTCCCTCCGCCGGCCAAATCCTCGCCACGACCTCCGTGGACGACCCCGTCGATGCCCATACGCGGGACGACGTGGACGAGGACCCGCTCGACGACGAGGACGCGGCCAAGAAGGAGGCCGACTTCCCGTACCACGAGCGGCGGCGCGCAGAGGAGGAGGAGCCTGTGTGGCCGCTGCGGGACCTGCGCGAGCTCGAGGAGCTCGACCTGTATGACAACAGCTTGAAGAGCGTCAAGGGGCTCGAGGGGCTCGACTCGCTGCAGTGCGTCGCTCTCTTTCGCTCTCCGCTCGCGACACAGACTGATAAGCCACACCCGTAGATCCCTCGACCTCTCGTTCAACCTCCTCCGCTCCGTCTCGCCGCTCAACGACACCTCCCCCTCGTCGCCCTTCGCCTACCCGAACCTCACCCACCTCTACCTCATCCAGAACAAGCTCACCCAGATCGAGGGCGTCCGCGACCGCACCAGCTTGACGTACCTCGAGTACGGCGGGAACCGGATCAGGGTGCGTCGGGCGACCAGCTGCAGCCGTCGAGCGATTCCTCTTTGTCCGCCTGCTGATAACCCGCTGATGCACGCAGACCATCGAGAACCTCCCCGTCTCGGCGAACCTGCGCTCGCTCTTCCTCGGCAAGAACAAGATCACCAAGATCGAGAACCTCGACGGCCTCACCGGCCTGCAGACGCTCAGCATCCAGAGTGCGCTCCCTCCCCTTCTCTCTTGCCACTGCTCAGCTGATGAGAGAGCGCAGGCAACCGCTTGACGAAGATCGAGGGCTTGACGCGCGTTGACGCAGCTCGAGGAGCTGTACCTCTCGCACAACGGGCTGACGCGCATCGAGGGCCTCCGCAAGCTCGTGCGTGGAGCGCCATCTTCCCTGCGAGTGGATCCTACTGACGCGTCGCGTCCGCAGACGAAGCTCACAACGCTCGACGTCGGACACAACAAGATCGAGGATGCGCCGGCGGAGGAGCTCGCGCCGCTCGTCGAGCTCGAGGAGCTCTGGGTACGCACGCTCCCGCCTCCGTCTTCTCTTCCCCGCTTACGCTTCGCACGCACACAGGCAAACGACAACCAGCTGCACACGATCCTCCTGCCCGAGTCGACGCACCCGAGCCTGACGACGATCTACCTCGAGGGGAACCCGCTGCAGAAGGAGCTCGGCGCGGCGTACAGGCGCAAGGTCATGCTCGAGCTGCCGCAGGTGCAGCAGATCGACGCGAACTACGTCCGGAGGACGTGAGCGCGTCGGAGCGGGCGTGGGCGGTAGAGCTGTTGTACAGACCGATTCGCAACAGGAGTTCCCCCTACCGAAGCGCACGGAGAGTCGCTAAGGTGGTCTAGGTTGCTGCTAAGCTCCGTCGCGAGCCAGAGGCGCTACTCGCCCGTCATATCCATCGTCTCGCCCTCACTCCCCTCCTCCTCCTCCTCCTCGTCCGCCTCCTCCATGCTCACCTCGAACCCGTCCCCGCTCCGCGACACGCCCATGCTCATCCCCACCGCGCTCTCCTCCTCGCCGTCCTCCTCCTCCCTCACGCGGCTCAGGTCCCCCTCCTCGCCTTCTGCCTCCTCCTCATCCGGCAGCCCCTCGCCCGCCAAGATCGCCGCATCGAGCGCGGCGACCTGCGCATCGATGGTCTGCAGCGTGCGGGGCGGGAGGCCCGGGAAGGGGAAGCGCTGGAGCGAGACCTGCGCGGCGACGTCGTCGAGCGCGAGGCGGAGGAGGTCGCACGTGACGGGGTCGCCGGGGGAGAGGGCGAGGGCCTGCCCAGCGGAGGAGGCGTCAGTCCGGTATATGAGAGGAGGCGACGCGTACAGGCGGGACGCACCTCGTGGTACCGCGCGATCGACTCCTGGAAGTTCCCCCGCTGGTGCTCGACGATCCGAGCGCGCGCACTGTACGCCGCCGCCGATCGCGGGTCCAGCTCGATCACGCGCCGGAACGCCCCGTGCGCCTTGTCCCATTGCCTGCTCCGTGTCCGCCAAGTCAGCGCGGCGGGAGGAAGGGGAGAGGGAAAGGCACGCACTGCAGCTTCCGGTACGCGTGCCCGAGGTTGAGGTGCGTCGATGCCCATGCTGCGGGGGAGCTCTGCACGTGCCGCGCGAGGCCGAGCGTCTCGCGGAAGAGCCGCGCGCGCGGTCGAACCTGCTCATTCGCGTGTCAGCCCGTTCCCCCGACGAAGAGAGAAGGGACGCACTGCTGGTTGTGCAGCGCGACGACGCCCAGCTCGTTGAGTACGAGCGGGTCGTCCCTGCAAATCTCCTGCGCAGCAAGGAGGTACTCCTCGGCAAGCACGACGTTCGCGAGGCCGAGGTGCTGCATCCCGATAAAGAGCAGCGGGAGGTGCGACCCGGGGAGGTGCCGCTGCGCAGTCGAGTACGCCGTGATCGCCTGGTCGTGCTCGCCCTCGTACGCGAACGAGTGTGCGTAGGCGAGCCACGCGGGCCCGAAGCGCGGGTCGATCAGGACGGACTTGCTGCGTGCGCGATAGACCGCGTGAGCTCCTTGCGCGTGAGCACTGAGTGGAGGAGGGACGCACCCGAAGAACCGCCTGGACTCCTCCCAGCGCTTGCCGGCGAAGTACCAGAGCCCGACGGCGTACCAGCTGATCGCGTCATCGGGCTCGTTCTCTACCATCTCGTGCGCGACGAGGAACAGCCGCGAGCGCAAGTTCGGGAGGTGGTGCATGCACGAGAGGTGCAGCGGGAGCGTCGGCCGGTGCGAAGGGTGCAGGGCGAGGATACTACGGGAGGGGATTAGCGCGACTCGGGGCAGCGGGATCGAGCGGGACGCACTGCGTGGTAATCTTGTAGCACTCAGCGTAGCGCATCGCGTTGTGCAGCTCGTCTGCACGGCTGCACAGCACGTCTGGGTCGTCGCCGAGCCCGTAGTCGTCCGCAAGCCGATGCCGCGCGATCTCCATGTCGTTGTTGTGCGAAAGCTACGTGCGAGAACGGTCAGGATATGCTCTGTACAGTGCAAGGCGGCGGGCGCACCTTCTTGAGGCGCACGGTGTACATCATGCGGACGAACTCGGCGTCCTCGTCCGTCTGCGCGTGAAAAGGCAGGCCCTGGATAAAGTCCCACTCTGCAATGCGAGGGCGTCGTCGGGGTTGTAAGCGAAGTCTCCCCCCACAGTAGAGAGCGCAGCGCACCCTCTTCGCTCGACATCATCTCGCCACCAACAAGCATCTCGAAGCTCTCGAAGCACTTGACGTCGCGGCTGAGGGCCTCCATGAATGCCTCTTTCGCGAGCTCGGTCGCCTTCATGTGCAGGTGGATCAAGCCGCGGAGGTGCGCTGCTGAGGCGGTGAGCTGCGGGAACCGAGGTTAGCTGCGTCGAGCTGGAGTGGAGCGAGCGGGCGCACCTTGATCCCGCCGTCGCTCTTCCCGTCGCCGACGTCCGTCCCAAGCGCGCCTCTCCGCCCAACCATCTCGAGCGCCTCCTCCCACTTGCCGAGGCGGACCTGGCACTGCGCGGCGAGGTACCGGCACGCGAGGCTCATGTCGGTGAGGCGGATGGGCTGGGCCGTCGACGTCGAGGCGGATGCGCTCGGCCGGGGAGTAGTGAGGATGCGCTCGGCCTGGGCGAATTGGTGAGTGAGGAAGTGGATCTGCGCGAGCCAGAAGACGTCGTCGGCGTTGCCTGCACGAGGAGAGGAGCGTGAGCGTGCGCCGGTGCGAGCGAGTCCGCAGGGGGGGATGCGCACCGGTGATGCCGAGGACCTTTCCGCCCCAGAACTTTGCCGAGTCGTAGAGGTGCTGGGTCATGGCGTCGTTGCGCCAGTTGCGCATGCGGTCGACCATGGTCCACGGCGCGGCGTCGTCGACCGACTGCCCGAGGAAGCCGCTGTCGTCGCCATCTGCGCCTGCCGCGAACGCGAGCGGGGTGCCCCGTCGCGGGCGGGCCGTCGTGGTCGAGCCGGAGGGGGCGAGCGAGGGTCGTCGGGGCGAGAGGGAGAGGGTGCTGAGGTGGGACTGGCGGCGGAGGCCCTCGACCTGCTCGATGCTGAGGCTGGACGAGCTCTGGTCGTACACCCTCGCAGGCTGTGGGCCCTTGCCGTTGCGGAGTGGGGCGGGCGCGGTGCGGTCCGCGAACGAGAACGGCGACGGCGTTGCGCGCGCGTTCTGCGGCGTGCTCGCGGCTGGAGGGGCCATCCAGGCGGTCGAACTGAGAGCAGCCGCGTCCTCTGGAGGGCGAGCGCGGGGAGCGGTGCAGAGTCGACCCGCGTTCGCTCAACCCCGCTCGTCTCGCGGCAACCGCATCGTCGATCAGCTCCTTTGGCCTGGTTCGCTTGCTCGTCGCGCTTGATGTGTCTTCGACATGCTACTCTCGCGCTCTCATCGCCTGGCAAACCGGGGTGCCCCCGCTGCGCCCCCTCGCCCATCTTCATCAGTTCCCGCATCTCCTGCTCGGCACATCGCCTGGCCAGGCTCAGAGCGCTCGGCCGGAGTACAGGTATGCTTACGGCCCTGCTGCGCAGACCCCGACCCCTTGTGATGACTTCGGTGCGCTCCCCTCTCCTCCCACGCCATATGTGGCTCGCCCTCATGTGGACCAGCATCGGCCAACTCGGACGGCTCGCGCCTTTGAGAAGGTGAACAGTCAGAGATGTGCGCAGGGGAACAACGCGACCGAAAAGAGGAACCTCAAGAATGAGTCGGCGCCGATCAAGGGTGCTCACAGTTTCCCGCGGCTGCCGGCCCTTATAGCGTAGTGGCAGCGCGTCGCTCTTGTACCCATGTACGTCCAAGCGAAGGTCCCGTGTTCAATCCGCGGTGGGGGCATCCACAGCGCGTCCTCCGCCCAGCGGGTGGGACCGCGCTCCTTTTGTTCTTTTCTCGCCGCACTCGCTTTTCCGGAGCAAGGTCGGCCCGCTCCCTTGCTCACAGATTGCGGGAGCACTGCTGCTCACTACGTTCCCGCCCGCCGCGCTGATGTCGTGGGGCTGACCTCGCGCCAGCCTTCGCAACTTCCTCGCGCTCTTGTCGCTCTGCTTCACACGACGCTCCCTTCCCTCATGCATCACCCCGCTACCATCAGCGCAGCCGAGGTAATTGTTGTGCGCGGATTCTGAGCCGCGCGGGCGGAAATTCCGCGCTGGAAGGGCAGCGGAGCGACGGCGGCGAGTGTGTGCGTGTGTACAGCCTGCTTGCTGGAACGATGCTCTCACCATGAGCTGTACGAGAGAAGAGCCAAGTAAGGAGAGCGAGAGCTGGGGAGCGGGCAGGCCCGTTGGCGAGAGCGCCTCAACCAGGTCGCGGGCGCCACTCGGGAGCAGGGACCGAGACTGGCCCGTGCAGAGTCGCAAGCAGCATGATGAGGCGAGGATAGCGTGAAGCGGTGGTCCCGGCGAAGCATCGGCAGCGGAGGAGACGGAGAGGAAAGGAAACAGCTTCGCAATACAGCACAGACCCCCGTCCTTCCTCAGAGCTTGGACGTCTCGCCCACTGCGCACGCTCCAGCTGTTAGTCTTCTGGCACGCAAAAGCGAGAAAGAAGCGAGCGGGACGCACCCGTGCCGATCATGAACGGCTTGGCCGTCTTCTCGAGGACCTTCTTCGAGTGGAACTGCCAGAACTGCTTCGAGCTGTCCTTGCCGCATGCCTTGAGGAGGACCTTCTTGCCGCCTGCACGCGGGTATGGGTACGTCGGCGGAAGCGGGAGAGGGAGGAGGGAGGGGAGCGGACGCACCGGGGTGGTCCTCGAGGAAGTCGGTCACGTCGTACACGTTTCCGTCGATGACAACCCACGCCGAGTCGGCCGTGACGTGGTCAGAGACCTCCTTGGCGGTGATAGTCTGCACGTCGTGGGGAGCAAGAGCGTTGTCGGGACGAGGAGGAGGGAGTAGTCAGCGTGGCGCTTCGGGGCAGCGCTCCTTGCTGAGCGGTGGTTACACGACCCCCTTGAGTAGCAACGGGCGTCGGCCTGCCCATCGCCGCTGCGACCGACGACCAGGCGCCCCTCGACCCGCCAAGTGGGGGTAACCCGCCGCTCCCCCGTCCCGCGCACAGAGGAAACGCCGCGCACCTTGCTCATGTCGAGAGATGCGTAGCGGTGCACAGCGAGCGCAGCAAGTCCAGCGAGAGCGACGAGCGCGAGCGAGATCAAGCGCCTCCGCTGCGTGCCGTCAACTCCCGGACGGCGAGGTTGCCGGGTGAGGCGCGTCTCCCCAGCTCGCGTGCGCGCGAGCGGTACGCGATTGCTCCGTACAGCAGCAGGGGCACGCGCTGTGGACATCCGCGCCCGGCGCAGCGGTGGAGGAACAACCCTCGCTCGCCCAATCCGCTCGCGAGGAAACGCGCGGTGAAGGTTGCGAGACGACTTACAAGGCGCACGGCGACGGGAGGGGTATCTACAAGGGAATGCAGGAGGGGGTAAAGCGGACAAGCAGGAGCAAGCGAGGGTAAAGGGGGCGACGGGGAATAGGTGCGATAGGGCGAACGGGCGGAAGAGAGTGGGAACGGGAGGCGCGGGTGGTGGGGGATTACCAGTGCAACGACAGGAGTGAGGAGAAGCGGCAGAAGCTACTCGCTCTCGGGCTCAGGCTGTTCGCAAGCAGCGAAGGAACCGTCAGCATCGACCTTCGCAAGTCGACCCCTCGCCGAGAAGAGCGCCCACGTACCTCGACCGAGTCGACGACCTCGCTGACAAAGACGTTGATGAGGCCGGGAACCTCGCGCTCGACCTGCTGGAGCGCAGCGCGGAAGCGGCGGATCGACTCGCGCGCGGCGGGGTTGGTGATGCGGTCGTGGATCTGCGCGAACAGCGCATTCAGCGAGTCGGTCTCTGCAGAGTGAGAGCGCGCAAGAGTGGACGATAGAGCACGCCGCGACGCACCGAGTCAAGCACGGGCAGGACGACCGTGTCGATGATCTCGCCGCCCTGCGCGTCCTCCTCCTCCTCGTCTTGCTCCTCCTGCGCCGCCCTCCCCTGCAGCTGCGCCTGCGCATACTGCTCATCCCTCAGCCTGAGTTGCTCGAGCCTCTCCCTCTCGTGGTCGAGCGCCGCCCTCGCGCGCGCATCCGCATCCCCCGCCGCAGACGACGCAGCCGAGGAGTACTCGTCGTACTCCGAGTGCGCGGACGCAGACGGCGGCGGCGCGGCGCGCACCGTGTCGGCGTAGTCATGCGTGCGGATCGCGGGTGCTACTGCGGGAGGGGCGGGGGGCGCGCGGTGCTGTGCGTGCGGGTGCGGAGCGGGGGGGTGGTGCTGCTGCTGGTGCGGGTGCTGCTGGTGCTGCTGGTGCTGCCGACGCCGGAGCGTTGCGGGACCGTCGGCGCGTGCGTGGATGTGGCGGACGGTGCCAAAGTCCCAGAGGTCGTCCTGCTGCGGCAGGGTCCTGCGAACGCGAAGGCGCAGAATCCCATCAGTCCCGGCCGCACAAGGGAACGTCAAGGAGAAGCGGCTCGGCGAGCTGACGCACTCATTCTCGCTCTCGCCGCTCCCGTCATCCCCGCCCCTCGCGCCCCCCTCATCCTGCTCCGCCTTCCAGCGCTCCAAGCGCTCGATCAGCTCGGTGAGGTAGGCCGTCTTGCGCGCCTTGCGGATGAACGGGTGGCGGAGGAGCTCCTTGGCCGAGGGGCGCGCGAGCGGGTCGCGCTGTAGGCACAGCGAGACGAACTCGCGGAACGGCTTGGAGAAGCGAGGGTCGTCCAGCGTTGGCGGCGGGTTCTTCGGGATCAGGAAGAGGACCTGCGGGCGGGGCGCGTGCTGGCGTGAGTTGCTCGAACAGCAAGACTCCAGCCGCCGCGTCTCGGATAGAGGCGAGGGGGAGCGCCCCGTCACCCCGACTCACCTTCATCGGGTGCAGCTCCGCATACGGCGGCTCGCCCTTGGCCATCTCAATCGCCGTGATGCCGAGGGACCAGATGTCGGCCTTGGCGTCGTACCCGCTCTGCTTGATCACCTCGGGCGGCATCCAGTACGGCGTGCCGACGAACTGCGCGCGGGCGGGGTGAGCGAGGCTGGGCGGAAGAGGAGAGGGAGGGACGCACGGTGTTCTTCTTCGTCATCGTCGCGGTGAGCTGGCCGGAGACGCCAAAGTCGGCGAGCTTGACTGAGCGGGCCGATCGAGACGAGAAGGTCAGCGCGATGGCCTGAGGGAGACTCGTCGCGAGAACAGCTCGACTCGGCACGCACCATCGCCCGATGCGCTGAGGAGAACGTTGGCAGCTGCGATGGCGGGGCGGGGAACCAACTCGTCAGCTCTCGCGTCCTGTCGGCGCGAACGACAAGCACGACCTCAAACCCGACGCACCCTTGATGTCGCGGTGCAGCTTGCCCTCCTCGTGGAGGTACTCCAAGCCCTTGAGCAGCTCGCGGCAGATGATGGCGATGTACTCCTCCTTGAACGTGCCGGGCTTGAGCAGGTCGCCGCACGACCCGCCCGAGAGGTACTCCATCACGATCCACAGCTCGGTCCCTCGCAGCCACGAGCCTTCGTACTTGGTAACGAAGGGCGAGTCCAGCGAGGAGAGGATCGAGATCTCCGACTGCGGGCGGGGAGAGTAGCGGGGCGTGAGCTGCGGGAGCGCGAGGCGACGGTGAAGACGGCGGGACGCACCTGGATGTCCTCGATCTCGTCCTCCGCATCCTCGAGGTCGATGACTGTACAGCAAGATCAGGGAAGAGCAAGTCAGCCGGGAGTGACGGCAAGACGAGCACGCTGACCGTGCAACGCACCCTTGATCGCGACCGCCTTCTGCGTCCTGACCGAGTAGCCCTTGTACACCTCGCCAAACGAGCCCTTACCTGTGTGTGCACGAACGCAAGTGCGCGGAAAAGCGTCAGCTGCACGTCGTGACGGGTGATGAGCGCGCAGGGTCCTCCTCGTCGGGAGGAGGCGCAGCGCTGGCCGAGATCCAGCAGCGCCCGGCGCGAGGGGGGCACCCCCCGCTCGCGTGCATCGAGCTCATGCACCCACGCCTTCGGCCCAGTACCCCTTCGCCGGCGGAGGATCTCCCCCTCGAGGAGAGAGGAGCAAGCCGACGCACCGATGCGATCCTGCCTGACGAACAGCTCGGCCGGGTCCGCGTTCCTGTCGTACCCGCCGCTCCCTCCACTCCCGCCGCTACCCGCGCTGCGGACGCTGAACGCGCTCCCTCCCCCCGCAGCGGAGAGCGTCGAGCGTTGGGTGAAGCGCGACGACGCGGGCGAGGCGGGCGGGCGGGCGGGCGCGCCTGCGCCGTGGGTGGGTGGGTGCGACGAGGGCGAGGCGAACGAGCTGCTGCGCATCTGGCTCGAGGGCGACGCGGGCTGCTGCTGGGCGGGGCCGCGCCGGAGGAGAGGAGCCGCCTGCGGGTGAGGTGCGTGCGCGGGTCAGCGCGGCAGGGACAGGCGCAGGGAGGTGCAACGTACCATGAGTGTTCGTGCAGAGGCGCTCGCGAAAAACAAGGAGCGGGCGAAGGCGAAGAGAGCGGCGACGGCGGACGGAAAGGAGGCGGTGCTCCTCGAACCGTGAACCAACACTCGACTTCCACCTCCCTGTGAGCCGCGAGCGTGTGCAAGCTGTACATCGCGTGGTCGCAATCACGCCCTCGAAGCGACACGGCGCAAAGAGCTATTATCGCCGACTGGGAGCTCCCTTGCCTTTCTTCGTCGTCCTCCCCCTCGTTCTCGCGCTCTCACAGACCTCCCCAAGCCTCCTCCCGCACGCACAAGCTCGACAAGGGACTCTGATCGTACACTGCACGCCCCGCTGCCGCCCTCCCTACCGCTTCTTGTTCTTCATCCCCGCGCGCGGCCGCTCGCGCACCACCGCCTTGTTGCCGTTCTTCGAGCCCGGCGCGCGCGTCCGCTGGCCCTTCATGCCGTTGCCCCCTGTGTGCGCGCATCGTCAGCGGACGGAAAGGAGGACGAGGAGCGGGAAGGGGACGGACACTCGTCCGTAGGGTGCGTGCCACCCTTGCTCTTGCCGCGTCCACCACCGTGCGGGTGGTCCGTCCTGCGAGCGCACCATGTCAGCCACGCACACGGAGACCAAAAGCGAAAGCACGCACGCGTTCATGGCGACACCACGGCTCTGCGGCCGGAACCCGAGCCAGCGCATCCGTCCGGCCTTGCCGAGGTTCCGGTGCTGGTGGTCGGGGTTGCTGACCGTGCCGATGCTCGCGACGCAGTCCAGGCCGACGAGGCGGACCTCTCCGCTCGAGAGGCGGATCTGCGCGTGCTTCCCGCCCGGGCTCGACGCCGAGATGATGCGCGCGCTGCCGCCCGCCGACCGCTCGAGGACGGCCTTGCCCACGGGCGAGAGCGAGATGCCGTGCACGACCGTGCCGACGGGGATGAGCCGGATGGGGAGGCAGTTGCCCGGGCGGAGGGCGAGCGACCGCAGGACCGAGACGTCGATCTGCGCGAGCGAGGGCGGCGCCTGCTGCCCCGCGGGCGGCAGGACGCTCTGCGGCGCGGCAGGGTCGACAAAGCCCTCGAGGGCGTCCTCGACGGGCGCGGCGGGCGCACCGCCGCCGAGGAGGAACGCGTCGGGGACGCCCGAGCGGAACGACTGGACCGTGTCGCCCGCGCGGAGGCCCGTCGGCGCGAGGATGTAGCTCATCGCGCCCGAGGCCTTGTGCTTCAGGAGGGCAATGTGGGCGCTGCGGCCGGGGTCGTACTCGATGCGGAGGACCTCCTGCTCGCCCGTCTCGCGGCGGGTAAAGTCGACGAGGCGGATGCGGCGCTTGTGACCGCCGCCACGGGCGCGGATGGTGATACGGCCGTGGTCGTTGCGACCGCCCTGGCTGCGCTTGGCCTCGGTCAAGGGACGGAAGGGCCCGCCTTTGTGGAGGTGCTCGGAGATGGGGACGCGGAGCTGGCGGAGGGACGGGGTAACGGGGAGGTAGGTCTTGAAGTTGGAGAGACCCGACTTCTTGGCGAAAGTGAGGACGCGGGGCTTGCCCTCTGCGTCGGTGCTGGTCGAGGAAGTGGCCTGCTTGGCGGCGAGGGTGGAGGAGGAGAAGGGACGGGCAGCGGAGGGGGAGGAGCGGACGAAGGCGCGGCCGGCGCGAGCGATCTGCGACATGGCGGGCTGCGTCTGCGGGCTGCTGGGGTGGTGTCAGTGCTCGGTGCATGCATCTGGGTCCCAGGACGCTGTGATGCGCGCTCCTGCTCCTCATCTGTCCTCGGGTGGTCCCTCGAGCGGAACGGGGCGACCTCGCCTCGCCCGGTCCGCCTGCTTCGCCCGCGTCTCCAGCTCGGCTGCAGAGGACCTTGGCGCTCGACTCGGTGGCGGAACGTGCGACTGACGGGTCGGGGAGGGCGGGGGGCCTTTTTTGCCCTGGAGGAGAGGGAGGGCGCGCGCTGCTGGTTCGCGCGCGGGCTCGTTGGGCGAGTCTAGTGGAGTAGCACGGTCTAGTGCGCGGCTCTGAGCAAGCAAGGGCGACAGCGAGGGGCGCGGCTGGGGCAGACCCTCCGCGGCGAGGCGACCCTCCCGCTTGACCCGCAACCGCTCCTCTCTCTCGCTTGGAGGGCAACAGACGCTCAACTAGCACTACGGCTTTGTCCAGCTCGATTGCACACGCGCACATCGACTCGAACGAGCTCCGTTGGTCGCGTCACTCCCCACCCGCGACCACCTCATCTCCCCGCGTCGCTGTCATGGCAGACCCCGCCGCTGCGCCCGCGTACTTCCCCCCGACCTTCCCCTCCCCCGCCGGCGCACCCGCCCAGCTCTCCGCCGCCGCCCTCCCCGCCCTCCCAGGCCTCCCCTCTGCCGCCCCGCCCGCGCCCCCCTCCTCGAGCGCAATCTCCCCCTCCCCCGGCGCACAGCCCACACCTTCGGGCAGCGCAACGCCCCTCCCGCAGACCGACGCGACCCCCGCCCCTGCAGCGAAGGGCAAGGGAAAGGGAAAGGCCGCCGCTGCCGGCAAGACCAAGGCGGACGAACCGCCCGATGGCGAGCCAAAGCCCAAGAAGAAGCGCTCCGCAAAGAAGCCTGGCGAGCCAGGTCCTGGGTGAGTCTCGGCGCTTGACATGGCGGATGATGCGCATGCTTCACAAAAGCCACCTCGTCTGCACTCTCGAAGACCGCGATTGACCCGCGCTGATCCCGCTGCAGCAAATCCTGGCGCAAGGGGCTCAAGGGGTGTGTCTTCTTACGTCTACCTCCGAGCGACCCAAACTGACCCAGGGCTCGCCGCACAGCAACCTCGCCGGTGTCGGACTTGACCCTACCATCGGTGCGCTCCGCTGTCCCCGCGTGTCTTCCGTGCTCTCTCTGACGTCTGATCGCACGTAGCCGCGTGCCTGCACACCGGCGGCACCGCCTCCCCCGCCGGCTCCTCCCCCGCGCCCGCCCGCAGCGCCGTCGTCGGTTCAACCTCAGCAGTCGGCGCGCCCCCTAAGCTGAACAACCAGTTCCTCGCGGCGAACCCGCTGCACATCGGCACGCCCAGGCCGCGCAGGTGGATCAAGACCAAGATTGCGTTCAAGCGTGTCGACGGGATGAGCATTGCGCTTCCGAGCTGGCAGGGCGGTGCGTCGTCAAAATGCGGTTCTCGCCTCTCTCGTCCGCAACGAGACTGATGCTATGCTCTTTTTGGATCGATGCAGACTCCTACTCCGCCTATGCGACCGCCGCGCTCGCCGCGCAGACCGACGAGCTCGCCTCGCCCCCTCCCCTGCGGTACGCCTCACCGCACGCAGCGCCCGCACCCAAGCCGCGCGCCTCGACGCACGTCGCCGCCTCGCACCTCATGACGCCGACACTCTCCACCGGCGCGTCGCCCACCCCGCCCGCGCCGGTGCTCGCTGCGGGCGAGACCGGGGCCGGCCCGCTCGGGTACCAGGCGCTCCGCCCGCCGGTGCTCCCGCCCATTCCGGGGATGCAGGCGCAGGCGACGACGGGCGTGCAGGGGCCCGCGGAGACGGCCGCGCAAGAAGGGGCGTGAGTAGCGCGGGAGACGCTTGCAGGGCAGTGCAGTGCTTCCGCTTGCGTGACGCGGCGAGGGAGAAGAACGAGAGTTGCGGGTTAATGCGGTGCTACTACGAGTTTGTGTGTGCGAGAGTCTAGTTCTATGCTGCGATGCGATGCGCTCCTGCCCCGCTCTTCACGCCTCCTGCGATGACACCCGCCCTGCGCTCCCGCTCCCACTCCCACTGCGCGTCCTCGCTTCGGTGGTCTCGCGCACGCTCCCCCCGCTCGCCTCCGTCCCATGCGTCGTCGAGCTCTCGAGCCCGCCCTCGTCCTCAAAGTCCATCTTGAACGCCCACTGGACGCCGCGCCGCGCGCACTCGGCCCCCACGGCAGCGAGGACCGCGTCGTCCCACCCTGCATCGGGCGAGTCGACGACTGCGAGGCGGGCGAACCCATCTGGGAGGGCGAGGTCCGCGCGCCGGAGGACGGCGAGCAGCGCAGAGGGCGAAGCGCGACCGCGCGTTGAAGGACTTGATGCTCAGGGAGGTGAGCGTGTCGGGGAGCGCGAGCAGCGCTGAGGGGGTGAGCTCGGTTGCGGAGCAGTACAGCGTGCGGAGGGACGTGAGCGACGGGAGGAGGAGGTCGAACAGCGCGGGCGGGCGCGCGCGCTCCTCGGTGTCGTGGGCGGAGGGCGACGACGAGCCGGACGAGTGCGGCGGAGAGTCGCCGCCGTCGGGCTCGGCGGAGGTGGGATTGTCTGCGAGAGGACGGGGCAAGTCGAGAAGGTCAGCTTGGGGTTCGCATGGGCATGACGGGAGAGGGCATGTCGTACAAATGTAGCGCACCTCGCGCAGGGTGCGGGCCGAAACCAAGAGCGCCTCGACGAGCGTGTCGGTCGGCTTGTGATGCTCAAAGTACAGGTCGAGGTACTCGAGGCGCGGGCTGCTCTTGAACGCCTGGACGAGGATTTCGCTCGGCCAGTCGTACCACAGCTTGAGCCTCCGGAGCGCCATCGTCGGGAACGGCGGCATCGGCGCTACGCCCGCCGCGCGCGCATCGGCGTTCGCGCCGCTCGGCGCCGGGAACGGCGAGATGAGCGCCGTGTGCTCGAGGTTCTCGACCGACGGGCGGAGGTTCGGCCCGTCCTCGATCTGCCACAGGCGCGTGCTCCACGGCGCAGAGGCGAGGTTCCGCGGGCTGAGCACGAGCGAGACGAGCTCGCGCTGCGGGTCCATCAGCGCCGCATGCAGCCGCTCGCGGATCTCGTGGTGCAGCGCGCGGATGTGCACATGCGACGCCGACGAGCACGCCTCGAGCGCGGCGACGAGCAGCGCCGACGTCGCGAGCTGCCCGTGCGAGTCGTCCGACGAGGCTTCGACAGCGGCGTCGAGCGCGAGGACGACGCACGCGGTGTTGACGGCGAGGAGTACGGCGCGGGGCGAAGCGGAGAGTGCGGCGACAAAGGCAGACGCGCGGCGGTGGCCGATCAAGGCGACGGAAGAGTAGAGGACGGCCTGCGCCGGCTGCCGCCAGTGTCGGCAAACGACTGAACGGCGCAGCCTGCTCGTACGAGTGCCAGGCGCGCACAGAGCCGCCATGGGGTGGACGGGAGCGTGGGCGTCGCGGCGAAGACGAAGATGGCGTGGAGGAGCTCGTTGGGGAGTTGGGCGGCGCGAGGGCGGGGAGGGGAAGACGCGCTCGCCCCGTCTGCAGGCTCGGTGGGGACAGCGCCCGCCTGGCTCTGCGCCATCTGGCGAGGCGGGCGAGGCGGATCTGCAAAGAGCGCGCCAGGGCGGAGGGATAGGTCGGGAGGGTGAGGGCGCAGGTGGAGAAGGTTGGCACGGGCGAGAAGAGCGGTGTTCGTCAGTTCTCTTCTTCCAGCGCGGTGCTTGCGCTCGTGCGCACGCTCCACAGGACAGTGGGGCAGTCAGCTCACCCGTGACTGTGTTCGTGAACTGGCGAGCGTCTTGCCCGAGGGAGTCGCACTCGCTCCGCGCGCCGGCGGACCCAGTGCAAGGCAAGGCAAGATCTGTCGCAGCTCAAGTACAGCGATGCAGTCCGCGCGAAATGTGTCCGCCGCGGGAAAGAGCGATGCAGGCGGTGCGCTCAGGTGGACGGCAGCTCGAGAGGAGGAGGAGGAGGAGGAGGACGGGCGCCAGCCGAGCTCGCGAGGCGAAGCAGCGGCAAGTGCCGTGCCGCCTGGAATGGAAAAGCCCCGTCGCACACGCCAACAGGCGATCACGGCAAACAGCGAGACTGAGTGCACCTCCGACGACGCCGCCCGTGTCACGGCGAAAGCGCGTGCTCCTCGCCATCTGGGAGCTCCTTCGTCTCCTTGAGGCCTCGCGCAAGAGCCAGTAACCAGCGAAGACCCGTCGGCAGCCCCAGCGAGCGACGCAGCGTCGTCGAACGCGCGCACAAAGCTTCATCTCCTCCCGCTCGATCTGCGTGCCTGCCCCGCTGCAATCTTGCCCCCACTTCTTGATGATCCCCGAGCGAAGAGCTTCTCCTCCCGCCACACCTTCCCATTTCGCCCTGCTTCACGCACGGCTCACCTCCGTGGGCCGCGCTCCCCTCCGCCTCAGCGCGTGCCAGCGCGTCCAGGCGCACTCGCACGTGCACCCCCGTCCTCACGGGAGCGCGAGCGCGCTTGTCGTCGTCGTCTCCACCGCTCGGGGTTGCGCGAGGCGGGCGAAGCATGGAGCGCAGAGGCGGGTCGTGCAAGCGCTGGGGCGAGCTGCGCAGCTCGCGCGAGGCCGCGCAGAGTGCAGCGGGGCCAAGGAAACCTGCACGCGCCAGTGGGCGGTGGGCGGGACGAGGAGGACGAGCGGGAGCAGGACGACGGCGGCGCTCGCTCGACGCTCGTCCGTGCGTTCGTGCGGACGACGATCTTCATTCTCGACGATCCCGCTCAGAGTCGCGCCCCTCGCGGCCGATCTCTCGCAGAGATCGTCACTTTCGACGCGAGATCCGTCTCGTCCGGGTGCGCCTCGTCTGCCCGCCTGCTCTTCACATGGGCATCGTACGCGGCTGCTGTTCTTGCTGATTTCGTGCTTCCTGCGCTCGACGCGGACCGGCCGCACACCCTGACCGCACCAGGTCACGTGCCGGACGCGGCCTGCCGTGTGGGGCGGACGAGCGAACGCATGGGACGCCCCTCCTCTCGCTCTCTCCACCCACTAGCAAGCATGCTGCGCCTCGCACGCACCCGTCTCCCTCTCGCGCAGACGCACACGCACACGCGTGCCCTCTCCTCGCGCGCCCGCTCCGTCTTCACAGCGCTCGACCTCCCCACCTCGGGCGAGCCGCTCGCAGGCGTGTCCTACGGCAAGGGCTGGTGCGGGTCGGGTCCGCTGCAGACCTCGCGCAACCCTGCCACGGGCGAAACGCTCGCCGAGGTTCGGACCGCGTCGACCGAGGACGTTGACAATGCGCTCAAGGCCGCCCGCGCCGCCTATCTCGGCTGGAGGAACGTCCCTGCGCCCAAGAGGGGCGAGATGCTCCGCCAGATGCGGGTCGCTCTGAACGAGCGGATCGACGACCTCGGGCAGCTCGTCAGCCTCGAGATGGGCAAGGTCCTCAGCGGTGCGTCCCCCTCCTCGCGCTCTCCTTGCGACCTAAAGCTGACCCGTTCGTCTCGTACAGAGGGCCGCGGCGAGGTGCAAGAGTTCGTCGACGTGATGGACTTCGCCGTCGGCCTCAGCCGCTCGATCGGCGGCACGGTCGTCCCCAGTGAGCGGGAGAAGCACTTCATCACGGAGGTCGCCAACCCGCTCGGCGTTGTCGGCGTCGTGACGGCGTTCAACTTCCCCGTTGCTGTCTGGGGTGCGTCGCTTCTCTGCTTCAGAAGCGGCTCGAGCGAGGTCGGTCCCGCACACGTCCCCGCCGCGGTTGGCCCCCGAGGCTACAGGCAGCGCTGCTGTTCCCAAGCGCAAAGCGCGACGTGGCAGGAGCAGTACTGACTAAGCTATGCACCCTTGCAGGCTGGAACGCGTCGCTCGCCTTCATCACCGGCAATGCGAGCATCTGGAAGCCCGCCCCGACAACTCCCCTCACGGCCATTGCGACGACCAAGATCCTGCAGTCCGTCCTCGAGGCGAACAAGCTCGACGGTGCGCTCGCCGCGCTCGTCTGTGGCGGCGGCGAGGTTGGCGAGGCGCTTGTGACGGACAAGCGCGTCGACCTGCTCAGCTTTACGGGCAGCGAGGCGCGCGGCCGGGAGGTCGGGATGAAGGTTGCGGGTCGCTTTGGGCAGAGCTTGCTCGAGCTCGGCGGCAATAACGTGCGTGTGGTCCGTTCCCGCCCCCGAGGAGACCGCTGACCTCGCCCGCTCGACAGGCTGCCATCGTCCTCCCCGACGCGAACCTCAAGCTTGCGCTGCAGGCCATCACATTTGCCGCCCTTGGCACGGCAGGCCAGCGCTGCACGACGACGCGCCGCGTCTTCCTGCACAAGGCGATCGCGCCGCACTTCATCTCTTCGCTCGTCGCGGCGTACAAGTCGATCGTGCCCTCGCGGATGGGCGACCCGCTCGCAAACGGGACGCTCGTCGGCCCGCTGCACTCGCCGGACGCGGTCAAGCGCTTCGAGGAGGCCGTGGCGAAGGCCAAGGCGCAGGGCGGCGAGCTTCTCGTTGGTGGTGAGGTGGTCAAGATGGAGGGCGACTCGCCGGCGGCAACTGGGTGCAGCCGACAATCGTGCTCGTCAACGACGTCGACAAGGTCGACGTGATGAAGCAGGAGACGTTCGCGCCGATCCTGTACATCTTGACGGTCGAGTCGCTCGAGGAGGCCATCACGCTCAACAACGCGGTGGACCAGGGCCTCTCGACGGCGCTCTTCACGAAGGACCTCGGCGCCGCGATGCAGATCATTGGTCCTGCCGGCGCCGACTCGGGCATCATCAACGTAAACTCGTCGACGAGCGGCGCGGAGATCGGCGCTCGCTTTGGCGGGAACGGCAGCACCGGCTGGGTGCGCCTCTCGCGTCCCCCTTGTCGTTTACACACGCTGACAACCACCCTCACGCAGGGCCGGGAGAGCGGCGGTGACGCGTGGAAGCAGTATGTGCGGTGGGCGTCGTGCACGCTCAACTGGAGCGACAAGCTCGGGCTTGCGCAGGGAGTCACGTTCGACTAGACAAAGAGCATGTAACGCAACGTCTGGCAGTCCCCGTGAAGGCGAGGAAAGATGAGGTGTAGCTTCCGACGCGCTTCCGCCCGATCTGCACGCGCATCTCCTCCGCTGTCGCCACTCTCGACCTTCTTCGCCCACTTCACCCGGTTGGAACGAAGTGATGGGACTGCTCCGCCCCGACCCGTTGCTCGTCATCGGCGCCCCCCTCAGCGCTGCCGATCTCGCCTCCGCCGTGCACCTCACTCCGTCGCACCCCGACCCCGCCGCCTTCATCGACGCGCTCGCACCGGGCACTGTCCTGAGGCACTTCGACTTTGTCGCGCGCTTCGACGAGCGCACGAGCTGCCGCCCGAGCGAGGTCGAGCCGCTGCGGAGGCGGGGGGATCCGCTCGCTGATGAGGCCGTCGACGTCCTCGGGCTTGCGGAGGTCAAGGGTCGCGGCAAGGACGCGCTCAAGGCCGTCGAGGAGTACCTCGCGCGCAAGGAGCAGGAGCTCGGCGCGCGGTGGGAGGACGAGCGGACGGAGGATGTGGTCTGGCGGTTGTGGGAGGAGATGACCAGCGAGGCGCCAGGCGGGTTGGCGGGCTACGGTGTCGGTGCGGACGGGAAGGAGGACAAGCGAGCGACGCCGCTCGCGCCTTTCACAGAGGTGCAGGTGCATCCTCCTCCCCCTCTCTCCTACTCCTCACGCTCATCTCGCTCATTTCGCTCATCACCACCATTCACAGGGTTCTCCAACGCTCGCCGAAGGGCAGGCCGTTTTCTGGAAGTACTCGGCGCAGATCTACTCTGCCCTCGGCCACTTCTCGCTGGCGGGCGGGTTCAGCGCGCCGAAGCTCGCCGCCGTGATGCACGAGACGAACTACCTCACGTCCGACGCGCGGGATGCGACGCACAAGCGGCTGCTAGAGACGTCGCTGTTCGTGATCGACGTGCGTTCTACCTCTGCTTCCGACGGCAGCGTGCAGAGCCCCTCCCCGCTGGGTGCCCCTACAGCCGTGCTCGTCCCGCTGATACGCCCTCGAATCTGTGCAGGCCATGTCGGACATGACGACCGGAACGGGACGCGGTTGGAGGAGCGCCTTCCGCGTGCGCATGCTACACGCGCAGGTCCGCCGCAGGATCGCGAACGGGAAGGGGCGGTACAACGTGTACGACGAGGAAGAGAACGGCGTGCCGATCAACCAGGCGTGCGTCTTGCTTCCTTGCGGGCCCGTGTCTTCCTCCTCCATCTCGCCCTCGTCGAACCACCGCCCGCCTCCCTCCTCCCTTGTTCCGTCGTCCGGGATCTCTGGACGTCTCGCTGACACTCTTAAACGCACGCAGCGATCTCCTTGCCGTGCTCGGAGCGTTCATGATCGCGCCGATGTGGTCGCTTCGCCGTATCGGGAACAAGGTAACGGAGCGGGAGGAAGCGGCGTACCAAGTCTGCTGGCGGCACATCGGGTGCGTTCCAGCCTCCGTCTCCCCCTCGCAGGAGCGCAACTGACGATCTACCGCAGCTACTACCTCGGCATCTCGCCCGACCTCCTCACACGCTTTTACGGCGCCTCGTTTCAGACCGCCGAGACGTACTTCGCCTCTCTCGCCTTCTCGATCTTCCCCGCGGGCCCGCCACCCGCCGACCCGCTCGCCACGCCGCAGTACAAGATCCTCTCCGCGATCAGCCACCGCCCGCCGCACCCGCAGGGCATCTTGCATCACGTCGAGTTGTGCCGGCTGTTGCTCGGCCCGTCGCTTGCGGACCAACTCGCGCTCCCGCACGGGACAGCGCGCGACCGCTTCATGGTCGACGTCGAGACCTGGACGGGCTGGGCGCTGCTCGCGTTCGGGGAGGCGTACGCGCGCGTTGCGGGTGCACGCGGGCAGCGGTGGGAGAAGCGCAGGCAGGACTGGTTCCGCCGCGTGATCGAGCTCGTCGTCGTCGTACCATCTGGGCGAGCGCAGGACGGTGTTCGTGGCGCGAGGGGGACAAGCACGCGGCGAAGCTGGAGGAGCTCGAGGGGGAGGACCCGGTGCGTTCGCTTTCTTTCCTTCTCGCCTGGCTCCGCTTACACCGGGCTCTCGCAGGGTGTCGAGCTCGGCCCGCACGTCGGGCTCGAGGTGCGGAAGGAGTGGAAGCACCTCCTGGTCGAGATGGGCTGCGTCCTCGGCGGCGCTGCGGTCGCGATCGCAGGTGCGGCGGCGTTGGCGGTGCGGATGCTGTTCTAGAGGTTCCGTAGATAGATCTACCTCTACCCTGTCGTTGTGCTATAGCGTTCTGTGCAACCCTTGCGTTACCCCTGCGACGATTTGAGATCGTCGCTCCTTGCACGGCGAAGTTGGCGGGAAGCGCCTCCTCTCGGTTCCCGCCTTCTCGCTCCTGCTGCTTCGAACTAGCTGCCCAGTCAACAGGGCACCTCAACCGACCCATCACACGGTCCAGCGCGCCCCACGACTGCCCCGTTGCGGCCCGCCGTCATCGGTCGTCCGGCCATCTCGTCTCCCAACCGGGCGCAACCTCACCAGAGCGAGACGGACGTGCGTGCAAGGTGAGCGCATAGTGTACTGCTACACAACTTCGGACCGGCGGCTCCTGTCGGGGAGGGAGGCGTGAGCAGCTTGTCCTCCGGCGGACGGGCGGCGGCTGCGCGTCCCGGGGCGTACACCGCAACGAGCGGGCGTGTGGACATGCAGGGCCCTCACAGATCCTCCAGCACGAGTCTGTCAGGAGCGCCACCTTTGAACGCGCTGACACCTCGCTCCCCTCGCCTCTGCAGCGTCGCCCCCACCCGCTCGCTCGACCCGAACATGGCTCCCTGGCGCGCTTCGCCGTCCCGCCCCGCCCCGCCAGTCGCCTCGACCCACCCCGACAACCCCTCGCACTCGTTCGACTCGCTCTTCGCCGGGCCCTCGTCGTCCCGCTCCTCCCGCACGCCGAGCGCACCCTCCCCCTCCGGCTCGGCTGCGGCATCCGCCCCTTCCCGCACCCTCTCGAGCTCGAGCTCGGCGTACTCGCTCCTCTCGCGCAAGATGGCAGAGATGGAGGACGAGGACGACCGCATGAGCATCCGCAGCGGCGTCAGCGCCCGGAGCGGAGTCACGCTCTCGGCACGGACTGGCGGTGGGAGCGATGACAGGAACGGGAGCGGCAGCGGGAGCACGACGGCAAAGGCGAGGAGCAGGGCGCAGAGCTCGGCCAGTTCGGTGAGGACGGCGAGGGGGCGGAGCGAGAGCATTGTCGAGGACGACGACCCTTCCGAGTCGATGGACGTCGACGAGCCCGCTCCCACCGACGCGAAGGGAAAGGGCAAAGAGCCCGACACGCTCTCGCCCTCGTCCGCCGTCAAGCGGCAGCGCACTCGCGCGCCGTCCCTGCTCGGGCCGAGCGACCGCGCGCCGCGTCGCCGCTCGTCCTTCCAGCCGTCGAGCAACCCAAGCGGCGTCGTCTCGACGTCGCAGCCGACGCTCTCGACCACAACGGCGGACGACCTCATGCCGAGCATGCGGAAGAAGCCCGACCGCGCGGCGTCTGTCTCGTCCGCATCGACCTCGACCAAGTCGCTCACGCGGCCGTCGTTGCCGTCCGGCAGCTCCACTGCGACGCTCAAGCCCCCTCGCTCGCCCTCGGTGCGCAAGTCTGCCTCGCGCATCCTCGAACCCGTGTCCTCGTCCTCCGAGCCCGAGCCGCTCTCGACCTCGCCGACCGCGTCACTCGCGCCCTCGCAGCGCAGCGGGCCGTCGGCGCTCGCGCGACGAAGCTGGTTCGGCCGCGCGCCGCTCGATGCCGCACCCGCGCCTGTCGCAGAGACGGCGGCGCCGGCATTTACGCCGCCCGACGAGGCGATGCCGGCCGCGCCCGCCTTGGGAGAGCCTGCGGGGCCGCCGTCGACGGGCTCGACTGGCGGTGAGACCCCGCTGGACGAGTCGGCCACGCCTCCCGCTGCACTCGCCGAGCCCGCCTCGCTCGCCGCCGCCGCCCCGCAGTCGCGCGGTTGGCTCGCCCTCCTCGCGCGCTCGAGACCGAGCGCGCTCAATCTCGCTGCGCAGGCGAAAGCCGCCGAGAGCGCAGCCGCGGACGACGCGATGCAGGTCGACTCGCCGGCGCCGGCCGAGGAGGCGGAGGGGGAGGCGACACCGCCTGCTACGCCGAGGGCTGCTCGTCCCGGTGTGTTTATCGCTCTTCCCCTCTTCCACGCTAAAGCTGACTCTTCTTCTCCCGCAGACGACAGCACGCTTCGCGGCCCTCCGCCGCACCTCGCGCAGGAGCAGTCTGCTGCGCCCGACGACTCCATGTCGCGAGCACCCCTGGCCAGGCCGCGATGCGCGGGAGCTGGTTCGGCTGGGGTTGGGGCGGCGCGCCCGCTGAGCCCGCCGCCGCCACTGAGCCGCCGCAGCCGATGAGCACGAACGTGAGCGAGCTGCGCCGACCGCATCCACCGCGCCCGAGCCGGAGGTCGCGTCAGCGCAGCCGGACCCCGAATCCGCGCTCACCGCGCCTCTTGCGGCGGACGACGCGAGCATGCCTGGGAGCGGCTGGCTCAGCGCGATCTGGAGCAGTGCGAGCGCCGTGACGGGCGGGGCGGGGCCGTCAGCCGAGGTGCTCGCGAACCAGCGGCGGCGCGAGGCGTGGGCGCTGAAGCTCGCGGCGCAGAACGCCGCGCGGGACCAGAAGGCGATCGAAGCTGCGCCGGTGCAGGAGGGAGCAGGCGAGCGGGAAGAGGAGGCCAGTGGGGATACGGTGCGCGAGTTGCAGGCGCCGACGCCCGCGCAGCAGATCAAGCACAAGGCGTCGAGCTCGTGGAGCCTTTTCTCGCGCACGCCCGGGTCGATCGCCTCGCTCCGCGCGCCGCTCGTCGGCCTCGGCGTCACCTCGTCCGCGACGTCGACCCGCTCGCACACCTCGTCGCAAGCGCCCGAAACGGCTCCCTCGTCCCCGCAGCTGCGCGCGCAGTCGGATCAAGGGTCTCTCAAGCCGCTCACGGGCTCGATTCGCTCCTCGCCGCGGCAGGGCCGTTCTTCCGCCCTCGAGCCGCCCACGCCTGTCGACAACCTCGTCCTCCCGACCTTCAACGACACCTTCCTGCGTCCGCCGCGCTCCTTCCCGCCGCGCAAGTCGCCCCTCACGCGCGCTGTCAGCGCTGTCTCGGCCTACCTGTTCCACCGCCCGCCCGACGAGCTCACGAGCCCGCGCCTCGCGCAGGCCCAGCTCGCGGCGGGGGTCATTGCAGCAGGACTGCCGACCGAGATGAAGGACGACCCGGCGGAGCGGCTGCCCAAGTCGCTTGAGGCGGTCAGCGAGCCGCCGAGGCTCGAGAAGGTCAAGCGTGTCGTCACGATCGGCGTGCATGGGTGGTTCACGAGCAACAACATGTGCGCTGAGCTCTACTTTCTGCCACGAGCGGTGCTGACGAGGAGCACGGCGCGCAGGATCAAGTCGGTCATGGGCGAGCAGACGGGCACGAGGTGCGTCCTTCCTCCTTGCCCTTCCCGGTCTCGCCTGATGGCGATCTCCATCCCGCAGTGTCAAGTTCGCGACGATGATGCACGACGCCGTCCAGTCGTACCTCGAGTCGCACGACCTCGGCTCGTTCAACATCCAGGCGATCGCGCTCGAGGGGCAGGGCATGGTCGAGGACCGCGTCGGCAAGCTCTACGCGCAGCTCATCGCCCGCGAGGAGTGGATCCGCGCGCTCAAGATGGCCGACGCCGTGTTCCTCGCGACGCACTCGCAGGGTTGCGTCGTCTCGACGCAGCTGCTCGCAAGGATGCTCGACCAGGGACTCGTCGTCGGCACGCAGACGCACCTGTGCGTCTCGCCCTGCCTCTCCTTCCCAGTCGTCCTGACGCAAGAGCTCTCGCAGCCTCGCCATGTGCGGCATCTCGCAGGGTCCTTGTGCGTCCTCCCGCTTCCCCACTCCTCAACTACCAACTGACCCGTCTCCTCCTCAGTCGTCTACCTGTACCAGTCGATCGCCCTCGCGCCCTACTTCAACTACCTGGAATCCGCTCCCGCCCGCGAGCTCTTCGAGTTTCAAAACCCCGAGTCGGTCGCCGCTATCAAGTTCCTCGAGAGGCGCGTCTCGCTCCGCTCCTTTCCTCGATCACGAGCTGACTCTTCTGCAGCTTGCGACTCCTGCTAAATGCCGGGGTCAAGATCACTGCTGTCGGCTCGATCAACGACCAGGTGCGGCTCCCCACTCCGCGCCATCCGCCTTAAGCCGTCGCTGACTTCCCTCGTACACACGCAGGTCGTCCCGCTCTACTCGGCGCTCTTTTCGGGAGTCGACCACCCCGGTATCCTCCGAGCCGTCTTCATCGACTCGGACGCGTTCCGCACGTCCGACTTCCTCGCCAACCTCGTCGTCTTCTCCGCGCGGCTGCGCAACGCCGGGCTCGCGGATCACGACCTCGTCTACCACGTCAGCGAGGCCTCGCGGGCGCTCTGACGGGTGTGGGGCACTCGAAGATCTACGAGGAGGCGGACGTGTACCGGTGCGTTCCCTCTCGCCCTTCCCCACCGCACCTGCTCACAATCTTTTACACCCGCAGCCTCGCCGTCAGGTACCACTTCGAGACGACGACACTCACCGAAGCGCCGACGTCGCTCGACCCGCACGTCGCCGCCCCGCCGCTCTCGATGTCGTTCAACCCGCGCGACCGGCGCAACCCGTACCTCCTCACGTGGGCGCTGCGGGGTATCATCGAGGACTCCGCAGGTGCGGCAGCTGTTCGGGAACGAGCTTGCCGCGCTGAGGGAGGCGTACGACGTGCGTGTCGCTTCCTTCCTTCTTTCCTCGCTGGGTGGAACTGACAAGGAACGTTACATCGTGCAGACCTGGCGCCCGCAGACCAAGGTACTCAAGGACGTCAAGCTCAAGCTCGAGGGCATCCGGCTCATGGCGCAGCGGCCGGGAAAGCTGTAGATAGGGAGTGTTGTCGTTCTTCTTCCGGATTTCGTTCCTGCATCCTTTGTTGTCGTTCTGCATCGCCGCCGCGTTCCTCTCTGTACCCGCGTGCGGAAATGAAAGCGAGTGCGAGTACAACAGGCTCAACCGCCCTACTCCTCCATCGCATCCTCCCTCTCCTCCGGCGAATCCTCCTCTACCGCCTCCTCCGCCCGCTCCTTCCCCTTCCCCTTGTCCAGCCGGCCAGAGCGCCGGGGCTGCTCCCCTTCCGCCGCCTCCGCCGGTTCGCCCGCCATCCCGGCAACCCGCGCAAGGAGCCGCTCTTGCGCAAACGGCTTCGGCTTGTTCTTGCTGCCCCGCGGGCGCCCAGGCCTGCTCGCGCACAGCGTTAGTATGGCCTTCTTGCACGGAGAAAGAGAGTCGCGCAGGGGCAGACGCACTTGCGTTTGGGCTGCCCATCCGGCCCCAGCTCCGGCGGTGCAGGGGAGTCCGTCGCGCGCGCCGCGCCGCCCCTGCTGCCGCGACCGCGCCCCCGCCCGCGCCCTGCACCGCGTCCTGGCGCGGAGGGGACGCCGATCGCGTGCTGCGGGCCTGAGGGCGGGACGAGCGCGACGGGCTGGAAGGTGATCCGGTGGGAGGAGGTTGTGAAGGGGCGGTAAGCGGGGTTGGCGTTCTCTGTGGGTCCGCCGGAGTGGTCAGCGAGGGCGGAGGCGAAGAGCGAAGGGGGGACGCGCCGTCACGCAGGAGAAGGATGTCGCTCCCGATGAGCGACTCGTGCACACCCTCGAAATAGCGGTCCCTATCCGCGCTACCGGCGTCGCCGACTCGGGCTCCTGCACACGCAGCTTGTCAGGTTTGCTGGCCATGAGGAGAGTGAGAGTGCACGCACCAGGAGCTGGACGGCGTTGTTCTCGGCGAGCATATCCTGGGTGAGGTGGTGCGTAAAGTCCAGGGTGACGTACTCGACCTGTACTCATTCGAGCTCGTCAGCTTGTTCGAGCTCGTCCGAGGAGTGGCTCGGCGCACCTCGTCCTCTTCCCACTCGTCCTCGCCGCCGTCCTGCTCAAGCGAGGTCTGGTGCAGCAGCGCGCGGGACGAGGTCTTCGACGCGGCGCCATGTCGAGGTGAGGAGCGGCCCTGGGCCTGGACGGACCCGGCTGTGCGAGCGGGATGGCCATGGCGGGTCGGGTCGAGGTGGGGAGGAGGGTGAAGAGCGAGGACAGCAAGTCGAGGGGTGCGGCCGGTCGTGGCGGGTAGCAGGTCACTTCCACGGGTGTTGAGCTGGTCTCTCCTGCAGCAAGGGGAGTTGCGACGAGGTATTCGCGCGAAAGGGACGAACGCGCTGATGAGAACGAAGGTCGCCCTCCGCCGCACCCGCCGCACCCCCAGGTACGCTCGCGATATACTGAGCCTCGCCTCTGCGCGCCTGCGGAGCACCTGGACGCGCTCTGGCGTGCCCCGCCCGCGCTCCTCCTCCTTCCCCCCCCCCTCGCTCCTCCCCTCCGCTCCTGCTTTCCGCCACTCCTGTGCGCCTATGGACGCGTTTTCCGAACCTCTGTCCTATCACCAGAGCATTGTGCGTATCCCCGAACGCTCCCTGCCGCCTTGCCGCTTGTGCTTTTTCCGTCCTTGCGGGGTTCGCGACCTTGTTCGCACTTCCTCTGCACCGCCCCTGCCGATGTTGCGAGCAAGGGAGCGAGCGGAGATGCCCTGCGGACGGACTGCTTGTGCCGCCTTTGCTTCCGCTCCACCCGCAGCCTGCCGCTTCCGCCATGTCCTCCGTCTCCAGCGACTTCCCCTCCGGCTTCTCTCTCCTGGGCGGCATCCCCACACAGAAGCAGGACCTCGCAGCGTACGTTCTGACCCTTCCGTCGACCGCCGCCCTGCTCACCCTGCCCCACTCGCAGATCCATCCTCTTCGCCGTCGCGTTCGCCCTCCTCATCCCCCTCGTGATCTGGCGGATTGCCGTCAAGGACACGCGACAGCCTATACTCATACGCCCTGTCTTCGTCCTGATTGTCCGGATCGCTACCTACGTGATCCGTGCGATTGAGGCGAAGGGGAACTATTCGGAGGGGCTCTTCATCGCGGATCAGGTACGTTGACCCTGTTCTCGCTGTTCTTCCAGCATATGCTGATGCGCTCGACCTACAGATCCTCCTGCTCCTCGGCTTGATCCCCCTCGCCAGTACCCTCCTCTCCCTCCTGCACTTCCACGTCCAGCGCAACTGGGAGCCCACGCCCGCCCATCCGGCACGCAAGTCACAGCTCGACCGCCTGCTGCGCCTACTCGAGCTCGCCCTCATCGTAGCCGCCATTCTTGGCGTCGTCGCAGGGACGAAGACGTCCGGCGCGATGGGCAACCCCGGCGAGCTCAGCTCCCTCCAGACGTACCGGTTGCGCTCCTTCCGAATTTCCTCCCCGTAAGGCGGCCGGCTTACATCGTGCACCCGCAGTTACGCCGTCATCGGTATCACACTCGGCGTCATCGTACTCGTGCCGATTCTTGCGGCGTTCGAGACGCTGCAGGCGGGCCTCCCGCTCCGCCCGTTCCTCTTCCTCGCCAGCACCGCCGCCATCCTTGTACGTGCCGCCTTTCCTGCCTTCAATCGCGGCGCTAACCGTCCATCCGCGAGCAGGTCATCCCCTCCCTCTACCGCCTCATCACGACCCTCCACCCGCCCTCGCCCCTCGCCCCCGGCGCCAAAGCCGCCTTCTACCTCCTCTCCTCCCTCCCAGAGTGGCTCTGCGTCGCGCTGCTCCTCGGGGCGGACATCGCCGCGCTGTTCGACATTGCCGAGGGGCGGCGGAAGGCGCGCGTCGCGAAGAAGATGAAGAGGGGCGAGTGGACGGGGGTGGAGGGAGGGAGGGGGGAGTACGAGATGGGCGAGACGAGGTCGGCGAGCGAGGCGGAGGAGGGTAAGGTGTAGATGGTGGGCGAGCGGAGCAGGAGCGTTGGACCCCCCTTCCCTTCACCTCCCGACTTTGCCTCGCACTCTTCGCTACGAGAGCGTGGCTTTGTAGTACTTCTTTCCGTCACCGGATAGTCGCCCATTCGTCCATGAAGTTCTGCCTCGATGGAGGGCGGAAGCGGCACGAGGTGTACTCGATCTTCGCAAGGGGAGGCTCTGGACGCTCCCCTCGAACCAGCGAACAGCGAGACGGGCCACCTCTATGCGCAAGGCCGGGCGAGAAGGGTCGTAAAGATCGTGCATCGCAGCCGCGCAAATAAAGAATGAGGAGACGCAGGAGGCTTTACACAACGATGCGGGAGAGAGGGGTCGGAGGGGAGGGGCAGGTCTTCCTACGGCATTAGAGTCGAGAGAGGAGGAGGGGGGTATCTCGCCCGTCCTCTTCGACGAGCGCGAGGGGAGGAAAGAAGGCGCTCAAGTGCGGGGACCGAGCAGCGCTAAGTTGGCGAAAGGGGAGGAAGAGAGGTGCTTAGAGCACGAGAGCGGCCGAGCACGCGCCCTTGGCAGCGTCGAACGTGTAGCCGTCCTCGCACGACCAGATCTCGCACACGCCGGCGACGCAGCCGACCGCGCCGACGTGGTCGAGCTGGGTGCAGTCGACGCCGCCGGCCGAGGCGCACGCACCGCACTGCTCGATGTTGGCCTGCGGGGGTGGGGTCGCGAGGTCAGTCCAGCTCAGGGAGAGAGTCGGGGAAGGGAGGAGGAGGACGGACCGAGACGTCGATGCACTCGAAGCCCGAGCCGTTGTCAATACCGCAGGCGGTGTGCGACGCCGGGCAGAGCGAGCGGCGCTCGTGGAGCGAGCGGCGGTTGCGCGAGCGGGTGATCGCCGACGGGGCCGAGAGCTGGCACGTGCACGAGGCGTCCTGGGCCGAGGGGAAGAGCTGCTGGCCCTCGGGCGTGGTGCCGCAGCCGAAGAGGAAGTCGTTGGCGCACGAGCCGCCGACGACCGAGACGCGCTCGCCGCAGGTGGCGAACGCGAGCTGGCAGTATCCTGCGGACGGGGAGAAGCGCGACAGTCAGCTCGGGCGCCGAAGAGGTGCGGGGAGGCGCGCCGCGAGGGAGGGACGAGCGCGTACCGGACGCGCAGAACTGGTCAAACACGAGCTGGGCCTCCTCGGTCGTGACGTCGGGGTTGGTGAGCTCGCCGTTGGCGTACGGGTCCTGGCAGAACGTGCCGAGGTCGCCGCAGAGGCCCGAGGGGACGACGGCGCCGACGTCGTCGGTGCAGGTCAGGAAGCCGGAGCAGCCGGCGTCCGAGCCGCCGCAGCCCTGGTTGAGTCCGCCCTGGCTGTGTCGTGGTGAACGAGAGAGCGTCAGATGTTTGTGATGAAGCGCGAAGGAGGGAGACGGGAGCAAGGGAAGAGGAGGGGCACGAGAGACGACGTCGACGTACCAGAGACCACCAACGCAGGGGCCACCGTCGCACTGCGCGCCAGTGCTGCAGGCAGCGCCGGCGATGCCGCAGAAGTAGGCGCCCGTGCGGGGCTCGACCTGGCAGACCGCGCCGACGGGGATGGGGCGGAACGCCTGGGTCGTCAGGCCGTCCGTATCCTGCGTGAGCGTGAACTCGATGTTCTCGCACGCGGCCGGGTCTGCAAGGCGGGCGCAGGAACGCGTCAATCAACTGAGGGTCTCGACGGGGGAGACGCGTCGTGTGTTTGGGAAGGCCAACTGGGACTCACTCGCCGTGAAAGAGCCGTCCGCGTTCTCGGTGTAGCAGGGGAAGCGACCGTAGCCGAAGGGAGTGCCAGTCTGGGCGACCGCGAGGGTGGCGAGGCCGGCGAGGGAAGCGAGGGCGACAACGGCGTGCATGTTGAGCGACAGGAGGTGAGGAGGGGTGGGGGGGGAGAGGGAAGGGCGGCGGCTGGACCGAGGGCTGCTGGGTGAAAAGAGTGACGAGGGTGGGCGGGAACAGCAGTAGTCGACGAGGGATCCGAGTGAGGAGAACGAGGGCAAGCAACCAGCAAGGAAGGCGAGCATTCCAGCCGGACGCGACCGCGTCGTCCCCTCGCGCGTGTTTGTTGTGCTGCCGTGTGCGGCTCCGGACTCCCTTCCCCGTGTTTCCGCTCGACATCGACGCCTGGAAGGCTGGAACCCGGCGGGCTTGTCCCGGCATTCATCAACGATCAATGGCGACCCACCGCGCCGACTTCACGGCGGGACGAGCAGGACGCGTCTCGACAAACAGCTCTCACGCGTGCTGCGCATCGCTCCGACGCCGCAAGCCGTCTCGCACGTCCTCAACAGTCCTCGACGACGCGCTCGACACGCTGAGCACGCGCTTGACGGACATCCCCCGACTGCGCGCTCGACCGCGCCGACTTCATGCTTCATGGCGACGAGGAGGACGCGTCTCGATAAACAGTTCTTACGCGTCCTGCACGGCGCTGCGCTGCCTTGCACACCCTCGAAGACGCGCACGACACGCTGAGCACACGCCTGACGGCCGCTCTCAAGCCGTTCCCGCAGACTTGACATCCCCCGACCGCGCGCTCAAGCTCTGGAAAGGAAGCTCCCGCCGAAGTGCCCAGCCGGCAGCGACGCGTGCGCTCCCGCCCGCTCGTCACGGCCCCACCGGCGTGCTCTCGCGCCCCGTCGAACCGCGTCGCTCCAAAGAAACCGCACAGCGATTACACCCCCATCTGCGCTCACTCTCTCCATCATGCCTGCGCCTCTGCCCGCGGCTGCGTCTGCGCCTGCGCCTGCGCGTCGTGCTGCACGGCGCCCGCGCCGTGGTGGCTCTGCCGCTCGCGCGCGCCCTTGGTCACCTCGACGAGCTCGAAGCGTTTCCGGGCCGAGACGGGGCGGCAGTTGCGGATCTGCGGGTGGGCGGGCGGGAGCGTCAGCGGGAGCGTCTCGAGATGGAGGGGCGCATGGCCGAGAAGCGGGAGGATGGACGGGTGGGAGACGGGAGGTGGGGGAGGGGGAGGCGACGGACCTTGACCTGGTCGCCGACGACGCAGGTGAGATTGGGGTCGTGGACGAGGTACTTGGTGTGCTTGCTGAACTCCTGCGGGTGCAACACCGGGGTTAGACCTGCGTCTCGGGAGGAGGAGGAGAGGGAGAGGGCACGCCTTGAGGGTGGTGTGGTCGGTCATGCGGCGCTCTACCGAGACGGTGCAGGTCTGGGCCATCTTGCCCGTGTTGACGACGGTGCCCTTGAGCTCGAGGCCCTTGGGCAGGGTGTACTTGCTGGCTGGTGCGGGGAGGGGCACGGCGGAGAAAAGGCGGGACGACGACGGGATGCACGAGCACGAGCAGGGCGGGGCGGGGCGGGCGAGGATGCGGAGGGAGGCGGCAGCAGTGCGGAGCATCGTCGCAGGAGTAATCACGCCGAGAATGGGTGCAGTCGACGGCAGCCCTCTCTCGTCTCGTCGACGCCGGGGAGCACGAGCAACCCTCGCTCTCGTCCTCGTACGCCTGGTTGTATTCCGGCGGCTCTACTCTGCTCAGCACTGCGCCACTGCACCCACCCAGCCTGTACATAGCTGCACCCGCCCCTCCCGCCTCGCCCCTCCTCCTCCCTTCGCCGTCCTCATCTCATCAGCTTCGGCCATGCTCTCGGCCGCACGCCGCTCCCTCGGGCGCACCCTCCCCGCCCGCCTCGCCTCTAGCCCGCGCCCTCTCGACCGCACCCACCGAGCCCGAACTCAAGGTCACCACCCTCAAGAACGGCATCAGGGTCGCCTCCGACCCCACCCCGGGCCACTTCGTCGCAGCGGGCGTCTATGTCGATGCCGGAAGTCGTTACGAGAGCGCACGGACGAGGGGCGCCGCACACATGACCGACAGGCTCGCGTTCAAGGTCCGTCTCGGCACCGCCCCCCTCTTTCCCCTCGCTCATCTCGAGCGCACTCCCTGGCATGCGGCTTCCTGACTCTCCTTGGTCTACCCCTGCAGAGTACGTCGAACCGGTCAGCCGAGGAGATGACCAAGGAGATCGAGCAGCTTGGCGGCCAGTTCATCTCGTCGTCCTCGCGCGAGACCATCCTCTACCAGGCGTCGACCTACACCCACTCGCTCCCCTCGGTCCTCTCCATCCTCTCCGACACCGTCCTCAACCCGCAAATCACCCCCGAAGAGCTCGACATCCAGCGCGACGCCGCCCTCTGGGAGGTTGGCGAGATCAAGACCAAGCCCGACATGATCCTCCCCGAGCTCCTGCACGAAACGGCCTTCAAGGGCAACACCCTCGGCAACCCCCTCCTCTGCCCCGAAGACCGCCTCGAGGTCATGACCCCGGACGTCGTCAAGGAGTTTATGGGCACCTGGTACCGCCCCGACCGCCTCGTCGTTGCCGCCGCCGGTGTCGAGCACGACCACCTCGTCGAGCTCGCAGACCGGCACTTCGGGCACGTCAAGCCCCTCGCCGCCCCCTCCGCCTCCGCCTCTTCCCCCTCCGCCTCCTCCTCCCGCTCCGCAGCCGCCTCCCCCTCCGCCCCCTTCTCGACCTCCGCCTCCTCTCCAGCCTCTGTTTCCTCCTCCCTCGCTCCCGAAGAGTCCTTCGACTACCTCTCGACCGCGCCCGCGCGGTACACGGGCGGGCAGCTCCTCATCGAGGATGGCGAGCAGGAGTTCACGCACGTCTACGTCGGCTACGAGGGGCTCAGCATCCACGACGAGGACATCTACGCGCTCGCGACGCTGCAGGTCCTCCTCGGCGGCGGCGGGAGCTTCTCTGCCGGTGCGTCCCTTCCCGCCTCCTTTCGCTAGGGAAGAGGCTGACAAGGCGCGTGTACACGCAGGCGGGCCCGGCAAGGGCATGTACTCGAGGCTGTACACCTCGGTGCTGAACCAGTACCACGCGGTCGACTTTGCTCGGCGTTCCACCACTGCTACCTCGACAGCGGCCTGTTCGGGATCAGCATCAGCGTGCACCCGAGCTTCCTCTTCCGCACGCCCGAGCTCATCGCCCAGCAGCTCGACGCCGTCACGCGCCCGATGGGGGCGGGATCGGCGAGACGGAGCTCCGCCGCGCGCGGAACCAGCTCAAGAGCAGCTTGGCCATGGCGCTCGAGAGCCGGATGGTGCAGGTCGAGGACCTCGGCGTGCGTCCCTCCCCTCCTTCCCCGCTTCGCCTCCTCGCTCGCACTGACGCCTCGCCCGACACGCAGCGCCAGGTCCAGGTGCACAACCGCAAGATCTCGATGCCGGAAATGGGCGCCCTCATCGACCGCGTCACGCTCTCGGACCTCTTCCGCGTCGCGAACCGCGTCCTCCGGCCCTCGACCTCGCCCATCCTCTCGGACCGCATGCGCAAGGGCGAGCCGACCGTCGTGGTGATGGGGCAGCTGCGCGGCCTGCCCGACGTGAGGGACGCGCTGCGGAGGAGGGGGCTTGCGGGGAGCGAGTAAGGTAGAGAGCGAGGATAGAGTATCGCAACTGCGCTGCACCACTTTTCACAGCACACACGGGCGGGGGGAGCGAGAGCGGAAAGGCTGTCTTTTCGGGTATAACGGCTACGGCGAATCACCCTCGATCTCGAGCGCACCTCACCGGCCCATCGCGCGCTGCGCCTGCTGCCTCTGCGCGTAGGAAGAGAGAGTGAGCGTTAGTACCGCGGTCGTACTCCTGAGAGCGAGAGCAGCACGCCCGACGTACGATCTGGAGGATGGTGTTCCGGCTCGTCTCGTCGAGTGCCGCGATCTGCGCGTCCGTCATGCTGAGCACCTGCTGGATAAGCTGTTCATCGACGGACGACGCGTATCAGTGCCCCTGAACAGCGGTAGAGAGCAGAGGAAGCGTCGCTGCGCAACGCACCGCAGCCTGTTCAGGCGTCGTCCCCGGCGCCGCCTGCTGCTGCTGCATCGGCTGCTGCGGGGGCGGCGGCGGGCGCTGGTAGTTCCCATACCCAGTGTTGACCTGCTGTTGCTGCTGCTGCTGGGGCGTCTGCGCGCCCTGCGGCGGGCCATTGTAGCTCGCGGGCCCCGCACCGGGCGGGCGCGAGTAGCTGCTCGGCGGCTGCTGCTGCTGCTGTTGGTGCGGAGGCGGGATCGGCGCGCCGTACCCGCCGGCGGGAGCCTGGTGCGGCGGTGTCCCGTACGCGGGCGTGCCGTACCCGCCTGCTGCGGCGGGCGCGACGGACGGGTAGGCGGAGGCGGCGGGGGGCGCGGCAGGTGCGGCAGGGGCGGCGCCGCCTGCGGAGGGGAAGGCGCGCTGTGTGCGGGAAGGAGTGAGTGAAGGACGAGAGAAGGGGACGGAGGGGAGGAGGGTCGCACCTGGAGGACGGAGGGGTCGACGATGCCCATGCAGAGCATCGCCTGGAAGAGGGCGTAGGAGAGCTGTGGCTGCGCAGTGAGGAGTGCACGCGCCTCGTACGGGCTCGCAGTGACGAGCGCCTGTCCGGAAAAGCGTCAGGTCCGGTGGAAGATCGAGAAAGAAGGAGGCGAGCACACCTTCATCTGGCTCATAATATCGAGGAGCTGGCCGGGTGCCATCGTCCCGATAGTCTCGGTGATCTTGTCCGTCGCCTGCTTGCCCGGCTCGACGGGCACGCCCTGCGGGAGGGGCCTCGGGCCCGTCGCGCCTGGCACCGGCGGCGGGATGTTGTACCCTCCAGGCGGGGGCGCCGCGACCGCCCCGCTCATCTGCATCGCCGGCGGCGCTGCAGGCGCACCGCCCGGCGGCTGGTACCCGTTGTACCCTCCCGGCGCAGGCGGGGGCGCGCCCCCTCCGCCGCCGTATGCGCCGCCGTACCCCGCTGGCCCTGCACCGCCCATGGGCGGCGGCCCGCCCGGCCCGCCGCGGAAGCGCTTGCTCGGCGGGGCGTCATCCGTGTCGGCAAAGTCGAGGCGGAGGCCACGGCCACCGACCTCGACGCCCTGGAGGTTGCGGATCGCGGAGGCGGCGGTGTCGGCGTCGCGGTACTCGCAGAAGCCGAAGCCTTTGGGCTTACCGCTCGCGTGATCAAATACGAGACTGTGTGCGCATGCAGTCAGCGCTGCTCGCGCCGAGGGAGAGGCGGGCGAGCGGGTCCTCACCGGAACGAGACGACGGGGCCGACCGAGTTGAAGACCTGTGCATGGGCAGCGGTGAGCACTCGGGGGCAGTGCAGAGACTCTGGCAGCGCTGCTTACCTCGACGAACTGCTCCTCGGTGTAGTCGAACGGGAGATTGCCGACTGCAGCATCAGGACGGCGACGACGAGCGCGTGAGCCTCTCTCGCGGCACGGGACAAGGGCTGGAGGGTTGCAGGCGCACCAAAGAGGACCTTGGACCGCGACTGCGGCTGTCCGTACGCTGCACCGCCGAACGACATCCTCGCGAGTGATGTGGTCTGGGGGTAAGGGGCGAGTTGTATTCGCGCTCGCGCTTGACTTTGTATTCAGAATCGACAGTTTGGGCAGAGAACGAGTACAAGGTTACAAGCAATGCGCTCTATCGTACAGCACACCAACCCGCAACAGCCCGCAGTGCACCGAGAGTACCCGCGTCCGCTCACTTGCGGCCCTTGCCCTTGCCGCCCTTCCCACCCTTCTTCTGCTCGAGGCTGAGCGCGCCCTTTCCGCCCGTAAGGTGCTTGATCGCCTTGCGGTCGTTGACGAGGCCGCGCGTCTCCTGCCGCGCGGTCGGCGCGTCGTCCGACACCTTGGTCCGCTTGTTGGACGGCGTCGCGCCGATCGACGACAGGATCGCCATCGACTTCTGGCGCTCGTCGTTCGCCGACACCTCGTTCGCGTCGAACTGCGGGCGCGCAAGAGTTAGTACAGGCGCCTGAGGGAACAGACGGACGCGCGAGACGCACCTTGCGCTTGATGTTCTTCTCCCGGCCCTCGCCCTTGAGCTTGTCGTCGAACTTTCCGAGACTCGCCGTGCTCTTCTTCGTGCTCTTGAGCGTGCGCTCGAGCTCGCTGCGGCGCACGTCGCGCTGCGTCGACCGCGCCGCCGAGTCCTTCGTCTGCTGCGCCGCGTTCGCCGCCGAGCGCTGCAGGTTCTGCAGCCGCTGCGACTCGTTCTTGAGCGAGCGCGACTTGCGCTCCTGCTTCGCTGCCGCGCGCGGGTCGAAGTTCGGGTCTACATGGCGGTCGAGTGAGCGGGGAGAACGGATGCGAGGGAAGGGGAAGGGGCGACGTACCGACGTTGTTGGGCACCTCGTGGATCCACTGCTCCTCCTTGTCCTTGTTCTTGCCCTTGTAGCCCCAGCGCGGGACCCACTCCTGGCGCTCCTCGTCGTACACCATCCGGTCCTGCTTCTCCTTGGGCGCGATGCCCTTGGCCTTGGCGAATGCCTGCCACTTGGTCTCGGGCGCGAGTTTCGGCAGCTGCGAAGGGATGTGAGTGTCAGTGTCAGCGAGCGAGAGAATGGAGAGAGGGCGGGACGTACGGGCTTCTCGCGGGGAAGGGCGGTCGCGATGGGCGGGAGGGAGGCGATCACGTCGTCGTCGACGACGCGGGTGTTCTGGCTCCAGAGCTCGTTGACGAGGAGCTGAATGCCGTCGCGGGCATGGTCGAGGAGGGAGCGCTCCTTGTCGGTCCTGCGGGAGAGAGGTGAGCGTGAGGACGTGAGGAGGAGGGAGGCGGGACGCACTGGTACGACTCGAGGTCGATGGGGTTCGGGTCAAAGACGGCGAGGAGGCCGAGGTCGATCTCTACGGGGATCTCCTTGTTGACGGTAATGGCGTTCCTACGGAGGTGGAGCGACGGAGGGAGATGAGGATGGTCAGCGGGCGGCTCTCGCGGGGCGGGCTACGGGTGGACGCACTGGCGCTCCTGCTGCTGCTCGAGGATTCCTGTCACGTCCATGGTGCTGCACAGGTCGAGGGAGCGGTGGGGAGAGCGAGCGCCGCCCCGACTCCGCCGTCCCAGCTCGAGCGCATCGCCTCGTCCCGGTCTCGCTCCGGGGTGCGCGTCTCAGGAGTGCATGCTACTACTAATTACTTATGTTGGAGCCTCCCGCTTCGCTCGCACCACCCGGTGCTGTCCTCGCTGAGGTGGATTCTCATCTCCTCGCGACGCGTCCGACGCGTCGAGGCTCGCCCGCTCGCGTCCACCGCTCGCTCGCCCTGCACCGCTGCACCGGGCTCAGCGCCCAGCTAGCGCGCTTTCATGGCCCCGAAGCACCTCGGCTACGGCACCGACGACGAGCAGGAGGACGAGGAGGAGGTCCGCTCCGAGACCCGCTATGAGGAGGACTACGACGCCCCGGGCAGCACAGCGGTGCGCTCGCCAGCTTCTCCCCGTGGCCTGCACCCGGCGAGCTGACTACCCGTGCACACCCCCGCAGCAAGCGCGACGTCCTCCATGCGCCCATCTCGTCCGTCTGCGCTGCTCTCGGCGGCTTCGAGGAGTTCCTCGACGCAGAGGGAAAGGTCTACAGCGCCTACTCGCTCGGTGACCAGGTCGTCGGTGCGTGCTCGCTCCCTGTATCCCGCCAGGAGGAGACGCTGACCTCTCAACTCGCCCGTCAGGTTGCCTCAAGGACCTGAAGCGCTTCTGGCGCATGGACGAGAAGGACGACGATCGCACCGTCGCGAGGATCTTCCACGAGGTCGGCGTCCTGCAGAAGGACCTCCTCCCCATCCTCCGGATGACCCTCGGCACCGGTGCCAAGGGCGACCGCATCGCACTTGCTTGCGGTGCGTCCTTCTCTCGTCACTAAACAGCCGGCATGCTGACACCTGCGTGTAGTCGAGCTCATCGGCGCCATGACCTGGCCGATCAACGTCGCGGAGGAGTTGCGCGACGCCCAGCTCCTCGGCGAGCTCAAGCAGGGGATGGACTACGCGACCCTCATCCGCGCACAGCGCTCGTACAAGGCTGCGATTCTCAAAGAAGAAGACGGGCGTCCTCAAGCACATGATGATCATCCTCGCCAACAGCCTGTCGAAGAGCCGGAGGTGCGCCCCCTCCCGCTCAAGCCAGTCGCGAAGGTCGACTGTCGCTACATCACCCGCTTACCCTGCCTGTTCTCGCAGGGACCGTACGCCGAAGGACGAGAACGTCATCTCGCTCGTCCTGCACGTCTTCCGCAACCTCGCCTATCTCACCGACCGTCACACGACATCGACGTCCGCCGCCGCGATCGAGGACTCGTCCCTCCAGTCGGACATGATCGTTGCGTTCCAGAAGGAGGGTGTTCTCGACCTCCTCCTCGCCATGTCCTCCCAGGCCGACTCGAACGACTACGCGCCGTGGAACATGGTCGTGCTCGACATTCTCCACCTCATCTACCGCGGCGTCCGCCCCGAGGAGCTTATGGTCCCCGTCGGCAAGGTCGAGCAGAACCGCCTCCGCGAGATGCTCGACCTCGAGGCGCGGCAGCAGCACAACGACTTTGGCCTCAAAGGGTCGCGGCATTCGCGCTTCGGGACGACCATCGCCATGCAGTCGGTGCGTGCGCTTCCGCCTCTTTCACGCGGTTCTCGCTGACCCATGCATGTGCACGCAGAACGGCAAGAAGTACATCTGCACAAGCAGTCGACGCTGGCCGAGGCCCGGAGAAGACGCTCGACAAGATCAAGCGCTCCAAGGCGAAGAAGCTGCGGCAGGACGACGACCTCGCTCCGCCGTCGCAGCTCCGGCCCGAGGCGATCGGCGTGCTCGCGCAGACGAGCAGGCGGTTCGTCGAGTCGGCGTTCAACCGTGCGTCGCCGTTCCTCCCGGTCGAAAACACCTTCGAGCGGGCGCTGATCTGGAAAATCCGCCGCACTCAGCCTTCTTCTCGTCCGTACTGCGTGACATCCGGATGGAGCGCCTCAAGGTCCGCGAGTCGGACACGGTCCGGTTCCTGTATCTCTCGGCCTTCTTCCTCGAGTTCTTCCTCCTCGTCTACCACGACGACGAGAAGCGCGGCGTCTCGCACCTCGACGAGGAGAACGGCCACGACTTTGGCATGGTCGCCGAGATGACCGAGCCGCACGCGATCGGGTTCGTCACGATGCGGATGAAGAACGCGCTCGAGGAGAAACCGCCGCTCTGGACCGACCTGCACGCCGGCGTGCAGTGCTTCACCCAGATTGTGCGTCCCCCTTCCCTTCCTCTTCTGCCGTGCGCGCTTACACCTTCGCAACCGCGCAGCTCCTCGTCATCGAAGCGCTCCAGGCGACGGGCAACCCCGACCACGTCGACGTCGCCGAGATCCTGCAGAACAAGCTCTACTACGAGGCCGAGACGCTCGACATGGTCGTCGCGCTCGTCACGCGGTACAACGGCCAGTCGTACAAGTGCGTCGCGAGCGCTTTCACCGCTTCTTCTCGCGTGTGCGGGATGGGCAGTTTGCTGATGGTGCCGCGAGCAGGTTCCTCGACGCCGTGCTCAACCTCGCCTACACGCTCCTGCGCATGCTCGAGAAGTACTCCAAGTCCAAGGCGTATATGTACGTCCGCAAGAAGAAGGCGAAGAAGGCTGCGGCGAAGAAAAAGAAGCGTGCGTTTCGTTCCCCCGCTACCCGCATGGTCGCCGACTGACGAGAGGCGTGGAGCAGAGCCCGACGGCGCCGACGAGAACGAGGGCGATGGGCTCGGCATGGGCGGCGAGGACGAGGAGGAGCAGGAGATTGAGAGCGGGACGGTCTCGTTCGGCGAGCACGCGTTCCAGTTCGAAAAGTTCGAGCAGGTGCGTCCCGTCTCGCTGTCTTGACCGCGCCAGTACTGAGCCGTGCAACCGCTGCAGCGCTTCGCCGACGAGTCGGTCCTTGCGACGTGCATGGTGCACCTCCAGTCGTACAAGACGTTCCGCTCGCCCGAGCAGATGAAGCGCATCGTCGCGCTCATGCACCGCCAGGCCGTGAAGGCCAAGTCGGAGGGCCTCTTTTACAAGGTACGGTCGCCCGCTCCTCCCTCTCCGACTTCGAGCTCACTCGCCTTTGCGCGCAGCCGACCGTCCTTGAGCTGTTCCGCCGCATCATGGAGGACCGGGACATCAGCGAGGCCCGCGAGGGCCCGAACCTCGACCTGCGCAAGCTGATTGAGTACATCCTGCGCAAGTTCTTCAAGGCCGTGCAGGACCACCCGTTCCTGCTACTCGAGGTGCGTCACCCCTCGCACCGTTTCGTAGCGGAGACTGACGAGAGCGTTGCCCCAGTGCTTCTTCCCCAAGTCGCGCACGCAGCTCGGCAAAATGCGCCTCGGCGAGGCGGACCCGTACGGCGACAGCGACGACGACACGCTCATCTACAAGGCGCGTCCTCTCCGACCTGTCCCTCCCTTCCTGCCGCTAACGTGTGTCGCGAGCCACAGGCCAAGAAGATTGGCGAGGTCGAGGTCGCGCCTGGGTTCACGCACACGCAGCAGATCGGCATCGCCATCGCCTGCTTGGTCGAGGCGGGCGACCAGAAGCTCATCGACTTCATCAAGAGCGTTCGTCGCGCCTCCTGATCATATCCCGCTTTTGAGCGCACGACTGACGCTCTTTCTGCACCCGCGCAGCAACTCGTCCTCGTCTCCGCGGCGCGCACTGAGATCGTCCTCACCGTCGACGGCGTCCCCGACGCCGCCATCGCGCTCGACGAGCTCGACACGGACGCGGCGATGCGCGAGAAGGCGGCGCAGCTCAAGGGGCCCTCCGCCGAGGCGCTCGCGCTGTTCATGCCGCACAACGTCGAGCTCGGCGACGAGCAGGACGTTAAGGAGGCGGCGACGGTTAATGCGCACTTCAAGCTGCTGATGCGGCTTTTGAGCTGGGAGAGCGTCGAGGGTGCGTCTTTCGCTCCTCCCCCTTGGCTCGGCTCGGCTCAGCTCGGAGACCTGACTTGTTGCCTGCGCGCAGCCCCCGACTCCGGCGAGCTCGTCTGGCTCATCCCTGCGGCTCTCGTCCCTTCGAAGCTCGACAGCGACCTCAAGATCATCGACGACTTCCTCCTCGACCCCGTCGACCCGCAGAACGGCAAGTCGGCGTCGGAGCTCTTGCGCAAGCAGCGCAAGAAGCCTGTGCGCCGCAAGCGCAAGATTGCGAGCGAGGACGAGATGGAGATCGGCGAGGACGGCGAGATGGTCGTCGTCCCGAAGGAGAAGAAGAAGCGGCAGAAGAAGCGCAAGGAGGAGGAGTTGGCGTACAAGAGCGCCCAGTTCGTACGTTGGAAAGCTCGCTCTCCTCTGCGATCCCCGTGCTGACGCACTCTCTCTACACGCGCAGATCACGGACACCGATGACGAGGGTGACCAGGATGCCGACGCCGCCTTCTTCGCCCGCGAGGCCGCTGTGCGTGCCTTCCCCTCCCGTCGAGGCACTCAATTTACGGCGCTGACGTCTCCTCTGTCCCGCAGCTCCGCGCGCAGCTCAACGCCGGCCAGATCTCGACCGCCTTCGACAACGGCACGAAGAAGAAGAAGCCGGCAAGGCGCCCGGCGCCCCTCCCTCCTCCTCGAAGCGCGCCACATCGCCTGCCGATTCGCTCGACTCCTCGCCGCCTCCCGCAGCCGCGAAGAAGGGCAAGGGCCGGCGCGGCAAGAAGCCCGCGAAGAAGACCAAGTTCAATGCCGACGTTGTCAGCGACCTCGACGACGACGACGAGCTCGTGTCGAAGCTGCGCGGCGAGGCGGAGAAGGAAAAGGCGCAGCGCGGCGGAGACGCGATGGAAGCGGACGACGAGCCGGCCGCGAGCTCTCCGTCTACGTCCAATACGCTTGCGTCCGCCCGCAAGCGCGGCGCGTCCGTCTCGTCCACCACATCCGCGCCCTTCGCTGCCGCAGGCGGTGCGATGAGCGAGGATGACGAGCCGGTCAGTGCGGTCTCGCAGGCGAAGAAGCGGCGGGTGATTCTCGACTCGGACGACGACGAGTAGGCGGGCGTGCGGTTGTTCTCCTTCTCTTTACCCTCGCAGTACCCTTGTTGCGTCTGTGTACTTGTCTCGAGCATCCCGCCACGTCGCCGTCGGTTTCTCTCGCTCTCTGGCCAGAAGGAAGCGTTCTCCCGTTCGATCCGGTGCTCAAATCTGTGCGACGCGTTGCTCTGTGTCGCGAGGTTCTCATCGCTTGTCCTGCTTGCGAGGGACGCAGCGCGCAACGTGGAAGCCGCTGTCTTATGAAGCTGTACCGTGCTTCGCCTTCTTGAACGCGCCTCCTCGCACGCACTCTCTTCGCCTCACCATGCCTTGATTCACCCGCCCGCGCTCGTGCCAGGATGCCCTCGCACTCTGAAGCGCGCTGAAGGGTGAATAGGAACTGCTTGCGCGAGAAGCACCCGCACTTGACGAGCGGCAGGAAGCGCGGCACCCCTCGCCCTCGTCCGGAGCGCCGGTCGCATCCGCCGCCGAGCATCGCCGTTTCCGGGGCGTGTATTGAGCTGTCGAGGGTTTGCTGGAGTAAGGCGAAAGCGCTAGAGCTTGAAGTGCTCGCGCGGACGGCGAAACAGGGCAGGCGGGAGCGGGAACGGCTGGTTCTCGCGGACGAGACCCGTCCACCTTGCGCCGCTCAGCGCATCCGACGCAGAATGTTCGGAGGAGCGTTTCGGTCAGCGGAAAATGAACCGGCCGCCTAGGTCCCCCTTGAGCGGTAGAGGGTCAGTGAGCGGCACCCTCGCTCGGCGGGAAGAAGCGAAGGTACCGCCGTCGGTCGCGGCCAGGTCACAGAGAACGGCCAGTACGCCCGAAGGGGGCGGAAGCGAGGCCGAGCAAGCCGAAGGACCGGCGACGCTGCCTCTCCTCCTCGGCTTAGGAAGGTCGCCCTTCTCCCCGCCCTCGCTCCACCCCTGCTCCTCTCAACATGCCACCGCGCTCTCCTCGCCGGAGAAGCGCGGCGTCCACCCCGGCACAGCCCACGGTCGTAGCGCCGTGCCGGCAGCCTCTCGCCTCTCGCACAGGGACGGTCTGACCGGCGCCCAGCCGCGCGGCCTCGTCGTTCCCGCGCGAGCGGTGCGAGGTGCTGCGGGGCGGGTACCCGCTGGCAGATGACGGGCGGGGAACAGCGTGCGCAAGGCAGAGGCTGTGCGGCGAGGGAGGAGCTTCGAGCCCGCCGTCGTCCCCGCAAACACCCTCGCTCTTCCCCTGTACGCGCGTGAGGGCTCGTGTGGCGGCCTCACCAAGCCCTGCGCGCCGCTCGGACAGTGCCTAGCCCAGCGATCACGCCTGCAGTGGAGTGAGGAGGGCGGGAGACGAAGGAGGGATGAGGAGGGGGAGAGGGCGGCGGCGGCGCTGGTCGAGCGATGCAGGGCCCGTGGGAGTAGCCTGTGGCTGCCGTGTGGCTCCTTTTGGACGAATCGAAGAAGCGAGTCAGACGGGCTGAGCGGGAGGACCGGGCGAGAGTGAGGAGAGGAGCGAGAGAGGGAGAGCAGTGCCGAGAGCAAGGTCAGTCGGCGCACTGCGCTCTGGAACATCGAGGACGCCTCTCTCGGTCACTCAGTCAAGCGCAAGCGATCTCAAGCAGCTGTACAACAAGCGTAAAGCCCACCGTTCCGACTCCTCAGCTCCGTCCACGGATCCTAAACCTCGCCCTTCGCCTTGAGCCCCTTCGCGTACTCCCAGAATCCGTCGTGGATCGCCCAGTCGTCCGCAACGCTGGTCCAGTGCACCGAGACCCCGCGACGCTGGCACAGGTCCAGAACGACTTGAAATGCGCCGTGCGGTGCGACTCGTCGGGCAACCAGACTGACTGCAGGTTGACGAGCTTCTTGACGACCTTGCGCAGGTAGCGTAGGTCGTCGAAGTCGTCCCGCGACCCGTCCATGAAGCGTAGGTGGCGGACCTTCGCGGCTTGACTGGGCGTGAACTCGAAGACAGCGGTCCTTTCCTCCTCCATGACGGACTCGACCACGAACAATGCAGGCGTATTGCTCCCATTCGGCACAGCGTACCACCCCTCGCAGTCGGTCTGGATGCAGTCGAGTCGGGAGAGAAGGGCGGGATTGAGGATGAGGTTGTCCGGGGCGTGCATCAGAGCAGGGCCCGCAGACACGGGAGGTGCTGTGGGGAGAGGTTCGCGAGCAGCGACGCGGGCTTGAAGGTGGTGTCGGCGAGCTCAAGGACGACGAGGTTGTTGAGCCGCAGGGGCGCGGATCCGAGGAGAACGCGGTCAAAGACGCGGAGGGAGCGTAGTCCTGCCGGACGCAGATTCGTCAGCACGGGAAAGTCAATCTACTAGGTAGCGCCGACGCACCGCTGATGCACTGGAGGGCCCGCAAGTCCACGCGAGGAACGGGCGAGCCGGGCAACTGCGGATTGTAAAGCTCGAGGGTGACCCGCGCAGCGCTCGAAAGGTGCGGCGCGATTGGCATTATGAAGTACAGGTGATCCTCCGGCGCTTCGAGGGAGAACGTGCGCGTATGCGCCAGGAGCTCCGGCTTGATGAGCGGGTCGGACTCATCCGTCCACCTGATGTTGACGTCGTGCCAGAGGACGGGCTGCGCGTACGAGCACATGGTCTTCGAGACGCGGCAGCACTTGGCGAGGCTCTTGCTGTCCGCGTGTTCGAGTACGAGGGTGACGAGTTCGGGAGGGAGGTCGAGGAGCATGGTGGGTACGGCTCGGGGGCGCTTGTGTGCCGGCTTGGAGGATCTTGGAAGTATTTGCAGGTGATCGAGCGCCGAGTCTGTGCGCTGCAAGCGGTGTGAGCGCGGGGAAGTGAGCGGCAGGAGCGAGAGAGCTGATGAGAACGCGGGCGGCGAAGTCGGCGTCGGCGTTGCTCGCGAGCGGCTGTGCCTGCTCGCAGGCCCTCGGCTGGAGCCAGAAGGAGTAGCTCCCGCCCGCAAAACTTGATCCGAGTGAGCTGAAGGGGCTCGCACGCTCAACTTCACTCGCTTGAAGTCGGAAAACAGGACTTTCTTGGTTGCAGCACAGCAAAACGAGGGTATCGACAGCTCAGCACAGCTCACAAACACGGCGCGCCCCCTCACAGCCTGGACTTAGCCGTCCCCGCCGCGGGCCCGTCCGCCGGCGGCGCAGGCGGCTGCCCCTCCTCGCACACCTGACGCATCTCGCGCAGCGCCTCGACGAGGTTCTGGCGGAACGTCTCGGTCGACGTCTCGGCGCACGAGACCTTGGACTCGATGCCGAACTTGATCACCTCGCTGCCGGCGAGGTCTGCGGGCGGCGGGGTCAGCGCGGGCGGAGACGGAAGAGCAAGCGGGAGAACGCACAGTTGATGCCGTACCCCGTCGGATACACTGCGCCGAAGCCCGTGCCGTAGAAGCGGTCGCCGGCGCTGAGCCCGCTGGTCGAGAGGATCCACTCCTGGCTCTTGCCGAAGAGCGGGTCGTCGAACAGCGGGTGCGACTCGCCCTCGCGGAGGAGGAGACGCAGGCCAAGGAAGTGCCGGTCGATACCGCGGCCCGTTGACGCCTCTTTCGTGTACGTGTTGTGCGCCTTGGTTGCCGCCGAGAGGAGGGCGTACCGCGTCTTGGCCTGCGGGAGCACGGGTCAGCAAAGGCGCAAGGAGCGAGGAAGGAAGTGCACGCACGTCGGCAGACGAGTCGCGCATCGCCTGAACCCAGCGCCAGCTGTCCTCACTGAAGGTACGGATCACATCCGTCCGGCCGTGCGAGAAGAGGCGCGTCGACGCAGTCTCGTAGGTCGCCGTCGGCGCGTTGTGCGTCTTGTGGTACGCGAGCTGCAGCGCCATCTGGAGGTACGCGTCGGGCGACTGCTTGCCTGTGAACGGCGAGCCAGGAGGGGATCAGCTAGAGGGCCTCGAGACGCTCAGTAAGAACCATACGCACCAACCGACTTGATCCAGCCTGCGCCGTACTCATCGTACCAGAGCATCTTGCCCTCGCTGTCGGCCGCGAGCTCCTCGACGGTCTTGCCCGCCTTGCGGATCGCCTCCCTCGTCCGCTCGTCGACGACCCACTCGAGACGCTGCGGCACCTCGCTGACCGCACCACGCTGGCTCGGCGCCGCGGCGTCGAGATCCTCCGCGAGCGCATAGTCGCACACGATGGACGGGATGAGCGCGTCGCACGGCGAGTGCTCGCCGACCATGCTCGCGCGGCCGTTCGCCTCGACGTGCACGCCGACCGCCTTGTCCCACCAGCGGTTCCGCCCCGTCCCGTTCGCGCTGCTAGCGTTGCGGATGTGCGCGTCGAGGTCGGGGGTGTCGCGCGTCGGGGAGGACGAGACGTACTTCGCCGAGGCGAGCGTGTAGTTGTCGAGCGAGAGGACAAAGAGCGAGTCTTCCATCGCGGTGCACGACGCGCGGTTGACGGGCGAGAGCGAGAGGAGGTGCTCCCGCGCGACAGTCCAGCTGTCGCGGTCGTCGGCGGAGAGAACGCCGACGGGGTCGGGCGCGGCACCGCGGCGGGACGCGTCCTCGGCGATGGCCCAGAGGTGCGCCTCGAGCTCCGCCGGAGGGAGCGGGTCGCCGCTGACGGGGTCGACAACGCGGAGGACGTAGGAGTGGTCGAGCGCCATCACGATGATGTTGGGGCAGGGGTGCGGGTACGGCGCGTGGACGAGCGTGTCGGTCGGGATCTGCGGGAGCCGCGTGACACCAAAGACCCTGCGGGTGAACCAGAAGCGTTGCGCGCGACCTGCGTCAGTTTCGCGCCCAGGACGGAAAGACGCGAAACGGGAGAGGCGGGCGGGGGCGGAGTCAGGATGGGTAATGAGGAAGGAACGGGCCCTTACCGCGTGTACTGGTGCATGTCAAACGGACCTGCACGGGACGAGTCCGGGAGGATCTCTTGCCTGCGCGTGCACGAGGGTCAGCGCTGCTTGCGAAGGTCGCGAAGGAAGGCAGCGCACCGGTCAACGCGGACCTTGAAGTCGATCAGCCGCTGCGTGAGCTTGGCGGCGCGCTTGATCTGCCAGTCGGTGAACTCGCCTGCGTGCGTGCGAGACTGTCAGCTCTGAACAGGGCGGGAAGAGGGGAAGCACCGGCAACTCACCCTGGGTCGGCCCGCTGCTCCGAACCTCGGCAGGAATGCTCTTGTCGTCGTGGCACATGAGCCACCAGTTGCTGTTGATCGGGAGGGGCACGCGCCACGAGTGGTATGCGACCTTGATCCAAAAGTGGTCATCGAGCCAGTTGTTGGGCGTAATGCGGTCGACGTCTGCACGAGTGCCGGCTCCCAGCAGTCAACGCACGGCCCAGGAGGAGCTCGACGAACGAACGGGAGAGCGTGCGCACCCTTGAGGCGCTCCTGGAGGGTCCTCCCCAGGCCGCCCTCCTTGGCGAAGTCGTTGGCCCACTGCCTGCGTGGCGTCGAGCTCCTTCTCGACCCAGTCCTGGCCGTGTCCCTCGGTGGCAGCCTGGTCGAGGAGGAACGGCCTGAGGAGCGGAGGTACTTGTCGAGCGACGCCTCGAGGGGCTGGATGGGGAGCCGCGGGAGCTCCTTCTGGCGTTCAAACGTGCGGGTCTGGGTTGCGCGATACGGCGTGAGTGCGAACATCCTGGCGGGGGCAGCACGGGCGCAGGCGAGGGCGACGGCGGGGAGCGCTGGGCGGGCGGCGAGGGGGCGAGTCGGGAGGAGCGAGGAGGCGGGGCGGAGGAGGCGCGCAACGCGGGGCAGCACAGGCATCCAGACAGCGCTGGAGGGCAACAAACACAGCGAGCGGGCTCTCCACGCGTCTTGCCGGGTCGAAGCAAAGGCGACCTTCGCTCGCCGCTGCCCTCTTGTCCCGGTCCGGCTCGCACGAGTCCCGCTTTTCACGGCCATCTCGCCGTTTTCTCGCTGCTGTGTAGAGGTTATACAGGACCAACACCGGCTACGAGGGTAAGGGTAACGGCAAATCCGCAGGGAATAGAACCAGGGGAGCGCAAAACAAGAGCGAGGGAGGGGGAAAGTCGAAAGGGGAGACGGGGGTAAGGGGATGCAGCGAGAGCAAAGGACGCGACGTGCGACGCGCTCCACCGCGGCGACGCTCAGCCGAAGATGGACTTGCGCGCGCCGCCGCCGCCGGCAAGCCCGCTCAGCGCGAGGCTCAGGCTCGAACCCTTCTTCTTCGGCGGGTCGAGCTTGATGGGCGACAGGTCCATCGGCACGAGCGAGTTGACGTTGGCGTTCTGCGCACATGTCGAGCGTTAGTCGGGCGAGAACGAGAGGGAGGAGAGGGTGCGCACCTCGAGGCTCCACGCGAACTTCTGCTTCGGCGCGCCAAAGAGCTGTATCTTCTTCTTTTTCTTGACGGGCTCACCGTCGTCGGCCTTCTTGCCCTTCTTCTTCGGCTCGTCGTCCGCGGGCGCCTCGTCGTCCGAGTCGGCCGCGAGCGCAGCCTTCTTCTTCCCCTTGCGCACCTTGAGCGGACGCCGCCGCCCTCGTGCGCCGAGCCGCCCGCGGTCGACGCCCGCGCGACGAGCGACGTCGTGGACGCGTTGGCCGACTTGTCGCCAAGGACGGACGCCTTGCGCTTCTTCGACGCCGCGGCCGGCGCGGGCGCCGCCTTCTTCGGCGTCGGGAGGTCGTCGCCGTCGTGCTCGTCCTCGTCCACGGGCGCAGCCTTCTTCGCCTTCTTCGCCGCAGCAGGCGCCTTCGCTGCCTTGGCCTTCGTCGCGGTCGCGGCGCGCGCACGGCTCTTCACCGGCTTGGGCGCCTCCTCCGGCTCATCCTCCTGCTCCGGCTCATCCGCCATCTCAGCCGCCTCATCCGCGCTGTCTTCGACCTCCGTCTCGTGCACGGGCGCCGGGGAGGGCGACGGCGCAACCTTCTTCGCCGCGCGCTTCGGCTTCGGCGGCGGCGCGGGCGAGCCCTCCGTCTCCTCCGCGGGTCGGCGGTCGCGCGGTGGCCCGGGCGAACGGTGCTGCTGCTGTGCTGCACCTCGCGAGCGGCGGCAGCAGCGGCGGAGGTGCGCTGCGCGGCCTCCAGCGCGGCCTGCGCGGCGGAGGCGGCCTTCTCGGAGGCCTTGAGGGCGGTCTGGGCGGATTTGAGCTGCGCCTGCGAGGAGCCACGGGAGACCGTCAGTTCAGTCTGCGAGAGGCGAGATCTGACAGCGGAGGAGGCCGCCGCACCTTGAGCTCCTTAGCCTCGCCCTCGGCCTTCTCCCTCCTCGCACGCTCCTTCTCGACCGCCTTCTTCTCCTCTGCCTCGCTCCGCTTGCCGCCCTTCTCGAGCCTCGCGACCTCCGCGCGGAGCCCGTCCGCCTCCGCAACCTGCTCCTCGAGCTCGGCGATGCGCGCGCTCGAGCCCGTCAGGGACGCGTCGTACTCGGCGCGGAGGGCGGAGAGGTCCGATCGGAGCGAGGCGATGGTCGACTCGGCGGTGCGGAACGAGGTGAGGAGGAGCTGGCGCGAGGCGGAGAGCGCCGAGATGCGCGCATTGCGCAAGGCGAGGAGCTCCTACGAACCGAGGCCGTCGTGTCGATGTCAGCGCCCGACGGAGACAAGACACGAGAGAAGGATCGCCAGACGCACCTGCAGCTCGTCCTTCTCCGCGCGGTCCATGTCACGCTCATACCTCACGCCCGCAAGCTCCGCCTCGGCGTCGACGAGCTTGATCTCCCACGCGCGCTCCTCGCGCTCGAGCAGCTCGACCTCCCACTTCTCCTTCCAGCGGCGGTTGACCAGCTCGCACCGCAGCTTCGCCTGCAGCTCCTTCGCGCGGCGGCGCTTCGCCTTCTCGATCGCGAGCTCGCGCTCGAGCGCACCGACACGCGCAGCATCCTCCGACGCGTGGGAGCCAGCGCCAGAGGCCTGCAGCGCAGCAAGCTCCGCCGCAAGCCGCTGCGCCTCGGCCTCCCAGCCCTCGGCATCGGTGCGGCCCTGCGCTTGCTCCGCCGCGAGGCGCGACAGCTGCGCGTCCTTCTCCGCGAGCGCGGCGGCGAGGGTCCCGTTGCGCGCTTTGAGCGAGGCGAGCTGCGCCGCGAGCGGGAGGGCGGGGAGCGCGCCCTCGGAGGAGGAGGGGAGGGGCGCGAGCGGCTCGCGCGCGCTCGAAGTGCTGGAGAGGGACGCGCGGGGGGCGGAGGGTCCGGGGAGGGAGGCGCGCTTTGCGAGCGGGACGGTGGACGGCCGGGAGGTCGCGGCGGGGAGGGAGAGGCGCTTCGAGCGCGGGCTGCCGGATGAGGTGGTGAGGGGCTGGGCGGGACCTGCGGACGGGTGTGCGTCAGCACCAGCTACTTATGGACGAAGAGAGACAACGCACGGGCGGGGAACAGCATCCGCCTAACGAGGCTGGACCGCGCGCGCGGCTTGTCCTGCTGCAACGGCGCGGCGGGCTCTTCCGGCTCGACGGGCGCGTCGACGAGCGTCGCGTCCTCCTCCTGCTCGATTGAGGCGGCCTCGACCTGCTCGACCTCGTCAACCTGGGCAGGCGACGTGGGGTTGATGGGGTCCTCCTCGTCGACGGCCATCTCCTCATCCTCCTCTTCGGGCAGCTCCTGCAGCGGCTCGCCGGCGACGGTGTATGGCGACGAAGGTGCGATAGCGCGGAGCTCGTCGGGGATGGAGCGCATAGCGCGGCCGAGGTCGACGACGGGCGGGGAGCGGAGGGCGGCAGCGGCGGGGGACGAGAGGCGCTGCTGCTCGAGGGCGTGGGTGGTGGCGTACGAGCGGGAGAACATGGAGGGCTCGGAAGGTGTACTCTGGCGGGCTAAGGGCGGGCTCTAGGGAGGGAGGGCGGGCTGTGGACGGGCGAGTTCAGTGATGAGTCCACGACGATGACGGGCGAGGTGAGCACGGCACTGCGCAGTGCGTGGCATTGTGCACAGCCTTGTGGATACTCAAGCCCCAGTACAGTAGCCCCGCTGGTCGCCCCGCAGTGACGCCCGCCGCACTGTCCCCTCCGTCAACAGGGCGATGAGGACCGGGGGAGACTCACCTCGACCTCGGGGGCGGCGGGTACCGTACGGAGCAGCTAGTCGCGCTCTACAAGCCGAGAAGGGGCACTGCGGCACCTCGCGAGCAAATCGAGCGAGGGCGGAGTCGGAGCTGAGGACAAGGGCGGTGCGCCGTGACGGAGCGAAAGGTCGACCTCGCAGACCGCCTTCGTAGGAAGCGCCGAGTCGCTCACGGGCTCGTAGGAGGCAGCCTGATCATTCCTCGGCAGTGCAGGAGGCGCGCGATGCCGTGGTAGCGCCGGTCCCCCTTGAGAAGGCCTTCCGCCAGCACCGCGATATGCTCGTCGAGGCCGCATCCATGCCAGCCGAGGCCTCGCATAGGGAACCAGAGAGACGAATGAACGGAGGTACCGAGGTTTCAGACATCATGGAAGCGTCTAAGATGTGTACAAGCGGGGAGGAGCTGTGGGGAGGACTGCGAGGCGTCTACGCCGCATTGAGCTCGGCGCTCTGTGGACAGCACAGCGGGTCAGCACGGGGAAGGGAAGGAGAGAGAGGAAATGAAGACTCACCAGCTTCCCCTGCTTGAGCAGCGACTCGGGCGCGTCCATCCTGTCCATCCTCACCTCGAGGACCTGGCACCGGTCCGCCTTCTTGAACTCGGGGTCATTGAGAATCTCCTCGAGCTGTCCGCGCGTCTCGGCGAGCCACGACCGCGTCGGCTGCGGCTTCGTGCGCGGGGAGGGCGCGTTAAAGAAGTCGAGCATCGCCTGCCAGTTCCACGAGCTGATCTCGTTGTACTCGGCCTCGGGGCCGTGGATCTGCCGCTCGATGACGTCTGCACAGTACGAGGCATATGAGGGTATGGGGAGGAGGAGAGAAGGGGGAGTAGCGTTCAAGTCAGCGCAAGAAAGGGAGAGGGTCGAAGCAGGCGACGTACAGCCGTCGTTGTTGAGAATAACGAGGATGGGCTTGAGCCCGCGGCGGACCATGGTCGCGACCTCCTGCACCGTGAGCTGGAGCGACCCGTCGCCGATGAAGAGGATCGTCCTGCGCGGCTTGGGCGCCTCCTGCGCCGCAATCAGCGCGCCGAGCGTCGCGGGGCCCGCGAAGCCGATCGAGCCCCACAGGACCTGCGAAACCATGGTCGCGCCTTTGGGGAGCGGGACGCCGAGGATCCCGAACGACGACGTCCCCGTTTCGGCGAGGACGATGTCGTCCTCCTGGAGGAACTGGCCCATGAGCGGCCAGAACGCCTTTTGCGTCACCATCGCGTCCTTGTCGCCGTCGGGGACGGTGCGGAGCAGCCCGAGGTCCGCCGGCGGCTGCGTCACGTTCTGCTTGGGCTTGAGCGCCTTGGCGAGCGCGGGGAGGAGGATGTGGAACGAGACGTCCGGGTAGTGCGCGTACTGCACGAGCGTGTGATCCGAGTGCAGCTCGATGATGTGCTCCTGCTCGAACGGGTACGAGAACTCGCCCGTGTTGAAGTCGCTCTTGAGGCTGCCGACCTGCGCGACGAGTTGCGAAGGTCAGCCCGCGCGTTCCATCGGGGACACGTCGCTCCGAAAACCGAAGAACGCACCATGACGACGAGATCCGCCTTCTCGACAACCTCCTTGACCTTCGGGTCGGTCAGCTCGCCGATGTACACGCCGCCGAAGCCGTTCTCCGGGTCCTCGTCGATCGCGGTGCGGCCCATCGGCGCTGCAGGCATGAGGAGTCAGCATGTGTGGGCGGGCAGCCGCAGAGGGGAGCGTACTGGTGTAGAACTGCGGGAGGAGCATGTCAGTGACAGCGGGAGGAGTGAGAGCATGGGCGGACGCACCTTGACCTTGGTGGCCTGAACGAGGTCGCGAACGAGGTGACCGACACCGTAGCGGATGGCGCAGGCGTCAATCTGCGGCAAGCAGCGGCGTCAGCGGCCTGGTCAAGCGCGCGCATGTCGCCAAGCTGAAGAGCGGAAAGTTGGGCGGCGCACCAGCACGATCGGCTCCTTCGCGGTCTCCCACAGGCGCTCGATCTCCTTGACGACAAAGTCGAGTCGCTTCTTCTCCTCGTCCTGCACCTTCTTGCCCGTCGGGAGGACGTTCTTGTTGTCGAACGCGACCGTCTCCGGAATGATGGGCGTCTCGAGGCGCTTCTTGTCGACGGGTGCGAACACCAAGTCGGTCGGGAGGGTGACGTACGCCGGGCGCGCGGTCGTCAGCGCCGCGAGGAGGATGCGATCGATCTCGGCCGCGGCGTCCTCGGCGCGGCGGAGGAATGCGCGCGCGCAGGTGATGCCCGAGTAGGCCTGCTCGAAGACGGTGTACTGCCCGTCGCCGAGCGTGTGGTGCAGTACTGCGCGCGACTTCTGCAGCTTGGTCGAGGCGACGCCGACGATGTGGATGACGGGGACGCGCTCGGCGTAGGCACCGGCTGCGGGCAAGCGTCAGTACAGCCTCTTCTCTCTCTTAACGGGAGGGGGCGCACCGATTCCGTTGACCGCGCTCAGCTCGCCGACGCCCTGGGTCGTGAGGAGCGCGCCGAGCCCCCTCACACCGCCTTGCGTCTTGTCCTTGCCCCCCACGGCCTTGGCCTCGCCCGGCTTCGAGTCGGCCTGGTCGCCCTCGTGGTCCTGGTTCAGCTGCGCCTGCTTGACGCGCGCGTAGCCATCTGCGGCGTAGGCGGCGTTGCTGCGAGACGGATCGGGTCAGCACGTCAGAACAGGCGGGAAGAGGGGAGGTGGCCGCACAGCTCGTTCGCGCAGCCGACCCAGGCGATGTCGGGGTGCGACTCGACCTCGTCGAGGAAGGTCAAATTGAACTGCGGGGGGAATCCGAGGTCGTCAGCATTCGCTGAGGGGTGCGAGGGGGAAGAGCGCACGTCGCCGGGAACTCCATAGAGGCAGCCGACGCCGAGCTGGGCGAGGCGGTCGAGGAGGTACTTGCCGAGGTATACCTGGCTGTCTGTGAGCTCTCCGGGCTTGGACATGGCGAGCGCGAGGATGGGTCGGGAAGGTTGATGAGGTGGGGGAGGGGGGGTAGCAGGCGGGCGCTGTGGGAGGATGCAACTGCGTGTGCTGGTTGCTGGTGAGTGTGTGGAGCTAGAGAGAGCTGCAGCGAGCCTCACGAAGCGGTCGAGGGCGAAGGCAAGGGTGGCCGAGCGCCTTTCGCCGACGTCGGACAGCATCATCTCTCCGCGCAACCTCCCCAACTTAGCCCGCCAGAGGACATTCGGGGCTATTCTGCACTCTGCGCACTCCGTGATGGACTCGCGACCCGCAAGCAGCCACTTCTCGTGCGCGTGCACTGACCCTTCATCGCTACTTCCCTCGGGCCCGACTCCTGCTTCTTGTGCGCCCTCCGAGCAAGTGCGGCTGCTTGCTATGTCTCCCTGTGCTCTGTATTGACGTTGTTTCGCTGCTTCACCGCCGACAGGGCTCCGCGGCGTGTCCGCACCTCCTGTTCTTCACCTCCTGGTCTCCTTGCTTGCCTCCGCGTCTGCCGCTCTACGTTCTCTTGTGCTCCCGCCTGTCACTCCAGTACTCGAGCCGAACGACATGGGTGCACCCGCCGCACTCCGCCAGACGCGCCGCCCCCGCTCACCAAGGAGCAGAGCCAGCGCATCCTACGCTCGCCGATCCACCGCCGTATCAAGCGCTGCACGTACGGCTCGCTCGCGGTCGCGGTCGTCGGAGTCGTATCGAACGTGACGGGGATCATCCTCTCGGCGGTGTGGGCGCGCAACATCGTCCAGAAGGAGAACTGGTCCGTCCACCCTCTCCTGCGCCTGTATGTTTCCCTACAAGCCTAGGCGGCCGAGCTGACAACTTGCACGCGATTTGCAGGTTCATCTTTCACTACACGGTCGCGGCCACGCTTTCGCTCATGTGGCTCGTCTACTCGGTCGTCTTCATGCGGCACATCAAGTACCTCGCGTGCGTCGGCTCCGCTTTACCGTCGCAATGCTCGCTCATCGAGAACCACCTCTCCTTACACAGCTTCCCCGACCAGCTGCAGATCGACATCGGGTGGATGATGGTGCGTCCCCTCTCTCGTTCCTGCCGCTGCTCGCCAGCTAACTCTCGCATCCCCGCCAGTTCGCCGTCGTCTTCGCTGCCGCCTTCCTCTTCTACCTTTACCCCAAGATGCTGCGGTACGGCGTTCTCGACTTGTTTGTCGTTGCCTGGTGCGTCTCCTTTGCCTCTTCACTCGCGGCGACGTGCGACACTGACAGCCTGCTTCTCCAACCCAGCTCCGCCGGCTGCAACACCAAGCTCAGCTTCGTCAAGCTCAGCCCGCTCATCGTGCGTCCCCGCCACTCCGCGCAGACACCGCCGGCCTCACCGTCGCCTGACCCTCCGCACCTCACGCGCACAGCTCGGCATCACCACCGTCACCCTCGGCGCCCTCCAGCTCCTCCTCTGCGTGACGCTCTACCGCAACCCGATCATCAACCCGCCGCTGGACGCGCACGGGATGCCCGTCGCGCAGGACCCAGAGACGGGCCGCCCGCTCCCGCTCGACGACAAGGGGGAGCCGATCATCCCCGACTGGCTGCAGCCGCCCAGGCTCGCGCGCAAGAAGGCGAGAAGGGAGGGGAGCAGCGCGGGCGAGGAGAGCGAGGAGGAGAAGGCGCTGCTGCAGACGGGCGACGGCGACGCGAAGGGCGAGGGGGAGGTCAAGGCGCAGGAGCTGGGGAGGAAGCAGAGTCGCAGGAGCAGGAGCGAGCGGAGCAGCAGGCGGGGGCGGCGATGATGGGCGGGGAGTTGCAAGTGGGCGCCGGCACGGACGCGCGGGTGAAGGGGCCGGATTGCGAAGGTCAGCGAGCGGCGACAACGTGCAAAGAGCTCTCTTTCCGTTCCCATTCTCGCGAGGTCACCGGTAGCGTCGAGAGGATGGAGAGCTACATGGCGTTACTGGTCACTGTCTAAGAGGGGCCCGGGTCGTGCGCGTGTATTCTAGACAACCCCGACTGTATGACCGACTGCAGGGAAAGAACTGGTGACAACAAGGAGAGGACGGCGCTATGTACAGCCTGGAGAACGTTACGAGGTGGCGGGAGCCCGGAAGGTGCCGACGAGGGTGTCCGAGGACGAGAGGAAGAGTCGAGGGCAATGATGGAGTCGCTTGAGGTACGCCGGCGATAGGGCGGAGTCGTGTATGGTGACCTGTGCCGGCGATGCGATGCGTATAGAGGGGACGCCCGTGTGAAGGAAGGGGGTCGTCCGGAAGAAGGGGCCGCCGGAGAGCGACGAGGTCGGCCTGGTCGCGGTGGACGAGGGCGACGTCGCCGTGCACCAGTGAAGAGGGAAGGCGGTCGCAACTAGTGATAAGTCGTTCAGGTTCTGAGGGTTAAAAGTCGTCAGAACCGGCGCGGGAAGCGAAGGTGCCGAGGGGGAGAGACGCACTTGGGGTTCGAGGGCTGGGAAAGCCCACTGCCGCCCTTCGCCTGCGACATGGCGGCCTTGTCGTGCTCACGGAGCTTGGCGACGAGCCCGTCCGTCGAGACCGATTCCGCCAGCGAGCGGTACTCGCGGCCCGCGAGGTCGGAGAGGGCGCTCGCCTCGCCGCGGTCGAAGAACGGGATGGCCATGTTCGCGTAGGGGGAGGTCGGTGCGCCGTCGGTCCTAAGGTCGTGCATGGAGCGGGGCGAGTTCTTCGGGAGCGGGCAGTGCGCCGGACGGTGGAACGGGCGAGCGGAGGTCGCGGCGGAGGAGGGAGGCGGGGCGTCCTGGAGGGAACGGGGGAGGACCAGGGTGCTCGTGGCGAGCATCGGCGGGTGCAGAAGTATTGCACGAGGTGGGAGTGAGAGGAGCGAGTCCAAGGAGCGGCGCGAAGAGCTGAGGAAGGGGAGGCAGGGGCGATGCTCGGGGCGGATCTGTCGAAGGTCGACCGCACGCACCATTTCACGTGGTGCAGATCCTTGCGATCTCGACTGCTTGGCTGCGCTCGGCACTGCTCGCCCCTTCGCCCGTTGCTCTGCCCCTGCCACCCCCGCTGCCGCTCTCCCTGCCACGCCGTCGAACAGCCGTCGAGACGACATCGCTCAGCGCTGGCCCCGTCGCAGGGTCATCAAGCTTGTCCTCGTTCCCGCCGTCGCCGTCCTCGCCCGGCCCTCGGCGCACGTCCACCACGAGTTGCGCGCTTGCTTCGTTCGCTCTGCATGGGACCGCGCCTGTTCGCGTCCACGCTCAATCGCCGCGCCGGGGACAGCAAGCGGTCGCTGCTTGCCCTGCTCCTCCCTTCGCTCGGCACTCTCTCGTCGTCGGTGGGCGGAAGCTTGCTCGCTATCCACGCTCAGGCGGGACGGCGCGCTCTTTCCTCGCCATGCCAGGGCTCTGTCACGAGGCGGTGAGTGCGCGGTGGGCCGCCTCCTGGATGGGCATGCAGCTGAGTGGTGCCCGTTGCGACGAGAGCTTGGCTGCCGACGGCGCGAGCGAGGATTTTGAAGCTTGTATGCTCCAGATCGCTGCCCGCTCTTTTCATCGTGGACGAGCCGAGCCGAGCAACCCAGGATCCGCTCCCGCCGATCTGTGCCCAACCGGCTGGCTTGCTCAGCGTGCTCCGAGCTCGCCGCGCGGGGGGCTTGTCCTGCTTCGACGTGGCACGTGAAGTTGGAGCAAAGCTCGCGCTCCACCTCGCCGGTCATGGCAACGCCGGGCTGGCACCCTGAGTCCCCGCCGATCGCATTTGGCTCCCTTTCGCGCTCGCCTTTCGCTCATCAGCACGTCGCGTAATAACCTACTAGCGGTATTGCAATCTACTCGCGGGTCTACCGCTCGCTCCTCCCGCTCGCCCGCGCGGCATCGGTCAACACGATAAACAAACACGACGGGCGGAGGGGAGACGCACCTTGGAGACCTGCGCGCGCGTGGTAACGAGAGGCGAGGATAGTAGTGCGGGCTGGGCCATGCTGCAGCGCACCCTGAGCGGGTGAAAGCAGGTGAGGTGGAGGAAGGAGAGCAGGAGCAGGAGCAGGACGGCGAGCCGAGGTGGGGCTGCCTTGAGCGAGCTTGCGCGGCATTACAATGAGTCTACAAGCGCCCAACTGTATTAGAGCGCAACCCCGGCGCGCGAAACGCCCAACCTCGATCGCCCAGGAACTCAGGGTGCCGGCCCCTCGTCGCGGTCCTGGCCCTCTGCAACCCGCATCGCGCGAGCCCCGCCCGAACTGCTGAGCAAGCGGTTCTTGCGGAAGAAGCCGCGAAGCGTCGTTCTCTCCGCGATGCGACGTTGGAGGAGGACAAGCCGAGGGCCGACGGACCCGGCGGCGGGTGCGAGCGTGCGAACGTTCACCGGTTACGGAGGGCGGAGCGGGGGCATCGCGACGACGTCGGAGGAGCTTGCTCGAGGGGCGAGCGTCGAGCATCGAGCAGTGTTGGCCATCAACCTTGCAGCGATGAGACGAGGAGCATCGCAATATTGCGCAACGGCAAAACCAGCGATGCAAGGGAGTCGGGATGGGACTCGCAGGGGGAGGGAGATGAACGCGGGATGTACATGTGCAGACGATGCGAGAGGACCTGCGCGCGAGCGAGCGTGAGCGATGCGCGAGGGTCGCGCAGAGACAGAGCGAGCGCACCCTGTATGTACAGTCTAAGCGAGAGAGGGCGTCCACTCCTCGACACCTCCGTTCCAACTGCGTGATGGAGCCCGCGTCAGCAAGGGTTCCTGAGATAGTAGGAGAGAAGATGGGCGGCGACGAAAGAAGAGGAGCGGGAGAAACGGATCGAGGCGCGGAGAGCGGGCGAACGAGCGGGACGCACTACTTTACCCGCAAACCCGCCAAATACGAGAACGTCGACCACTCCGTTCTAGACGCGCCAGCATTGTCAACGAGGGTCGAAAGGAAACGAGAAGCGGGAGAGAGTGAGATTGAGAAGGTCACGACGCACCCGACAAACGCCCTGCCCCTCGCCAGCACAGCGCCGTCCACCATGGTCGGATACCACTGGCCAAACTCCTCCTCCGTACGCATGTGCGCATGGTCGACGACCTTCCACCCGAGGTCCTCCTTGAGCTGCCGCACAAAGTCGCTGTCGGGCTTCTCGTCCGTCGTAGCGACAACAGCATAGTCGCGCCCGCGCACGCCGGGGAAGTACTTCTGCTGCGCGTGACCGGCGCCGACCCACCCGTCGGGGTGGTCCATCCGCCAGTCGAGGCGGTCGCGTGCGCGCTGCACCGCGTCGGTGTACGCCTCGAGCGAGGTGAGCCCGCGCGCGGACTGGAAGTCGCCGCGGCGGATGTGGACCGAGATGAACGGCGGGATGTCCGAGAGCGACTTGACACCGAAGAGGTCGAGGAGGTACAGGTCGGCGAGCTCCTCGAGCTGCGGCGAAAAGCGGAGGTACTGCCCCGCCTGAATCCATCCGTGGCCCTCGTAGCTCCGTGGCACCTCGTACAGCTTGCCGAGCGGGTACGCGGGTGCGGGAAGATGCGCGAGCCGAGGAAGAAGGTCGTGTCGAGGCAGAAGAGGTTTTCCTCGGGCGGCGTAGTCCCGAGCGGGTCAAAGCCTGGCTTGAGCGTCTCCTTCCTGCTCAGCGGCTTTGCGCCGTTGCCCGTCGGGCGTCGCGGCGGGTTCTGCTGCGGGAGGAGCCTGTCCTTCACGCGCGCGATCCACTTGTCCCGCGCCTCGCGATCGTAGTCGAACTGGAGGAGCGGCGGAGTAAGCTCAAACTCGCGAGAACAGGTAGGGGGACGCACGTCGTGTATCGACTCGAACCACAGGTTGAAGCCCTCAGATCCGCTCTCCATCTTGGGGAGCGGCCAGTACTTGATGTCGATGTTGTGCACCGCCATCGAGCCTGCACGTCACGCAGGTCAGCGCGGAATGAAGATGACGGATAGTCACGCAAGAGCAACGCACCATCGTTCAGATTCCTATCGCCAGCCGTCTGCTCGAGGATGGACCAGCAGCTCAAGTCCTCTTGCGGCGGCGGGTCGCCGAAGTTCCACCGCTTGAACGCCGACAGCTCGACGGCGGGGATCTCAGTCTCGAGGTAGAAGCGGTCGAGGTCGTAGAAGGTGGAGAAGTCGCGCGGCGTCTCGACAAAGTGGAGGGGGGTGAGGGTGGGGCTGCGTGTGATGGTCGGGTCAGAGAGGATTGACGAAGGGAGGCGGGACATACATGATAGCGACGCGGTTGAGCAGCTTGGCGAGGTACAGGAGGTTCTCAATAGCCATGAACTGGTTAGCTGCGGGGGATGGATGGGGAGGTCAGCCCTGCGAGAGCATCTGAGTTGGAAGAGCGCGACGCACCGTGTCCGCCGTAGCTCATCGTTGTGATGTACCGCACGCCGGGCTTGATCTGGCTTCGCAAGGTGTCTTGCGGTTGATCGGGGAAGTTGAGGATCTGTGGAAGGGCGTGTGAACGACGGAGAGGGCGAGACAGGGAAGCGTACGCACGTATGACTTGTTCAGCCGGACCTGCTCCGCGGTGAGGTCGTGCAGGCGGTGCGAGGCAGAGTGCAGAGACGTTCGTATCCGCCCTGCGCGAGCCGTGTGAACAGGATCAGCACGCGGACGGGTCGACAAAGACGGGCAGGTGCGCACCTCGCGCGTCGGTCGTGCGATCCACCGTAACCGCCCAGAGGAAAACGGCGAGCAGGACTCCGCCGACGATCCACCTCCTACGGTCGACCCGACCTGCGAACCGCCCTCCGCTCCTCTGCTGCTGGGCGAACTTGGCGGCGCGTTCCTCCGGCTCGTCACCCTCTGCATCGGGCCAAGGCGACGCAGGGGCCTGGTAGCGCGAGCGCGTCGGGCTGGTCGGGCTCTGCGGCAGGAGCTGGTGCTCGCCGCGCATGCTGAACTCGCGTGAGGACGAGATGGACGCTATGCGCCGCTTGGGCGGCGGATGGGAGGGAGCCAGCGCAGCGGGGACGGCGCTGTCCAGCAGCGCGCAGGCAGCAGGTCCAGCTGGGAGGCTGGCGAGATGAGGAACCTGCCCCGGCGAAGCTCCCGACCGCCCCGCGCGTGTCGCGATGAGGAGCGTCGCGTCGCGTCCCGTAACTCTGTTTCCTGGCTCGAGCGAAACATCTCCTCACAGCGACCCGTGCAGTGCAGCTTGCGAACGAGCAGCGGGGACGAGACAGGAGCGGGGCAATCCCTGGACAGCGCAAACCTCGCGAGGGGGTGTTGCAGGAGTGGCAACTGCCGACGTCCTACGAGTCCGTCATCAGCGCAATGTGCTTGAGCTCATTCTGTGCGCGAATGCAGAGAGCGCGTCAGCCGGAGCAGGAAGGAGAGAGGCAGCGGAAGAGGGAGGAGGAGACGGAGAGGGGGAGCTGAGGTGAGAGGAAGAGGGCACATAGGACGGCGGAGGGAGGGGAGGCTCGAGGGAGGCGCAGATGGCGGAGATGGGGTAGATGGAGAGAAGGCGCACCTGCACAAGCGTTCCGACCTTCATCCCCTCCTCGTACTTGTCGACCTCCCACGACCCGCCGTTCTCCTCGATCCTCTTCTTCTCCTGCGCGACGAACTCGCTGTCGCGCGTCGCCTCGACGAACCCCCGCGGCGAGAGCGTCTCGTCGGACGAGAGGTGATAGAAGAAGGTCGACGAGATGCGCACGGCGGGGCGGTGCGCCGTCTTCGGGTCGGCGCGGCGACGCTCAAGCGCGTCCAGCGTCGCCCGCGTGCAGACGACCTCGTGGTAACCCGCGAGGATGAATCCGCCTGTGTAGTGCTCGAGCTGCTTGGCGGCCTGGACGAGGAGGCATCCCGGCGGGAGCTTGACGCTGATCCGCCGCCCCGAATTGCGCGCCCAGATGTGCAGGCCCGGATACCTTGAACGACCGTGAATCGTGAGGAAGTTGAGGTCCGTGTGGAAGCCGGCGAAGACTGCGAGAAGAAGCGCGGTAAGCGGAGCGCCGGCTGGAGGGCGGGGGCGCGGGAGGTATGGGGCCGACGCACTCTCGTTCTCCTTGCCAAACTTGTTCAGGTCCGTCGCCGTCGGCGCGAGCAAGTGCGAGCCGTACTCTCCCGCACGGAGGAACGTCTCGCGCTCGAGACCGAGCCCAACGGCAAGCATCTCGCTGACGCCCTCAACGGCCTGCTTGATCTGCGTGCCCCACTCGTCCATCGACGTCTGCCACGTTGCAGAGAACGCCTTCGGTGTGACGTTCTCCATCCGCAGCGACGGGAAGTCGGTCTTTGGCGGCGTCTTGCCCATGCGGTGAAAGAAGCTGCGGGTGTTGAGACGTCAGCTGGCAAGTTCAGCGTGCGCTCCGAACACCGTGTACACGGGCGCTCAGAGCACCGGATATCCGAGCGTTCAGAGCACCGTGAACCCATGCAAGTAGAGCACAAGGGCTTCGAGCGCAGTGTACGGGGTAGTCGAGGGACTCACCGGCACTTCGGGTCCGCCAAGCCGCCCTCGAGGTCCAGCGGGCGCTCTTCCGGGTCGAGCGCCGCAATAATCGCCTTGCACGAGTCGTCTGAGTGGCACTTGGGCTGTATATGAAGGAAGAACCGGGTGAGCAGGGCGGCGGAAGAGCGGGAGGAGGCACGTACCTTCTCCGTGTTCTCCAACGTGACGCCGACTGTTCCGGGAAGGGGAGGAGTTGGCTCGAGTCGAGCGCTGCCAAGCAGCAAAAGAAAGAAGGCTCGGGAAGCGAGGAACGCACCCTGGTAGTGTACCTCCGGCCGCAAGTCCTCCTTCAGGCGCTCCTCATCCTGCGCAAAGTAGTCCTCCATGACGTCGAGGAAGCGCTCGTTGGCCTCCTCAGAGACGCGCGAGTCGCGCACGATCAGCGCGCCGTACTCGACGAGAGCCGCGGCCGTCTGCGAACAGGACGAGGAGGAAAGGTCAGCATCTCCCTGCTTGGGTGCGCTGGTCCACACAGCCTCGCCTGGACCTCCAATGATGCCGCCCGCAAGCGCTCAGCCCGCCCCGGGTCCAGCCGTCGCCGACATCGCGCCTCGAAGCGAACGGGGCGGTGAAAGCGGGGGAGAAGCGCACCTTTGTTGCCTCTGCGCGCGCCTCGGGCGAGCTCGCCGCGCGGCGGAACACATCCAGGTCGACAATAGGGAGCGGGCAAGCCATGGCGAATCCGAGCGAGCGGAGCGTGAGAGAGGAAGAGCCAACCGGCTTCCCTCCCAAGACCGCACCACGCGGGTAGACAAATTCACGCCCAAGAGACGTCTCGTTGCACAGTCCAGATACTCCAAGTCGTTCTACTACCAGTCGTCATCGTCGTCTGCGGGCTTGCGTCCCGCCCGCTTCGCCAGCGCCGCCTGCAGGTCTCCCGCAGACGGCTTGACCAGCGCGCCCATCCCGCCCGCTGCAGGCGGCGGGGGAGGCGGGGGAGGCGGGGGCGGCGCGCCACCGCCACCGCCGTTGGCGCGCATGGGCGGCGCGGGAGGCGGAGGAGGCGGAGCGGGCGCGCGGCCGACAGCGGAGCCACCCGGACGGGGAGGCGCGGGAGGGGGAGGGGCGCGCGCGCCGCCGAACGCGGGCGGTGCGGGGACGGCGGAGCACGGCCTGCCGACGCGGACGGGACGGGAGGCGCAGCGGGACGGCCGTTCGGGGTGGACGGCTTGGAGGGGATCGACGGCTTCGCGGCGATGACGGGCTTGGGCTTCGGCGCGGGCGGCGGGCCCCTCCCTGCAGAATTCACGACACGAGTCAGTGCACGCCCACACGAGCTCGAGAGAAGAAGAGAAAGCGCACCAAGCGAGGAACTCGGCCGCGACGCCGCCGGCGAGCTGTTCGCGCTGGGCGTCGCGCTCCCGCCCTGGTCCGCCTGAGCGCGCTTCTGCGCCAGGAGCGCCTGGGGCGTCGCGCTCCCGCCCTGGTCCGCCTGAGCGCGCTTCTGCGCCAGGAGCGCCTGCAGACCGCCCGTGTGGCCCATCCCCGGCATCACCGAGACGGGCGCGGCGTTGCCCTCGCCTGCGCGCGAGCCGAGCCCGACGCTCGGCGTCTTTGCGACGGGCGCGACGGGGACCTTCGGCGCGGCGGGGATTGCGGGCGCCTTCGGTGCCGCCGGAGCAGCGGGCGCGGCAGGCGCAGAAGGTGCAGCGGGAGGTGCGCGGCGAACGGGGGGAGGCGGCGCAGCGGCAGGCTTCGGCTTGGGCGGGACGAGTTGGAGGTACTGCGCGGAGCGTGAACACCTTGCTCGCTCTCCGAGAGGAATGGAGAACGCACGTTCGACGGCGCCCACCCTCCTGCGAGCCGCGCTTGATGAGCCACCACCCGCCATCGTCCTTCGTGACGACCTCGACGAGCTCGTCCTTCGTCAGTGCAAGCTCGCCCGGCTGGTCCGTCTCGAAGGTGAAGAGGCTGCGAGAGTTGATGCGGGTTAGCTGCTGCGACACGGAGGCGGAGAGCGGACGCACGCCTTGTACTTCTCCACCTCGGGCTCGACGGGCGCCGGCGGTGCGGGCGCGCGAGTCGGCGGGGGCGGCGCCGCCCGGCCAGCGGACGGCGCAGCGGGAGTCGCACGCGCGACAGGCGCGGCTGAGGAGGCGGTCGCGACGCCCGGCGGGGGAGGGGGCTTGACAAAACCGCCGCCTGCTGCGCCGGGGAGAGCCTGCGCGGTGGGGCGCTTGGCCCCGACGGCGCGCTGTAGACGGGCAACGATGAGCCTCGGGGTCTGCGAGAGCAAGAAAGAAGCGAGGCGCACGTTGACCGTCTGCCGCATAGCGGGCTCCTTCTTCGGCTTGGGCTTGCGCGCGCACGGCGGGTCCGACTGGCTGGTCGGCGGCATGCCCGACGGGACGCTCACCGTCGACGACTTGTACACGTCGCCGCGCGGGATCGAGTCGTCCTTGCGGAACGCGATCGTTGCCATCTTGCCCTTCTTCTTCGAGTACTGGATGCTGTGGGCGAGTGCGGAGTGTGAGGAACGCTCTGAGCGCGCATAATGCCGAAAGGACGGACCTCGGGCCGATGTTGACCTGGACAGAGCCGTTCGTGCGTTGCTGCAGGTGGACGAGGAACTCGGTCTTGAGCGCGCACGAGATGAGCGGGTCGCCTTCCTCCTGGCTCGTCGTGTTGAGCGCCATCCAGTCGTCGCGGAGGTTCGACAGGCCGACGCTGCGGATCGTGACGAGCGGGATCTTGCGCTCGAGCGAGGTCTGTACCTGGCCCTGCACCGCCTGCGCGATGAGGATGTACACCGCCTTGTCCGTCTGCACGCAGGAGCGGGTCAGCGATCGGTGTTAGAGCTGGCGAAGGGGACACGCACGAGGATGAGGTAGCGCGGGCTGGGCTTGGAAGAGCGGCCGAGCTTGGAGACGAGGAGCTCGGCGCGCGAGCTGAACGCGACCGTCTCGTTGGCTATGCGCAGGCAAGAGCGTCAACTGAGGGAGCCGCGTAAGGGACGGAGCGCGACGCACAGGCGATGCCGGCCGCGCTGCGGAGGCGCGAGCCCTCGACGCTGTCGCGGTCGCCAACGGCGAGGTAGTCGCCCATGAACTTGCGCATGCTGACGAGCGAGAAGCGGCGGCGCTCCTTGCGGCCGCCGAGGATCTGATGGCCGTAGTCGCGCAGCTGGGCATAGACGATGCCCTCCTTCTTGGCGAGCCAGAAGCGCTGGATCGTGCGCGCCGCGTCGTGCTTGCGGCGGAGGTACGCGCGCCAGCAGCGCTGGATGCGCGCGGCCATGTTGTGCCAGTACTTGTCGCGCATCGACTCGAGCGCGAACAGCGTCTCGGGGTTCTTGATGAACGCCTTGGTCGTGCCCATCTGCCACTCCTCGCGCGCGATGCCCGTGTCCTTGAGGATCTGCTCGCAGCCCGTGCGCGCGTCGCCCGACCAGATGTAGTCGCCCGCATACGACGTCGCAGGCGAGAGGAGGTAGAACCTGCGGAAGGTGGGCACGCTCCGAGTCAGCCCTCGCTCGCTCGGCAGGGACCGCAGCAGCACGGACGCACCGCTCGACCATCTTCTCGAACGTGTTGCGGTATGCAAAGCCCGCGCGGCGGACGCGGATGTTCTCCTGCAAGCCAAGGTACTTGATCTGGTGCAGGATCGCCTTGGTGTCGTACTCGCTCGGCGAGCGGTTCTGATTGGGCTTGATCGTGCGGATATAGTGCGGCTGCGAGCGCATGAGCTTCTCGACGAGCGCGTTCGCCGAGAACTGCGAGCGGGGGTGTGGTCAGCTCTGCTACTCGCGACGAGGGGGAGAGACGGAGAGGCGCACCTTGATCTTGTCACCGGCGGTCGGCGGGCGCTTCTTGCTGTCCGGGTCGGGGCGGTCGGGGAAGAGCGTCTGGAGGAACTGGTTGCCGGACGAGCCGACGAGGTCGAGGAGGTCCTTGAGGAGGACGTCCTTGTTCTTGTCGGTCATGCCCGCGACCGTGTACATGACGTCGCCGGCGTAGTGCTTGACGAGGAACTTGCTCCCGCGCGGCTCGAACTGCGGGTTGTTGATCCCGCCCATGCGCTGCGAGAACGAGTTGTCCGCCGCGGCGGGGTCGGCGTGCGCCGTCGCGCACGCGTCGTTGAGCGCGGCGAAGAGGCCCGGCGGCCGCTTCTCCTCGATGAGGTCGCACACGATCTTGTTGTTGAAATAGTCGATCGGGGTCCACTTGATCTGCTCGCGGACGTACTCCTCCTGCTCCGTCTTGAGCGTGAGCTGGATGAAGATCTGCTGCAGCTTCTCGTTGACGTAGTTGATGCACAGCTGCTCGAACTGGTTCGTGTCGAAGATCTCGAATCCGTAGATGTCGAGGACGCCGATGATCGTCTGCCCCGGCTGCTTCGCGCGCATCGACACGTTGACGCGGTCGACGATCCATTCGAAGAGGTTGTTGTAGATCGCCTTGGAGAGCGCGTCGCGCACCGACGCCGCCTGCGCCGGGTTGAGCGGCACCTCGTACACCGACCCGCGGCGGCCGCCGCGCTGCGTCTCCATGATGCGGCTCGTTAGCGCGCGCTGGACCTGCGCCGCGTCGACTTCGAGCAGGTACGCGACGAACGCCGTGACGCTTTCGTCGCGGATCGCGGCGTTGCCCTCATGGTCCGTCGAGAACTCGACGTTGCCGATCCAGAGGATCGCGACGAGCATGCGGAGGATGTTGTCCTGCTCGGCCTGGCTCAGGCCGACGACGTTCATCGCTTTGATCGTCTCGGCCCAGTCGTGCGTGTCGTCAATGCCGGGCACCTCGAGGCAACCCGACTTGCTCGTGTAGGCGTACGCCTCGGGGCCCTGCAGGCCGTACGCCTCGCGCTGCGCCGCCGACGCGCCCTTGGTGAGCTGGTAGAAGATGTGGAAGTTGCGCTCCGACTTGATCTGGCCGACGACGCGGTTCTGTGGGCGGAAGAGCGTAAGCTCAAGCGAGTTGCGGACAGGGTGAAGCAAGGCGCACCTTCTCGAGGAGGTAGTTGGTGATGATCGCGCCGACGGGGTTGCCCTGCGAGTCGAATTCGATTTCGAGGTACTTGCCCTGTGTGTGCATGCGCAGGTGAGCGGCTGCACGCGAAGAGGGTAAAGGCGAGCAGACGAACGTGACGACTCGAGTTGTTGTTCCGGAGCGTCTTGGCGCAACCGAAGCTCTCGAGGAGTGGGTTGGTCGCGAGGACCATCTCCTTGATGTCGTTGATCCCGCCCGTGTTGCTGCCCTCGCCGGAGACGGCTGCGATGTACTGCATGATGCGCTTCGCCGCCTCGGTCTTGCCTGCGCCCGACTCGCCCGAGATGATGACACACTGGTTGTCACCGTACGAGCGCATGTTGTAATGCGCACTCTCCGCGACGGCGTACACGTGCGGGACCATCTCGAGGCGGTTCTTGCCCTTGTACGAGTGGAGCGTGGTGTCGTCGTAAATGGGGAGCATGCGGAACGGGTTGACCGAGATGAGCACATGGCCGATGTAGGTCTGCGGAAGGTGTGGTCAGCTTGCAGACCCGCAGGAGAGGTGGGGGACGAGGCGCACGTAGATCTCGCCGTTCTCGAAGCTGCGGGGAGGAGAGCGTCAGCGCTGCCGGCCGCTCGCTCGTAGGAGTGTACGCACCGCTTCTTGAGGTTGTCGTTGATGCTGTCGTTGGAGATGGTCGACAGGAGGGTCATGTCGCTCACGCCGGCCTGCTTCTTCTTGAAGCCCTCCTTCCAGTCGGCCTGGTCGCGCGGATGGGTCAGCACACTGGCCTCGTAAAGGTCCGAGTGGGCGCAATGCGCACCTTTGCGAATCCACCGCCTGCGCCTGCCTTGCGGGATGACGCAGGGGCAGCTGCGCCGCCAGCTGCGGCGGCGGTCTTTTTGCCCCTGCGGACGGGCGCCTGTTCGTTGCGGAGGTAGAGCGTGTCAGTACGCTGCGGCCTCACGCGCTCAGAGGGAGGGAAGCGGACCATCGCAGTCGGGTGGAGCGGGGAGGGGGGACGGGCGGTGAACGAGGTGAGTATGCGACGAGAGAGGGTGCGAGTGGCGTGTGGCAGTAGCCTAAAAGCTAGAGATTCGAGTCCAGTCACTCGTCACTACTCGGCAGCTATGCGAGGAGAGCGACGGCGAGGGGGACGGACGAGAGCCGAAGGCGGTGCTGCCCGCGAGGTCCCCCCCTCCCACCTCGTCCTTGCGACGGACAGCGCGGGCGCGTAGGTGACTGCGCGACTCTGAGTCGGCGGGCGCATTCGACCCAGCTAAGCGCCACGAGACCGACTTACCCTTGTCCTCCTCTTCGACCGCGTGCGCAGTCGTCCAGCGGGCAACCCGCACAGAGCGTGATCAGAGATGCGATGATTGCGAGGGGATGCTCCGTCTATGTCCTACCCGTACAACACCTAACAGCGCACAACACAGCCGCCTCTACGCGTTCCTTTTCCCCTCCTCCCTCCGCTCGCTCCGCCTCGCCATCCGCATCGACCCCTCGTAGCTCTTCGCCGCCCACTTGACGAGCGCGAGCCCGCGCTCGTCCTCGACGTCTGCGAGCCGCTTGTGCAGCAGCGCGAGGTCCAAGAAGGTGAGGTGCGGCGCGCGCAGCGGGTCGAGCGACGGCGACGTCTCTGGGTAGAGCGGCGAGGAGAGGCGCACGGGGACGGCGGGGAAGGCGATCGCGGGCGGGCGGGACGACGGTGCGGCGGAGGCGAGGGAGGGGGGCGGAAGGATGGGCGACCGCAGCGAAGTCGGTGGGTACGTCTGTACGAAGCGCTGCAGAACCGCAAGCGCCTCGTCCTCCTTGTACGCCCTGTGCGCGCGGATATGTCAGCATAAAGCTCCCTGAGCACGCGAGAGAGGGGAGCACGCACTTGGCCAATACGCGAATCAGCCCGCCCCACATCCTCCCAACATGCCTCCCGCTCCGCCTCTCCTTTGCCCACTCGTCCTCCTCCCCTCGCCTCCTCTCCCGCCACAGCTCCTGCTCGTCCGCCTCCATCTTCTCGAGCGCCGGCTCGTCCGCGCGCGGCGGCAGCGGTGCCTCGCTCCACCGCACCCACTCCTCCCACACCTCCTTCGCAGCTGCCACGCGCGCGGTGTCGACGTCGCCGATCTCGCACCGCCGCAGCATGATCTCGTACGAGAAACGATTCTTCTCGACGCCAGCAGCGGCGAACGCTCCTCGGAAGAAGTCAAAGGAGGACGCGAACGGCGCGTGCGAGTTGAGGACGGCGAGGTACGCATTAAAGAGGAACGTCGACGGCGCCGCTCCGGGGAACATGCCTTCGCGCGGCGGTGCGCGCGCAGGTCCGTCGGAGGACGCGGGCGACGAGGGCGCGAGGACCGCTGCGTCGACGACCTGCAGCATGAGGTTGCGCGCCTCAGCGGCGACTTCCGCAGACGTCTGCGGCAGCGGGCCCGGGTAGAAGAGCGACGCCTCGCCGAGCATCTCGATCACCTTGAGCGTGCTCGCGTCGGCGCCTTCCCCGAGCGGGGACAGCGGGAGCGCAGCCGGGTCCTCCTTCGCCTCGAGCACGGGCGACGGCCGCGCCCGCTCATCCGGGCGCGCGGCCTCGCGCTCCCCGGGAGGGTTCGCCGCGCCGCCTGGCGCCGCCATCTCAGGTTTGGGCGCGTGCCGCGCGCGCGATCCGGGCGGGCGGAAGGCCGCGTACGTCTGCAGCACGAGCGCGAGGGTCGTCCCGTTCGGCGCGGCATCGCCGCCCACGCCCACCATCTTGACGAGGACCCACCTCGCGCGGGCAAGGTCGCCATGGCGCTTCGCGCCCTCGAGCAGGGCGTGAAACGTGTGCCGCGAGGGCGCGACATGCTCGTCGAGCATACGACGAACGAAGCGCAGCGCCTCGAAGTAGTACTCCTGGCTGCCTTCGCGCGCGCACGCGCGGATGACGCCGTTGTACGCGAGCTCGGAGGGCGCGAGGCGCTTGTCGTCGGCCATCTCGGTGAAGAGGTCGATGGCGCGCTCCGGCGAAGGGTGCGCGCCGTGCGAGCACGCCTGGATCATGGTCGCGAAGAGGGGGACATCGGGGACGGGGTAGGCAACGAGGCGGGTGTGGCTAAAGAGGTCCCAGCCTTGCCGGACGAGGTGCGGGGGAGAGGCGGGGGAGAGGAGGCGCTGTGTAACGGCGGTGTAGGTGGCGAGGAGCGGGGTGTGACCCGACGCCTCCATCGAATGCAGGTGGCGGACGGCGAGCTCGGGGTGAGAGGGGAGGATGGAGGTGAGGAGGTGGTGGTGGGCGGTGACGGACAGGGGGAGCGAGTCTGCGGGTCACGGTCCGTGAGCAGTCTGCGCAGGAAATGGGCAAAACGGTACTGACGCTGTCGAGCGAAGTTGGCGAGAGTGAGCGCGTCCTGCGGGCGCTTCTGCAAGGCGTAGATGGCGAGCGCTTCTTCCAGGACTGTGCCGTCGGCAATGGGCGTTGTTCGCTACCGGTGGATGCGTCAGTGCAGAACAAAGCAAAGACGAAAAGGAGAGTGCGCACCTCCATCAGCCGCAGCCCCTTGGCGACGCCCTCGTGGTCTCCCTCCTCGGCCTGTGGAGGAAGAGTCAGCATGGGCAGTAGGCAAGAGGGGGAGCGACGTACGCAAGTCAGGATGAGGTCGTTCCATTCTGGCCGTGCCAGCAGTCCTCGCGGCAGCATCCCGCCCACCTCTGCGGGACTGTCTGCCCGCCGCTCCTTCTCCTCGCCCGGGAGGATCGACTCGAGATGGTCGATGACTGCGCGTGCCGTCGCTGCGGAGGGTGCGAGCACGAGAGGAGCGTCTGGCTGCGCGGACGCAGGGAGCTCGCTCGCCTCCCCTCGCCGCTTGCGCAACCGCTCCGCAAGTGAGACGGCTGGCACCGCACGCTCCTCCGCCCTGGCCTCCTCTCCCTCCGGACCCTCCGCCGCCCCAAGGTCCTCGAGCCGCTGCGCAAGCCGTGCTAGCCGATCCTGCCGCCGCTGCGAGCTGACGGCGGGGTCGGGGAGGGCGGGCGCCTTGCTCGCCTCGAGGGCGGGGAGGGCGAACTCGCTCGCAGGCGCGGCGATGAGGCCCTGGTACATGGCCTCGAGTTGGTGGTCCGAGAAAGGCGGAAGGGACTCGGTGATTTCCTGCGAAGTGAGCGGAGAGGCGGTGCTCAGCGGGTTCGTCGCGTCCGGAGGAACGGAGGAGAGCGCACCTCGCCCACAACCACCTTCTCCTGCACCTCTTCCCGCCTTCGCCGCTCGGCCAACCGCGCCGCCTCGTCCCGCTGCGCCTCCCTCTCCTTCCGCACTTCGCGGATGGAGCGTTTCCTCGCGAGCTTCTCGCCCCGCTCGGCGCGCTTGGCCTTGCTCAGGCGCTGTTCTGGCGCTACGTGTAGCACCGCACTCGTGCTCAACGGCTGCGCGCGAGGCGGGACCGCGGGCGGGACGACGGCGAGGAGGCGGTGGAGCCGGTCGACGAGGACGCCGCTTGAGCTCGCGCGGGCGGAAACGCTCCGGCGCGCTGCTGAGAGCATGCTCACAAGTCCCGGCTGCCCAAGTCGCAGCTCGTCCTAGCGTGACGGAGTGACCAAGCTGTGCCCAAGCTCGTCCTCGCGATCCGCCTGAAAGCTGATGAACTTGAACTTGCTTCAGATCGGGTATACACGACGCTCAGCGAGACCCTGAGACTGTTGGCACGTAGGCTCAGACGCAGCGATACGAACGATTGCGGGTTGCTCCGTCCATCCGCCCTCACAGATCTACCGGCGTCGCCGCACCGCTCGCCCCGCTCCCCGTGCCCTTCTTCTTCGACTTCTTCCCGCCCGCCACGTCCTTCTTCTTCTTCTTGACGACCTTCACCACCGAGCCCTCGGCTGCGTGCGCGTCCCGCTCGGGTGGTGCCTCTTCCTTGTCCGCCTCGAGCGGTTGCGGCGACGGCGACGGCACGATTGGCGGGGTAGCAAACGCAGGAGGAAGCTCGCCCTCGATGTCGACAAGCATAGGCGGGGGCGTCGGTTCCCGCGGCGGCGGGGTAGGTGAGCGGCGGCGAGGCGAGCGCAGGTCCAGGTCGAGCTGCACGATCGGGATCGAGTCGACGTCGTCGTCTGACGCAGGGTGCTGGTAGGCCATCGACGACGTCCCGACGTAGTACGGGTCGTCCCGCTGCCGTTCGAGGCGGTCGGCGCGCGCCTGTGGGCGTTAGGGTGAGCGGGGTACCGGGCATGAGGCGAAGAGCGCCGACGCACCCGTGCCATCTCCTCGGGGTTCTCCTCTGCTTCCCTCCGCTTCCCCTTCTTCCCGCTCGCGCCCTTCGTGCCCTTCTTCTTCTTTCGTCCGGCCTCCTCCGCAGCGGGGACCGTCCTCCTCAGCGGCCGCCCAAACTCGTCCGTCTCCTCCTCGCGCTCGTCCTCCGTCTCCCGCCCCGCCGCGTCCCACGCGCCGGCGGCGACCGGCGCGTCGAGGTCGAGCCCCTCGGGCGGGGCGACCATGCCCTGCGCCTTGGGGTTGACGGGGCCGAGCTCATGCGAGAAGAACATCCGCTCGAGGAGCATCAGCGACGCAGGCGGCGCGCGGCGCGACGCGGCGAACCCGTTCTCGCCATCAGCATCGGCGCGCGGCTCGCTCTCGCCCGCGTCCTCGTCGTCGAGGAGCGGGCGCGGCGCGTCCAGCCCCGTCCGCACAAGGCGCAGGAGCGCGCCGAGCTCGGCGGCGCGCTCCTGCAGCTCGAGGTCGGCGCTGCAAGCGCACTCGGCGAGCTGGCTCTCGAGCGCGGACGAGATCGAGCGGATCTGCTCGAGCGCCGACTCGTCCCACGAGGCCGCGAGCGCCGAGAGCCACGAAGCGTAGATCTTGACGCCGTTGTGGACGTAGAGCGCGAGGATGGACGCGGGGAGTGCCGAGGTCGTGCTCGAGCCGAAGAGCGAGGCGATGACGGGGCGCGGGTCCTCGAGGTCGCTGCAGGCGACGCAGGTGTGAGGGAGAGATTGGAAGCTAGTCTCGAGAAGACGCACCGGCAGTACTCGCCGCAGATCCATGCCGCCGCACCGAGCACCTCTGCTGCCTCCGCGCCCTCGCCGCCATCGAGCAGGTCCTCGTCCATGATGAGCTGCGCCATCCGCTTCGTCGCGTACGGGCGAATCTGCCTCACGCGCGCCGCAACGTCGATGAGCTGGTCGCGCAGCTGCACGCCCGCGCTCGGGACGCCTGGCGCCGGCTCGGGCGAGAGCGTCTGCGCGATGTACGACAGCTCGACGAGCGTGTCGATCAGCCAGGCGAAGTTGGTTACGTTCGAGTAGGTCCGGCTCGACGTCATGCGCAGGATGAGAGAGATGAGGGAGGCGCGGTAGGACGCGGAGAGGACGGGCGAGGACGGTGCGGGAGTAGAGGCGGAGGCGCCCTGCTGCGCCTTGAGGAGGGAGGCGGCAGCTGAGGCGGCGGAAGTCGGGGAAGGGTGTAGGTGGGTGAGGAGGCGCTTGACGATTGTTTGCAGGTTGTGCCGGTCGACCTGTGTGAACGGGAGTAAGAAAGGGCACGAAAACGACGGGGCCTGTGAGGACGCACCATCACCTCGACGAGGTCGAGTGCGCGCATGCGGATAGACAGGTCGGGATCGTCGGTGCACTGCAGGATGGTGTCGAAATGCGTCGAGATGAGGTGCGGGTGAGTCGGGGCAATCTTGACGAGCGCGACGAGGGCGATGTAGCGGACTGCGCGGGCGCGAGTATCAGTCTCGGCATGGATGAGGGACGAGAAGGAAAGCGCACGGTTCTGATCCACATCCTCGAGGAAACTGCCGAGCTTCTCGACGCAGGTGCGCGCAAGCCCCTCACCCTCCGACCCGCTCAGCATCCCGCCGACGATGGACGTCTGAATGCACTCGTACAGCAGCGACATTGCGGGCGTCGTCTCGATGAGCTCGTTGAGCGGCGGGAGGAGCTTCTTGACAAGGCGAGGCTCTTCAGGCGTAAGGACGGCGAACTGCAGGTGGGCAGGTCAGCGCGGCGATCGAGAAGAGCGGTGGTATGGGTGCGCACCAGCTTGATGATCTTGATGAGCATCCAATTGTTCGTACTGGCTGTCAGAAGCCCGAACAGCTCCGGCGCGAGCGGCAGGTACTTGCGCGGGTCCTTCCTCGCCGCCTCGCAGATGACGTTGACCGCCGCGCCGACGACGCCCATGTCGTCGTCGCTGAGCCGTTCTCGCAAGCGCTCAATCCATGGGTTCTCGCCCCGCTCTTCCCGCCCTGACGTGAGCTCTCGAACGCCAGGCCAGCTCCGCAGGATCCGCCACAGGATGAGCGTCGCCTGCCGCCGCACAAGCGGGCGGGTATGCGTGAGGAGGGTGAGGAGGTCCGGGCCGAGGTCGCGGGCGAGAGTAGGCGTGAGGAGGAGGGCGACGGAGGAGAGGGTCGAGGTGAGGTGCGCGACGGTGAGCGAGTTGGGCGAGGACGAGAAGAGCGGGGTTGGCGGGGTGAGGAGGTCCTGCAGGTGGATCCGTGAGCATCGGAGGCGTAGGAAAGCACGACAGGGCGCACCTTCTTGACGAGGTTGACGACAAGGACCGCGACCTCCGTGTCGCGGTCGAAGCACTGCGAAGCGGCCAAGTACCCGATCGACTTGAGATGGAACTTGGTGCTCGTCATGCACTCTACGATGGCGAACGAGGCGAACGAGATCGAGTAGCCGAGCATCTCGAGCTGGTGAAGGCGAGGTGGGGGACGGGGAAGGACAGGTCAGCCTGACGGCGGCAGCGTGGGGGAGGGCGGGGAGCGTACGTAGACGAGCTTGAGCACTGCGGCGGCCTTGATGTCGGCGTCCTTGCTGCGAATCTCCTTGCGCGTCTCATCGAGCGCCTGCTGCACCACCCGCGCCTCGTCGTTCTTGCTCGCCCGCAACGCCTTGATCAGCCCTGTGCGCTCGCACAGGGTAAGCACTGCTCTGCAGTAAATGCAAGGGACCGGCGCACCCTCGACATGCTGCTGGAAGAGCATGTCGCCTCGAAGTCCGTCACCGTCGAGGTCCAAGCAAGCGAATGTTGAAGGCGGTGCGCGGGTTTATCAAGGTCGTTAAGCCGCACTGATCACCCGTGGACGCTGCGGCAGACCCAGGAGGCGGTTGGAGCGAATCGAGATAGCGATGAGGTGAGGGTAGGAGCGAGAGTAGCCGCGAATACAACTGCTCGCTGGGCTCGAGTCGACCTTCGCAACCTCGCTCGCCTCGCTTTATTGCTCTGCTGAATGCACGAGAGACAACCCTGCAGTGCAAAGATACAAGGAGAGGCGACCCGCGCCACGAAAGACGAAGCGTCGCGCCTCACTCCGTTGGCGCTTTCACGACGAACACCTCGAAGTCTAGCGTCCCCAGCTGCTGCTCCAGCGCCGGCTCGCACCCCGCCAGCCGCGCCTTGACGACGCCGAGCTCGGCCTCCGCCTCCCTCGTGGCGTAGTCCATCTGCTGCCACCGGCGCTCCAGCTCCGCGTCCGGCTCGCCGAAGACCTCTTCGTGCAGGTTGCGATGCGTCTCAACCTCGCGCAGCCCCGCTGCGCACGTCGCGAGGTTCGACTCTAGCGACGCGGCGAGCGCGAGGTCGAAGGTCGGTTCCCAGTCGAGCTGCGACACGAGGAGAGACGCGATGTCCGCGCGGGCGCGCAGGTCGTCCGCCCACACGTGAACGAGGTCCTCGACCTCGTCGAGCTCCGTCTGTGTGTACTCTGCACCCGACGCGCTCGAGAGGATCGAGTTCCCCTGCCGGCCCGAGATGGACCGCTCGCGCCGGCGCGCCCCGGCCGCGGCCTTCGCGAGCCCAAGGGATGACGCCGCCCACTGGTCCGCGTACGCTTGTAGCAGCACGCGCGTCTCGTCCGTGCGGAGCGCGCGGGAGGCGCTCGCCCGCCCGGAAGCGTACCGGCCGAGCGGGTCCGCGGCATCCGCGAGCGAAGCGGCGTCTGGGTGCGTGGGGCGGTCGTGCTCTGCTGCGACGGGCATTTCGAGCGAGACGCGCCCCGTCGAGCGTAGCTGGGTCCCGCCCGACATGGCGAGCGTCGAGGGGAGGACGGTGAGAGGGCGGGGGTTGATGAAGCGGTCGGAGAGGATGTCGGAGAAAAGGGAATCGACGGCGGTGAAGCGGTCAAGGGAGGAATCGGGGCGGGATCGCAGGACGGAGTGGTCGTGCTCGACGATCTCGAGGGGTTCTGCGCGCGGGATCAGAGCGAGTCCTTGGGAAGAGCGAAGCAGGGAACGTACTGCCGGGCTTGAGCACCCTGATCGCCTCCTCACAGAGCTCCTGCCAGTCCTGCTCGCGCAGCGCGAAGTTGATACAGGAGAAGCGGACAAAGTCGAACGAAGCGTCCTGGAACGGCAGTCGCTCGCGAAGGTCGTGCTGGATGAACGAGACGCGGTCTTCGACAGATGCGGGGAGGTTGATGGTGACAGATGACGGTGCGGCATCGAGACCTACACGTGGAAGTCGTCAGTATTGACCAGAGTCGGCGGGCGAGGGTGAGGGGGCAACGTACCGACAAACCGCGTCTTTTCCCACCCTTCCTGCGCCGCCATCTCAAGGATCCAGAACGGCGTGGGCCCGCAGCCGATGTCAAGCACGCACCACGGGGCTTTGCTGGCGGCAAAGTGCGCCGGAGACCCCTTGAGCGAGTTGGCGAACAGGAGCGAGGTCGCGAGGGATTCCCTGCGAGCGCTGAGCGTCAGCACGCGTCTTGAAGCGGGCAGAAGGGTGCACACGCACATGTTCAGCGACGAGTGCGAGTAGGAGATGAAGTACTGCGGGTCGCGCCCGTAAGGCTGCGGCTCCAGCCCGCCTGGCGGGACGTAGGTATCGAACCAGCCGTCGTTCTCCTCCTCCAGCTCCCACGGGTGCACCTCGCGCGTCTGTGCGCTCTGCCCCGTTTCGCTCGACATCCGCATGGCCAGCATGCCGCCGCTCGACGCCGAGAGCGACTCGGCGGACCCGAAGGACGCGCTGGGGCTCAGCTCCGGCGACGGGATGAACCGGCTCTCCCTTTGGCCCCGCTTGACGAGTTTCGAGCCCGTGTGGAAGAGTGCGGCGGTGCGAGTCCGGGAGGGGGAGGGGGACGGGGCCGTGTCGCGAGGGAGGCGGAGGCGGGGTTGTGGGTGGTGCAGGAGGACGGCCGCCATTGCAGTGGACGAGATCGATGCCGTTGCTGTTACTGGGAGACGATGCGCGTTCGCTCTGGACGGAACAAGCCAAAGCGAGCCCAAGCCAGCTCGAGCTGATGAGACGGCGAAGTCGGGCCTCAATGAGCGGAGACGGCTCGAGCGGATTGAGCGCGCCGCCCAGAGCACGGGCCAACGGCGGTCGTTGCTGCGCAGGACGCGCAGCCGAGCCTGTGAACGCGCGAGAAGGTCGACAATGCTCGCCGCGCACAAAGGGCGACGAGGCGCTGCGAGCCCCGCTCGGGCGGCCGCTGCTGTTGCTGGCGCCGATGTCGTCGCATGCAGAGTACATAGCGGCGCGCTCCGCGATGCGGTGGGCGGAGGGGACGAAGCGAACCGCGGCGCGAGCGGTGTCTTGTCCTCCGCCATGCTGGCAGATTTTTGCAGGCTTTGCGGTAGTCGCATACTGTATCGACGTACTATCCCCGATCCGCATACGTTGCTTGCACTTGCGCGCGAAACCGTGGACGCCGCCGTGCCGTCGCCCCGGCCGACACCCCCGCCGCGCTCCGTTTTCGTCGGTGGGCGGAGTACGCGACCTGCGCCTTCTCTGCTTACTGCTCAACTGATGCGCTCGCTGTGACGCTGCGCTATGCCTGTTGAATCCGAACCGCCCGCTGCGCCCACCGAGCAGACGCTGCGCGAGCCGCCCTCGATGGCGTCGGCACAAGCGGACGCACTCCACGAAATCGCGCCTGCGGATAAGGCCGCCTACGACGCCGACAGCAGCAGGACCGCCGTCGATGAACAGGCAGTGCAGGAACGGCCAGCTTCCGGGGCTGGGGACGTCGCGAAGGACGAGGGCGAGGGCGGCGGAAACGGGGATCAACCCGTCGTCGTCCCGGAGCGCTTCGAGAACGGCTTGATGGATCAGACGAGCTATATGTGCGTCGTTTCCTCCATCGCGGGGGGTGGATGACGAGGTCGCGGCGAGGGCGGGCCGGTGTACTCGCTCGCCGACGCCTCGAGGGCGTCGCTCGCCGACGCCCTGAGGGCGAGGATGCGGCGGACTATGGCGGGCTGGCAGCCAGGCGAGCGTACCTACGGTTGCGGAGACTGACCTCTCACCCTCCGCAGGCCTGTCAAGGTCAGCTCTCCGCTCGTGCACCCGCGATACTGCTCCGAGTCCTGACCTTTCCACTGCAACCTTTCCCACTGCAGAGCATCATGGTAGTCTTCGCGTCGATGCAGCTCGCGGTCCTGCTGGCTTTCCTCGAGCAGACCATCGTGGTGCGTGCACTATCTCTGCTACTCGATGGGAAACCTGCTCATGAGGACGAACTCAGAGCACCGCCCTACCCAACATTTCGGCCGCCTTCAACGCCGGTCGATCGTCCTCCTTTGTCGCCGCCGCCTACCTCTTGACCTCGAGCGCCGTCCAGCCCGTCTGGGGCCGCCTCAGCGACGTCTTCGGCAGGAAGATCACTCTTCTCGCCTGCGTCACCATCTTCCTCATCGGCTCGCTCGCATGCGCGTTAGCGAAGACGATGCTCCAGCTTATCGTCTTCCGAGGGTTGCAAGGTGCGGGCGGAGGCGGGCTTCTGACGCTGGTCCTCATCGTGAGTCCCTCTCCTCCTTTTCCGCGCGTGCGGTCTGCACCGCCGGTACTGATCTTGTCATGTGCAGATTGTCTCGGACATCGTATCACTGAAGGATCGCGGCAAATACCAAGGCATAACGGAGGCGACGATCCTCGTCGGCAACCTCGCCGGGCCGCTTGTGGGCGGAGTCATGGCGCAGAAGGTCTCGTGGCAGTGGTGCTTCTGGATTAGTAAGTTGTTCTTCGCGCTTGCTGTGACGAGTGACGGCTAACCCCGTCTGTTTCGATAGACCTGCCCATCGGCGGCGTGGCGATGCTCGTGATCTTCCTCTTCCTCCCGCTCAAAGGGGTCCGCGGTAGCATGAAGGAGTGCGTCCCTTCCCTCGTTGCGGATGCGCACAAATTGACGCGTCTCGCCCACAGGAAACTGCTGCAGATTGACTACGGTGGCGCCCTGCTCGCAACCTTCGCGACGGTGCTCGTCATCCTCCCGCTCAACTGGGGCGGCGTCAGCTTTGAGTGGGTCTCGGGCCCCGTCCTCGGGTGCCTCATCTCCGGCATTGTCGGGTACGCCGTCTTCATGGCGTACGAGTGGAAAATCGCCTCGATCCCCATCGTCCCGCGTGCGTTCTTCCTCCCTCAGCTGCTCCTCTCCCATTGACGCAGTACCCGCAGCGTTCATCTTTCGGAACCAGACCGTCGCGGCCGTCTTTGCGTCGACCTTTCTCAACGGAGCGACGATTCTCTCGCAGGTGTACTACCTCCCGCAGTACTTCCAGGTCGTGCGCGGCGACAGCCCGATCCGCTCGGGTGTCCTCATCATCCCGCAGCTCGTGACAACCACGTTCTTCGTATTCGTCTCCGGCCAGATCGTCTCGCGCACGGGCGAGTACAAGGTGTGTCCCTCCGTCCTGTCCTCCAGCGAAGGCAGGACTGACTCCTCCTGCGCAGCCGAGCATTTGCATCGGGTACGCCATGTGGACCATCGGGCTTGGCCTGCTGTCAACGCTCGACGAGAATACCTCGACGGCGCGCATCGTCGGGTACCAGATCCTGAACGGCGGTGAGTTGTCCCCGTCCTCTTCAAGGTCCTCCAGAAGGCGCGCGCTGACCCTCCTTGGCTTGCTCTCGACTCTCTTTTGTCAATCGCATTCTTAGCCGGACAAGGCGGCACGCTTCAGACGAGCATGGTCGCCGTGCAAGCTGCGGTGGCGCGCTCCGAGATGAGCGTCGTCACGTCGGTACGCAACTTTATGCGCTCGCTTGGTGGAACCGTCTTCCTCGTCATCGCGGCGACAATCCTGTACGTTCCTGCGCCGCTCTTCCATTGCTCTTACGCTAACCCTCCCTTCGCGTCCGCAGCAACAACACCCTCCGGTCGAAGCTCACCCCGCTCGGCTTCGCAAACGACCTCATCGCGGCCATCATCGACGACCCGACGGCGATCTGGCGCACCACCGCGAACGAGAGCACGCGGCTCGTCGACCTCTCGCAGCCGCAGAAGGGGCAGATCATCGCGGCGTACGTGCAGGGGTTCCACACGCTGTTCCACGTCCTGTGTGGGCTTATCGGCGGCGCGTTCCTCATCGGCGTCTTCCTCATCAAGCGACACTCACTCTCGGTGCGCCGCTTCCGCTATATCCTCGCCGGTCGGGACGCTCTGCTAACGCTGTCGACCCGCAGCGCGACGACGAGGATGCGCTCAAGCAGCGCGGGAAGGAGTGGGTGCAGCGGCAGAAGGACAAGAAGAAGAAGGGCGATACAGCGGACGAGGCGGAGAAGGGCGAGGTGAAAGGCGACGCAGCCGGGGTAGAGGAGGGGAAGTAGACTCTTAGCATGTAGACTGGACTTGTATCGCGCTCTGGTATCGGACGTGCGGAGGTCAATGGACGGATGGTCATGGACACGCTCATCCGCACGAGCCGTAAAGAGAGAACCAATGGAAGTTGCACAAGAAGCCCGCCGCGCACATACAGACCGTAGACCCCACTCCCCGCCTGCCGCCGCGTGCCTTGCCTACGCGCGCGGGCGTCTACGCGTGCTGGTTGCCCGAGAAGGCCTTGATGTCGATGCGGTAGTCGGCGCAGATGCGGACGGCGTTGAGGAGGTACCCGTTCCGCTCGTTGGTCGAGTGCTCGTCCATCGAGTTCCAGATCTGCGGCGACGCCCAGTCCATCTCCTTGATGTGGTACGCGAAGTTGGTCTCCGTCTCGAGGTCTGCGCGGCAGCGAATCAGCGGGAGGAAGAGGCACGGACAAGTGGGAGGAACGCACCCTTGAGGACGGCGATCATGAGGAGGAGGAACTGGTCGTCGCGCGGGCGGGTCGTCGACCTGAAGGAGGTCACACAGTGTCAGCATACTGGGACTCAAGATGCGCACGAGGACGCACTTGTAGGTAAGCTGCGGGACGAGGATGTAATTCGCCGGCTGCTTCTTCATGTGGCCGGGGAAGCTGCGCGACGTAGGGAAGTCAGTCCGGCGTGTACAGGGTGAAGCAAGGTGGGACGCACTCGGTGAGGACGACGGTGTCCTCGACGCCCCACTGGACGCCCTCCTCCTCGTCTGCGTGTGGAAACGAAGTCAGCGACACGTTCGGCGGCAGGGCGAGAGTGCAGACGTACAGAGCTCCGACCAGATGACGTCGAGGTCCTTAAGCTCGAGCTCGCCGCCCTCCCAGCCCTCGCGCATGTCATCGCGCGCGAACAGGCCGACGACGCCGTCGCGCTCGTCCTTCTCCGGCCCGCCGGTCGGCATGTTGAGGCACTTGAGCGTCTCAAGCGCCTGCTCGCGCGGCAACGAGCTGTAGAAGCAGAAGCTCCACGGCGACTGCTGGCTCAGGAGGTACGCGAGGAACGGCTCGAGGTACGGGCGCGCGAGGACGTCCGTGTACCCGCCACTGAGGTGGTACGGCAGGCGGGCGTCGACGACACCGTCGAGCGAGATGACGAGGAGCGGGTGCGCCGACGGCGGGCGCAGGGCGGGAGGGCGCGGCGGCGCGGCGCAGGTAGTCGGGCGAGGGCGACGCGGGGCCCTTGAGCGGCTTCATGATGGGGTCGCGGAGCGACTGCTTGCGGTCGCGGCGGCGCTGGCGGCGCGACTCGCGGCACTCGGGACAGCTGCCGCAGGTGCAGAGGCCCTGTTGCGCGTGGAAAATCACAGCGAGTCAGTGAAGCGCTCACGGTACGGGAAGGGCGGTGCACCGGGAGGAGCTCGCGCATCCTTCGGCGCCCCGTTGCGACGGCGGCGTACCGGGAGGAGGAGCTCGCTAAGCGGGACCTTCTTTGTCACGCGGTCGCGAGGGTGGAGAGGGCGGCAGCCACCGAAACTTACCGGAAGGCCGCCGAGGGAGGTGCCACCCAGCATCGACTCGAGCATGGCGATCTGGCGACCGTAAGCGTTCGTCGACGGCCGCGAAGTGGCGACGGGCGCGAGCTCGTCGTCGTCCGTGTCGGGGTTGCTAAACATGCTGTCCCGACGGCGGAGCGCCGACGGGAGCTGCGAGTTCAGGACGATGGGGAGGGCCATGTCGACTGTCGAGCGGGGGGTGGCGTGAAAGGAGAAGAAGCAGAAGAGAGCAGGAGCGCAGGAGGCCCAGCGTGCGCGGACTTCCCACGGCAGGTGCGCGGACAAGCCGAATAGGAGGTCGAGGGGGCGCTGAAGGGAGAGTGGCTGAGGCAAGCCGTGGAGTGCAGCGCTCCGCGGCAGTAGGTTTGGCGAAGCGGTTCAGGGCACTGCATTAGCGCACAAGGAAGCCAGAAGCGGGAGACTTGCGATGTGACGGAGGTTGAGGAACGGCGCAAGTTGGTTGACCTCGTCCACCTCCGCTCATCACGCTGGACTCGTTCTGTGCAGCTGCAGGGCTTCTTGTGTGCATTAGCCTCGCCTACCGCGCTCGTCCGCCGCTTCTCCGCTTGCTCCTCGGCGCCCTCGTCTTCATCAGTCGCAATGGATTGGGACGAGGTGCGTCCCTCGCTCACGTCCTGCCGGGCACCGAACGCACCATCTTAGCCTCAAGTACCGCGGTACTGACCCCCACGCGCTGCCCGCAGGCCGGCCGGCTCTTCCTGCCCATCCCGTGGTCGTCCTTCGATGACCTCCTCCTCAAGGTCCTCTACGACAAGTCCGGCCGCCTCGCTCATGGCGACCGACCTCGAGAACGTCTACTTCGAGTCGCTCACGCAGCGGCAGGTGAACCGCCGTGTTGAGGACGCGCTCGGCACGCTCGCCTCCGAGGGCGGGAGCCAGAGCCAGGGCGTGATGGTCGGCATTGGCGAGGATGGGGAGCGCTTGCTGCAAGAGTCGGTCGACGCGTTCATTGGCGCAGTGAGCGACGGGAGTGCGCGCGTGGCCATCTCGCACGAGGCGTTCGAAGTGAGCCTTCTCCTCCCCCTCGCCGCCATAAACGAGACTCACCCCGTCCGCGCGCACACAGCACATCATCAGCATCTCTCTGCCCGGTCCTTCACGATGCGCTTCCTCGCCTCCTCCCTCGAGCACCAGTCCGCCTCCGCGCTCGCCTCACACCTCGTCACCCCCCTCCTGGGCGTATGCTCCTCCCTCCTCGCCCTCCTGCGCGAGCAATCGACCGACGATGCCGCGCCTCCTCCAGCGCGTGGAGAAGGCGATTGATGGGTCGGGGACGGCGGAGCGGATGGACGAGGGCAGGGCGGGGAGGCGGTTTATGAGCGTTGGGGGGCCGGCGCTCCTCGGACGGTGGGTGCAGCGCTCGCTTGACGCGAAGGAGAAGGACCTGCGTGAGTCCTCGCGGCCTCCTTCTTTGTCCCCTCTCGCTCCGACGCTGATGCAAGGATCGCGCCCGCAGAACCAGTCACGCTCTCGCTCCCCGCGCGCCCCGCGCGCCTTCTCCCCCTTCTCCCCCTCGCAGCCCGCGCCCTCGCGCTCCCAGCAGCGAACGAAGCGCAAGCCCTCCGGCTCGCCGCCCTCCCCGCCCGCGCGCAAGGCCGCGCACGCCCACGCCTACCCCTCTGCATCGCCTTCGCCGCAGAAACCCAGCGGGAGCATCGCCGGGCGGATGCTCGACTACCGCGCGGCGGGAGGGGAGCGCGTCGGGTGGGACGACTCGCAGCGGGCGACTGGGGCGGCGGCGGCGGGAGCTGCGAAGGGCAAGGCCCGCGCGATGGACGTCGAAGAGCCGGCGCCTTCGCCGTCTCCGGGCGATGGGAGCGCCTCTCAGACGGCGACGGAGACGCAGCTGTCGATCCCGCCGCCGCAGCAGCTGCGGCAACTGCAGGTGGAGGAGCATCTGCCCGCACAGGCGGGTGACACCACCGTCGAGGACGAGCCCACCACGGACGAGGAGCCCGCGCCCTCCTCCCGCGCGGCGCACTCCCCTCCCCCGCCAAGCGCGAGCGCGAGCCAACCCCCCGCCGCGCCCGCACCGTCGCCCTCCCCAACCTCTACAGCGGCGGCGGCGGAGGACGCCCGCGAGGCGAAGAAGCGCGCGGCGCGTGAGGAGGAGAAGGAGCGTGAGCTGGCGAAGCGGAGGGAGCGGTTGGAGAAGCTCAAGGCTGCAAAGGGGGGCGCGGGGGTGAAGAAGAAGGTCAAGAAGCTATAGCGCGACTGGGAGGATCACGCGCGGTGTACATGTACGCAGGAGTCGGAAGGGATGGTCGGATGCGGCAGTCGCGACTGGCTTTCGGACTCTCGCTGTGAATGCGTCTGTGCTGGAATATCGACGATTCGTTACAACCTGGGAGGGGAAGGGAGCGGGGGCGCGAGACTGATGATACAGCGCGAGCTCGTCGGGGCCGAGAGGGGAGGCGCGGGTAGGGGTATGTGGCGGGAGGAGGGGAAGGGAGGTTGCGAGTGCTGTGGGGTGAAGAGTGTCAGTGCGGGACCTCTGGCGTACGGAAGTAGAGGGGACGAACCTGCGAATGGGATCGGGCGGCGAAAGAGTCATCTACTTGGACATCTGCTTCTCTGCGGAGTGGGAAGCGCGAGGGTGTCAGTTCGGCTCGCTTTACACGCTCGGCAATCTGGCGGGCGCACCAAGGAGATCCTGCGGAAGTAACAGAGTCAGCACGCAGCTCGAGGGAGAAGGCCGAGGCGGAGGAGCGCACCTTTGCCTCGTTGACTTTCGAGGCGAGGTAGGGCGAGCCGCCGCGATCCGGGTGGTTCCTGCGGGGTGTACGTATGCGTGTGAGTGATCTGCTCGACAGCGGAGGGTCCAGAGAGCGAGTGAACGCACGCGAGCATGATGCGGCGGTGGGCGTCCTTGAGGCGGTTGAGGGTCATGTGCGATTCCTGCGGGCGGGTGGGGCGTCAGTCAACACCGAAGAGGCACTCCGAGACCTCCACACAAGAGTAGACCCGTTCCACGGCGAAATGGAGCGGGCGCCACCCGTTCGCGCGGGTTCCCTCGAGGAGCAGAGGCGAGGACGGACCTGAGACCGAGGACTTCCACTGCCTCCTTCCGGTCCATGCGGGGAGCGAACCCGCCCTTGACCCACTCGTCCTTGCCTGCGCCGTGCTGGCCGGCGATGGCCTGCATGAGCGGGCTCAGGCGGGCGCCGTTCCGTGCCGCGCTGCGGAGGAGAACCTGAGCGCGAGGCCGGTTCCAGCGACGCCGGCTGCGAGGGCTGCGAGGGTGGCCATCCAGGCAAGATTAAGCCGAGCGGGAGGAGGAAGTGTCGAGAGATGGCGACGGCGAGATTCGCTTCGACGACAAGGCAACGCTCGCGCTCTATTCCCCGCCCTTACTGTAACTGCGCTAACCTCCTCCGCGAGACTGCGACCATGGCTGCACTGCCCAAACCCTCCCACATCCCGCTCCCCTCCCCTGCCCGCCCCTCCTCCCCCGAGGCGCGCTGCTGGCCCCGCTGCCGTCCCGCCGTCACCCTCGGCGTTCCCGTCCCTCCCGACTGCAGTCGACCACTCGAGCACACACGCTGCCCCTGCCCAGCCGGGAATCTCGTACGCAAAGGTCTCAAAGTCGCTCCTCCCCCCGACCTCGGCTCCCAGGGCACCTCCCTCCCGCCGCCCCCGCACCCGCCCCAGCAGCCAAAGGAGCGCCTCCAGGTCAGCCAGAACGGACGCGACTCTCCCTACGCCCGCGGAACCGGAAAGAAGAAGTCGCCCACGTCGAGGACCGCCAAGGGCGTCTCTGCGGGCTCCCCTCTCGCCGCGGCTGAGCAGCAGCAGCAGCCCCCAGCGCGCACAAGGTCGTCCCCGGCATGCCCCAGCATGATCCCCGCCCCGAAGAAGGGCTCCCACTCCCGCACACCCTCGTCCTCGACCCCCCCTCCCGCTCCCTCTGCTGGCGCTGCCGCTGCCGACCCTGCCATCCCCGGCATCGGCAAGAAGCGCCGCCAGTCCCTCCGCAAGGTCCTCCCCCGACAGCCAGCAAGCTCTCCCCCTTTGCCGCCTCGTTCGACTTCACCCCGCGCGGCGCAGCCTCGCACTCTGGCTCGTCGGGCTCGTCGGGCGAGGGCTCCTCCTCGGGCGACGAAGAGAAGGACGGCGAGCTCCTCTCGGCGCAGGAGAAGGCCGACATCAGCGCGACGGTCGCGAGCGCCGGCGCGCAGGGCGACGAGTTCCGCGCCAAGTCGCTCTCGCAGGCCGATGCTGAGGGCGAGCCCGCCGCTGCGGACGCGAGCCCCGCGCTGCAGAGTGCGCGTGCGGACAAGCCGAGCGCGGCGGGCGCGGCGGATGAGGGCGGGCGTGTGCAGCAGCAGCAGGAGAAGAAGGACACGCTCCCTGTCGAGGAGGCGCGGACGGACCGCCCGCTCGGCGCGTTCCTGACGCAGGCGTTCGCCCACGCCGAGGGCGCGTTTGCGCCCCTCGCGCTGCCCGAGGCGGAGCAGGAGAAGGAGAAGAAGGGGGAGGAGCCGCAGCCGAAGCAGGTCACCATCCCGGGCGCGGTGCAGGCCTCGCCCGTCGCGGACCTCTCCTGGCGCGAGAAGCGCGGCTGGTGGCACGACGAGTACGACCCCGCCGCCGCCGCCGCCGAGGCGGCCTCGCCTGCGCAGGCGGAGGAGGTCGACCCCGCCGCCGCCGCGCCCGCCGCGGTTGAGCCCGCTCAGGCAGCGGCGTACGAGCCCGTTCTGCGCTTCCCGGCGTGGACCTCCGGCGCCCTCCGACGCCGCCGCCGCGGCGCGCACCGTGCGCGAGTCGGTCGCGCCCGAGGACGTCAAGCCCCTGTCGCAGTTCCTCGGCAGCGCCTTCTCCGACGCCGCCGAGGCGGCCGACCTCCCCTCTGCCGAGGCCGCCGCGCGCGCTCCCGCCCCCGCACCCGCGCCTGCAGCGGCGAGCGGCGGCGCGCTCGCGAGCTTCCTCAGCGGGAGCTTTGCCGTCCCCGGCGAGGGCGGCTGGGCCGCGTTCGAGTCGCTCGATGAGCGCCGCGCCGAGGCGCTTGCGGCCGCGGGGCCGGGCGCCGTCCCTGCTGATGAGATGCCGCTGAGCGCTGAGGCGGTCGCGGCGCTCCCTGCGCTCGACGACGTGCTCGATGTCGACGTCAAGGGCGGGAAGGTCGTCGCGGAGGAGGAGAAGAAGGAGGAGAAGCGTGGGTGGTGGTCCGAGGGTTTCACCGCCCCTGCGACGGAGGAGGCGGGCGGCACGCTCCTCAGCGCGCGGGAGAAGGCCGACATCGCCGAGACGGTTGGCAGCGCCGGCGCGCAGGGCGACGAGTTCCGCGCCAAGTCGCTCTCGCAGGCCGACAGGGAGGGCGAGCCGCAGGCGCAGCACACGCCCGCGAGCGCGCAGAGCGCGACGCCGGTCAACCCGGAGGCGGCGCTGCGGCCGACGAGGACGAGGGCGCGAAGAGCGGCATGGCGACCCCGCTCGGGCAGTACCTTGGACAGGCCTTCTCGGGCGAGCCCACCGCCGCGTCGAGCGCGACCGCGCAGCCCGAGGCGTCGACCTCGTCCACTCCGGCGCCCGCACCCCTCTCCACGTCTTCCCCCGCCGCGCCGCAGCAGCGCGCCTCCTCCCCGTCCCCGCCTCCCTCGCCCTCCTCGTCCCGCCCCGCCCCCTCCCACGCAGCCGACTCCGCCCCGTCGCTCACCTCGCGCTCGCGAGCGCGTGGCACACCGCGCCCTGGACGCGCAAGATCTGGGCCGTCCTCGCGAGTCTGGCGATCAACGTCGGGCTGCCGTTCGTCAACGGCGTCATGCTCGGTGCGTTCTCTCCCGCCCTCTCCTCCGCGCTGTGCACGAGGCTGACGAGCAGTGCACAGGCTTCGGCGAACTCTTCGCCCGCAACGTCGTCGGCGTCCGGCTTGGCTGGCCGCTCGCCTCCCTCCTCCTCCTCCGGCGCCGCGTCCGGCCGCGCCAACACCGCTGGCGTCGGTCTCCGCGCTGCGGGCGCGCGCGGGACCGCCGATGTGCCCGGCCATGCGGGCGCGAAGACGGCGGTCGAGGCGGCGGGGGAGGTCGTGCGCGAGGCGGCGGAGTAGCCCGCGCGCGTACGCGCTGTTGACGGCGGTCGTTCTCTTGACTAGATTTCTCCCTCTTTCGTTCTTTCTCCTCTTCCCCTCTCGCACACCGTGGACTCGCCAAAAGCCCCCTCCCCCGTATGGGCACCCACACTGGCTCTTCCTTCTCGTCCTCGCTCGTCGCGCCTCGTTCTGTTCCTCGTTCGTATTCCCTCGCACCATCAGACACACTCTCATCATCGAAACTCGCAATGACTCTTCGTTCTCCTATCGCGAGTGGAAGGAGACGGAATAACGACGATTACGCACAGCCCGCAAGAGAGAGAGAGAGAGAGAGAGACGACGACCCCGCTCCGCTTTTGTCTACCACCCAGTTCCACCTCCGCACATCTAGACGGAGAGCTCGGCCGCGACAGCGAGCTCGACCTGCCGCCTGTACGGCTCAATCGCAGGCTGGACGACCTCGCGGACGAACTTCTCGGTCTGCTGCGGCGCGCGGCCGACAAACGTGCTCGGGTCGAGCAGGCGGTCGAGGTCGTCCCAGATGGGCGCGAAAAAGTCGTCGGCGCGGACGCGCTCGATCAGGTCGTTCTCGCCGCCCTGCTGCTTGACCACCGCGCCGGCCTCGTGCGACAGGACGCGGATCTTCTCGTGGCAGACTTGGCGGTCGCCGCCCTTCTTCACGATGGCCATGATGATGTTCTGCACGTTGCGCGGAAGCGTCAGCATTGCAGCGCGAGGAGCAGGCGAGGAGAGGAGGAGACGCACCTCGGTCGCCATGAAGGGGAGCTCCTGGCGGACGCGACGGGCAATGATGGCCGGGTAGACGACGAGACCCTCGGTGACGTTCTGGAGCGTCGTGAGGATGATGTCGGCGGTGAGGAACGCCTCGGGGATGGTGATGCGCCGGTTGGCCGAGTCGTCGAGCGTGCGCTCAAACCACTGCACCGACGCCGTCATCATCGCGTTCTGCTGAATGACCATCAGGTGCCTCGCGAGCGAGCACACGCGCTCCGACCGCATCGGGTTGCGCTTGTACGCCATCGCGCTCGACCCGATCTGGTCCTTCTCGAACGGCTCCTCGACCTCCTTGAGGTTCGCGAGCAGCCGGATGTCGGTCGCGATCTTGTGCGCCGTCGCGCCGAGCGACGCGAGCGGGCCGAGGACGTCGATGTCGATCTTGCGCGAGTAGGTCTGGCCCGTGACGGGGTAGGCGTGCTTGAAGCCCGAGAGGTCCGTCACGAGGCGGTCGAGCTCCTCGACCTGCGGGCGAGTGCTGGGTCAGAGGTGATGCTGCGTATCGGCGCGAAGGCAACGCACCTTGTCGTGGTCGCCCTCGAACGCGAGGAACGACGCCTGGGTGCCGGTGGTGCCCTTGACACCGCGGAAGCCGATGTCGTCACGCGCGCGCTGGATGTTGCGCAGGTCCCAAAGCAGCTCCTGCGGGCGTGTGCGGAACTGGTGAGCGGAGCGTTCGGCTTGAGTGCGCGAAGAAGACGCACCTGGATCCAGAGGGTCGCGCGCTTGCCGACGGTGGTGAGCTGCGCGGGCTGGAAGTGGGTCCAGCCGAGAGTCGGGAGGTCCTTGTACTGCTCGGCGAAGCGGGCAAGGCGCTCGATGACGACGGCGAGCTTCGGGAGGATAATGTCGCACGCGTCGCGGAGGAAGATCAGGTCGGCGTTGTCGGTCACGTAGCACGACGTCGCGCCGAGGTGGATGATGCCGGCGGCGGCGGGAGCCTTGGTGCCGAAGACGTGGACGTGTGCCATGACATCGTGGCGGCGCTTCTTCTCCTCGACGGCGGCCTCAGCCATCTGCTCCTCGTCAAGATCCTGCGGGCGGAGTTTGCGTAAGTCAGCTCTGCTGCTCCTCTCGTCCGCCTCTGATTGCGAAGGACGGCGGGAAAGCGGCGAAACGCACAAGGTTGGCCTTCATCTGCTCGATCGCCTCGTCCGAGATGTTGAGGCCAAGCTGCTTCTCGGCGATGGCAAGGCTGAGCCAGAGCTTGCGCCAGGTGCCGAAGCGGGTCTGCGAATGGCATGGGTTGTCAGCACGGTGCGCAGGGCTTCAGCGCGGTGCAGTCGGGGAGCGTCGGCTCGGGAGAGAGGGGGGGAGGGGAAGAGTCAGGCGCACCGACGACGAGAAGAGCTTGCTCATCTCCTTGGAGGCATAGCGCGACGAGAGCCTGTTCCAGGAGCATGGAGAGCGGTTCGCACGGGTTCACGAGCGGGTGTAGCGGGGCGGGCGAGCGCCGAGAGATGAGGAGGGGAGAAAGTCCAGGGTCAGCTTGCGGGCTCGTTCCAGCGCAGGAGGCGGAGAGCGGGTACGCACGGAGTTTGGTACGTGTCAAGGGACGACATCCTGGGCGAGCAGAGCGAGGGAGACGCGCTGGAGCGGAGCAACCCGCCGTTTTCGCTCCCCACCCGCGCGATTCTCATCCAGACCGGGAGAGAGCCGCGACGAGCTCTCTCGAGGAGAGTAGGGGCGGCCCTACTGCCCGGAGGTGATCTCGCTCGCTCGCTCGCGCGTTCTCTCAGGTCCGCACAGCGCGAGCTGCCGTCGACGCCGCCGTCGTCGGCCTCATCAGCTCTCTCGCTCCTGCCGCTCACTTCCCCGCGCTCGCACCGCTTGCAGTGACCAGACTCGACGCTCGATCACCTGCAAATACTTCCAGGATCCTCACAGCCGGCACACAAGCGCCTCCGAGCCGTACCCACCATGCTCCTCCGCCTCCCTCCCGAACTCGTCACCCTCATCCTCGAGCACCTCTGGACCGAGCAGGACTGGATGCGCAAGGGTCGCAAGGGCGAGGGCGACCTCTCGCGGTGCTGCCGCGTCTCGAAGGCGCTCTGCGCGCTCGCCCAGCCCGTCCTCTGGCAACACGTCGACATCTCGGACCCGGTGATCAAGCCGGAGCTCGTAACCCACACACGCACGCTCTCTCTCAGAGCGTCGGAGGATTACCTGCTCTTTGTCGCGCCGATGGCGCCGCACCTTTCGAGCGTAGCGCGGGTCACGCTCGAGCTTTGCGCTGCGCAAGCGCCCGGCTCGCCCGTCCCTCGCGTGGACTTGCGAGCTCTCCAGTGCATCAGCGGTGAGTGCTCGCCACATCCAACGAGCAGAGGTTTCTGGCGCTGACGAGACGCCTCCCGCAGGACTACATGCCCTCCGCGTGTTTGACCGCGTTCTCCTCGGTTCCGCGCCTCTGCGGCTCGACAACCTCGTCGTCCTTGAGCTCACCAATGTCACTTTCGAGCCCACATCGCTGCTCGCGAACCTCTCCCCGCAGCACCTCCCGTCTCTCCGCGCCCTGTTCTTGATGGTTGCGCCGAACAACCTCGTCGTCAACCCCGCCCTCCTCTCCCAGCTCGACTGCATCCAGACCGACTGCGAGGGGTGGTGTGCCGTACCGGACGGCAGCAGGACACCGGCACTGTTGACGGTCTTCGAGGTGACCGCTGTTTTCAAGCTCAACGCGATCCAAGCTTCACAAGTCCGTCACCTGCGCTTCATGGGCAGGATGTCGAATGATCACGACACTCGCTACCTGCCTGACGTTATCAGGAAATTTGCGAACCTGCAGTCGGTTTGGCTCCGCGACGAGTCGCACCGCAGGGCACGTCGCAGGGCACGGCGCGACTGGTCCATGGACGAGTGGGACGTTGAGTCGTTCCTGGACCTGTGCTGGCGTTGCGGGGTCTCGGTGCACCGGACCAGCTTTGCGCGCCCCTGGGCGATCGACCACGACTTCTGGGAGTACGCGAAGGGGTTGAAGGCGAAGGGCGAGGTGCAGGGACGGGCCGAGGGATGTTCTCGCTTGTTGTACTCTCGCTTGCAACCCCGTACGCTCGAATGGTCGGACTGCGAGACGTGTACCCGCTGCGAAAGCGAGGGGCGCGCCCGACCAACCTTGCTCTCGGCGCCGCTCTCCCCCTCTCGCTCCGTCCTCTCCCTCGCGCTCGCTCAATTCGCTCAGAGCGCCTCGCTCGCTTTATCAAAGAAACTCACGAGCCTCTACATGCCGTCTTCGGGCAACTCCCGCCGCCCCTGCGTCGCTCGACCAGCGCCGCCAGTGCCTCTCCCCCTCCTCTCGGCCCCCTCTCTCCCGCCCTCTTCACCCCACTCCGAGGATGCTCGCCAGCCCAGACTCCCTCAAAACTGCGCGCAGGTTCTCGTGAGACCGCCAGTCGAGCCCTCGCGCGCACCCCGGCGAGAGCGAGCGTGTCTGTGGGGACGACAGCGGGCTCGACGCTCCTCCGTCGCAGCACAGCCCCTGCTCCGCGCACGCTGTTCCCCGCCCATCATCTGCCAGCGGGTACCCGGCCCGCAGCGCCTCGCACCGCTCGTGTGGGAACGACGAGGCCGCGCATTTGGGCGCCGGTCAGACCGTCCCTCGCGCGAGAGGCGAGAAGCTGCGGGTGCGGCGCTGCGACCGTGGGCTGTGCCGGGGTGAACGCCGCGCTACTCCGTCAGGGAGCGCGCGGTGGCATGATGGGAGGAGCAGGGGTAGAGCGAGGGCAGGCAGGAGGGCGACCTTCCTAAGCCGCGGGCAAGGGGCAGTGTCGCAGGTTCTGCAGCTTGATCGGCTTCGCTTCCGCCTCACTTGCCTCGACTGACCGCTCTGTATGACCGGGCTGCGGCGGACTGCGGTACCCTCGCTCCTTCTCTACGAGCGAGGGTGCCGCCTGGTGACCCTCTACCGCTCAAAGGGGGAGCCAGGCGCACGATTCTTCTTCCCCCGCGGCAGAACGCCTCGCTGGCTTGCTACAGGTCGACAGCGCCCAGCGACATGGCCGTAGCTGCTCTCCTCGTCGAGATCTTCCCGCTCCTGCTCAGCGGGCGGATCTCGACCTCTCTCGGCAGCGCCCATCGCTGAACGGGCCTCGTGCGTCGACGACGCCTCCAGGGGCTTGCGAAGGAGTCTTTGGGCGCTCTGCCCACCCACCTTGACTCGCAGTTGGCAGGAGGCGGGCGCGAAGGGCTCGCTCGCTCGCCGTTCCCGCTCAACTTGCCGGGCGACTGTTGCCTCCCTTCCGAGCGCACGGCGTTTACCGCAGTGGACACAAATGCATGGGCACCGTTTTCCGTAGCTTAGATCAACCGAGGAGGCGGCACTGCACCAGGAGGTCGCCGCGAGGAACAACCTCCATGCCGGCTCGCGCAGGGCGCAAAGCGCAAGGATGTATGTAAGCTTGTGCTCGACGCTCTCCGCCTCGAAGTACCTCATGAGGAGACGGACGAGGACCCGCTTTGCGCGGGAGTTCAACCGCTGTCGAGAGGAAGGAAGAAAGCGAGGGAGCCAGGGAAGCTCTCCCTCCTCGAGAAACGCCCGTTCGCTCTCGCACAAAGGCACCAAGACCGCACACGTATCGACAGTCGATGATAAGGATGGAGTACAGCTATGAACAGCAGTAAGAAGAGCTACATCAGAGTCCTACGTTTCTCCTCCTTCTCCTCCTAATCGCTCAAGCGCCTCCCGCCGCTACTGCGGCGCGTTCTTGCTCCCGCTGCCAAACATGCGCGAGAAGAACCCGCTCTTCTCCGGCGTGCCCGGTGCATGGTGCTTCTTCGACAGCTTGCGCCCGACGGTCGCGCCGCTCTGCGTCGCCTGCACCTGCGGGTGCTGCGCCTGCGCCTGCGGGTGGGCCTGCGCGTGAGGGTGGGCGTGCGCCTGTGCAGCGGCCGACGAGGGCGCCGACCCGGACGGGATCGGGCCCGCCGCACCGCCGGGGCCGTACGTCGCCGTGACGTGCGACGTCGGCGGCACGCCGGGGTAGGTCTGCGCGACGCCGCCGGCGCTCGCCGAGTGGGTCGAGTGGCGCGGGGAGGACGCCGCTGAGCCGGGTGCGGTGCGCGGGCTGTCGTATCCGCCGGTGGTAGGGTCTGCGAGCAAGCGAGTCAGCGCCGGAGTACGATGGAAGAGAGGGGAGCAAGACGCACCGCGAACACCCGCCATGTCGTCGAGCATGCGGTCCCTCCTGCCTTCAGTGTTGACCGGCGAGCGCCTCGCACCCGCCGGTACCGCCGCCGTCGCCTGCGAGCGGTCGACATCCATCGACTGGCGCGGCGAGTTGCGCGGGCTCTCGCCTGAGCGGCGCGAGAGCGAGCCGCCGCCAGGGGCGACAACGCCCGAGAGCGACTTACGGTGAAGGCGCTTGTGGCCGTCAACCTTGTGCGTCTGGATCTTCATGTGGGGCGATTTCTCGAGGATGCCCGCCTCGAAGAGCGACTGCGTCGGCGTCGTCGACTGCACGGGCGTCGTCGCCGCGCTGTTGCGGTCGCGCACGGACGATGGCGGCGAGCCCATCACTGCGCGGGTGCTCGACGGCGTCTCGGTTCCGCTCGCCGAGGGGTAGTATGTCTCCTCCGTAAAGCGCGAGACGGGTGTGCGCTTCTCGGCAGGGGCGGGCGTCGCGGCCGCCGCAGCGGCAGGGGGAGCGGCGGTGTGCGATGAGTGCGCGCCGGCAGCGCCAACGGGCGGTGCAGACGAATGCGCGGCCGCCGGCTGAGCGGCCGCATGGCTGACGGGCGCCGGGGCGGCGGGAGTTGCGGCAGGAGCGGCGGCGGGCGAGAGCACGGCGGGCGCGCCCGCCCCGATCGCGGCAGCGGGCGGAGCCTGCTGAGCAGGGGAGGCGTGGTCGCGCGCGATGAGTCCCGCGCCTGCAGCGCCAGCGCCGATACCGGCGATGCCCGCGCCCGCGATGAGCGGGACGTTGCTGTGCCGGTCGTCGTCGGCAGTGCGCTCGGTGACGGGCTCGATGGGCTGCTCAGCGCCGGGTGCTCCGGCGCCGGAAGAGCCTGCGGCCGGCGCCTCGGCGAGGGCATGCTCCTCCGCCTGCGGTGCCGGCGCGCTCAAGCGCGCAAAGTCGCGCATCGCGGGGGTGACCTCCGTGACGTTCGTGAAGCCCGCCTGCTCAGGGCTAGTCGGGGCGTTGGCATTCGCGAGCTCCTTCGGGTCGAGGACGCGCGCGCGCCTCGCGGCCTCGCCGTCGCCGACCGACTTGTCGAAGACGGCCTCGTCCGTCGGACGCATGTGCATGTGCGGGACAGTCGGGAACGCACGCTGCTCCGAGAGCGGGTCGGGCTTGCTGTAGGGGGTCGTTGTGCGTCGAGTCGAGCGTCGAATTGGTCGGGATCGGCGCAGCAGTCGTTGCTGTGTCGAGGTGCAGGTCTGATGTGTTGGAGTGGGCAGTCTGGCCGTTGTCGCGCTGCCAACGTGAATGACAGGTCAGCATGGCTCGACAGCGCAAAAGGAAGCGCAACGCACCTGGTCGCCGTCGAGCATCTCCCTCATCCCGACGCCCGCGCCGACGCCCGCCGTCCCGAGCGCAGCCGCACCAAGCACCTCCTTCCCCTTGCCCTTATCCTTCTTCTGCGGCGCCGCAGCGGGACCCTCGTCCAGCGCCGTCTCGAGCTCGATCCGCTCGCTGCCGGGCGTCGTCGCGCCCTTGCGGGCAGCGGAGGGCGCCTCAACCTCCTCCTTGACGTTCTGCGCGTTGACCGTCGCCGGGACCGTCTCGCCGTCGGGCGTCTGCGCGTGCCCCTGCGCCGCGGCGTGCGGGAGCGGGAGCGGCGCCGACGCGCCGAAGACGGCGGGCGGGAGGGCCTTGGTCGTCGCCGAGGAGGTGGCGGGCTGGACGGGCGCGGGTTGCTCCGTCGCGGGGGTGTCGGGGATGGGGACGGCGACCTGCGACGATGATGGCGTGTGTCAGGACGTCCGACTTCGAGAAGCGAACACCGCGGGAGAGCGCGAGTGAGCAGAGGAGGGAGGCTGACGCACAGCTTCTTGAAGCTCTACTGCGGGCGTGTCGGGCACAGGAACAGCGGCCTGCGGGAAGACGGCGGCGCGTCAGCTTGAAGATCTTCATGACTCACGCCTCATCACGAGCGACAGGCTCGTCGCCGAGCGAGCACAGGAGAAGCGGTACGCACCGCATGTTGCAGCTCCGCCTGCCCCGGCGTCGGCTCGACGATCGGCGGCGTGTACGGCGCAAAGTCCTGCGGCTGCGGATAGTCACACCGAATCAGTTCAAGCTCGATGCCTTCCTGGACGCAGGGCGCGAGCCGCCGGAAGGGTTGACGCACCGCGCTCCGCTGCCCGAGCTCCGAGCCAACGGCGGCGCCCGCGATCGAGCCGACCGCGGCACCCGCAAACTGCCCGTGTGGAAACAGTCAGCTATACCGCACGAGCGGGGCAAGAGGGAACGGGGCGCACGAATGGCGACGGATTGTGCACGACGTGCTCGTCCTCGTTGTCGTCCTGAGCGCGGCTCGTAGGAGGAGTCACGTCCGAGTCAACCTGCGGAAGCGTCGCCTTGTTTGAGAGCTTCGGGGTCGAGCCGCTCTGCTCCTGCTCGACAACTCGTCAGCGCGCGTCATCACAAAGAAAGCCAGCGCGACGCACCTCGTCCAGCTCGCGATCAGTAGCGATGATCTCGCCGTGCTCGCGAACCCCGAATCCTGCGGCGGCAGGGCCCGGCGCCTCGAGGGGCGTCTCGATGCCCTCGCCCGCGGCGAGGACGTCGGCCGCGAAGGAGGTGGTCGAGCCGTGCGGGGTCGGGAGCGAGGGGCGGTCCGACGCGGACGAGGAGGAGGCGTCGAGCGGGGCGAGCGGGGTGGAGACCTGCGCGACCATGGCGGAGTTGAGGAGAGAGCGGAAGGCAGATTGAGAAGGTCAGCCCGCGCTCGCTCAGAAAGCCCGCGAGCACGACGCACCTCGCGCTCAAGCGGGACAGCATGCGCGCTCTCGCTCGGCTCGCTCGTCGGGCTCGGCACGCCCGCGCCCGCTTCGACGGCCTTCTCGACCGCGACATCGAGCGGCGCCCTTGCGGGCTCCTCGATCTCGCGCGACGGGCCGAGCTTGGCGCCCGCCGCACCGGCGAGGAGGGCGGCCTCGTCTGCGCGGACGGACGAGTCGGCGCGGAGGAGCTGCTGCGCGGGGGAAGCGGCGAGGAAGGCTTGCTCCTTCTCGATAGCGGGGGTGCCGAAGTTGGGGGCGGGCGCGGCGGGGGTCGACTCCTGCGGCTGTGAGTAGGCAAGCTCGTCAGCTATGCTGTCGGGAGGGAGGAAGCACGACGCACCTCTACGAGCCCCTTGCGCTCGAGCTCGTTGTCTTCGACGCCCGGCTCGCGGACCTCGTTCTCCTCGATCTTGGCGCCCGCTGCGCCCGCGAGAAGTGCGCCAGCAACTGCGCCGGCGCCGATCATTGCCGAGTTGTCGCCGTCGCCGCCGAGGAGGCGCTGGGCGGGGGAGGCGGCGAGGTCGGCCTGCTCCTTCTCGACGGCGGGGGTGCCGAACTCGGGGCGGTGCGTCTCGTCAACGGCGGCGTGGTCTCCCGTGGGTGCGGCGGTGCTGGCCTCGTCGGTGTGGGTCGAGGGCTGGAGGTTGCGGGTGAGGTCGTCGATGCCGTCGACCTGCGGGGCGATGCCTGCGAGTTCGCCGACCTTTGCGACGATGCCGTGCGCGACGTCGAGGAGGGCGTGCTCTGCGCGCTCGAAGGCGGTCTCGCGGGGGCCGGCGATGGGCTCGAGGGCTTCCTGTGCGCCGAGGGATGACGAGGTGGGGGGCAGCTCGTCGACGGGGGTGGTGGGCCAGTAGCCCGGGAAGTGCGGGTCGAGCGTCGGTGCGGGCGAGGGCTCGGGTGCGCTCATCGTGCGCAGAAGCCTCTGTCTCGGCGAAAGAGGCGAAGGGGCCGAGGGAGAAGAGCGAGAGCAGCGCAAACCAGATGACGGTGGGCAAGAGAACCAACCCCGCAGCACACCCGCAGAGTGGGCAGCGAGAAGCACTGCAGGGGAGTGCTCAACAGGCTGACATCGCTCAGAAGGTCCCGCTCAACCAGGTCGAGGAGGGCGATGAGGGCGTTCATCGCTTCCCCCTCTCTCAAGACAAGTCCTCGCACCCACTCCTCCGTTGCTCCCCTGGAAGAAGCGCAGATTGAGACGAGCTAGCCAAAGAGCAGCTCGCAGGGAGCTCGTTGGTACAGCCACACCTTCTCGCGGTGACCCAACGCCATCTCCTCATCGTCGACTCGTCGCGCGACCCGCTTTCGCTACACCGCTCCACCGCTTGATCGCTCGCAAGGATGGCCGCTCCCGCCGCAGCTCAGCAGACGCTCTCGACGCGCATCCAGCACCTCTGGAACTCCCCCGCAGGTGCGCTCCCTGCCCCATCCCTCCACTCCGCTTCGGCACGCTCACTCGCTGATCCCACCGCGCACATGCAGGGCCCAAGTGCGTCCGAGCACTCACTAGAGGTCGAATGTCCTGCGCCGCGCGCAGCTGGGCTGACTCGTACTCTTCTCGCGCATCTCCGCCATCGCAGGACCGTGTTCTTCTGGGCGCCCATGTTCAAGTGGTGCGCATCCGATCCTCGTGCACGTCCGCGCACCGGTCCCAAGGCACGCTGACTCGTCCTCCCGCGCGCTCACAGGGGCCTCGTCGCCGCCGGCCTCAAGGACCTGGGCCGCCCCGCCGAGGTCATCTCGGTCCCGCAGAACCTCGCCCTGACCGCTACGGGCCTCATCTGGGTCCGCTACTCGTTCGTCATCACCCCCGTCAACTACTCGCTCGCGGCCGTCAACCTCTTCGTCGCGGGAACCGGCATCACCTCGCTCTACCGCGCGTACGAGTGCGTAACTTTGCTCCGCTTCTCCAGTACTCGCCTCCCCGCGCGGCGCTTCGTTGCGCAGAGGTGGAGGGATTAGGTCTCGCAAAGTTGGAGCAAAGCGCTGATCGTTCACCTTTACCTCCCCCCTGCCCTCTACCGCTATTCCACGCCTCCCGCAATCCACCTCCGCCCACCCTGCTCGCTCTCAACCGACCACCCGACCCCACAGCTGGCAGCGGAAGACGCCCGCAGAGCAGGCGGCGATCAAGCTCGAGTACGAGACGGAGCAGGCGAAGGAGGCGACCAAGGACGCCGTCACCAAGATCAAGGCATGAGCTGCTCGAGCGCGGGGCTTGGGCGCGCGCGGGCGATATAGATACCTCGGGGACGGTACGCGGGCGGACGTGGGAATGGGATCATCTGTTGTGCATACCCGATTTCGCGCTGTGCGCTGCTTCGGGCGAGAGGAGTGGGCGCTCCGGGCTTGGGCTCTCGCGTTGCTTTGAGGAAGCCATGAGGGGGCAGATATCTAGGCTGAGTGAGGAGCCAGGAGAGCCCGCTGACGCTCGGCATCTCGCCGTGTCGTAGATCCGCCGGCTCTCCCGCTCCTCTCCCGCTTCCTCCTCCCTCTGCTCTCCCGCCTCGCTCCTGCTGCACTCGCTCGACTCGCAACCATGGCCCAAGTCACCGACGCAGAAGGTGCGCTCTCTCCCACGCTCCCCCGTTACGGCGTACCCGCTCACTCGGACCCTCCCCACCTCGCCGCTCGTTCCCGCGCTCGCAGCCCAGCGCATCATGAGGTGCGCCCGCGCGCTCCCTAGTCCACTCGGCCCGTGCTGACTATCCTGTGCGCGCAGCCACATGAACAAGGAGCACAGCGTGTCGCTCGGGTGCGTCTCCTCAGTCGGCTCGGCGGGGAGGCCGCGGGAGGTGTTCCAGCGCCTGGAGCACGCCGAAAGGACCCTGATTCTCTCTTGACACCCTGCACTCCCGTCACGCTCCGAGCGCAGGCACTACCTCTCTCACTTTGCGCGCCTCCCCTCGTCGCTCGCGTACGCCAACCCCGAGATCACCGCCTTCACGACGCCGAGCATGAAGATCGCGTACGGACCCGCGGGCGCACGCAAGGAGTATGTGCATGCGTTCGACCCGCCGATGCATGCTGGCGAGGCGAGGAAGCGCCTCGAGGAGATGCACCAGGAGGCGAAGGTCAAGCTGGGGATCGTGCGTCGCGCTCTGCGTCTTTCTCCTTTCGGCCATGCCGACCATGACTACGAGAGGAAGGTGCTCACTGCAGGCGACGCCCGCAGAGCGACGCGACGATCGACAGCATCCCGCTGTCCATCCCCGCGCTGATCAGCATCTTCGCCTGCTCCGCCCTCTCCTACTACCTCCTCACCGTTCGCCCCGCATCCCTCTCGTCCTTCCTCCCGTGGCAAGCGCGCGCCTTCGCCCCGCTCCTCTCGCTGCTCGGGTACGCCCAGACGGCGGACAACGCCGGCCGCGCGATCAAGGCGTTCTGGGTCGGCGGGCTCGCCGTCGCGCATGTCGCCGAGGCGTACGCGTGCCTGCCGCAGTACTTCACGCAGTACAATGTCAAGAGCGCAACGCAGCGCTGGACATGGGTGCGTCCGCTTGCGCTTCCTCGCGTCCTCTTCTTTCGCCGCGTCACGGAATTGACGCGGATTGGCGCACGCAGAGGCTCCTCACTGTTCTCGGAGGGTTCCCGGTCTGGCAGTCGCTCCGCGACGCGGGCAAGGCGGAGGAGAAGAAGCTCAAGTCGGCGTAGATGGGGTGGCTCTTGGCGCAAGAGAGTGGACGGGGAGCGCCTCCTCGGTGCAGTCGGTATGTATGTCGAGTCTCGCACTCTGCTTGACATCGCTGCGAGAGTGACCGAAAGAAAGCAAGGCTGCCCTCCGCGCGGACCGTGGACATTCGGCGTTGAACCGGCGCTGCTCCCCCTGAGCTTGCTCCCGTCGCCTCGCTCTCGTCTCCCCACTTCCCTCTCTGCTCGAAGCGATGGCTCCCGCAGGCACGACGACCTCCGCTGGACGCCCGAAGCGCAAGCGCCAGCGCCGCCGGCGCACCAACGTCGACTCGGACGACGAGCTGGACCTCTCGTCCTCGTCGGGCGAGTCGTCCTCCTCCTCCTCGGACGACGACAGCGACGATGAGCCGACCAAGTCCGCTCCTGCGCCGGCCAAGGCACCCAGCGCGGGCAGCAGCAGCAGCGACTCCGACAGTGACGACGAGGGCGCCGACTCGGACTCGTCCTCCGGGAGCGACCTCAGCTTCCTGAGCGACCACAGCGGCGGGCGCGGGCGGCGCGGCCGCGGACGTCGGCGCGGCGACGGGGCCGCCCCTCCCACGGCAGGAGCGCCGGCAGCGGCGCAGGCGGCGAGCGCGCTCAAGATGCACCAGGCGCAGGCGCAGGCGCACGCGCGCCGCCCGTACCCGGAGCGCAGCCCTAGCCCGTCGATGCTTGCCCGCGCGGACCCGAGCGCGTTCGTCCCCCTCGGGACGTCGCTCTTCCCGCTGCTCGAGAAGCGCGTGCCGAAGAGCGCGGTGCCAGCTGCGGAGGGCGAGGAGGCCGTCGCAGGCGAGGAGGGCGCGCGCGTGCTTGAGGGACTGGTGGAGGGCGACGATGCGGGGCCGGTCGAGGGCGAGCCGCAGGAGGCCGAGGGCAAGAAGCGCGAGGACCGCTTCGGCGAGTGGTGGCGCGCAAGGCTCGTCAGCGAGTTCGAAGGCGACCTGGGCGGTCTGGCGGCGGTGCGTCTCCCTGCACCTCTCTCTACTCTCTACGCGTGTACTGACGAGCGGTTCGCACTGCAGGAACCGGGCCTGACACCCTCGCGGCTGCAACTCCTGCTCACCTCGCTCACGACGCTCTCATCGCTACACACCTCGTCCGCCCTGCCCCCCTCCGCGCGGTCCATCTGGGCACACGACCCCTCGGCGCCGCTCGACCCGCTCGCGGCGCTCCCGCCCTCGGCGGCGGAGGACCCCGCCGACTGGGCCGCGACCAAGGTTGGCGGCGCGGGCGACGTCGAGGTCGGCGACGAGGGCGTCGCGGCGGACGAGCGGAGGAGCGCCAAGGCCAAGGCGAAGAAGGAGAGGCGCAAGAGCGCGCCCGTCCCCGAGGCGGTCAAGATGGTCTTCGAGGAGGAGGCGGCCGCGCAGGTGCCGGCGAGCTCGCCTGCCAAGAAGGAGAAGAAGAGCAAGCGCAAGGGGCGCAAGAGCGGCGCATCTGAGGCGGGCGAGCGGATGGATGTTGATGAGTAGGCGGGCGTGTATGGACCGGAGCCGTTTCACGAGGACGGGCGAGCGGAGAGGAGGTGTGGGTTCGAGCGCGGCCGTTGTTCGTTTCCGGTGTTGCGGACATGTCTGCCGCGCGGTCTGCATGCTCTCCTGTCTCTCTTGCTTTTGCGTTTCCTCCCCTGACCTCGCTTCTGCTCGCCTCTCTTCCTCGTCCCCGCTCGCCCTTCTCTGCTGGACAGAGTCTTTCCTCTCTTTCGCTCTACAACATTCGCAACTCGCTCTCTCGACATGGCCTTCACCTCTCGCCTCGTCCTCGCCTCGTGCATCGCGCTGCTCGCGACGCCGGGCCTCGCCAACACCAAGAAGGACCGCAAGATAACGGTCAAGAACCAGTGTGCGTCTCCGCTCCTTCATCCGTCGCTCCCCCATCCCCGCTTATTCCGCTCCCTCGACGCCGGGACAGGTACCTTCACCGTCTGGCCCGCGCTGTTCACGAGCGTCGGACCTCGCCCGACGCAGGAGACCGGCTGGGAGGCCGCGCCCGGCTCGTCCGTCACCTTCACTGTCGAGGAGGGCTGTGAGTATTCCTCTTCCTGCCCATGTTCGCCGCGCTGTGAGCGGGACTGACGAGAAACGATGAGCGTGCAGGGGGCGGTCGCGTCTGGCCGCGGTAAGCTCGCTACACCCTTCCTGCGCTTCTGCGCCTCTTTCTCACACCCTCGCCGTACGCAGCACCGGCTGCGACTTTTCCGACAAGTCCAAGCCCGAGTACGAGCAGTGCGAGACAGGCGGCTGCATTGGCGGCTTGAAGTGCGACGCCGCCGCCGGTACGGTCTCCTCGCCGCGCCTCACCGATCTTGCTCAGCGTTCCTCTCCTCATCCTCACAGGCACGGGTGTCCTCCCCGTCACGCTCGCCGAGTTCAACATCCAGACCGACGTCGACCACTGTACGTCTCGCTCGCTAGTTCTCCTTGCCCACTCCCGTTGAGCCTCTCCCCGCCCCGCAGACGACACCTCGAACGTTGACGGCTACAACGTCGGCCTCGCGATCACCAACTCGGTCGACTGCCCGCTCAGCAACTGGTGCGTGGCTCCCGCTTCTTCTCCCCGCGACGCGCTGACCCGCGCATGCACAGCCCGTACAACCTCCTCGCGACGTGCCCGGAGGAGCTGCAGGACAAGAACGCCAAGGGCGAGGTTGTCGGCTGCCTCACCGCGTGCGGGAAGTGGCAGACCAACGAGGAGGTGCGTCGTGCTTGACAATTCTTGCTCTCCAAGGCTGACCTTCCGCCCGGCATGCTGCAGTACTGCTGCTCCGGCGCGCACTCGACGCCTGACGTGTGCCCGTCGAGCGGCGTCAAGTACTATAGCTGGTGGAAGGAGGCGTGCGTTCGGCTCCTCTCGTCCGCAGCGAGTCGCGGGCTGAACTCTTCGCTCGATCATTGCAGCTGCCCCATCGCCTACGCCTATGCGTATGATGAGTCTTCGTACGTCCCTCCTGCGCTGCTGTCGCCTTTGTCGTGCGCGCGCTGACCCGCTCGTTTCGCAGCGGCACCGTCCGTCCCGTCCTGCGCTCTTCGCGCCCCCACCGCGACTGACCCTTCTCACTTGCAGGCTCTCTTCACCTGCACAAAGCAGGCCGACTGGACGATCACCTTCTGCCCGGACGCCTCCCTCTTCGAGACCACCGCGTGCGCTCTTTCCTCCGCTCAACCTTCCTAAACCTCGCTGACCGACGTTCGCTCGACGCGCAGGCTCCTCCCGAACGGCACGACCATCACGCAGGGCAAGGGTTTCGAACTCTTCCCGCAGGCGGGCGCGGCGGCGAAGATCCGCACGTCCGGCATCGTAACCTCTACCAAGGCGAGCAAGAGCAAGACGTCCGCGTCGACGCCCAAGGCCACGAGCACGCAGGCCTCCAAGAAGCGCCGCGGGCACGGGAAGGGGAGGAAGCACGCTGGCACGCGTGAGTGAGCAGGATTGGAGCAGGGAGTCAGCAGGAGGTCGGCAGGAGCAGGAGGTGGAGTCCACCTCGAGCGCGCGGGCGCGTCTCCTTCCCGAGGGTAGGTCGTAGCAAGCAGGACTGGACAACGTCGAGGAACTCGAGCCGTCGCTTTCCGTCCATGATTGGGTTGCTTCTACTCGCTTGGACGTGCCAGATGAGGACAGGAGGCAGCAGGCTCGAGCGCGCCCGTCCGCGGACGCTCCGGCGTCTCCTGTCTTTCGTCGGTCGCTCGCTGTTGCTTGCGCTTCTCTTGTGCTTTCTGCCCCTTTGCTACTGTTGCGCTTGCTGCTCAACCGTCGTGCAGGATCGCCCCTCGCGCTTCCAACGCTTGTCGGCCCTCGCGACCCGCCTCGACGCCTCGCCCTCAGCATGGCGCTCGCCCACCGCCTCTTCCTCGTCCTCAGCTTGGCGCTCTGGGCGAAGGAAACCACTGCCGGGGCGAAGAAGAACCGCAAGATCACGGTCACTAACCAGTGTGCGTGCTCCCGCCTTCACTCGCTGCTGGCAGTCCTCGCTGATGCCCCGGTCGCCCCTCCCCGCTCGCAGGTACTTTCACCGTGTGGCCGGGGCTATTTACCAGTGTCGGGCCGCAGCCGGCGCAGGACACCGGGTGGGAGGCGGCGCCGGGATCGACGCTGACCTTCGAGGTAGAGGAGAGCTGTGCGTCGCCGCTTTCCCGCCTGTGCTCTCGAATTCCGCTACATGCACACTCTGACACTATTCTGATCGCCGCCCATAGGGGGAGGACGTGTCTGGCCTCGGTGAGCCTGTCCTTCCATCGTCAACGTTGACGCGTCAACGCAGGTCTCGTGCGACGAGCGCTCATCGCTCATCCTCCTGCACTCGACGTTCACAGGACTGGCTGCGACTTCTGCGACGCCTCGAAACCCGACTACGCCCAGTGCGAGACGGGCGGCTGCAAGGGTGGGCTGAAGTGCGACCCTGCTGCCGGTTCGTCCATGCCTCGCAGTCTACCTCAACCCGATCCCCGAGTGTTCATGCGTTTCGCCCCCAGGTACCGGTGTCCTTCCCGTTACGCTTGCCGAGTTCAACATCCAGACAGAGGTCGATCACTGTACGTTGTGCGTTTCCCGTCCGCTCGTCCTGCCTCTTGACCGTCCTCCCGCCCGTAGACGACACTTCCAACGTCGACGGCTACAACGTCGGCCTCTCGATCACCAACTCTGCCGACTGCCCGCTGAGCAACTGGTGCGCTTTCTTCGCTGTGCTTGGAAGCGACTCCACCTGACCCGCGCATTCGCAGCCCGTACAACCTCCTTACCTCATGCCCCGACGAGCTGCAGTACAAGAACGACGCAGGAGACGTCGTCGGCTGCTTGACGGCGTGCGGAAAGTGGCAGACGAACGAGGAGGTGCGCTGCACTTAGAAAGCGCTCTCCGCTTCGGTCTGACTTTTAGCTCGCTTGCAGTACTGCTGCTCCGGCGCTCACTCGACGCCCGACAAGTGCCCTCCGAGCGGCGTTAAATACTACGACTGGTGGAAGGAGGCGTGCGTTCCATGCCGTTCTCGCTGGACGAGCAAGTGCCCCGCTAACCGCCTCCTCCCTCGATGAAGCTGCCCCATCGCTTACGCCTACGCTTACGACGAGTCTTCGTGAGTTTCTTCTCTGCGTCGAGCACCGCTCTCGCTGACCCCACTTCACCCGCAGCGGAACGGTCGGTCTCCCGCCCTCCCTTCCACCCTTTCCTCACCGCTCACATCTCCTCGACCGCAGGCCCTCTTCACCTGCACCAAACAGGTTGACTGGGTCATCACCTTCTGCCCCGACTCGTCTCTCTTCGAGACGACCGCGTGCGTCTCTTCCCGCTCGACCTTCCCAAGTCGCGCTTGCTGACCCGCTCGCTTGACAGCAAACTGCCCAACGGCACCGAGATTACGCAAGGAGACGGCTACGAGCTCTTCCAGACGGCTGCGGTGTCTATCACCGGCACCGCGGGAGGCGGCGGCGGCGGAACGGCGACCGCGACTGCGACGGGCGGGTTTGGGACGGGCGGCGGGACCGCTGGGTGCATCCTTCTGCCTGCAATCCGCAACCGGACATAGCGCTGATCAAGGGCGTGCGCAGCTCGGGCGACACCACCGCTGCTCCGACTGGCGCGGCGACGACAGGTGGCGCGGGAGCTGCGACGTCGGGCGGCGGCACGTCGGGCGGTGGCGCAGGAGGCGCTGCGTCGAAGACGTCGACGAGCGCCGCGTCCGGCTCGACGGGCGGGAGCGGCTCATCAGGCTCGTCGGGTACGGGCTCGTCCGGCCAGCCTCCTCCTCGTCCAGCAGCGACGACGATACGCTGTTCGGCATGCCTAAGATGGCCGTCTACGCGATCATCGGCATCGTCGCGCTGCTACTCCTCGGTGCGATCGCCTACTTCGTCTTTGCGTCGAAGAAGAAGGACGCCGGCGGGAAGAAGGAGCACAGCCGGCACGACAGCGACGACTCGCCGTCGAGCGACGCGTCCTCCTCCACGGGCAGCGGCAGCGGCAGCGACGACGAGAACGAGAGGCCGCGGAAGAAGCGGCACTCGCACAAGGGCGACGACGACGACAACTACTCGCTCGCAAAGCTCTACGCGATCGGGCGAGCGGAGCGCCGTGCCGTCGACCGCAGCGTGTACAGCGTCGCAGCGCGTGACCCGGCGGGCCTGCGGGGCGTGCTCGCGCGCGAGGAGGCCGAGCGGACGCCGAGGACAACGTTCGAGCTTGCGAAGGGCGCGACAAGCAGCGGTGAGAGCGATGCTGGAGAGCGGTTGCTGCGGAGGAGTCGGCGAGGACGGCAGGCGTACGAGGGCTGAACTAGGTGCGACGAGCAGACAACGGACCGTGTTCTCCTCTCTGTATGAGCCCGCAATGCAACTGCCTTGGGCTCTGCTTCTCGCCGCCGTTCCCCGACCTGCTTGCTATGCAAATCGCGCCTTTGCAATGTCTACTCCTCGTCCTCGTTCACCGTCGAGCTGACAAGCCGCCCGATGAGGATGTCGAACGCCCTGTCGCGGTCCTCCTGGCCCTCCTCGCCATCGCGCCCGTCGTCGCCGTCGCCCTCGTTCTGGCCCGGCGAGAGGCTCCCGCTGCGCTCGGCGTGGTACTGCTGCTCGAGGCGCGAGACGGCGTGCCCGGCCTCGTGCGCCGAGGCGGCCGAGACGGGCGGGCCAAGGTAGCAGTGGTTGCGGACGCAGAGGCGGTAAAACGCGAGCCACCACGGGTCGCGCTGCGTGCGTGCGATGACGATCAGCGCTGGCGTGAAGAGGGAGAGAGAGATCAGCGCACCGTCAGCGTCTCGGCGTTCCCGACGACGATGAGCAGCTCCTTCGCGCGCGTCATGGCGACGTTGAAGCGCTTCGGCTCGTGCAGCAGGCCGCGGCTCTGCGCCCGGTCGATCGGGAGCCAGCGCAGCTCCTTCGCGCGGACGGTCGAGATGATCACGACGCGGCTGCGAGGCGCGGACGAGGTCAGCACGAGCGAAGGGAGCAAGAGTGAAAGACGCACTTCTCGGCGCCCTGCAGCGCTTCGACGTTGCCGACGTCGACCTCGCCGAGTCCGACGGACCTCAGCGCGAGACGGATTCGCCACACCTGCTCGCGGAAAGGGCTGATGACCGAGATCTCCTTCGGCTGCACCGTGCCGTGCTGCGCCTTGTCCGGCGGCGGGCGCACGAGCGCGAGGATGAGCGCGCGGACCTGCGCGACCTCGGCGTCGTTGTAGAAGGACGCGCCCTCGTCGATCTCGAGGTCGTCGCCGGCGACATGCTGGAAGATGATGGGGAAGCCCGGGTTCGGGAGGTGCGACCAGGACCGGAGGGGGCTGCGTGAAGAGCGAGTCAGCAAAGCGGGGGGGTGAGGACGGGCAGGAGTTAACGCACGTCTGCTGCACGCTTTTGGCGGCGTGCGGGAGGAGCGTCTCGTGGTAGAACTGCGACAAGCGGCGGGTCAACCGAGCGACAGAGCGAAAAAAGAGGGAGACTGGACCCACGAGGGTCGAGGGAAGCCAGAGGATCTCGGGTGCGGAGCGGTAGTTGCGGACGAGGTCGACGAACGGCGTCGTGCGGATGTCCCAGTGCACATCAGGGTTGCGCGAGCGGTTCCGCCTCGCAAAGGGGTGGTCGGCGTACAAGGGGAGGTTCATGAGGCGCTCGAGGAGCGAGACGTCAAAGTCGTGCGCGCGCGCCTCCTCCGAGACGATGTGCGGGCCGAGTTGCCGCGCGTCGCCGCAGACGGTGACGTGCGCGCGGTGGCAGCGCGTGTCGTCCGTCGCGACAACGTTCAGCGCGCACGTGATGTCCGCCTCGGTGGCCTGCGCCGCTTCGTCGACGAGCAGGTAGCCAAAGTGCGGCTTGGCGAGCGGCGGCGGGTTGTTGGGGTGCACGGTGCCGGCGATGTAGATCTCGAGCGTGGAAAGGTCGTGGTTGCTGACGCGGGCGTTGAGGAGGATCGACGCGTCGAGGACGGTACAGCAGATCACGCGCTTGGTGAGGAGGGTGATCATGGAGGGCAAGGCGAAGCGGTCGTTCTCGACGTGGCAGAAGGGGAGGAGCTCGTCGCGCACTTCGGCGAACGGTCGGCTCGGGTTGTTGAGGCGGAGGAGGTCCTTCGGGAGGAGGGAGCGGAGGCGCATGGCGAGGGTGTCGGTCGAGGGGTTCGAGGCGCCGCAGACGAGGACGTGGGTGGTGGGGTGACCTGCGGATCTGTCGTGAGCATGGTCTACCGAAAGACAGAAGAATCACAGCAACTCACGCTTGAGAATCTGGAAGACCGCCTCGACGAGCGTCTTGGTCTTGCCGGTCCCGGGCGGGCCGTGCAGGAGGAGCGGACATCGCTGCTTGCCCCAGATGATGGAGCGGATCGCATTCTGCGCACGTTGACTGATCAGCACCTAGAGGCTGAGCGGCGGGTGAGAAGGCGACGCACCCGCTGCTCCTCGTTCAGGCTCGCATCAACCCACTCGGGGTCGAGGTCGTCCTTCGTCGGTGCAGGCGCGTGCACCGAGAGGTCCTCAGTCTGCGGGAAGAGGAGACTGTCGATGGCGGTGCGGCGGCGCTTGGCGGGCGGGCCGTCCTGGTCCTGCAGCAGCGACGGCGGGTTGAGGTACAGGTCGGCGAGCTCGGCCGAGCGGCGCCACTCGTTGAAGACGCGGTCCTGCACGCGCCAAACGACATTGAAGACCATCGACTCCTGGTAGCCCATCAGGCTGTCGCAGCGGAGGAGAACTTCGCCCTTCGCGCGGTTGATGCCGGCGACGCTCGCCTCGAACTCGAGCCCCTGCCAGCTCTGGTAGCGGGGCGGAGCTGACGGAGGTTGAGAATGTCGCCGAGATCGACGGGCGGCCAGCCTTCGCGAATCGAGCGCGCCTCGAGGATGTAGAGCGGCGGGCCGGGCGGGTCGCCCCGGTGCGGCGGAAGCGGTCGCAGGGGAACGGCGTAGAGAGCAGCCTGTTGAAGCTGGAGGTGACGAGCCGTGTACTCGGCCTGTTGGAGGGGCAGCCAGTGGTGGGCGTAGGTGGCAGGTGCGAGGGGAAGAGGGGCGGGACGGGCGGCCAAGTGTCCCTGGCTGGTCGCGCGGCCGAAGTGCTCCTTGATGATGCGGTCATGGTTGTTCCGCTCAATGACTCCGAGGTGGTGGATGAGCTGCGGCGGGTACAGCATGTTGTGCGCCTCCGAGTACTCGATCTGGCGACGGGGAGCGGGTCAGCTCGATGAGGCGGAGAAGAGCAAGAGAAAGAGGCGCACCGGCGCCTCCTCCGCCTTGCTCCTCGGCACGATGTACTGCGGCCTGTCGGCGTTGACCCTGCGGAGCCATACCGGGACATAGAGCTCTGCGAAGCGGGAGAGTCCCGGCGGGTGCTCCAGCTTCGGTTGCTGGTGCGGCAGGAGCGAGTTGGTCTGCGGCGGAGCGGGGCCGACGACGGGCGGAGGGACGGTTGGCGGGAACGGAGGAGCGGCCGGGAAGGAGGATGCGACAGGGACGCCCGGGGTGGGGGCAGTGCCGGGAAGGTGCGAGTTGAGCGACAGCGGGACGGCAGTTGCTGCGCGTGCGGGCCCTGTAGACGGTCGACCTAGTCAGCCTGATCGCTCTCGGCTGAACAGAACTGGCCCCTTACCTGCGTTGACGGCGTGGGGCGCTGCGAGATGAGGGGGAGGCGGTGAGCGCGCGACAACAGCGACGACGGCTCGAAGGGACGCACTGTGCAGCTGGGCAGCCCTCGTGCGCGCCTCTGCGTCTGCCCGGATGCGGCGCACGTGCTCCTCTGCGCGGCGGCGGTCCTCCTGCTCCTCCCTCGCGCGGCGCTCCTCCTCGTCGCGCTGCTCCTCCTCGAACGCGGTGCTTGTCAGCGCCTGCTGCTTGACCTGCTCAAACTCGGCACGGGACAGCCCCGCGCGCTGCGGGACGCCCTTCTTGCGCGCCATGACGACGAAGCGAGGCGAGCAAGAGGAGAGAGCGGCTCCACACAAGCGTGGAACCAAGATGTTGCGTCGCCCTCTCGCTCTTCCGTGGTTCTTCCACGCTCTCCTGAGCCGCACAGCGATACTCTAGCGGTTGCACCCAAGCATCTACACCCATCCGCCCAGTTTCCGCTTCACCACCTCGAGCAGCGCCTTCCGGTTCCGCTCGTCGTCCTTGCCCGCACCCGGCACGCTCAGTGCGGACGCCTTGTCGACCAGCTCGCCGACCTCCCCGCCGAGCTCGTGCAGCGCGCGCGAGGCCCCGCCCTGCTGCTGCGCGTGCAGCGCGAGCTGCGTCGCCGAGAGGAGAAGGCACGCCTCGAGCGTCTCGGCGCACGCGGCGCGGAGGGCTGGCTGCGACGCCGAGGGAAGAGTCGGAAAGGGCGAGGGCGAAGGAAGGGACGGCGCGGAGGAGGCGGAGACGGGCGCGCGGAGCGTGTCGATGCAGTACGAGCTGAGGTCGAATAGCGTCCCGAGCGACGCCTTGTCGCCCGACGTCACCGTCGCCGTCTGTAGGGGAGTCCGTGTGAGTCTCCCGTGATGCAGAAGTAAGAAAGCGAGAAACGCACCGGCAATACCACCGCCCGCTCGCCCTTCCAGTCCATCGGGTCGCGGAGAAGCGTCGCCCATGCGTCCGAGAACGCCACAAGCGCGCCGACAACGTCCCGCGCAAGCTGCACAACCTTGAGCGTCACCGCCTGCGCAACAGGGCGCTTCTCGACGTCCGCCTCTGCGGCCTCCTTTTCGAGGTACCCGCGCTCGGCGGGCGTGAGGCCCTCGACGAGCGCGGCGAGGTGGTTCGGATGCAGGAGCGCGTAGACGAGGTGCTGCAGGAGGTGCAGGCTCTGCTCGACGAACACGCCCGCGACGGCGACGACGGGCGAGTTGGGCGCGACGCCGCTCCCCGTGCTGCTGCGCGCGACGCCGTGCATAAGCGCGACAACGGCGGCGAGCTCCTCGAGCCCCGCGGCCGTGACGGGCGTGCTGGACGTCCAGCTCAGCGCGTGGACGATCTGCAGGCCGTACAGCCGCACAAAGCCCGTCACCTCCTGCTCGACGAAGCGGTCGACTCGCCAAGCGCGGCGACGAGCGCGACAACGAGCGCGAGCATCGACGTCCACAGCTCGTGCTGCGGCGTCCGCGACGCATCCGTCGGCGAGACGAGCGCGATCGCGCCCGCCTCGGCGGCGGCGGACAGCGCATTGTTCGTCAGCGCCGTCATTGCGCCGTCGAGCGGGAGCTGCTCCGCCGCGCGCGGGGAGGACGTCGCGAACGCGAGGCAGAGGTCGAGGACATGCTGGGCGTAGAGCGGCCGGCCGGGCTCGAGCTGCTCCATGCGGACGAAGACCTCGAATGCGCTGCGGAGGAGGTCGAGCGCGTGCACGTGCGCGAGCCAGACGGCGGCGGGAGGAGCGAACGCCGACTTGAGGACCTGCAAGACGACCGCAACGGCGAGGGCGAGGTCCTGCTCAATCTCGACGTCTTTTGACCCGCGCGCCAGGACAAGGAGGTCCCGCGTCGCGGTGAGCATGTCGCGGAGGATCATCTCGGTCGCGGCGGTGACCTTCGCCTTCTGCTCGGCGGTGACAGCCGTTGCAGCCTGCTCGGGCGGCACGCAGGTGTCGAGCTGGCGGAAGACGAGGAAGGCGGTGCGGAAGAGGGTGGCGTGGAAGGCGGGAGTCTCGCGCCGCGCAACCGACTCGAGCGGCTGGAGCGCCTCGCTCGAGTAGACAGCGGCGAGCTCGACGACGAGGTCGACGATGGCGGGCTTGGCCTTGTCCGGCGCGACGCCGCCGAGGATCTGCACGAGCGTGAGCAGGATCGCGAGCCGCTCGGCCTGCACCGTCGTCATGACCTGCCCTGCGCGCTCCTCGTGCGCGACCGCCTTCGCAACGATGCCCGCCGCCGTGACCGCGACGTCCGCAGCGTCCTTGCGCGCGAGCGGCGACGCGATCTCGAGCAGCTGGCGCCACGAGCGCGTGTCGAGGATCTGCGCCTCAAGGAGCGAGAAGTTGCGGTTGAGCTTGGCCGTCTGCGCGACGACGTCGGCGAGCGCATCGGCGTCGACGGGGCTCTCGGCGTCGGCGACGAACCCGTCGAGGCGGCGGCGGACGAGCGCGAGCGCGTAGAGATACTCGGGGCCGAAGTCGCGCGCCTCGTCGAGCGGGTGCGTCGACGGCGCGTTGCGCAGGACGTCGAGGTCCAGCCCGGCGAAGGACGAATGCACGAGTGCATAGATGCCCTGGTGCAGCTCGGGCGCGCAGGACGACGCAATCGCCGAGGTGAGCGCCGCGGCGACCTTGCGCGAGTCGCGGAACGCGGCAAAGAACGCCTTGACGCTCGTCGCGTCCTCGGCCTTGGGCTTGGCGAGCGCGGCCTGGATGTCGAGCGCGAGGATGCGGGCGGCGTGCGCGCGCGCGGTTGTGCGGTGGCAATAGTCGGCAACGGCGTCGCCGTCCTGCGGCTCGGCGCCGGGCGCCTCGAACGCGACCTGGACGAACGCCTCCCAGGTCGACATGCGCGCGCGGAAGTCGTCGAGGGCAGGGCCATACTCGACGAGGTGCTGCCAGGCAAAGTCGAAGAAGCGGAGCACGCTCGCGAGGAGTGCGGGCCGCTCGCCCCAGACGTTCTTCCACGCGCCGAGCGTCGTCAGCGCAACGCCGACGGCCGTGCGCGAGAGCGGCTTTGGCGCAGACGGCGCGAGCGACTTGGCGAGGTCCTGCGCCGACTTCTCCGCCGGGGTGAGCTCCTTCGCCTTGCCCTTGTCGTCCTTGGGCGCGGCGGGGACGAGGTCCTCGACGCCGAAGGGCGATGCCCGGCCCGTCACGAGGAGCATGCCGAGTCCGGGCTGCGCGTCGACGATGGACGAGAGCTGCGAGCGGCGGGTTACTCTCTGCACTGATGAACGAGGAAGAGGAGGCGGGACTCACCAAGTCCCAGATCGCGACCTGCAGCTCCTGCGCCGCAAGGTGGTCCTCCACGACCGCCAGCAGCGCCCCAATGCACCTCTCGACGCCCTCGCTCCCGCCCAGCAGCGCCGTCAAGCTCGCCGGTGCAGGGGCGTCCGCCCCGCCTGCCGGTGCAGTCGAGAGGCAGAGGAGCGCGACGACGCGCGCGGCCGAGACGGCGAGGGCGCCGTCGAGCGGGGCGACGACGAAGCGCACGAGCGCTTCGAGGAGCGCGGGCCGCCGCGTCGAATCCTCCCCGAGGGTGAGCGATCCCGCGCCCGTAGTCGCAGCGTACGAGGCGCTCGCGCTCGGCGAGAGGCACAACTTCTCGAGGAGAGGAGGAGGCGCCCGCCGCACGCGAGCGGCGCCGCAGCCGCAGGAGTTGGAGGACGAGCGCGAGCGCGGCGGCGACGAGGTCCTCGAGCGCCTGGGCGTCGGCGTACCTCCCTGCCTTGCGGAGGAGGAGGATTGCGTCCGGCCCTCCGGCGAGGGCCGAGAGCGCAGGCGCGAGCTGCGCGACGGTCGCGTGCGCGCCGACGAACGCCTCCGCCACGAGCTGCACCGCGGGACTCACCACGGCGGCGGTGTGCGGCGCGACGGCCGCCTCCTCGAGAACGAGGCGGAACAGCCCCGTGCATCGCCGCGCAAGCTCGTACTTCTCCGCGAGGCTCGCGAACCGCCACGCGCCAAGCTGCGGCCAGACGGCGTCGCGGACCCACGCGAGCGCGCGCAGGAGGACGCCGTGCTTCGTCTGGGCAAAGTCGGCGCGTGACGCACGCGGCGACCTGCTCCTCGAGGACGAGGGCGTGGACGAGCGACAGGAGCGCGAGCGTGACGGGGTACTCGCCTGCGCGGCGCTCGGCGTGGAGGACCTGCGGGCGGAAGGGGCCCTGCGCCGCGGCGCCGTACGCGCTGCTGCCGCTCGCCTTGGTGCTCGGGAAGAGGAGCGCCGAGCCGCGGAGGTACGTCCAGATCACGCCCGGGAACGACGGCAGGAGCGCGGCGACGAGCCCGAGGAGCGAGCTGACGAGCGCGGTCGGCGGCGCGCGGTCCGGGTTGGGCGCGAGCGAGCGCTCGAGGATCCGGAACAGGACCTCGACGAACCCGTTGCGCGCCGAGGCGGGGTCCGCCTCGCAGCGGCGCCGGGACCGTGGCCGGGCGCGGTCGCGAGGTGGTCGATGAGCGCACCGGCGAGCGAGTGGTCGTTGCGGAGCGTGATGCGGAGGATGTCAAGCGGCGGTGACGTCCGCCTCGCGGTCGTCCTCGCTGTCCCACTCCATCGGGAGCGCGTCCGTGGTGGCCTCCTTGCTGCCAAAGACATCGCGCATGGGGCGCCGCACGCCCGCATAGTCCTCGAGGACGTCGGCGAAGAGGCGCCACGCAGACCACTCGACGTCCCACGCGACGACGACGGGCTTGCTCCCCTGCTGGGAGACGAGGCGCCCCTGCGCGCCGACGGGGATCGCGACGCTCCGCGAGACGCCGATGGGCCTCGTGGCGCAGAACGCATAACCCGTCTCGGGGTCGGCATACGCCGCCATCTCGTACGGGAGGGGCGCGGCGGTGCCCGGCCCGCCGCTCGGGGGGACGACGTGCGTCAGGCTCGGGAGCGTCGCGAGGTACGCGAACGTGCTCTGCGCGCACTTGGCCGCGAGGAGCTCGTCGTCGCTCGACGCGGCGGCGGTGTCCGTCTCCCCCCTGTGTGCACCCGCGTGCTCAGAGGGGAGGAGACCCGCCGCACCGGCGCAGAGCGCGCGAACGAGCTTGGCGAGCCCGCCAAACTGGAGCGGGAAGCGCGCGCGCGCGAGCTCGACAATCTCGCTCTCGCCGGCGCTTTGCGCCGTCCGTTCGAGGAGCATGCTCGAGTCGGCGTCGAGCGCCGTGTTGAGGATCGCCTGGTCCTCCCAGAACTGGGCGCAGAGGAGCGCCGACGACGCGTTGCCGTACAGGGCGGCGAAGACGTCGAAGAGGGCCGAGAGCTGCGCCGGCGCGAGGAAGGGCAGGCGGACGAGGTTCGGGAGCGAGGTGACGAGCCCGCGCAGGACCGAGAGGTACCCGATCGCGTTTGGCTCGTTGTTTGCGGCGGACGAGAACGACTCGCGCTGGGCCGAGTGGCCGAGGAGGGGCGAGCGGAGGTCGTGAGGAGGACGGGGAAGAAGGACGAGGCGGGCGAGAGGGCGTGTGCGGCGTAGAGCTGGAAGAGGGGCTGGGTCGACGAGCGCGACGAGCCGGACGGCGCCTCGACGCGGAGCGACTGCTCGGCAAAGGCGTGGTACGCCTCGGGGACGCCGCGCTCGAGGAGCGAGGTCGTCACCTTGGAGAGGAGGAACGCCCACGCGAGGACGATGGGCGACGCGCGCACCGAGTCGAGGCGGACGAGCGCCTCGACGAGCTCGTTGACCTTGGTCAGGTTCGCCGGGTGGTACACGCTCTGCGCGTCGACAACGGCCTCGCCCGGCGCGCCGATCGGGTACTCGTCCTCCATCGCCGCCTCGAGGTTGTGCGCCTCGAGTGCGACAATGGTCAACAGCTCGCCAATCTCGCGCACGACGCCCTGCGTCTCGGCGTCAAAGTGGCCGAACAGCTCCTGGCGCTGGCCCCACCCGGTCGCCCTGATCGCCTCGAGGACGTGCGCGAGCTCGAGGCCGTCGGCGGGGCGCGGGGCGTAGTACGCGAGGAAGACGAGCTCGAGGAGGGTCTTTTGCTCGCGGATGAGCTGCTTGGTCCAGAACGCCGAGTGAGTGGGGGAGGGCCGGACGGCGTCGGGGAGGTTCTGCGAGGTGCGAGTGGTGAAGGCGGCGAGGAGGGACGAGGTGAACGCGTCGGTGACGATCTGCGGGACGAGTTCGACCGCGAGCTCATAGCAGGGGTTGGCCAGGTCGTCGTCTGCGGATTCGTTTGTGAGTGTAGATCCTCAGTGCGAGTGGGAGGAAGCGCACGGCTGCGGAGGAGGAGGGCAACGACTCCGAGGACGGCCATGCGCTCCTCGAAGAGCCAGGCGGTGACGCGGTCCCAGTCGTCCTCGGAGAGCTTGTCATCGGTGCCCTTGCCCTTGCGTGCGTTCCTGAGGGCATGCAAGGCCTCGAGCTCGTCGCAGGAGAAGCGGGCTGCGACGTCGAGGGCGAGCTGCCGGAGGGGTTTGGCGATGCCGAGCTGGCGCTGTGCGAGCTGGAGCTTGCCGGACTGGAGCTGGGCCTTGCTCTGGTGGCTGGGCGGGAAGGGGTCGTGCGGGCGCTGGAGCTGTTCGCGGTGGTCGCGGAGGAAGGACGCGACGGAGGGCGCGACCCCGCCGGGCGACGGCGTCTCGAGGAGGACGAGCGCCTGTGCCCACGTGCTGCAGCGGGGGTAGAGTCAGTCTGAGTGAGTCCTGCCCCGTGCAGAGGAGCGGGTGCGCGGTACGGACAGGCGGGGGTTTGGTGAGGATGCCGAGACGAGCTCGCGCGCCATGGTCTGCGCTCGTTCGAGTCGGGCAGTCGCAGTCGAGAGTGTGGCGGTTGCGCTCGGTGGCTGTGCGCTGCTCCAGCGGGGAGCGCGGGGGGGTGGAGAGGGGCGACGTCGCCTCGCTCGTCCTTGTCGCGGGTCTTCCTCGAGCAACTCGCAACAACCCGCGCTATCTGCACTTGTGCCACCATGTATGCCTCGAGAGGATTCATTTGCACCCTCACACCCCGCGCTAACCCTCCTCGTGCGCTCGCAGGAACCGCGAGCCTCCCTCTGCGGCGCCTCCTCCCGCGTACTCGCTCCAGCGCTTCACCCGGACCCAGACCAACCTCCGCCCAGTCGTCCTCATCGTCTCTTTCTTCGCCACAGGTACGCGCACATCCTCTGCCGGCGTGATGACGTCTCGCACCCGCTTCCCCCGCTGAGGCTGGGCGCAGCGGGGGGGCTGGCGCGTCAAGAGACGGCGCAGCGTACGGGCCACCGTGGGGCGCACGCACCGGGAACAGCGCTGCGTTGGTGGGCGGGCCATCCACTCTGCGCATGCCGCACCGGCGACGCGCCACCCCGCCCACGACGAACGAGGCGGTGCTCACTGCGACGGCGACAACCACGCCTCTCGCTCGCTAGGGCTGCTTGGACTACCCTGTGAATGCTCGAGGCTGACCCGCCCTCACTCGCGCGCAGTCTGGGGCCTCATCGTCGCGAGCGTCTACCTGCGCAACCGCGGCGACGCCGAGACGCCCGCCTCGCTCGACACGGTCTACCTCGCGCTCGGCATCGTCTACTTCATCTGCGTCGCCATCGAGGTCTTTGGCTTCTTTGCCGCGTACAGGGCATCGCTCCCGCTCGTCCGCTCCTACTTCTACGGCTCGCTCGCCGTCGCCTTCCTCATCACCGCCGCAGAGCTCGTCCGGTGCGTCCACACTCGCGGTCGAGTCAATAGCCGACTGACACCGCTGTCGCGCGCAGGACCATCTTCCACTTCACGCAGAAGAGCTCCATCATCAAGACGTGCGAAGACTCGTACACCGGCGACATCTCGGGCGGCCGCCTCTCGTCCGAGACCGTCGCGAGCTACTGCCGCGACTCGTGGCGCAACGCGTCCTACGTGCGTCTTGCGCGCGCTCATTTTCACGTCGGAAGAGCTGGCTCTGACCACGCACGCGTGTCCGCAGGTCGACATTGCGCTCCTCATCTTCTCCTTCTTCATCTCGTTCATCTTTGCCTCGCTCGCCGCCTCCTTCCTCCACCAGCTGAAGAACGTGCGCTCTCCTTTCTCCCTGCTCCACCCTCCGCGCGCTCACCCCCCTCCACCCCGCCCGCACAGCCACAGTCCCTCCGGACGCACACCGCCACGCTCGCCCCCTCCTCTCAGTACGCCTACCCGCTCGCGCCCTACCCCGGCGGCCCGGCGGCCCCGGGGTCGCCGGCTCAGCCTACCCCGCGAGCGCAAGCCCGTACGCCATGCCCCCGCCGCACTACGCGCACCCCGCCGAGGGGGCGCCGCCCTCCCCGCGTACGACAACCCGTACGGCGTCGCCCCGAGCGAGGAGAAGCTCCCCTCGCACGAAGGGGCGGCTCCTCCGGCCGCGGAGAACCCCTTCGCCGACGCGGTGCAGCATGCGCATGGGGCGGACCCGGAGCCGGTCAGGCGCGAGGGCGAGAGCGGCGAGGACTTTGAGCGGAGGCAGCACGAGTGGAACTTGCGCCGGTATGGCGAGAGCACTGAGACGGTCACGCTCGAGGGGCCGAGGGCGTGAGCGCGCGCGCGGTGCGCGGTGCCGGATGGACGCTTGTAGCACTTTGTCTCCCCTTCTCGCACGCGACTCCCTGACTATCAGCAGTGCCGTTCTCCCCTCTCGCCTCGAGAGCGTTCCCGACCCTTTATGCACATCTCGCTCGTCCGCTACTCATTGCCCCTCCTCCTCGTCCAACTCGCCTCAATCACATCCACGCACCTCCCCGTCGCTCCGGAGCGCGCATTGGCCATAGTCGCGCCGCTCGAGCCCGTCCGCGTGCGGGAGGATGTCGCGGTCGAAGATCGTCGGCGGGAGGGACATGGTCACGCACGCGTTGGGGATGTCGACCAGGGCGGCGACGTGCGATTCGACGGGCTGCGAGAGGCGTGGGGGTCAGTTGGGGGCGGGGAGGAGGACGGGAGCGGGCGTACGGCGGCCGAGAGGAGGAGGTACGCCTGCTCGATCGTGTAGCCGAGCTTCTTGAGGTCTGCAGCCGGGAAGAGAGCGCGCAGGGGAGTGAGCAAGAGGAGGGGTCAGAGGAAGGCGGGGAAGAGCACGCACAAGCGATCGTGTTCAGCGCCGCCTGCTTGTACGCCGTCGTCGCGCACATCGACTTCTGGCTGCCGTCGCCGTGGAGGTCTGCAGGGTCGGATGGGGGTGGTCGAGCAGCACAATGTCGAAGCGGGGAGAGAGGAGAGACGCGACAGAGCGATAATGTGAGGGAGGGAGGGTTCGATGTCAGAACCACTCCGGAGCGAGCGTACATGGGCTGCGAGAGGGGACGTGCCGACGCTGATGCCCTCGAACGTGAGCTGCTGGGTGTACAGCGGGTCGATCGGCGACGGCTGCGCTCGCGGGTGGTCAATCCCGCTCGCTGTACGAAGCTGAGGGATCTGAACGCACGAGGAAGATAGGCTGCTTGAGCGCGAACTTGCGGACGCCGCCCTTGACCACGGTACACTTGAGGGTGATGATGCCGCTCATCTCGATTGCGCTGCATGCGCGGTTGGGAAGGTCAGAAGCCGGGGCATCGAGGAGGAGGGAAGGGTGCGCACCCGCAGAAGGACATCTCGCCCTGTTGCGGGTCCGGCGCGAGTCAGCAGGAGTTAGGATTGAGAGGGAGCTGGACGCACGTCGCCCTGCGAGAAGTGCAGGTCCCCGACAGAGAGGTTCGCGCCCGGGATGTAGACCGGCAGCCAGACACGCGAGCCGATGCTCAGGTTCTTGACTGCGCGCGGAGGAAGAATGAGCGCTGAGCTGTTGCCCGTGAGGAAGCGAATGTGGCCTCACTGTCGCAGTTTCCGCCGTGCTGCGGGATAAGCGCAGTCAGTCGCGACCCCGCGACGATGGAGCAGAAGACGCACCTCGCGGCCCGGGACCGTCCTCGCGCCTTCCTTGGCGATCTTCTCCATCAAGTCGGCAGGGAGGTCCTGCCCGACGTACGCGTTGCGCGGCTCAGGCGCGAGCGCGACGGCGGGGCACGCGCCCGGGTGCTCATCAATGAGCTTCTGCTCGCGGCGGTTCCACTCGTCGAGGAGCTCCTGCGACGGCGCCGTGCCAATGATTCCCGGGTGCGTGATCCCTGCGAAGCGCACGCCGGGGATGTGGCGCGACGTCGCGAAGCGGCCCTCGAAGTCCCAGATTGCTTTCGCCGCCTTGGTCTCGAACTCGGTGGCGAAGAGGCCGCCGTCCTTCTTCTCGAAGATGCCGGTGTAACCCCAGGGCTGTTCCTCGTAGTACTGGGTGGAGAAACCTGCATCAGATGCGCCGAAGAACAGGGAGGGGAGGGACGGACGCACCTGGATGTCGAGGATGTCGACGACGAGTGCATCGCCAGGCTCGGCGCCCTCGACGCCGATCGGGCCGGTAAGGTAGTGAATCTGTGTGAGGTCGACGTTGAGAATGTCGTCCGCGTCGTCCGAATTCTTGACTGCAAGAGCGAGGTCAGCTTGTCGCCCAAACCTACGCAGGGTACCGTGCGGGCGAGCGGCAGGTTGCCAGCGGCGGGGGATGGGAGGAGACTAGACGTACTCTGTCCGCCCGTCCACTCAATGCTACCGAGCTTGAAGACCTCGCCCTGCTTCACCGTAGCGAACGCGGGGATGTCGGGCGACCAGCGGTTGTGCAGACCCTTCTGACCCTTCGCGGGCTTGAGCGGGTCGACGGTGACGAGCATAGGAGCGGGAGCCATCTTCAGCAAGCGGAGTGCGAGGATTGGCGAGGAGGAGCAAGAGGCGAGAAGCGCGAGCGAGCGGGAGGAGGTGGGGACGAGCCGCCGGACGCGCCAGGCGCTCCGACGGCGCTGCCAACTTATCTCGGCGCGCGCATCCGCAGGAGCGAAGAGATACGCCGCTCGAAGGGGTCGAGCGGCGAGGTCGCGGCGGGAGCGCCACGTCAACCGGCGGAGGGTCGCGCACGGCTCCCTCGCCCACGACCGCCTCGCTGGGCTTGCTCGACCTGCAGAGATCTCGGTGCAGAGCTTACGCCGCCTTACCACACGCCAGCGCGCTCAACCAGCGCCTGCCGCCTGCTCAACAACCCGTCACCCGCCTGCCCCGCACTCATCAACCCGCTCCGCCCGAAACTCTACGGCGTTGTGGGCGTTAAAGATTGCGGTCGCTCGGACACAACGCCAGGCCAGCTCGGAGTACGCGCGGACAACGGTGCGCGCCCCGTCCGACGAGGTGAACTCGGGGGGCGATGAGGAGGGCTGATGAGGGGTTTCAGCGACCGCGCACCCAGAGCACCGTTCGCCGCCCTCCAGAGCTCCGTACAGCTTGCACGGAGAGGTGAGCTGCGTGTCGAGCTGGCGCGCGGACGAGATGGCCGTAAAAGGCGTTATCTGCTTCGTCCCGCCCCTTCGGCCTTCTCCCGCTTCCGTTTCGGCTTTCGCACGAGACCCCTGACAGCCCCGGATTGCGCTCGTCTCCCCCAAGGGGTCGATCGTACCCCGTATCTCGCCGCTCCGTTTTCGACATCCTGCGATATCCGCTTGTCGCGTCTTGCTCTCTCGCTCCCGCTCTTTCCTGCTTTCCTGCCTCCCGCCTCCCTAGGACAGGCGTGCAGACTCCGCTGCAACCCGCACAGCGACCCGCGAAACCGCGACTCGCCAAACCCACCTTTCCTCTCTCCTCTTCCTCTTCCCCTCTCCTCTTCCTCTTCCCCTCTCCGCTCCTCTTCCCAACATGTCAAGCGACACCGCAATCCTCTCCCAGGGCGTCGGCTACGGCGTCGTTCTGGGCATTGGCTTCGCCTTCGCCTTCATCATGGTGGCTCTCACATCGCTGCAGAACCGGTACACGACGCGCAAGACGACCAGCATTGCCGAGTTTGCCAGCGCCTCCCACAGCGTCAAGCCCGGCATGATTGCATGCGCCATCGTCTCGTCCTGGACGTGGTGCGTTTTCTGTCGTTTCCTGGAGGCCGAACCCGGGACAACGTGCGCTGCAACCTGAGCTGACCTTCCTGCCTTCGCAGGGCGGCGACGCTGCTGACGAGTACCGCTCAAGGGTACAAGAACGGTATTGTCGGCCCGTACAGCTATGCTGCCGGTGCCGCCGTCCAGGTCGTCGTCTTCAGCATGAATGCTGCAAAGCAAGTCCTTCGCGATCTGTCTCTTCCTCTCAGTCGTTCCCACCGCGCTAACGCATCTTGCCTCCCACACAGGATCAAGCTGAACGCTCCGAAGGCACACACTTTCCTCGAGGTGCGCCCCATCAAGCTCTTCTTCCTTCGGTCGCTGAGGCTGACCTCGCACTGGCACAGGTCATCCGCGTTCGCTGGGGCAAGACCGCGCACATCGTCTTCATGTGCTACGCCTTCGCGACCTGCTTGCTGGTTTCCGCGATGTTGATTACGGGCGGGAGCGCGACCGTCACTGTGAGTAGCTCTCCCTGCCGCTCCCTCTCTTCCCTCTCTCGCCCCCCTCTCTCCTCTTTCCCCTCTCTCCCCTCTCCGCACGAAGATGGCTGACTTTGCTTCTCTCTCGCAGGACCTGACGGGCGCGAGCACCCCGGCCATCTGCATCCTGATGTGCGTCGGCTCGCTTCCCTCCATCTCCCCGCACGCGCTGACGGGCGTCTCTTGTCCCGGCTCGAACAGTCCCATTGGCGTCATCGGTGAGTGCTCCTCGTCACGAGGGCTGTATCAGCGCTCGTCTCCTTGTCGGACTGACGCTGACGGCGACATCAGTCTACGTCCTCATCGGTGGCCTCCGCGCTTCGCTCCTCGCCGACTACCTTCACACCGTTGCGCTCTTTGCCATCATCATGGCTTTCATGGTGCTTCCTCCGCGAATCCTCTTGCTCGGAACGAAGGGCTCATCCTCCGCCGCTGCCGCAGTTCAACGTGTACACGACTTCGGACAAGATTGGCTCCCCGAGCAAGATGTACGACCTCCTCGTGCGCGCGCAGCACGACTGGCCCGTCGAGGGGAACAAGGACGGCTCGTACTTGACCTTTCGCAGTCGCAGCGGCATGATCTTCATGGTGCGCTGCCCCTTCCCCTTCTCCTTCGACTTCGGGAGCTGACGGGGGAAGGGGGAGGGAAGGGGATCAATCTCTGTGGAAACTTTGCAACTGTGTTCAACGACCAGGTGCGCCGAACCGCCTCCTTCGTCCCTCGCTGGCGGCGGCGGCTGACTGACCCCCTTTTCCCACAGGCTTACTGGCAGCGGTGCGCGACAAGCTTCGTCATCGCAGCGTCGTGACGGGGCTGACGTTCTGCTTGCCTCGCTCCTCCAAATCTTCGCGCCTGTGCAACTCCGCGTTCCCACACGTCCGCGCCCCTCCTCGTCGCGCTTCCCCTCGTCGCGCTGCCTTTCGCCGCGCCCCTCCCTCTTCCGCCCTCTCGCCCTCTTGTACCTCTTCAGCGCCATCGCCTCGGTCCCGTCAACAGCGGTGAAGGGCTACATTCTCGGAGGTTCCGCCTGGTTGTCGTGTGTCTTCGCCGCTCTCGCCAACTCCTCGCCTTCCGCCCCAGTCGCTGACTGTTCCTTACGCGCGCAGCGTTCCTCTCGGCATGGCGACAACGATGGGCCTCTCCGCCGTCGTCCTCAAGTACGACCCGGAGTACCCCGGCTACCCGCTCGGCCTCACCTCCGCCCAGGTCGGCGCAGGTCTCCCCGCCGCGGCCGCTGCGCAGACTCTTCTTAGGGAAGGCGGTGCTGCGATGCTCCTCGTGCTCCTCTTCATGGCTGTCACGTCGGCAGCGTCTGCCGGTGCGTCATCTCGCGCCTTCTCATTCTCGCACCGCTTACGCCTCCGAGCCTGCAGAGCTCTGCGCCGTCTCGACCATCTTCTCGTACGACATCTGGGTTCCCTACATTCGGCCGCACGCCACGGAACGCGAGGTAGGGCACCCTCTATGCGCTGTCACGAGAGCGGGCTAATCTTCTGGTCCGGCAGATCCTCTTCGTTGACCGCTGCGCCATCGTCGCCTGGGGCCTGTTCAGCGGTGTTATCGGCATTGGTGCGCTAGCGTTAACTTCGGCGCTCAGCGCGACGCTGCTGACGATGTCTTGCTCGCGTTCCGTTCTTCCTTCCTGACCCCGACCGCCCCGCCCCCGCGTCACCTTCCCTTCACGTCGGACGCATCCAGCCTTCTACTACGCCGGGATCAGCATGGGATGGCTGTGCGTTTGTCCGCTTTCTTGCCGCCCGAAGCGCCCTACTGACCTTCCTCGCCTTCCCCCACCCCTCTCTCGTTCCCCTCAATGCCCCACTCCCTGACAGCTACGAGTTTATGGGCGTCGCGATCGGCGCGGGCGTCGTCCCCATCGCGCTAGCTATCATGTGGCACAAGGCGAACGGGCGCGTCTGCACGGCGGCCGCTCTCTGTGGTACTGCGTCGGGCGTGCGTCTTCATCTCTCGCTCTTTGACCTGGAATGTTAGCTGACATGCCCGCTCACTCAGATCATCGGCTGGCTGGTCACGACCAAGGTTCTCTACGGCGAGATAACCATTGCAACAACCTTCGAGGACTACAGTATGCTCGTTGGCAACGTTCTCTCGTACGTGACGCCTCCGTCGACCAACGCGAGTCGACCAAACTGACTCCCAGCGCGCAGGATCTGCATTTCGGGCCTCATCGCCGTCTTCGGCTCGCTCCTCTGGCCGGCCAACTACGACTGGGCCGAGACGCGCGCGCTGCATGCGCACAGCGAGGTCTCCGAGGAGATCGACGTGTCGTCTCCGACGGAGCTCGGCGCCGAGAAGGAGAAGGAGGGCTCCGCGTCGCCGGCGCAGGGCCGCTCGGTCGCGCCGTCGCTTGCCGGCGAGGATGTCGTCCCCAAGGTGCGGGAGGACACGCCCGAGGAGATCCGCAAGACGTTCCGGTTCGCGACTGGCGCTGCCGTCGCGGCGTTCCTCATCCTAATTGTCCTGTGCGTTGCACTTGCTCCTCTCCTCCTCGCGATCCTTCCTAAATCGTCCCCTCGCTTGCAGCATCCCCCTCCCGATGTGCGGTGTGGGCTATATCTCGACCAAGGCGGGCTTCACCTTCTTCGTTGCCATCACGTTCATCTGGATCTTCTGTGCGTCTGCCCTCCGTCTCCCCGCTCTCGACCCCTCGTTCCGCTCTTCCCGCCTCCGCTGACGGCTTGCCGCCACCCGCAGACGGCGCGTTCGTCTGCGTCTTCATGCCGCTCATCGAAGAGCGCGAGGCTATCGGGCGGATCTGCGGGCACATGTGGGCGGACCTGACGGGCAAGGGCGGCAAGGCGCTCGCGGCGGAGAAGGCGTGAGCGGCGCGGTCGGTTCATGGGCGGGCTGCAGTAGCTGTTCATGGTGCATCGGTTCTCGAGTTTCCCTTGTCGTGTGCTAGGCGAGAGGGGCTAGCAGAGGGCGGCAGCGCAGTGCGTCGTGCTGCGAGGTCTGCTACCGAGAGGGGCCGGGAGTTGCCCGCCGAGCAGGAATGGCCAGGTCTCGGTGAGGAGAGCGATTTCGGCCTCACAGCTGGACATCTCCGACCCGTGAGAAGCCAGAGGAGCGGCCGGAGCGGCTTGGATCGGCGTCAGATGGATCGCGCGTCTGGTTTTCCCTTGGGCGGCAGCGGGTCAGAAGCGGCACTCTCGCCCATCGAGGGGGAGCGAGGATACCGTCGTCCATCGTAGCCAGGTCGCACTGTATGCTCAGTCGGGGCGAGAGAGTGGCGAAGCGTAGCTGATGAAGCCGTAGAATAGTCGGAGACGCCCCTCCCCTTCAGCTTAGGAAGGTCACCCTTCCCTCGTCCCCACTCCACCCCTGCTCCTCCCACGAAGCCACCGCGCTCTCCCCAACGGAGAAGCGCAGCGTCCACCCCGGCACAGCCCACGGTCGTAGCGCCGCACCCGCAGCTTCTCGCCTCTCACATGAGGACGATCTGACCGGCGCCCGACCGCGCGGCCTCATCGCCCCCGCGCGAGCGGTGCGAGGTGCTGTGGGTCGGGTCCCCGCTGGCAGATGATGGGCGGGGGAACAGCGTGCGCGGAGCAGGGGCTGTGCTGCGACGGAGGAGCGTCGAGCCCGCTGTCGTCCCCACAGACACGCTTGCTCTCGCCGGGGTGCACGCGAGGGCTCGACTGGCGGTCTGACGAGAACCGGCGCGCAGCTCTGGGGAAGTCTGGGCCTGCGAGCATCCTCGGGTGGGGGGAAGAGGCGGGAGAGAGGGGGCGAGAGGAGGGGGAGGGGCGACGGCGGCGCTGTTCGAGCGACGCAGGGGCGGCGGGAGTTGCCCGAAGACGGCATTCAGACGCTCGTGAGTTTTTTCTGAGAAAAGCGAGGCACTCCGAGCGGATTGAGCACGCGCGAGTGAGCGAGAGGACCGAGAGAGGACGAGCGGCGACAAGAGCAGGGTCAGTCGGGCGCGCGCCTCGCTTTCACAATGGGAACACGTCTCGCAGGGAGAGCAGTCAAGCACACGCCATTGCAAAGGAGAGTACAACAAGTGAGAACATCCCTCGGCCCGTCCCTACACCTCGCCCTTCGCCTTCAGCCCCTTCGCGTACTCCCAAAAGGTGCGGCTGGCGGCGTAGTCCCGATAGTCCCTATCCCAGTGGACCGAGACACGTTTCTCTTGGCACAGTGCGAGGAGGGAATCGACGGGCGATCGAGACGTCTCGCGCCCGCACGACTCGAGACTCATGGGGAGCCAGAGTGTCTTGAGGTTCGGGATCTGGCTGAACATGTCGACGAAATACTCGAGGTACGAGTCGTATGGGGTGCCCAGGTCGAAGCCGCAGAGGTGGCGGACCTTTGCCGCACGCTCCGCAGACCATCCGAGATGGGCAGGGAATGCACCAAGGTTTTCGTCGTTGACGAGAAAGAGGGTCGGTGTGTGATTGTCGGCAGGCGGTTCATAAGAGCTGGTGACCTCGGCCTGGACGCAGTCGAGCTGGGCCAGAAGAGCGGGGCTGAAGAGGCTGGGGTTGCGACCCCCGCCGTCGAGGAGGAGGAGTGCACGCAAGGAAGGGAGTTGGACGGGTGTCAAGCTCGAGAGTAGGTCCGGCGGATCCAGAGTAACGTCCATGAGCTCGAGCACGACGAGGCTACTGAGCAAGAGGGCCCTCGCCGCACGAACGATGCTGTCAGGCAGGTAGAGGGAGTACAGGTCTATGCGCGCGAGCTCGTCAACGCGCTATCGCCGAGGGAGGAGAGCCAAACGCACTGTGGACGGAACTGAAGTCTTGCAAGTCGAAGTCCTTCTGGTCCGGCACGTTGACGAGAGTAATGCTGATGCAACTCGCGGAGCCGAACCGCGATGCAAGCGACATCGCGCTTCCCGCGGTGGGCGCATGAGCTATGGCGAGGTACGCGCGCATGCGGCTAGCTCCAGCTTGACGGGCTCGGCATCCAGCACGCGCGCCTGTGTGGCCTTGTCGAAGCGGGACTTGAGGTAGACGTGCCGCCAGAGGACGGGCCGGGCGAGCGCGCAGAGCGCCTTCGAGACGCGGCAGCAGCACGCGAGGCCGTTCTGGCCCTCGAGGTCCTCGCGCGTCCAGTCCTGCTCGGTCCAGAGCTGCTCGAGTACGAGGGCGACGAGTTCGGGAGGGAGGCGGAAGAGCATGGCGAGTACGGCTTGGGGACGCTTGTGTGCCGGCCGGGAGGATCCTGTGGGTACTTGCAGGTGACCGAGCGCCGAATTCGGGTGCTTCAAGCCGTGCGAGCGCGGGGACGTGAGCGGGAGGAGCGAGAGAGCTGATGAGAACGGGTACGGCGACAACGACGGCGCACCACCTCCGTGCAAGCGTCTCGAGCAGCTCACACACTGACAAGAGTCTCACGTGAGAGCGGGTACCGGCTCGCGGACGAATGGAGAGGAACTCGCCGCCCTCCTCCCGTCCTCGCGCTCTCACGGCCGCCTACACAAGCTGCTTCGCGCAAAGTCTACTAGCAATACAGCCCGAGGGATACGAGGACGAGAAAGGCACAGGAACAGCGTCTACACTAGAGCACCCGCTCAGAGCCACTCGATGGTGCCGGGCGGCTTGGACGTGATGTCCATCACGACCCGGTTCTGCGCGCGCACAAGTTCCAAGGTCAGCTCCACCGCAGTCAAAGAGAAGAGCAGGGAGAGAGGGGGGACGCACAACGCCGTTGACCTCGTTGGTGATGCGGTTCGAGAGCTTGCGGAGGACCGCGGGCGGGAAGTCGAACCACTCGGCGGTCATGAAGTCCTCGGTCTTGACCGCGCGGACGCAGATGACCTGCTCGTACGTCCTACGGTCGCCCTGAACGCCGACGGCCTTGACGGGGAGGAGCGCGCAGAACGCCTGGCTCATCTGGTCGTAGATGCCCGCCTTGCGGATCTCCTCGATGAAGATGGCGTCCGCGTGCTGTGCGATCCGCACCTGCTCGGGCGTGATCTCGCCGAGGATGCGGATCGCGAGGCCGGGACCCGGGAACGGGTGGCGCATGACGAGGTGGTTCGGGATCTTGAGGAGGCGGCCGAGGGCGCGGACCTCGTCTGCGGTCAAACGCTTCGTCAGTCGCGCTCCGCCGAAGTGGTACGACCGCGGCACGCACCCTTGAACAGCTCGCGGAGGGGCTCGATGAGCTTGAGCTTCATGTCTTCGAGAAGGCCGCCGACGTTGTGGTGCGTCTTGATGGTCGCCGACGGGCCCTTGAAGCTGATCGACTCGATGACATCCGGGTAGAGCGTGCCCTGGAGGAGCCACTCGATCTTGCCGCCCTTGGCGCCCGTCTTCTCGATCTCGGCCTCGAGCTCGGCGGCCTTCTCCTCAAACACCTCGATGAACGTGTTGCCGATGATCTTGCGCTTCTGCTCCGGGTCCTCGACGCCCTTGAGCTTGCCGAGGAACAGCTCGGACGCGTCGACGACCGTCAGGTTGACGCCGAGGTCGTCGCAGAGCATCTTGTGCACCTGCTCCGCCTCGTTCAGGCGCAGGACACCGTTGTCGACCATGATGGCGTGGAAGCTGCGTGCAGGTGCTTGTGTCAGTCCTCGTCTCGCGCCTCGAGCATGAGAACAGCACGCACCGGTCGCCGATGGCCTCGTGCATGAGCTTCGCCGCGACGGACGAGTCGACACCACCCGAGACGGCACCAATGACCTGGCCCGTCGGGCCGACGAGTTTCCGGATGCGCTCAATCTCCTTGTCGATGAACTCCTCCTGTGTGCGCGATCATGGTGAGCAGGTGCACCGTAGCGAGAAGGAGGGACGGGGGCGCACCATAGTCCAGCCGCGCCTGCAGCCGCAGATGTTGATGACGAAGCGCTGAAGGACGTCCTTGCCGCGGAGCGAGTGCGTCACCTCGGGGTGGAACTGGATGCCGAAGATGGGCTTCTCGTTGTGCGCGATCGCGGCCCACGGCGCCGACTCGGTCGTGGCGATGGTGGTGAAGCCCTCGGGGAGCGAGTGCAGGCGGTCCGAGTGCGACATCCACACGGGCGACTCCTCCGGCAGGCCCTCAAAGAGCTTGTTCAGGTGCGCGGGCGCGTCCGCCGGCTGCGCGAGGACCTTGATGATCGCCTCGCCGTACTCGCGGTGGTCCGACGCCTCTACGCGCGCGCCGAAGAAGTTGGCCGTCTCCTGCAGGCGCATTTCTCGGTCAGCTCGTGGTCCTGGCCTAGGGTGTAAGCGAAGGACTCGCCTGGAGACCGTAGCAGATTCCGAGGACGGGGACGCCGGCGTCGAACACGGCGGGGTCAACGCGGGGCGCGTCCTTCTCGTACACCGAGAACGGCGAGCCGGAGAGAATGATACCTGTGCGTGTGCCGGTCAGCTTGTGCCCGCAGTGCGCGCAGGGAAGACGCGTCTCGGACAGCAGAGGGGGAGCAGGGAACGCACCCTTGGGCTTCCACTTGAGGTCGGCGAGCTTCTGAGTGCAAGGGAGCATCTCGCAGTAGACGTTGAACTCGCGGCATCGCCTGACGATGAGGTGCGAGTACTGCGAGCCTGCGGGTGCGACAGGAGGGGTGAGTGGGGGAGGACTGGAAGCGAGAGGAGCGGGCGCGCGCACCAAAGTCGAGGATGAGGATCGAGTCGAAGTCGCCGACGATGCTGTTGGCCGACTGGGAGGGGGCCTCGGACGCCATGGCGGAGGGAGCGATGAGGGGGCGGAGGGGGGTTTTCGAGAGGGACGGGGGCTGCGGGAAGGGGTGCGGCTGCGCAGGTAGCTCGAGCTGAAGGTGCTCGAGAGAGTGCAGGTGCGCTGGAGGCACTAGGGGCTGTGCGAGACGAGCAAGAGCGGCGGACCTTGGGGAAAAGGACGAGCGCAGATCCGGGGCGGGCCTCTCTCTCCACCGCCCACCCTCGTCTCTGTTGGAGCTACTGACTCCACCAGGCTGATCGCAGAGCTTTACTTGCTGGACTACGCGCTTGCTGGACTCCCGCGCTGCTGCAGTCGCTCGTTCCCTCATCAGCTCATCCTCATCACCCGCTCGATCGCGTTGACTCCGTCTCGACCTGGGGTGGCCTTGGACATGCTCAAGCTACGGCTGTCATGCGCGGGAACGACAGCAACATGATCGCGCTGCACGACCCGCGTTCCAGCGCCTCCTCAGTCCTCCCCCATCAGCTCGGCGAGCTCCCGCTCCTCCTCCTCCGTCAGCAAGCTCTCCTTCTCCTCTGGCTTCTCCTCCACCGGCACAAGCACGAGCCTCTCGCCCCTCCCCTCCCGTAACTCGCTCCACCTCCACCTCCTGAGCGTCCCGTCCAGACTCGCGCTCAGGACCCACAGATCGCCCTCGCAGGCATACGCCCGCAGCTGGACGACCTCGTGCGCGTGGCCCTCCACCTCGCGCGTGCACCCCTCGAGCCGACCCACGCGGGGACGCCGCGCCAGTTCCGGGAGGCTTCCCTCGGGGCGGAGGGGTCGAGCGCGGGGAGCGAGAGGTCCCACAGCCGGAGGAGCTCGTCTGCCCCGCTCGTGAGGAGGTAAGGCGCCACTGGGGTGCCGGAGAGGAGCGCGAGGGTGAGCGCGGCGGGGGCGTGGGAGAGGGCGCAGCGCGCGGACTTGGGCCGGGTGCGGGATGCGCAGGATCGGGACTGGGGCGGAGGAGGGCGAGGAGCGGTCGAGCGTGGAGAGGAGGACGGAGTTGTCGGCCGAGGCTGCGGGCGGTGCGCGTCAGGACGGGCAGTTGGGAGGAAGAGGCAGGTGGCGGCACGCACCGGTCCAGAGCCCGTCCTCGCCGAGCGACAGGTCAAAGATGCCGAGCTCATGATTCCTCACCTCGCACCTCAGCTCCCCTTTCACGCCTTCGTCCGTTCGCCGCAACTCCCACACCTTCAGCGCGCCCATGCTGTCCGCACTCAGCAGCGCCACCGCGCCCGTCTCCTCGCGCGGGTGCTGCTCCGCCTCGTCCTCGCTCAGCCCCGCCGGGAGCGGTTGGAGCACCGCATACGCCGCGAGTTGCTCGATCGGGCGGGTGTGCCCCTTGAGCGCGCAGAGGCACGGCAGCGGCCGGAGAGGGACCGCGGGCGGAGGGGCGGCGCCTTCGCGCTTTGCGGGCGGCGGGGGAGGTTCGTCGACGGTCGCAGAGGAGGAGGACGATGCGGCGATGAGCGCGGGGATGTCGAGCGCGTCGAGCGGCGCGAGGTCCCACACGCGGACGTCCTTGTCGGACGAGCCCGTCACGAGGACGTTGAGCGCGGGGACGACGAGGAGCGTCTTGACAAAGTCGATGTGGCCGACCGTGGTCGAGAGGAGCGTCTTGTTCTGCGCGTACGGGTGCGTTAGCCTGGGGCGCTGCGAGGTGAGGGCGACGACGAAGACGCACCTGGACGTCCCAGATGCGGAAGCTCTTGTCCCAGGACCCGCTGATGAGGAGCTCGCGCCCGTTGCTGGTGTGGAATGCGAGCGAGGTGACGGGTCCGCCATGCCCACGGAAGAGCTGCTTCGTCTTGCCCGACTGCGCACGACGAGGAGGAGGGTGGGTCAGGTCAGTCGGGCCCCACTCGTGGTCGCGCTCGTCCAGGGGGTCCCCGCCGACGATGGGAGAGCGGTGCACACCTGCAACCGACCCTGCGGACTACGAAGCCGCTCTCTGCGACCCAGGCGTCGGGTTCGGCACCCTTGTTGTCGCGAACGAGGACGCGCAAGGGTTTGCTCGAGAGCTGTATGGGGTGTCCGCGGTCCTTGAGAAGGTGCGTCCGTGCTGCACGCTCTGCAGATCTGCGGGAGGAGGGTGAGGTGGGGTTCGAGCTGATGAGGAGGTGGAAGCGGACTGGTGGTGCTGTGCGTCCGACTGGAAGAGGTTGCCGTCGTCCGTCGTGTAGCTCATCGCACTGCAGCCGTGTCCCAGTCGCAGCGAGGTCAAAGTCACGTGCAACCAGCGGGGAACCTCGTCGAGGAGGAGCCTCCGCTCGCTGACCTCGCCCGCACCTCCCGGCTCAAGAGGAGCACCTGCTGCCTCGCGAGAGCTCCTAACTAGCCCAGTGCACTCGCTCAGCCAAGTCTCAACGCACCCCGCGCCGTTGCGCCCTCGTTCGCCGCCACCTCCTCCTCGTCCCGACCGCCGCGCCTCCCGCTCTCCGCCGCGCACGTACAGCCGCGCACCATGTCCTACTTCCTCCCGCGCCTCGAGTCGGGCTGGCACGTCGACCAGGCCATTCTCGCCGAGGAGTCCCGCGTCGTCGTGATCCGCTTCGGCCACGACTGGGACAAGGACTGCATGCGCCACGACGAAACCCTCCTCCACATTGCCGAGAAGGTCAAGAACATGGCCGTCATCTGTACGTCCTCCTGCGCGCGTCCGCTCAGTGGCGGTTCGCGCTGACTTCGAAGCCCGCTCGCAGACACAGTCGACATTACCCAGGTGCCCGACTTCAACAAGGTGCGCTCCTCCTTCACATGCAGCGTGGCATGCAGGCTGACGCACACGCACGCAGATGTACGAGCTGTACGATGCCTGCACAACCATGTCCGTCCGCTCCCCACCTCCTTCCCTTGATCGTGCTACTGACCCCACGCGGTGCTCCTGCAGGTTCTTCTACGTGCGTACCGCTCTCATCTCACCTGGAAGAGCGACCGGAGCTTGCAGCGGCTGGGGAGGTGCCCGTCAGGGGTGCACAACTGACAACCTCGCCCCGCCGACCCTTCTCCTTGCCCGCGCTCTTCTTCCCGTCTATTCCCTTCCCGCAGCGCAACAAGCACATCATGATCGACCTGGGTGCGCGCCCCACCACCGCCACTCCCCTCTTCTCGCCGGAAGCTGACCCGGCGTGAGCGCAGGTACGGGCGACAACAACAAGGTCAAGTGGGCGGTTGAGGACGACCAGGAGATGATCGACATCATCGAGACGGTGTACCGCGGCGCGAGCAAGGGTCGTGGTTTGGTCGTCTCGCCTCGAGGTGCGCACCCTCCCCCTCTTTCTCTCGGTTCCGGCCAGAGGAAGCTGACGACCCCGGCGCGCGCGCAGACTACTCCACCCGGCTCAAGTACTAGGTCTCGCGAGTTTCCGTGCATCGAGGGAGCGTGTTGTAACGATACGACGGGATTTCTCGGCATCACCACCTCCGCCCGAGGCGCGCCCTGCTCCGCCTGGCCTCCGCACTCTCGCTTGCGGGCGCGCCACCGCACGATGCAGCTCCGCAAGCGTTCCTCATCCTTCACGCTACACCCCTCTCGCTCCCCCTCCCGCTCCCCCACCCTCTACTACCACCACCTCCCCCTCTCCACCCCGCAGCGCCACCCGCCCCCCCTTTTTCGCCTTCCCAGGGTACACGTCCGCCAGCCACTCCTGCCACTTCTCCACCGGGGCGCCACCCGCCAGTTGGGGCGAGAAGGCGAACCGCTGGGGCAGGAGGCGGTCGAACCCTGCGCGCGTCCGAGGAGGGGGGGTCAGCGTTGCGCGGGGGTGGCAGGGAGAGGGGGGAGGCGGACCTTCGGCGGGGGAAGGGGGCTCGTACGTCCTTGCCCAGGCAGCGAACGCCGGCAGGGGCGTGAGCGCCCCCGCCGGCTGGGCGTGCGCGAGCCGGAAGACAGAGTTGTGCTTGGCGAGCTCGACGAGGTCCGCTGTGTCCTCTGCCCCGCCAAGCACTGCGGCGGACGAGGCGGAGAGGGAGGTCCACACGGCGCAGACGGCGCGGAAGGACGCCCGTGGAGGGAGTGCCGCAGCGCGGCGCGCGAGCGGCGCGTCGGGAGGGAGCCGTCGACTACGACGCCCTTCGCGCCGGGGGTGGAGCGACCTGCGCGAGGGCGGAGTGCAGTGCCTCGAGCGCTGCGGGTGGAGGGAGGGCGGTTGGGCTGGGAGTAGCGGGGAGGGTCTGCGCCGTGTTGTGTCGGGGCGGAGGGGGCGGGGGCGTCAGTGCACGCACGGGGTGCAAGCCGGGAAGCGAGGAGGCGCACCACGCGGAGGTACCCCTCGTGCGCGAGCTGCGCGGCGTAAGTGCTCTTCCCCACCGCGGGCGGGCCGACGAGGAGGACCAGCTTGGGCGCGTCGGGCGGGAGGGCGGCCGCGGTGGGGGCGAGCTGCGGCGCTGGCGGGGGGACTGCGCAAGGGAGGCATGAGTGAGCGAGGAAGGACGAGGAGGGAAGACGGGCGCACGCGAGTGGTCGTACGCGTGCGGGTGCCACCCCCACAGCGTCCAGTTCGGATCGGGCGGCGCGCCGTGGAAGAACTCCTCGGGCGTGAGGAAGCGGAGGCCGCTGTTGAGTGCGAACTCTGCGAGGAGAGGGGTGTTAGCGGGCGGACGGGCTAGAGCGATGTTCGCGGGCGGAGAAGGGGAGGAAAGCGTAAGAGTGACGCACTGCGGTCCGTGTCGGCGTGGTCGGCGGGACGACCTGCTGCGTCCCGACGTAGAATGACTGCGCATAGTCTGCGAGAGGAGATCAGCAAGAGCGCACTGCCCGCGCGTGGGAACCCCAAGCAACGCACCGACAGCCAAACCGCCGTTGAACCTCCCCGTCAGCGCCTCCCACATCCCCGCCGCGGGCTTGCGGTACTCGTCAAACTCCCAGCACGCGAAGACTCGCAGCGGTACGCCGATCTTGCGGCACACGAACGGGATCTTCTTGCGGAAGTCGGCCGCGAGGTTGGGCATCGGCGAGGCCTGGTTCGAGATGAGGATGACGGCGTAGCTGCGCACATGCCCTTATCAGTCTCCTCTACATGGTGAGCAAGAGAGGGGCGCGCCGCACCCATCGCGGTACGTCTCGCGCAGCTTGGGGACGACCTCGGGCCCGCAGAACTCCCAGTCGAACGAGCTCTGCGGGAACGACTTGCCGTTCAGCGGGCGGATGACCGTGCCGTCGAGGTCTGCGCATGCGTGGAGAAGGTCAGTAACGTCTGCAATAAGCATTGCAACCGGAGGAGCGGGTGCAAGCAATCGCCCTCTCCGCCCCGGGGCGCTCTCTTCGCAGAAATGACTCCAGCCGACTCACCGAACGCAGCGATCTTGGTGCTCGGCTCTGGATGGCCGAAGACGTAGTGGCCGCACCCCCTCCCCTTTCCCCCGCGGCTCTTGAGGACGGGCCACCAGCTCCCCTCGAGCTTTGGCTTGCCCGGGCGCGGTCTCGCACGCTTCTGTGCGGGCTGCTCGGCGAGCGGGCGAGCTGGGCGCGGGCGGACGGGCGCGGTCGGGGTGGAGGAGAGGGTGGATGTGGGGCGGAGCGCCGATGAGGATGTGGGAGAGGCGAGCACGGGCACGGCGGCTGCGCGGGCGACGCGGAGGGGTGCAGAGGCGTGCAGGGGCTGCATACAGCTAGTCACTCGCTCGGAAGAAGCGGGAGCGGGTGAGCGGAAGGAGGACAAGCCGCGACGACGTTGACATCGGCGACACCGCGCGCGCTCGTCAGGATCGGGGGAAGCGGGCGGTCAGCCCTGGTGTATGAATGCGTCTCTACGGTGTGCCCAGAGACGCAAGCCATCAGGAGAAGCGGGAGACGACGACGCAGGCTTGACTTTCCGAGACACCCACCGGCAGAGATCAGCGACGACAGCTCTGTTCAAGCTGCTGCTTCTCAGGCAGTCTCGTGAGGGCGTCTCTGGCTACCCATGGATTGCAGCGCTGCACGTGCTGGGGCGAGACACTCGTGTTGATCGCCTGCGCGCGCGCCGAGAGAAAGTCCTGCCCCGTTCACACCGCTCGAATCGCTGCGAGTGCCGCGGTTGAGCTCGAGCGTACCCTCCAAGGTACAGCCCACCCGGCCCGCGCAGCAACCGCAGGCCCACGAGCCGTCGTCGCCGCGCTCCATCTCCTCATCAGCTCGCGCGGTTCGCTCCCGCCTCGCACCGCCGCACTCGCCCCTAGCAGGCAGAAGAACCCGCAGACCTCGTTCGAACTACCCTAACACCGCCTACTCGGTCATGAGCGCCGCACCAGACGACACCGGTCCCTCCTCCTCGACCCGGCCCTCAGCGGCCGCGCGTGCAGCACAGGCGGGACGCCAGCCGGGCAAGCCCGCACGACTTGCTCGCTCGCGTGCCGCGTGTGCAGAGTGCCACAAGGCCAAGCAGTGTGTCCTCTCGCTCCCTTCCCGTTCATCCACCCTTGCTGACCGGGGGTTGCTCGTGCAGGCGCTGCGATGGTCCGCCCGGGCCCTGCCACCGTTGCAACACGTGAGCTTACCCGTCCTCCCGCGCTGCTACACCGTTGACTGACTCTCGATACGCGCGTAGGTGGGGCATCGAATGCATCTTCCCCTCGAGCGCGGGTCCCGCCTCATCCAAGACCACCCTATCGCGCGCTTCGACCCCGGCACGCGCAACCCGTGGCAGCACGCCCGCGCAGGCCGCCCCTCCTCCTCCCCCTCCCATCGCCCCCTCTTCGCACCTCGCCGCTGCCGCGCTCGCGCCTCCCCCGCAGACAGCAGGCACCGAAGCCCCCGCAACGCCCGACGTCGCCGAGCAGCTCAAGCGCATGAACGAGCGCCTTGAGAGCCTCGAGTCGGCGCTCACGCGCGCGACCCTCCCCGTCGGACCGGGGACGCCGCGCCTCCCGCTGTCGGGCTTCGCGCAGACAGCGCATCACCACCATACGGCTTCGTCGGCGCAGAACAGCCGTTCGCAGGCGGGGAGCGAGTCGAGCCCCATGACGACGGGCGTGACGCCGCAGAGCCTCAACGCGGCTGCCGAGACGCACCACGACGGAATGGGCGTCAACGCGGTGGAGACGGCGGGAGAGGCGATGGCTGTCGAGGGGCTCGTGGATCTCGGCGGCGCGCAGGCGCGGAGCGCGGAGAATGCCGCGCAGACGACGTGGGAGAGCGTCAAGCCTGATGTGCTTGGACGGGGGATCATGACCCTCGAGGAGTGCGATGCCGAGTTCGACTTGTGCGTCTGCGCGTGCGATCTACTTCCGGCGTCTCATCTCACCCTTTGTCCGCCCCCAGCTACTTTGAAAACATCCAGCCGTGGTCGGCGCTCCTGTCGACAACCCTCGACCGGCACCCGCTCGTCGTCCGCGAGCGCTCGCCACTCCTCTTCCACGCCATCCTCCTCCTCACGCTCTACTATCGCCCGCGCACGCCCGCCAACATCATCCTCTACCGCGCCGTCTCGTCCATTCTCGACTCGATCCTCGCGCCGCAGATTCTCTGCCCGCAGCCCGACCAGCTCTCGTTCGATTTCGTCCGCGCGGTGCACCTCCTCCTGCTGTACAAGCCCGTGCAGTACTCGGCGCTGAACGCTCGCGGGATCAGCGACACGGCGCAGATCGAGTCGGCGAGCAAGATGAACGTCCGCGCGTCGTGGATGCTCCGCCTCCTCGTCTCGCGCGTCTCGGCTTTCATCGGCCTGCCCTCCATCGCCAACACGTACGCGCGCACTCCGTCTTTCGTGTCGAGGTTGTGCTAAGCTGTGCCTGCCCGCAGCTTCGCCCAGGCATTCGCCAACCAGCACATCACCCCGATCCCGGACGAGATCATCTCGCAGCAACGGCTCTACCTGGGCTGCGTCTTCCACGAGTCGCACGGCGCGCTCCAGTCGGGCAAGTCGGCCAACTTCACCCCGCAAGACGCCTGCCGCACGACGCGCCTCTTCGCGCAGCTCCGCCGCCAGCCGTCGGACGTGCGCCTCGCCGCGTCCGTCGAGCTCGTCGCGCATGCCGCCGCGGCGCTCAACGCCCGGACGGACGCCGGCGTCCTCGAGGAGGACGATCTCCGGCGGTTCGACGACGAGCTCGACGCGTGGCACGAGTACTGGGCGCCGCTGCTCGCGAGCGCGCAGGCGCACGATGGGACCGACCCCGTTGCATGGAGCCTGTGGTACCCCTACGCGAGCTTCACGCGCCTCAGCCTCCGTGGCGCGGCGTTCAACAAGTGGAAGGCCGAGCGAAAGGCCCGCGCGCTTGCCGCAAGGGGGGCGACGCCCGGAGTGCCGATGCTCGGCGATGACGAGCGCGAGAGCATAGCGCTCGCGGTCGACGTCGCGCAGGAGATGATGCTCGCTATCACGGTGGATGGCGCCGACCTCCGTAGCGGGCGCAAGGGCGCGCGCGCCGAGTGGAGGAGCGAGACGGGCCCGCTCGTGCCCGATGCCGAGGTCGTGCGGACGCTCAAGTGGGCGACCGACAGCCTGACCTGCGTCGTGCGTCGTCGTTCTCCCCCTCCTTCCGCACCGCCGCGCTGACAGCCCGCGCTCGCAACTCGCAGATGTTCAGCTACCCGCTCATCTTCCTCGCCAAGCTCGCCAACGAGGGTCTCCTCCGCTCAGATCTGAGCGTCATCGCGCCCGGCTCGACGCCGCTCCCCCCGTCCGCACTGTCGCCCGACGACCGCCTGTGCCGCCTCTTCCAGCTCGGCGCCGACCTCCTCGACGCGATCGCGCCCAACCCGCACCACCCGAGCGTCAGGCAGGCCGCCTTCCTCCGCAAGGTCCTCGACGCGGCGATCAGCGGCCGCCGCGCCGTCACGAGCGCGCCGAGCAGCCCGAACCTCCGCGCCGCACATGGCGGACCGCCCGTCCCGCCCCTGCCGCCGCACGCGCTCTCGCACCAGCTGCAGCAGGCCGCCGCGCACCAGCAGCTCGCGCCGCCCGTCCTCGCGCCCGCGACCGTCCCGGCTCCGCCTCCTCCGGCGCACGCACACGCGCCCGCCCCGCCCCACACGGCCTTCACGAGCTCGATCGCGGCGAACGGCTCGGCTGCGGCGGCCCTCTCGTCCTATACGGACTTCAGCCTCGCGGCGGCGTACCAGCCGACGCCGATGCACTCGCCGCCGCTGCACGGCGCGCACTCGCACCCCCATGCGCAGCAGCAGCACATCCACCCGTCGGCGCACCTCTCGCATGGCGGGCTCCTCGCCCCTGTGGTGGAGGACCCGTTCGCGGCGCTGCTGAGCGGCGTCAGCCCGAGCTTGTTCGACCCGGGGCAGTCGTTCTTTGCCCTCGGCGAGGCGGGATCGACTGGCCGTCGCTGAATGGGACGCCGGACCCGACGGGGCAGGGCGGGATGGGCGGAGGAGGCGGGTTCCCCTTCTGAGGTGGTGCGGCTCTCTCGATTTATCGCGCTCGCATGCGCAGGAGGATGTGCTGCTGTACTGGTTGTACGATGTAACCTGCGTGTTGTGCTACACCTTCCCGCTCGCATGCCGCCGCTCTCCCACTCTCTCGCTTTCGTGGACACCCGCACCGCTCGACCGCACCCCACCCCACCGCACAGCATAGCACCGCATTACAGCCCCTCCCCGCCCGCACCCCAGTCGAACCCCGCCCCTCCGCCCTCCCCACCCCCGAACGCATCCAGCGCCGGGAGGGCCAGCGCGCCCGCCCCGCCGGCTCCAGCGCCCGCAGCGAACGCCCCCTCGCTCGTGACGTCGAACCCGGCGTGGACCATCCCCTGCAGGTCGGAGAGGAGCGCCTCCCAGTCGTTTGCGGTGCTGCTGTGCGCTCTTCCCGGCGGGTCAGCGAGGAAAGAGGAGGGGCGGAGGGGAGGACGCACCTCGCGCCGAGGGGGTCGTCGCCCAGCGCGGCGAGCTCGGAGGAGAGGAAGAACGGGAGGCCGTACGCCCCCTCGCTATCGTTGCTGGGCTCGCCCGAGGGGGAGACGAGCTGCGGGGCTGCAGCGGAGGAGGACGAGGGACCGGCGGCGGAGTGGAGGGAGGACGCGGCGGGCCTCGAGGGCGGGGGCTTGAGAATGCTTGCGATGCGGCGCGACTCCTGCGGGCAAGGAGAGCGTCAGCGGGACGGTATCATGAGCGAAAGGAGGCCGAGCGCACCCGGAAGATCGCGTCCTGCTCGCCTCTCGCACCCGCGAGCCGCGTGTTGGCCTTCATCGCGCGCGAGATGACCGACTCGACCTGCGCGCGGTCGGGCGCGTCCAGGTAGAGGATGAGGTACGAAGAGGACTGTGAGCGACGCGAAGGTCATGTAGGCGGTGCTCTGCGTTCTCTCGATGGCGGGTCAGCGGGAGGCGGAAGAGCGAGAGGAGCGAGAGGCGCACCCAGAACATCCCGCTGTACGAACTCTGGTCCTGCATCACGATGGCCGTCTCGGCAATCTGCACCGCCGCGTGCACGCACGTCTGCACCTCGACGGACGACGCGCCCGATGCAGGCGTCGACGAGCCGCGCAGCCGGCTTAAGAGCTCGTCGAGCACGTATGACCGGTACGCGAGGAGCTTGATGAAGTGGTACGCTGCGTGGCAGCGGCGGCGTTGCCTGCGGAAATGGTGTCAGTCTGGCGGCTGCAGCAGGGCGAGAGGCGCACGACGCACCGCTCGAAAATATGCGGAACCTGCGCAAACGGCTCGTCGAGGCCGTCGCGCCCCGTCGGAGACGGCTGGAAGAACGCCGGCGACTCCTGTGACCACTGCGCAAGCTCCGTCTCGAGCGTTGCGATGCGGGACGAGCGCTCGAGGGGCGTGACCTCCTTGGGCGAGCCGAGGAGGCGGATGGCGTGGCCGAGGACGCGGGACAGCCTGCGGAGCGAATGTCAGCCCCGGCACTGGGAAGTGAGCGAGGAAGGGGGCGCACTTGATGTGCGCCAGCGAGCCGATCAGGACGCGGTTTTGCTGGGCGATGTCGGCGCGTAATGTCGCGTTATCAGGCACAGCAAAGTACGGCTGCGAGATGTCGAGCTCGTCGTAGAGGACCGGCAGGCCGAGGACGGCCGAGATGTAGCGGTCCATCATGAACGAGCTCCAGAACACCCGCCGGCGCTTCTCCCGCTCGGGCGGCGGGAGCGACGGGTCGTTGCGGTGCAGACCGAGCATGAGCGCGAGCCGCCCTGCGGTGCTGAAGGAGAGATAGGCGGTCTGGAAGCGGGAGAGGCCGAGGAGGAAGTGCGTCTGCAGGGCGACGGAGCTCAGTCTGGGGTGATTGAGTGCGAAGGTACGAGGAGCGGTACTCACGCTCGCAAGGTGAATGCGGACAAGAGAGAGACGGGCGGGAAATGGCGGGACCTGCGCGAGTTGTCGCTGCGCGGCATGGTAGAGCTTGACGCTGCGGGCGTCTAGAGGTGTGAGGCTTTGAGAATTGTAACGAGTACGGAGAAGGAGACGGACGCTCGCGGCGTCATCTTATTCGGGTCCTGCGCCGTCCAGCTCGGCGTCCACAAGCATCTGCTCGGCTCCGCCTCGTCAGTTTGCGCACGGTCTGCGTTCCTCGAAGGAGAACGCACCCGACTGCCATAACAGCAAGTAGCAGCGCTGTCGACTCGGGGTCAGCGAGAAGCGCCGGGTCCTGCTCGAAGAAGCGGGTCGCGAGCGCAGTCACGTCCTCATCGTCCACGAAGCGGTACGTCGATGCGGCCTGAGGGTTGGCACGGTCAGCGGGGCGCGAGGATGATGGAAGGGAGGCGGACGCACATGGTCGAAGTAGCAGCGCACGTAAGCCAGCCCCTCCTCCTTCGAAGGGAGGAAGAACGACCCGAGGCTTCTAACCGGCTCGAGGAGGTCGTCGTTCGGCCTCCCCTGCGGCACCGCGCGGAGGGAGAAGACTGCCGAGAGGTGGCGATGTATGCTCGCGAGAAAGCCGGTCGAGTCTGCGTGCGCCCCTGAGCTATCAGGGCAGTGCGTGAGCGGGAGAGAGCAGGGAGGCGCACGCTCGGCGTGGTCATCGTCCCCCGGCGTAACGGCGTCGTGCGCGTCAGAGGGCGTCCCTCCCGGCGCAGGTTCGTTCGCCATCGCCCGCGTGAGGGACGCGAGCATCGCATCGTCTGCGGCGGTGCGCGGGGATGGCCCGCCCTCCAGCGAGGAAGCACGTGCGCGGGCATCGCGGGCGAGCGGTGCGGGAACGGGTTGTTGGACGGGCCGGCTATGCCCGGCGGTGGGGGAAAGGTGGGAGGGGCGAGCGCAGGAGGCGTCGGGAGGAGGGGGCCGGATGAGGAGGAGGAAGCCTCGGGCGCGAAGGTGCGCGCATGTGCCGCTGTGCGCCCTCGTCGCCGATCGCCCATGGTGTAGGCGCAGTCTGCGGGCGGGTACTCCGTCAGTACGCACTTGCGGGCAGACAGGTTGCGGGTCCGGGACGCATCCCTCGTCTCCCCGATCAAGTTCCAGCGTCCACTGCACCGCATCGGCAAGAGAGGACAGAAAGCCACGCACCCTTGTCCCCATGCTGGCAATTCCCGCACGGCTGCATCCCGTCGCACTTCCTCTTGCTCGTCCGGCAGAGGTCGCACGCCCGCGAGACGTTCTTGGACCGCTTGGCCGGCGGTTCCTCGCTCATCTTAGCTTGTGTGGTTGCGTTGGGGTGCCTGCGGGGTTCGCGATGAGGTGCTGGGTGCTGGATGAGGAGCGAGAGGCGGGAGAGGCCGGATGAGCGGGATCAGGATGGGCGGGCCTGGGGGTGCCGCTGAATGCGTCCAGGCACGAAGAGAGAGCGCAGAAGACGACTCGGCAAGTGGCAGCGTCTCGCGGGCTGTACGGCGGCGGGGAGATGAAGGCGAAGAAGCGTTTCCCCACATCTCCGCAACCAGCGTCGCGTGCGAGTTGCGCGGCAAGCACGCGCAGCCGGAGCGCAGCAGTGTGCGGGAATGCAATCACAGGGTTGGCTCGAGTTACAGCTAGCCGGGCAAGCTCAAAGAACGACCCCACCGCTTTCACGAGCATCTTGCCCCGGCGGTGAAAGCCCACCAATGCGGGCACAAGGGTTACAGCGGCACTAAGCCGTACAGGCGGTATCTACACGGACCACAGAAGCGAGGAGGACGAGGCAGCTACTGCCAGAAGAAGTGCGTGACGAACTTGACGCCGTCTGCGCGCGAGCGAAGAAGGGTGAGCCGAGGCGTTCAGTAGCGGCGGATGGAGGGAAAGCAGGGCGTACATGCGCTCGGGGTGACTTGTACAATGTCGCCGCGGCGGAGTTCGACCTTGGGGATCTCGTACGGCGACATGCCCTGCGCGCGCGAGGCGGGGATGGGGTCAATCTCGACGCCGGGAGCAGCGAGCGGCGCCGGCGGAGCTCGGCGCACCTGCAGGTAGGCCATGATGCAGCGGATGACCGAGCCGTGCCCAATGAAGAGGATGTCGGCGGGCTCGCGCTCGAGCTCGAGGATGACCGGCTCAAGGCTGCGCAACGTCAACAAGGCGGACTCAGCGCTTGGGGACACCCACCGCGAGGACACGTCCAGCGAGCGCACGCACCGGACGCTGAGGTCGTGGTAGCTCTCCGCACGCGGGTAGCGGTGCGCATACGGGTCCGTCTCGGAGCGCTTGAACTCCTCGGGGAAGCGCTCCTTGATCTCGTCGACCGTGAGGCCGTCGACGTCGCCCGGGTTCAGCTCGTGCATCTGCGTCCGCTGGATCACCTTGTACCCGAGCTCGGACATCGGCCGCGCGGTGGAGATGCAGCGGCGGCGGGCGGAGGTCCATACCTGTGCGTACAGATCCCGAGGTAGCGAGTAGCGGAGGGGGGCATGTCAGTGTGCTCCACAGTCGTCAGCTGGAACGAGTACGCACAGTGAGTCTCCTCTCGTGCGCCGGCTCGCCTGCCTTGACCCGCTCCTCGAGCAGCTCGCGCCGCTTGGCGACGATGAAGTCGCGCAGCTTCTCCGCGTACTCGACACCCTGCGGCGAGAGGTCCGAATCGGCCTTGAACGAGTGGTCGACGAGCGACTGGCCGGACTGCGAGCGTGCGAGCGAGGCAGCGTGAGCCAGGGTGTCCTGCAGAGAGAAGGCGGCGGACGCACCCGCGCGAACCAGATCGTGCGCTTCTTGTGGTGGACGTTCATGAGGAAGAAGACGATCCGCGACTGGAGGTAGCCGCGGATGTTGTTGACGACGAGGCGCTCGCCAATGTTGTAGATCTTGACGAACGGGCCGCCGGACGTCTCCATCGTCTCGTACCGCGTCGCGTGGCTCGCAATGCGCCTCTGGTAGTCCTTGACCGCCTCGTCCGGGTTCCAGCCCTGGTACTGCAGGTGGGAGCGGGATGAGCGGGCGCTTGGACGGTCGGGACGGGAGCAGACGCACGTCGGGTGAGCTGATCTTGACAGAGCGGATATTCGCCTCGACGATGTCCTCCCGGTCGCAGATGTTCTCTGTCGTGCGAGCGGGGTAAGCGCACGAGTTGCGGGCGGAATGAGGAGACGCGGCCACACCGATGAAGAAGACGTTGACCCCTTGCGCCTCGAACTTCTGCCGCAGTGCTATCCGCGCCGCCTTCGTGCCGTTCTGCGTTCGTGGCAGAAGACGCGTCAGCTCGTGTGGTCGAGAAGCTCTCCAAGGGTGTTCCAGGCGAATGCCTCCTGAAGACGGGCGAAACGGGACGCACGTTCGCATCGTAGATCGCCACCTGCCCCATGTTTTCCTTGAAATATCTCGCGACCTCCTCCTCGAGCGTGATGCGGATCTTTGCGCGCAGCTCGTCCGTCTCCGGCGAGCGGCCTGCGGGCGAGAAGTAATCGGGCGGGAGGTTCGCCGACGGCCCGAGCATGCGGCGGCGGTGGTCGCCGAGGGAGAAGACTGCGGGAGATGAGAGAATAAGCGCACATCCTTCGAGCAGAACGCCGAGGCGCGAAGCAACATGCGTCTCCTCGATCGTTCAGTCGAGGTAAGCCAGCTCACCTTCAGTCCGCACGCCGAGCCACCTTAGGTACCGCTCGACGCTGCGCGAGACATGTCTGCGTCGGGGAAGGTGAGCTCTGTCTTCAAGCGTGGACGAGGCGGAGGTGGTCGGATGTCGAGGAGGGTGCGAGGAGCGAGGACCCACGTCTTGCCGCGCGCTGCGAGTGCACAAGCGAGTCAGCGCGCTATCCCTGGCGCGCTCAAGGAGCGCTATCGCCGGGCAAAGACGGCTTGAGGATAAGGGGACGGGGCTCACCAGGGAGACCGACGAAGACGAGGAGTATCTGACCAGCTGCGGGTGCGGTTGGGGTCAGCCTCCTCCACAGGGTAGATTAGGCGGTCCAGCGAGCGCGCACCGTGCCAGAGGCGGCCGCTGTCGGTCTGGTAGAGCGGGGCTGTGAGGGGAGATGAAGTCGGTCAGCGAGGGCTCCTCCAGCTCTGGCGTGAGTCTGAGTGGCCTGAGCGGGTCATGAGGCACGCACCAGCCATATGATAGCGCTCGAACAAGCAGCGAGAGTCGGGGAGGAGTGGGACGAGAGGGAGGACGTCAAGGGGATCCCCCCGACATGTCGCTTGGCGTTGGCCACACCCGCTCCTATCCCGTACAGCCTGGCTGGAACACTACGGTGCTCGACACGGTCTGCTGCACAAAACCCTCGAACAGAATGCGGTTTCCAAGGTCTCCCTCGTCCTCCTCGGCCTCTCCTCCCCACATGGGAGTGCTCGCACTCGCGACCACGAGCGCTTCTCCCAGCTGGCAGGCCAGGCTGAAGAGCTCTCTCGCTTAGCCGAGCATGTCCCGCGACCCTGCTCGGACTCCAGCTTCCCACTCTCGCTCGTGCTCGTAAAGACCAATCGACGCACTGCAGATGATACAACGCTACAAACCGGAACACACGAACCCGAACCGCCGTGCCGCCTAAGCCCTCAGCACCTCTGCGACGACGGCCGCCGTGACCTCCTTGGTGTTGGCGCTCCCGCCAAGGTCGCGCGTCTTGATCCCCTTACGGCACACCTCCTCGACCGCGGCCATGAGCGCGTCGGCCGCCTCCTTCTCGCCGAGCCACTCGAGCATCTCGCACGCCGTCCAGAACGTCGCGACCGGGTTCGCGATGCCCTTGCCCGTGATGTCGAACGCAGAGCCGTGGATCGGCTCGAACACTGCGCGGTGCACGGGCGGGGCTGTCAGCGGGTGTAGAAGGGAGAAGGGGGCCAGGGCGCACTGGAGGGTTCTTGCGCGACGGGTCGAGGTTCGCCGTCGGCGCGATGCCGATCGAGCCCGCGAGTGCGGCGGCGAGGTCGGAGAGGATGTCCGCATGCAGGTTGGTCGCGACGATGGTGTCGAGCGACTCGGGGTGGAGCACCATGCGCACCGTCATGGCGTCGACTGTTGTGGGAGGCGCGTCAGCCCGAGATGCGGAGCGGGAAGAAAGAGGAGAAGCGGGTGCACCAAGCATGTGGTCAAGCTTGACCTCGGGGAAGTCCTTCGCGACCTCGTACATGACCTCGTCCCACATGACCATACCCGAGCGCTGTGCGTTGGACTTGGTCACGAACGTGAGCATCTTGCGCGGGCGCGAGGCGGCGAGCTGGAAGGCGAAGCGGGCGATGCGGCGGACGCCGTGGCGGGTGAAGATCGAGACCTCTGCGTGAGAGCAGGTTGCGTCAGCTCTTGTGCGAGCGAGAGACGCGGGCGGGAAGATCGAAGGCGAGAAGCAAGGAAAAGGACGGAAAGCGGGAAGGGTACGTACCAGTCGCGACCTCGTGGTCGTACCCGACGTGCGAGCGGCCGCCCTGCCCCGCATACTCGCCCTCCGAGTTCTCGCGAACGATGACCCAGTCGAGCATGCCCTCGGTGCAGTTCGCGAGCGGGGAGGTCGTCCCGGGGAGGATGCGCGTGCGCCTGCGTGAGGGGACGGGGTCAGTTCACGGGAGAAAGAGCGGATCATGGCGGAGAGAGGGAGCGCACCTGACGTTGGCGTACTGCTGGAGAGGCTGGGCAATGGCGAGGCGGAGGCCCCAGAGCGAGATGTGGTCGGGGACGTCGGGAGCACCGACAGCGCCGAAGCTGGAGGGCAAGGTTAGTTGCGCTCCGGGCAAGGGTAAGGGAACGCACAGGATAGCGTCGTAGGCGCGGAGGATCTCGAGGTGGTTCTCGGGGAGGTAGCTGCCGGTCTTCTTGTAGCGGTCGGAGGACCAGTCGAGGTGGTCGAAGTCGAGTTCGAACGTCCCGCGCTTCTTCGCGACCGCCTGGAGGACGGCAATGCCCGCCTCGATGACCTCGGGGCCGATGCCGTCCGCCGGGATGGACGCGATCTTGTACGAGTTCTTGCGGACGGCGGGCGCAGCGGTGCCCTCGGCGCGCGAAGGCTCGTTGAGGTCGTGGAGAGCGATGGGGGCCATGTCGTTGTGCTGGATCGAGCTGAGTGTGAGTGTGAGAGCAAGGGAAGCACGGCGTCGGCCCCGCAGAGGTCAAGGCAGGCGTGCGGAGGTCGCCCCCGTGGGCGAGGCCACGCCGCGCCGCATCTCCGTGCTCCCGCTAGTTCGCTTTCTCCCACACGTCCGCAAAGCTCCATTCCCGCCCCTAGAGCGGCGCAGACCGGCTCGTGACCTCGCCCGGACCCGTCACCCCGGCCTGCGACGCGGTACCCAGCGTGCGAGCGGCCGCCCAAGATTCTCATCTCCTCCCCGCCTGCGGACTTGCGGAGGTCGCGCACCGCGGCATCTCTCCAGCTTCTCTGCGGGTGTGGGGCCTGCTGGACAGTCTCTTGATCTCGCGGAGCCCCCGCTTTCCTTCTCCTTCCTCTCCACCGCCCTCTCTCCGCGTCTGCGGCCCCTCCCCTCCTCATCGCCCTCCCTCTCCTCCCGCGCCACCACTTCCGCCATGGCCATGATCGACCAGAAGCTCTCCGTCACGCACCTCGAGAACAGCGGCGTCGACGAGTCCAACATCAGCGAGTTGCAGGTCGAGATTGACAAGATCGCCCTGCTCTCCGACGAGGACAGGCAGGAGGAGGAGCGCAAGCTCCTGCGCAAGGTGCGTCTTCTCCTCCCTACCCACTCATCTTCTCGTTGCACCTCTCTCGCCGATACTTACCGACCCTCACCGCGCCCAGATCGACTTCACCTTGCTCCCGACGCTCTTCGTCCTGCTCATCCTCAACTACCTCGACCGCAATGCCCTCGCCTCCGCGCGCGTGCAAGGCATTGAGGCTGACCTTGGCATGGTTGGCACCAACTTCAACGTGAGCTCCTTCTCCCGCTCGGCTGTGAAGCCTTCGAGCGCTTCGGACCCTCCATTGACCGTCCTCCTCTCCCGCAGACCGCCATCTCGATCCTCTTCGGTCCGCTCTCCCTTGGCTGTTCTCCGGAACGCTCGCTCCGAAGACTGACCCTCTTCTCCCTCGCACGCAGTTGGCTACATTCTCGGCCAGGTTCCCTCGAACGCCATCCTCGCGCGCACCCGTCCGTCGATCTACCTCAGCTGCTGCGTCTTTGTCTGGTGCGCTCGTCCTTTTACCTTAATCTTGATCTTCACGCTTACCCTTTCCTCGCTTGCAGGGGCATCGTCTCGCTCTGCACCGGCTTCGTCAAGACCTACGAGCAGCTCCTCGCCGTTCGCGTCCTCCTCGGTTTCACCGAGTCGCCGTACTTCCCCGGCGCGCTGTTCCTCCTGTCGACCTGGTGAGTCCGCCCGCCCCTCTCGTCGACCTCTCAAGAAACGGAGCTGACCATTCTTCATTCGCTTTCCGCAGGTACACCAAGCGCGAGCTCGTGCGTACCATCTCGCTAAACCCGCAAGCGATACTGACGATCCTGGACGTGCCAGGCCTTCCGTACCGCCTTCGTGAGTCCCGCCCTACCATTTCTCCATCCCTTCTCTCGGGGCCTGCTGTTGAGATCTCCCACCTCATCGCGCCTGTTTGCCGCCACGACGTCGACTGACGCTGCTTGACCCTCGAAACAGCTCTACTCCGGCTCGCTCCTTTCGGGCGCTTTCAGCGGATTCATCTCGGCCGGCGTCCAGAGCGGCCTCGACGGCAAGATGGGCATGGAAAGCTGGCGCTGGCTGTTCATCCTTGGTTCGTCGCGCTCACCTCTCCAGAGGACCGGAGCTGACGACCTTCCCGTGCAGAGGGCGCCATCACCGCCTTCGCCGCCATCATCTCCGGGTTCATCCTCCCCGACTACCCCGCCACGACCAAGCGCCTGACCGTTCGCGAGCGCGCGCTCGCCGTGTACCGCATGGAGTGCGACGCTGGCAGCAAGGACGAGGACGAGAACAGCATGTTCAAGAACATCAAGCTCGCCCTTTGCGACTACCGCGTGCGTTGTCCTCCCTGCTTCTCCACGCGAGCCCGTACTCATATGGCGTCCATACGCGCAGCTCTACATGCTCGCTATTATCATTATCACGAAGACCACGGCTGGCGCTGTCACGCAGGTGAGCCTACCCGCCCCGCTCTCTCTAGCCGCGCTGACGACCTCCCCCCTCTCCAAAACAGTTCTTCCCGTCCGTCGTCCAGACCTTCGGCTTCTCGAAGATCATCACGTGCGTCCTCTTCCCTGTAGAACGAACAGGCAGCGAGTCTGACCGTCTCATTCCGCTGCCCGCAGGCTCCTCCTCACCGCGCCGCCGTACCTCGTCACCACCGCCCTCTCGCTCTTCATCTCGCGCATGTCGGACCGCAAGCCTGAGCGCTGCTTCCACCTCGCGGTCCCCCTCGCTGTCGGCATGGTCGGGTGCGTCTGCTGTGCTGCCAGCGCGCCCTCACATCGCAAAGCGCGGGCTAACCTCCTGCCTCCTCGCCGCAGCTTCGTCATCGCCGCGGCGACGACCAACACCGGTGCACGCTACTTCTCGCTCTTCCTCATGCTCGGCGGCCTTTTCGGCAGCTACAACGTGGCCCTGGCCTGGATCTCGTCGTCCTTCCCCCGTCCCCGCGGCAAGCGCGCGATGGTGCGCTCTGTCGCTGCACCCTTCTTGCGCATGCGCTGACTTTTCCGCGCCTGCAGGCCTACGCCATCATCAACTCGCTGTGCGTCCCGCCTGGCCCTCACCCCGTTCGGGCTGTCGCTGACCTTCCTAAACTCGCTTCGCCCCTCGCAGCGGCAACATCGCGCAGATCTGGTCGCCCTACCTCTACCCGAAAGACAACGCGCCGGGCTACTCGGTGCGCACTCTCCCTCGCACCCTTGCTCCCACCCGCTAACCCTCTACGTCCGTGCAGATGGCCTTCATCACCAACTCGATCATGACCGCCGTCTCGATCCTCTTCTGCCTGCTCCTCCGCTGGTGCCTCAAGCGCAACAACGCGCAGCTCGACCGCGAGGAGACCGAAGCCGCCCTCGAGAAGGACATTGGCGAGGACAAGACCACCGGCGGGTTCATCCGCAAGCCGCGGTACGTACTCTGAGCGGGCGGGCGGGCGGTGCAAGGGAGAGGGATCGACGCTCTCGGTTGTAGCAAGTGTTCGTAGGACTTTTGACTGTGCAGTGCCTGTAAGTACTCGAGTACCAAGCACCCACTTTGCCCTGGAGGATCTTGCGCACCGCTTGCTTCCGTCTGATCGCTCTGCTCGGACGTTCGAGACGTGGTGAAAGACGAATTATATCGCACAACAGCGAGGAAGCGTCGTAAAGCGCACTCGACAGGCAAAGAGCGGTGGGGGGTATCCAAGCGAGCAGACCTTCTCCTCCACCTGCGTAGATCTAGACCTTGACCTTGTTGACGGCGCCGAAGAGACGCTTGAAGAACTCGGCGGAGAGCTCGGCCTGGAAGCTGTGGGCGCGAATAGCGAGGCAGAGGAGAGATGGGCGAGTTAGCCTCGTCGACGCAGACTGAGTGCCTCGGTAGGCGGGCACGCGTCAAAAGCGAGAGAGAGGGGACGTACCGCATGTACCGCTGCAGCTCGGCGGGGAGGAGTGCCGCAAGCGCAGCGTCGCGCTCGGCGTCGACGTCGGGCTGGTACCCGACCGTCCCGTCGGGGTGGAAGCTGAGCTTGAAGTTGAGCGCTGAGGGCGTCGGGCTTATCAGCGTGATGCACAGGCGATGAGTAGGTGAGAGTTTGCGTACAGCCGGTCGTCCCGCGCAATCGCTCAACACGCAGGTGTAGGTCGCTCCTGCCTCGTCCTGCTTCACCGAGTGGACCGCAAAGCCCGTGAGGTCCTCGTTGAGGTTGAGGTGCGACGTCAGGCGCTCGTTCTCGTCCTGCAGCTTGGCGAGTGCGGCGTTCGGGCCGGACGAGGCGGCGGGCGCGGCGGAGGTCGACGCGAGCGAGGACGACGAGGGCGTGGCCTTGAGCTTCTGGTGCAGCTCCTTCGAGTGCGAGACCTCGGCCGAGAGCTCGGCGCGGGCGGTCGAGACTGTGCGGGTAAGGAGGTGAGTACGGGTTGATGCGACGAACGATATACGGGGACGCACCCTCCGCCCGCAGCTCGACCAGCTCCTTCTCGGTCTTCTCCGTCGCCTCCTTGACGCGGCGGACCTCGCGCTCCCACTTCTTCTCCCTCTCCGCCGCCTCCTTCTCCGCCTGCGCGCGCTCGTCCTCCATCGCGCGCTCGAGCTCCTCGACACGCGCCGCGAGCGCCGTGTTTTCGCCCTCGAGCTCCTTCACGCGGATCGATTCGAGGCGTGCGGCCTTGCTGCGCGGAGAGGCGAATGCCGTCTGCTGCAGAGACGCGAGCTCGGCGCGGAGGGTGTCGTTTTCCGTCTTGTAGCTTTGAATGGTGTTCATGGACGCTAGCGCGGGCGGAGTACGTGTCAGTGGTGGTGCGTATCGTGCTGATTAATGACGGAAGACGCACATTCCTGCCGCTCGTCGGCGAGCTCGCGTAGGCGCAGCTCTGCCTCTTCGGCCCGCGTCGTGCGCAGCTCCTTCAGCTTCTTGTACGCGGTCTGCGACTCCAGCAGTGCCTTGCTCATCTGTGCGCATGAGGAGCATCGTCAGAGTGGATGTTGGCTCGTAAGACACCGGGACGTACCACCTCGAGCTGCCTTTCCAGCCTCTTCACCTTCAGCGCGTTGTCCTTCTCATCCGGCACTGCGAGGTCGTCCATTTCACCCGCGAGGACGTCGTCGACGTCGTCCGCGACAGCCGCAGCTGCCTTGCCCTTCTTCGCAGCCGGCGCCGCCTTCTTCGCGGGCGCCTTCTTGGGCGCGGCAGCCTTCCTTCCGCCGCGGCCCTTTGGCACGGGGCGCCCTCGCCCTCCTCCTCGAGCTCGTCCGGGGTGTTGAACTGCGTCTCGGGTACGAGGACCGTCTCCTCGCCTGCGGCGTCCTCCTCGTCGTCCTGGTCGTCCTCGAGCGTCAGGTCATCGCCGTCGTCCTCCTCGGGCTGCGCGGCCTTCTTCCCGCGTGTAGCAGTCGTGCGCTTCGCGGCGGCAGGCTTGGTCGCGGCGGGCTTGCGCGCGCGGGAGGTCGAGGAGGCCTTGGACGAGCCTGGCGGGAGGAAGGGTACGGGATGTTGCGGCGGTCAGTGTACATGCGGCCTCGGGAGGGCGGCGAGAGGGGGCGCACCAGACGTCAGGGCGAAGGCGTCGAGCGCACGGTTCTCCTTGTCCATCTCGAGGGGAGCGAGCGGATGAAGCGGGTGTGGGAGTGTTGAGCGAGGTGGCGCGCCGGTGTCAAGCGGTGGAGGCGGTCCTGGACGGTTCGAGTGGGCTTTGAGCGGTACTTGGGGTGGCTACAAGCCAGCCAGCGCAGACTAGCAAGCAGCGTCAAGCGGACGAGGCGAGAGTTGGACGACAGCCGCGCCCCGCTGCCCTCGCGCCTCGACGCGTCGCGGGCACGATTTCGGCGCACGGGACCGGACCCGTTTTTTTACAGGCGAGCTCGAGCGTGCGCTCGCAGAAAAGGCGCCGGCCGCTCGCTGTCGTCCTGCCCTTCACCCGCTCGTTCTCGCTGCCCGCGCTCGTCCAGCTGGACGCACGCGCTCGTTTGCTCGTCTGCACGCCGCCGAGCTCCCGCCGCTCCCGCCAACCTCGCCGCCCGCCTCGCCTCGCCTGCTCGCCCCGACATTCTTTCCTGCTCTCGGTGAGTTCTCCCTCCTTCCTGGCCAGTTCTTCGCACGCAGGCACGCACGACTCGCATGCACTCGAGGATACGGGCAGGCGCACGCTGGGCGTGATGCTTCGTACCTTCTCTTCCCCATCTCATCGACCGTGACGAGACCTCGAAGAGCGTCAGGGCCCTCCCGCGTGTCCAAGTGGCCGTGGCTGGTGCCCTGCACGTAACTTAATTTTTATACTTGCCAGTAGCCCTTGTCTGATCCCTCTGTCGCGCCCGCCCCTCCTTCGAGACCGCCCCGAGTCGTCGTGCCGCGTGCAGCAACGTCCCCCGTCGCTCCAGAGCTTCGCACTGACCTCGCTTTACGCGCCGACACAGCTTCTCTTGTCTCGCCCGCCCGCAGCTTCGACTTGGACCACCCTCTCCTGCTCACCTGGTCAGTTTCCGCCGCCTTGCCCTCCCCTTCCTCCCTCTCGACCACGCGCCGCCTCGCCTCTTTCGATGATGATAAAGTCGAAAGACCTTTCGTTCGTAGTTTCCACCCGACGGACTCGTTATGGCGCCGCGCTAGGCCCCCCTCTGGTGCCCTCGCGGTAACAGCCCCGGCAAACCCACCTCTCCCTCGCGCGCTCCCCTCGCACGATCACCTCGTTGCGCCTCGCGTCGCTAGGATTACCTCCGGGGAAACTTGCGGCGAGGGGCGCAGCGGGTCGCTGGACGGGCGGGGATCAGGACGCGCGAGGTCGACGAGGAGCCGGGGTGTGGAGGGTGTGGTCGTCCGAGCCGCTCTTTCAGGGCGGGTCGGGGCCGGCGTCTTCCGAATGTGGGCCAATGAAGACGTCTGACCCTTCGAGGCGAGGCGCGCGTGGTCGAGCAACACCGTTCTTCTTCGAACTCGTCGCTGACCTTCCCGCTTGCGCACACAGGCTTCACTCTTACGTACTTGCTGCATGGTCTCGTCGCTCGCAATGCATTCACTTCTCTCTACTCGTCATTCGCATTGTCTCCTGAGAGGCTTGTCTCTCGGTCGTCGCTTCCTTGCCTTGCCTCATCCCCGAGGGGGAGCGCTTTTCGCCGGCGGTCTGCGCGGACTTCGAACTGCAGCGCAGACCCTTCTCACAGCGCCGTCATGCCTCCAGCTCAATGGCTGTGGAGACGCAGGGGGTCGTTGCCGGCGGGAGCAAGATGCGCGTGCTCGCGCTCGGCGATGGAGGGCGTCGCTCCTTCGTCTTCGTTCAAGGGGGCGGGGTCTTGGAAGCACTCATTCTGCGCTGTACGCTCCTCCCGTGTGACCGCTAGTAAGTACGCTTCGCTTGCGCCGCTCCAAGCCGCTCGGCCCTCCGTCTCGTTCTCATCAGCTCTCTCCTGCTCCCGCTCTCTCTCCTCCGCTCTCAACGCTACGAGGCGCCTTTCGCGCGACCCCAGGATGCCTGCACCGCCGTGCCTGTTGCCGCCACTGCCACCGCCGCCCTCCTACACCCCGCCCCCTCCACCACCGGGACCGCCCCGCCCAGCACCGCCTCGCCCACTCGCTTCCTCGGCAGCACCCAGACGCAGCAGCAGGCCTCCAACCATGCCCACTCCATCCCCCTCGACCTCCCTTCTACCACCGCCCCGACCTCGCAGCCGCACGGCGCGTCTGTCCCCGCGCAGTCGTTCGCAATGACCGGGCCGAGCGGCTTCTCACGCGCCTCGCACCCCTCGGGCTCGCCGTACTCGACGTCGTACGTCTGCGCCCACGGGCGGGTGGAGCGGCCCGGGCAGCGGCGGGAGGGCGCCGTACATGGGCGGGACGACCTCGAGCGGGGTGCGCTTTCTCTCCTGCATCTCTTTCTCGCTATATGAGCCCGTACTGACATATTGGATCGCTTGCGCAGTACACGTACGCGGGCTTGCACAGCGCCTACCAATGCGCGCTCCCGCCCCGCAGCACGCCCCGCCGCCCCCGCCCTTCCTCCCTCAGCCTGCTCCATATGGCGCGCGCTACTACCAGCCCGCGTCCTCTTCCCCCGCGCAGCAAGCTCCTCCTCGCCGTTCACCCCGCCGCCTGTCTTATATGGCGCGCGCTGACCACCCCCGCCGCCCGCAAACGCGCAGCGGCACTTCAGCCCCGCGTCGCCCGCGCGCCCGCCAGCGCAGGCTGCAGCAGCATCTCCGCCAACGAGGGAGGATGACAAGAAGCGCGCGTGGGGCGACGAGGGGGGAAGGCTGCGGCGACGGCGTGGTGAGGACTACGCGCGTCCCGAGTAAAGGCGGTGGTACCCGCCGCAGGGAGACGAAGCGGGAGAAGCGGGAGCGGCGGGCAACGCTCGACATCGGAGCACTGCGCGTGACGAAGAGGACGCGCAGAAGGAGGTTGCGACGGGGAAGACGGGCAACGACTTGGTCGGGATCCTCTGGCGGGACAAGACGGCGACCTGGCTTGAGCGAGACGAGCTCGCGCAAGCGGTGCGCCTCTGCTTCTCCCTTCCGTTCACTGAGCTGTCGCTCTGCCTGCGGGTGCGGCGAAGAGGTCCCGGTACTGACCCTACCCCGTCACTCGCACCCGCAGCTCGCGAACGGCTCGATGATCCTCTCGCAGATCCACCTGGATCGTCGTGTCCAGGTCGTCGCGGCACCGGGGTCGACGGTGCGCGTCTACCTGCACGAAGACCAAGCACGTCCGGTGCCCGTCGTGATGCCCGGCGCGGTGGGCCATTCCGCCGACTTCCCGGACGACGCGGACGTGCTAACCCGCTTCACGCCCTCTCGCAGAGCAGCCATCAGCAGCTGGACCTCAAGGAGCCGCTCTCGGTCATCGTCGACCGGATCTTTGACCTTGCGGCGGGCTGCTTGATCCCCTACGGCGGGGCGGGCGCTTGGCCGCTGCTCTTCTCGCTCGGACAGTGGGCGGCCTTCCTTGGCGGAGGAGTCGCAATCGACGGAGATGGCGAGTTCGTCCGCGCTCTGCCCATCCCGGGTGCGTTCTGCTCCTTCACTCGCTCGCTCGTTCGTCGCTCGCGCTCAACACCCCGCAGACTCTTTCCCATCCGCAGCACCCGCCCCGACTGCGCCTCTTCCCACGCGGGCCGCGTCGTCGTCGTCTACCGCGCAGCAGCCCGCCTCCCCCTCGTCCATCCCTGTGTCGCCCGCCGCATCATCTCGCCCTGGCGCCGCGCCGTCTCCCGCCGACCCGCCCCGCCCGACGGTTACGGACCCATGCCCGACGCCCGTCCCGCCGCGCGACGACCTCTTCCTCTTCCCGACGCGCATGTGTCGCAACTTGCTCAACCCGCAGGATGCGCCCGTGCTGACGGATTCGCCGCTGAGCGAGTACTCCCGCCGCGCCCGTTCGAGTGCTCGTACGTCGCGCGCGACCCGCCTGCGCTCGCCCCGCTGCAGAGGGGCGGGAAGAGCGCGGGCGGAGGAGCGGAGGATCAGACCCCGAGCGGCGCGCAGGGCGAGGGATCAGGCGATGCCGACGCGCTCCTCGCGGCCTTCGCGCCCGAGAGCACGCCGCGGGCGAGCCGGGCGCGGCCGTCTTCGAGCTCAAGGGCGCGAAGATCGGGCTCGTCGAGCGAACGCTCGACCAGCTCAATGCGCCGCCGCCGCTCCCCACGCTCGTCTCCCCGCCCTGGCGTAGGGATAAAGTCTGGCAGGGCGCGAGGTAGAGGAGGAGGTGCCAAGGTGTCGAGAAGGAGGTGAATGTGCGTCCCCTCTTCCCCTCTCGCTTCCGGTCTTCTTGTCGGATGGACTGACCCTCCTCTTCTCCCGCGCAGCTCGTCCGAGCGCGAGGCCCATTCTAGCATCCCTCGTACTATCCCTCCCGCTTGATAGCCCCCGCTTTCAGTACGCTTGATGCCTCGCCAGCTCGTGCCCTGCTTAATCGCCCCTCTGCCCTCGCTCCCCACTCCCGCTCGCTTTTTAACTCTCTCTCTCACTCTCACGCTTGAGGTCGTGTAAGGACGTTTGTCTCGCTTGAACGGGTGCGTGAGAGGGAGTCAACGCGAGATGCGCGTGCGTGTCGTCCGCGAGCGGCGGCGCCGCGCCTTCGCTTCTCTTGGGAAGCGGACTACGTGCGGAAAGCACCTCCGCCGCTGCTGACCCAGCTCAAACCATCACAAGCAGCCGCACACCGCGCGCGCCGCTCGACCCTCCCTTCGCGCGCTCATCAGCTCTCTCGCTCCTCCCGCTCACTGCTCCCCGCCCTCACCGCTCGCGGCGCGCAGACTCGCTGCTCCATCGACTGCAAGTACTACTTCGACCCTCCAAGCGGGCACACAAGCGCCCTCAAGCCGTACGCGCGATGGACCGCCTCCCCGTCGAACTCGTCAAGCACATCCTCGGTTACGTGCACGAAGAGGCTTTCGGGGCCGAGTACTCGAGTATAGGCGACACCGTGGTCGAGGCGTGCATCCTCTACAACGCGCTCCTCGGCCTGCCTTGCAACCGCTCGCTGCTCGACCCGCCCGCGCCCACCGGCGCCGACCCGTCCATCTTCTCCCAACGCCGCCGCTCCGCCGCGACCGGCCAGACGGTTCTCGACCCCAAGTTCGTGCGGCAGATCTCCGTCGAGTTCTCCACAGACACTCTGCACGAGCCGGACGTGGAAGCCTTGCTGCGCGTGCTCGCGCATGCCAACGGGTCGCGCCTCGCGCGAGCCGTGACGGCGCTGTCCGTTCGCGCCGAGTTCGGGCGCGTGGAACAAGAGTATGATGCATGGACACGGCGCGTCCTCGCCGCTGTCTGCGGACTGGCCGGCCTCCAGGACGTCAGCCTGAGGACCGAACAGTGGATGATGAACTGCGAGCACGTCGGTGGCGAGGTGTCTCTGCCGGTCCTGTTCTCGATGAAGAGTGCGTCGGCTGCTTTCTCGTTTTTTTCCGCATGATCTGACCGCCCGCCGCCGTCTGCAGACCTCGTCCAGCTCGCCCTAATCGGCTACACCTTCCTGGACGAGCGCAACCTCGTTCGCCCGTTCGCGATGGAGCACCTCGTGACCCTCGTTCTCTGCGACGTGCGTAGCGAGAACGGCGCGCTCATCAGTGCCCTCCAGCCCATAACCACCCCGTTTCTCCGCGTCCTCGCTGTCACCGCATTCTCCCCAGCAGACGCCGTTGCGCTCAACCTGACCAAAGAGCTGCTCCGCCAACTCGACCTGCTCCTCTGCGACTTTGACGTCGTCAGCGCGCTCGTGCACGCCTTCCAGGGCGAGCCGCTCCCTGTCTTCACGATTGCGTCGACCCCGAACGACATTAACGAGTTGCTGCTCGATATCCCGGACATGGAAACCTTCCGCCACGTCCATCTAGGCTTCTACGAGGTCTTCTACCCGTACCGGCGCAAGGAGTTTCCGTTCACCGAGCGCGATGCCGAGCGTGCCCTCGACGCAGTGCCCGACCTCGAGACGCTTTGGATCAACCAGCCGCTGCCGACGTACCCGGGATACGAATACGACGCGGCCCGGGTTTTGGTCGCGGCTGCGGAGCGCCGGGACATCCGCGTGCGCTGGGGCTTCGAGAAGGTGAGGAAGCGCGTCCAGGAGGAGATGTGGCAGTTTGCGCGGGAGTGGAAGGCTGGGGGAAGGTGTAGGCTCAGCTTGCAGCGCTGTGACATCTCGAGTTTGTTCTACGCAAGCGGGGAGCGAGAGAATCTTGCACACGAGGCCGAGCCAGGCGTCACTGCGGGCAAGGTCGACTCGTCCCACGCCGAAGGCGAGTTCAACTCGTCTCCAGCTCGCCTCCCCTCGAGCGAGTCGAAGGTTGACCTTCCTGATCGGGCAACTCCAGGGAATGCCTCGCCTCCGGGACGGCGAGATGAATACGAGTTGGAATAGCTTTGGGCTGAAGCGAGTCGTATTTGCCCCCAGTGCGTGACGGTGCGAGGTCGCACATGCAGACGCTTCCTCTCACTCTCTCTCGAGGCCAGCTCCCGCCGACTGACAGCTCCACATCGCTTGTATGTCCGTGCATGCCTCGCGAGGGGAATAGTGGGCGATGGCGCCGTGCGAGTTCTCATCAGCTGGCCCGCTCTCCTAGCCCTCCCCGCTCGCCTCTGCGGATGCGACAGGCCCGAAGGCACCGCTCTCACTCTCTACAGTGTCTCCTAGCGTCCTCGAGCTCTTTCGCTTTAGCCCAGCAGCCGTCCACGCCGCGCGGACCTCCCGACCCAACGCACTCGCCGCGCCGCTCGCTCACCCACGCTCACCCGAACGTGTCCGTCACGACGCTCGCCCGAAGCACTCCAAGCTCGTCTAACTGCACTATGGCCGTGCGCGCGCCCCGCTCAGCCGCCGTTCTCGCGCATCTCTACCCCTCACCCTCGAGGTGTCGACTCGCTCCGGCGCTGCTGGTCCATCTCGTCCATCGCGTCTCACCGACCAACATACGCACGACTGTACCGGTACAGGGACGCCTGAGCGCAGGGACGCGCGCTCGTCCGCCCCCAACAGCAGCACACCCCACTGCCTCCCTTCCTCGCCTCATCTCTCCTTCGCCTTTCGCACAGGCCCCGATCCACGCAACAGACTGCGCGTCAAAAGGTGCGCACAAGGGCCACGTCGGCGCAGGAGGGCCCGGTAGCTGACCTCGATCTCCACCTTGACCAGATTCCGACCTGTCCCTCCTCGACGCGCTTTCGCCGGCTCGCGCACTTCCTACCGCCCGTTCGCTTCGCCGTTCTGGCCGGACACAGCGGGCCACTTGTGCAGCAGCCCGAGACACCGACTCGGCGCCATACACCACCTCAGGGCCTCCAGCGACCTCCCACCGCCCTCTACCGCCTCCCGCGTCCTTCCCACCTCGCGCACGTGTACGTACGTCGCGCGCACTCTCCTCATCGAAGGCCGTGTGGCGTAGTGGTAGCGCGTGAGCCTCCTACAATGGTCGAGGCCGCTTCGGCGGTCCGACCGTCCAGGACAGCTTAAGGTCGACGTGCGGGAGGGCGGGAACGGCGGTAGAGCGATCGCTGACCCTCACCGGCTCGTACAGATGCCCGCGTTAAGCTCAGACGCAGACGGGGGCGCCGCCCGGATGCGTGAAGACGGGCAACGCCAGCCGGTGGAACGTGGTGCGCTCGCGCTTCCCAGCGGCCTTACCACGCAACAAACGCAGCGACTGACCTCTCCTCGGTGCAGCTACGGCATGACCGAGTGGACCGCGTGCGTCCTTTCTCTCCGCATCGCTCTCTCCAGCCCAGCCGCTTCCCGCGGCAGCGGGCTCGCGGGTCGGCCAACCTGTGCTGACCCGGCGTCCGTCTCGCCCCGCCCTCAGGATGTGCTGTCTCCTCCCGCCCGAGATGCACCAGTACTCGACCGTAGGCGTCCCCTCACGACGTGCGAGATCAAGCTCGTTGACGGTGCGTCCTGTCCCCTGCGCACTCCTCGTCGCTGGGGCCGCCTCGCGCGCAGCGCGCTGACCCATCCCGCCCCTTCTCCCAGCTGCGCATAACGATGTACACCGGCTACAAGTCGATGAATCCCAACCCGTAGGGCGAGATCTGGATCCGCGGGCCGAGCGTGATCAAGGGCTACTGTGCGTCGTCCTTGTCTCCCTCTCTCGGTTGGAAGGAGGCTGACGGCCGAGCGGGGAGCAGACAAGCAGGACGACCTGAAGAAGGAGGCGTGGACGGACGACGGCTGGTTCAAGACGGGCGGCGACGTCGGGCGGTGGAACAAGGTGCGCGGCGCTCGTCGTCCTCTCTATACCTCGTCGTGCGGTACTCTGACGCTCCCCCCGCCGCGCGCGCGCAGGGCGGTACGCTCTCGGTCATTGACCGCAAGAAGAACCTCGTCAAGCTCGCGGGCGGCGAGTACATTGCGCTCGAGCGCCTCGAGTCGCTCTACGGCTCGTGCGAGTACGCCGCGAGGATCATGGTCCACGCCGACAGCAACGCGAACCGGCCGGTAGCGGTGCGTTCTTGTTCTCTCGTGGTGGTAGGTGGGGGCTGACTCGGGAGCGTCTCGCGCGCAGGTCATCTTCCCGCACGAGCAGAACCTCAAGGGCCTCGCATCGCAGCTCGGCGTCTCGGGCGAACTCCGGACGCTCGTGCACGACTCGAAGATCCGCGACCCGGTGCTCAAGAGCCTGAACGGCGTCGGCAAGAAGGCGGGCCTCAAGGGCCTCGAGCAGCTCCAGAGCGTCGTCCTCACCGATGACGAGTGGACGCCGCAGAACGGCCTCCTCACCGCCGCGCAGAAGCTCAACCGCAAGGAGATCCTCAAGCGGTTCAAGAAGGAGATTGACGTGTGTTGTCTCGGTTCTTTGGTGGTGCCGCTCATGCTGACCCTCCCCACGCACAGGCCGTCTACCCGTGATTCTGCCCTCATTCCTCGCTTTCTCTCTCTCCTCGTCGTTGTGCTATATCCCCCCTCTCTCGCTTGATAGCCCCCCGCACCCCCCGCTTTCAGTACGCTTGATGCCCCCCTCGCCTCGTGCCCTGCCTAATCGCCCCCCTCCTCCCCACTCCCGCTCGCTTGTCCTCCCTCTCTCTCACTTTCACGCCTGAGGCCGTGTAAGGATGTTTGTCTCGCTTGAACATGTGCGTGAGGGAGTGCGAGAGAGCGAGCGGGCAAGATGCCGTTTCCGCTTCACAGCAGAGCTGCTCTTTGCCGGGTATCTCTCCTTCCCTCTCCTTGCTCTCAGCCACTGTGCCGTGCAAATCACAACTCAGTACGTCAAGCGTTCACGACGAGCGTACTCACCGCCTTCGGGGCGTCTCCTCAACTCCTCGAGGTCCACCGTCGACATGACCTGGAAGTAACGGAGCCCAAACTCGCCGACCCTCTGCGCCTCAGTAAAGCGGCGCTGGGTGAAGATCGTGTCAGCCGACCTGGGGTCTCGTAGAACGTCGTGGGCGAAGTCGCGCGTGGGGAAGCGGAATGAGTGCCCAAGCGCCCTGGTCGGCGAACTCTGGCGAGTCGGGCTGGTTGATCTTGAGGTACATCCAGACAGGCCCCTCTTCGTACGAGGTCCCGCCCTTGCGCTGCGCGTAGAGCTCGGCGGCGGCGTCCTTCTCCTTCTTGCGCGGGAGCCAGGGGATGCTCCCGTCCTTGAGCGCCTTGTCGGAGAAGCCCAAGATGGACCCCATCGGGGTGAGCTCGCCTGGCTCCTTCAAGGACTCGAAGTGGGCAGCGGAAAGCCGACAGACGTGCTACTCGCGCGAAGGACGGTCTAGAGGCGGAAGTCAGTGACGCTTCCTTGTAGACGACTGGCTGAAATCGCACCTCATAGCCCTGATCCGAGAGTAGACCGCTCCTGTAGAGGTAGTCGAAATCCCTCCAGACGCGCTTGTCTTTGGTCTGCAGGTCGCGAGGTGAGCGCGAATCCAGAGAGAACGGGAAGAGCGGGAACTCACCGCATCGCCGCCGAGTCGCGAGAGTGCCTTGCCGAGGATCGGGTTGGTCGAGTGCACTACGGCAAACCCGTGCTTCTGCTTAGGTGTGCCGGCCCTCGGCACGATTGGCTGGCGGAGAAGCGCGCCAGGTGTAACCGGCTGCGACGGCGAGTCGGGGAGGGGGATCTGCGGGAGTGGTTCATCAGTACGACTCCAGAGAGGCAGGAACGGGACAACGAACCCGCTGGATCCACTCGCTAGGAGCGTTTGACGGCGCCTGAGGCCCCTCTGCGCCGAGCCTCCCTTCGCTTACCAAGCCGTGAACCATCTCGTCCCGGCGATGGATCGTGGTCACGAGCTCGGCAGTGCCGTCGGGGATGATCTTGACGTCAGAGCTCTCGACCGAGGTCTCCTTGCTCAGGAGGCCCTCCTTGTCGCGGCCTGTCGAGGTCGAGTTCGGGGAGGTGTTGTTCGACCCGATAATGGAGAGCGCGCCCGTCTTGTCCCTGAGCCGTCCGAGGAAGGCCTTGCTGTGGAACGGAGCGATGCCGTTCCCCATGTCGATCGGTGTGAGCTTGAGGTGTGGTCCGTTGGCGTCCAAGAGACCTCTTGCCGTTGCAGATCTGCGTGCAAGAGGTTCGTGAGCATCAAGCTATCATTAGCATGCTATTCCTCAGGTCAGAATGTTGGTGCTCACCCGGAACCACTCGTTGATGTCGGCCAGCACGGGCTCGACGAGGTGGGCGTTCTGTTTCTGGCAGAAGATGGTCGCCTCGACGCCCGGCCTGCCGGTGAGTTGCCGTCAGTACCCTATCCTCTGGGAAGAGCTGCGCACGCGGACTCACTACTCGCTCCACTCGAGCCCGGCGTCGGTCATCCAGATGTTGCGCAATTGCGGCGACGTGACGAACACGTCCTGGATGATGTTCTCGCAGATCCCGAGCGCCGGCGTGACGATATCGCCGTAAGCGATGGACTTGCAGTTCTGCGCGCGAGAGAGGGTGCGGTCAGCGGCTGCGGGCTGGTGGAAGGGCGAGGAGGAGGACGTCAGACTGACCGGGCCTTGGAAGTGCGTCCCCATAAGCGGCGCGAAGCTGGTGCAGGCGAACTCGCACGCTACGCTCTCGCTGTCCGAGATACGCTTGTAGCTCGCGTCAGGCCGGCGGCTCAGGTCCGGGTCGGTGGCAGTGCGGTAGTTTTTGAGCGAGGGCGGCGCAGCGGACGGGTCGAACGCGAGGAGGGTGCTGATCTTGTACTTCTGGGTGACCTGTTCAAACACCAACCCAAGTCAGTCGTACTGCAGACGAAGAGAAGTGGGACGAGTAGCAACTTCTCGACCTCGTCGGAGGTGTACTTGACACGGTGTGGCAGGAGCCAGGGCCGATGGAAGCGGAAGCCCTCCTCCCGCCGTAGTCCCCCTCCTCCCTTGGAATCCAACCTCTCTCTCTCTTCTCGAGTCTAGGGTTAGCGAGAGCTCCCGCTGCAGCTACTGTCCCCCCGCTACAATGGAGACCGCAGGCGCTCGTTGTCTGTCGCCTCTGCAAATGGCGCGAAGGTCAGCCCTTCCCCTTCCCCTTCATGTCCTGTGCCTCCTGCTCCTCTGACAGCGGGCTCGCACCCTTCACCTGAACGGCCTCTGGGTGGTCGGCCGACAAGCGCCACTTTGCCTGCGCACTCGCGAGCGCGTGCGCTGCTGCACCAGGCAGGGCACTCGAGGCGCACCCGTTGCTCGTCAAGGTGGACAGCCCAACGCGCGACGAGGCGGACAGAGTGGCACTCGTCGACGCCGTTGGCCCGCCGCTCGACGACGCCTCGACAACGCCGTTGGTCCGCCGCTCCCCCCGGCAGTCGAGCCGCCGCACAGCCACCCAAGCATGTACACAAGGGAGCAGTTGGAGACAGCGTAGGCTGCGAGCACACACCCGTCCTGCGGGACGCTCGCGGGTGCGTCAGCTCGGCGCGAGAGGCAGCAGACCCGTTGAAAAAGGGACGCACCTGGAGTTGCTGGCTGGCAAAGATGAGGCGGTACTGGTTGGGCGAGATGCGCTTCTTGTCCTGGATCTTCGCCCTGACATCATCGATCGTGTACGACGATTCGACATCGAGAACGATCTGTAGGGCGGGCATGATCAGTATCGCTGGCGTATGCGAGGCCAGCGGCTTGAGGACCGAACGTCTCGCCGCAAAGGGTCTTGACAAAGACCTGCATGGCACGCTGCACTGGGGGCGCGAGCTCCTGCTCGTCTGGTCTGGTAGGCTCCTCCTCCTCGACTCCCTCCGCGCTCTGGCCCGCCTCGCCGCTCTCCTCCTCCTCGACCTCGTCCGCGCGCCGACCGACGCCCTTGATCTCCCCCACAGGCTGCTCTGGCGAGGGAGCGGGAGGTGCGAGCAGGGCGGACAGAGCGGGCACGCCAGCCTCGCCACCGTCAAGCCCCCGCTCGAACGCGGCACCGCAGCAATCCTCTGCCCCGACAGACGTCTTCTTCGCGCGGGCCTTCTCCACCCCGGCACGCTCCTCCCCGACGCACCCCTCGCGCTCGAGCTCCTCCACGCTCCGCTCCTCAGCACGGCGCTCCTCCGTCGCGGGCTCCTCGTCGACGAGGCCGTCGGCACCACGCTCGCCCTTCGCCATTGCCGTCGCGCCGACGCCTTGCCGTGCGGGCTCCTCCCTTGCGGCCGCAGCTGCGTTAGGCAGTGGCTGCGCGGTGGCCGAGTGCGACACTCCGTGCCCCGCGTGCTCCTTCTCCTCCGCCGTCTTATCCCTCCCGCCCTTCGCGCCACACTTGCCCCTCGACCTCCTCGTCCCAACGCCACGGCCCGCCGCCGCCTCGCCGAGCGCCTCGTTGCCCTCGCTGCCCTCGCTGTTGGCCTTCTCAAACACACCGCCGGCCGGCACCGTGGTCGCAGTGGGCGCCTCCGCCTTCTGCGGCGCGCTCCTCCCGCTGTGCGCTGTTTGCGAGCCGCCGCTGCCACCGCTGAGCTGATACTGGCGCGTGTGCGCCAGCTTCTTCTTCTTCTTGCAGAACTGCGCCGGCGCAGACGACGTGAGCGTCGACGGGGCTGTGCGGGGCGGCGGGGCGGGGGTGCGGGACGAGCGCTGCGGGCTGTCTCTCCCGCGCGCGCGCGAGACGGCCTCGGTCGTGGGCGAGATGCGCGGGTTGGGGCGGAGGGTGCCGAGCTTTGGGCGCTTGAGGTTGCGCGCCAGGGAGGACCGGGGCTTGTACGCGCTGAGCAAGCGGTTGGGATCGAGTTTGCGCCGCAAGAGTGGTGCGGCGGCATGAGGATGCTCCGGGCGTGCGAGCTCGACAGCCGCGAGTTGGGAAGGTTGGGAAGAAGAGGCGCAACGTACTTAACGGCTTCGCCGCCTGCATGCAGGCGTGTCAGCGCCGGAACGCTGTGTGTGTAAGAGGGAAGGGAAGACGCACTGTTCGGCTCGAACGACTGGTGGCCGACGACGACCCGCCCATCCGGCACCCAGACCAGCGGCTTCATTTCGCCCGTGCGCTTCTTTGCGCCGCGGGCGCCACCCACCTTCCCTCTCATCTCGCCCGTGCGCTTCTTTGCGCCGCGGGCGCCACCCACCTTCCCTCCCGGCGAGCTCGCGCTCTTTGCCGCGCGGCCTGCGCGGGAGCGATCGAGAGCGAGCCCGAAGCCGGGCACTTCGACCGGAGCGACCCTCCGAGCCGCGTCGTCTGCCCCTTGGCGAGGGCAGAGTGCGCAGTGGGAGCGGCCGACGCCGGCGAGGTGGCAGCGGCGGCAAAGGAGGCGGCGGGCGCGGGGGTCGGCGCGCAGGGCGCGGGCGTGTGCGCAGCAGGCTTCGCCTGCGTGACGGGGTCGACGCTCGCGATCAACGCGAGCGGGTCCTCCACAGGCGCAGGAGCGTCGGAAGCGGCCGCCGAGCCCTTGCAGACTGACGGGGCGGGCGGGGTAGCGGACGGGACGGTGTTGGCGTTGCGGGCGGGGGAAGGGGGCATCGGGGCACGGCTGGGCGAGGAGTCGGTGTTGGCAGCGGCGGTGGGCGGCGCCGCATCACCAGCGAGCGACGGCAACTACGGCGCGGGAGAGGGCGCGGCCACCTGCGCGGCAGGCGTGCGGAGCGCCACGAGCGCGGCGCTCTTCTTCTCCTTGCGCGCGCCGCGGGCAACCCCGCGCTCAGTCTTCTTGCGATCCTTGTGCGCGGGTGCGCTCGCCGCCGCCGCCTCTGCCCCGACCTCCTCCCCTGCGAGCTCGACGCCTCCGCGCCGAGGTTCACGCCGGAAGGGTACCCCTCGTCGGCCATGGTCGTCCGGCTCTTGTCGAGCCCGTCCTTGTACAGCGCCCCCTCGGCGCGGTTCTTCTCCTCCTCCTTGCCCGCAGACGCATCAGCGTCGGTCGGTGCGGAGGGCGCGTCCTCCGAGAGGTGGACGCGCGAGTCGAGGGTGGGGCGGCGGTCGGGGTGTAGGGCGTCGCCGGGGAGAGGGGGTGGAAGGAATCGGGGGAGGGCGAGTTGGAGGTGGGAGAGTCGGCCATGTTGTCTGCGCGACGGCCTGAGGCGGAGGCGGGGAGGGAGAAGATGGGGGTGGGAGGAGGGAGGGAGATGGGGGTGTGCTGCTCTGGGGAGAGCAGGGGGTTGGGGATGAGTTGGGCTGAGTCGGGGTAGGTGTTCTTGCTCGCTGTGTAAGCAGACCAAGCCGAACCAGCGCGGGGCGGGGGAGGAAGGAGAGAGAGCTGCGCGACCCACTGGAGTTCGAGGCGACCGTCGCCTCTTCGCTCCGCACAGCTCACTCTGGGTGCTCCAGAGTGCTCGACCGCACTCCCTCGCCTCCACGAACTCTGCTCCGCCTTCAACCCGCCTCATGCGCGTGGTCGAGAACCCCCGGAAATCGGTAGTACAATGTTCATCACAAGCGTACTGGCTTGAGTCCTTCCTCTCCTGACGACGTTGGTAGCCTCGTCCCGCTTCTCGCTTTGAGGCAAGTTCCCCAGCTACAAGGCTCTCTTTTGCAGAATCCCGTAACTGCAAGGAATCATCAGGAGTACAGAGACAAGAGCAGGAGGCGCACAATGGTGTATCTCCAAGCCGCTTGTCCGTTAGGCAGCACGGAGGCAAGGCAAGAGACCCAGGGAAGAAGCGGCAAAAAGGAATCGACCGAGGACGGGGTCGAACCGTCGACCTTAAGCTGTCCTGGACGGCCGGACCGCCGAAGCGGCCTCGACCCTTGTAGGAGGCTCACGCGCTGCCACTACGCCACACGGCCTTCGATGAGGAGAGTGCGCGCAACGTACGTACACGTGCGCGAGGTGGGAAGGACGCGGGAGGCGTAGAGGGCGGTGGGAGGTCGCTGGAGGCCCTGAGGTGGTGTATGGCGCCAAGTCGGTGTGTCGGGCTGCTGCTCGAGTGGCCTGCTGTGTTCGGCCAAAGGAGCGAAGCGGACGAGCGGTAAGAGGTGCGCGAGCCGGCGAAAGAGCGTCGAGGGGGGACAGGCCGGAATCTGGTCAAGGTGGAGATCCAGGTCAGCTACCGCGCCCTCCTGCGCCGACGTGGCCCTTGTGCGCACCTTTTGACGAGAAGTCTGCTGCGTGGATGCGGGCGGGAATGCCAGGCGAAGGAGCGACGAGGCGAGGAAGGGAGGTGCCGGGGTGTGCTGCTGTTGGGAGCGGACGAGCGCGCGTTCCTGCGCTCAGGCGTGTCTGAACGAGTCCAGTCGTGCGTCTGTTGGTGGGTGAGACGTGATGGACGAGGTGGACCAGCAGCACCGGAGCGAGTGGATACCTCGAGGGTGAGGGGTAGAGATGCGCGAGAACGACGGTTGTGCGGAGAGCGCACGGCCATAGTGCAGCAAGACGATCCTGGAGTGCTCCGAGCGAGCGTCGTGACGGGCACGTCCAGGTGAGCGTGGGTGAGCGAGCGGCGCGGCGAGTGCGTTGGGTCGGGAGGTCCGCGCGGCGTGGACGGCTGCTGGGCTCAGCGAAGGAGCTCGAGGGCGCGAGGAGATGTTATAGAGAGTGATAGGGGTGCCTTCAGGCCCTCGCGGGAGCAGAGACGAGTGTGGGAGGTCCGGAAGGAGCGGGCCAGCTGATGAGAACGCGTACAGCGCCATCGCGCACAGTTCGCCTTGCGAGGCATGCACGGACACGCAAGCGATGTGGAGCTGTCAATCGGCGGGAGCTGGCCTCTCGCGGGAGGGAGAGGAAGCGTCTGCTCGTGCGACCTCGCACCGTCACGCCTGGCTCGGCCTCGTGTGCAAGGCTCTCTCGCTCCCCGCTCGCGCAGAACACACTCGAGATGTCACAACGCTGCAAGCTGCACCTACACGTTCCCCGCAGCCTTCCACTCCCGCGCAAACTGCCACATCTCCTCCTGCACGCGCTTCCTCACCTTCTCGAAGCCCCAGCGCACGCGGATGTCCCGGCGCTCCGCAGCCGCGACCAAAACCCGGGCCGCGTCGTACTCGTATCCGGGGTACGTCGGCAGCGGCTGGCTGATCCAAAGCGTCTCGAGGTCGGGCACTGCGTCGAGGGCACGCTCGGCATCGCGCTCGGTGAACGGAAACTCCTCGTGCCGGAACGGGTGGAAGACCTCGTAGAAGCCTAGATGGACGTGCCGGAAGGTGTCCATGCCCGGGATATTGAGCAGCAACGCGTCAATGTCGTCCCATGTCGACGCGATCGCGAAGACAGGAAGCGGCTCGCTCTGGAAGGCGAGCGCGAGCGCGCCGACGACGTCAAAGTCGCAGAGGAGCAGGTCGAGTTGGCGAAGTAGCTCTTGGGTGAGGTTCGGCGCGACGGCGTTTGCTGGGGAGAAGGCGGTGACGAGGAGGACGCGGAGAGACGGGGTGGTGACGGGCTGGAGGGCACTGAGGAGCGCGCCGTTCTCGCTCCGCACGTCATGGAGCACAAGGGCCACGAGGTGCTCCATCGCGAAGGGGCGGGCGAGATTGCGCTCGTCCAGGAAGGTATAGCCAATGAGGGCGAGCTGGACGAGGTCTGCAGACGGCGCGGGCGGTCAGACCATGCGGAGCACGAAGAGGAAAGCAGCCGACGCACTCTTGTTCGAAAAAAAAACTGGCAGAGACACCTCACCGCCAAGGTCCTCGCCGTCGTCGGTCCTCAGCCTGACGTCCTGCAGGCCAACCAGTCCGCAAATGGCGGCGAGTGCGCGGGGCGTCCAGACGTCATGCTCGTCCACGCGGTCGACCCTGGAGCGAATGGATAGGGCCGCTACGGCTCGTGCGAGGCGCGATCCGGCGGCTCGCGCGAGCACGCGCAGCAAGGCTTCCACGTCCGGCTCGTGCAGAGTGTCTGTGGAGAACTCGACGGAGATCTGCCGCACGAACTCGGGGTCGAGAATCGTCCGGCCGGTCGCGGCGGAGCGGCGGGGTTGGGAGAGGATGGACGGGTCGGCGCCCGTGGGCACGGGCGGGTCGAGCAGGGAGCGGTTGCAAGGCAGGCCGAGGAGGGCGTTGTAGAGGATGCACGCTTCGACAACGGTGTCGCCTATCCTCGAGAATTTGGGCTCGAAAGCTCGCTCGTGCACGTAACCGAGGATGTGCTTGACTAGCTCGACGGGGAGGCGGTCCATCGCGCGTACGGCTTGGGGGCGCTTGTGTGCCGGATTGGAGGGTCGCAGTGGTACTTGCAGTCGATGGAGCAGCGAGTCTAAGCGCCTCGAGCGGTGAGGGCGGGGAGGAGTGAGCGGAGAGAGTGAGAGAGCTGATGAGCGCGGGAAGGGTGGGTCGAGCGGCGTGCGCGGCGTGCGGCTGCTTACGAAAGCTTGAGCTGGGTCAGCAGCGGTTGTAGGGCTCTCAGCACGCAGTCGCCTCCAACGGAAGGGAAAGCGCGGCGCCGCCTCTCGCGAACGGCACGCACGCGCATCACGCACTTCCTCTCACGCACACGATCAAGCGAGACAAACGTCCTTACACGGCCTCAAGCGTGAGAGTGAGAGAGGGAGAACAAGCGAGCGGGAGTGGGGAGAGGGGGCGATTAGGCAGGGCACGAGGCGAGGGGGGCATCAAGCGTACTGAAAGCGGGGGGTGCGGGGGGCTATCAAGCGAGGAAGGGGGGATATAGCACAACGACGGGGAGAGAGAGGAGAAGAGAAAGGAATCACGGGTAGACGGCCTGCGCGCGGGGAGGGGAGGGTCAGCATGAGCGACGGCCTCGAGAGGGACGGAGCGCGGACGCACGTCAATCTCCTTCTTGAACCGCTTGAGGATCTCCTTGCGGTTGAGCTTCTGCGCGGCGGTGAGGAGGCCGTTCTGCGGCGTCCACTCGTTGTCGGTGAAGACAACGCTCTGGAGTTGCTCGAGGCCCTTGAGGCCCGCCTTCTTGCCGACGGCGTTCAGGCTCTTGAGCACCGCGTCGCGGATCTTCGAGTCGTGCACGAGCGTCCCGAGGTCGCCCGAGACGCCGAGCTGCGACGCGAGGCCCTTGAGGTTCTGCTCGTGCGGGAAGATGACCTGCGGGCGACACTCCCGAGTCAGCATCCACCCACAACGACGAAAGAACAAGAACGCACCGCCATCGGCCGGTTCGCGTTGCTGTCGGCGTGGACCATGATCCTCGCGGCGTACTCGCACGAGCCGTAGAGCGACTCGAGGCGCTCGAGCGCAATGTACTCGCCGCCCGCGAGCTTGACGAGGTTCTTCTTGCGGTCAATGACCGAGAGCGTGCCGTCCTGCGCGCGTACGCGGTGAGGATCAGCGAGCCGCGCGACGAGGAGTGGAGAAGACGACGAGCGCAGCGCACCTTGTTCCACCGCCCGACGTCGCCCGTCTTGAACCAGCCGTCGTCCGTCCACGCCTCCTTCGTCAGCTCGTCCTGCTTGTCTGCTCCCCCGCTCCGTCGTCAGCCGCGCCGCGCGAGAAAGAGCGAGGAGGAAGGGGCGCACAGTAGCCCTTGGTGACGCTCGGCCCGCGGATCCAGATCTCGCCCTCCGGGTTGGGGTTCGTCGACTTATAGCCGGCCTCCTCGACTGGGGGCGGGCGGTAGCGGGCGGGGAGGGAAGGAGGGGCCCGGGGAGGGAGGGGGAAGGGGAGGAAGGGGAGAAGGCGAGGGGTCAGCGCGCGCACGACGGCGAAAGAAGGACGGCGGACGCACCATCCACGAGCTTGATCTCGCACGACGGGACGGGGACGCCGACGGTCGAGTACTGGTGCATCTCAGGCGGGAGGAGGCAGCACATCCTGTGGGCGCGTCGAGGAGGAGGAGGTCAGCGGCTGCGCCGAGGGGCCCGCTGCGCGGGAGAGGCCGGCTGCGCCGGGGAAAGCCACGGCGAGGTAGGAGGGACGCACGCGGTCGACTCGGTCATGCCGTAGCTGCGCGAGGGGGAGCAAGGATCAGCCCGCTGCGCGGGAATGGGCGAGCGCACAGAGCAACCGCACGCACCCCTGGATGATGAGGACGAGGGCGATGCTGAGGAACTCCTGCGTCTCCTTGCTGATGGGGGCGCCGCCGCTGAGCGCATACTTGAGCTTGCCGCCCGTGCCCTGCTTGACGGCCTCAAAGACGACCTTGTCGGCGACGTTGCCGAGGAAGCTCCCGCGGCCGCCAAAGCGCTTGGCCGCGACGCCGAGGTCAAAGATCTTGCTCTTGAGCGCGCCGGCCGATTTCACCTTTGCGACGATGCCCTTGCGGATCGTCTCCCACACGGCGGGGACGCCGACCATGATCGTAGGCTGGAGCGTGCGGATGTCGCCGAGGCAGTTGCGCACCGACGCGTCCGTCAGCGTCTTGACTGCGGGCGTGCCAAGTGCGGAGGGGTCAGCGCGCTACGCGCGGGGAGGAAGCGAGAGCGGAGGGAGCGAGGACGCACCGTTGCCGTAGCCCATGCGCGCGCCGACATACATGAAGCACATCTCGACCGCAAACTCCATGATATGCGCGAGGGGCTGCGGGCGAGCATCCTCGTCAGTACCCGTACCACAATAAACAAACGCGCGGGACGCACGAGGTAGGCGATGTAAGTCTCGCCCTTGCAGACGATGTGGCCAATGAGCTTCTGGACGGCGCCAATCGTCGCGACAATGTTGGCGTTGGTGATCTGGACGCCCTTGGGCGGGCCGGTCGACCCGCTTGTGTACATGAGGCAGGCGACGTCCTCGGGGTCGGGGAGGTGCGGCTCGCTCGGGTGCGCCTTGCCGAGCTCGACAAACTCGTCGAACGTGTAGACGCGGAGGGGCTCGTCTCCGTCCTTGCGCGCGGCGTGGAGCGCGTCGAGCGCGCCCGCGGGGACGTCCTCGGCGCGGCCGTCGTAGACGACGATGCGGAGCGAGGGCGTCTCGGCCGCGACGCCCGCGAGCGTGTGCAGGAGGTTGGCGTTGGTAAAGATGCCGTACGCCGACGGCTCGTTGATGCTGTGCTTGAGGCCCTGCTCGCCGAGCGAGTCGTACGCCGTCGCGAACGTGACGCCCTGCTGCGCGCAGGCTGTACGCACAAAGGCGGGTCAGCACAACCTCACCCGGAAGTAACGTGGCAGCGCACCGTTGGCCATGACCTGCCAGCGCGGGTTGGTCGCCGAGTAGATGTTGAAGACGGTGCCGTGCTCGCAGCCGACGTGGCGGAGGGCGCCGCCGACGGCGGTGACGCGCTCCATGAACTGCGAGTAGGTCCACCACTTGTACTCGCTGAGGTGGAAGTAGGACCACGTCTTCTTCTCCGTCACCTCCTTGCCGCCGACAATCTGCTCGGGGCGGGTGCCGCGGCGGTGGGTGGAGTGAGGTCATTGAGATGGGCAGCGGCGGGCGGCGGATGAGGATGGGCGTGGCGGGGTGGTGGAGGTCGTCAAGCGGGCGCAGTAGAAGGCAGAGTCGCGGCAGCGGGAGGCGAGAGAATGAGCGCCGAGCCCAACGCCAGGAGGAGAGGAGGAGAGGCCGCGCACCTTCTTGACGTCCTTGTCCTCGTGGATGATGTCGATCGTGTCCCTCCACCCGAGGGCCTGGACATCGGTGAACTCGCGGACGGCGTGGTCGAGGACTTGCGCGAGGACGGTGATCTTGCCCGGCTGGGGCGACGTGATGAGGGCGTCGGGCGCGACGAACGAGCGGCGCGCGCGGCCCTCGCCGGGCTGGGCGGGCGGGCCGACCTGGGCGTGGACGGGGCGCAGTCAGTACACACGCGCCAGAGGGAGGAGGGCGCGGCGGGGGATGTGGGGACGGGCGTCACGGGAGGAGAGCGGGGAGGGCGGCGCACCTCGACAGAGCCCTGCTTGATGGCCATGGGGTGCTGGTGGGAGAGTAGCGGGCGAGGAGGAGCGCAGCAGTCGCCACAGTGGGCAGACACAAGCGAGTGGAGAGCGCGAGCAGGAGGGACGCGGCGGACTCTCGGCCAAGTCCTCGCAGGAAGGCACGCTCTCTCCCGCTCAGGTGCTCCCGTTCTCCCGTTCCAAGCTATCCTGCACCGCCTCGTGGCGATCATCCCTCCCTCTTGGAAGCACACCGCTCCTCCTCCTCCTCCTCGAGTCCGCCTCGCTCCCGCACAACGGCTCCCCCAACCCTGTCCGCCGCGCTTTCTTTGGCTTGTGCACCCCGCGCGAGAGCACCGTTAGTCTGTAAGGCGTGTAAGCTCGACACGCACTCAGTGGCGAGACGAGCCCGTCGGCGAAGTCGTGCGGGTGAAAGCCGGGCGCACGGTGCGCGCACAGGGCTCGCCGCGGAGGCGTGCGGCGACCTGCGCGACCCCTGAGTGGGCTGGAGGCCGGCGAGGGGCACCTGCGAGCTGCGGCGAGAGGGACAAGCCTGAAGACGCGACAAGGCGGAGCACTGCGGGAGCAGCCCGGCGGCCCCTCTGAGCAGCACATGTGCGCCCAAGGCAGAAATTAGCAGCAGTGGTGCTTGGCATGCAGGAGGGATCTCGTCCGCAGGGGGGAGAACGAGCCATGAGAGGGGCTGGCCGGGGTGAGTAGGCGGACGAGCGGGAGAACAACGCCAGCAGTAGCAAGAAGCGCTCGTTCCAGCTCGTCAGTGCGCCAGAACAGCCTGCTCGACTGCCTGAGCGAGCGCACAGGTCAGCAACCCGCGGCTTCGCGGCCTGGGACCGTGACTGGGACGAGGTGACGGGGAGGAGGCGAAGAGGGGCACAGCAACAGCGGGAGAGCCGGCAGTCAAAGCGGACGGTCCAGAGTCCGAGCAGGAGAGCAAGCTGGGCTAGTCATGCAGTCCAATAGTGCGACTCGAGGTGACTGGTCGAGGCGAACCCTCCGCCGCCGCGCTCCTCCCGCGACTGCTTCGTCGACCTCGCTCTGCTGCGACGAGAGCACCCGAGGAGCACTCGCACAGCTCAGTACACCCCGGGGAGGCATTCGCTTGCTTGCTCCACGGCCCCTCCCCCTCCCCCATCTCGCCCCCGCTCCCCGCCCAGCTCCCACGACCGCCCAGCCCCAGGGGCACGCGCAGCCATGGGCAAGGGCTTCGTCATCACCAACCAGAAGGTGTCCATCGCAGTCGGGCTCAACGGACGCATCCATGCAAGTCCCCTCGCCCCCTCCCCCTCCCCGTCGAGATGAGCACTCACCCGCAGAGCACCGCGCAGGGCTTCACCGAGCTCACCATCGTCCCGAACCTGCCCGACCTGCGCACCGTCTGGCTCCATGCCCGCTCCCTCACCATTCTCGCCGCGTCCCTCCGCCTCCCCACCGTCGTCCCGCTCGCCTTCTCCCACCTCCCGCCCGCGACCCCGGCCCTCACCCAGCCCGACAACATCCACACCTACCCCGAGATGAAGCGCCACATCTGGCGCGCAGAGAACGAGGCGCGGGAGGGCGAGCTCGGCATCGCCATCCCCTCTGGCTGCATCGTCCCCTCTGCCACCGCGTCGAGCTCCGCCGCGCCGACCCCCGGCCAGCCGCCGCAGGACGAGTACGAGCCCTTCACCATCGCGATCGAGTACGAGGTGACCAAGCCCGGGCTCGGGCTCGTCGTCGTCGCGCCGGACGAGGCCAACCCCGCGAGGTTCCCGCACGTCTTCACCTCGAGCGCGAGCGACATCGCCGCGCGGACGTGGGTCCCCTGCATCGACACGCCCCGCGAGCGCTGCTCCTGGGACCTCGAGCTCGTCGTCCCGCGCGTGCTCGCGAGCGCGCCCCCCGAGCGCAGGAAGCGCAACGGCGCTGGCGGGGCAGGTGCCGAGGCGATGGACGTCGATGGCGACGCGGCGCGTGCCGAGGAGGACGACGACGCGGACGAGGACGAGGACGACGACGAGGTCGACGCCGAGTGGCCCATCACGGTCGCCGCGTCGGGCGAGCTCGTCGAGCAGGTCGTCCACCCCGACCGGTCGGACCGCGTCATCTGGCACTTTGTCCAGGTGTCGCCCGTCAGCGTCCAGCAGATCGCGTGGGCCGTCGGGCCCTTTGTCGTCACCGAGATCAAGAGCGGCGCGGCCAAGCACCGCGGCAGCGGCGGCGGCGGCGCCGACGACGACAAGGACGACGCGGACGCCGCCGCCGCGCGCGATGACGGCCCGACACTCCACGCGCTGTGCCTCCCCGGCCGCGAGAGCGAGATGGAGTACTCGGTCGGCGTCGTCCGGCAGGCGATCGAGTTCTACTCGCAGACGTTCGGCTCGTACCCGTTCGTCAGCTTCACCGTCGCGTTCGTCGACGCGCTCGCGTCCGGCGCGCCGACGTTCCACTCGGCGGGGCTCGCCCTCGTCGCGAGCGACGTGTTGCACCCGCCGAGCGTCATTGACCAGGCGTACGAGACGCGGCACCTCCTCGCGCACGCCGTCGCCGTTCAGTGGTCGGGCGTCAACCTGGTCCCGCGGACGGCGAGCGACAGCTGGCTCGTGATCGGCATCGCGCTGCACATGACGGGCCGGTTCGTGCGGCACCTGTGGGGCATGAACGAGTTCCGGTTCCGCCTCAAGAAGGACATGAACCGCTGCGTCGAGCAGGACATCCATTTGAGCCGATCTGCGTCCCCGCGCGCCTGACGCTCCCCGAGCCGGCGCAGCTCCAGTTTGTCGCGCTCAAGGCGCCGCTCGTCCTGCACATCCTCGACAAGCACCTCCGCAAGGCGGGCACGAGCCTCGGCCTCGACAAGGTCCTCCCCAAGCTCTTCCTCGACGCGATCGCGGGCGACCTCGCCGCGCAGGGCAACTCGCTCTCGACGACGTCGTTTATGCGCACGTGCCGCAAGGCGTGCGGCGGCTCGAGCGAGGCCCTCAAGGTCTTCTTCGACCAGTGGGTCTACGGCTCGGGCTGCCCGACGTTCGAGATCCAGGCCAACTTCAACCGCAAAAAGATGGCCGTCGAGCTCAACGTCACGCAGCGGTGCTACGCGTACGCGTGGGCGCAAAAGGCCCCCTGGGAGGCGCAGGGGCACCTCCGCCCGATCCCGCTCTTTGATGGCCAGATGACGATCCGCATCCACGAGGCCGACGGCACGCCGTACGAGCACGTCCTCTCGCTCGCCGAGGCGTTCAAGCGCCACGAGGTCCCGTTCAACACCAAGTACAAGCGCGTCCGTCGCAACACCAAGCGCTACCAGGCGCGCCAGGCCGCTGCGACCGCCGCGGCGCTCGGCGACGCCGAAGCGGCAGAGGACATGGGCCTCATCGACGTCGGCTTCTCGCTCGGGATGTGGGAGGACGAGCGCGAGCGCGACCGCTGGCGCGTCGCCGACTGGAGCGAGGAGGACGACGCGACGATGAGCCAGGCGACGTACGAGTGGATCCGGATCGACGCCGACCTCGAGTGGATCTGCATCGTCAAGTTCACCCAGCCCGACTTTATGTGGGTCTCGCAGCTCCAGCGCGACAGGGACGTCGTCGCCCAGCTCGAGGTGCGCCCCCGCTTTCCTCTCCTCTCCTCACTGGGGTCGGTGCTCACTCCCCCTGCGCACACCCGCAGGCGATCCACGCGCTGTCGAGCATCCCGTCGCCGATCGTGTCGGCGAACTTGTGCAAGACGGTCCTCGTATCGAACTACTTCTTCCGCATCCGCATGGAGGCCGCCCTCGCGCTCATCTCGGTGCGTCGTGCTCTCCCCGGCCGTGCGAAGAGCCTCGCTGACGGGAACGCTCCCGGCTGCCCGCAGTGTGCGACGGCGCAGCAAGAGTACCTCGGCCTGTTCCACCTCTTCAAGCTGTTCCAGACGTGGTACTGCTTCGAGCCCGACGTCGAGACCAAGGACCCGTTCGGGTTCCGCTGCATCCCCAAGACGAACGACTTTAGCGACTTTACGCTCTACTTCCTCAAGAAGGCGCTCCTCACCGCCGTGTCGATGGTCCGCGACGAGCACGGCCAAACCCCGCCCGTCATCCAGCAGTTCCTCGTCGACCTCCTCACCTACAACGACAATCTCGGCAACAAGGTGCGTCCGCCCTTCTCCCCCTCTACTGCTCGTGCTGACTCGCCCGCCCATGCGCGCGCAGTACTCGGACGCTCACTACATCACGGCCGTGATGCACGCGCTCTCGCACGCGCTCGTCAACGTCCTCCCGCGGCCCGAAGCCGAGCAGCTCTCCGAGGTCGACGCGAACGAGAACCTCGCGCCCGCCGTGCAGGAGGTCGACCGGTACCTCAGCGCCGACAGGCTCGTCCCGAGCTACCACAACATCGTCACCGTTGCCGGCATCGAGGTGCGTCTCCGGTGCTTTTGTGGCGAAGATGAGGCTGACGAGACGAGCGCCCGCCCGCAGTTCAAGCTCAAGCTCACGCTCGCATCGCTCATCCCCGAGGACCGCATGTCGCTGTTCAACTACACGCGCGACGGCAACTACCCGCCGGTGCGAATCGCCGCGTTCGACGCGCTCCTGCTCCTCAACCCGCTGCAGGATGTCATGCCGCTCGTGCGGTACCTCTTCGCCGTCATGCGCGACGACTCGTCGCGCCTCGTGCAGCGCCGCCTCGCCGAGAGCGTCCTCGAGTCGCTCCCCGTCCTCGTCGCGATGCAGGACCTCGCCGCGCCGGACGCGCACGCCGACGCCGCCGCGAGCGACGCCAAGAAGGAGCGCGACGAGCTCGCCAACGTGCTCAAGGCGCTGCGGAAGAAGCCCGGCCGGTCGATGAACTACCGCACGAGCCTGCTCCAGACGCTCACGCACCCGGACGTCGACCCCGAAGTTCGCCTCTGTTGCCTCAAGATCTGCGAGGCGACCGTCCGTCCCGAGGGCGAGCCCCTCCCCAAGATGCGCTTCCGCCTCCCGCCGACGCCCGCGCCCCAGCCCGTCATCCCCTCGGAGCCGGCGCCGCTGCCGACGCCGGGGCGGGCACGCTCCCGAAGCTCAAGCTCGGCGGGCCGGCGACGCCGCGCTTCGCCCTCCCCGAGGAGCCGCAGCACGAGTACGCGCCGCCGCCGCCGCCCGAGGCGGCGTACAACCCGTACGGCGCGGGGGCGTACGACGCGCCGATGCCGCAGCAGCTGGCGGCCGCTGCGTTCCCGCCGCCGGCACCGCCCGTTGCGAAGCCGCCGAGGAAGGACAAGCCGCCCAAGGCGCCCAAGGTGCCCAAGGCGATGCCGGCGCAGGCGGGCGGGATGAGCGGGCCCGAGGTGACGGCGTGCCGCGCGGTGCTCAAGAAGCTCTTCAAGAAGAACGAGTCGGGCCTGTTCAGGAAGCCGGTCGACCCCGTCAAGTCGGGCGCGGTCGACTACTACGACCGGATCGCGAACCCGATGGACCTCAGCACGCTCGGCGCCAAGCTCGCCGCGGGCGTGTACCCCGACCGGCATGCGTTCCGCGCCGACTTCAAGCTCATCATCAACAACGCCAAGCAGTACAACGGCGACCAGAGCCACGTCGGCCTCCTCGCCGACAAGTTCGACGGCATGTTCGAGAAGGAGTGGAACCGCATCCAGGCGACGCTCGCGCGCTACCAACCCGGCGCCCCGCCGCCCGTCCACCATCCGCACCCGCCCACGCACCATCACACGCACCAGCCGCCGCCGCCGCCGCCACCCGCACCGATCCCTGCCGCCGCACCCGCCCCGGCGCCCCCCGCCGCCCCGCCGAAGATCAAGCTCTTCACGCGGCAGGTCCCCGCGCCGCCGCCGCCGCTCGATCCCGCACACGCACCCGCCCCCGCGCCAGGGCCGACGCCGACGATCAGCCTCAAGCTCAAGGCGCCTGCGCCGCCGCCGCCGCCCCCGCCGTTCGTCCAGCCGAGCATCGCGGCGCAGGTGCTGCCCGCGCTCCCGCCCGTGCAGCCAACCGCGCCGGCTGCCCTCCTCCGCCGGCGCCGGCAGCGCCGCAGCAGCAGCACGCGCCCATTGCCGCTCCGCCCGCCTCCGCCTGTCGCGGCTGCGCCGACGCCTTCGCCCGCACCGACACCCGGGCCGTCACAGGCTCCGACGCCGGCGGCGCCCGCTCCCGCACCCGCCCCGGCGCCCGTCGCCGCGGTCGCGCCGCCGAAGCCCACAGGCTTCAAGATCAAGCTCGGCGGCTCGACGGTGACCGAGGCGACGCCCAAGGCGGCGAAGCGCGCGTCGTTCTCGCCCGAGGTGTCGTATAGCCCGGCGCCGTCTGCAGCGTCGTACGGCGACTGGGACCCGGCGCTCTCGTTCGCCGGGTCGGGGAGCAAGCCCAAGCTCAAGCGCAAGGAGTCGATCAAGGCGTCGCAGAAGCTCAAGGCGCCGATCAACTACGCTGAGCCGCCCGACTTTGAGGACGACGACGAGGACACGGTCCCGGTTGCGCACGCTGCTGTTCCGGCGGTGTACGGAGCGCCGCAGCGCCCCGAGATCCTCGACACGGCCAAGCCGCCGTACCCGACCAAGTGGGTCAACCCGGACGACCCCGTCGACGTCGCCAAGGCGCGCCAGGTCCTCGCCAAGGTGCGCGGGATCCGCGAGGCGTTCTTCTTCCAGCTGCCGGTCGAGCCCGTCGGCCCGCTCGCGACGTACTACGACGAGATCGAGCACCCGATGGACCTGAGCACGCTCGGCAAGAAGCTCGAGCAGGGCGCGTACGCCAACTACGCGCAGCTGTTCGCCGACTTTGACCTCATCGTCGCCAACTGCGAGAAGTTCAACACGCCCAACACCGAGCCGATCTGGCACGTGCACATCCTCGACCGCGCGTGGCGCACCGAGTGGGAGAAGGCGAGCAAGCTCAGCTACAATGTCAAGCGCAGCCTGACGAGCATGCTCAAGCGCCTCATTACCAACAGCCCGTGCGTTCTGCTCCGCTCTCCTCGCGCTCTCAACGTCACTGACACGGCGCGCACGCAGGGTCTCGGGCGCCGCGATCCCGTTCACGATGCGGGTGCGTGTTCCGCCCATCCTGCGCGAGCTCGCCCGCCCGTTCCTCTTCCTGACCGTACCTCGCATTGCACGCACAGATCGCCGACCTCGCGCAGCAGGTGCCGACGTACCACGACTTCATCCCCGTCGAGCAGGCGCGCGACCTGCAGATGATCCAGGACAAGCTCAAGCACGACGAGTACACGACGATCGATGCGCTCGTCGCCGACTTTGACCTGATGATCAGCAACTGCTACACGTTCAACGGCGTCGACAGCCAGATCTCGCTCAGCGGTCGCGCGCTCTCGGACGCGTTCCACAGCGAGATCAGGCGCATCCGCATCGGTGCGTCCCTCTCGTTCTCCCGTCCGGTCGCGGCGGATCTGCGGCCGCCGCACGGCAGGAGATTGGGTTGGAACGATGCTGACGCTCCCTCTCGTCCGCAGAGTCGGGCAAACAGGCCAAGCGCGCGGGCTCGTCGGCGCAGGGCGGCCCGAGCAAGAAGCAGAAGTTCTGAGGCTCCCCCGCCTTCGAGTCCAGAAGCGCCCCTCTCCCCAGCCGTACTCTCCCATGTTCTGTTGTGCCCTCGTACTTGCAATCCACCCCGCTTGAAGTAGCGCCGTCGCCTCGCGCCCCCCTCGCATTGCTCTTCTCAGTGCGCGCTCGAACCCGCCTCGCGCGTAACCGCTCTCGCCCACGCGCCTGCCCCTGACTCCACCAGCACGAACGTCACCAGCCCGTCGCGGATGGTGAATGGAAGGGGGACTCCGCTGTTGACATTCAGCATCGCCCGCGCGAGGAGGTGGATGACCTGGAAACGGGTTGCGACGATGGCGGGGCTTTCGCAGCCGAGTAGGCTGGACGGGGTGCTGGAGCGTGCGGCGGCCACGAGGGAATACCAGGCGGCGCGCTCGGGGACGGCGAGCGAGGCGGTGAGGAGGACGCGACGGAGGTCGACTGCTTCCTGGCGCGGACGCCTCGAAGCGGGCCAGTGGGAGGACATGGAGGTAGGAGGATCAGCAGCTCAACGCGCCTCGCCGTGCACTCGACGCGTTCGAACTCTTGGTGAAATCCACTCAACGCGCAGGTCGCTTTCACGTGCTCGCCCCTCGCTCGTCTCTTGCTCCGCGCTCGTCGCTTGCACTTCGCTGCGCTTTGCTCGCGCTTTCTGGCATGCGGCGGCGCCCTCCTGCCCTCGCGCATGGACTTGCTCAGCCCGGTCCCGCACGGTCCCCCTCCTTCGCGCGTCCTCCTCGGCCGAGCTCCTCGCCTGCTGCTCTCTTCCTCGTCTCGCTTGCTTCCCGCTTGGCCGCTCCACTCGCTCGTTCAGACCCACCCACACTCGTTCACCTGCACCCATGGCCCTCCGCCCCGTCGGCGCCGTCGCCATTTTGTGCGCACTCGCCGCTCAGGCCGCGACCGTCACCTCGCCCGCCGCCGATACGACCAGCGCGGCGACCAGCACGACGGCCAGCGTGACGACGACCACCGAGAGCACCTCGAGCAGCGCTTCCACAACCAGCTTGAGCACGACCTCGTCCGCCTCGCCGTCGTCGACCCCCGCCTCGCTGGCGCCCGAGGTGCCCGAGGTCTACCTTTACCTGATGCGGGTGCGCCCGTTCCACCTCACCGCTGTAGTCCCAAGCTGATGAGTGCCGCTTGCAGTACCACGACGACGTCTGTGCGTTCGCCCCGTCCTTCCTCTCGAACCGGCTGACCTCCGCCATTCACCTTCGCGCGCTCAGACGCCGACACCGAGGCTTTCTGGTCCGTCCCACGACTGCCTTCTCGCTGAACGGACGAGGGCTGACCTCGGATTGCACACGCAGCAATGACTGGTCCGTCTCGCCGCCAATTCAACCCAGAGAGAGAAGCTCGGCATCGCAAAGGATGGGCCCGCTCACTCCCGTCCTCCTGCTTACAGGGACTCGTCCTGCGTCGACTACCTCTCTCCCTTCTCGGACATCCACCAGGTGATCTGCGACGTTGGCGCCGCCGGGCCCGACGTGCACGTATACTGCGGGGCAACACCGTCTCGCAGCCGACCAAGTTCTTCGACTTCACGACGGCGATCCAGCGCTTCACGTCCGTGTCGGTCATCGAAGGCCCAACGGCGTACGGCGAGGAGGTCGGCGGGTCGACGACGACGAGCAGCGCAGCTTCGAGCAGCTCCACGGCCGCATCCTCCCAGCGGCGACCTCGTCCGCCCTTACGACCACGTCGGCCTCCTCCTCGTCTAGTGCTTCGACCAGCGGGAGCAGCTCGTCGACCGCGTCCAGCTCGACCTCGTCGTCGGGATCCTCCTCTTCCCTCCTTTCCAGCTCGACCACCAACTCGGCCTCGTCGACCGACTCGACCTCCTCGGCCCCCTCTCCGTCGACGAACTCGCCCGGCTCGGCGTCGTCTGTCGCCTCGTCCACGTCGTCCGAGGATTCGAACGCCAACTCCCCCACGAGCACCACCACCCACCACGCGGCCTCCTCCCCGTCCTCCACGCCCGACGCCCCGACGACGACCTCCTCCGCACCCGCGCCCGCGCCGACCCTCTCGCCCGCGGTGCAGGCGGCCCTCGCCCTCGCAGAAGGCGCGCGCCGAGGCCCTCGCGCACCTCAAGGCGAACGCCGCACTCGCGGCGAAGCGCACGGCACAGCTCGAGGCGAAGAAGGAGGCGGAGTTGGCTGCGCTCAGGGAGGCGCGCGAGGCGCAGCTGCAGGCTGCGGAGGAGGCGCGCGAGGCCGCGGTTGAGGCGAAGGCTGCGGCGAAGGAGGCGGCCGCTGCGGCGAAGAGCGCGGCGAAGAGCGCGGCGCGGAAGGCCGCGCGCGTGGCGGAGCAGGTTGGGCGCGCGATAAAGCTCAAAACGCACAAGGCGTCGAGCAAGACGGGCCTGACGCTCGGGCAGAAACTCGACGACAAGTTTGGCGAGGTCGCGATGGACTGGCTCGAGCGGTGGATCGAGAAGGAGGTTGAGAAGGACTTTGAGGCGCTCGTAGAGAAGGCGCGCAGGGAGCATGTGCTCAAGAAGCGCAGGCTTGCCGCCGACCATTGAGTGCCGCAGGTCGACCTTCCCAAACTCGCCTCTCCTTTCCGTCGCGTATACCCCTCTCGCACCTTCGTACTTGCTCGTACATACCTCCCTCGTTGTTCCCTTCCATACCCCGGTCATCTCCCATGGACGCTCTCCCCTCTCCCGGTTTTCTCGGCTAGACACCTCGTCGTCTCGCTCTTATCGACACCCACACAGCCGCAGCATTGGTAGCACAGTGTCTGTCGTTGCGTCGTGCAGTGGTCGTGACGAGCGGCGAGGCGATAAATAGGCCAAGAGGGAAGGCTGGGGAATGCGAAGGAACGAAGGGAACGAGCGAACAGGAGGGGGTATGAACGGAACGACGGGCGAAAGGGGGCGGTCTAATGCGAGCAATACGGATGCGGAGGGCGAAAACGAAAGACGAATGGAGAGAGGGGAGGCCGCGCTCAGATTTCGAGCTCTGGCTGCGGGCAGGCGACGGCGGGGAGGGCCGACGGGGGCGTGAGGCCGCGCATGCGGTACCAGTGCTGCGGGTGACGAGATACGTGAGCTCCACTGCTCCGTCGTGTCGCATGAAAAGAACCGGAGATTGGAAGAGGGAGGCGAATGGGAGGGGGGGGACAGGGGCGGAAGAGCGCGAGCGCACCTTCATCAGCTTGAGCGCCGCCTTCGAAAGGCTGTCGTTCATCCCGTTGGGGTAGTAGAGCGAGTAGCCGTCGTTCTGCGCGCGGGATAGGGGGAGACTGGGTCAGCGCGAGCCATGGAGGCGGAAGTGGAGGAGAGGAGGCGAACGTGGTAGATCCAGTTGCAGCACCGGTCGTCTACATGCGGCGAGGCTTCCATCAGCGACCCGTCGAGGGCAAGGCAGGTAAGGGGACGCACCGTGCCCAAAGATGGACCACATCATCGAGCCCGACCCGCTCATCCCCTCGATGGTCGCGTAAAAGGTGTCGAGGTCGTCGCCGCCCTTCTGCTCGGCACACCCTCCCGTCAGCTCATTCACATGCGCAGAGGCGAGAAGGAGCAACGCACCACACCCGTCCAGTCGTTCTCGCCGACATAGAACACCTTGCTAGGGTACGAGGTCATCCAGTTCTTGTCCTTCTGGAGAAGCCACTGCAGCGCGGGGTAGAAATGGTCCGTGCTGTCCAGGGTTCGAAGACGCGGATCAGCAAGCCACGCCAGACACGTGGCGCAAGCCGAAGAGTGAAACGCCGAACGCACACAAGGTCGACATCCGAGACCTTGATCCCCGTATTCGCGAGCGAGCCGCCATAGTCCGTCAGGCCATCCGTCCCGTCCGCGACGAGGTGGTTCGGCGCGAGCTTCTTAATGTACGCCGCGATGTCCTTGTTCCACGAGGTCGGCGGCGCGCCCCCGCCGAGCATGTACCCGCCGAGCTCGTTGCCCGTCTCCCAGGCTGCGCGCGCGGAGGAGGGTCAGTACAGCGAAGAGCGGGAGGGGAGAGAGAGGCAGGCGCACCCATAATGGTCGGGTCGTCCTTGAGCGCGACCTGCGAGTTCACCGCCTCAGGTCAGCTTCGGCCACGCGGTGAGGAGCGGGGAGGCACGCACGCCGGTGTAGATGTTGACGTGGTTGAGCAGCACCGAAATGTACCCCTTGAAGAGCTTGATCACGTCCTTGTTGTAGTAGAACTGGCTGCCGTCGCTCGTGTCGGCGCCGGCCCAGCTGTACGCGCAGGAGGCTCGTCAGTCGGGCGACTTGGGAGCTGAGGGCTGGAAAGAGCGCACCCGATAAAGTCGTACTTGCCGCCATGGTCTGCGCGGGCGAGGGAGGGGTTTGGGAAGGTCAGTTGGGGTGCGCGGGCCGCGATTCCGCGAGCACGCACAGTACGCGTAGTTGTCTGCACAAGTTCAGGAGATCAGTCTGGAGCGGCAACAACGAAGGGAGGCGACTCACCCGTCAGCGGGATGATGAGGCGCAGGCCGTAGTTGCGCGCCGCCCAGATTGAGTAGTCGATCGTGTCCCACTGCGACGCGAATCGTCAGCGCACAAGGCCAGATACAGATGCAGGGATGGGCGCACCGCCGCATCGTTCGTGTTCCACGCTGACGGCCAGAGCGTCTTGCTGTGCCCGGTGCTGCGCGCGCCTCCTCGTCAGGCTCAACCCTCTTAAACCGAAGCAAGAGCGCGCACCTGCATCCGAGCGTGTGCGCGCGAATCGTGTTACCGCCGAGCGCGACAGTGATGGCCATCGCCTCGCGGATGCGCCCGTGCGAGGGGTACGAAACCGCGCCGTTGACGTTCTCGTCGAGGCCGAGCCAGTAGATGTCTGCCTTCTCGTCAGCTTTCTCAGCGCTGAGAACGAAGGAGAGTGGTGCGCACTCGGCCCGACGATGCGGTACGTCTCGCCATCGAGCACGAGCTTGTTCCCGCTCCGCTTGACGAACGTCGAGGGCCGGGGCAGGAACGCAAAGTCGCCCAACCCGGGCCCGTACACGGCCCCACCCGCCGTGTTGGTGTACTGCGTCGCGCACGTCGACGCCGGCGGCGCGGGGAGCGTCAGCACCGCCGTCGACGTCTTGCTGCTGCTGGCAGAGCGCGTCGTCGATGCCGCGCCGCTCCCCCCCAATGCGCGTGTCGTGATTGTGGACGAAGCCGCACCCGACGTCTTGGTCGACGCCGCCTTCGTGGTGGACGTCGGCCGGCTCGCGAGCAGGCTCTTGGGCGTCCACTTGGGGTTGAGCGCGAGGAACTTGGGGTTGATGAGCAGCTTGGCCTCGAGGCTGCTCGTGTCGGCGACCTTCTCCTCCTCCGACGCCGCCGCTGCGCTCTTCTCCGCCGCGGCGGGTGCGCTCGCGCTGGCGGTCGCGTTCTTGCCCCACCGGCGGTGCAGCGCGCCCGCGCCTTCCTCGTCGTACGTCCCCGTGCTGGCCCAGAGGTCGTCCTCCTCCGTCCACCCTACCGCCACCGCATCCTCAGCATCCTCGTCGCAGAGCGCCTCCATCGCAGCGACCTCCGCCGCCCGCTCAACAAGGAGTGACCCCGCCCCCGCCCCGGCCGCATTGTCACGGCTCGACGCCGCAAAGATGGCGTGCCCCGCCGCGTGTGCGGGCGAGCCGTGCGACGCGGCGTGCGCGGGGTGATGAGCGCCTGCGGCGGCGGAGGCGAGGGGCGCGAGGGCTGCGGCTGCGAGCGCTAGGCGGAGGGCGAGGGGCGGGGCGCGGGACGGGCGCCGCATGCGTGCGGTCTTGTTGTGCGGGTATGGGGGCGTGCTTGGACGTGTAGGGAGACGGAGTAGCAGAGAACAGGGCGACAGAGCAAGATGGGGAGGAGCGAGAGCTTGGCGCAGCAGAAGTTGAGTGAAGCGATGGAAGCCCCGGCCTTCGCCCCGCCCGCACGCGTCAGGCGCGTCCGCGGCTATCGTCGTGCATCTGCTTCGAGCTGCTCCTGCCCGGCGAGTGTGTCCCTCCACCGTGCGAAGCCCGTCAGCGTGCTCTCCCCCCTCCTCGACTCGAGCTGCCCGCCCCGATCATGACGAGCTGCACGTGCCGCCAATTCCGACGCGTCGTCCAACCCACAGCCTGCGCAGCCTGATGTGCGCGAGATAGCCGTTCAAAGCGCTTAGAACGAATGGGAGTGCCAGCCGGGAACAGGAGGCGCGACGGCCCGAGCGAGGCGAAGGTCAACTTGCTCCGCAGCGCGGCTGCTTTCCCGCGCTCGCGCCCACCGAACGCCGCTCCCCGAGTGGCGGAAAAGGAAGAAGGGCAGTAAAAGTACATCGCAGGCGCAAACACACACGCAACAAGACTCGTCCTCCGCTGCTCTCTAGTACCCGCCGCGGCCGCGCCCCCTCGGCGCGCCACGCCCACCGCCGCCGCCACCGCGGGAGAAGCCGCCACCACGGCCGCCGCCGAACCCACCGCCACGGCCGCCGCCGCCACCACCGCGGGAGAAGCCGCCTCCGCCTCCGCGCGAGGAGAAGCCGCCGCGTCCGCCGCGGGGCGCGCCGCGGCCACCACGGCCGCCGGTGGCGCCGCCGCGCTTCTTGGGCTTGGAGCCCGCGGGGGCCTTGGGCTGCGGGAGGAAGCGCTCGATCGGGAGGAGCTTGTCCGTCGAGATGCAGACCTTGTCGCCCGCGGTGAACGACGTCGCGACGATCCCGGCCTGGGGCTTGATCGTGAAGTAGACCTCGTCTGCACGTGCGCGGAGCGTCGGCACACGAGGACGGGGTGGACGAGTGGGCGGAGCGGGCGGTTGAACAGGACCGCGGGAGGGGCGAGGAGGGGAGGATCGGCGGAGTGCGCGATCAGAGGTGACCGGGTTGATTTGAGCGGAGCATGGCGGTAATGCGTGCAGGCAAAGAAGGCGAGGGAGGGGGCGGTCGTCGGAATAGGCGAAAGTAGAGGAGGAACGGTCAGTACCGCTCGTGAAGGGAGCAGGAAGGGACGCACTGATGGGGCCCAGGATCTCGTCAACCTTGCCAATGGGCGCCTTCGTCGGGAGGTAGATGGGGCATTGAAGTAGGGGACCTGCGGGCAGGCGAACGCATGAGCGGGTGGTCAAGCAGGAGGACCGAGGAGAGGCGCACCTTGGAGGGGAGGCTCGACGCGCAGAGCATCTCGCCCTCGACGGCGTGCAGGAAGGTACCGATCTCTGTGTGCGTGCTCTTGTAAGGTGCTGCGCATGGGACAGCGTACAGGAGAGCAGACGCACCGACAACCTCGGCAGGGGGGCCGTCGTCGCGGTAACCGCCGCCGAAGCCGCCGCGTCCGCCGCGCGAGGAGAAGCCGCCGCGACCGCCTGTGGGAGAGGAGAGGGTCAGTGCTCGTTCTAGGTAGAGACCGTACAGATTGTGCGGTTGAAGCGGGACGCAGTCGCCCCGTCGCGCCAGCCGTGTCCCAATCGCCGCTACGCCGCAGCCGGCGCTCCATGCAGGTTACTGGTCCGCGAGGCGCGTCGACTAGGCTGCACGTGCGTACAAGCAAAGCAGCACGCAGGCCTGTGCGCTATGTCGCCGAGACCGACATCAGGGAGGGGGCGACTCACCGGGTGCGCCCCTCGAGAAGCCGCCGCGACCGCCACGGTCTGCGCCGCCGCCGCGTCCGCCTCGGAATCCGCCGCGAGAGCTCATGGTGCAGGCAGGGAGCGGGCTGGGAAGTGGGGGAGAGCGCGGGAGCGAGGGCGACGCGGAGCCTGAGCTTTTCCTCCGGGGCGGGGACGACTCGCTCTCGAGCGGGTCATCTGTTGTCCAGGATAGTCTACTGCTACTCTCGTATACACCCTGGCGCACTCGACTGCCCGGTCTGAGGAGTGCGAGGTTGGTTGCACCGCCCCGTTTCCAGGGGACGTCGACAGCAGCTCTCCCCGCCTCTCTAGCGGACTTCTGCAGGCTCAGAGCGTGCGTTCTTGACGGTGCAGTCTGCTCCAAAGAGGGACCTTGTCGCCACCGGCTGCGGCTGCCTCGCGCGACTTTGACGACGTATTTCGCTGGCCCCGCCCAACTTCGCCCTCCGCCCTCACCGCCCAGCCCACAGCTGAACGCGCGATGAACCCCTCGACGGGCATCTCGATGCTCTCACAGGCTCTGCACACCGTCCCGAGCACCACCGACACCGGGACGCCCCTCTCGAAGCGAGAACGCTTCGGGTCAGCCGCGACTTCGCTCAAGCGCCTCGTACAGGACGAGTGGGACCGCGCGGGCAACAGGCAGGAGCAACAAGTGCGTCGCTCGCAGTCCGGCGCTCTCGTACCAGAGTGCCACCCACTGACCCCCCTCTCCCCCACTTCGCGCGCCGCTCCGACCGCAGCTCCCGCTCCCGCCGCTCCGCTCCCACTCTGCCCGCTCGTCCACTTCCTACTCGACGCTCTCAGCGCAAGACTCGCCTCGCTTCGTCGCCCCGCCCCCGCCCAAGCCCGCCGTCGCCGCGCACTTCCCGCCGTCGCCGCCCGAGTCGCCCGACATGGGCGATACTCCTGCTCCTCCCGCAGCTCCCGCGCTCGACAAGGGCAAGGGGAGGCAGAGCGCTGAGCAGGAACAGGAGGACGCCGCGCTCAATGCTGCGCTCGAGGCGAGCTTGAACGACGCGCCGCCGCCGCCTCCTCCGGTGCGCTCCTCTCTCGTGCTCTCGCCGGACTGGCGCTGACTGATCCTTCCAGACGCAGGAGACGCCGAGCGATACCCAGCTCCGCGAGGTCCTCGAGCAGTCCCGCGACGACGAGCTCGCGCGGCAGCAGCACGTCGACGAGCAAGAGCGGTCGGACCTGACTGCCGCCTTGCTCGCGTCCTCCGCACCCGCGCCCTCTGCGGGAGGCAGCACGCTGTACCGCGCGCGGTCGCAGACCCTCCCGGCGTTCTCAGCGTCGGACGCCGCAGCGTCGGCGTACCTCCCCGAGAAGGCGCGCCTGTTCCCCCAGGGGAGGCCGGCGCTTCCCCCCGGCGCGGGCAGCGCGTGGGACGACGAGCAGCGCGAGATGGAGATGCTTGCGGACGCGATCCGCATTTCAAAGGAGGAGGAGGATGAGCGCCGCAGGATTGAGGATGCTGAGGTTGAGGAGGCCCTGAGGAGGAGCGAGGGCGCGGCGACGACCAGCGGTGAGGAGAGCGCCGGGACGGCGACGACGGATGGGTCGGCTGAGGGGATGGGCGGCTCCTTCTCGGCCGGGTCGCACAGCGACGCTGCGACGCACCGCAGGGAGAAGCGCAGGTCGTGGCTCCGCCCGCCGCTGTCGAGCAAGCTCTCTCCGCCTCGGCCTCGTCGCCGCCGTCGTCTCCCACCCCCGCCGCGGCGCCGCTTCCTCCGCCGAGGCCGCTCATGACGACGCAGCAGAGCTCGGCCGCGACGGTGACGACGTACCGCACCGCGCGCGAGAGCCTGCCGTTCTCGAACCTCGACGCCCTCGCACCTGCGCCTGCGTCGGCGCCTGCGCCGCCGCAGCGGCCGTCCCGTCCGCCGCCGCCCCTCCCGCCTCCCGCGCCCTCCACGAGCGGGGCGTCCCCGCGCCTGCCACCCACCCCGCCCGAGACGCCCCTCGCTCCCTCGGGCGCTTTCCTAGCCGAAACGTCAACAGCGCCGTTCCCCTCCCCGAACACCCTCGCGATTCCGGAGCAGTACAGGCTCGAGCATGACGGGTCACCGTTCGAGCTCCCGTTCTTGACGCCGAGCAGCTCGATCCGGAGCAGCAACGGGCCGGCGCACGGGCACCTCAGGCCGGGACTCGCTGCTGCCGCGGGCTGGGATAGCCGCAGCGGCGGGAGCGGGAGCGGGAGCGGGGGCGCGTCGTACGCACCGCTATCGACGAGCTCGCACAGCGGCGGCGGCGGGAGCGGAGCCGGCGCACGAGCGGCGCGACGGCCCCGAGCGGCGCAGGCGAGGCGGACAGTCGGAGCGCGTCGTCGAGCGCGCACTCGGGCTCGAGCGAGCAGAATCCGCCGCTCTCGCCGCTTGAAATCCGCAACCCCGACGGGTCGCTCCCGAGCGTCTCGAGCGCGGCGTCGTCCCGCGCGTCGACCACAACGGGCTCGTCGCTCTCCTCGCCGACGGGGGAAGACAGGCCAGTCGAGAGCCTCTGGATCGAGGACCTCCCCGTCTTCCCCGCCGGCCTGACCCTCACGGGCGTGAGCGCTTACGCCGGCCGGTCGATGAGCGCCATAGACGAGACGACTGAGCCGGCTAGCTCGGTCGTCGCTACGGACTTTGGCGGCGCGGACGACGACGACGAGCCCGTGCGCGGCAGGTTCCCCGAGGAGATGTCGCTCGCGAGCGCGGGCGGGCTGCCAGATGAGCCTGTTCCCGCAGCAGCCGCGGCGTCGACGAGCGAGGCGGCGTGGATCGCAGGTGCGGGCGCGCTCCGCACTCCGCCGCTCGAGCAGCGCGAGTCGTCCTCGCGCGTCCCGACACTCCCTCCCGGCGCCGCCGCGCCCGCCTCGTCCTCCTCATCGTCCGCCGCCGCCGCCGCCGCCGCCGCGCACGACATGCACGAGGACGGCCTCCGCTCGGGGTACCCCTCTCCGTGCGCGCTCGAGCTCGCGCACGCCTGCCCCGCCGACGGGCTCCGCGCGTCGTCCGTCGTCCCTGCGCAGATCGAGCTCGCGAGCTCGCCGCACGGGCCCGAGGGCGAGCCGCGCGACGCCTGGGCCATCGAGGCGCACTCGTGGGTTGCGCTCGTCCGCGCGCTGATGTGGCACGGGGACAGCACGGTCGTCGCCGCGCGGGCGGATGTCGCGCGCGCGAGGGCGCAGCGCTGCGCCGCGACCGCGAGGCTCGAGTTCCGCCCGGACGACGAGGGCCTGCCCGTCCTCCGCCTCGTGATTGCATTGGTCCCGGCGGGGGAGGCGGACGCGCACCTCGCCGCACACAGGGAGCTGAGCGTTTCGCGCCCGCCCGCCCCGCCCGAAGGGAAGGGCAAGCGCCCCGCCTCGAGCGCCGCGGCGCAGCCATTGGCGTCGTTCGCGCTCCCGGACCTGCTCCACCTCCCGACGCGCCTCTCCTCGCTCGCGATCCAGCTCTACACCCTCCGGCACCTCGCGGGCATCGCGCGCGCGACGATGCCGGCGCGCAGCCCCGGCCCGCATGGCAGTGCGGCGGGGTACCCCGCGCTGAGGGAGCTGGCGGACGCGATTGGCGCGCTGGCGCGCGCGGCGCAGGAGCGTGAGCGGGAGAAGGTGCGCGCCCCGCTGCCGCAGCAGGAGCAGAGGCGCGCGGCGGCGCCTCGTCGGGAGCAGCAGCCCCCGCCGCCGCCCGAGGAGCAGAACGCGCGGCTCGTCACCCGTCTGCGGGACCGGCTGCGGAGGCTCAAGCGCCGCTCTGCGCCTGTGGCGTCGAGCGCGAGCTCGGCCGAGAGCGCCGAGCGGCGGCCTGCGTTTGAGCGCGCGAGCGGGAGCCGCGACGGAGGCGCCGGGGCGAACAAGCTCGTCAAGCCGATGCCGCCGCCGCGGGCGACGGCGGTGCGGCGGAGCGAGCGGGTGCTCGCTGCGGAGGAGGGGCCGGACCCGCGCGCGCGCGGCGGGAGGGAAGGAGGGGGAGGGAGGACGGACGAGCAGAGGGAGATGAGGTACCTTCCCGTATTATGAGCGCTGCGAAGGAGGAGGAGGAAGTGTTGTTGCTATCTGTGCCCCGCGCGTTCGATCCCTGTAGCTATTGCGTCTTTCTTCTCTCTCAGCTGTTGCGTCCCTCGATCAATCTCAGTAACGCGCTTTGCTGCATTCCGCGCGCCTCGCACGCTGCAAGAGTGAGCTACGGTTCCGGCAGCGCCGTCTCGCCGTCCTCGCGCTTTGCGCTCGCCGGCGCAGATGGCGTGGCGGCGACGGGTTCGCCTGCAGAGGAGGGGCGCTCGGCCCACCCCTGGGCGCCTTGCAGCGCGAGGACGCCGGTGAGGGAGACCTGTGCGCGGGCGGCGGCGACGTTAGTCAAGGCCGGTCAGAGCAAGAGGAGCGGGAGAGGCGCACGGCGATGATCAAGTGCGACGCGGCGACGCTCTGCAGCGCCTCGACGAGGCGGACCTCGCCGATGTCGCCGGCTGCGCGGGCGAGTGCCGGCGGCGCGGGGAAGAAGGACGAGGGCGGGAGGACGTCGAGCGGGAGGTACCGCAGTGCGGCGAGGACGTTCGAGGTGTAGACCGTCAAGGCGGAGAGGAGAAGCACTGTGTGCGCGCAAGAGAGCGAGGTCAGTGCGGCAAGGATGGGGCGGGAGGGGGGACGCACTGAGGGTTGCGCCGTCGAAGAGGAGGCCCTCGACGGGGGAGAGGATGAGCTTGAAGACGGTTGCGAGGATGGTTGCGCCTGCTACGGCGGTGAGGGTGCCGGCATAGAAGGGCGGGGCGTGGTAGAAGGACGAGTAGTAGCCTGTGTGATGTGCGAGAGCGGGACATCAGTGGGGGAGAGGCGAGGAGGGGGAGAGTCGCGGGAAGACGCACGGAGGGCGGTCTGGACAGCCTGGTCTGCTACCTGGGGCCCCTGCCAGATGAGGGGATGGTCTGCGAGCCAGTGGACGAAGAAGGCGCCGAGGAGGAACGAGTTGCCGACGAGGACGACCTTGGAGAGCAGGAGCGAGGTGGGCGCCATGGGGGGCGGATCTGCTTCGCTGGGCCGGTCGAGAGGAAGGTTGGGGTCGGGTCTACCGAGAGCAAAGGTGCTCGCACGATGAAGCGGGCGAGAGCAGGAGGACGGACGAGGACAAGGAGGGGGGCCGTCGGGGTTGGCTCCCGCCCTCGCCTCGTCCCGGCGCTCCAGAGGCTCTGCTCGCTCTCCCGCTACCCGGTCAGACCAGGACTGCACCCAGCCACTCCTACGCGCTTGTTCCACGGCGTGAGAGCGTGTGACCGTCGCGCTCGTCATCCCCTTCCCCCACACCCCGTCCACACCACCGTCCAGCTGCTGGGAGGTCCTGCCACTGCCTCACATAGACTGTGCGTATCTCCTCATCACCCCCACGAAGCGCCTCCCCCTCTGACAGAGGTTGCCCGCACGCAGCACCACCCTCGGTCCCCCTCCTCCGACCCTCGCCTCCCTCTCTCGTCGCCAAGCATGTCCCGACTCGCACCAGTCGTCCTCGACAATGGCACCGGCTACACAAAGATGGGGTACGTGCCCGCTCTGGCCGAAGACGCTTTCCTCCTCATCACCCGCACCGCCCCGGACTGACCCCCTCGTCCCGCACAAACAGCTTCGCCGGTAACTCGGACCCGTCCTTTGTCATCCCGACCTGCATCGCCACCCGCGGCTCCCCCTCGACCGGCGCCCGCGGGCCCGCCGTCCCCTCCAAGCCCTCGGGGCTCGGTTCGTCGTCCGGCCACCTCTCGTCGAAGCGCGGCATCGAGGACCTCGACTTCTTCATCGGCGACGAGGCCCTCGCAAACTCCAAGACGTACTCGATCAACTACCCCATCAAGCACGGCATGATTGACGACTGGGATCACATGGAGCGCTACTGGGAACAGTGCATCTTCAAGTACCTCCGCGCAGAGCCCGAGGACCACTACTTCCTCCTCGTGCGCAACCCCTCCTACACCTCCTGGCCACGACAGAAGCTCACGCCGGAGCCCCGCGCCCGCAGACGGAGCCGCCGCTGAACCCGCCCGAGAACCGCGAGGCGACCGCCGAGATCATGTTCGAGTCGTTCAACGTCCAGGGCCTGTACATCGCCGTCCAGGCCGTCCTTGCCCTCGCTGCATCGTGGACGAGCAAGAACGTCCAGCACCGCACCCTGACCGGCACGGTAATCGACTCTGGCGACGGTGTCACGCACGTCATCCCCGTCGTGCGTTCGTTCCTTCGCTTCTCCCGAAGTCCCCAAATTCACGCAGTACACATGCACAGGCGGAGGGCTACGTCATCGGCTCTGCGATCCGGCACATCCCCATCGCCGGGCGCGACATCTCGTCGTTCGTGCAGCAGCTCCTGCGCGACCGCAACGAGGGGGGGATCCCGCCCGAGGATTCGCTCCGCGTCGCCGAGAAGATCAAGGAGGACTACTCGTACGTCTGCGGCGACATGGTCAAGGAGTTTGGCAAGTACGACCGCGAGCCCGAGAAGTTCTTTGCCAAGTTTGAGGGCGAGAACTCGGTCACCCGGCGGGTGCGTGTATCCTCTCTGTCCCTACAAGATCTTGGAGAACTGAACGCGCGCGCCCGCAGAAATACTCGGTCGATGTGGGCTACGAGCGGTTCCTCGCGCCCGAGATCTTCTTCAACCCCGAGATTTACTCGTCCGACTTCCTCACGCCACTGCCCGAGGTCGTCGACCAGGTGATCCAGACGTCGCCGATCGACGTCCGTCGCGGGCTCTACAGCAACATCGTCCTTTCGGGTGGTTCGACCATGTTTGACCATTTCGGCCGGCGCCTCCAGCGCGACCTCAAGGGGATCGTCGACCAGCGCATCGCCGCGAGCGAGCTCTCGAGCGGGAGCCACATGCGCTCGTCGGGCGTCGACGTCAACGTCATCTCGCACAAGAAGCAGCGCTACGCCGTCTGGTTCGGAGGGTCGCTCCTCGCCTCGACGCCCGAGTTCTACGGCTACTGCCACGACCGCCAGGCGTACCAGGAGTACGGTGCGTCGCCCTGCTCCAGTTGCAAGCGTGCTAGCGCGTACTAACCTCGGGTTGCGTCCGCGCGCAGGCCCGTCTCTCGTACGGCGGTTTGCGATCTTTGGCTCTGCGACGGACTGAGCGGGCGGACGAGTGTAGTTGCCAGCAATGCAAGAACGGACTTTTTGTGCACATCTGCAGCGCTGTGGAAATGCCGCGCGCCCTGTCCCCCAAGCCGAGTCTCATCTCGGCGAGCAACCCGCGCGCGTGCCGGCCGCTCCGCCCCGAGCCGGGGGCCGCCTTCCTCTCTCCCCTCTTCGCTCTCGCGCCCGCCCGCATCGCACGAGGCAAAGATGGACGGGACGCACTCCCCGCAGCTGGGCTTCGCGCCTCCTGCGCCGCCGCCCGCGCTCGCGGCCCCCGCGCCTGTCCCGCCCGCGCCGCAGCCTGCGATCCCTCCCTTCGGAGCGGTCGCGCCGCCTCCGCCTCTGCCTGCTGCTGCGCCTCCTGCGCCTCCTGCGCCCGCTCAGCCGCACGGGATGCTCCTCCCCGGCCAGGGCGGCCCCAAGCGCACGAATGTCGCCTGTAGCCGGTGCGCCCTCCCCTCCTCCCCGCCGGCCCGGCTCCTGCTCTGACACCGAGGTTGCGCCGGCGCAGGTGCCGCCGCGGCAAGATCAAGTGCGTCACGGTCGACGGCGAGCTCCCCTGCCAGGCGTGCATCGCGCGCGGGCACGACGAGAGCTGCGTGCGCGCGGAGAAGGGCCGCGCGGCGGACGACAGGGCGGTGCGCTCCCTCCTTCCCTTCGCTACTCCGCCTCGAGAGTGTACTGACGAAGAAGACGACGAGCGCAGCCCCGCCCGAGGAAGCGCCCCGCCGACGAGCTCGACGGCACGCCCACCACGGCGGGAGCGGCGGCGGCGCCGAGGCGCGCCTCGTACGCTGCGGGCGGGGCGGGCGCGGGCGCGTACGCCGTGTCGCCGAGCCCGTCGGAGAAGGGGTGGTCGCCGCAGGCGGTGCATGCGCCATTGGCGGCGGCAGCTCCGCCGCTCGCCGCGGGGGTCAAGCGCGAGGAGGACGACGGGGTGCTCCCGCCTCTGCCGCTAGTTGTTGAGGGCTGCGAGAGTGCGTTCAGCTCCTGCGTACACGTGGGTGTCGTTGCTGACGCGATGCGCGCAGGCTTCTTCGAGGGCTGCTTCCAGCTCGGGTTCCTCCACCGCCCGTCGTTCCTGCACCAGTTGCAGACCAAGCCCGCCTCTGTCTCGCCCTTCCTCCTCCTCGCCATGCTCTCCGTCTCGGCGCGCTTCGTCTCCGCCCTTGTCGCCAAGCACGGGTCGCCCGCCCGTGCAAGCGAGGTCTACGCCGCCCGCGCACACGACCTCGTCCTCGTCGAGCTCGCCGACCCGTCCCTCGAGCGCGTCCAAGCGCTGTACCTCCTCGCCCTGCACGACTATGCGCACGGCTGCGCGTTCCGGGCGCAGGTCTTCCACGGCGTCGCGCGCCAGATGGCCACTGCGCTCAGGCTCGACGAGGACCTCTCCGCCGCGAGCGTGATCGAGAACGAGGTCCGCCGCCGCACGTGGTGGTTCCTCACCATGGACGCCAACCTCGTCAGTGCGCCAGCGGGCGCGTTCGCTCCCCTCACCGCATCGGTCCCGCTCCCTTCGCACGAGCAGGACTTCACCTTTGGCGTCGAGTCGCGCGTGAAGCAGTACTTCCCCGGCGCGACGTCCGCCGCGGCGACGGAGCACCCGACCGTCCCAGGCGAGCTGTCGCTCCTCGGCGCGCGGCTCGCCATCCATAGCCTCTTCTGGCGCACGGCGCGCGCCCTCGCGGACCACTCCGCTTCGTCCGCCGAGGCCGAGCCGTGGCAGCCCGGCAGCCTCCTCCACACGGCGCAGCGCGCGCTCCAATCCTGGCTCGCGGTCCTCTCCCCGCTGCAGAAGTGGAGCACGTCGAACCTCCTCGCGTACAGGGCGTCGCACCTCGACCTCGCGTACTGGAGCATCTTTGCCGACTTCCACGCCGTTGGGATCCTGGCGCGCCGCGCGGCCCTGCCGAGGATGATCCGCGCGCTTGCGCCTGGCGAGGAGGAGGCGAACACGGGGGACGCGCCCGAGGGGAGGGAATCATGGGCGGCCATGAGCGAGGAGCTCGTCGGGCATGCATTCGACCTAGTCGAGCTGCATGAGGAGGTCTCGGGAGGGAGGGCGCGGGGGATCACGCCGCACCTGTGCGCCATCTCTCTCTCTGCTTCCTCTCCTCGAGTGCCGGACTGACGCTCCCCGCCCGTGCAGCGCATTCTGCATTTACCTCGCAGGGACGACGCTCGCGTACCTGCGCCTCTGCCCGTGGCGTGCGTCCCGCCACGTCCGTCCTTTTCTTCCCTTCCGGGCTGACCTCTCGCACGCACGCAGTCTGCCCCTCCCGCGCCTCGCACGCAGCCCAGCACCTCGCCACCGCCCTCGCCCTCCTTCAGGGTCTCAGCGCCACCTGGCCCGTCGCAGAACGGTGGCACCGCGCGCTGTACGCCCAGGCGGTCGCCGTCCCCGCTGGGGCGGAGCACCTCGCGCTCGATGCCGAGCAGGCCCTCTTCCGCCCGCACGCGCCCGCGGGGGAGGACGCAGGCCCCGCCGGTGCGGCGGGGAAGATGGACGCTGCGAGCGCGCTCGCTGCCATGAGCGGCGCGGCGCTCCCAGCCTCCTCCGCTTCCTCCTCCAGCTGGGCCGGCAAGCCCGCGAGCGCAGGCACGAGCGCCGCGCGGTACTCGTCTGCCGTGTCAGGCCTGCTCCGCGCGCCGCTCGACCCGCCCGTCCCGGGCGCGCATGCGCAGGCGTTCGGCGGGCTGTTCACGCCGCAGCCGGATGCGGACGAGCCGCGCAAGGATGCGGACGCTGCGCGCGAGGAGCTGCTCAGCGTCGACCTCGGAGATGTGGAAGAGCTGAGAGCGTATGTCGGCGGGTACAGCGCGCGCGCGGGCGGGGCTTGAGGAGGAGGAGGAGAAGGGCGGGTGTGTTCCTTCCCCGCTGGAGGCGCTTGAATCTGTTGCTGTGCTGTGCTAGAATGTCAACACTCGGTTGTGCTCTCTACCGTTCCGGTGGAGTTTGAGAGCAGCGGAGGTGCGAGGAAGAAACTGGGTTGCTCGCGCTCGGCGCGAGATGCTCTAGAAATGGCTACAACACGATGGAGAGTCTAGACGGGATGGATGCGATGCGTGCGAGAGGTAACATAGTAGGAGAAGGAGGAGGAGGAGGATTACCAGTCGTCCTTGCCGACGGCGGCCGCAACCGCCGATGTGAGGTCAAGGTGGAACCGCGGGAACAGGCTCGACACGACGGGCGCCGCCTCGATGTGCGCGCCACTCAGCCCCGGGACGTCGTGCGCCCAGAGGTTCCCCTGGATGTGCGCGCCCTGCTGCACCGCCGCGCCGAGCGCAGCCTCGAGGTCCTGCTCGCTGACGCCGTCCGTCCGTTGCTGGCCCTCCCCAGCAGCGGCGGCGGCGGCGGCGGCGGCTTCCCGCGCCGCTCTTGCGCTCGTCGCCGTCGCCGAGGAGCTTCTGCGGCGTCCCCGGCGCGGGATATGCGGGAAAGCGGCGGGCAAAGTGCGACCGGTGGACGCGCTTCGCATGCTCCGTCATGACGGGCTCCATGCCGGACTGGACAACGGGCGCGACTCGAGTGCGCGCTCGTCGCCTGACCAGCCTTTGCCCGTGCCGAAGCCGCCGGCGAGGAGGGCGCTGCGGGAGGAGACGAGTCAGGCGGGGCGGCGCAAGGGAGCGAGGAAGAAAAGGACGCACCGCTTGATGAACGGCGAGAGGATCGAGGCAAAGTGGAACTCGACCCTCGTCCCGCTGTACCGCTCGAGCGAGTTCTTCAGGTCGACAATGTTCTGCACGCTGCGGAGGGGGACGAGTTTTCCGTCAGCCTCGCTGTCCCCTGCTGAGGAGGAGAGAGGAAGAACGCACCTCGTCGTGTCGATGTTGGAGCAGCTCGACATGTCGAACACTACCGCGCGGAGGAGGGGCTTCTCGGCCGCCTCGCGCTCCTCGGGCGTCGCGGTGCCCTTGCTCTTCCGCCAGGGGAGCGGGCCCGGGTTGTTCCACGGCCGGTCGCCCGTCGAGACGTTCTCGAAGGTCTGCCCCCGCGCGTGTGCTTCTGCGCGTACTCGAGGATGAGGTCGGCGTCTGCGGGGTCGGAGGCAAACGTGAGGGTGAGGGCGAGGGCGCGAAGTAGGTCAGCTCTGCTCCGCTGCGAAAGGGCATGGAGCGGCGATAGACATACAGAAGCTGGCGTTCGGGAACAAGAACGACTCCTCGAACCGATAGACAATGACGCCGTCGGGAGGCGACTCGACCTGGACGAGCGGGTTGCGGACGCCGTCCGGCAAGAGCGGGAGGTACACATCGCGGTGCAGCGCGCGCGACGCGGGCGTCACGGCGCTGGACCCACCGGGGCTCTCGCCGTCCTTGTCGAGCCCCTCCCCAGGGGGCGCGACATCCGGGCGGAGTCGCACGCGGCCGAGGAAGGCGCCGCGGGGCGGGCGATGCGGAAGAGGAGGAGGGCGACGGACGCGCCGACCGAGGTGTAGATGCCGATCTCGATGGTCGAGAAGACGGAGACGAGGACGGCGAGGACGAAGATGAGCGCTTCGAGGGGGGAGACCTTCCAGAATGCGTAGACTTGGCGCGGGGAGGCGATCAGGTCGAGGACGGCGGACTGCGCGCGCAGAGGTGAGGCGGGTCAGTACTCGCTGCAGGGTCCACGGTAGAGCATTGCAGAGAGTGCGCAGGGAAAGGGACGCACTGATGACGGCGGCGAGCGCGGCGTTCGGGATCCAGTAGAACGCGCCCGTGAGAGCGTAGAGCGCGACGACGACGCAGACGCCGGTGAACCAGCCCGCGAGGGGCGTGCGTACGCCCGCCTTGGCTTTGATGGCCGAGCGCGAGAACGAGCCCGTCGCGGGGTACGCGCCAAAGAGGGTCCCGACGAGGTTGCTCGTTCCGATGGCGATCAGTTCTTGATTCGGGTCGATCTTGTACCCGTTGATGCGGCCGAACGACTTGGCGATGGCGATGTGCTCGAGGAGGAGGATGATGGTCGCGACAGGGAGCTCGGGCGCGATCCTGCTCAGGAGGTCGGTCGCGAGCTGCGGCTGGCCCATGTGCTGGAACCCGCTCGGGACGTCCTTGAGGATGCTGATCGGGTAGTCGGCCGGGTCCATCCCGCGCAGGTAGACCCACGAAAAGATCGTGAGGAAGATGATGACGAACGCCGTGCGGAGCGTCAGGGCGAAGAAGGCGATCTTCTTGACGACGGGGTTGCGCGTGCGGCGCCCGACGCGCGTGAGCGACCAGCGCACAAAGTAGAGGAAGAAGAGCCCCGAGAGTCCGAACGCCGCATCGCGCTTCGTGTCGGGGAGGTGCTTGAGCGTGTTGATGATGACCTTGTACGTCGACGCGCGCGTGTTCAGCTTGCTCGAGTACCCCATCAACGCCGGGACCTGGCCCGCGGCGATGTTGAGCGCGGAGCCCGTCATGAACCCGGCAATCGAGGGCGACGGGATGAACTGCGGCGAAGAGGTCAGTCCCGACCTTCTCAACTCGAGTGGGGCGTCGAACGCACCTCGATGAGCCATCCGAGCCGCAGGAGGCCAATTCCGAGCACGATCAGGCCGCAGAGGAACGCAAGCGCCGTCGCGATGACCGGCGCAGAGTACGTGTCGCCGGTCTTCTCCTGTACATGGCCGATCACACGCGCGACCTCGAGACTCATAACCGCAACGGGGCCGATGGTCACGTCCTTGGATGTTGCAAAGATGGCGTAAATCCTGTCGAGGAGCATGTCAGTCGATGCTGAGAGGAGCGCGCGAAGGAGGCGCACATGACGCCGACGAAGGAAGAGTAGAGGCCATATTCGAGCGGGAGGGTCGCGATCTTGGCGTAGGACTGCATGCGCGACAGCGTGAGTGAGTTGTTCAGGAGACGTCAGAGTATGCAGGGCGCACCATGGCCTGCGGGACGAGGACCATCCCGACCGTGATGCCGGCAATCAGGTCGCCAAGCGCCCACTTGAGGTTGTAGTGCAGGATCCACTGCGCGCGCCCCCTTGTCAGCCTCCCGTCACGATCCGACAACAGAGAGCGGGAGCGCACCTTTGTGAACGGGAACAGCCTGCTCGCGTACGCCCTGACGCCCCTCCTCGGGTCGCCCTCAAACGCATGCCGCAGCGTCTCCTCACGCTCGCCGCCTCGACCACCTGCGGGTCGTAGTCGATCCAGCGCTGCGCGCGCACCTTCAGGCGGTGCAGCGCCCCGTCGTGCGGCGGCGAGGGGAGCATCTCGGACGCGGAGTGCGGCGGCGTCGTCCCGCTCGTGGAGTGCGTCGACGAGGCAGTCATCCCCAGCTGCTGCTGTGCGTGGCTGGTCCAGAGGCGCTGTTGCGCGGGGGGCCGAGGAGTGCGCGGACGGCGACGAATGCGCTAAGGCGGTGCGGGCGGCGTTGCGGCGAACGGTCGCGGTCTCCTGGCTTCGTTCCTTGAACTGAGTGGCGGGAGGCGGGCGGGTGCAGCAGGTGCAGGCTCAAGCAGGCGGTCAAGGTGGCTATGAGCACGGCGTGCGCTCCTCCTTGTCAGCTTTCGCCGATCCGCTTCGGCGCCGCTGATTTCGCGAAGCACGCAATGCAGCAAGACTGGTTCCCCCTCTCGCGCAGTTCGCCCTCATCAAGAAATGCGGAGGTCGGACATCTCGTCGGACTTCTTGCTCGGGCTCCTTCCTGCGCGCGCTCGTGGTTCTCGCACTGATCCTGCGCCCGCGCTGTCATGTACGCACTACTTGTTCCAGCTTGAGACCTATCTACACCCCTCCCGCGTCGACGCCCGGCCGCTCACTCCAGGCTCGACTCCCCGCCCTCGACCGCAGCCTTGACCGCCTCTTCGACGGGCGCGTCGCGCTCCGTCCCCTGGACGAGGTCGAGCGCGCGCCCGCTCGCCTTTGTGCGCGCGGAGGAGGGGAGGCGGAAGAGGGCGAGGAGGGCCGCGGCGACGTCCTCCCTCTGCGCGCGCGCATAGCCCGTGTCAGTCTCCTTCTTCGGCAGCAGCAGGACGGAGGGAGGGAAGGAGAGAGGGGACGTACCGTCACACCGCCCATCCCGGTCTTGCCGAGGTGACGCGCCCCGTCGCGGGCGTGTCGAGCAGGTGACCCGGGCGGAGGATCGTCCAGGGGAAGGCGGCCCGCTTGGAGAGGTTCAGGTCCGCGGCGAGCTTGGCGCTGCGGCGCGGGTGGGGCGGGGGGAGGACTCAGCGCGGGGCTCGTGTGGGCGGGGGCGGGGCGAGGAAGCGAAGAGGATGGGGCGGAAAGGAAGGGAAGGGCGGGAGGAAGGAACGCACTCGTAGTACGCCCCGATCGCCGCATGCGCCTTCTTCGACTCCTCGATGTCCTTGTCCGTCTGTGTGCGCGCCGGGAACTGTCAGTCCTCGCTCGCCGGGCGCGCACGAGTGCCCAAGGCCTGCACGGGGGGAAAGGACCCTTACGCACGTAGTGAGCGGGAGGCGGCTGCGAGGTGTCGCGCGTGTCGAGCGCGCCGACGAGAACAAGGTACGGCTTTGGGTCGGAGAGGCGCTCGAGGGCGTCGAAGACCTGCGGTCGGGCGAGCGCGCGGGGGCTTGTGTGAATGGCCGCAGCAGCGGCGGAGATGGTCGGGAGAGGCGAGGGCAGCACGCACCTTGATGGCACCTTCCTGGTCGACCTTGACGGTTCGGTCCTTTCCGCCCTTGCCGCCCGCGCCGGCCGAGAAGAGGACGTACTCTGCCCCCTTGAAGTTGGCCGCAAGCTCGTCGACAGAGGCGTCCTCGAGGCTGAGGAGCTTTGGCTCTGCGCCTGCGGTGCGGATGTTGTCGAAGTGGGCCTCGGAGCGGACGAGGGACGAGATGCGGAAGTGCGGGGACGCAAGGTGCGAGAAGAGGAGGGCGACGCGGCCGGAGCCGCCGACGATGACGAGGCGCGGGAGAGCAGACATGGCGAGAAGCGAGAGTCTGAGCAGGGAACTACAGTGAAGAGGAAGAGAGCGAGGCCGAGCTGACGGAATCGCACGTCCGAGCGAGACAGGCTCGAGGAGGCGGTGCTCCCCCTCCGCCGCCACCCACGCACCCCGGGAAGGATGGCCAGCCGGACCTCGAGCGCACTCGCACGCTCTCTCCAGCGCATCCCCACCCGCCGCGCTGCACCCACCCCGCCCGCCGCCCCCCTCCGCGCGTTTTCCCTCTCGCCGCCGGCGCACCTCGCCCGCACCGCTCCCCTCCGGACAGACGCGCCCCTGCCGTGGTTCGTCGACCCTGCGACCGCACCATCTGCCTCGCCCACCCCCGCCCCGCAGCTCGCCACCGCGCCTGTGCCGACCCCTCCGCCCGCGCACCTCCCCCCTGCGCTGCACCCGCTCCACGCGCACCTCTCGACGAGCCCGTTCCTCGACCGCGACAGCCTCGCATACATCCATGCGCGCGAGGCAGACCCCGAGGGGAGCTGGTGCGACTGGGTCGTCTGCGCGACGCTGAAAGAGGGCAGGGAGCGCGGGATCAGGGGCGCCGTCGAAGGCGTCAGGCGGCATGTGCGGCGCCTTCCCTCTCTCTCTCTATCTCGCGAGATGCAGGTGTACTGACGGAGGAGAGAGTGGAACGCGCAGCTCGCCGCCCACCCCGTCGACCTCTCCCCGCCGTCCTCCTCGCCCCCCGACCTGCCCTTCGCGCCCCCGTCCTCCTCCCCTTTGATCCACGGCCTCCCCCCCTCGCCCTCGAAGCACGCGCGCGCGCGCGCCCTCCGCTCCGCTCCTCCGCCGCGCCGACCCGGAGCGACAACGCGAGCGGGTGGGCGATGCTCGACGCGGGGACGGTCGTCGTGCATTCGCGCGAGGGGCGCGAGACGTACGGCGCGGGGATTGAGGAGTTGTGGGAGGCGATTGGCGGAGAGGAGAGGGGCGAGGGGTGGGTTAGTGGGAGGAGGAGGGGGGAGGAGGAGAGGAGGCGGAGGGAGATGGAGGACAACTTGGAGGCCGTGAGGGGGGAGGTCGAGTTTGAGCGGGAGGAGGCTGCGAGGGAGAGGCGGTAGGGCGGCATTGGCGGGTGTTGTATCGGGGGCCGCATTGCATCGCATCTTTCGCAAGGCTGAGCGGCGAACAAGCCGGAACGGAGCTGTGTCGGAGCGCTACTGGTCTCTGCGCGCTGCTCGCCCCCGCGTCGCTCGTGAGGGTGCAGCGGTGCAGCGTGCGAGGCAGGAGTGCAGAGAGCCAGAGGGGCCGAAGTGCGATGAGCGGAGGACGAGGCGCGTGAGCGAGGCGAGCTCGAGTCGCGGGAGCAGCGCAGAAATGGAAGTATCAGAGGGAGGCGTCCGAGAGGCTGTGCAAGCCGGGACTTGAGACAGTAGCAGGGGATGCGGGTGCGGAAGGGTCGAGGCGAGAGTGCGAGGTTCGCGGCTGCACCGATTGGACTCGCCGCCCGCGTCGCACAGGTGCGCCCCCGTCCGAGAGCACTCTAGGGAGGGCTCGACTGACTCGGTTCGACTCGCCCACCCGCTTGCAGCTCCCGCCATGTTCTTCTCGTCGTTCTTCGCCCCCCTCGCGTGCGAGCCCACCGAGCCGCAGAGCCGCGCCCACGACGAGGAGCGCTCCAACACCTCGACCGACACCATCAGCGACCCCGAGGAGGCCAAGGCGCACAAGGACGAGCTCGCCGAGAAGCAGGACGCTGCCGACGGCGCCGAGGACGACGAGGAGGAGGAGGTCCCCGACGTGAGCTTCGCCACTCCCTCCCGAGGCCCTGTCCTTCAAGATAGTGCCCTCCCGAAGTAGCAGCACCGGGCTGACACGCGCTTGCACCCTCCCACAGCAGGGCGACGAGATCCGGGAGGGTCCGTCTCGTCTCTCTCGCTCTTCCCGCCTCGCCCTCCCTCTCACGGGGGGCTGTGACTGCAGTTCGTGCAGAAGGACGCTGGGCTGACTTGCGCACGCACCCCCGCAGCGTGCGGCAACACCAAGGTGTGCAAGGAGTTCAAGCACCACCTCGAGGAGTGCGGCGAGCGCCTCGCCGCTGGCAAGACCATCATCGACAACGAGACCTGCGTCGAGGAGCTCTGTGCGTCTTCTTTGCCCCCTCTTGCTCGGTCTCGTGCGCGCGTGGTGGGAGTGATGGCGGGCGCGCGGGATGTTGGGATCGCGCAGAGTGCTAGCAGAGCACGGCTGCTCCTGCGCGTCTTCCCGCTTCACCTGGGACACAGAACTGACCACCCGCGCCCGCCCGCAGTCCACTACATGCACTGCGTTGAGGACTGCGTACGTCCCCTCCCTCCCTCCTCCCCCTCCCCGCACGCTAACCCACCCTGCACTCTCAGGCCGCGCCCAAGATCTTTGCCGCGCTCAAGTAAGCGCGCTTACTTGGACGATGGGGCATGGGGAGGGGGAGAGGGGGGATAGACGAGCGTTTGGCAGCGGAGGGGAGGGAGGGGGTGAGCAGTGCAAAACGCTATCCGTTTCTCGCGCGCGATGTGTTGCTGCGGGCCTTGCTCTCTCAGGCAAGCAGAGCAGGCTGTCCGGGAGAGCGTGGCCTGAGAGGTGCTAGGTGCTTTCCTTCGACACCGCCCCGCTCTTCCTCCCGCTCCTCACTCACGCGCGCCATGCTCGACGCAGCGCTGCACGCACGCCTCTCCCCGACAGCCGGCGGGAATGCCCCGCTGCTGGTCCTCTCCGACTCGCTGCTGCAGCCCTCCCTGCCCCTCCTGCGGTCCTTCATCGCGGCCGCCCTCTCCCCCTCGCAGAGCGGCCGCGTCGTCCTCCTCGCCACAGCGCACTCGCCCGTGCGGCTCCTCCCCCCTCCCGGGACGTACGACCCCGCGCACGTGCGCGTGGTGGACGCTTCCCTCGCCGCGCCGTACGCCTCGACCTCCTCCGCCGCCTCCTACGCCTGCGCAAAGCACACGCAGGTGGACCTCTCCTCCCCAGAGGGGGCGGCCGCGCTCCTCGCTGCTGCCAAGGCGGCCATTACAGCGAGCGGAGCGGGCGAGGGCCCGGTCCTCGTCGTGCTCGACTCGGCGAACGCGCTCGCGGACGAGCTGCACGGCGGTGTGGGCGATGCGGCGAGGGTCGTCAAGGGGTGCTTGGAGTCGCTGAAGGGACGGAAGGGTGCGCTTCCTTCGTGCCGTCGTTTCTCGCGCGCCGAGAGGGAGGTGGGGAACTTGTCGCCCTGGAGGGTGGCACAGCTCCCCCCTGTCTCTGCCGCGCTCCACGCAGGGTACTGACGCTATCTCGCACCCACAGGCGCCCGCCTCCTCCTCACGCACCACGCCGACCTCCCGCCTCCCCCTCCCCCCTCCTCCTCCTCTTCCACCTTCCAGCCCGCCCTCCTTCCCGCGCTCCTCTCACCCTCCCTCTCCCCCTCAACGCTGCATCTCCACCTCCGCCCCGCAGCGCACCTCGCCCTCCTCACGCGCGAATACGCCCTCCCGCCTCCCGCCCCGGGCTCCGAGCCAGACGCGCGCGCGCACGGCCTCCTCGCCAGGCTGGCGGAGCGCGCAGTCGGGGACCCGTTCGTCCGTCCGCTTGGAGCGGAGGATGAGGATGCGCGCGTGCCCCTCGGAGGAGGAGGGGGAGGAGCCGGTGCGTGCGTCGTCGACTGGACTGCGCGCGGCGTCGAGCCCTCGTCCTCTGGCAGTGGCAGTGACACTGGGAGTGCGGGCGTCGATGCGCGCGCAAAGGAGCGCGAGCGCGCCGCGAGGGGCGAGGTTCGCCGCGGTGTGAGGTGGGGGATGTGTGGCGCCCGGATGGGCGCGGATGGGGAAGTGAGAGAAACGGGGCTGTGGGAGGTGGTGGACCCGGCGGAGATGCGCGTGCGGACGGGCGCAGAGGTGCGCCCCCTCTTCTTCTTCGTACGTCCTCGAGACCACGGACCACGCTGACGGCGCCTCTCTCTCTCTCTCTCTCTCCATGTGTAGCGATCGCCCCTCCCCTCTCCCTTACCCTCCTCCTCCACTTCCACTTCCACTTCGCACCCCCCTCCAGCCCCACCGCCCTCCCTTCTCCCTCCACCCAACGACCGCCTCGCAAGCCCTCGCGCGCGCGTCTGTCCCGAACCCGTTCGCGCGCGCCGACTTGCCCATCTACGGCGAGGAGGGGTATGTCCCTCCCGTTCTCCCTGGCCAAGGAGGGGGAGGGGGGATCGAGTACACCCCGGATCGGGGGGACGATTGGGACGAGGAGGACCCGGATGGGGATTTGGAGCTGTAACGCCGCGCCCCAGCGCCGTGCGCGCCAGGCGGGTGCGGAAACGTAACGTCGCCCCCGCCGCGCTTCCTCCCCTTGCGGCCTGACGTCGTGCGCGTGCAGAGAGCTGCGAGGCTGCCGCAGGAGCGTGTTGCGTTGGCGAGGCGGAGAGGGAGGAAACGGCGCGCGAGGGGCGACCGACGCGGACCTTCTCAAGCGAGTGCTCGCGCGCTTCTCCGCGCGCTTCTCGCCTCGCCAACGCTCATGCGCCGCGCCGCGTGCGGTGGAGTAGCCTAGTGTGCGTGCAGTGCGGCAGAGGAAGCAAAGAACGACTACAAGCGGTGTGCGGGGAGGGGAAACAAGAGCGGCGAGAGCGGGGGCAAGGGTCCGACACAGGAGAGAGCGCGAGGGAGGGTGGCGCTAGATCCGACAAGGAGGGTGGAGAGGGCGACAATAACGAGTGGGAGAAGCAGGGGACAACAAGGTACGGGATGCGTGCGGTGCGGCTTGTGCGACGGCGAGAGAGTGCAAAGGCGAGAACAGGCGGATGGACCAGCGGGTACAGAGGGTCGTAAGCGGTCGTGAGCGGTCGTGAGCATGTGGGTGGGACACGATGAATATGTCCTGTGGCGACAGGATAAGAGAAGGGGAAGAGGAGGCGGCTAGGCGGGCGCGGGCGGGACGAGGACAGCGCGCATGATCTGCTCGCGGAGGATGCGTGAGCGTCGTCACGCATACATGCCCCCGTACCAGCACTCGATCGAAGCTGCGCTGGGCATGCAGAAGCTGGTGTGGGCGCGGAGAGAGAGGTAACGCACCTCCTCCTGCGCCATCCCCTCGGGTCAAACTCCCTCCTCCCCCCGCCCACAAACTCGACCTCCACGCACGGCGGGCTCCCGACACTCGCACTCACGGTCGGCCACCTCCCCCTCTCCCGCGCAGCGAGCTTCTCCGCCGGCGCGTCGCCTCGCGGGTCCCACGCGCGCCCCGCCGAGGGAGAGGTCCGTCAGCCCGAGGAGCCACGCGTTGAGCGCCCCGCCGTCTGCCGCCGACGCCGCGGGGCGGAAGCGCACCCTCAGGGCGCGGACCGACTCCCACGCGACCAGCTGTTCTGCCCCGGCGCCGCCGAGGAGGGGGAGAGCGGCGACCCCGGCGGGGAGAGGTGCAGCGCCGACGCGAGCGCGCGGTACGACCCCGCTGCGAGCGCGCGGAGGTCGAGGGTCGCCGAGCCTCCCGAGGCGGCAGCGGCGGCGGCGGACGAGGGCGACGGCGTCGCGGACGAAGAGGGCGTGCTCGACCCGCTGCTCGCGGTGCCGGAGGGGAGCGAGGAACGCCGCCCGCTGTCGAGGTACCGCGACAGGGACGCGAGCGAGCCGTACCCGCTTGCGGCGACGGGGGAGACCGCTGACCGCGACTTGAGTACGAGCGACGGGCGGTGCACGGTCGTATCGACTGCGAGCGGGAGGGCGAGCGGGTCGTGCTGGTCGACAGCGGGAGGCGTCGCGAGCGTCGAGTAGCGCCGCTTGAACCGCGCACGGCGGGGCGGCGACGAGTGGCACGTCGGCGAGACGGACTTGGCGTGAGGGGCCGACGTCGAGGTGAAGCGGGCGAGGCTGTCCGTCGCGGGCGAGCGGACGACCGTCTCTATTGTGCCCGTGGAGACGGTGGCGGATCGCCTGCGGCCATGCTGTGCGTGCGAGGCGGGTGGCGAGGCGGATAGTGCGGGCGAAGCAGCGAGGACGGGCGAGCTAGACGCCGATTCGGCCTGCAGGCCGACGCTGCGGTGGCATGCACTGGTCAGTAGAGCCGCAGAGGGAGAAGCAGAGGAAGAAGCGCGGCGCACCTCGCCTCAGCCTTTGCGCCGACCTTCTTGCTCCAGCTCGTCTCGCATACGCTCCTCGCGAGGCTCGCCTCCCTCACCCGCTCCCTCGACGCGCTCGCCTGCCTCCTCCCCCACTCGTCGACGGCCTCCAAGCGCCCACGGCGCCGTCCGCGACTGCCGAAGCTGATCTCAAGCGTGGTGGGCGACGAGGGGACGACTGCGGCCCGTCCTCGGCGGGAGGGAGGCGAACAGCGCGGGGCGTGCAGCGCTGCGAGGGCGACGAACGACGCGCCCTCGTCGTCGTCGTGCTCGGGGTGGTGATGGTGCTCGTGCGGCGAGGGGAGCGCCTCCATGCCCGTAAGCGAAAGGGACGAGGCGAAGTCGCCTCCGTCGTACGGCGCGGCCGCACCGTCGCCGGCGCCCTCGTCGGTGCGCACCCGCCCCCGGCGAGTCCATCGAGCCCGCCGCCGACGTCCCAGCCCTGAGCGTGGTGATGCTGCACGCCCCGCCCTGTCGCCTTCCTCCCGAGGGTGAGCACCCCCTCGTCCGACAGTGCCCTCCTCGCGCGCGGCGGACTCCACGCCCAGCCTGTTCCCGCCGTAGCCGTCGTCGTCGCCCTTGGTGTGGGGAAGGCGTCGAGGCTGAGGGGGAAGGCGAGCGCCGACTGGGAGGGCGGCGCCCCGAGGGGGTCGCTCACGACGAGCGGCGCGAGGGACGGGCGTGGCGCGGTGGGCGGGTGGGCCGGCATCCTGCCACATTGTGCACTCGTCTCTGGTCCAAGGAGCTGGGCGGGACCAAGGCGGGACTGGGTGGAGGCGCGGGGCGGTGCAGCGAGCGAAGGGGAGAGGAGGAGACGACGGCGAGGCGACGCTGCCTGCCGAGCTGCTGCCCGTCGAGTGCAGCGCCCGCCTCGAGACGCAGGTAGCCAGCGGCCTGGCGATGAGAACAAAAGAAGGGAAGCAGCGCGGAGCGTGGAGAGGAGGTGGAGTCTCCGCCCGCTTGGACCTTCCCAAGTCTCGACTCCTGTCCGCAGAACCCCCACCGCCGCTCCCTCGAGGACAACGGCGCACGCACGCGGGAAAGCACAGCGTGCAATGGCACCGAGGAACGACAGGCAGGCAGGATACAACACTGAGGTCTGCGGCAATGCGGGTGCTCCCTCCCCTCGTCTCGTCCTCCTCGGGAAGCGATCTCCTACGCCTGCACATCCGCCACAACTGATCAGCGCTCATCCCTAGGAAGAAGAACTGGGAGCGCACCATGTACTTGAGCTTCTTGCGGTCGTCGTCGTCGCGCTCGAGGTACTCCTTCTCGATCAGGCGCTCGACCGCCTTCTTGACCATCTGCGGGCTCGGCTGGAACCGGTGCGCGAGCTGCCGGATCACCTCGTTCACGAGCTCCATGTGCAGGAGCGTCTTGCGGTCCTTCATGATCCGGACGATGCACGCCTTCGTCGCCGGGGGCGGGCGGGTCAGCGGGCGCGTTAAGAGGGGAGGGGAGGAAGAGAGACGCACGTCGCACTGGGTGTTCCTCGCCTCGTCGACCTTGTTCTCCGTCTCCCTCCGCTCGGCCTCCGTCTCGACCTTGGCCGCGACCGTCTGGATCCGGATCTTGGCGAGCGGGGCCGTGAACGCCGCGTTGAAGCTGAACTCGTCCGACTCGGCGACGTCGCGCCCGCGCGGGTGCTTCGTCAGGACCTTGTACTTGGCGCATGCGAGCGTCTGCAGCGTCCGCTTCAGGTCCGCGGCGGGCATGTTGGTCGAGTTGGCGATGTCCTGCGCGCGCGCACGAGCGTGAGCGAGAGCGCAGACGGAGGGAGAGAGAGGGCAAACGCACGACGTAGCGCAGCTTCTCGTCGTCGCCGAGGCCCTCGAACAGCGCGAGGACGACCATCGCATACGTCGAGACGCTGAGCTCGTGCGTGCGGTTGCGGAAGCGCGTCTTGACCTCGACGTTGCCCTGGTCGGGCATGAAGGCGAGCTTGCGGCCCGAGTGCTTGTGCTGGTAGAACGCGTCGAACGCGCGGATCCCGTCCTGCAGCACTTTCGGGAGCGTGCACGGCTTGTCCTTGGTCGCGAACGGCCAGAAGTTGGACCCGCACACGATCGGGACCATCTCGAACGGCGCCTTCTGCGCACGCAGGCGCGAGTGTTCGAGTCAGTCGCGCGCGCGGGTGAGGAAGAGTGGACAAGGCGCACGATGACGGCCGTTTGCTGATGTCGGCGGTACTCCTCGACCGTGTCCTCGCTCGTCTTGACGTCGCGCATCATGCCCTCTGCGCTCTTGGCAAACTCGGCGCCGGCCTCGACCTTGAACTTGGCGAGCATGTTGCGCTCGGCGTCGTCCGAGACGGACCGCTGGCTGATCAGCCGCTTCGAGAGGTGCGTGTATAGTACTTCTCGAACGCGTCCTTCTCCGTCAGGAAGCGGAACAGCGCGACCGCCTTGTTGAGCACCTCGTCGACCTCGGCCTCGGTTTTCTGCGCGCGCGCGTGCACAGGGCGGACGTCAGCATGGAGGCGTGGGCAGGGAGAGGAGAGCGCGACGCACGCCCTTGAGCCCCTTGCGCAGGTTGTCGTCAATGAAGAGCGAGATGTACTCGGGCGACTTGCGGTTCTCGTTCACGAACACCGAGAACGCCTGCGCTCTCCCGCATCAGCCGTTTCCTGCCTGACCAAGTGAGGGAGGGGACGAGGCGCACATCGTTGATGACCTTCTCGAACGCCTTGTCGTTCGCGAACGCGCGCGCGAGGAGCACGTCAAACTTGTCCTTGAGGTCGAGGACGTTCTGCACCCACGCAAGCGCCGCCTTCGTCCGAGCGTTGAGCGCGCCGGCGGCCGCGTCGGCGGGCTTCTTCTTCCCGCCGGCGTCGCCCTCGCCCTCGGCGGCCTTGCCCTTGCCCTTGACGTCCTCCTCCTCCCCCGCCGCAGCCGCCGCAGCCACGGGCGGCGCGAGCGCGACCCCCTCGTTGACCTGCCTCCCGACACGGACGATCCACGCGCCGAGCGCCTTCTGCAGCGCGGGGTGGCCCTTCCCGACGCGGCCAAACAGCACGTACAAGAGGCGGAGATCGTCGATGCGCGAGTCGGCGACAAGCGTCGAGAGCCCCGACGCGGGGTGCTCCAGGATCGAGGAGAGGTGCTGCTCGATCAGGACGTGGTCGAGCAGCGAGAGGAGGAGCGGCTCGGTCGTTGGGCCGAGGTACGACTGCGCGCGCGTCTGCTCCTCCTCGAGGCGGCGGTTGATCTGCGCGCGACACAATCGTCAGCTTCGTCACAGAGAGCAGAAGGGGGGACACGCACGCGCTGGAGGAAGCTCGGGCAGTCGCACTCGACGAGGAGCCTCGCGCTCTCGCGCGCGTAAAACTCCTCCGTCTGCTTGAGGAACGCCTGCTCGAACGCCGTCTTGTACGGGCTCTCCGCCGCGCCGGGCGGGCCCTCGCCCATCACCGTCCTTGCGCGCGCGGCTGCAGCACTCGAGCTTACCACTGCGGAGCCGGAGCCGGTCCCCGTGGAGGCGAGCACCGGGAGCGGGACGGCGCCTTCGTCGGTCAGGCGCGAGAGGATGTCGACGGCGCTGTGCACCGCAGAGCGCGAGACGACCTCGCCCTCGCGCTCGATGCGGATGACGGTCAGGAGCGTGTGGATCAGGTGGTGCGCCACCGTCGACGCATCGGCGGTCGGCCGCTGCGAGGGCGGGATCGCGGCGGCGGTGGCGGAGCTGCGCGCAGGCGGCGCGGCCGGCTTGGGCTTGGTCGAGTAGAGGATGACGTGGTGGAAGAAGAGCGAGAGGCCGAGGTCGAACACAGACGGGATGGTCGTCGAGTCGTTCTGCCAGTGCTTGTCCTGCGTGCGTCCCGGTGAGTGGGAGGTCTTCTCGCGGGAGAAGGGGGGCGACGCACGAGGTACTTGAGGACGTCTCGGATCTTGCTCATGCACGCAATGTGGTCGTCCCACACGTCGCGGAGGCGGTCGAGGAAGAGCTGCCCCGCGGCGGCGGTCGCGACGTTCTCGTTCGCAGCGACGCTCGCGCCGCCCGCGGCGCCGGTGCCGCCACTCGCGCCGACGGCCGAGGTGGCGTGCGGGAAGACGGGGACGACCTTGGCCCGGGTTTCGGACTCGAGGTGCGCCGAGATGAGCTCTGCGACGGCGTTGTACAGCTGGTGGCCCTGCATGCGCGCGAAGGAGCGGGTCAGCGTGGAGGCGCGAAGGAGGCGGGGAGGGGCGCGCCTTCTTGTGGAGGACGAGGTGGTAGGCGTAGCGGTACGTCTCCTCGAACGAGAGCTGCGAGACGTTGTGGTTCTGGATCTGCTGGATCGCCTCCTTGAGGCGGTCGAGGGTCGAGTCGAGCGGCTCTGTTTGCTGCGGGCGCGCGGGTGCGTTCAGTGCCACTCACCTCCTATCCTAGTAGATGCCCCGCCCGCACGGAGGGGGGACAGAGGAGCCGGGACGGGGAGCGGTGCGCACCTTTCTCGGGGCCTTTACCCTCCCACCGCCGCGCATGGCCGGCCTGCGGATTGCCATCCTGCTCTGCTTTGGAGTGGCTGCTCTTGCGCAGCGGTTGATGCGGAGGTGAGGGGCGGCGCTCGATGAGCGAACACGGGCGGGGAGGGGCCTGGAAGAGGTGGGAGTAGCTCGGGCGGGCGGGCGCGGTTGTTGTGCCGGTCTGTAGAGAGCTCTGTGGGGTGCACGGGGTTCAAGCGGGTCTCTTCAGCGGGAGGGAGCGCGGGGACGAAGGAGCTCTCCGGGTGCACAGGGTGGCGATGAAGGTCAATCCTGCCGCCCTCTCCTGGAGAGCCAGACTTGCTCTGCAATAGCTCACTACCCCACACAATTGATCCCGCCAACTCCTGCATCAAAGGACGCCGTCGTCACCTCGCCCCCCTCGTCAGCTCGCAGCTTCCTCTGCACGCTCGCTGCTCCCGCTGCTTCCCAGCCAGCCGCACGCCCAGCTCGTCTGACCCGCCTGCAACATGTCCACCTTTGACGGCGTCTTTCCCCCGAACCGCCGCGTCGTCCTCCTCGGTGCGCTCCTCCTCGTTCCTCCCCTCCCCTTCGCACGCAGGCTCAGCTCCTTTTGCTGGCACGCACACAGACGGCGGCATGGGCACCACCCTTCAAGCCCCGCCGTTCGAGCTCGCACTCGATTCCGCGCTCTGGAGCTCCGAACTGCTCGCCTCACAGGAGGGGCGCGCACACCTCGAGCGGCTGCACCGCACATGGATCGACGCGGGCGCCGACGTTGTAGAGACGTGCACGTGCGCTGCTGCCTCTCCCTCTCTCCCCGGGAATGCGCGCTGACAAACTGAGGGAGAGCAGATACCAGTCCTCGCTGCCGCTCTTCCTCCCCTCGTCCGGCACGCCCACGCCCTCGGACCTCTCCGCCGCCCTGACGACCATGACCTCCGCGCTCCCCGTCGCCTCGCGCGCCACCTCCTCCTCCGGAGCGCAAGTCGCCCTCTCCCTCGGGCCGTACGGCGCGGCCCTCCAGCCCGGGCAGGAGTACACCGGCGCGTACCCACCACCCTTCGGGCGCGCGTCGTCGTCCCAAGCCCGCCCCGCGTGCTCCGAGAGCGCAATCGCCGCAGCGCCGCTCCCGCTCGAAGCGGTCCGGCGCGCGGGGGAGCGCATCCCCGAAGAGGAGGCGCACCTCGCCGCGTGGCACCTCCAGCGCCTGACGCACTTCTCCGCCTCGGCAGAGGAGGAGCAAAGTCGGCCTCCTCGCGTTCGAGACGGTGCCCTCGCTCGTCGAGGTGCGCGCGATCCGCCGCGCCGTGCACGTCTTCCGCTCCTCCCCCGCGGGCGCCGACCCCAAGCCGTTCTACATCTCGCTCGTCTTCCCGCGCTCCTCCTCCCCGGGCGCAGAGGCAGAGGAGGTCCGCTTCCCCGACCCCGCGCTGTCGCACCTCCCCACCCTCGAAGCGCAGCTTCCTCTCCTCGTCTCGGCCCTCCTCACCGCCGAGGACGGGCTCGCCGCGCCCGCCGGCCTCGGCCTCAACTGCACCTCGCCGCTCGCAGCGGCGGGCGTCGTCGGCGCGCTCTCCGGTGCGCTGCTCGCAGCCGCGCGGGAGAGCGCTCCCTCCGGCGCGGGCGAGAGGCCCTGGCTCGCGCTCTACCCCGACGGCGGGGCAGTGTACGACGTCCACACCCGGAGCTGGGCGCACCCCGCGGGCCTGACCGACAGCGCCTGGGCGTCCTGCGTCGCGGACGCGGTCGGCCTCGCGCTCGAGAGCGGCGTGTGGGCCGGCGTCCTTGCTGGGGGTTGCTGCAAGGCGGGCCGGGGGCGATCAGGGCGCTGGGGAGGAGTGTGCGCGGAGGGGGTGGCGCGGAGAGGGGCAGGTGCAGGGGAGGGGGCTGTAGAGCGTGCAGGGACGTTGTCAGCGCGCGCGCGGCTGCCGGGATCACAGAGAGTCGATGCCGCACCGCCACCGCCGCGCTCCCTCCTTGACTACCCTGCCGTAACTCGCGCACCCTTCTCCCCGCTCACGCGCCCCCGCCCACTCCCGCCTCCGCATGCGCCCTCACCGCCCTCACCGCCTCCCTCCACCCGTGCATGTCGAGCGCCTCGCACTCCTCCGCCCGCTCCGCGACGAGCACCACACGCGGGTCGACCTCTGGCGCTGCCTCGCGCACGGGGGGGAGAGACGCCGCGATGGAGGGGACGGGGAGCGGGGCCTGCCGCTCTCTTTCCCTGGTGAGCGCGCGCTGTTGAGAGAGGTGAGGGGAGAGGGGACGCACCGGGAGGAGGAGCACCTCCCCGCAGATCAGCCACCGCTCCTTGAGCCTCGGCGCGCCCGCCGTCCCCGCCGCCTGGTCCGGCTCCGCATGGTGCAGGACCCTTCGAAGGTCGACGAGCAGGCCGTGCTCCCCGTCCGCGAGGAGGGAGAGCGCGCGAGGGGTCGTACGCTACCACTCTGTGCGCCTCAGACGGGGTCAGCGCGCTCAAGGTCAGCGAGAGCGGGGCAGGGAGGAGCGACGCACCGCCCGACGAGGCGCACGCGCGGGGACGCGGTGGCGTGTGCGGGAGGGAGGGAGGAGAGGAGGCAGAGCGTGGCGGGAGCGGCGGGGGTGCCGGACGGGAGGGGCATCGCTTCGGAGCTGGCGGTGCAAGAGGGGGAGAGCGAGGAGGAGGCGGGTTGGGTGATGAAGAGGGGGAGGGGGAGCACGTCGAGGAACGCGCCGAGCTCTGCGACGGAGCGAGTGCGGCCCAAGGCGGATCTCGCAAGCAACGCTGGCGTTCCGGGAGAGCGAGGAGCAGGAAGCTCGCCTCTTGCACGCGCATCTCCGAGCAGCTTCCGCTCGCACGACTCGCGGACGCACACGGAGGACAGCATGCACAGAGCACTGCACTGCATATGTACTCGACCTCGTCAAGCCAAGCGCGCGAATACCCCCTCTTCTTCCCCCGATCTATATACATCGCCCTGCCTCCCTGCCCCCTTCTCTGGCCGGGCATCCCGCCCGCAGGATGCTTATCTCGTCTCCTTGCGCTGAAGCCCCCTCGCGCTCAGTGGAAAACCACCCCCTCATCGCCGCCCTCGACGTCCTTCGCGTCGCGCTCCCCGCCAAGGAGCATCGCGAGGCTCCCTCCTCCCCCAGAGGCGGTGGATGGCCGTCGCGCCTCCTCCGCGGGAGAGTCCGTCGACCGGAGGGACGACTCGGCCGCGTGGGTCTGCCGCTCGTGCGCCGAAGGGGGGGAGAGCCCCCTCCTCGCAGCGGCGGCGAACGGGCCCGGCAGGGCGGACGGCGGCGAGCCCCGCGCGGGTGCGGTGCGGTTGCGGGAGGGTGCGGATGGGCGCGAGGATCGGCGGGGGCGAGGGCGAGCGGCGATGCGCGCTGTGCTGATGCGGGTGCGGGTGCGGCGGGTGAGAGCGCGTGCTGCTGTGGATGCGGATGCGGGTGGGGAAGCGGGTTCGCGTACGCTTGCTGCTGTGGGGGTGGATGCGCGTACGCGCGCAGGTGTGGGAACGACTGCGCATGCGCCAGTGCGCTCTGCGGCTGTTGCGGCGGGTGCCGGCCGCCGCGTACGGGTGCGCCGCATGCCGGTACGACGCCGAGACCGAGCGGTGCGGCCCGCCGCGCGAGGGCGCTGCAGCGGTGTACGCGCCCGGCTGCTGGTGATACCCGTCGTACGCCTGCGGGTGCGCCGCAGGCCCGCTGTACGAGACTGCGCGCGGGGGGTACGGCGCGTACCCGTGCGGCTGCTGCGGATGCGGGTACGGCTGCACGTGCGGCGGGCCCTGCACGGGGCCGCCGCCATGAGATGCCGCGTCCCAGGACGTCCAGGGCCGTCTGCCTTGCGCCTGCGTCGAGGGCCCTGCGACGGCGGGCTGCGCAGCGGGGGCGGAGGGACGCCGCGGCGGCGGAGGGGCGAAGGACTCGCCCGCAGGGGTGGGAGGAGGGGCGGCGGAGGGCTCGGGCGCGCGGCGGGCTGAGGTGCGGAACTTTTGCGGCGCTAGTCGCGGCGTGGGCGTGGGTGCGGCAGACTCCTCGGGGGTGTCGTCCGCCCTGTGTGCGACCTCGTGGTCAACTCGGCGCTATACTTGGTTGCGGGAGCGGGGACGTACTTGGTTCCTGGTCGCCGGATGCGCAGCTTGAGGCCCTGCTGCGCGAACGACTTGGACAGCTCGGTGGCCTCTGCGGGGCGGTGCAGGCGTCAGTGGCACTCCTTCACGGCGGTGAAAGACGGGACGCACTGCCCATACCGGGGAAGCGCTTGCTCGAGTAGACCTGGAAGGTGTCGGTCAGGATCGAGGTGCAGAACTCGGCGCCCTCCCTGCGGGCGAAGAGCGGGTGAGCTGTTTAGCCCCAACCGACGGAAGCGAATAGACGCACTCGTTGACCTCGTACAGGCTCATCTTGAACCGCCAGCGACCCTCCATGCGGACGCTCATGTCGGGAAAGACGAAGCAGCTCTGGTCGCGGAGGTGGAACAAACTCGAGACGACGCTGCCGGCGACGAGGGCGCTCTTGCTCCCGTGCACCTCGAACATCTCCTCCTCGCTGTCTTCCTCGACGAGCGACGCGAACATGAACAGCGTGTGCGTGAGCGTCGGCATCGAGAGGTCTGCATCGGTGAGGAGGTGCGCGGGCTTCTTCCGCGCCGAGGGGCGGCGCATCCGCAGGCGGATGATGGGCGGCGGGTCGATAGGCCGGCGGTCGGCCTTCTCGCCCGAGCCTGCCATGCGCGCCTGTCGGGGTTGTCTGCGGGCGGATGCGGAGGTGAGCGTTCCGAGTCGCGTGAGCGGTGCAAGATGCGCGTTCTTCCTCCAGCGCGGTCCGGCGCTCGTTACCATATCCGTAAGATGGACGTCGTCGAGATCCGCGAGCGCAAAGTACGCAAGAGGACGCCGTCGCGGATGCCGGAAGCTCGAAAGGACGGGAACGCACTGTCGAACGTCGAGGTGGTACAGGCTTGGGCTGTCAGGGCAGGTCGCGCAGCGTGGTCAGCTCCTTCTGCTCGTTCTTTCTCGTTGTTCTACGCTGCGCCTCGAGCGGGAGGAGGGCGCGGGAGGCCATGACGCTCGGGACGCGGATTGAGGTCGACGGGGACGCACCTTGCGCGGCTGCTCGTGCTGGGCGACGGCGGGCGGGCCATGGGCGGTGGTTGCGGGTGCTGAACCGCAGGCGCGCTCATGCTCGCACGGTGGAGGAGAGAGAGGCAGTGCTGCGTTTGTCAACAGAAGGTTGCGCTTCCGCAGCACTCAGCGCGGAACGCGGCGCTCTCGCCGACGCAGCGCGTGCTTCAGGAGTCTCGCGCTTGCGCCGGAACATCCACGGACACTCCGGTCGCTCCTTCTCCTCCTCCCTTGCTCTCCCAAGCTCGTCTACCTCCCACAGCGCGACGAGTCGAGCGACCCTTGCTCCGCCCCGCGTTTTCATCGGACACGGCGCACGCGAGCCCAACTCTATCTCGCCGTGCCCAATCGCTCCCAGTCACGCTCAACTTGCGCTCCGTCTTCCTGCGTCTCTCCCGCGCTGGCCCGCGCTCCGGTGTCGAGGTGGTCGTCCTGGAGAGCAGCGGATGGGCAGCGGGAAAGAGAGGAGCAGCTCGAGCCGAGCGAAAGCGGCGAGAGCAGGTCTCCTCCCTCCCGTCGCGCCGTTTGAGCCGCATACCCGTTCCCCCCCTGTCGAACAGCACTCGCTCGAATACACCCCTTCCCCCTCCTTCTACCTTACCAGCCTCCCCACCACTGCGACGCCGAGCGCCGTCGCCGCGGTAAAGACGAAGAAGACGCTCCCGCTCCGGCCGTCGCTGCCGGCGAGCCAGTCCCGCAGGGGGAGGAACCCGATCCCGACGACGAGGTTTGAGGTCCAGTTCACCGCCTGCATGGGGAGGGGTCAGCGTTTCGGAGAGGGAAAGCAGCGGAGGGAGGCACGCACGACGGCGATGGAGGCGGTGGCGGAGCTGGCCTGCGGACCGCACGCGGAGGTATATTGTCAGCGGATGGACCTAGAGCAGAAGCGGATGAAACGCCTGTGTGCTTGACGCACCTCCTTCGGCGGCATCTCCCCAACCAGCACGAACGGCACCGGTCCAAGGCCGACCGCAAAGCTCATGACAAAGGCGATGATGCCCGCCGAGGCGACGGCAAAGTGCTGCGTGTTGATCGACCAGCCGAGGACTGCGGTTGAGACGCTCATGCAGCCGAGCGAGAGGAGGAGAAGGAGCCGAGGCGCTGCGCAGGTGGCGTGTCAGCGGGATGCTCCCAGCGCGAATGATGGGCGGTACGCACGTCGATCAGGAAGATCGCTGGAAAGGTCATGATGAGGTTGACTGCGCGAAGAGGGCGCGTGAGCGGTGCTCGCGGGAGAAGGGCGACGGTTGGCGCACCGAGCGTGACGTAAAGCGAGACCATCTTCGCGCTCGACGGGTTGACGGCGGTGAGGATCCTGCGTGGAGGCTGTGAGGTGAGCGGGATGTGCGGGCGGCGCAGGGAGAGGAGCGCAGAGGAGGAGGGTGCACGTACGACGTGCTGTAGTACATCACCTGCGGGAGGGCGAGGCGTGCTGTGTCAGTGAGGCTGGCGTGCAGGACGACGGCAGAGAAGCGCACAGCGTTGATTCCCCTGCACCACGAGCATCATCAGTTCCGCTCAGCGAACAACAAAGGAGGGAGTGCACGAGAACTGCTGGAACAGCATTACTGCTACCAGGGTCCACAGCGCCTTCCGCACTGCCGGGTCGGACGAGCGGAGCACCTCCATGACGCTCATCGACTGCTCGGAATCCTCGACCTTGCGGCGACGAGGCGCACCTGCGTGTATCAACGTCGGTCAGCGCGCCGCAGGGCAAAGGAGGAAGAGCAGTACGTACCGTCGTCCTCACCCGCTAGCAGCGTCCGCTCCTCCTCCTCGTCCGTCTCCTCGAAGCTCCGCCCCGCGGACGGGTCCTTCGCCCGGCTCTCCGGGACGAGCGGGCTCGTCAGGATCTGCAGGCGCCGAGGTTAGCGCGTAAGCGGGCCATGAAGTGCGGGAGCGGGCGGACCTGCACAGCTGCGACTGCGATCGAGATGAGCGAGACGAAGCGCCAACGGCCGGTGCCGGGCGTCGACAGCGGGACTGCGCGGCGGGCTGGTCAGCCGCTTTCTCCCTTTTGCAGAAATGAGGCGTACTGGAGAAGCCTTGCGCGGCAAAGATGCCGACGTTGATCGAGATCTGCGTCAGGATGCCTGCGCAGGAAGGGGGTCAGTCCGGCTCGAGTCTGAAGAGCAGTGTGCGAGCGCACCGATGTTGCCAGCGATAGCAGGAGGCGCAACGCTACTCAGGTAGAGCGGGACGAGGACGGTGGCAATGCCGCACGCTGAGGGAGAGGGCGGGTCAATGGGAGGGCATCAGGGAAGAAGGCGAGGCAGACGCACAGACGCCAATGAGAATCCGCCCGAACACGAGCACGAGCAGCGATGAGCCGAACGAGACTGCGCTTGCGCCCTACGCATGGAAGGCAAGGTCAGCGCCTCGCTGCGCACGCGCGAGGAGGGGAACCCACGAGGATGATCACGACCGCGCTGCGCACCGCCGTCCCCTTCTTCCCCCAGCGCCCGAGCATGTTCCCCGCGCCCAGGCTCCCGACCAGTCCGCCGAGCGTGTACACGCTCGTGACAGTCCCGAACGCGGCGTCGCTCATCTCGACGCACGAGGGGAGGTTGAGCGCGCCCTTTGTGGGGGCCGCGGGGGACGCCCCGCAGATGATGGACTGCGAGGAGGAGTTGAGGGCGGCGATGTGATAGCCGTACTGCAGCTGTGGGCGTGGGTGGGGAGGTCAGCGCGGGAGGTGGGGCTGCGGGACGGCGAGGGAGAGGCGCACAGCGCTGGTGACGATCCAGGCGACGGTCAGGCCAAAGCGGAGCCGGGTACTGGCCATCCTGGCGGCGCTCTGGCGGGTTCAGCGGGAGCAACGTGAGCGGAGAGCGCAACCCGCTTCATCACCCCGGGCGGGCGGGAGGGGCTCTGTCGCGGCGGCATCAGCTTCGCCGGAGCTCTAATCTCTGGCGATTCGCTGGCAAGAGCAATACAAGAGCCCGGCAAGCCCGAGCAACCAGCCTCGTCGATGTTGTCCTGATTGCGTTGGCGATTCGACCAACTCCTCCAGCGGTGTTGCCGCTCTCGACGCGTGCAGAGCCGAGCCGTTTGCAGTACAGGAGGAAAAGTGACTCGCAGCGTTGAGTTGCATAACGAAGAACGAACCAAATCAAACAGAACTTGTGCGCCTGAGCAACCCTCCCTTCCAATCACACCGTGACCAACCTCCCCAGCTTGACGCGCCACGCCCACAGCGAGTCGACGACGATGAAGATGACGAAGCTAACGACGAGGCTTCCTCCCTGCGCGTGCGAACAGACTCAGTCAGATGTGGGCGGGCGACGACGAGATCGAGAGGACGCACGAAGACGAAGGCGTGGTAGGTCCACGCGTCCTCCGGCTCGACGTGGACCTCGCCGAGCGCAATCGCCCACGGGAGGCAGTAGATCAGGTTGGCGAGGAGGGACTGGCCAAGGTACCTGGAGAGACAGCGGTGAGACGGGGAAGCCTGCAGGAGGAGGACCGGGCACACCAGGACGGCTTCGTCGCGAGCAGGACTGTCGCGAGCTGCGTCGAGACGGCGTACATAATGTAGCACTGCGAGGATGCAGAACGAAGGAGAGGGAAAGTCAGCTTGAGCGCGTCAAGGAGCACCTGGACACGGCCATGCCGCTCCTCCCGCCGCTCAGCGCTCAGCAGCGAGCTTGATGGACTTCGCCGAGACCGTCCGGAGACTGTGAGAGACTGGTCGACGCACCCAGTCGATCGTCTTCCACATGTGCTGCACGATCCGCGCAACCTCATCCGACGCAGGATTAGGGAGAGGAGTGCGGGGCGGGCGATGCCTGCGGCCGGGCGAGTGAGTGAGCGGATGAAAGGAGGGACGGGGAGGAGAGGGAGGGAACACGACGTACCGTAGGCGTCCCTCCAGCTGCCAGCTGGGGTCACCCGCCTCCGCCTGCGAGCTGAAGACGACGAAGGTAGCGCCCCCAGCGATGCCCCACAAACGCATTTGACGTCGCCTCGAGCGCCTGGACGGGCACCACTGCTCGGGAATGGCTTCGTCAGATTCCGTCCGCAAAGAAAGCGAGAGAAGCGCGACGCACTGATCAAGCCCCAACGGATGGTCGAGAAGACGCCCCACGCCGTTGCGTAGTCCTGGCCCATCGAAACGACGTTGTGCACGAGGTACAAGCTGCTCGTTGGTTCGCCCGACAGTCAGTACAGTGTCCAGAGATGATGGAGAGCACGCACTAGATCGCGTTCCGCACCGCGCTCTCGACGAACGTGAACGATCCCGGCCTGGCGAGGATCCGCAGCGAGCGCAGCGACGGCCGCGCCTCGAGCGGGTCGTCGAGCTTGCGGACCATGCGACGCGAGATGGTGACAAAGTAGGCAAGGCCGACGACGGCGCCGAGCAGGCTGCGGTTCGTTGTCAGGAGTGACCGAGGCAGGTGGGGAGAGCGGGACGACGCACCTGCAGACAAGGCTGATCGTTCCTTGCTTGATCGTCGGCTTGACGCCCGGCGCGTGGACGGTCGAGATGAGCGCGAGCTCGAGGATGATCTGCACGAGGACCTTGACTGTCGAGATGGCGAGCGGGACGCTGTGTGCGGCGGAGAGGGCGGGTCAAGGATGCTGGTACCGCGAGAAGAAGGCAATGGCGCACTCTGGCTTGTCGAGCGCCCTCGTTGCAGTCGACACGGCCGTCTCAATCGTACTGCCGAGGCACGAGCCGAAAGCCAGCACCCGCACATACTGCACCGAGACGTCCTTGACCGGCCCAGGCACGAAGTTCGAGACGAAGGACTCGGCTGCGCCGATGAACGCGAGCGAGAGGAGCAGTCCGAGGATAGCCTGAACGATGATGAGCGTGCGGCACATCGAGACGCGCGAGGCGAGCGACCGGGTCGAGTAGTCCGCGACGGTGGACCAGACGGCGCGCGGGAGCGCCTCGTTGAACACCTCGACCACGATGCCGACGTCTGTGCGTGAACTTGCTGAGGTTAGCTGTGCACGGGGCGTGGGAATGTCCCGACGAGAACGCACAAGTGAAGGTGTCGCTCGTCGCGACGAGCGAGGCGTCCATGTTGGCGATCCACATTTTCGACAGCGTGCCGTAGACCGCGGGCAGGAGGAAACAGCCGACGTTGACCAGCAGTGCCCCCGTGTACCGGCGTCTCGACCACCACATCGCGGGCGGCTCCTTCTCCTCGTAGAGGCGCAGAGCCCCGTCGAAGTCGGGCGTGTCCGTGCGCTTCAGGCTGGTTGTCGACTCCTGACGTTCCATCCAGCGACGTGAAAAGAGCGAGTGAAGAAGCGGAAGCCAAGCAGTGAGTCGGGAAGGAGGGCAGCCGGAGGGGGATGTTCTTCTAGCGCCTTTTCGACCTGATCTCGGACAGGAGTCCATGACAGGCATTGGACAGCCAGATGAGCACAGAAGCCGAGTTGAAGCCAGAGGAGCGGCGAGCAAGCATGAGGAAGAAAGAGGAAGCTCTGGCAGAGAAGCCGGCGAAAGCGCCGGCACCCTCCTGGGCTTCTATTCGTCCTCCTCGTCCTCCTCGTCTACCTCCTCCATCTCGTCGTCGTCGAACGCGAGTGACACCCCCGCCTCTTCCGCCCTCGCAATCGTGTCCTCGAAGAGCTGCTCGCGGTAGGTGATCGCCGCCTCGAGGATATCGGCTTGGCCTGCGATAGGGGTCATCAGCGGAAGCGCGAACGAGAGAACGGGAGCAGACGCACCCTGGCGGTACACCTGCACCATCTGCGCGACGTCCGGCCGCACGCCCTGCTGCGCCACGCCCGCCCCCGCCTGCAGCGCCTGCAGCTTGCTCAGCAGCATGCCCTCGAGCGCGTCGAGCACGTCGAGCTCGTTCTCCCAACTCACGAACCCGACCGCCTCCTCCCAGCCTGCGGCGCCCGCCGCGTGCGCCTCGACCGCCTCGACCTCCTCCGGCTGCGCGACGAGCAGGCGCATCTGCGCGAGGAGCGCAGGCGGGAGCTCGCCGCTGCGGGGGACGAAGTGCCGCATGTTCTCGAGCTTGAGCGTGTGGATGAGGTCGGAGAGCGCGTGGGAGCACGACGGCGGGAGGGAGAGCTTGAGCGCGAGGAAGTCGGCGGGGTTGGGCGAGAGGACGAAGCCGTAGCCGAGGAGGAGCTCCTCGTTCGACTTGGCGCCGTAAGTGTTGAAAACCTGCTCGCCTGCAGTGGAGAAGGTGAGTGCGGTTCAGACGAGCGAGGGGGAGGTGAGCTACCCGCAGCGACGTCCTCGTCCAGCACGATCGTCAGGCTTCCGCCGGCCGCCCCGCCCGTCGTCGTCTCCACTGGTGCATCTGACGACCATGTCACCTTCGACGCCGGTCGGTGGTTAAGCATGTCCACGCCAGGGAAGAGGACGGGCGTCGAGTTCTCCTTGTCGCCGTCAATTAGCGACGAGGGGAAGGCACGCGAGCTGCATGCAGCGTAGTCAGGGGCCTGCTTGTATGAATGAGTGGCGAGAGTGGCTCACGAGAGGATGGTGCACGCCCACAGCCACTTCTCCCAGCTGAGCGCCTCGCGAACCCCGCGTCCGCGACCCAGCTCCGCACCTCCTCCCACTCGTCCCGCCACCCATGCTTGCGCTCCTCGGTCGCGCCGAAGAGGTTGCTCCCGCGCAGCAGGTCGCGCTCGACGGGGGTGAAGTACAGCGTCGTCCGCATCGACTCGCTCGGAGGGAGGTGGTCGACGTAGATACGGTGCTGGAGGTCGAGGTCGGCGATGCGCTCGGTCACGGATGAAGGGACGATGTGGAGGCAGAGGTAGAGCGTCATGAGTTCGTGGTTGGGCTGGCGGGACTGGCGGGACGAGGAGGGGGCGGAGGGGAAGAGCGAGGTCGGGATGCATTGCCGAACGAGGGTGGGCGTCACGGCGAGCGAGAAGGGGCAGTTGACGACCTCGACGCCAGCCTCGAGCGGCTCAGAGGTGTAGATCGACGTGCCGAAGGTGTCTGAGGAGGAGAAGGGGGTCAGCTCGACTCGTTCACGCTCAGCGGGAGCAGCGTACCTTGCTTGGGCACGAGTGCAGCATGGAAGTACCCGCCTGCGCGAGCCAGATACTCGCCCAGAGGCGTTGCTGCCGATGTTGACGGCGATGCCATCCTCAACTGATGAAGTGCGGGAGAATAGCGACGACGAGATGAGGTTGCGCGTAGAGTGGATTGAAAGTCTCTGTGACCTTCAAGAAGTTGTTACGAAGCCACTCAATCGCAGCGCGCGAGGATAAGGCAGCGGTTGACGGTCGACCTTCTCCGCGGGCCCCTCTCTCCGACCCCACAGCTACTGGCAGCTCTCAATTCCAACATAGAACGACAACAGAGGTATGCAAAAGGGAGAAGCTACACATGAAGGAAGAAGAACAACCGCCTCGCCTTCACTCCGCCTCTTTCTCCTCCTCGCTATCGTCGAGCAGCTCCACCACCTCGACCGCCCTCCTCTTCCCGTCCCAAAGCAGCTCCTTGCTCCTTAAGTACCCCTTCGTGTCGAACTCGACGCCCTCGCGCCTCAAGAGCTCGACCTTCTCCGCCGTCCGCCTCCCCTCGTCCTCCTTGCCCGCCGGCGCTTTTCCTCCCTTCTTCACTGCTGCCGCTCCGACTTGATCCACTCGCCGCCGAAGCCGCCGATGTAGAGCGTCGAGGCGATCACGCGGTGGCAGGGGACGAAGGGTGCGAAGGGGTTGTTGCGGAGGGCGGAGCCAACTGCGGGCGGGCGTCCACATGAGCGCGGTCCGGAGTGGGCATGAGAGAGCGGACGCACCCGCGCGTGCAGACGAGTCGAGGAGCGTCGCAAGCTGGCCGTACGTCGCGACGGTGCCGGGCGGGATGGTGAGGAGGAGGTCGTAGAGCTGAGGGGAGGACAGGGTCATGTCACGCTCGAGTCTTGCCTGGGCCGGAATGAACAGAGACGCACGCGCCACTGGAATGGCGTGCACTTGGCGCCGCTGTCGCGTTTGAACGAGGTGCGCCCGGCGAGGTCCCGAGGAAATGGAGGCGGGACGCGGTCGAGGACGAACGTGTCAACCTCGCTCTTTGGGGCTGGTCGCGTGCCAGGGTACGGCTTGAACCTGCTTTCGAACGCCTGCGTGCCTTCCTCACCCGTCCGCGCGCGTGCGGGTCCCGCCTTCGACTCGAGAGATGAGAGCGGAGTGGCGTCCTCGTCGACGGCGGCGGGCGCAGAGAAGAGCGTGACGCGCGGCATTCGAGCGAGAGACTGAGCACGAGGAAGCAGAGTCCAGCAGGAAGCAGCAGTAAGCGGGAATACAGCGGGAGATTACAACCGCGCGCAACAAACACGCGCAACTCGTCTCGCTCCTCCTCCTCACCTCCTGCGAGCAATGGGGCAGCGTGAGTACTTCTCAATAGAGTTAGACTATCCCCAGACACGCTTACCCGGTCCCTGCGCGCAGCTCCTGCCAAAAAGCGCCGCGTCGCCGTCGACATCGACCTCACCGCCGACGAGCCTCTCCCCGCGGCGCAGGCGGCGAACGGGCGCGTGGAAGGGACCGCGACGAGGCAAGACACGCTCGCGCCGCTCTTCCGTCCGCCCGCGCCGAGCAAAGGCTCCTGGCTCTCGCACCTCGGGACAGGCAAGGGCTGCGGGCACTTCGTGTGGGACAAGCCGCCGCCGTCGAGCAAGGTCGCTGCCTTTGGTGCGTCCATTCTCAGGCTCCGGAGCGCCCCTGCTGACCCTGCGCGCGAAAACAGACCTCGACGGGACCTTGATCCGCCCGAGGGAGGGTCGCAGGTACCCCAAGAACGACACGGACTGGGAGTGGCTCAGCCCGCACGTCGTCCCCAAGCTCCGCAAGTTGCATGCCGAGGGGTGCGCGCGCCAGCCTTTCCGCCGGTTTACGCAGAGCTGACCCAGACCTCGCTCCCGGCAGGTTCGCCATCGTGCTCATCTCGAACCAGGGCCTCAAGCTCGACAATCGCATCAACTACTTCAAGAGTAAGATGCCGCTCGTCGCCCGCGCGCTCGACATCCCGCTCCGGACGTTCGCCGCCTTCGACTACAACGAATTCCGCAAGCCTTCGCCTGGCATGTGGCACGCCTTCGTCGACAGCTTCAACGGCGGCGTGTCCATCGGTGCGCCCCCGTGTGCTCCCTTACTTTATGAGCACGGCTGATGGTCCCCCGCACAGCCTACTCGCAGTCGTTCTACGTCGGCGACGCGGCGGGCAGGCCGGGCGACCACTCGGACACAGACCGCAGTGCGCTTCCCCTCATCGTGCGCCGACCAAAGCTCGATTGCTCATGTCGCCGGATGCCCGCAGAGTTCGCGTCAACGCCGGCCTCACGTTCTTCACGCCCGAGGAGTTCTTTCTCGGCCAGCCCGCCTCGACCACCTTCACCCTCTCCGGCTGGGACGCCCGCTCGCACGACCACGGCTGTGCGTTCTACACTCGTTCAACTTGCTGATCCCGCTGACCCGCAGTCGATGCCCCGCAGCCCCGCTCTACTCGCCCTGCTCCCCGCCGCTCCTCCCCCGCCGCCGCAGCGAGTTCGACGACGACCCGCAGCCCGAGGTCGTGATCTTTGTCGGCTACCCCGGTGTGGGCAAGACGAGCTTCTTCCGCCAGCACTTTGCGCCGAAGGGCTACGTCCACGTCGTGCGTCCCGTTGAGCTCCTCCCGCTTGCGCTTCTCGCTCAATACACTCGCCCGCAGAACCAGGACACGCTACGCACGCGCACGGCGTGCCTCGACCGCGTGCGCGAGTGCCTCGCCGCCTCGCCGCCCAAGTCCGTTGTCGTCGACAACACCTCGCCGTCGGCCTCCGTCCGCGGCGAGTACCTCTCGCTTGTCCGCTCGCTCAACGTCCCCGGCGGCGTCCGCGTCCGCTGCTTCTACTTCACGGCGCCGATCGAGCTCGCGCTGCACAACAACGTCTACCGCGCGCTGTACGAGCCCGTCGACCAGGGCAACGGCAGGAGGCGCGAGGTACTTCCGCTGGCGGCGTTCCTCGGGTACAAGAGCAAGCTCGAAGTGCCAACGCTTGACGAGGGTGCGTCACGCGCCGTTCTTTCCGAGATGGACGTGCTCAAGCAGGAGACTGACTTCATCTTCTCCCCTCCTTCCTTCCCGTCTGCTGTCCCCCTCATCCTTTCCCTCCACCTGTGTTGCCGTCCCCATCGTATCCATCGCTCCCGCTGTCTCCCTGCTCGCTCGCGCACGCCTCGCGCAGGCTTCGACGACCTCAAGCACATCCAGTTCAAGTTCAACGGCACGCCTGCGCAGCTCCAGCAGTGGCAGCGCTGGCTGGGCGACATCTACGGGTACAAGCCGCCGTCGGCGGTCAAGGCCGTCGGGAAGAAGGGCGGGGCGGCGGCGAAGAAGGGGAGGTGAACAGCCGAGGAGAAGGTCCGCTTGAGGAGGAGGTTCGCTTGAGGAGGTCCCGCTTGAGGAGAGGTCGTCGCTTGTCGCTTGTTGTCAATACATCACCACGCTTTGCTCATTTCCCACGCGTCGCAGGAGACTAAGTGGAGCAGGTTCGCATGCCAGACGAGCGCCACGCTCTCGTTCGAAAGCGCGCGTGAAACACGACAACAGGGGACTTGCATTGCTGTGCTGCTGCTGCTGCTAACAACCGGGAGAGGCATAACAAACGACGGGACTGCAGAGAGAGGAGAGGAGGTACAAGCGATGGGGAGGAGGAGGGAAAAGAGGAGGATCTGCGAGGGAGGATCGTGAGCGGGAGCGAGGAAGCCGCGAGGGAGAGGACGCACGGGTTCAGGCCCACGCGGTGAAGAGGCGCGACGCCTCGGCCTCGTCGAGGTCGAACGGCTCGGGCGGCGGGGCGGCGGCGGCGGAGGGCTGGCCCGCGACGGACGGCGACTGCGGCTGGCTCGCCGCGCCGGCGCCGCCCTGCTGCGCGTCGAGGATGCGCTTCTTGAGCAGCTTGATCTGCTGCAGGCGCTTGCGCCAGTTGCTGCTGTACTCGAGGCGGTGCGTCTTGCCCGCCGTGCCCGCCGGCCGCTGCGTCTCGAAGCCGACCGACGCGAGGAAGATCTGGGCGAAGATGTTTGAGTGGAGCGCGAGCTGGCGGACGACGTGCGCGAGCGACGAGCCCGTCACCATCTTGAACGTGCCGAGCGGGCCGATCTCGGGCATGCCCGGGCGGCACTGCATCGAGACCTTGAAGAACTCGGTGTTGTTCGACATGCCCGGCCCGATCCACGGGTTGCCCGCGGGCGTGTGCGGCTGGATGACGATGTTGACAAAGTTGAAGTCGCCCGGGAGCGTGTCGAACGCAAACTCGCCGCCCGAGTCGTTGAAGACGACCTTGACAAAGTCGTTCCCGATGTGCCGCTTCTTGAGCGTGCACTGCGGGTCCGTCTCGAGGTTGGTCGGCATGAGCGTCGCGACGTGGAAGACGATCTGCGAGATGTCGTCGTCCCAGCAGTACGTCCACTTGCCGTCGATGTCGTTCTCCTGGTCGAGGCCGCCCGTGTAGACGCCGAGCTCGCGCGAGCCCTTGAGGCGCACGAGGCTCCCGAGCCCGCTGATGAACTCGACGTACGCCTTGGACCCGTGCGTGTTGGCGAGGATGTCACGCTCGTTCGTCTGCCCGCGCCCGGCGTAGAGGATGCCGACCTTGTGGAAGTCGACGATCGGGATCGTATCGAGGAGCGTGACGCCGCGCTGCGACGCCGGGTCCGTCGGGACGGGGAGCGGGCGAAGGCGGGCGTCGACATGCGGGAACGACGAGAGCTGGACGGCGAAGAAGCTCGGGTCGACCGTGAGCGCGCCCGACTCGATCGTGATCTGCGCGACGTCGTGCGCGGCCGAGTTGGCGACATCGATGATGGCGTTGTCCTCGATGCGCGCCTTGAACGGACGGTCGTCTGCGGCGGGCGTGCCGGAGAACGACGCCGCGCGCGCGCGCGAGCCGACGTGCAGCGGCTTGGCGTACTGCGGGAGGATCGCGAGGGCCTCGGCGACCGCGCTCGGGACCTGGTGCATGAGCCCCGCCGTCTCGCGGTGGCGGAGCAGGCCGGCGATGAGGTCGCTCTCGGGCGCCGACGAGGTCATGCTGATGTTCTGCATCTCCCAGAGCATCCGCACGACGCCCGACGCGCGGCGCACCGTCACCTCGACCCATGCCGGCGCGTGCACCTTGCGGATCGTGATGGTCGCGTTGCCGACGATCCACGTCTTGGGCGGCGGGAGCGGCGCCGTGCCGGGCGCGCCCGTGATGAGGTTGTCGAAGTCGGTCGCGCGCGGGCGCGGATCGGCGTTCGAGTAGGCGTAGCGCGCAATCATGTCGAGGATGACCTCGGTCGCCTCGTCGACCTCGTTCTTGCCCTCGTTCGCTTGGACGAGCCGGCGTGTGAGGAAGGGGACGAACTTGGGTCGCTCCGAGAGGCGCAGAGCAAGATACCAAACGGCGATGTTGTAGTACGCGAGGAGGAGGACGTACTGCGAGAAGGCGTACTCGACGCCCTCCTGCGCCTCGTCCGCGCCCGGGTCGTCAACAAGCCGCTCGTTGTGCGCCTGGATGTACTTGAGCGCGATGCCGAACACGGTCTGGAAGTCGACGTCCGTGAAGTTGGCGTACAGCGCCGGCTCCTGCCCGACGCCGGCGATGAACTCGAGGATGTGGACACCGAGCTCGGCGCTCGAGATGATCTTTGCAGGTGGCGGACCGTCTCGGCGAGGTGCTTGGTCATCGAGGGCCGGAGCTCGAACGACGCGATCGTGAGGGCGTGGATGCACGGCTTGGCCGTGTCGCGAGGGTTGCCGAGACCATACATGAAGGCATTGACGATGTCGTCCTGGTGCTGCTTGCTGAAGAGCGACCGGTACGCGATGAGCGCCGTGAGGCACTGGTACGCGACGGCGTGGATCTCGGCGCGCTTGATCCCCGCCGGGAGCGAGTGCGGGAAGACGCGCTCGCCGCGGTCGCCCGCGCGGAGGCCGTCGCAGAGGAACTTGCGGAGGACGTGGATCTGCTGCGCGCAGCGCGGCCCGCACGCAAAGTGCTTGTTGCTCGCCTGGTCCGGGATGTGGCAGAGGATGTACGAGACGAGCTCCCACTCCTGGTCGACCTGGAGGATGTGGTTGAGCGCGCGGAGGTACTCCGAGACGGGGAGGACGACCATCCACTCGCTCTGCGGGAGCGTCTCCTCGGCCTCGACGACCTTGACGAGCCCCGTGCCCGGGTCCTCCTCCTCGGTCCAGTTGCGCATGCGCTTGTGGTCGAACGACGCGAGGCCCTTGCTCCCGGTCGACGCGACCGCCGTCCCGAACGCGAACGGCAGCTTCTCCGGGAGCGTCCAGAGGATGGGCGACGCCGCGACGGGCGGTGCGGCGTTCCGCCGGATCGAGTTGGCGCGGCCGGGGCTGCGATCCTCGTTCGTCAGCCGGCGGAGGCGGCTCGCGCTCCTCGAGCGCGCCGCGGCGTCCTGCGCGACCGAAGGCTGCCGGCTCGTCCGCCCGCGCTGCGGCTCGCCGTGCCCATCGTCCGACACTCGGGCGCTCAGTGGGGCGCCGAGGTCCGCCACGCCCGCGTCTGCGGCAGCGGCGGCGGCGAGACGGCCGAGGATCTTCGCTGGGCCCGTGATGTCGATGTCGTGGATCCAGTGCACCCGGTGCGAGGCGTCGGCGCGGAGGCGTACAAGCCACTGGAGGATGAGGAGGCGGGTGCGGAGCGAGACGGTCGCCTCGGGAGGGCGTCGGGCGCGGACAGGTACGACGGCGCGAAGAGGAGGAGGAGGTCGCGGTAGATGACGACGGCCTTCTCGGACGCGGCGGGCGTCGAGTGCTCGAGGCAGACGTGGAAGATCGACATGAGGCCCATGACGGCGACGGACGACACCTCGGGCGGGTCGGTCGCGTCGAGGACGGGAGGTGCGACGCTGCCGATGCGGCTCGACGTCGGCGAGCCCTCCTTGCCGTACCGCGTGAGCGGGGCGAACGTCGAGGTGCGCTTGCTCGCCGGCGTCGAAGGCGACGAAACGGGCCGGCGGCTGAACGTCCGGTCGGACGACTTGGCCATCTTGACGAGGAGGAGGCGCAGGCGGTCGAAGAAGCCGAGCGGGCCGGCGTCCTCGTCGTCGACCTCATCAAGCACGTCGCGCCCAAGCTCCGTCATGAGCGCGACCATCGCCTCGGCGACCTGCGGGTCCGTCTCGAGGTCGAGGCTCGTCTCGAGCAGCGGCATGATGACCGAGTCGACGAGCTCCTGCCGCTGCTTCGGGAGGAAGCGAACGTGCGAGTGGATCGACGCAACCGACTGCAGGATCCGCGCGCGGACGTTGGGCGAGACGCCGCGGCGGAGCGAGCGCGGGCCAGTCCCCGCGCGCGAGGGCGGGATGTAGAACGCCTTGACGAGCTCCTGCGTGCGCTCGAGCCACTCGGGGTGCGTCGGAAGGCAGAGCGTCCCCGAGCGGCACTGGTCAAGCGTGAGGCGGGCGTACGCGTCCGAGAGGTGCGGCGCGAGCGAGACGAGGAGGGTGAAGACGGCGTTGCTCGGGCCGGTGAACTCGCTCGTGCACCAGGCTCGGACTACCTTGCGAAGGAGCGAGGTGAAGGCGACGAGGACACCGGGGCGTGCGGTGAACTGGTCGTTCTCGCCGAGTGCGAGCTCCGCCTCCTCGTCCGAGTCTGCGGGCGTAGGTTGTGAGCGAGTTATCGGAGTGAGCGAGTGACAGAACAACGCACCGAGATCATCGCCGGGGTACGCCGTGCGCTCCGTCCGCGGCGTCACGGGGTTGATCTCGACTGCGAGTGTGAGAGCTCGTCAGCTGAGTTTCGCGAGAAGCGGAGGAGCGGAACGCACCATCGTCCGAGACGATCCACAGCCGAAGGTTCTGCTGCTCCCAGATCCCGATGTGGGCCTTGGCCTTGTCGAGCACCTCGATCGCCATGCTCCACTCCTCGAACGAGATGCCCTTGGGCACGTCGTCGACCTCCTTACTCGGGGTGGGCCCGGCCGACCCTCCGCCGGCCGGCGCACCCTGCTGTGGCGGCGCAGGCGGGTTCGCGCCAACGTCCTTGCGCGAGCGGCCATCCGCTCGGCGGCGTCGAGCCGCTCCTCGACCAGGCGGAGGACCTCGGCATCGATGGGCCCGTTCTCCCACTGCATAACGCGGCGGATCCCGTTCCAGAGGAAGGGCAGGCCGAGGGAAAGCATCGACGGCCAGCGCGACTCGCCCGCCGCGCCTGCGCCGGCGCCCGCACCGCCCGTCTCGAACACGGACGCCTCGAGCTCGGCCGTGTGCTCCGCCATCGCCTTGCGGAGGGAGCGGAGCGCGCCGACGAGGAGGAGGACGGGCGTCCGCGGCCGCGAGCCGTCCGCTGCAGGAGGCGGCGGCGCGACGAGCGTGCTCCGGAGGGACTTGGTCGCCTGGTTCGCAGGCGAGCGGACGAGGTCGCGCATGAGGTCGAGCGCCTGCGAGGGAAGGTTGCTCGTCTTGACTGTGCTCGCGTTGGGTGGGTTCCCCACGTCGCGGAGGGATTGGCCCTCGCGCAGCTCGATGACGCTGACGAGCCCTTCGCAGCCGATCAGGCGCGCGACGGTCGAGACGACCTCGCGCAGGATCTCGTCGCGGTCCTGCAGGTCGTCCTTCTCGACCTCGACGGACGCGTCGCGGCGCTTCGACGCGCTGCGCCCGTTCCCGCCGCGGCTGCCACTGCCCCGCTGCTCCTTCTTCCGCCGCGCGGCGGTCCGCCCGGACACCTCGCCGAAGCGGACGACGGCGCCAAGGAAGTCGAGGACGCCATCGCGGCCGCCGATGTCCTGCTCCTCGCGGAGCTTTGCGACCTCGAGCGCGGCGCGGATGGCGAGCAGCGTCGAGGCGGTGTAGATGTGCGGGGCGGAGAACTTGTGCAGCGCAGTGAGGAGCGCGAGTGAGCTCGCGTGCGGCGAGGGTTTGGGCGGGACCGTGCGGATGAACGGCGTCGCCATGTTGGGGTCGAAGAGGGCGATGGTGGGCGCGGAACGGGCAGCGAGTCGGTGACGAACGTGCAGAGGAGGCCGACGAGGCCGGGCACGTCCGAGGTCGCGCCCGCCGCGGGTCATGGCGGCGAGGACGCCGACGAGCGCCTCGCGGTCCGCATCGGGGAGGACCCAGCGCTTGCCGCCCTGCCCGTCGTCGGCCTCGACGCGCGCCTCGTCCGCCCACCGCCGCGCCTCGTCCCAGAACATGGCCTTCTCGGTCTCGCGCATCCCGCCCGTCGACTCGAGCGCGGCGTGCACGCACGCCGTCATGAGGTCGAGCATGGCGCTCCGCAGCGCGGGTGGCGCGTGCTCGACGAGGTGGTGCGACTGAGAGAGGTAGATCTGCGCGGGCGAGGGGGTCGGCAGCGGCGTCGACGAGCCGTGCGCGGCGGAGGCGCGCGAAGGGGACATGGGGTGCGCGGCGAGGACCTCGGAGAGGGTCGATGCGGCGAGGGCCGGAGGCGGAAACGGGAAGAGGCTGACGCTCCGGGCGAGGAGGCGGATGAGGGGGACGTATGCCTCGGGGCGGACATCCTGCGTCCCGAGGTCGACGAGGCGCGCGAGAACGGCGGAGGGAGGGAGGACCGAGTCGCCGATAGAGACATCGGTCGCGGACGTAGGCGGGAGTACCTCAACGGTGACGGTGCGGTCAATCGAGGGGCGCCGCGTGTCGCCAGGTTTCGCCGCCGCCACGCTGGGCGGGAGCACGAGCGGCGGCAAGTCGGCAAGCGAGGTCGAGTCGCCCGTCGTCGTCGCGACCGTCGGCGTCGCCGGCATGCGACTGGACGATGAAGCCGCCGCGCGACGGGCCGGCGACGAACGACCCGCTGTTCGTCATCAGGCTGCTCGGGCGTGCGCGTTCTGCTCGCGCTTGGCGGCGGCCTCGTTCGTGAGTGGCAGCTCGGTCGTGGTGACGCTGCGCTTGGGCTTGACGCCTGCGCCGCGGCTGGACGAGCCGACACGGTTGCTCCGCTCGCGGCTCTTGCTCGAGGCGGCGTCGTGGTGGGTGGGCTCGGATCCGGCGGTGGCAGCCTTCACGATCGCGCGACGGATGCTCTTGAAGAAGGTCGGCGGGGCATGCTCCTCGCTGCGGTGGTCGGTCGACGCCGAGTGCTCAGAGGGAGCGTAGAAGGACGGGCTGCGCGTGCTGTGGAGCGAGGGCGAGGTGGGGCTCATCCGCGGGTGGTGACTGGTGCTGGATCTCCTGCTGCTTGCGGAGGCGGTGAGTTCACTCCTTGACGAGATTGAAGGCGAGGACAAGCGCACCTGCTGGCTCCGTCGCTGCCGGCGGTGGTGACGGGCGCGGCGACCTCTGCGGTGGGGATGTAAGCCAGCCCTCGCCCGACGCGAGCTGTGCGCACGTGCAAAGAAGTGGGAGTCAGTGCTCTGCTGACCCCGTGAGCAGGCTGAGGCAGGATCGTCTTGGCGGGAGAGGAGCGATAGTGGAGGGGATGCTCTGCACGCGCAACGGGAGGAGCGGGGGAAGGCAGACGCACTCCGGGTCCACTGAGTGCTATCCAGGCTGCCCGCTGGAGTCGTGCTTAGCCTGGCTTGGGCTGTGCTCGCCTCGCGAAGCTGTGAGCCGGGACGAGGGTGGAGGAGGCTAAGCTGTCAGCGCGCGATCCACCCGGCGTCGGGTACGCCGGGAGGAAGACCGGCAGAGCAGTAGACGCACCTGGGGCCGGCTGGGCTGCGCGGCGGGGCTGCACGTGGCGGCGTCGCGCGCGCGTCGCTATCGGGAGATGAGGCGCTCGAGGGGGAGCGAGGGCGGCGGGGCGGGGCGGGCAAGACGCTCGGTTCGTGCGGGGCCTGTCGAGCAGAGTCTCTGGAGTCAGGCAAGACGCGCACTATCCTCAACGAGCGAGGCGGGCGCAGGTGCTCCTCCTCAACCCGCGACGTCCGCCAGAAACGGCGACCAGCGGCGTCTGCGCAGGGCGAGCTCGAGAGCTTGTATGTTAGTAGTAGCCTCTCATAGTCCCCGTGCGCGTACGCAAACAACGCTGAGCGCGGCGGGCGAGAACCTCGACGGCAGCGCTCTTCGCGCTCGCTGGACTCGCAAGTTCAAGGGGATGATCGACGTGATGCATTAGGTGCGATGAGGCGCTAGTCTAGAGATGAGGGAGGGGAATGCGGCATGTACAGCGGGGGAGGGCAGGAAGGTGGGAGGGGATGGATGTAGTGAAGGAGGTCTTCATGAAGAAGCGCAGCCCGCGCTGCCGAAAAAGACGGCGGGCAGAGAAAGAACGAAGGGGTGGAAGGAAAGGAGGGAAGGGAGGAGGGCGAAGAGGAGGGGCGGCGACGACGGGGCAACGGCGCAGCAACGGCACCCGACAACCTGGCGAGGGCGCCTACTCGCCGAGGAGGTAGTGGCGCTTGTGCTTGGCGCTGAACGCGTCCGCGAGGATGAGGCAGAACAGGAGGAACGTGAGCGCCCAGTTGGTCCACGCGAGCGCCTCGTACGCGACCCAGCTCTTGCAGTCGCCCGCGAAGCGCGCCCAGTTGGCGTTGCGCGTCGAGCACGACGACGCGCTGAAGGGGATCTGGTGCGTGAGGATGCCTGTACGCGTGGAGGAGCGGGTCAATCGGTGCTCGGTGGGAAGGGCGTGAGCAAGGACACTAACCGGCGCCGACGATGTCCATGACGAAGATCGCGAACCACATAAACGCCTGGAAGAAGAGCGGGAGCCAGGGCGCGCCGAGAGCGACGACGATGGTGCTACGGCGGGTTTGGGAAGGTCAGCCTCGCGCGTACTAGGCAGCCAGGGAAGCGGACGCACATGAGGCTGTTCGCGAAGAGCATGTTGCCGGTCTGCAAAGCGAGGGAGCGAGTCAGCATCTGGATTGAGGGGAGTGTTCGCGGTCAGACGCACCTGCATCGTCTCGCGGTTCGGGTAGTCCTGGACACGCCTGATATTGCCGTAACTCTGGAGGAAGTAGGACCAGATGCCCATCTGACCGCAAGCTGTGTACGTTCAAGTGGTCAGCATCTCGCGCCGTCCTGGGCAACCCTGGAAGACGATGGACGTACCGACGCCGAAGATCAGGAAGAGGAGCACGGCGTAGGCGATGCTGCGCGCGGTCGCGCGCCACTTGGGCGGAGGAGGCGCGTTGAGCGCCGCCTGCTGCTCTGCGAATGCGTCGTGGTCGCCGGCCATAGTCGTCGAGGTGGGTCGGGGTGGGTTGAGTTACGCGGTTGAAGAAGAGCTGGAGAGGGCGGGCTTGGGGCGGTAGCGAAGCGCGCTAAGAGCTGGAGCAGCGGAGTGAAGAGCAGGAAGCAGAGAAAGAGCGGCGGCAGGGTCAGCCAGAAGAGGATGGCCGAAGGATGCTCCAGCTCCCGAGCCCGAGGACAAGCGCATTCCGCTCACGTTCCCGCGCGAGCGACAAGCCGAGGCGGTGGCCCCGTGCAGGGGACGTCAGCACGCGCTCAGCTGCCAGCCCGAGCCCCAAGTTCGGCAAGCGAGGGAACATTTCCACCTCGACTGCCTCGCATGAAGGGCTTGCTCCCGGCCGCGCGAGCGTTCCAGCTGCCGATGCTGGTCTCGAGATGCTGCGTAGAGCAGGCGGGATGCGTCTGTCGCACTCCGCGCTCGCTCGGTCGACAGGGGCGGGCGTGAGCGGCGTGCAGAAGCGAGCGAGCTGATGAAGCCGGGATGCGCGAGTGGCGAGCGTGCACGCTGCGTGCGCGCTTGTTGCACACGCGAGACCGTCAAGTACCCGTCGTCACACCGCTGGAGCGCTCGCGGGGCGAAACGAGCGGAGTCGGCGAGCGGGGGGAGAAAGCCGAGGAGGAGAGGGTGCCGAGGAGGGTTGCCGCTCGGGCGGGCGGAGTGGCGTCCTTGCGGTGCGCGTATGCAACGTGAAAGCGCGCGAGAGGAGAGGGAAGAGGCACGGAGGGACGGCGGAGGACGAAGCATGCGCAACTCTCACTCGCGCCACAGCTCTCCCTGCACCTCGCGGGCTGAACAGAAGAAGCGATGCGAAAGAACCAGATGCGAATGCTACTTGTCCGACGCCCGACGCACCACCCCGCGTCGCCTATGCTGCCCCGCTGTCTAAGCCGCAAGCCCGCGACGGTGCTCGTCGACCGAGACGAGGTGGAAGCCGGCGTCCTGCGCGCACATGAGTTGTCAGCGCTCGCTCACCTGCAAGAGAAAGCGAGAGAGGCGTACCGACGCCGACGACCCGAACGGCCCCGCGCGCTCGCGCTCGCGCTGCAGGCCCTCCTCGTCGAGCTCCTCCTCCTCCTCTTCCTCCTCGTCGATCTCGTAGATCTCGCCTTCCTCGTCCGCGGGCCAGAGGCCCTCGACGCCCGCCTCGCCCGCGGCGGCGGACGGGGAGAGCGCGTCGGCGAGGGCGGCGTGGTGGTGGATTTGCTCCTGTGGGGTGGAGAGGAAGGTCAGCGCAAGGCTCGCGAGCGAATCGCCCCCAATCCAGACATCCACGGCCTGGCCGACTCCGAGGCTACAGGGCTCGGCGGATGGACGGGGCGAAAGCATGCGAGACGCACCTTGAGGACCCTAAGCCGCTCCCTGTACTCGTCCGCGCGGCGGTCGAGCATGCTCACGCTCTGCAACGCCTTCATGAGCTCGCCGTCTTCCCATGCACGACCAAGCCCGCCCTCGCCATCTCCTCCGCCCTCGCCGACAGCGCCGCCATGGTGCGGCGGGAGCGCGGCGTGCGACTCGCCGCATTCGGAGCAGCAGTCGTCCACGCGCCCGCTGAGCCCACTGACGAGCGCCTCGTCGCGCGTCATCGCCGGCGCCGGGGCGAGGTGGTGCACCGCGTGCGCGTCCGCGGTCGTCGCGGCTGGCGCACTGGCAAGCTCGAGAGCAGCAGCCGCGGCGGCACCGCCCTTTTTGCCCTTCTTGGCCTTCTTCTTCTTCTTCCTGCCCGCGCCCGCGCTCGTCCCCGGCGCGCCCGTCCGCGCAGCCATCTCCTGCCGGAGCGTCTTCTGGAGGCTGCGCGCCTCGCTCGCCTCGAGGCTCAACCGCGCGACGCACTGCTCGAGCTCGGCGATCGCGCCCATCAGGCTCGGGAGGCTCGCCGGACCGCTCAGGTCGAGCGGGAGGTGGTCTGCGAGGATCCCGTCCGCGGGGATCTGCGACGGGTCGAGCGCGTGCGAAGGGAGCGAGGCGAGGTCCGCGAGCGAGTGGCAGGGACGCGATCACGTCCCCTGTCGCCGGGTCGAGGCGGATCGACGTGCCGTAGTCGAGCGTCGTGGTGGTCGTCGAGGAGGACGCGGGGTGCGCGCGCGACGACGCGAACGACGACGAGCTCGGCGAGGGACGACCCGCGGTGGCGGAGCACGCCGGCGGCGCTCCCGCCCAAACCTGCCTCGACGGCGCTGAGTGCGCCGAGGTACGCTGCGTTGGCGGCATGCGCTGTCGACGAGTCGTGCCCGTGGTGCGGGTGGGGAGGGGGGAAGGCGGCTTCGGGCGGCGGCGGCGGCGCGTATTGGTGGTTGAGGCGGCCGATGGCGAGAGCCTGGCAGAGGAGGCGGTACTGCTCGACGAGGATCCAGTCTTTGCTCGTCTGCGGCTCTGGCTGGACGGTGCAGCCGGGCGGGAGGGGCAGCGAGTAGAGCCACGCCCGCGTCTCCTCGGACGGGACGACCGCGCGCGGGTCGATCGTCGACGGGAGAGACGGAAGGCCTCCCTGCATCCCGTACTCGTGCGGCGCGGGGTGCGCCATGGCCGGGTCCTCGACGGAAAAGCGGGCGGCCCGGTGGAAGCGCGGCGCGGGCGAAGCGGGCGCGGTGGGCGGTTCGAGGGAAGAGCAGGCGCGCGTGGCGTCGACCTGAGACGCGGCGCAAGTCCCCCGTGCGTGTGCGCTGGGGAGAGCAGCGGGCAAGAGGTGAGGACGCACAGATGTATTGGGGAATAGCCGGGTTTGTAACCAATACAACCGGGGTAAGGGCGAGTAAGGGTGAATACAGATGCCCTGTCCCGGAAGCGACACCGCGGCCCCGGCTCCTCCCCTTTCTCCCTCTCCTCCTTAGAACAGGTGCGCCTCCCGGCTACTTCCAAGCTGCCGTACGAGCCCTGCTGACCCGTCCGCCCTTCCCCTCGCTCTGCCGCACCTCATCGCTTCGTCCCGACTCTCCCCTTGGGTGGTTCCGATCTCGCTCATCTCGCTTCCTTGCGCCGCGCAACAGCCCAGGTTCGCTCTCAGAGTGCCTAACTCTACGTGTGACGAGCCGCTGACCCCTCCCATCCGCTCTCGCATCTTGTCGCCGTGTCCCCCCGCTTCGTCCCGGACACCCACCACAGCATGCCCGCCTCGCTCTCTTCCAAGCTCTCCATCCGCGACGTCCAGCTCAAGGACAAGAAGGTCGTCATCCGTGTCGACTTTAACGTCCCCTTTGACGGTGAGGGCAACATCACCAACAACCAGGTCCGTCGACGCTCTCCTCTCCTCTGTTCCCACGCTGGCGCTGCGCGCCTTCGCTGTACCCTGCGCAACGTTGCACAACGCCGCTTGCTGCAGGCGCATCCCTCGACTCGCTTGAACGTGTTGACGAGATGATCGATGGATGCTGGCGGGTTGTGCGCATGCGCTTGCCCTGCTCGTTCAAAGGGTTTGGAGCAGGCGCAGGACAATCTGGAGGGGGCCAGGGACGGCGCGCAGGTGAGCAGGATGGCCGGAGCGTATCGGACGCGAGGCTGACTCGCGGTTCCTCCCCTCGACCTTCCCAAATCCCGCCCCTCCTTCCACCCGCTGCGCCGCTCCAACACACCACGCCTCCAACAGCGCATCACCGCTGCGCTCCCGACCGTCCAGTATGCGATTGACCAGGGCGCCAAGTCGATCGTCCTGATGTCGCACCTTGGCCGCCCGAACGGCGCCGTCGTCCAGAAGTACTCGCTCAAGCCCATCGCGGCCGAGCTCGAGCGCCTCCTCCCCGGCAAGCAGATCACCTTCCTGCCCAACTGCGTCGGCGACGAGACGGAGCAGGCGGTCGCCAACGCCAAGGACGGCGAGATCTTCCTCCTGGAGAACCTCCGCTTCCACATCGAGGAGGAGGGCTCGAGCAAGGACAAGGAGGGCAACAAGACCAAGGCGGACGCCGAGTCGGTCAAGAAGTTCCGCGCGAGCCTGACCAAGCTCGGCGACGTGTTCGTCAACGACGCGTTCGGCACCGCGCACCGCGCCCACTCGTCCATGGTCGGCGTCGACCTCCCGCAGAAGGCGGCGGGTCTCCTCATGACCAAGGAGCTCGAGTACTTCGCCAAGGTCCTCGAGAAGCCCGAGCGCCCCTTCCTCGCCATCCTCGGCGGCGCCAAGGTCTCGGACAAGATCCAGCTCATCGAGAACCTCCTCGACAAGGTGCGTGAGCGATCGCATATCCTGGAGCGGAGCAGCGGAGACTAACGCGGATGCGCGCGCCCGCAGGTTGACTCGCTGATCGTGTGCGGCGGCATGGCCTTCACGTTCAAGAAGACGCTCGAGAACGTCTCGATCGGCAACTCGCTCTTCGACGAGCCGGGCGCGCAGAAGGTGCAGTCGCTCGTCGAGAAGGCCAAGGCCAAGGGCGTCGAGCTCGTCTTCCCCGTCGACTACATCACCGCCGACAAGTTTGACAAGGACGCCCAGACCTCGACCGCGACCGACAAGGACGGGATCCCCGACGGCTGGATGGGCCTCGACGCCGGCGAGGAGAGCCGCAAGCTCTTTGCGCAGACGATCAAGAAGGCCAAGACGATCCTCTGGAACGGCCCGGCGGGCGTCTTCGAGTTTGAGAAGTTCGAGGGCGGCTCAAGGCGACCCTCAACGCGTGCATCGAGGCGAAGGAGGCTGGCGCGACGGTCATCGTCGGCGGTGGTGCGTCGCGGTCTCCTCTCCTCTCAGCGCTGTGCCCAGTGGCCAGCGTCGTTTCGCAACAAGCGTCGCACGACGAGCACAGAATCTGACCCGTCGCTCTGCTTCTGCAGGCGACACGGCGACCGTCTGCGCCAAGTTCGGCGCGGACGACAAGCTTTCGCACATCTCGACCGGCGGCGGCGCGTCGCTCGAGCTCCTCGAGGGCAAGGTGCGTTTCACCTGCCCCGTCCCGTCGCTTCGCCCGTCTCGCACATTCGCGCGATGCTACGGGCGTGCTCGGTTGGATTGAAGCAAGCCGCTGACATCCATTTCCGCCCGCAGGACCTCCCGGGTGTCTCGGCGCTCTCGGAGAAGCAGTAGACGCCTCGCGTAAAAGGTGGGAGTTGTTGGTCCCTGCTGTGAATGTGAAGTGCTCGGTACGGACGCTGCGTCGATGCTGTGCGACTGGAGAGAGCGGAAGAGAGCGTCAAGTTACAGCGCGGCGAGTCGCGGCGGGAAGCCCTTGCGCCTTCTTTGCGCATCGTAGCGCGCCCTGTAAATACGCACGCACTCGTGTGCACTCTGCTTGTGCTCCTCCGCTGCGCTCACGGCCTGACATTCCGCGTGCGACTGCACCGCCTCGCTCTGTTTCCCTCGTCCACCCTCGCTCCTTCGCCCGCAACAGCTCGTGCCGCCGCGCAAAGATCCGAATCGCACCCAGCACTTCCACAGCCATGTCCTCCTCGCCCGCGCTGGTCGACTGCGCCGTCTGCGACATGAAGACTTCGACCCGCTGCTCCGGGTGCAAAGGACCCGCGTTCTGCTCGACGCGCTGCCAGCGATCGTGCGTGCCTCCCTACAGCTCCTTTCTTTGCTCAGGCTGACGGCTGCCGAGCGTGCAGCTCTGGACAACGCACAAGCACTTCTGCAAGCGCCCCGACGGGCCGGCAACGATCTTCTCCTTCCCTCCCCTCACGCGTAAGGAGGCGGCCCTACGTAGGCGACTGCGTGACGGGCGAGACGGAGGAATGGCTCAGCTACGTGTATCGCCACGGGCTGTGGGAGTGCCCCCGGGTCACAGGCATCACGGCGCCGAATGCTACGTACGTTCCCTCCCTTTGCCCTGCGCACCCACGCGTAGCGCTAATACACTTCCTGCGTTCGCAGATCCGCGTACAGCAGGAGGTCATTCTCCCCGCCGCCTCGTCGCGCCTGCAAGTGCCGAACCGGTCCTACCTCCTCGCGGTCCTCCAGATGCTCTACTTCCTCGTCGACCGCAGCACCGAGCAGAACTGCACGCCGTGGTCCATGGCGGGCATCGACGTCGCGTCGTTCTGGCAGCGCGCATCGCACGGCTGCGCGGCCGTCTCGCGCCCGCTCCCGCTCGACCTCCTCACGCGCGTCAACCCCCTCCTCCAGCAAGACCTCGCGTTCCACACCATCGGCCTGCACCCCACCGCAGAGGCCGACCGTCCCGGCCTGCGCGCGATCGCGGTCCGCCGCCTCCGCGCGCGGGCGGAGGAGCTCCCGCAGCGGGACGCGGTCGACAAGGCGATCCACAAGGCGGCGATGGAGATGGTCGAGAGCTGCGAGAAAACGGCGACGGCGTGCGTGGTGATGTGATGCGAGGGCGGAACGAGCGCGTGCGAGCTTATCAGGGCATCGAGAAGCGGGAGCGGTCGAGAGCTGCGCCTGCCTCGCCGAACATCTGCGGGCGGCGCTGCCGGAGTGGCGCGGGCTGCGATGCGCTGCGAGGTAGACAGAGGGATGCAGGAGCGACGGGCGGCGTCGAGCGGGACGAGGACGATCGAGTCTGGGGTTGCGACGGACTCCGCTTCGACTCCCCCGACTCGCCCGGATTGCTTTCGCGCCTCGTCTCTTCTGCTCTTTCTTCGCTTCACACCGCTTCTTCCACACGCTATGACTGTCCCGCTTACTCCCGCGCCCGCGCCTGCCGGCCTCACCGTCCGGCCCGTCCCCTACGCTCCCTCCGTCGGCAAGCGCCTACGCAACGAACAGTTCGGCGTGGTCGTCTCGGGCGTCCAGGACATCAACAAGCTCACTCAGGAGGAGTTCGCAGCGTGCGTCTTGGCCTCGCGTGACGCCCGATCTTCCGGAAAGTTGAGCTGACCGCCTTATCACCACCACCTCTTCCTCCTTATCCCGTCGCCATTCTTCGCTCGTTCCGCTATTCTGCCCGGCAGGATCGAGGAGCTGCTCTACAGGCACGGTGTCGTGGTCTTTGAAGACGTCGATCTCACGCCGGCGGGGCAGTACGCCCTCACGAACGCGTTCGACCCGGACGCGGAGGAGTACGGGCACGGCAAGGTGCGCTGCGAGCCTCCTCCACTCCGCTCAACATTAAAACAGTACTGACTCGCCTCATACGCCTCCGCATCCCGTCCCTCTTCGCCGACTCTCCCGCCCCTGCCCCCTCAGGTCGGCCGCCCGGACAACAAGTCGATCCTGCACCCGGACCTGCGCAACATCCCCTCGCAGCCCGCCGTGCAGCTCATCGGCAACGGCCTCGTGACGGACGACCACGTCCTGCAGGGCCTCGCGAACCCGTGCAAGCTCAAGCACCCGAGCCATCAGACGTTCCACAAACGCAGATCAGCGAGGAGGACTCGCAGAAGGGATTCACGAGGTTCTACCGGTGCGTCCGACGCTTCTCCCGTTCCTTGCACGGAGGAGTCAGCGCTGACCAGCTCTGCTGCGCAGCTGGCACATCGACGCGGCGCTGTACCAGCGCGACCCGCCGAAGGTGACGACGCTGTACGGGCTGCAGATGCCGACGGCCAAGAAGAACATCGTGCGGTACGACGACGGCACGGGCGACGAGCTCGAGGTCCCGCTCGGCGGACGGCGTTCGTCTCCGGCAAAGTGATGTTCGACATCCTCCCCGCGCCGCTCAAGTCGCTCGCCGTGCGGACGAAGGTCCGCTACGCGCCGCACCCATACGTTTGGATGGGCTCGGCGAAGGCGCGGTCGACGGGGTTGGGGATGGAGTCGGACGGGACAGAGATGCCGCTCGAGGACCTCCCGCCGTGGGAGGAGAAGCACGTCAAGACGCTGCCGGTGTGCTGGAAGAACCCCGTCACGAGGGAGCTACACCTCCAGGTGCACCCGAGCGCGCTGTACGAGCTGGTGCGTTGTGCTTCTTTGAGCTGTTGGCGCTGCTCCTGCTGACCTTCCCAACCCGCATCTCCCTTTCTCTCCTTCTCCTGCTCGCAGCACATCGCACCCCTCCCCGCCTCCGCTCCCCGCACGCCCGACACCCTCTACCCAAACGGCGCCGTCCTGACCGACCTGAAGGAGGTCCGCGAGCTCATGTACCAGGATGCAGCGCCGGGAATCGCACCTGAGCACGTCTACACCGTCGACTGGAAGCCCCGCCAGCTCGCGCTGTTCCACAACCGCGGCGTGCTGCACTCGATCACGGGCGCGTTTGCCGAGGACGAGGTTCGCGCCTGTGCGTCCCTTTCGCTGCCTTCTCGCTCTACCGCGCGCAACGACGCTGACCTGCTCTCGTCGAAACGCGCAGTCTGGCAGTCGAACCAGGCGGCGAGTGTCCCCGTTGTCGGCCCGTCGGAGGAGGACGTTCTGCAGTACGTGTAGATAGAAGGGGAGGCTTCCCTTGTTGTACTTGTCCCAGTCCCCGTTATCAGCCCTTCTGTTCAGACTCTCGCAGCCGTACATACACCGTCTCCGTGTGAATCGCAGTCCCTCCTCTGATCGCTCTGCAGGGTCTTGGTTGGAAACCCGGGTGTCCAGCTCTTGTACACCCTCGCTCCCACAACTGCAGCTCTCGCCCTCAGCACACAACGCACTGCCCATCCGACGACCGCTGGCACGTGCTCGTGATCCCCAGGGCCTCCGTCTTGATCGCCTTGTCGACCTGATTCCTCATCGGGAGCTCCTCGGCCCTCGCGCGCATGCGATCGACCGCAATCTTCTGCGCGTCGGGGAGGGCCTCCGCGCGCTGCTCCAGCCGGAGGGTGTGGTAGAAGAGGTCCTGCTGCAGGAAGGCGTTCAGCCGCGTGAGGAGGCCTCGGCGGCGCGGGCCGCTTCATCCGCCGGCAGTGCTCGAACAGCCCCTGCCGGAGGGACTGGAGGTCGCTCCCGCACATGGCCCAGTGCGTGCAGCCCTCCCCCGTCGAGCCGCACTTGAGGAAGTACAGCGACTGCAGCAGCGCAATGAGGTACGTCCGCTCAGGCTCCGCTATCCGGCACGACTCGGCGGTGAGCTGTAGCTGCTCGACAATATGGGCCTGCGGGCGGACATCCCGCGGGGTCAGCTTCTCCTCCATCGAGAATGCAAATGGAGGACGCACCATCCCCTGCGCCTCATTCCTCCCCTCGGCGTCGTAGATCCCCTCGCGCAGAGCATACGGGTACCACCTCGTGGCTTCGCCCGACACAAAGTTCTGCACCTTGGGCCCGTCGCCGACGGCGTGCTTGAACGGCGCCGCCTCCTTGGGCGTGAGGGGCGGGAGGGCGAAGGCGGTCGGTGTGGAGGCGCGCTTGCAGTAGTACTTGTGCGTCGCCCAGACCTGCGCGCGCCCTCGATGGTCAGCTAAGGCGCAATGGAGAGCGGAAAAGACGCACCAAGGCCTGGCACTCGCGCGAGCAGAACGCAGGGCCGTGGCAGCCGCCGCACTGAGAGGCAGTCTGAGCTTCGCACACAGAGCAGCGGACGAGGCGGCCGGGATTGCTGGACATGGCTGGAGCTGGGCTCGATGGGATGCGCGCGTTGGAGCAGCGCTTCGAGGTTGCGGGGAGGAGCGGGAGGGGCAAAGCGCTCGGACAACTGATGAAGGCGGTGCACCCGGCGCGACGAGTGATACAACACGAGATGCGAGTTGCGACTGCTAGATGTGCGTGCGAGAGCGTATGCTTTGTTCTACGGGAGCGGAGAGGACATGGGTGCAGAGGGAGAGGGCACCTCCGCCTCCGCCTCCTCGACGAGGTCCTCCTCAACCGCCTCCTCGTCTACCTCCTCGGGCCGCTCCCTCCCCTGGGCCATCCACCGCGCCTCGATCAGCAGCGCCTCGTCCCTCGCGCGCCTCATCTCCCTCATCCCTTCTCGACCTCCCTATCCCCCCAGACGCCCCCTCCGCTCGTCTCGAGCGCCACCACGCCCGCCCACCACCTCTCCTGCGCCGTCTTGGCGTCCTCGAACCGCCCCGCACGCGCGAGGAGGCGCACCAGGAGCGCGACCTCCGCGCCGGGGAGGTGCAGCCGCCTTCCGACCGCCGCCTCGAGCGTCCGCACAGCCGCCTCGAGCGCGATCGCGCGCCTGCGGCGGGACTGCGCGCCTGCTGCCCCGCCCGCGGCGACGCGCGCGAACCCGCGCACGAGGAGCGCAAACGTCTCGCCGTCGGGGGCGGGGCCGCCCGCGCGCGCGGCGGACACGAGCGCGTTGTACGCGAGGCCGGCGCCGTCCAAGTCGGCGAGGGAGAACTGCCCGCGCGGACGGGAGACGGACGCGCGGATGAGGGCGTTGTATGCCGCGGTGGAGGGCCGTGCCCGTCGAGGGTCATCCAGTGCCAGACGGTGCGGAGCGCGCGCCGCCGGTCGGTGTGCGCGGTGGCGAGCGTGCGCAGGACGGCCTCGTACCCTGCGAGGGGGACGACGAGGTACGGCTGCGAGTGGAGGAGGAGCGGCGAGGGGGCCGACCCCGGGGAGGGGACGTACCGCGCGCGGAAGAAGCGCAGCATCCGCAAGGGGGCGACGACGCGCGGCGCCGCGTCCCCGGGTGCTTGGACGACGCGGCGACGAGGACGAAGCGCATGATCCGCGCGGCGACAGGCCCGCGGCCCGTCTCCTCCCAGTCGTGGACGAGCCGACGCAGCTCGTCGACCGAGCCGCGCCGGCCTGCGGCGCGCCAGAGTTCGGGCCACAACCCGACGGGGAAGGACAGCCCCGAGGACGTCCACGAGAGGTAGAGCCGCAGCGGGAGGGAGGTGTCGAGCGCGGCGGCGGCGGAGAAGAAGAGCGAGGTAAAGGCGGGGAGGAGGTTCGCGGACCAGGCGAACGGCGGGTTCGGCGAGGTGGGCGATGGCGGCGTCGAGAGGAGGTCGAAGAGCTCCAGCGCGAGCGCGGGAGCATGTGACGAGACCGTCACGGCTCGGAAGAGCGGCGTCGCGTGGTGAACGAGGATGTGATGCTGCAGGTAGCGCATCGCAAGCTGCGCCGCCTGGGCTAGACAACTCGACGCGAGTTGCGGCTCGCCGCGCGGCGGGGCGGCGACGCCCTCAAGCCGCACTGCCTCGAGCACAGCGCCTCAAGCAGGCGGGCGACCCTGCTCCGCGCGTACCGCCGCGCAGGACGTCCCACTCGCTCCTCCCTGTACCTGGCTCGCCTCCCAGAGCCGCATCGCGCACTCGAGCATCTCCCTCTGCGTGTCGACGGACGCACCCTCCTCGGCGGGGAGGTCGACCCCGAGCCACCGCACGAAGAAGAGCACGGGCTCGGTTGAGAGCGCCTCGGCGCGCTCGACGCGCTCGAGCCGCCGTTGCAGTAGCGCGTCGAGCGCATCACCGCCACCGCGGCGGGCAGGGGGACGACGTGCACGCCTTGTCGAGGACGGAGCGCGCGTGCGCGTATGCCGCCTCCTCGTCCGTCTCGCCGTGCTGAGCAGCACGCGACGACGTCGACGCAACGAGCGCAGCGTCCCGCTCGGCGTAGTGCGCGGTGACGATCGCGCGGAGGTTGGTCGCGGAGGGCAGGCGGCCGTGCTCGAGCAGCGCGCGCAGGTGCGCGAGCGCGGCGGAGCGGTCGGCTGCGAAGAGGGGGACGAGCGGGGCCGAGGCGGGGTGATCGGGCGCGGGCGCGTCGGAGGGAGAGGAGGGCGGGAGGAGGGAGAAGACGTGCAAGTAGAACCGCACGGAGAGGCGCGCGAGAGGGAGGTTGGTGTCCAGCGGGAGGGCGGTAGAGATGCGGGAGCCGACGGCGCGAGCGAAGCGCTCGAGCAACTCACCAGTTTCTGCGCGCTCCGCCTCTGCGACCGCATCGCCCGCCTCCAGTCGCGCCTCGCACAGCGCCCAATACTCCTCCGCACACTCGTCGATGTACCGCCAACGCGCGCGCAGCTTCCCACCGTCCTTCGCGCCCCCCTTTCCAAACCACCCGCGCCGCCGCTGCACCTGGAGCTCATTCTCTGCCTGCTCGACACGCGCAGCGAGGACCGCCTGCGCCTGTGCGAGCGTGAGCGCCCAGCCCTGCCGCCGCTGCGCGAGGTCGCGCAGACGCTTCAGGACGGGGATGGCGAAGGCTGGCTCGTCCGTGGCGAGGGCGGCGACGCGCGCAAAGACGGCGTCGAAGGTCGAGCGGGGGAGATCGAGCGGCGCGGAGGAGGGGTTGGCGAGCGCTTCGAGCTCGCTACAGACGGCGCGAAGGGCGTCCTTGCGGCCCTGCGGCGAGGGCGAGTCGAGCGCGGTCTGAAGAGCGGGGACGGCAGAGGTACGAGGGGCGGGAGGGTCAACCGTCGCGACGAGGGCGGGGTGACGACGAGGTGCGGCGGAGGAAAAGGGTCGGGAGGGCGAGTAGGGGATCTTCGAGGTCGAGGGCTGCGAGTCACAGGAGCATCAGTAGTTGTCGCTCTGGTGGGGTAGAGTGCGTGCGCAGCTACCTGGGACCAGTCTATAGGCGGTACGCAAGGTCGAGCGACCTGGAGGAGGAAGACGCGGTGGGTGCGAGTCGAGTGGCGCGAGCGAAGCGCTGCGTCCCAGCGGTACGAGCAAGTGGACGTACCTGCTTGTCCCTGGGTGCACTGCCTGCCCGCCCATGCGCTGCTGCGGTGCAGAGAGCGCATGCTCGCTCTGGCGGACGTGATGAGACGTTCGCGGCGCGGACGGCATTGCGCGCCGTGCAAGCGCGCGTGAGCATCCAGTGGCGTCTCCTCAGTCGCCGTGTCAAGCAGCCCGGTCTTCCCAGCAAGGGGGGAGCGCTGGCGGGATTTGTACGAGGGCAAGCACCGAAGCGCGCCTCTCCTCGCTCCTCCCCACTTCGCTCTGATCAGGGCTGAACAGCTCAGCCGTACTCAGGAGCATCGCTTAGGATGGACCCGACCCAGCAGGCGCTCCGCCCGCTGACGCTGCCGTCGCTCTCCCCGGAGCTCTCCCGCCTCTCGCACCTCAAGGCGGAACTCGCCAGCGCCGAGCACGAGATCGAGGGCTACCACAAGCTCCAGAGCAAGCTCGAGACCTTCACTGACGAGCCCACCTGGAACGCATTCGTCCGCACCTCTCTCTCGCTCGCCTCCTTCCGCTCAGACTGACCTTCCCTCGCCGTGCAGATCCCCTTTGGGCCGCTCGCCTACTTTCCCGGGCAGCTCATCCACACCAACGACGTCACCCGCGTCACCTCGCCTCCTGCGGACGAGGCGGGCAAGCAGGAGGGCGAGCCGCAGAGGGTCCTCCGGAGCGCAAAGCAGGCCAGGGAGGACGCCAAGCAGGCCGTCAAGGGTGCGTACGCCGTCACCAGCTACTCGCGCGATGAGGAACGCCTTTTGAGGCCACGACTGACTCTACCTACAACCGCCCGCAGATCTCGAGGCCAAGGTCCTCTCGCTGACGCAGGAGATCGAGGACGCCGAGGCCGACCTGCGCAAGAAGCGCGAGGACGAGCGTAAGGCTGGCGAGGGCGCCCGTGCAGCGACGGCCGACATGGGCGACGAGGACTGGACCATCAACGCACAGGGCGAGGTGAGCCGCTCCGACTGCATCGCACTTGCTCCTGCTTTCAGCGGGGCAACGCGTTCATGATGATGGGACGCTCATCGCTTTTACACTGCGCGCAGGTCATCAACGAGGAGGGCCTGCCCATGTTCGACATCCGTGAGGACCTTCCGCCGAGCCCGCGCCCGCTGCGTCCACCTCGATTGCACAGCCGGAACAGCCGGCCTCTTCGAGTGCAGGGCCGAAGCGCTACCTGATCAAGAAGGGCGGGAAGCAGGTCGTCCGTACGTTGCCCGCCCGTCTCATCATGTTGCCTCTAACTCCCCCTCGCGCGCGCAGGCCCCCTCGCACCGCCCTCTTCCGCCCCCGCTCCTTCAACCTCGACTCCTACCGCCTCCTCCGCTTCCTCCTCTACCCCTGCCGCGATCCGCGCGCCCGAGATCGACCCGAACCCCTTCCCCGTCCGCCCCGTGCTCGATGTCAAGGCCATCCTCGACGAGCTCGAAGCTGAGGAGGCGGCCGACGCAGCTGCAGTCGCGGCCGCGGCACCGCCTCTTGACGACGTCGCCGACGAGGTCGCGGAGACGCAGGACGGGACGACGGCGAAGATCGTCGAGCTCCCGTCCTCCCCGCCCGCAGAAACCCCCGCACCCGCGCCCGCCCCCGCCCCCGCGCCGAGTAAGCCCGCCCGCTCCGCCTCAAGCGGCGGCTTCGGCGGTTTCTCCGCCGGCTTCCTCGCCAAGTCGAAGCAGAAGCGCCCGTCCAACTCGCTCGCTCCCGCGTCCTCCTCGTCGAAGCCGGCGTTCCCCGCACCGGCGGCATGCCCCTCCCCCGCCGCGGCGGGGCTCAAGCCCGCGCTCTCGCGCCCGGCGTCGCCCTCCCGCGCCGCGACCCCCGCAGCAGAGAAGAAGCGCGTCGCGTTCGACCTCCCGCCCGGAAGGCGGCCGGCTCAGGCGCCTCGACGCCCAAGCGCGCGCCGATCATCCTCGGCCCGCCTGACGCCCCAGTCGAGAAGGAGAAGAAAAAGGAGGAGGAGGAGCCGGTGCAGCGCCCTGTCCGGGACGTGGTCATTGAGCGGCCGCTGCGCAAGCCGGTCCCGCCCTCTGCTGCGCCGGCGGGCGGGATGCCCGTGAGGGAGAAGCGGCTGAGCAGGTTCAAGCGCGAGGCGTTTGGCGCGCCCCCGGCTGCTTCTGCGCCGGCGGACGTGAAGGGGGAGGAGGAGGAGAAGTTCGAGGGGAAGGGGAAGGCGCGCGCCGAGGCTGCGCCCCCGGCGGTCGCGCCCGCTGCATTTGAGCACGCGCCGGCGAGAGCGGCAACGGCTAAGGAGGAGGAGGACGCGCAGGCCGCGATGCCCGCGCCGGTGCACACCATCTCGCTCTCGGCGCGGCCGTCGGGCCCCAGACCGCAGGCAGAGGGGACCGTCTCTTTCGGGGACATCCCTTACGAGTCGGACGAATCCGGCTCGGACCACCTCCCCGACGACGAGGACGAGGAGGAGGACGGCGAGGACTGGACCTACTCGGACGAGGACGACGACTTCGACGACGAGGAGCTCGACGTCGATCTTGCGCTGCACCAGCGCGAGGTCGCGCTCGCGTACCACCGCCAGCGGCTTGCGCTCGGCGCGGGGCGCGGGACGGGCCCGCTTGGCGGGTTCCACAACGAGGGGGAGAACCCGTTCGGCGCGGCGGCGGGCGAGGCGGACCGGTCTGTGCGTGTTTTCCCATCTCCTCCTCCTGGTCTGCGGCACTGACCGGCCCGCGCATCGCAGCTCGTCCCCGCGGACGCGACGCTGCAATCGCTCGATCCCTCCCTCGCCTCCTCGACCTTCGGCACCTACGCCGATGCCGGCGCGGCGCAGGAAGGGCGCCCCTCGCGTTTCCGCCTTGCGAACCGCAACCTCGAGTCCGCGCAGCTCATCATCCCGTCACTGCTCGCGGCCGACCCCGCGCTGAGCATGAGCCACACGCCGCTCGGGCCGCCGCTCGCGGGCGATGCCGACGAGGGCGCCGCTGAGGGTCTCGGCGACGAGCAGGAGGAGCGCCTGAGGCGCACGCTCGACGCACTTGCGGAGGGCAGGCCGCTGCCCGAGGATGAGCAAGCGGCGGAGCGTGAGCGGGAGGTCGCGCTGAGGGAGGAGCTGGCGCGCGAGAAGGAGCTCCGCAGGGACAGGACGGCGGGGAGGCGCCCGCCGGAGGTGCTTCAGACGCTGGTGTCCGAGCGGAAGGCGCCCGTACCGGCACCGAAGCCGCCTGGTGCGGCGGAGCCGCCCGCTGGAGCGGCTGCGCAAGGCGAGGAGCAGCAGCCGAAGAAGCTGTCGCGGTGTGTCTCTGTCTCGCCTTCTTCCGAGCACTTCCGCTGACTGTCCTTCTCTTGCCCACAGCTTCCGCCAGAAGCAGCTCGGACTGATTGAGTAGGCGATGTAGCGTACGCGTGCAGGGAGCTTGCGTAGGGAGCTGTTGCCAACTCATCCTTGCAGATAGCAAGATCAGAACGGGCGATGAGCTGATCACTCGGTGCGCGTGCAACGTCGTGCAACGCGCATAGCACGATAGGCTGTTGCGCGCGAGCATATCCGCGAGGACGGCTGCGATGTCGCGATGTCGGCCGACAGGTTGATGTTCTGCTTCTCCCTTCCTCTACCCGCTTGATGCCTGCGACATGAGCTCGGCCGCGCCCGTGGAGCTTGAACTGCGGCCTACGAGTACCCCAGCGCCGTCTGCAGCGCCAGATGCTGTCGCGCCAACTTCATCACCTCTGGACAATCGGGCTCTGTTTGCACTGCTGGCACAGCACTTGTCGAGGTGAGGCGTGCTACAAGCTACCTAAACGGTGCACGCTATCTGCTTGTGACATGGATACTCCCCTCCACATGTCGTGGTCGCGGTCTTCCCGCTCGCCGTCCTGACCCCCACCTCTCGCGCGCAGCACCTGGCAGCAACGCTCGTTCGAGTTCGCCTCGTACCTCTTCCTCGTCCAGCTCTTCCCAAACACCTCCCTGCAGCCGTCCATCTACGGCTTTTGCACGACAGGCGCCGCCATCGTCCTCTCCGGCAGTGTCGGGCACCTCGTCGATGAAATCAACCGTGCCCGCTTCGTTCGCGGGACGATCATCGCGCAGAAGGGGACGCTCACCATCTCGTATGCGATCTTTCTCGCCTGCTTCCTCGAGCTGTACACCGCAGCGAAGGAGAGGCGCGAGCAGCCAACGCTCATCGGGCTGTTCGTCGTCTTGACGCTGTTCTCAATGGCCCAGAACCTCGCTACGGTGCGTCTGGTACCTCTCAAAGGCAGTAGACACGGCTGACGAAGCCTGCACGCACACAGATCGGCATCTCGGTTGCTGTTGAGCGGGACTGGGTCACCTGCATCGCGCAGGGCGACAGCGCGAAACTGACACGACTGAATACGTGCGCCCACCTCTCCCTCGTCTTTCCGCGATCACCCTGACAGGGATACTCGCCGCAGGTACCTCCGCCGAATCGACCTGCTCTCGAAGCTCCTCGCGCCGCTCTTCGTCTCCCTCCTGACAACGGCCGCCTCGTACACCTTCGCATCGGCGTTCCTGCTCGGCCTCGCAGTCGGAGCGACTGTGTTTGAGTTCGCATGTGCGTGCTGCCCGGCTCGTCATGCGTAGAACGTCACTCATCCGCTTTACCTTGCAGGGATCAACCTCGTCTACCGCCGCTTCCCCATGCTTGCCGAGTCGTCGTCAACCGCGCTTCCCCCTCCTACCGTGGACGAGCCCGTCGAGCGACCGCCCATCGACCGCCCCTCATGGACCGCCTCCCTCCAGGCGAAGGTCCAGCAGCTCCCGGGTCGTTTCCGCCTCCGCATCGTCGCCGAAGGACGCGACTGGCTCGCGTTCGTCCGCGCGCCCGTGTTCTTCTCGTCGCTCGCGATCTCGCTGCTGTACCTCACGGTGCTCTCGTACGTCTCCTTCCCTTCACCGCTAACCGCCGCCCTGACGTGCACCCGCGCCGCCCCTTAGCTTCGAGGGCTCGATGCTCGCGTACTTGAAGAGCCACAGCTACGACGACGCCTTCGTCGCCGGCATGCGCGGGATCGGCGTCGTCACGGGCTTGATGGGGACGATGGTCATGCCGTTGCTCGAGGTACGGATCGGGCTCGTACGCGCGGGGACGTGGAGCATCTTGTGCGTTGTCACCGCTCACTCTTGTCGACTCTTTGACGGTGCTGCAGTGCGGGGCGCTGAGCTGTTCAGCTGGTGGTAACGCGCAGCTCCGAGGTCGTCACGCTCATCCCGGCAGTACTTGCTTTCTTCGTCGGCGCGCCGCCCAACGGCAAGCGCGGGCCTGCGTGGAACGATGCGCTGCTCTTCACGGGTGCGTGCGCTCCGCTTGCTCGCTCACACACTTCCGCTCAATCGCGCTCGTGTCGCAGGCATGGCCGTCAGCCGCATCGGCCTGTGGAGCTTCGACCTGTGCCAGTTGAAGGAGTTGCAGGAGGCACTGAACGACCACCCGCGGCGGAACAGCATGTGCGTCGCGCGCCCTCTCGCTCACTCGTAGGCAGGGCTGACGCAGGTTGAGCTTGTCAACAGCATGGCGCTCCAGTTCTCGCTGCAGAATATTTTTGACCTCGTCAAGTACGCTCACTCTCTGCATTTCTGGCCTCACCGAGGCTTACAAACCTCTCACCGCCCGCAGGTACGCCGTGACGATCGTCCTGCACCGACCTTCCCAGTTCAAGTGTACGTACCAGCGCTTCTCGCTCTCGTCCCGAGTCGATCACATCAACCTGATTCGCGCGCTCACAGGGGCTGTCGTTATCTCCTTCTCCTCGGTCTGCTGCGGCGCGCTGTCGTACCTCGTCTACGCGCGCAAGGAGCGCGGGCACCTCGTGCACCTCGAGTGGACAGAGGCGCTGCTGCGGAAGGCGCGGTAGCTGCGGTGCGATGTAGCATGCTCTCGTCATGGCGGGTAAGCCAGAGAGGAACGGTCAGAACGATGCGCGGGCAGTCGCGCAAGTCCAGCGCTATCGCACCAGCAACCTTCCCAAGTTGCGCTTGACTTCCTGCAGGCTCTCCTCGAGTCGAGGCCAGTGCAAGGGAAGAGACCGCGATGCACGAATCACAAGAGAACACCCGCCTTCACGAGCGCGCATCTCCTGTATGGCTACCCCCGCCCCTTCCGCACCCGGTCCTCCATCTCATCCACCGTATCTACCGCAGCTTGCCGGCATCGATGTCGACGGCACTGAGCGCGTTGTTCTCCTTGCCCTCCTTGAAGCGGATCCTCGCGACCCTGCGCGTCTCCGCCTCGACCTCGTGGCTGAGCGCCCACGCCCACAAAGTCGCAGCGACCGACACAGCGATGAAGACGATGCTGACGGTGTAGGGGACGGTGTACCGCGGGGCGTACTTGGCGCGGAAGATCTGCGGCGAGATGACACCCGAGAGCTGCGCGAGGCCGTTCTGGAACGCGAGCGTGAAGGCCGTGCTGGTTGCGCCTTTGTAGGTCTGCGCGCGCCAGGAGAAGAGGACCGACGAGAGGATGTTGGCGCCTGTCGTGGCGACGATGATGAGCGCATAGAGGGCGGGCTGCGGAAGCAAGAAGCATGAGATGGCGAGATGGGCGTTCCAAAAAGTGATGCGCACCTTGTTGGTCACGACAGTCAGTCCGATGAAGGCGCCGATGGTCACGAGCTTCGAGACGAGGAGGTACATCTGCAGGGCGAGTGAGTTCTACCGAGGAGGATCCGCAGGGAGAGAAGACGCACCGGACGAGGCACAGAAAAGGTGCGGTCCGAGAGCCAGGCAAAGAAGAGCGAGACGATGATCCCGACCGCGGCAGGCGGGATATTGACTGGTGTCGTAACAAGGAGCGCAAGTCAGCCGGTGGGCTGAGGCAGGGTGGCGGAAAGGGTACGCACGGAGCTGCGCACTCTGCGTCGTCGTAAAGCCGAACGACGCCGTGATTGTCGGCAGCCACCACTGCAAACCGTACGTGCCGAGGTTGCTGAACATCTGCACGCCGGTAAATGCGTAGAGAAGCGGGTCCTTGAGGGTCGCAACGATCTCCGTCTTTGAGAACGCCTTGTCCTCAACGCGGTTCGCGTTTGGCGGGAGGCGGCGCTTGACGAGCTCGCGCTCAGCAGGTGTGAGGAAGGTGGCGGTGTCGGGATCTACGAGAGAGAAGTGAGCGAGAGATCATGCGAGAGGAGGCAATGCCGGCTCACAGTCGGGGAGGAAGAACCAGATGAGCGCGCAGACAATCACACCTGTCAGTCCCTTTAGGAGGAACATGTACCTCCAGCCCGAGAGGCCCTTGCCGTCGATGTAGCCGATGCCCTGCGGGTGGAGCGGGAGGTGGGTTTAGCCATGCCTTAGCTGAGCTCGCTGAGGTTGGCAAGAGCGTACGTAGGCGATGAGGGCGGAGAGGATGCCGCTGAAGCTGCCAAGGAGACCGACGGCGCAGATCCGGAGGGCTTGCTCGTCTGGGCGGTACTGTCGGGAGGAGCGAGGTAAGCATCGGCAGCAGGAGTATGCGAAAAGGGACGCACGAAGTACGTGAAGTAGGTGTAGATGCCGGGAAAGCTGTGGAGAGGAGAAGCTTGTCAGAATCAAAGCCGGAAGAAGCGTTGCGGGCAAACCCTCACAGGCCCGCCTCGAAGAGTCCGAGGAAGAAGCGCGCTGCGTAGATGCCGGCCTTGTTGTACGCGGCAGCGTGTAGTGTCGCCGCGACGGTCCACAGAAAGCAAATGCGGAGGAAGTGGTGGCGCGGCGAGAAGCGCTTCATGAGCAGGTTGCTCGGGATCTCGAAGATGATGAAGGGGATCGTGTAGATCGTCGAGAGCCAAGCATAGTCGTCCGTCGTCATGTTCAGCTCGTTGAGGATGTTCGTCGGCTCGCCTTGGGCGATCTGCGCGTGGGCAGCAGTTCAGACTTGAGCGGGCGGAGGCTAGAGAATGCGGCACACAGTCTTGATGTACGAGACGTTCTGTGAATGCGGTGGCTCAGTACAGACTGACTACGGGGCAAAAGGAAGGGGACGTACGTTCACATCGAGGTTCTTGTTCAAGTAGGCAAGGATGAGGACAGGGAGGATGTACAGGTCGAGCTGTGACGGAGGAGGTAGTCAGCCTCGCCGCGGGCCCCCAACATCGACAAGCCGGAGTGGATTTTCGACGCACCTTGCGCAGGATCCGACGCTCGTCCTGGTAGGTGAACTGTTCGAGGACGTCGTCGGCCGAGACGTCCGCCGTCTTCTCGACATCCTTGCTGTCGATCGAGACCTGCGAAGAACGCGTACCGCCGTGCGGAAGCTCTGCGACGGTGAGAGGAACCGTCATCGCGCTAAGAAGCACCTTGCGCGCGCGAGCGAGAAGGGAGTGCAAGAAGAGAAGCGGAAACAACGCAGCGATTGCGCTCAACTCTCTACGACAGAACGGAGCTGCGAAGCATTTGCCCATGATGGTCGATTGCGTGCCGGGACCGCACGAAGGGAGAGAAGGCGTTGTGCTGGGTGGATCTGGCGTGCGGGCCGGCGCGTTGTCCCTGCACTCGACTGGATCGCGGGTGGGAGACCACGAGCGGCGCGCACGTACTCCCGCGGGCGGACAGCAATAGGAAGCGGGCCCCCAGGAGCCGTCAGCACGACGGGCTCTGAAGCACCTGATGAGAACGACGGATGGCGATTTCGCGAGCAGAACCCGTCGCTGGATCGATCCCGCTCGACAGCGGCCCGTTTCGACAAGACAGAGATCCGCTGAGCAGTCGCACACCTCAGGAAGAGCGGGTGTAGACGGGTGCGGGTGGATGGCAGGAGGAAGAGGAGGACGCGGCTCTCGCTCTGTCTCCTTACTCGGCTGCGTTGCCATGCCTCGGGCTGAACTAGCTCATGCTATGCTTTGCTCCCTGCCCCACCGCGGCGTGACCGGCAGACTTCAGGCTCACCCGCTGCTCCCGTCGGCATCCCCACATCTCGCTCGCTGTTCGCTTCCTCCTCCGCTCTCGCTTCGCTGTGCCCGCTGCTATGGCTCCCGTCAAGGTCGCCGCTATCCAGATCGCGTCCGTCGCGTACGACCTGGACGCGTCCCTCGGCAAGGTGCGCTCCATCCCCCGGCAACTTGCGTGTTCAACCAGCTGACCCTCACTCCGCACGCGACAGTTCGAGGACTACTGCCGTCAGGTAGCTGCGCAGGGCGTCAAGCTCGCCGTCTTTCCGGAGGCGTACCTCAGGTGCGCTCGCACTCCTCCATCCTCCTCCCCACCTCCAGCAGCCGGCTTCTCCCAGGTGTTCTGGCGGAGGCGAGCTGAGTTCTCCGAGGACGGTCGGGAGGCCGGCATGAGCTGACACGACTGGTCCTGCAGCGCCTATCCTCGCCACCTCGACTTCAAGGTCGGCGCGCGGACGGACGAGAACCGCCTGTGGTACAAGCGCTATGTCGAGTCGTCAGTGCGCATCCCCGACGGCGCAGAAGGCGTCGACTGGCTTGCGAGCGAGGAAGCGGCTGTGGATGGGGGCGACTTCGATGCTTTCAAGCGTATCTTGCGAACGGCGCGGGGGAACAAGCTGGTGCGCCGATTGTGGGCAGTCTGACGCGTCCTCATACTGACCGTCCGGCATGCAGAACGTCTCGCTCGGCATTATCGAGCGCTCGCTGTTCGGCGCAACCTTGTGGTGCAGCAACATTATCGTCTCCGAGCAGGGCATCCTTCTCGGTGCGTTCTCGCCCGTCCCGCCTCTGATTACAGCTGACACTTCCATGTGGCAGGCAAGCACCGCAAGCTCATCCCGACCGCCGCCGAACGCGTGGTCTGGTCCTGCAGCAGCGCGACCAACGCCCCCGCAGCATTGGGCTCGCCCCTCCCGCCGACGGACAACCTCCCCGTCGTGCCGACGAGCGTCGGGCGCGTCGGCGGCGTCATCTGCTGGGAGCACATGATGCCTCTCTCGCGCTATGCGCTGTACCGCAAGGGCGTCGAGGTGTGGGTCGCGCCGACCGCCGATGGAAGGCCGACTTGGGCGCCGAACATGCAGTTCATCGCGCAGGAAGGGCGCATGTTCGTGATCTCGGGTGCGTCTCGACCTCTTGCCCGCCCGAGATTGCACTGACGAGGATGACCGCGCGCGCAGCCAACCAGTTCCAGAAGGCCTCCGACTTCCCGTCCGACTACCCGCCGAACGCTGCACGCGCCGCAGAGGGCAAGAGCGACCCGGATGAGGTGTGGTCCCGCGGCGGGTCGTGCATCGTCAGCCCGCTTGGCGAGATTCTCGCGGGCCCCTGTGGGACTCGGAGGGCATCGTTACTGCCGAGGTGCGTCTCTCGCCTATCCCGCCGCGACGCGCGCTCATTGCTCCGCGTGCGCAGATCGACGTCGACGACATCCTCGGCGCCAAGCTCGACATGGACAGCGCAGGCGCGGCGCACTACTCACGCGAGGACATCTTCGAGTTCCGGGTGAAGACGTAGGAAAGCCCGCTTCGCAACGCTTGTAGTCTCGCGAGTCCGTAGCGAACGGTGTGAGTAAGTGTAGTCGCTGCAGGTTAGACCACTACAGCAAGCTTCAGCGCCTGCCAGCAGCCTTGAGCACGTCCTTGCGGTACTGCACGAACGCGACGAGGTTCTCGAGCGCGCCGTCCGCGCGCGCGCGCAGCTCGGGAAACTTGTTCCGGTCGACCTTCTTGATCTGCATCTCTCGTTCCGTCAGCTTGACCCGCATAGAAGGAGAGAGTGAAGGGGAAGGGACGCACCGCCGCGCGCACGCCTGCCACTGCGGCCTCGAGCGTCTGCAGCATCCCCGTCTGGCGGAAGACGGGCGCGTCGTACTCGCGCTCCTCGTCCGCATACAGGTCGATGAACGAGTCGATCGCTTGGAGGAGGATGTCGGGCGTCGCGGCGACAGTTGACGGCACGGCGCCGGCGACGACGGCTGTGCGCGAGGTGGGAAGGAGCGAGAGGAGGAAGGTGCCGATGGCCTACACGTGCGCAGCAGGGGCGTCAGTGGAGCGCTGCGAGGAGGGAGGAGAGGGACGCACAGCGTTCTCCTCACTCGGAACGCCCTTCCGCCGCCCGAGGTAGCCCAGCGCGCCGAGCGTCCGGACGCGGATCGCCTCGCCCGCTGGCGTCTGCGCCGCCGCGAACGGCGAGGCGTACACCTGCTGGATGAGGAACGGCGTCGTGTCGGGGCCGACGATCTGCACACACGGGAGGATCAGCATGGCGAGGAGAGGCGCGAGGAAAAGGAGACGCACCAGGCCTGCGCCGTTCTCCGGGTCCAGCCCGAGGCGGACGCACCCCCACACGACGCCCGCGCCCGCCATGACGACCTCGAGCCTGCGCTCCTGGACCTCCTGGACCTCCTCGGGCTGCTTCTCAGCCGCAGCGGCCTTGCCCTTCTTCCCGCTCGCCTCGGCAACAGGCGGGACGTACGCCTTTGCGCCCCCGAGCGCGGAATGCATGAGCTGCAGCGCGCCCTCGAACACGCTCTGCAACTCCTTCGCGTCGCGCTGCGCCGCGGCGCCCTTCGCCGCGCGCGAGAGCGTCACATAGAGGTTATTGAGCGCCTCGAGCGCGCGGACGTGCACCGTCGTCAGCGCCTCGGCGAGGGGGGCGAGGTTCGCGGGGACGAGCGCGGCGGACGACGCAGAGGTGCTGATCAGCCCGGCGGAGGGGTCGAGACCGTCGAGCGCCGAGGGGGCGAAGGCGGACGAGGAGAGGAAGGAGAGCGCCGTGGGGCGCGAGAGCGCAAGGAGCTGCAGCGGGAGCGAGCTTAGCAGCGCGAGCGCGCCCTTGCTGTCGCTCGCGCCGGACGTGTATGCGCGCTCCACCTCGTCCTCGTCCGAGTCGCCGTCCTCGGCCGTCGCCGCCAGGTCGTCGAGCATCCCGTCCTCCCCCATGGGCGTGTCGCCGCGCCGGCGGCGGATGACACCGTCCTCCTCGTTGACCTGGTCGCCGCCCATCGTCTCGTCCTCGCCCCTCGTCGTCCATATCGAGGTCCCCGCCCTCGACGTCCATCGACACCCCGCCCCATGCCTCGCCCGCGTCATCGTCATCGCCCTCCTCGCCAGCCTCGGCATCGAACGACGCCGCGTCCGGCAGGCCCGACGCGAGCCACTCGCTCAGGACCTCGAGCGCGAGCTGCAACGTCTGGGACTGCTTCTCGAGCCCCGAGAGCCGGCCTGCGGGCGAGTCGGGCTTGGCGTGCGGCGTGGGGAGGGCGGTCGGGTCCTGCGCAGGTGCACAGCGTCAGAACCTCCTCCTCGCACGACAGGGGAAGAGAGAGAGAGGGAGAGACGCACGATCTCGCCGGCAACCTTCTTCGCCTCCTCCTCCGCGGCCTCGAGCTGTGCCTGCCCCACGAGGCCAAGCAGCACCTCCTGCGCGACGGGGCTGCGGAGCGCCTCGCGGACAGTCTCGACGTCGCGGCGCTTGCTGCGCCCCTTTGCGATCTCGAGCAGGCTCCCGAACGCGAGGACGCGGAGCTGCGCCCACTCGTCTGCGTCGGTCGCGGCAGTGGAGCCGTGCGTCTCGGCGCGAGAGGGGGGCGCGATGGGAGGCAGCGGGGTGAGGAGCAGGGAGAGGAGAGTCGAGAGAGAGGGGGAGAAGGTGAAAGAGCCGGCGGAGGAGAGCAGCTGCGAGTGCGCGGGCGGGTTCGAGGAAATGAACGCGTGGAGGGTTTGCGCTGTGGGAAGAGAGAGTGAGCGGTGTCGGCGGTTGAGGAGGAGACGATGCGCACCGGCCGCGACAGCAACGAAGAGCGGCACGCGCGCCTTCTTCGCCTGCGCCTTCTTCGCGTCCTTCTTCTTCTGCTTCTTGGCGCTCTCGACCTCCATCCCGCCGTTCTCGCCCTCGTCACCCTCGTGCTTGTCCACCCCTAGGCGGTCCTCGTCGAGGAGCGCCATGCACAGCCCGACGATGGCCTCGGCGTGGCCGTTCAGGCTCGCGAGGATCTTGGTGTTGCTCTCGGCGAGGCACCAAAGGAGGGTGAGGACGTTCTCGGCCCAGTCCCAGAACGAGCGCCGGAGCGTGTCCTGCGCCTCGTTGGCGTCCTCGGCCGCGCGCCGCTGCTCTGCCGTCGCGGGCAGCTCGGGCTTGACGAGCGCGGGGCGGGGCGAGCTGCTGAGGGAGGAAGTGGGCGAGGAGGGGGAGGTGGATGGTCGCGAGAGGGAGGAGGAGGCGCTTGTTGTGCATCTCGGAGAGGATGTGAGGGGGCAACGAGACGGCGAGGTTGCGGAGAGCGCCGAGAGACTCGATTGCGGCCGACAGGTCGTTCGCCGGGGGAGGGGCGGTGGTGGTGACGGTGACGGCCGAGATGCGCTCAATCAAGAGGCCGATGAGGTTGCGCGAGAGGAGGAGGCGGAGTTGCATGGGCGGGAGGGAGAGGATGAGCGACGACAGCGTCGACTGCGGGCGCGCGGAATGTCAGTGGGTCCTCAACGGTACACACGCTTATACCCCATCCCTCCAGCGTTGCAGCACTGGACCAGGCAGGGCAGCAGGGGCTGAGGAGGAGACGCACGGCAGCGAAGACGCGGTCACGGCCCTCGGGTGCGCGGAGCTTGTCGAGAAGGTCCTGCATCTCCTGGTCCCTGCGTGCGCCCTTCTTGCCCTCGCGGTGCTGGTTCGCGGGAGCATCGGCGGTCGAGGTGGGGTCGGCGCCGGTGAGGGGCGCGGCGGCGGCAGCGACGCGGGCTGCGCGGGTTTGCTTGCGGTGGCGGACCTTGCCCATTCTGAGCTGGCTGTGCGGGGTTCTGTCCTGCCCAGCGCGAGAGCGGCGAGTGGAGGGAGGAGGCGAGGGATCGAGCTCAGGCGGAGGCGGTGCTCCCTCGACCGCACTCACCGGGTAAGTGTAGAGGGTTTGATACAATCTAGTTAGGACGTAGCGGGTGCAGCGCAGCTATCCCTGCAAAGTACGGAGCAGTATCCGCCAACTCCGATTTTCATCAGCCCGCCTTCGCTTCGCACGCGTCTCCCTCGCGGTCCTCCCGCTCGATCGACGTCGAGGAACGCAGTCGACGCCCGTGCAGTCCGGAGCTAGGCCCACAAGACCGCGCAACTCCGCCTCGGTGCCGCCTCGCGGTCCCTGCACGCTCCCCCACCTCGACCCCCCTCCCCAGCCAGCCTCGTCAGCCCATCCGCCATGTCTAGCGACCACGCAGGCAGCGCACGGACGACTGCGGACGAGCACAGCACGCCGGCAGAAGCGCCCGCCACCGAAGCACGCTCGCGGCCCTCCGCCTCTCCCGACCCATCCGCCGCCGGCTCCCGCTCGCGCTTCTACACCACGTCGTCCTCGCGCCCCTTCTCCCGCAGCGCCCTTCAGCGCCAGAGCGTCCACGCCCTGCCGTCCATCAAGCACCTCCAGCACGGGTTCGCCAAGATGGGCATCCTCGCCGAGCGGAACCAGGTCGACGCCGCCGCGCAGGGAACGGGCAGCCTCGCCGCGAGGAGAAATCGGGCGGGTCGCTGCAGCCACTCGTTACGATGAGCGAGGCACGCGATGGGGGCGAGGACGTCCTTGACGAGCTGGGCCCGCAGCCGGATAAGCCGCAGGTGGACCTGCGCATGCCCTGGGAGCGCGAGCAGGCGCAAGCAGGCTCGACGCTCACGGATGCGAAGCAGCTTCGCGCAGAGGCAATCGAGGCAGTCGACGCGGTGTGTGACTGGTGCGTGTCCGCTTCCTCGGCTCCACGCTGAGCTTCTCTGAGCTCCTGCGCCCGCAGCTGGTCAATCCAGCCTGACCCGTCCCGCCCGCGTTCCTCGCGCCGCTCCTCATCGTTTGCCATGAGCGGTACCACCTCCTCAGCCTCGGACGCCCGTCCCCTCAGCCCGCTCGACTCCCCACCACGGACCTCCCACTCATCCCCACCCTGCTCGCGACGACGACCCTCGCTGTCCGTGCGGTCCAAGCGCTTGCCGTCTCCCTCCCGTCCCTCTCCGCGTCGGGCGTGCCCCCGCCCTCCCCGCGCAAGCCCAACCCCTTGACATCTCGACCGCCGCGCGCCCGCGCACCTCCGCGATGCCCTTCTCGGTGAGCTCGGCGCCGGCGCCGTCGACTTTGGGTGAGAAGGGCAAGGAACGCGCGGGCGGCGTCGCGGGCGAGGGGAAGACCCCCTGCTGGACTTGCGGCGGACGAGCCTCGACGTGCTCGGGATGCTGCGCGAGGTCGAGGCGCGGTACCGCCTCCCTGCCGCTGCGTCGTCCTCTCCTGCACTGCCGCCATCGGTCGAGGACGAATCGATCAGACTCGACTCACCACTCGACCTCGACGCGCCGCCACTCCCCCCGCCCATCCCTGCACCACCCGCGTCGCTTGCTCCGCTTGCCTCGCCGGCGCCTGCACCGCCGCAGTACCGCATCGACGTCGACCTCTCGTCCCTCGCATCCGAAGCAGAGCTCGTCGAGCGGTGGGTGCGCGCTGTTGAGCGTGTGCTGCAGCGAACGGAGGGTAGTGCGAGGCGGAGGAGCGGAGGCGTTTCCACGGAGGGGGAAGGTGACGAGAGGATAGATGCAGCAGGGGGGGATGAGCTTCCGGCGTGGGCGAGTGGGGAGGGCTGGGAGGACGGACTCGGTGCGTTGCGCTCGTTTCCTGGCCCGAATGTCCGCCCCCGTGAGCCTTGCAAACTGACGATCTTCACCCTTCGCGCGGTTCAGCACGTGCGCACGCAGCAATCCTCGCGCACGTCCCGCTCGCACTGCGGGATGGCCTTCCTGATCCTGCCGTGGACCGCGAGGGCTTCCTCGACTTCCTCTCGTCCGTCCCGCACCCTCCTCCCCCGCTCAACGCTGACCTCTGACTCGCCTGCAGCGATGGCATCCTTCTCTGCCGCTCTTACAACGCCCTCCTCCGGTCCCCGCTCGCCCGGCCATTCGGCTTCCTCCCCTCTTCCTCGATCCACGTCTTCCTCTCCTCCGCCACGGGATCCGAGTCGGCCGGGATGGTGCGTACCTTGAGCACATCCAGCACGGGCAGCGAGGGCGGAGAGCGCGTGGGCGGGACGTTCAGGCGGGCGGAGAACCTGGGGCAGTGGGCTGCGTGCGTTCTACCTCGCGCTCTCTCTCTCTGGTCACGACGTCTTCAGCGAGCCGCTTACTGACGTCCCTCCCGATCGCAGCGCGCTCAAGCACCGCTACGCCCTCCCCCTCCCCTCTTTCGACGCGCGCGCGATCGCCGCCCGGAGGCCCGCGGGCGACTGGCGCGCGATGCTCGCCGACGCTGTAGGGGCATGGGCGGATGCGGTCGCGAGGGAGGCGCGGGAGGTGTGGCGCGAGCAGGGTGGCGGCGCGGAAGGGCCGGCTTCGGTAAAGGAGGAGTAGATGCGCATGCAAGGCCCGCCTCGTGCGCTACGTTGACGTCGAGAGCGGGGCATTCACTCGCCCTGCCACCCTCCACTGTCTGTTCCCGCGCGAGCAGCACTCCCATGCCCGCATCGAGGAAAAACTCGAGGGCATGGAGGACGAGGGCTCGCGCTCTCGTCCGCCGTGGAAGCGTGCCTCGCAAGTCGGTCTTCCGAACCTTGATTGATATGTGCAAAGCGCGGTACTGTATCGACAACAAGCTACAAGCGGGACTATCTCTCCTCAAGCGGGACCTCATTCTCAAGCGGACCTCCTCCTCGGCTCTTCATCTCCCCCTCTTCGCCCCTGCGGCGCCCTTCTTCCCGCCCGCCTTGACCGCTGACGGCGCCTCGTAGTCGTAGATGTCGCCCAGCCATGGAAGGAGGGGAGAAGGTGAGGTCAGTCTCCTGCTTGAGCACGTCCATCTCGGAAAAAACGGCGCGTGACGCACCCTCGTTGAGCGTTGGCACCTCGAGCTTGCTCTTGTACCCGAGGAACGCCGCAAGCGGGAGCACCTCGCGCCTCCTGCCGTTGCCCTGGTCGACGGGCTCGTACAGCGCGCGGTACACGCTGTTGTGCAGCGCGAGCTCGATCGGCGCCGTGAAGTAGAAGCAGCGGACGCGGACGCCGCCGGGGACGTTGAGCGAGCGGACGAGCGAGAGGTACTCGCCGCGGACGGAGGCCGAGGGCGACGTGTTGTCGACAACAACGGACTGGGGCGGCGAGGCAGTGAGACATCCGCGCACGCGGTCGAGGCACGCTGTGCGCGTGCGGAGCGTGTCCTGGTTCTGCACGCGAGCGGGGTGAGCGAGGAGCGCAAGCAGAGGGGATTCGACGGGACGCACGACGTGGATGTAGCCCTTTGGCGCAAAGTGCTGGCGGAAGAAGCTCGTCTTGCCCACACCGGGGAACCCGACGAAGATCACGACCTCGGGCTGCGGGTCGTCGTCGAACTCGCTGCGGCGGCGGGGGAGGAGCGGCGGGGAGCAGGGCGAGTAGAGCGGGGCTGTGGGCGCGTCGACTGCGGGTCAGCGGGATCAACGAGTTGAACGGGTGTGAAACGCACAGCCGTGGTCGTGCGAGCGGGCGTCCCAGCCAGAGAGGGTGAAGGTGCTCGAGGCGGGCTGGCCGAGAAAGAACTCCTCGGGCGTGAAGAACGTGAGGCCGGCGTTGAATGCGAACTCTGCGGGCATCCGGAGACGTCAGCGATCGAGCTTTGGTCGGTGTGCGATGAGGGCAAGCGCACTGCGGTCTGTGTCAGAGTGGTCGCCCGGCCGGCCCGCCGCGTCGCCGACGTAGAACGACTGCGAGTAGTCTGTGCGGGGGGTCCGTCAGTCATGCACGAGCGTTAAGGGAGAACGAGTAAGGCGCACCAACAGACACGCCGCCGTTGAAGCTGTCGACGAAGGCATGCCACATGCCGGGAGAGGGCTTGCGGAACTCGTTGTAGTCGAAGGCGGCGAAGGTCCGGAGCGGGATGTCGAGCGCGCGGGCGACGAGCGGCATCTTCCTCTTGAAGTAGTTGATGCGGTTGTCGAGCTTGAGGCCCTGGTTCGAGATGAGCACGATGGCGAACCTGCGGGGCCGAAAGGGCGAGTCAGCTCCACGTCAACCGGCGGGAGAACGGGAGCGCGCACCCCTCGGCGTGCAGCTTGCGGAGCTTGGGGACGACGTGCGGGCTGAGCCACTCCCAGTCCGTGTCGTTCTTGGGGTACCTGCGCCCCTCCCTCGGGCGGATCAAGGTCCCGTCGAGGTCTGTTTTCGCGCGCAGGGTCAGCAGGGGCGCTCCAAAGCCTGAGAAGGGACGCACCGAATGCAGCGACTTTGCTCGACGGCGCTGGCTTGTCCCACACGAAGTGCCCGCAGCCCTTGCCCGTCCCGAGGTGCGAGAGCCAGGAGCCTTTGCTCGGCGCGGGCGGGCGGAAGAGCGGCGCGAGCGTGTCCTGCCTCGTTGCGGTCCCTCCCACGCGCCCGTTCGCCGCCTGCGCCGCGGGGAGAGGCTCGTCGGCGGTGAGGTCGATGTCGGCGGCGACGCGGCGCTTCTTGGCGGGAGCTGCGCGCAGGGAGCGGGTGAGCATGTCAGGGGATAGCCGGACTCTAATCAGAGGTACTCACGCTGCCCCATCGCTTGCAAGAGGTGAGCAGGAGGAGCGAGACGAGTTGCGCGTGTCTGTTGCGCGCGGTTGTATTCCTGCGCTGTATTCCCGCTCACTGCTGCTTCCTGCTGGACTCTGCTTCCTCGTGCTCAGTCTCTCGCTCGAATGCCGCGCGTCACGCTCTTCTCTGCCCCCGCCGCCGTCGACGAGGTCGCCACTCCGCTCTCATCTCTCGAGTCGAGCGTAGGGCCTGCACGCGTGCGGATGGGCGAGGAGCGTGCGCAGGCGCCGTCCAGCGGGTCCAAGCCGTACCCTCGAACGCGACCAGCCCCAAAGAGCGAGGTCGACTCGTTCGTCCTTGACCGCGTCCCACCTCCATTCCCGCGAGACCTCGTCGGGCGCTCGTCCTTCGAGCGCGACAGTGGGACCAAGTGCACAGCGTTCCAGTGGCGGGTGCACCTCTGTTCATTCCGGTCCAGGCAAGAGTCGAGCGGAAGGTGACCCCGTCCTCCGCCCGCAGCTATACGACCTCCTCCTCACCATCCCGCCCGGCACCGTCGCGACGTACGGCCAGCTCGCGACGCTCCTCGACTCGTCTGCACGCGCAGGTGCGTCCGCTTTCTCCCCTTCGCCGTCCCAGGCCACTCACCAGCTCCTCCATCCACAGTCGGCTCCGCCCTCCGCAACAACCCCTTCGCGCCCTTCGTCCCTTGCCACCGCGTGATCGCCTCGACGCTCTACATCGGCGGCTTCGGCGGCGAGTGGATCAAGACCGGAGCGGCAGCGGTGAAGAAGGGAGGAAAGGCGCCGGCGGGCAAGGAGGAGGAGGGCAGGCGCACGGCGGAGAAGGTCGAGCTCTTGCGGCGCGAGGGCGTCGAGTTCGACTCGAAGGGATACCTCAAGAGCAAAGCCGCGCTATGGGACGGGAAGAGGAGAGCGGTGGAGGTGGTGGAGCTCCTTGACGACAGCGAGGAGGAGGCGAAGGTCTGATGGCGTCGCGGTTGTCTGTCGTCTTTCATGTGTAGCTCGTTGTGCGGTACAATTGGTTCTTGCGTGTCATCTTCCGCAAGCTCTTCCGAGAACAAAGCGGTGGTCTGGCCTCGCTCGCCTCCCTTACTCGCGTACAAGAAGGTCGAAGATCTGGCGGACCAGCTCTCGTTCCGCACCGTCCGCAGCCTGACCCGTACATCCCTTGACTGCAATACCGCAACTCATCTGGACCCGTACACCCCGTCCAAGCCACCCTTCTCGCTCGTCGACGATGCGACACTCCCCTCGCCCTTCTCCAGCAGTGCCCGCTCCTGCCGCTCCTTCTCTCCGCGCCCAAAGTACTCGACGCCGATCTTGCTGATGACGAGCCACGCGGGGTAGAGTGCGATGCCCCACAGCGCAAAGTTGAGCGACGACGCGCCGATGTCCTGGAAGGCGGGGAGCGAGTTGAGGCCGTAGGAGACGGCTTGCGCCTGCGTAGCGGGGAAGGACCGTCAGCATTTCTGTTTGCGAGGAGAGGGTGCGATGGGAGAGAGGATAGGCAACGCACTGCAGATTCCGTCGCTCGGAGCAGACCACCGATGCGGAGGATGTCGGCCGGGGCGGTAACGAGCGCGCGACGAAGTACAGGTACATGTAGTTGAGCTGGAACCCGATCGCGATGAAGAGGAACGACCCGAAGCCCTTGCCGAACCCAGGGTCGTTCCAGTCGTACACGGCGCCCGTCTTGCGGAACTCGTTGTTGATGATGATGGACCACGTCCACCACGCGCCCTGCAGCCCGAGGACGACGAAGAACGAGTACCGCGTGCGCTGCTTGAGGTTCAGGCGCTTGCTGTCGATCAGGAGGCCGAAGAGGTTGCCCGCGATGATGCACACGACGGCGGAGAGGAACGAGCCGAGCGCGCGCGCGCGGACGGTGTAGTGCAGCGTGAGGAACGTCGAGTTGAACGACTCGCTGAACACGGCCTGCGTGATGAGCGGGACGCTGAGGAGGAACTGCGGTCGATCCGAGGGGTCAGCCGGGTGCGAACGAGAGTTCGGCAGATGCGGCACACCTTCTTGCTGAAGAACAGCTTGGCCGTCTCCTTCAACTCGACGAGGATCGGGTTGTTGACGAAGAGCTTGACGGGGAGGCCGTCTGTGCGCTGGACCTTGTGCGGCGGCGGAAGGAGGAAGGCGGTGAAAGGCCCGACGGCTTGGATTGCGATGAAGACGAGGTAGACCTTCGGGTTGACAGCGCCCGCGGTGTTGCGGTTCGAGTTCAGGCCGAGGTTGATGGCACCTGTGAGCGAGAAAGTCAGACCACGGGAGAAACGCCGACGAGGACGTTTGCGCTCGAGGGCGGAGAAAGGCGGGGAGAGGAGCGTACCTCCGAGGATCTGTCCACCCACCCTAAAGGAGAGCCACCAGCCGAGGAACTTGCCCTGGTTCTCAGGCTCGGGGTCTGCGGCGTGCGAGGGAGTCAGAACGCGGACTGAGTGCGAGGTACAGGACGGAACGCACAGCTCATCGCGACGGCGGCTTCGATACCCTGCGCTTGGAGAGGGTCAGCTACAATCCGAACTGAGGTTTAATGGCGTCCTTCGCGCACCCAGAAAGTGCCGGCAGAGATGCCGCAGAGCGCGGCGCCGAGCAGCAGGAACCACTGGTTGCCGAAGCGGTTGTTGCAGTACTTTCGGGGACGTTGGCACGTCAGCAAGATGTGTTGTTGAGTCCGTCAGAGGCGAGAGACTCACCAGACCAGCGGCATAGGGCGCATAGCCCGCCGCGCCGAAGAAGAGCGTCCAGCGCACGCCGATGTACCGCGTGATAGTCGAGGTGAGGAACGCGGTGATGACCATCAGACCGAACGTAAGCGCGTTTGATGCGTTAACGAGGAACGGAGTCGCCTGCATGCATGTCCAGGTGAGCGGGAGGGCGCGCGGACGTGCGGGAAGAGGCGCACCTGCCCACCGGCGCCGAGCGAGTTCATCGCGCCCCACACGCCGGGCGCGCAGAAGTTGGCCAGTCCGAGAGCGAGCGCCGCCCACCAGGTCGTGCGGTAGAAGCGCCGCTTGATGGGCGTGACGGGCGTCGGGGCGGCCTCGAGGACGCTGGGTGCCTTCGAGTCGGACATGGCCGGTGGTTGGCTGATGCAAGAGCACTCGGAGTCTGTGCCAGGAAGCCTGCCAAGCGAGATGAGCGAGAGAGAAGCAGAGAGCCAGCGCAGCGAGACGAAGCGAGGAGAGCGGCATCGCCCCCAAGCGCCTGCTGCAAGCAACAGCATGTAGCACGCCTTCGTAGATCACCGCACGACCCCTTGTAATGTCACCACTAGCGCCCGCTGGCCCGTGAATGAGGGGAGGTGATCACCCTCCCCGCGATGGAATGGCGCAAGAGGTGGCAGAGAGATGCGGCGGGACAAGCGGGCGGACCGCCGCGGCCGAAGCGGAGGCACGGTGTGCGTGCTTGACTGTGCTCGTGGCTGCGGCGTTGACTGGCAGAGGAGGAAGACGGCGCGGCGCGAGACGGGACTTGAGCGGCGGGAACGGGCACCCCATCACCCCTGGGTGGGCGCAGCGGTTTCTGAGCGTGCCTTTGAGGCTCAAAAAGTGGTCTGCGAGCATCTGTCAGGCGAAGGGAGGTCTGAGGCGAGCTCTCCATTCTCATCAGCTCCAGAAAGCGTAGCCCGCCCGAGCGAGTGAGCGAGGCCGTTCTGAGCGTTCAGCGCCCGTGTAACCTGACCCAGAAGATCACAGGAGAATACTGTACGACGAGAACACGAAAGACTGCCTACAAACTCAGCGCGCCCTCCCACCGCCGCGCTCCCTCTGCGTTCCCCCCTCCCTCTACTTCCCCAACTGGTGCCACCTCTCCGCCAACCTGCCATAGATGTAAAACGGCTGCGGCTCGTCCCCCTCCGAGTCATTGATGGCCCGCTTCCCGAATGACTTGGCCTTCTGGTCGTCCCACTCCTCGCCCGTGATGCGCGCCCAAGAGGCGGGCTTGGTGAAGCCCCGACGGGAGAGCGCGGGGGAGGAGAGCGTCTCGGGGTCGATTAGGACCGAGGGCTTGAAGTCGCAGAAGTAAACTGCGCGAGGAATGGTCAGCTCGAGCGATGGAGGCGAAGGGGGGAACGCACTCAGGCCGAGACGGCGGTGCCCGCGCTGGTCCTCTGGCGGGCTGACGACGCGGTGAATGGTACTCTTGAACAGACCGCCGGTGAGGAACTGCCAGAGAGTTCAGCCCCGCGTCAGCACAAAGAACAGGAAGAGAGACGCACCTCAAACCGGTCGCCAATGTTGACGACGAGCGCGTTCGGCCGGTACGCGACGTACTTCCACTCGCCGTCGTGGTAGTCGCGGAACTGCAACGACGCCATCGGCTGCGACGTGATGAACGTCAGGGACGACGCGTCCGAGTGCCCGCGCAGCCAGGTGTTGTTCGTCTTGCGCTCATCGGCCGCGCTCATCCCGTCTGCAGGGACTAAAATCAGCTTTGTTCGTCGCGAGAGGAGGAGGCACACGCACGGTACAGCATCGCGCGGCCGAACCCGCCGCCGCTCAGGTCCGGCCTGTCGGGCGTCACGTCGAACAAGCTCCAGACCGTCCCCTCGGGCACCTCGAGGATGATGTCGAAGAGCGCCGCGAGCTTGCGGAGGACGTTCAGGTGCAGGTACGAGAAGTACTCGGCGATCTCGGGCAGGTGCTGCCGGACGAGCGGCGGGAGGGGCTGCTCGTTCCGCAGGGTCGGATGGAGGAGGTTGCGCTGCGTTCGCGAGACGATCAGCTCGGCCGTTAAGCGAGGATAGGGACGGAACGCACGAAGTTGAAATGCTCGATCTGGTCCCGCACGCCGTGCTGCATCGCCCAGTACCCGCGAGGCTTGAACCCGCTGCCGCGCTCCGCGCCGAGCTTGCTCTTGTCGTCGAAGGCGTCCCCGTCGGACTGCGGCGACCCCGCGGGGTACTTTTCCTTCTCCTCGAGCGGGAGGTCGAGGATCGCATGCGAGACGGCCTGGAGGTACTCGAGCTTGTCGGTGGGAAGCCGTGCCCCTCGAGGAAGAAGAAGCCTTGTGTTGCGACGGCTTCTTCCAGCTGAGCAGCGAGCGCCTTGCGCGCTTCGAGACCTTCTGAGCCCTCCTGAAAGCGCGAGAGGTCTACGACGCCCAGCTCGACAAAGGAGACTGTGGGGGGTGCGGCGTGAGTGGGTCGTTGTTGGCTTTGAGATGGGTGGACGCACGCTTCTCCGTTGTCGGGTGGACGTGCTCGAAAGGCGGGTATTGCGGGCGAGCGATGGTCATAGCGGCGCGAGCGCGAGCGGGTGAGGAGCGGAGGGCAGGAGCATCGGTGCAGCCACGGCGCAGCGCCGGTCAGATAGGGCCAGGTTGCGAGTGAGGGACTCGGTGTTGCACCATTGCGGGCAAGGCGGAGCAAGCGCGACTTAGCTCCGAGCACGCAAGTCGGGGCGGAAGTGGGGAGCGAGAGGGGCGACGTGGGAAATGCGCAGGCTCAGCTGAGCGGACTAAGCGAGGCTCGGCAATGTTGTGCAACGCTCGACCAGCAGCGGCAACGAGTCGCACGGAGGTGGTCGAGCGAGACCCGCGTTGTCGCGGAGGTTGGCCTCGTCTCACCTCGCCGCAGCTGTCGTCGCGCGACTTTCGGGACCTGCAGCCGCTTGCACAGCCTGTAGCGACTTGTTACTAGCACTGCAGCTACTCTCGACTCGCCTCGTCGCGTGGTTGCTCTTCTCCCCGTCCTCATCAGTTCCAGCCCGACCCGCCCTCCGCCACCGCGCGCACGCTGTTGAGCGCAGCGCGAGCTCGTGCACGGCTCCAGTGTATGCTTGTGATGCGGTACAAGGCGCGTCTGCGTTCTTTCGCTGTGGCTGAACGAGCTGACCGTCGTCGCCTCTGCCGAGTCCTCACCTCCCTTCGCTGCACGAGCGCACGCGCCCATTTCGGCGCATGCAGCTGCTTGCACATGAGAAAGTCGTCGCTCACTGCGATGAAGGGCCCGCGCGAGTACCGGCGATCAACCTCGCTTGCCTTCCTTGTCCGCTCTGTCGCTCCATCTCCCCTCTTCTCCTGCCGCTGCAGCCAATCCTCCCAACTCCTGCTCTGCTCAAACGCTGCTACATTGTGCTCTTCCTGCCCCCATTCAAGCGAAAAGGCCCGCTCGCTGCATCGCCCGCTCGTCAACACAGAAGGGTCTCTTGCCGCTGTCCCTCTCGAGCGGCGTTGCCTGCGTTGTGCCGCGGTTCCTTGTTTATGACCCAGACAGCACAAGACCCGCTCGTTATAACACACAGACAGCACTGAACCCAAGAACTCCACCACGCTCCCCCATTCGCGCTCAAATCCCCTCCCCACTCCTGGGGCACACCCACTCCCAGACGCCCCTGTCCCTCTCCTCCCTCCTCTGCAGCCCCTCCCTCCCCCTGCTCCTCCACTCCCTGCTCAGCCCCCTCCCCTCGCCCGCGCCCGCCGCCCGCCGCGCGACCTCCGCCTCCCACGCCCTTGCCCGCGCGAGGTGCGCACGCGCCTCGGCGAGGAGGTTCGCCCGTGCGGCGCCGGTGCTCGCGTCGCGGAGCTGGGCGACGAGGGTCCCCGCGCGGATCGAGAGGTACGCGTTCCCCGTCAGGCCGTACGCGCCCCCGCGGACAATCTTGGCCTTGCTGAGGCGCTCGAGCGCCGCGAGCGGGTCTGCGACAACGGCGGCGGACGTCGAGGTGCTCGTAGTCGAGGCGAGCGACGAGCGCGAGGGCGTCCGGAGCGGGATCTCGAGCGTGAAGTGCGCTGATGCGCGGCTGCCCGGCCTCGGCTCGTCATGCTCGGCCCGGCTTTGGGCGTCCCCTTCGCACCTCCCGCGGCCTTGCTCGGTGTGGGCGTCCCTACACCCGCACCCGCCCCCGAGGAGGAGGGCACGACGCGCCGGCCGTGCCCCGCCGCGAGCAGGTCCGAGACGCTGAACCAGGCCTGGGCGCGGCGCGAAAAGTGCTGCACCTCGCGCGGGTTGTACGGCTTTTGCGCGAGCGAGTGCGCGGCGAAAGTCTGCTCCGCTCGTGGTCAGAACTGTCTCGAGAAAAAGAAAGACGAGGAGCGGGACGCACGAGGGGCCGGACGCGCGCCGTGCCCGGGGTGTTTCCCCATCCCTTGCCCTTCCCTACGCGCACCTCCTCCTCCTCGTCGTCGTCGTCGCTGTCCCCGTGCGGCACTTGCTTCTCGAACGAGAACCCGACCCGGACATAGGGCACCTGCCGGACCCCGTCCCCCTCATCAAGCTTCTCCCCCTCGCCCTCCCCCGCCCAGGGACACGTCGCCCCGACGCCAAACAGCCAGTCGGGGAGGGGCGCCGGCGGCGGGTCGCCCGCGCGCTGCTTGCGCGAGGGGGACTTGAGCGCCGGCTCGGCGTACGCAGAGGGCGCGAGCGGGTGCAGCGCCTTGGTCGAGTAGTGCGCGAGGCGGTGCGCGGAGGGAGAGGAGGCGGAGGGCGCGCAGGCGGGGTACGAGTCGTCGAAGACGTACATCCTGTGCGTGAGGGGAGTGTCAGCAAGGAGAGCGGGTCGTGGGAGTGAGCGGACGGCGCACGTCTCGGGCTCTGCGCGGGCGCCGGGAGACCGTCAGTCAGTCAGAGTGCGCAAAATAGATAAGCAGGTTCGAGAGGACGCACTCTCCGAGAAGAGCATCGACTGCCAGTGCCAGTCAACCCAGTCCGTCTTGACGCGCTCGCTCGGGCCGAGCACCCGCGCCGGCTCCTAGCGCCTTGGTGCTGCGGGCGTATTCGTCAGTCCTCGGCCAGGCAGACGAGCAGGGGCGGAGCGCACTTGTCCTCTTCTCCGCCTGAGCGAGCAGGTCCTCGCGCGAGCAGAACCAACTGAGCTGGAGCGCAACCTTGGCGCTCTCGTCGACGGGCGTCGTCCCGGGGTCGACCGCGGCGCGCACCGAGCTCGCGAGCGTGCGGATGTCCTCGACGCAGGCGTGCCACCCGCCTGGGTGCAGCTCGACGACGTCGCCAATGTGGATCGGCGGGGCGGTGCCGCCTGCACGTGGGTGGCGGAGTGTCAGTGGAGAGACGAAGGAGGAAGAGCCGAGGGAGCGACGCACTCCGCAAGCGCTTGTACGACTTACTCTCTGCGTCGTTCAGCAGCCGGGCGATCATCGCCTTGCTGACGACCTCGTCGTCGTCCTCCTCGCTCTCCTCTTCGTCCACGGCAGCCTCCTCCTTCTTCCCCTTCCCCTTTCCCTTGCCCTTTGTCGACTTGGCCGCAGCCGACGAGCGCCTGCGCCGCTTCGGTGCCGGCGTGAGCGGCTCCTCCTCCTCCTCCTCCTCCTCCTCCTCCGCATCCTCGTCGTCGCTCTCCTCCGCGGTGCTCTCGCGCTTGAGTGCGCTTCCCCACCTCGCGCGCTTGGCCTCCGGCGCAGCCGACGACGCCCCCGCGCCCACGCTGCTGCGGCGCGCCTCGATGCTCTCGCGCCTGCGCTTGGCCGCGCGCGCGGGACTCGGCGCTGCCGCGTCGGGCTCCTCCTCCCTCTTGACGGCGGCGGCGCGGCGGGGCTGGGGCGCGGGAGCAGGCGAGGGCGCGGCGAGGGCGAGGTGCTGCGAGCCGAGGAGCGCAGGAGCGACAAGGTCGCCGTCCGAGTCGTCGTCCGAGCTGGTCGCGATCCTCGTGGTGAAGGAAGGGGATGGGGAGGGGTCGCGCGGGCGCTTGGCGGGCGAGGAGGGTCTGCGGCGGGAACGGGGCGCATCTCGGCGGAGGAGGAGGGTGGGGAGGGGGCGGGCGGGTGGGAGGGCTTGGAGAAGAGGGCGCGGAGGCCGTCGAGCATTGCACGGCGGGCCTTGCTTTGTAGCCTCGGGAGAGCACAGGAGGTGGAGAGAGCGAGAGGAGCGCGAGAGGACAATGCGGGAGGTTGAATCACGTCCACCAGCACTACTGCGCTGATTAGAGCTACTGAGCACTCGAGAGCACTCTACTAGCACTCGCAGTCACCCGCAGCGACCCTCCCCCTCCCTCTTCGCTCTTCGCCATCTTCATCAGCTCCTCCTCCGCTCTGCACGATGGCGTCCCTCGAGGCAAAGCTCCAGGCCGCGTCCTCGTCCTACGCCAAACTCGAGACCGGTCCGCCTCTTCTCCTCCCTCCTGCCCAGACTCCCGCTCACCCTCTCCTCCTCATTCTCGACCCCACCCCACCAACTGCGCCCCCGCACGCACGCATGCAGACTATGCCCGCGCAGTCGAGTCCCGCCAGCGCCTCGACGCGCAAAAGACCGAGAACGAGGGCGTCAAGAAGGTGCGTACCTCCCTTTCCTCCCGCTCCCTTCTCTCCCGCTGACCTCCGAGCGAGCGCACCCGCAGGAGCTCGCCAACCTGACGAACAAGAACAACGTCTACAAGCTCGTCGGGCCCATCCTCATGAAGCAGGAGCAGGCCGAGGCAAGGAGCAACGTCGACAAGCGCCTCGAGTGGATCGGCGGCGAGATGTGCGTCCGCTCTCCCCTGCTCGTTGCGCGGGCGTAGACGCGGGCGGACACTTTGCTTCCTGCCCTGGACGCGGGAGGAACACGCCTCCTGGATCGCGAGCAGCTTCCGCAGCTGGGCCACGCTGACCTCCCCCTTCCTTCCTGCCTTCCTGCCCCGCGCGCAGCACCCGCGTCGAAGCAAGCCTCAAGGACCTCGAGACCAAGCTCGAGACCAAGAAGTTGGAGGTGCGCTTTTCCCCCTTCCGCAGCCTTTCCCTCTCGCGAATCTCCCCGCAGCGACGCGTTACGCACGGAGCTCGCGCTCACCCTCCGGACGCCACCGCCGCAGATCGTCCATCTCCAGGGACAGTACCAGCAGCAGCAGCAGGGCACCGCAGCAGCAGGAGGCGCGCCGCTCGCGGCCGCGGTATGACCCTCCTCTCTTCGCTCGTGCGCCACCGCCCGTACTCCGCATCAATGCAGGCTTGCAACGTCGTTTCTTGTTGTACTCCTCCCCTGAGTGGGCTTCCTGCGCACCACATGACGATCCGCGCGTGCCTCCCTCTCTCCGGCTTCTGCCATCGCGCGTTCTGCTCTTCCGTTCCCCCTCGAGCTTGGGTGTTCGGTGCCCGCGCTACTCACTTTGCACCTGCGAGAGCCCCCCTGCGCGGAGGTCATCCCGCGGACGCTGATCCAGAACAACAAAACGCGTGTCGGCCGCGCTGAGGGTGCGCGGATTTCCTCCTCCTCTCGCCGCTCTCACAGTCTCACACTCTTGCATGCGCACAGGCAAAGCACGCGGCGGGCGAGCACAGCTGGGGCGTCGACGGCGAGACGGGCAAGATCATCGATCACAGGGAGAGCGGGCTTTACGAGTCTGCCGCGGTCAAGACGCAGACGCTCAAGACGGCGATTGAGAGCGCGTGCCTGCTCCTCCGCGTGGACGAGTGCGCTCTCCTCCTTCGGTCACCTCCCGCGCACGGCGCTGACCCCCGCGCGCGTGCGCAGCATCGTCTCGGCGAAGCGCCCGCAAGGCGAGGGTGGGCCGGGTGTCCAGCAGGGCGAGGTCGGCGGGGAGGGCCCGGAGCAGTAGTCAGACGCGCATCTGTCCTTTTCAGCAAAGTGTACTAAAGCCATCTTCGAAGCATCCTGCGTGCGAAGCGACAGCTCCTAGCCTGCGAGGGAGGCGCCTCCGCGGCACGACTGCGTGTAGCGGCAAAGGGAGGCACCGAGAGCCCCTCTCGCTCCTCCCTTCACATTGCCCCTCACGATGCCCCTCACTGAGCAAGGGGAGCGGGCTCTCGAGGCGCGCTCAATGTTGATTCGCGCCTTTACGAAGGTCGACTCCCGGGACTGTTCCTTCCTCTGCTTCGGCGCTCGTGTACTTCGCTGGAGTTCACAGGCCCGCTGAAAGGACACAAGTATGCTGTCCCGCCGGCCTGGAGCCTGCCCGGGAGGACGCACGACTCGCCCGCTCCCTCGCCTCGCCTGGCCACCCTCGCTCGGTCGAACCACCGCCTCGACCATCCCCAGACCAGAGGTAGGCGCTTGGCTTGCGACTCGATGACGTTCCTTCGTCTCCGGTGCGGCACAAAGGTCGACACCTGCGGTTGCGACGATGGGGAACAGCTTTCCTGCGCAGCGCCCTCCTTCACACCTCGCTCTGCGCCCCGGCCTCTCCACCTTCCGCCCGCTGTGCAGTCGCTCAGCTACACAGGAGGTCACAGCTCTTCGCACAGCTGCCCATCGTTGCCAGTCCAGTCCCGCTCTCCCCTTCCCCCTGCACTCCTTTGCCTTGCTCGTAGAGTTCGAGCAGTGCGAGCGTGTGCGCGGCACCCACGGCTAAAGTGCTCCTCCGCCATCAAGGTCAGCCAATGTACCGGTCCGCAGTCAGCGCAGTCTCTACACGGGCACGAGACATGCTGGGGATCAGCTGTAACTTGTAAGCATCCATGGGGGGGAGGGAGGACCGGTCGACAGCGCACTTTCATCCCCCTCGTGTGCCTGACACGCCTTCTTCCGTGTGTCAGCGCAGTGTCTGAACAGGTGCACTGCACTGTGCTTGCACTCCAACAGCTCGACCACGCGCCGTCGCGCACCCCTCTAGTTTGCACTTGGGAAGGTTGCAGCCCGTCGCGGTTTCCTCGCCCATCTCTGCATGCCTTGCAGAGGCTGCTGGTACGAAGTGGTGAGCAGCCTCCCTCATACCTCCAGCACGAGCGCAGTCTGAGCCCGAACGCTTGACGCTGATCTTCTTCGTTTCTTCCCGTTCGTCCGCAACTCCCTCTTCTTGGTGTTCACAGTTGCGGACACGTGGGGATGTATCTTTGTCAGTCGACCCTACGTGGAAAGGTGAACAAGGTAATTCCCGAGAAGGAGGCGCAGGCGAGGGGCTGGAGAAGCTCGAGAATAGGCTCAACGAGTTGCGCGGGGAGCTGGACAACAAGGTGTGTCTCCCTTCTGCTCCCCTTTCCTCCTTCACGCCCTTCACCCCCGACGCATTCACAGCTGAAGCCGGTCAGGCATGCTCTTACAACTCTGGGGAACAAATCAAAGTTGCTCTCGTACATGTTGCCTCAACGGTCATCACGCTCGATAAGGGTATGAGCACAGTCACCAAGGACGTGAAGGCGCTGCATCAGATGCCGGTACGTGCCTTGTCTTTCCCCGAGCTCGCCCACAGGAGAGCTGACGTGTTTGCTCCTGTGCAGTCCCTCCCGCCCTTGGCTGCCATCGAGCACCCTACGCAGCTCCTCGCCTCGCTCAACGCGCTCAGCACGCGCATCGCGCCGCTCCTCTCCGGGCCGCAGCTTACCGCGTCGCAGCGCAGCGTGCTCGAGACGCTCTGTGCCGTGGCGCCGTCGGGCGCCTCAGCAGGGCCCGACGCTTCGGCGGTGGGCGCACAGCTCATGGCAAAGCTCCGCGCGTTGGACGGCGCAGGTGCGGGGATCAGCGCAATTGGCAGGGGGGCGGAACAGCTTGCGCCAAAGCTCAACAAGAAGGCGATGTTGTCCAACACTCAGTACGGGCCCATGGCGGAGCTGTCGCTCTTTCTCGAGGTATGCGTGCCTTTCCTGCTCACAATCCCTGTAATGCGTGGCATGCTGGGCCTCACGCACTCACATGTTTCCATGAGCAACTGTGAACACCAAGAAGAGGGAGATGCAGACGAACGGGAAGAAACGAAGAAGATCAGCGCCAAGTGTTCGGGCTCAGACTGCGCTCGTGCTGGAGGTATGAGGGAGGCTGCTCACCACTTCGTACCAGCAGCCTCTGCAAGGCATGCAGAGATGGGCGAGGAAACCGCGACGGGCTGCAACCTTCCCAAGTGCAAACAGAGGGGGCGCGACGGCGCGCTGTCGAGCTGTTGGAGTGCAAGCACGGTACAGTACACCTGTTACCACGGTGCGCTGATACAGAAGAAGGCGTGTCAGGCGCACGAGGGGATGAAAGTGCGCTGTCCTCGCTCCTCCCGTCCCATGGATGCTTACAGCTAGCCCCAGCGTGTCGTGTGCCCATGTAGAGACAGCGCTGACCACAGAACGGTACATTGGGTGACTTTGATGGCGGAGGAGCACTCTAGCCGAGGGCGCAGGGCACACACTCGTACTGCTCGAACTTTACGAGCGAGGCAAAGAGTGCAGGAGGAAGGGGAGCGCTGGACTGGACTGGCGACGGCAAGCAGCTGTGCCAAGAGCTGCGTCCTCCTGCACAGCTGACCGGCTCTAGGGTGGGCGGAAGGTGGAGAGGCGGGGGCGCAGAGCAAGGCGTGAAGGAGGACGCTGCACAGGAACGCCATTCCCCATCGTTGAGACCGCAGGTGTCGATCCTTTCTGCCGCATCAGAGACTAAGGAACATCCTCGAGTCGGAAGCTACGCGCCTACCTCTGGTCTGGGGATGGTCAACGCGGCGGTTTGAAGCGAGCGAGGGCGGCAGGCGAGGCGAGGGACCGGGCGAGTCGTGTGTCGCATCTGGCGGGGTCCAGGCCGGCGGGACAGCATACTTGTGTCATGTCAGGGGGCCTGTGCACCCAAGCTAAGCAAACGAGCGCCGAAGCAGACGAAGGAACAGGTCCCGGGAGTCGACCTTCGCAAAGGCGCGAATCGATATCGAGCGCGCCTCGAGAGCCGGCTCCCTTGGCTCAGTGAGGCGCATCGCGAGGGGCAATGTGAAGGGATGAGCGAGAGGGGGCGCCCGGTGCCGCGCGTGCCCGCCACACGCAGTCGTGCCGCGGAGGCGCTTCCCTCGAGGGAGCTCTCGCATCGGAAGCAGGATGCTCCGAAGGTGGATTGGTACACTTTGCTGAAAGGACAGATGCGCGTCTAACTACTGCTCCGGGCCCTCCCCGCCGACCTCGCCCTGCTGGACACCCGGCCCACCCTCGCCTTGCGGGCGCTTCGCCGAGACGATGCTGCGCGCGTGCGCGAGGGTCAGCTCCATGCGTGAGAGGCGAGCGAAGGAGGAGAGCGCACTCGTCCACGCGGAGGAGCAGGCACGCCGACTCGATCGCCGTCTTGAGCGTCTGCGTCTTGACCGCGGCGGATTCGTACAGGCCCGACTTGCGCTCGTCGATGATCTTGCCCGTCTCGCCGTCGACGCCCCAGCTGTGCTCTCCGGCCGCGTGCTTTGCCTGTGCGCGGAGGGAGGAGTCAGCAAGCGGGAAGGAGGAGGCGAGAGAGCGGAACGCACCCTCAACGCCGTCAGCACGCGGATCGCGTTCCCGCCGCAGTTCTGGATCAGCGTCCGCGGGATGACCTCCATCGCCTCACTGATCGCCTTGAACGGGAACGACTCGGGGCCCTCGATCGCGCGCGCCGCCGCCGCGAGCCCAACCGAGATGGCGAGCTCGGTCGCGCCGCCACCGGGGGCGAGGCGCGGGTCAAAGACGACGTTGCGCGCGACGCTCATCGCGTCGGCGAGGTTGCGGTCCACCTCGTGGAGGATGTCCTTGGACGGGCCGCGGAGGAGGATCGTGCACGCCTTGGGGTTGGTGCACTCCTCGAGGAAGGTAAAGTAGTCGTCGCCGAGCTTCGACGTGGAACAGGCCGCACTGCGTCCCGACGTCGCTCTCGCGCAGGTCGTCGACGCGGTTCACGATCGTCGCGCCCGTCGCGCGCGCGATGCGGTTGTTGTCCGACTTGCGCACGCGCCGGATCGCCGTGATGTTGGCCTTGACGAGGTAGTGCTGCGCGAGGTCTGCACGGCGGAGCAGGCGTCAGTACAGGGCACGAGAGGGGAGCAAAGGAGAGCACCAACCGGAGACGCCCTTCTCGGTAAAGACGAGGTCGGGCTTGAACTCGATGATGCGGTCGCACATCTGCTTGATCTGCTCCTCCTCGATCTCGAGGAGGCGGTTCCAGTCCGCCTCCTTACTTACCTCGATCGCCGTCTGCGACTCCCCCTTCTTGTACTCGAGGGGGCAGTCCAGCAGAACGACGCGAGGGTTCTCGATGCGGCGGCGCATCTTGGGGTGAGTGACATCCTTGTTGACCATGACGCCGTCGAGCACGCGCGAGTCCTCGATCTCACCGCCGGGCACCTTCTCGACCTTGGCGTACCGCTTGATGTCGACCGTCTTGGCGCCGTTCTCGTCGCGCGCGACGGTCCGGATCGCCTTGAGCGCGAGCTTGCACATCATGTCGCTCCAGCGCGAGACAAACTTGGTCCCGATCGACGTCTTGATCAGCTTGAGCATCTCGTCCTCGTTCGAGGGGTCGACCGGGATGGAGATCGAGTCGATGATGCGGAGCGCCTCCTCGAGCGCGCGCTTGAACGCAGAGATGATGACGACGGGGTGGATGTTGCGCTCGAGATGCGGGAGCGCCTGCGCGAGGATCTCGCCGGCTGCGTGGGGGGTCAAGGGTGAGCGGGATCAGGGCGCGAATGCAAGCGGGGGGCACACCAAGGATGATGACACTCGTCGTGCCGTCGCCAACCTCCTCGTCCTGCGTCCGCGAGAGCTCGATCATGCTCTTCGCCGCCGGGTGTGCGACCTCGATCTCGCGGAGGATGGCGTTGCCGTCGTTCGTGAGGCTGCAAGGGGAAAGATGGGTCAGCCCCGGGGTGTGGAAATAGTATAGGGAAGTCACGCACAGGATGCCGCCCATCGCTGCTCGAACGAACGCGTACGAGATCAGAGAGGGTCGGGTCAGCACGAGCAACCGAACCTCGCTTCACGAACCGCCATCCTCGGCCACCGCAGCGAAGGGACAAGTGCGCACGGTCAAGGATCATCTTGAGCATGGCGCGGGGGCCTGTGAGGCGCGGAGAGGGTCAGCATTGGGTCTAGGGGGTACGCGCAGAGGGCGAGGGAGGGAGAGCAAGCGCACCGAGGCAAGTCCGGACGACATCGGCGACGGTCTGCAGGCAGTCGTGGAGGTAGAGTCAGCGATCTGGGCGGTCCTCACGGGGTCCAACGGGCGTGGGTGCGAAGTTGCAGGATGCTGGCGATGAGGAAGCGAGGGCGCGGACCTTTGCTGCGACGATGTTCTGGGTGATTGCCTTGCGGCCCGAGGTGCGCTCGGGTCCGACTGCGCGTGGAACCAGGTCAGCCTGTGCAGCTCGACGCGGAGAGACGCCAGAGGGAGCGAGCGACGACGAGGGGGAGCTCGCACCGCCGCCCCTCGGCACGCGGACGGGCTGCGGCAAGCTGAGAGTGGCGAGGAGGGGCGCACCGTTTACGACATAGGCGTTCTGCTGCATCCTGGCGAGAGCGAGGGGGAGAGACGGCGAGACCCGCGCTGCTCTCCTCCGACCACTTTCCACTCTCCGCCCAAGACGCGCTCTGGAGGGTTCTGCTAGCTTGCACGCCTTCACACGCTCGCTGTCGAAGCTGCACGCACGCGTCCGCCTGCTCCCATGGTGTTGCCGCCGCTCTGCTCTCTCCCCTTCTTCGTCCGCCTCGACCCGCTTCATCTCGCTTGCCACACGCTGGGGAGCGCTCACAACGGACTGCACACCGTTCAAATACACCCATGATAACGAATGAGCCCGAACTACTTGCGCTGACCGGTCCCGAACCACCACGCCGCCCACCCGGCGACGGCGAGCACCGCGACAACCTGCGGGATCACGAACGCGTGAGCACATCAACGCGCGAGGAGGGCAAGAAAAGACGCACCACCATCACGCCGCCGGCAACGAGCCATGGCGGCTTCATCAGCCTCTGCCGCTTTGTCGACTTGACGCTCGACGGCCGCCTCGGGCGCGGGTTCGCCACCATCTCGCGCTGCGCCGTATTCTGCCGATGCACCTTGAGCGCCTGGGCGTCTCGCGCGGGCTTGTTCCGCAGCCACTCGTCGTAGCCGGCGTCCCGCGGCGGCATGATCAGCGGCGACCCGACGCTGCGGCTCCCCGTCGGCGAGGTAATCTTTATCGAGTGCGACCGCGAGTGCCGTCCCGAGGGCCCCTCGCCGTTCTCACCGCGCCGCGCCGCGGGGTGCACGAGCGTCTGCAGCTCGTGCCCCTTCTCGAGGTCCTCGTCGCCTCCGGAGAGGAGCGCCCGATCCGAGCCGGACGAGTCGTGCGCCTCCTCCGCCTCGGCCTCGGCTTGGCGTGCCGCCGACCCTGGACGAGACGGGTGGCGCTCCCACCCTTGCCGCAGCCACCTCTCCGTCGTCGACAGCTCGCTTGCGGAGCTCGTTGCCGGGCTCGCTCGCGCGCCGGCTGTGCGGCGGCGACCGCGAGTGCGCCGGGCTGCCCGAGTGCGAGCGGCGGCGCTCGGGCGCGCCCTCCGCGTCTGAGGGGTGCAGCAGCGGTTCGTTGTACCGCCGCTCGAGCTCGGGCGAGAGCGCCGCGCTGCTCCCCCTCCGCTCGCTTTTCGGGCGCAGGTGGCCCTCCGCCTCCTCGCCGCGCTCGCTGCGCGTGCTCCGGCCGCGCTTGAGCTCGAACGTCGCCCCGGGAGGCCCTCGTCGTCGCTCCACTCGGGCTCGGGGTCCGCGCTGTAGTCGACGGCGTCCTCCTGCCGCCGCTCGGCCGGGGCCGTCGCGCTGCTGCCCCTGCGCTCGCGCATGCTCGTGGGTCGCGGACCGCCCTCACGACGCAGCCCAGAGTCCCCGCCGCGAAGCTCGTCCTCGCTCTGCTGCGGGTCCTCCTCCTCCGCCTCCTCGCGCTCCCGGCGCCTCGCCTCCGCATGCCGCCGGTCCAAGTCGGGCGGGAGCGCCGCGCTGCTCGCACTGCGCGCAACCCTCCCGACGCTGCGCCTCCTGACATCCTCCTCCGCGCGGCTCTCGCGCCGCCCGCGCCCCGCAAGCTCAGCCTCCTCGTCCTCCGTCCACGCCGGGATCGGGTCGTCGCGGTACTCGACCTCGCGCGGGAACGAGAACGAAGGGACCTCGCGCCCGTCTGCCGGGCGCGGGTAGCGCTTCTCGCGCTCACGCGCGCGGTCGTGCGTCTCGAAGTGCGACGCAGGGAGCTTGACGCTGCTGATCGGGCGCGGGAACGTCCCCGCGAACGGGTCCGGCGGCGCCGTCAGTGCCGGCGCGCTCGTGTACGGCCGCGTGACGAGGGACGCGCGCCGCCGCCGCTGCGGGAACCGGCGGTCGATCTCGGCTTCGTTGCCTGGCGTGGGCCACGGGAGGCCTCCGGGCGGGAGGGGCCAGTTCGAGGCGGGGTGCTGCGACATCGCGGTGGGAGCAGGGGGGAGGACAAGAGGGGTGAGCGGAGCCCGCGAAGGTGCTGGGCTGAGGGGTCCGCGGTGGCTCCGAGGAGCGCAGAGACAGGAGGCATGGTGCCGAGGTCGGCTGGCGGCGGAGTCCGTGCAGCCCGAGTGTGCACAGCGTTGGTGCGAGCGTCAGGGAAGATCAGCAGGAGCAAGCGGAAGCGGCTGCAGCTGGCGAGGCGAGCGAGAAAGCGAGGTCGAGCAGATGCGCGTGCTCGAGGGACTTAGCGGAGGAAGCGGGAGCGGCGGCGGACGGCGCAGGGATGCTCGCTCGCAAGAGCAGGAGTTTCTCCACCCGTGCCCGGCCAGCTGAGGATCGTCCTTCACCCCGCAAAGGATGGGAAGAGGGCAGAGCACGCGGCGGCGCGGGGCCACGACGGGACGCCGACGAGGAACTCCTGCGCACGGCCACCGCGCTCGTCTGCCTTGAACGCCCAAGTCCACCACGCAGACACGCTCAAGGAGCTCAACGCACACACCGAACGCCACCCAGAGGGACTCGAACGCGCCGCCGCCCGCTCCGCCCCCACATCGCTTCGTCGCGCCATCCTCTCTCTCGCCGAGCCTCACCTACCGCACCGCCCCACCAGCAATACTCGCCGGGAGCCAGCATGTCGTACACGCTCTCCAGCCGCCCATCCACGACTCGGTCCTCAGCCTCATCGGCCACACCCTTGGTCCGCCTCGACCGCATCGCAAAGGAGGAGGGGCTCGAGTGCAACCTCCTCGCAAAGGTCGAAGGCTTCTCCGCCGGCGGGAGCGTCAAGGTGCGCTAGAGTTCATGGCCGTGCTCGAAGAGCGCGTGCCCAGGTGGGACGAAGCGAACTCCGAACTCACTCCCGCTCCTCTCCTGCGCAGGACCGCATCGCGCTCCGCATGGTCGAGGAGGCAGAGCGCGATGGCCGTCTGATTCCAGGCAAGTCCGTGCTGGTCGAGCCGAGTAAGTTCCGCTTTCCCGTCCTCCGCTTCGCCAACCTCGGGCTGACCTCCTCCTCGGCTTGTGCGCAGCGAGCGGAAACACTGGCATTGGTCTCGCGCTCGTTGCGGCAGTCAAGGGATACCGCTGCATAATCACGATGGTGCGCCTACGCTGTCTTGGCGCTTCCGGCGGGCGGACTGACTCGAACCTGCACGCGCAGCCGGAGAAGATGTCCCAGGAGAAGAGCAACACGCTCAAGGCGCTCGGTACGCTTCGCTCTCTCCAGAAGTACTTGCGCCCTGAACTGACCAAGGTACCGCCTCGCAGGCGCCGAGATCTACCGCACGCCGACCGAGGCGGCGTGGGACTCGCCCGACTCGCACATCAGCCTCGCGCACCGCATCGTCGAGTCGACGCCGGGCGCGATCCTGCTCGACCAGTACAACAACCCCGCGAGTGCGTCTCTCCGCGCGTGACGGGTGGGGAGCACGCAGCTGACCTTCGCAACCCGCCGCAGACCCCGACGCGCACTACCACCACACCGCCGCCGAGATCCTCACGGCCGTCTCGTCCGTCCCGTCGACCTCGGCGCGGCCCTCGAGCGGCACCGTGGACGTGATCGTCGCCGGCGCGGGGACGGGCGGGACGCTCTCGGGCCTGTCGAAGCGCCTCCGCGAGGCGAACCCCAACCTCGTCAGCGTCGGCGTCGACCCGGTCGGGAGCGTGCTCGCGCGCCCGGAGAGCTTGAATGTGCTGAAGGAGGGGGAGAGCCCGATTTACAAGGTGCGTTGGCTTGCGACAGGCGGCAGCCTTCGTCGCTTCTCGCCTCGTCGAAGAGAGTCAGGCTGACCCGCCTTCTCAAACGCATAGGTCGAGGGTACCGGCTACGACTTTGTGCGTGTCCCTGCCTTCTCTATCCCCCTCGCGCTCCGACTGACCCGCCCTCGCCCCGCCCGCAGATCCCCGCCGTCCTCTCGCACGACGCGGTGACCACCTGGGTCAAGTCGGCCGACCCGCTCTCGTTCGCGACGTGCAAGCGCCTGATCCGCACCGAGGGCCTCCTCGTCGGCGGCTCGAGCGGCGCGTCCGTCGGTGCGGCGCTCGAGTGGCTCAAGACGCCCGAGGGGAGGGCGAAGGCTGGAGGCGTCAAGGGCGCGAACGTGGTGATTGTGCTGCCTGACTCGTGCGTCTCTCCCTAACTCGCCTTAGCCTTAATCGGGACGGAGACTGACGACTCTCGCCGCACGGGCAGGATCCGCAACTACATCACCTCGTCGTGGCTCAACGAGGACACTCCCGCCGCCGCCGCTGCTGCTGCACAAGCCGACGGCGACAGTGTGCAGGAGGACTTGGGCGATGTTGCGACGGCGGCGAGGAAGAGCGGGCTGGCGACGCCGCCGGTTGGGGTGTGAGGACGCGGGCGTCCGTCCGTCGGGGATCGTCATACCCGCGCGTTTTCTGGCTCCTTTGTGTGTACGGTCACGTGTAGCACTAGACTTGCATCCCGGTTCCTCTTTGCTCTCATTGCACGCGAGAATATCTGCTTGCGCAGGGGGAACTCGCCTTGGCTTCATCACCAAGTCCGCCTCTCTGCTCGCTTCCCGCTATGGCTTCCGCACCTGCTGCCTCCGGACAGCCAGAGGTCTTCCAGACGTCCCTTGTGCGTGCCCTCCTGCTGCTCTCCCGCCAGCTAGAGCCGCACTCATCGCTGACCACCCCCTCCCCCACTTCATCAGGCCGTCGAGCGTCCCTACCTCCGCGACGTCGTGCGAGGTGCCCTTCTTCCGCCTGACCCTTCCCGATATGACTGCTGAAGCCGCTCGTGCAGCCGTGCTTGGCACGATCCTCTTCCACCGCGTGTGCGGGAACCTCCGCCCCGACTCGCTCTCGGTCGCATCCGTTACCTTTGTGCGCGTCCTTCCGCTCTCCTGTCCTGCGCACGATACCGACCGAGACATCTGCAGCCTACGCCGGCCGAGCCAGCGCTCGATGAACTGATCGCGGCGAAGGTCGACCTCGTCGCAAAGGCGCTGCTGGACGGGCCCCCGGTTGCGGACGGCACGGCGCGGAGGACAAAGGTGCGCCGCGTGAGCTCCTTCACGACAAAGAGCCTCGCTGACGCCCGCCCACGCTCGCAGCTCTACGTCTCGCTCTACCCGACGCCACTTCCCACCCCTCCTCCTCCTCTCTCGCGCGCCCTCGCCCCGGAACACCCGGCAGGGCCTCGCGCTCCGCTTCCCCCGCCACCAATGACGCGCGCACCGCGCTTTCCCCAACAAGGCGGCACCACGCCGTCGCACTTGCGCAGGCTGCGCCTGCGGCGGTGACTTCCGCGCTGGGGTGGTTCTCGGCGTCGGCGCGCGCGGCGCTTATTGGTGGAGATGCGCCTGCGGAGCCGGTGGAGGAACATGGCGAGGGGCAGGAGGAGGAGGCGCGCGTGCTCGAGGTGCTGAAGGAGCGCGGGGCACGGCCGTGGGAGGGGTGGTGCGTCGAGTTTGAGGTGCTGGGTGAGGGAGGGGCAAGGTCGAGAGCGCCGACGGCGGGGGAGGAGCGTGCGTCCTCCTGTGCTCTCGGGGCGAGGACGAACTGACAACACCTGCGCCCGCAGGACTGCGCACGCAGCTGAACGACTTCCTCCTTCGTGCGCTCGAGTGGTCGATGCTCAAGACGGCGCACGTCCCGCCCATCACGACGACCGAGCGGATGCCGTACGGAACCCTCGTGCGTTGGTCTCTCGTCTACCTCTACCCTCGCTGACTCTTCGACCCGTTCACGCAGATCCTTGTCGACCCGCCCTCACCGCCCTTCATTGTGCCGAAGCCGCTCGTCACGGAGGTGAGGGCGTTCCCCGCACTGCACAAGGCGCTCGTTGCGGGTACGGCGGGGCGTGGAGCCAGGGAGGGCGAAAGGAGGGCGGCGAGCGCGGGCGGGGGGAGGTGGTAGTGGGGCGGTGCACTCGCGTTGCGCGCCCTACCGGCCGTTCTTACTCGACGTTTTCGAGCGTTAGCATCTGAGGCGATTCGAGAGGCTGGCGAAGGCGTCAAAAGCGAGAGCGGACTCCGCTTGCGCTATGATGAGGACGCGGTCGGACCTCGCCGCGGGTTGTCCTCCTCCGCTTCACTCTCTCCTTCACCCGTTCGCTAGCCCACCGACACGCACCACGCTCTGCACTGTCCAGCTCGTTTGGTTCGTCCCAGAGAGCTCTTCGGGCTGGCTGCGCTCCTTCCACGCCGCGTCGTCGCCATGGTCGGGAAAGAGGAGGGGAGGTGAGGGACATCACCGCTCGAAGGTCGCGCCATGAGTGTGCGGGCACTCAGCAGTGCATCTCTTGGCGGTTCTGACAACCTTTGGAGCCGCGCAGGTGGGTGGACGTTGCTGACCTCGCTCATCAGCTCTTCTCCTCGAATGCCTTCTCGTCGCCGCTCTCCCATGGACCAAGTCCGCCCACCAGCACGAATCGCTCGCTTGACGGCCCCCAAAGACGGCGAGCACTCAATGAGGGCATGCCAGCAGCAGGCGCTGGCGGCATGGGCCTGTTGCGCGTGATCGGGACGACGTTGTCGTCGCCGCTCCTCGCTCGCCCCTTCCGACTCGCTTTTCCTTCCAGTCCTTCGCTCTCTTTTCACTGCTGCGCTGCCCGCACGCCCTCCAGCCAACGCGACGCGCCCCCGACTATCAATCTGTGAAACACGCCGGCCCCCGCTCTTCGCCGGGGGACGCTCGCAACGCGTGCACTGGACTCCGGAGGACAGCGGACGCCTTCGGGTACCGACAGGATGCTCTGGATGGTGCTCCAGACGAGCACGAAGGTGCAGGGTGTCCAAACCTGCGCCCGGGAACAGGCGGAACTGTTCAACCCCGTGCGTGGCGCGCGTCTCGGCCTCAGGGTCGTTTTCGGACAGCTCCATCGCTCCCCACCGGAGCACTCGTTCCGCAACCCTTGATCGTCCCGCGCGCCCCCTCGCTCTCTCTCCCCTCCTCGCGCACACTCGACGCAGGAACACTTTCTCAAGGCACTCCGCTCAACCGGTCGCCTCCAGTACACCTCCCAGCTCAACCTCCCGGTCCCCTTCTCGCCTCTCCTCCCGCTTCCTCATCACCGCAAACGTTCGACATGGCCACCGCCCAGAACGCCTACACCGTCGCGCCTCGCAAGACGAAGCAGGACCCGTACTCCTACGGTGCGTCCCACTCGCGCGCATCCGCCGCCGCCCTTGCTACATCGTTGCTGACCTTCCCTCACACGCAGTCGTCGGCTTCGGCAACAGCTTCGCCAGCGAGGCCATCCCGGAGACGCTCCCCGTCGGCCAGAACTCGCCGCAGAAGAGTGCGCCGCCTTTGCCCCCACTACCGCCCCACCTCGCGCATTCCGGACGCCCGGCTGACCTTTCCACTTCTTCTCGTAGACAAGTTCGGCCTTTACACCGAGCAGTGCACGGCTACTGTGCGTCCTCTGACTTCCGCCGCCGTTGGGACAAGCGACTGACGATCTCGCCCGCCCGCAGTCGTTCGTCGCGCCCCGTCACCTGAACCAGAAGCTCTGGTTCTACCGCCTCCGCCCGTCGGTCGCGCACCAGGGCTTCGTCCGCCTTCCCGACAACGAGGACCTCGAGAGCGAGTTCTCCTCGTCGAACCCCAAGGTCTCGGTCTCGCCAACGCAGATCGCGTGGCGCCCGTTCCCGCTCCCCAAGGACTCGGAAAAGGTCACCTTCGTCCAGGGCCTCAAGACCGTCTGCGGCAATGGCTCGCCCGAGTCGGCGACGGGCCTCGCCATTCACATGTACCTCGCCAACACGTCGATGGACAAGGAGGCGTTCATCAACAACGACGGTGACATGTGCGTTCTCACTCGCTTCTCCGGGAGTTTCTCAACGTGTCGATCGTGACGTCGAGCGCGGAGTAGATGCTTCGCGTGAAGTGTGCGGAGCGCTGGCTGACCAGCCCTCCTCCCCCTCAGGCTCATCGTCCCCCAGCTCGGCCGCCTCGACATCCAGACGGAGCTCGGCCACCTCATGGTCGCCCCGGGCGAGATCTGCGTCATCCAGAAGGGCCTCCGCTTCAAGGTCAAGCTCCCGGACGGCCCGTCACGCGGCTACATCCAGGAGGTGCGTCGCGCTCTTTCATCTTTCTTCACTCTGCCTGCTCACGTGCTCCCCACGTGCAGATCTTCGGAACCCACTACAAGCTCCCTGAGCTCGGCCCGCTCGGCGCCAACGGCCTCGCCAACCCGCGCGACTTTGAGCACCCCGTCGCGTCCTTCGAGATCGACCAGTCCGGCTGGAACATGTGCGCCCCGCTCTTCGCGCTCGCTCTGCCGCTTCTGCTGACGACTGATCCGCCCGCAGCACCTACAAGCTCATGGGCACGCTCTGGTCGTGCTTCCAGGAGCACTCGCCGTTCGACGTTGTCGGTGTGTTCGCTTCCTTTCGCCCGTTTGTTCACGCAAAGTGCTCACTCTTCCGTCTCTCGCAGCGTGGCACGGCAACTATGTCCCGTACAAGTGCGCTTGCCCCGGTCGAAGCCGTACCCGACGGACTCGCTGACCTCGCTCCTCTACCTTCTTCCAGGTACGACCTCTCGCGCTTCTGCGGCGTCGGCTCCATCACCTTCGACCACATGTGCGTCATCTCTTTGCTCAAGGAAAGGCAGAGGAACAAAGCTGACGCCTGTCTCGCCCGCAGCGACCCCTCCATCTTCTGCGTCCTCACCGCCGACTCCGACACGCCGGGCACGCCCCTTGCCGACTTCCTCCTCTTCTCGCCGCGCTGGGACGTTGCGAGCCACACCGTGAGTCAGCTCGATCCCCGGCTTCCGCCGCGAGCGCTCCCCCCGCCTCCGCCTCCTCACTCCCTCGCGGGCCTTCTCATCGAGCACTCCGCTGACTAATCTGCTCCTTACGTAGTTCCGCCCGCCTTACATGCACCGCAACGCGGCGAGCGAGTTCATGGCGCTCATCCTCGTGCGTCCCACATCTCCCTCTTCCTCCCCTGCGCAGCGGCTCCTTCACCCGCCGCTCGGTCTACCGCCTCCCTCGCGCGACTACATGCTAGACACACGCGCTAACACAGCGCGCCATGAACAGGGCGACTACGGCGGCCGTTCGGACGAGTTCGCGCCCGGCGGCGGCTCCTACGAGGTGCGCTTCGCTTCCCAGACGCGTTTCTCACCTTCCTGCACGCTGACACACCTCCCTTTGCATATTTCTAGTGTGGTCATACCCCCCATGGCGAGTTTGATCCTTTGCGGTACTCGAGGCCGTCGAGCTGACCTTCCGCTGCACGCAGGTGTCGACTACGACGTCTGGAAGGCGGCGACGGAGATCGAACAGAACGGCGCGCAGTGGATCAGCGACGGCGCCTACGCCGTCATGTTCGAGTCGTCGCGCATGTTCACCCTTACGGACTACGCCGTCAAGCGCGCCGGGACGATCCACTACCACGAGCCCAAGGTTCGTCTCCTCTCCTTCGCGCGTTTCTCCCCGCGCTCGAGGCCCTCCTAGGAGCTCACAGCTGACCCGCTTGTGCACCTGCAGATGTGGGACAAGCTCGAGGCCGAGTTCATCGACCGCCTCGACGAGGTGAACGAGCATCTCCGGTCGCACGGCCTCCCCGCACTCGACAAGGGCAACGCCGTTGCGGGGAACAAGGGCCTCCCGCGCAAGCTCATCGAGGGCCAGGCGCACCGCGAGGGTACCCAGGAGCACGCCGACGCTCAGAAGTAGACGCGTGCGCGGGTCGTTGCTGTACTTTTGTTCGATCTCTCCGGGGGTTCTCTTCCCAGTTGTTCTCTACCCCTTCCGTTCTTCGCATATACAGGTTTGAAACGATGCAATGCTTACGTATCCTCCCCGTCTTGCGCGCGAGAGAGCGATTGAGCGTTCGACTGAAGCGGCGACTGCGTCGTCTCCTGGCGCCGTTGCCCGACGCCTCCGCACACCTCAACGACCCGTACAGCTGGTCGAGCTACTCCATCGCGGCCTTCGGGGGGAGCGCGAGCGGCGCCCACACACCGCAGTGTACTCACCCCTCTTCTTCCTCTTCGCCCTGACCTGGCAGCGCCGCCCGTCGCTCAGTGCGACATGCAGCTCGACTCGAGATGTAGTGCGTTGGCGAACGTGGTCTAGCGCGAGCTGGTGGCGTTGGGTAGCGTCCAGAAAGGTCGGCATCGCGGCGCAAGAAGACAGCAAGGGGGAGGAGTCGCTCTCCCTATCCCGCTGGTCGCGCTCTCGCTGATCGGCCCCCGCTTGAGGCAGCGCGGACCTGCTCGTAGCCTGCGGTGTCTTCCCCAGCTGCCGTCCTCCGGAAGCAGGAGGGAGGAGCGGATCGCTTCCTTCCTCCACCGCTTCCACCTCGACTCTACTACGCACTGGCCGCGCCGCGGAACCGGTTTATGTGTTCCGTAGGGTCCACCGCGTCGAGTGGCCGCGCACGCGCGTTCCAGCGTGGCGGCCGCCCCTCCGCTCGGGAAGCTCCTCCTCACTCGGAGGGTGCGGCCCCACTTGTGGGGGCGGACGACGGGTCCGCTTGCTCGCTCCGGCTCGTCTGCCTTCCTCTCTCTCCTCGTCCTTTGCACAGCTGGCTTGTAGGACTCTGCACCGCGCTCCATCCGCCGTTCCGAACCTTCAGTCGCTCCACCTCCCGACCGCCTCAACTCCCCCCTCGTCTCGCTCTCGCACTTCGGCCATGGTCCAGCACGGCCCCTACGCTGGCTTCGCGACCGGCAAGGACGCTGTCGACGCTCAGCCAAAGACGGGCATCAGCGCCATCGTCGTCGGTGCAGGTGCGCTTCCAGCCCCACTCGTCCGGCAAGGGTACCTCGAACTGATCTCCTCTTTCCGCAGGCATCGCTGGCCTCTCTTGCGCCGTCGAGCTCGCGCTGAATGGCCACGGTCCTGTCACCTGCTATGACAGCGTCGCCAAGTTCTCCCGTCTCGGCGAGTACGTCCGCTCCTCCGCCTCGACTCGCAGATTCTCCGCTCACTCGCCGCACGCTTGCAGCACCATCGGCATTATGCCCAACGCTGGGCGTATCCTTGGACGCTGGCCCAACCTGTACGACACGCTCGACCCGATGTGCGGACACTCGCGCGGGTTGTCGATCAACCGTTTCGACGGCAAGTGGATCGTCGACCAGAAGCCGCCGCCGCTCGTCCCGCGCGACCAGGAGACGGACGACGACCGCCAGCGTCGCGAGGCCGAGGAGAAGTACACGCGCGAGAACCCCATGTTCGACGCGCACCGCGGGGACTTGCATCAGACGCTGCTCGACTACGCCAAGTCCGTCGGCGTCGATGTCAAGCAGGGCATCGCCGTCTCGGCGTACCAGGAGACGGAGACCGGCGCGTCCGTCATCATCGACGGTGTGGCACACACGGCGGATGTGGTCATCGCGGCAGACGGTGCGTCCTGCTTGCCTTGACCTTCTTGACTTCCCCTTCACTCGCCGTCCTTCCGCGGCTGATCCTCCCATCCGCACGCAGGCGTGAAGAGCAAGGCGAGGGAGATCGTTCTCGGCTATGTCGACCAGCCCAAGCCCTCGGGCTACGCAATCTTCCGCGCTGTGCGTCTCGTCCTTCCCCTCACCAGCCTCCTCCGCTTACTGAAACGCGACGTGCAGTTCTTCGACGGCGACCTCATCCGCGCCAATCCCGCCTGCGCGCACCTCGTCAAGGACGGCGTCGACCAGCGCAACTGCTGGATCGGCCCGGACGTGCACTTCATCGCGGCCGGCGTGAAGGACACGAAGGAGTTTTCGTGGGTGCTGACGCAGTGAGCTTCGCTCTCTACTCCTCGCGTTCTTTCGCTTCCGACGCCGAGCGCTGTTAAGCTCTGCGCGGCACTTCTGCTACTGCCATCGCGGCGCCTTGCACCCTCCCGCTTGCAAGCACGCACTGACGCCTCCTCCTTCTCAGCCTCGACGAGTCAAACATTGACGAAGGCTGGGTCAACCCGGGCAAGCTCGAGGAGGCGATCAAGGTCGTCGAGGACTGGGACCCGGTCGTCAAGGCCGTGATCTCGTGCACGCCGCCAGGTGCGCATTCCCTCTTTCGCTTCCTCTCAACTGACGACCGTACCCTGATCCTCCCGCTATCGCGTTGTACCTGTTCTGCAGAGGGCCTTCTTGACTGGAAGCTTGTGCGTTCCCCCATTCGCTCTCCCACCTCGCGACCTCCCGCTGACGTTCCCAACCCGCAGGTCTTCCGCGACCCGCTCCCGACCTGGGTCTCACCGCGCGGCCGCATCTGCCTCCTCGGCGACGCCGCGCACCCGCACCTTCCCACCTCGATGTGCGACCCTCCCTGCCCCCCCTCCTCTTCGCGCCCGGCTGACCCGCCCCTCCCACCCGCGCGCAGCCAGGGCGCCTCGCAGGGCGTCGAGGACGCGACGACCATCGCGCACACGCTCCGCCTCGCGGGCAAGGGCGACGTCCCGCTCGCGACGCGCGTGTACCAGGAGCTGCGGTACGACCGGACCGTCTCGACGCAGCAGCTCGGCGTGCAGTGCGTTGCCTTCCCACTCCCCTGTCCTGCTGGGGGGCAAGGACTGACGACGGCGACGAGCAGGGTCCGCAACACGTGGCACAAGCCGCGCGACTGGGACAACATCGACCCCGAGAGCGTCAGGCTCCCGCAGACGCCCGAGCTGTTCGGGCACGACGCGACGCAGCACGCGAACGAGCAGTTCGCCGCCGCGGCGCAGCGAGTGTGCGTTGCGCTCTTCTCTCCGTCCGCGCCTGCCAAGCCAGAGAAGCGAGCGCACTAACCCTCGTCCACCCGCCCTGCCTGCAGCCGGGCCAAGTTCGGCGCGTCGCTCCCCACGCTCGAGGGCGAGGCGGCGGCGAAGGAGAACGCGCTGACGGCCTCAGCGGTCATGTCGGTGCCGATCATGGCGTGAGCGGACGAGGTCGGGTGGAGGAAGGGGGAGGGGTTGGGTCGTAGCGCAGTCCTCGGTCGTTCTTGCAGTGTCTTCTTCGGTAGTCAAGCCCATGCTCGGAAGATCAAGGACGAGCGCGCGCACGAGCGGTGCGTATCGGCAGGCTCGTCTAGCGATGCAAGGGATAAGTCTGCGTGCGTGTGCAAGGTCAGCACGCTTCGCGTGGTGGAGCGACAAGCGGGGAGCACGCACCATCTACTCCTCGTCCTCTCCACCGAAACGCCAGTCTATACCCCTCTTCGCCGCCGTCTCGAGCAGTCCCTTTGCGCCCGCAACGTCGCGCAGGAACTCGTCTCGCGAGCACGCAAAGTACATCCGCTCGAGGCGTGTGTTGCGCTCGAGCGCAGCGCCGAGCTCCGCAGCGGGGATGTTCCGCGCGTCCTCGGTCGTTGCGAGGACCGTGAGCGAGAGGGGGAGGTGCGGGAGGAGCGCCGAGGGGAGGGTGGTGCACTCGAGGGAGTTGAGCGCGCGTGCCGCGTCGAGGACGTCGGTGTATGGCGCGGCGTCGTCCCGCGCTGCGATCGAGAGGCCGAGGTGTCGCAAGTGCGGCGCGAAGGGGACAAGGGCGGCGGCAACGGCGGGGTGAGCGGCGGATGAGCACGCGGGGAGGGCGATGGACTGAAGGGAGGGGAGGCAGGTGCGTGCCAGGGCGGTGAGCCAGGCGGCAAAGTGGGGGGAGCCTGGGTACAGGTCGGCGAGGACGAGGGAGCGCAGGCGGAAAGGCAGGACGAGGTTCGATTGAGGCTTGTGCAGCCAGCCCTGCACGATGAGCGTTCGTAGGTCTGCAATCAGCGGTCCGTCAGCTTCGTACATCGAACGGGGAGGGAAGGAGCGCAGCAGACGCACCTTCGAGAGACGAGTGCGCGAGGATGGCCGGGTCGACATCGCGGTTCGGCGTCGCGATCATGAGCTCGCGCAGCCCCGCGCACCCATCAAACAGCCTCGCGAGGCCCTTGCGCGTCTTGAACGCGTGCAGGTGCAGCACCTTTGGCGGAGCCCTCCGTCTCGCCCTCGTCGCAACGAACTGCCGGACATGGTCCTCCTCGGTGAGCTCGACGGCGGCCCAGAGGAGCTGCTGGGCGGGGTCTCGGAAGCTCGAGTGTACTAGCGCGCAGCTCTTGAGCGTGTCGGGGTCGTCGTCGAGGTTGGCGAGGATCGAGGCGATGAGCTCCTCGGGGAGATGGTGGATCGTTGTGGGCGCATCTGAGGAGATCGAGCAGGCCTGCAAGCGTTCCTCGAGCGACTCCATGCTTCACTCGGTGGATAGAGTGACTGGACGGAGCGGGAGAGCTCGGCGTCGCTTCATCAGCAAGCGAAGAGGTCGACCTGCAAAGACTAGCTTCGTACGCCGTTCTGCAGCGTGCGATGAGCTCCTGAGAGCGTATCTTGCATACCCACACTCGCTCAGCTCTCCTGAACGAGTTGCCGCTGACTCCTCGCGCCGACCTCGAGCAATGGGCGGCATACGGGACCAGCGTTGCACGCGCACAAAAGAACTGCAGACCTCCCACATACGAGGTCCGACTGCGGTACTGAAGACGAAAGGCGATGAAGGAAGAGGCGAGGCCGGCCCGCCTGAGGAAGAAGAGTTCACCACCCGAACGACTCGGAGTGGCAGGTGATACCGCCGCTGCAATCGCACGAGCACGTCAGTACGGCGACGCGAGGAGAGTGAACGCAAGCCGCACCAGGCGACGGCCTTGCCCTGCTCCACGCCCGCGACCGCGCCGCGCACATCGTCAACGAGCCTCTTCGGCCCGCACGCGCCGACGACGATCCCGCCTCCGCGCGGGAGGCCCTTGCGCTGCACGGACGCGAGGACCTCGGCGGTCGTGCTCGCAAGGATGGCGGGGAGGTTAGGGCGGCCGAGGGCGAGCGTCGCGAAGGGGATGGGCGAGGGGATCGCCCCGTGCGAGTGCCCGGCGGCGGGCGGGTGACTGGGCGCGCAATGCAGGTTAGCGGTGTCAAGAGAGTCGCGGAGAAGGAAGTGCGCACTGTGCAGCAGAACGCGCAGGTCCAAGCACGTCTTCTCGCGCGCGACGTCGATGAGCCCGGTCAGGAACCCCTGATAGCTCTCGAGCGCAACGAGGTCCCTGACGGTCCAGACGAGCGTCGCGCTCCGCGCCGCGAGCTGCCCCTGCGTCGCGAGGTGGACGAGCTCCTCGAGGACCGACGCGCAGAAGGTGATGCCGGAGCCGGCGGCGACGAGGACGACGGCGTGCGAGTCGGCGAAGTCTGTGTACATGACGCCGCCGTACGGGCCTATGCGAGCGCGTCAGCCGAGGCAGGCGAGGGGGAGAGGAGGAACGTACCCTCGATAGCGCAGTTGATCCTGCGCCTCGTCCGGGTTGCCCGCCGCACGCGCGCCTCGAGCGCGCGCGTCCAGCCGCCCGTCGACTTGGCGAGCAGGGTGAGGTTGTGCGAGCCGCTGCGAGCGACTGGTCGTCAGTGCCGAAGCTGAAGGATGGGGGGAGGGCAAACGCACTCGAGCGGCGAGCACTCCCTCGGCGCATTCGCAATCGTGAACGGGTGCGTCTCCCATCCGCGATGCAGTCCCGCCGCGGAGGGCACCCGCACCCAGACGTGCTGTCCCGCGCGCCAGCCCGTCGAGAGCGTGTGCGACTGCACCATTGTCACCTGCCCGGGGAGGGAGACGATCGAGGCGCGGCCGAAGCGCGTCTTGGCGAGGCGGCAGAGGACCTGCGAGGGAGCTCGTCAACACGCAGCGGGGGCGCAGAGAGGACAGGGCGCACATCGATGCCGTAGACGGTCAGGACGAAGACGGTGTACGGGCGGGCAAGGTCCGGGACGTGGTAGTTGAGCGCGACGATGAGGCTGATCCAGCCTACAATGTGCGACGCGAGGAAGACCTGGTAGAAGCGGTTGCGGAAGAACGAGAGGCTCGTGACGAGGATGAGGACGCTGCGAGCGCGAAGGCGGGTGAGCGGGCGGGCACGGCAAGGAGGGGGATGAAACGCACGATGCGATGGTGCAGACGAGGCCGGAGACGTGGACGACGCTGTTCCAGTTAAGGGGCGCCCTGAGTAGGAAGAAGAGCGTGTGAAGGAGGCCGCCGAGGATGGTGAGCCGGCCGGCGACTCGGTGAAGGTAGTTGAGCTGCGATGGAGGATTAATAGCTGCTCTTCGCATCCGAACAGGATAACCGCACCTTTCGTAACCCTTGCCGAGGAGCGACAGCGCGTTGTTCTTCGTGGCGAGGATAAAGACGGCGGGGAGCTGCGCGATGGAGACGTCGGCCGAGCGGCGCCAGTTGGTGCGGTGGTCGAGGCAGCGATAGAACAGGCAGAAGGCGACGAGCCCTTCGTACAGGATGCAGACGAGGACCTGGCCCCAGGTCAGGCCGAAGAAGGGCGACGTCGGGAGGAGGGTGCGGTTGTAAAGCGTGCGAGTGCTGCAGGCGGACGGCTGGTTAGGAAACTCCGCCAGAGAGAAGGAGGAGGAGCGTACGCGGCAAAGAAGCTCGTGGTAGGCGCGATGCGGAGCGGAAGCGGGCGCTCGACGATGTCGACAACGTCGAACTTCTCGCCCTTCTCGCCCTTCTCGCCGCGCTTCTTCGGCACCAGCGTCGAGGCTCGACGCAGCATACCCGCCACCGCTGAGAGCCCAGCCCGAGCGGTACCGCCCGTTGGCGAACCAGGCCGCCGCGGCGGGCGCGCACGCGAGGAGGAGGAGGGCGGCGCCGAACCCGAGCGCGATGTTGAAGTTCTGCATCGCGATCTCGTTCCCTGCACACTCTCTCGTCAGTACAACCCACTCAGGTAGGAGGAGCGCACGCACAGGTCGTCTGGTCCGCCATCGCAGCCTTCTTCGCCGCCGCCGCAGCTGCCTCACCCGCGCCCGCGGCACTCGCATTCCCCGCAGCCTGCGCCGCGCGTTCGATGAGCTGGGTCGCGCGCCAGACGACGATGCGACGGGCGAATCGGGCGTGGTCGGCGGGCGAGGAGGCGAGGTGGGCGGTCATGGCGGGACCGAGGAGGCGGAAAACGAGTGAAGAGGGGGAGAGGAGGGGGGTCGTCACGGACGACTTGAGGGGGCGCGGGCAGGCTGCTCCAGGCAGGCGTGCGAGGGCGCGGACGGACGGCGGGGAGGGACGGGAGGGATGCGACGACCGTGTTCAGCGACGACTCGAGGACGTCGGACGGGCGGGCGTCGATCCGCTCGCTCGACGCTCGTGCGGGCTCGAGGCCGCGTCTGCTGCGCGTCGTTGAGAAGGTCGGTGTCGCTCGCACGGACGCCGTACAACGCGATGCGGAGGTCCCGCGGCGGGGGGTGCTCAGCTCCTGAGCTGGCGACCGAGGAGGGCGGCGTGCAGGCCGCGAGGAGGCAGTGCACGGAGCAAGCGCAGCAGCAGGCAGGCAGGCTCAGCGAGGGGACGAAGCAGAACCCAGCATGGCGCTCGGTCGAGAGGAGAGCGAGGGAAATTGCACGAGGACAACGGCCGTCGCGCTCGCGCCTCGACGTGAGGACCCCGCTCGCGTGCGTACTGACACGTGCAGAATACGCTGGGGCGATCTGGAGAGCTGCCCGACTTCAAGACTTGCCCCCGACACGCTGCGGGCGGGCGAAGGCGGAGGGCAATCCCGAAGGGAGATGCGCGTGATGAGCGTGATGAGGCTGTCGAGACTCCCGTACTCCGCAGAACAGACGACGACGAACACGGAAGTTGAACAGCGACGACTACGGCAAGCTAAGCGGTACAACGGGGGTTGGGAGCTACGGGACAGCGGGCGCCTCACCGCATGGGCGAGTACGGCAGCGCGCGGAGGATGTTGCTCGCCATGCTCTGCGTGAGCGGGACCGTCCGCGTGACCGTGTTGCTCCACTTGTCGTTGCGCCAGCTCGCGGCGCGGATCTCCCGCCGCGCCTCGAGCGACTCGTAGTGCCAGATCATGTGCACCGTGTGCAGCTTGCCGATCCCGGCGTACCAGCACGCGACGGGCGTGTGCCCCGCCGCTACGCGCGCCTCGAGGCCGCCACGCCTGCACAAGGGGAGCGTAAGTCTCAGAGATGGTTGGAGAAGGGGACGGCGCTGCGCACCACTCGTTCTCCCACTCTAGCAGCGCACCCGGCTTGAGGTCGTACGTTCGCAGCTCGTAGATTCCGCCGCGCTCCTGCGGCTCCGTCACCGGGAAGAACTTGAACTCGGTGCAGAGCTGCGCGCGGGCGGAGGGTCAGTCCGGCGAGGAAGAGAGGGGGGGAGGGGCGAACGAACCTGCGATGTCCGCGAGTTGATGAGGGGCAGGATCTCGTGGTTGAAGAACTGGAGGTGGCCCTGCGGACACGTGACAAGATGTGTGCGTTAGCCGTGTCGACCGGCAGCACACGCCGCCGTCTACCAGCGAGAGAGGCGGCGTGCAGGAGGACCGCAGCGACGCACCCTGCTCTCCCGGATCGCCATCTTCGTGTGCTCGAACCCGCCGAGTCCCTGGTACTCCCAGATGTGGACAAACGTGTCGACGTCGCCGACGACGATCTCCCAGCTGCCGGTCAGGCGCGCATCGAACTCGTTCGACTCGTGGATCCCGCGGTAATACCCCTCGATGAGCTTCTTGTACTGCTCGACGTGCTGCGGGAGGACCTTGTGCTCTGCAGGTGTCGTCGGGTGTGCGGGTAGTGCGGGCGGGGTGAGGTGGGCGGTACAGGCGGGAGGGGAGCGGAGCGAAGGGGAGGGCGGACAACGGCGTCAGCGAGCGCACATCGAGGGCGCGGACGGACGCACTCTGCAGCTCGTGAACGAACCTCTTCAGGCGGAGAAGAGGATCAACGGGTCAGCACTGCGATTGCTCCGCCTCCGCTGCTCTACTCCGTGCGGCCCCGCGAGGGGCACTGGGTGGGCATCCCACTGCACCAGGATAGGGCAGGTGCTCCCGCTCCTCGCTCTAGAGCACCCAGTAGCCCCTACTGAGCTGCCCAGCGGCCCCTTACCTGCCCTCCACGCGACTGCCCGCCTGGTCCCGGTCCAGGGGGAGAGGTTGACGCACATGCCTGCCGACGAGCTTCGAGTGCTGCTCCTTGGCCTGTTCCTTGGCCTCCTCGCTGCCATGGAGGAACGCGCTCGCATAGTCCTTGACGCTCGCGCGCGCCGCAGAGGTCGACAGCGCGCGCGCGAGGGGCGAGGTGGGGAGGAGCCGCGGGGCGAGCGGGGCGGCGCAACTGGGGCGCGCGAGGGTGCGCAGGGCGGTGGTGAGGGCGCGTGGAGGCATCACGGCGGGCAGGACTTGGCTTCTGGCGCGGGAAGGGCGAGCGAAGCGGGGAGGAACGAGCGGAGGAGCGGGGAACCCGCTGACGCTCTCCCCCAAGGGTCTCACTCGACGTGCAGGGCAGCGAGTGCACTGCAGGGATCACTAACAGAAGGAGAACCAAGGGGAGACTACTGGAAAAATAAACGGGAGGGAGAGAGGAGAAGGGAAATGCCCCTGACCGCTTGCGAAGGTTGACGGGGCGCATGGGGTGGAACGGTGCACGTCCTGCGCCAGGCTCTCCCCCCTGCTCACGACAGCTTGGCGGACGCGAACGAGAGCGAGAGGTCCTCGCCGCTCGCGCCGTACGACCACACCGTGTAGAACGACTGGAGGAAGGGGACTGGGGAGAAGAGCCGTCGTGTCAGCCTCACAAGCGTGTGAAAGAGGAGTCAGAGAGCACGCACGACCGAGGAGACTCGCAGGCTGACCACCGTACTGGAGGTCGACGCCGAAGAAGCTGGCATAGCACGTCTTGGTCCCATCCGCGGCGAACTCGATCTGGCCAATGTTGTCGAACGAGGACGCCGCGAGCGGCGCGGTCCCCGCCTGGCCCTTGAAGCGGAACCCGAGCCCCGAGACGTACGGGAAGCGGCAGCTGATCTGCCAGATGTCGACCTCGACGTCCTGCCCCAGGATCGTCATCGGCCGGCTCTCGAGCAGCTTGCCGCCGAACTTGCCCGCGAGCGCCCTCGCCGCCGACCGGGGATGTACGTCCACGTCGTGCCCGAGTCGACGAGCGTGATCCCCGCCGTGTTGTCGAGGGGGCGGCCCTGGTACCAGTAACCCTCCGTTTGGATGAGCCACTGCAGGCGCGAGGTCAGCATTGTCAGCGCCAGTAAGGAGAGGAGAGAGAGCTACACACGTTGCCCGCGCCCGGAACGACAGGAACCTGAGTGAACGCGCCCGAGTACCGCGTCGAGTCGATTCCGTCAATAACGACCTCGGACGATGATGCGGACGAGTCGCGGAACCAGGTCGAGAAGAGGTTGTTCTGCAGCTTGCCCGAGGTGACGAGGTTGTCGAAGAACGAGTAGCCGTCGACCTGCGGAAGAGGGGTATGAGGCGACGAAGCGAGGTCAGTCGCGCGCTGCTCGTTAGCGAGGGATACCACGCACAGCAGAGTAGCCGTACGGCGCGAGGCCGAGCACTCCAGCAAAGTTCTCGTCGGCGTCCGAGTAGTTCTCCGTCGCAGCAACTGCGAGGGCGGATCGCGAGAATGAGCATCGACGTTCGCCTGACAGAATGAGGGAGGGAACGCACGGAAGTGCTGGCCATCCTGCGAGTACGGGCCGATTGAGACACGGTCGGTAGCGACATAGCCCTCGGAGTAGGCGCCGCCGGCGTCTGTTCGTAGCAGTGAGGTCAGTCGTTATGGCGGCGGGATTGGAGAAGGAGAGAGGGGAGAGCACGCACAGCTCGTCCCAGACGGGGTGGTGAGGTTCGTGAAGGACGACGAGGCAGCCGTGTTGAAGATGCCGTTCGGGCCTGCAGTGCAAGACGCACGACAGCAGAGTCAGTCTCGGCGGGTTGGGTAGAGGAGAGAGAGCGAGAGGAGCGACGAGCCGTACAGCCGTTCGTGCACTTGACGGGCACGACGAGGTCGTACGAGCCCGTGTCGAAGAGAACCGCTGCAGGTCAAGCGCGTGAGCTGTAAGCTGGGGAGGAAGGTAGAGGAGAGAGGGGAAACGCACGGAGAGTTTGCGCGGGCGTGCCAATGTTGATGTTGCCAGCGTGCTGGGGTGCGAAATAGTCAGTACTTCCTTAGAGGAAGTATAGGAGAGAAGGCAGCGACGCACAGTCATCAGCGCGTAGTCGGTGATCAGGTTCTTGAGCGGGACGATCGTGCTGCGCTTCTTGAGGTTCTTCCCCGCCTTCTTGAGCTTCTCCTCGTCGAGCTGCACGCGCTCGACCTGCTTCTCAAACCTGGAAAGGTCGCGCGCGATCCCCTCCGCGAGCGTGAGGTTCCCGCGCGCGGCGCCGAGCGCGCGCCCGGTCAGGCAGAGGGCGGAGCGCTGCTCCGGCGCGAAGGGGGCGGCGAGGACCGCTGCGGGGAGGAGTGCGAGCGGGAGGAGCGAGGAGAGGGCGGGCATGGCGGGTAGTGCGTGTTGGGAGCGGGTGTGGGAGAGGAGGGAGGAAAGGTGCGTGCGGCGCGCTCAAGTACTCGCGGCGGGCGCATTGTCCTGTGCTGGGGAGGCTGATGGTTGCTCGTCGGGATGCAGCGGAGTGCCGAGAGTTCGAGCGGAAGAAAGGGAGACGAGCGGGAGTTCGGGAGCGAGATGAGCGAGGAGGCGGTGCGATGGCGGTGATGCCCGCGCGAGAGTCTGATTCCCGGCGGCGTACGAGCAGCAGAACCTTGATCTCGAGGCCCTGATGAGCGCGAGGTGCGGACGAGGCGGTGGCCGAGCGGACAAGGCATGCGCGGAGGAGGAGGAGAAAGGCGCCGCCTCATCGCCGCACACTCTGAGTTTGACGCCCGCCACAGCCGCTGCTCCGCGATCGCAGGAGCGCGCCGCGCACCCGGCCGAGGCAGCATCCGCTGCATCGGCGCCGCCGGTCCTCCTCGTCCTCGCCGAGTAGCGCAGAACAAGCAGCACCTTCTGCCGCACGCGGCGCGTACACGCAGCCTCCAGGAGCGAAGGTTGAGCACACGCGACAGGCCGAGCCGCCTGATCAGAGTTCCCTTTGATGCGCCGAGCGACGTCCGTTTGTCCTCCCCGGCTGGCGCCTCGCGAAGCTTATGCGCGGCCTCGGCGCGCGCAGCGAGGTGCGTGAAGGCGCGTGCAGCCGGAGGTGAGCATCATGGGCGGGTCAGCGCGCCCGCAAGCGAGGAGGAGGGAGCGGGAGAGAGCGCGAGCGGGAGAAGAAAGGGAGCAGCGGGAAGACCAGCGGCGGCGACTCTCGCTGGTTGAGATGGTGGAGTCACGTAAGGGTATCACTGCAGTGCGTGCGAAGGCGTTTGGCGGCATGAAAGACGAAAGGACGAGGCAGAAGGAAGGGGCGAGGGGTTCCCCCTGACGGGCTGGACTTGCGAAGGTTGCGAGGGAGGAGGTGAGGACGAATAGAGCGAGGAGGAATGAGGGAGGAGCTGGGAGGGCGAGAAGGGATGGATGTGTCCGCGACGCGCTCAGTAGAGAGTGGAGTAGCCGCTGAACGACATCGACGAGCCGGTGCCGTCCTCCTCGAAGGAGAAAACGGTCTGCACGCTGCGCAGGAAGGGAACTGCGTCACCGCAAACGTCCCGTCAGCATTGGCGAGGTGCTTGAGGGAGGAGAAGGTGGACGCACTGCCGAGGAGAGCGCCGGGCGCGCCGTTGGGCATCTGGATGTCGACGCCGAAGAACGCCCCGAGGCAGCCCTGCGAGACGTCGTTCCCGTCGACCCACTCGAGCAGGTTGTCGTACGTCGCCATCGAGACGGGCTTGCTCGCGCCCGCAAACTTCACGCCCGGACGGTTGGCGGTGGCGATTTGCCTGCAGGGCACGAGGTAGACGTCCGTCTCGGCGGTGATGCCGGCGACGGTGCGGAGGGCCGTCTCGTGCAACTTGCCGCCGATGGCCTTGTAGACTGCGCGCGGGATCAGCTAGTTAGTACGGGAGATGGCGGCGAGGGAGGAGGAGACGGAGAAGACGCACTCGCAGCCGCAGCCGAGCGCGGAATGGCGTTGAATGACGTGCCGGAGTCGACGAGCGCGAACGCAGGAGACGAGTCAAGGACCCTGCCGTCGACGGTGTAGCCCTCAATCGGAGCGAGCCACTGCAGCTCGAGTTGCGGAGGTCAGCGGCGGTCGCAACGCGGAGAGTGAACAACGCACGATGCCAGCCCCAGCGCCAATGTTCGGAACCTGCACGAACGGCTCCTTGATGTTGGTCGTGTCAACGCCGCCGAAGACGAGCGAGGCGGCCTCGCGGGGCTTGCCGTAGATCTCGGTCCCCAGGGAGAAGGCGAACTGGTTAGCTGCAAGAACGCCGCTGGTGATGAGCCGCTGCATGAACGACGCCTCGCCAGTCTGTTCGGGGCAAAAGCATCAGTGAAGCTCAAAGCTGTGACGAAGGCGAAGAGGACGCACCGCCTGGCCGTAGCCCGCCGACAAGCCCATGATGCCCGCCCAGTTCTCGCTGTTTCCCGTCTGCATGCTCGTCGCGGCGACTGCATCGGGCTTGGGGGTCAGAATTGGATCAAACGGCGAGAAAATGCGCGCGAAACGCACCGAACGCCTGCCCCGGGAGCGTCAAGCCGCCAATAGAGACAGTCTCCTCGGCGAGGTAGCCCTCAGCAGAGCCCGTGCCGTCTAAACAGGGTATCGTTCAGCGCTGATCGAAAATGACGGATGGGGGGAAGAGCGTACAAGTAACGGAAACAGCCTCAGTGTTGTTCTTGAAAGTGGAGGACTGCGCGGTCTTGAGGGAGCCGTTCTTGCCTGCGCACAGACGGGTGAGCGCTAAGCGAGAGTAGAGGGAATATGTATACGGGGACGCACAACCGCTCTTGCAGTCTACCGGGATGACGAGGTCCGTCGAGCCGGTGTCGAAGAGAACCGCTGCGGGAGGACACGGATGAGCACAGTGCAAGGGCCTGTGCGAGGCGCCACGTACGGAGGTTCTGGCCACCGATGACGATGTTGCCGGCGTGCTGTAGAGGAGTGAGATGTGAGCAATGAGCCCCCAGAAAGGGCAAGAAGCGGGACGCACTGTGTCCGCCTGCTTGTCGGCAGTGTAGTGTTTCGTGATCGGCACGTTCACCGTCACACCGCGCTTCTTCAGGCTACCAACAGGCGCATCGGCGGTCGCCTGACTGGCACGGACGAGACCGGCGAGGCTGTCGTCGACGCGTGCGAGAAGCTGCTCCTGCGTGAGGCCGTCGGTTGAGGGCGTGCGGGCGGCGAGGCGGATGACGCCCGACTGGGCGGGCGAGAGAGGAGCGGCGAAGGCGGCGGCCGGGAGGAGCGCGAGCGGGAGGAGGGAGGCGAGCGAAGGCATGGCGGGCAGAGGGGAAGGAGCGAGATGAAGAGAGAGAACGAAGGAGAGAGGCGCGGAGCAGCTCTTGTAGCCTGCGCGGGTGCTTTGTCCTCGTCTGAGAGCCCAGGCAGAGGCGGGTGCATGCTCCTGACGCCGAGGAGGGAGAGCATGTCGGAGGAAGAGAGTTGGAGAGGCGGCGAAGCGTGAAGCGAACGAGGGGCGATCTCGGTGACGATGCCTGCGGCGGAACCGTGCTCGCGGCGCGCTCCGTTTGTCCTCGCGAGCGAGGCCAGGCGGGATAGAGTTGGCCTTGTCCCCCTGCGCCGTTTCATCGCGCGAGGGGGAGAACGGGAGCTCGCTCTCCTCGTCTGAGCACGCTGGGCCGGTCAGGGCGGAAGCTGGGGACCTCCTGAGGAGCGTGCACGTGAGATGGGACCCGGCAGATGCGATGCAGCGGCGCAAACAGGCCGGGGAGCGAGCCGAGCTTGATGAGGAGGAAAGGGGACGACGCAGCAGCAACACGGCAGCGGGATCAAGCAAGCTTCGGTAGAAAGTCCTAGCAGACATATCACAGCAGGTCTGGCTACAGCAGAACCCATCCAGGGAGAGTGGCACGGTGGAAGCACGGCCAACCTCTTGCTCCTCATCTCTCGCTCGTCCCTGTCGGCCTGCCTCGCGTCTCCAGCTCGAGCGAGAGCGTGTACGCGCCCACACACTGGCTCTGCTGCGCCTCTTGCCTGCGCGCACCCTCGCCCGCCCTTCTCTCCGCCTCTTCACCGCCACCTCTCGCTCGACCCGCAACATGACCATCTCGCAGCCCCTCGCGGCGCAGACGCCCGCGCAGCCCACTCAAGAGGAGCAGAAGTACGCCGTACCGCCTACCACCGAGACGCTCGAGCCGCAGCCGACGACTGAGCACGACAAGCTCGCCGGCTACGATCTCTGGGACAGCATGGGGCGCCCCAAGTACATCGTTGCGCCCATGGTCGACCAGTCAGAGCTCGTGCGTCGTCTCCCTCTGCCCCGCACGGTGCGAGCTGACCCTGTAGATCCCGCAGGCCTGGCGCATCCTCTCGCGGATGTACGGCGCCAACCTCTGCTACACGCCCATGTTCCACGCCGCGCTGTTCGCCTCGCAGCCCAAGTACCAGCCCGAGATGTTCGACCTCTCGCCTGACTCGCTCGAGGGCGTCGCGCCGTACGACCGCCCGCTCGTCGTCCAGTTCTGTGCGAACGACAAGGACCAGTGGCTCGCGGCGGCGAAGAAGGTCGAGGGCAGGTGCGACGCCGTCGACCTCAACCTCGGGTGCCCGCAAGGCATCGCCAAGCGCGGGCGCTACGGCGCTTTCTTGATGGAGGACTGGAACCTCATTCGCTCGATGAGTGCGTCTCCCGTCGTCTCAATCGTTCGAGACAGCACTGATCGTTCACGCTTCCGCAGTCTCGCACCTTCACCAGCACCTCGCGACGCCCGTGATTGCCAAGATTCGCGTCTTCCCCTCGCTCTCCAAGACGCTGCACTACGCCTCGCAGGTCTACTCCTCGGGCGCACAGCTCCTCGCCGTGCACGGCCGCACGCGCGAAGCGAAAGGCCAGCTCGCGGGCTTCGCCTCGTGGCCCAAGATCAAGGCCGTCGTCAACCTCATCTCGCCCAAGGTCCCCGTCCTTGCAAACGGCGGGTGCCCCGGCGCGGAGGAGATCGCGCCTTGCCTCGAGGAGACGGGCGCGTACGGCGTCCTCAGCGCCGAGGGGAACCTCTACAACCCGATGATCTTCGCGCCGCATAACGCCGCCGCCGGGCGCGCCTACACCAGGCAGCTGCCCGCCGAGATGCGCGCCGCGCTCGCCGCCGCCGAGGACGAGCTCGACCTCTCTGGCGCGGGGTGGGACCGCAATGCGGCGGCGTACGCGCCCGCGACGTTCATCGCGCAGCAGTACCTCGCGATCGTGCGCACGCTGCCGAGCACGCAAACGGCGACGAGCGCGATCAAGGCGCACTTGTACAAGCTCTTCCGCCCCGTGTGGGCCGCGGGGCGCCACCCCGAGTTGCGCGAGAGCTTGGGGAGGTGTGGAGGGAGGGGCAGCGTCGAGTACAAGGAGAGCGTGCAGACGTTCCAGGACTGGGTCGACCAGTTCCGCGCGCTGCTCAAGGTGCGCACTCCCCTGCCTGTTCCTTCTCTGCGCTCAGCTCGTACTGACGCCCTCCCCTTGTGCTTGCAGGAGGACTACGCCTCCGGCCTGCTCCCCCCGGACTCGAACCGCCCCCTGACGCACGCCGAGGTGCGGACGCTCTTCGGCGGCGTCGTCCCCTATTCGCACTGCCAGCCGTACCTCCGCGTGACGAAGCCGCTCGAGCCGGGCGAGGAGGCCGAGCTGCGCAAGGCGGATGGCGAGGCAAAGCGGAAGAGGGAGGTCGAGGAGGGGACCGTCACCGGTGCGCCTTTCTTTCTCGCCTCTCTTTCGCCGCCCGCCGGCGCGATTCGACGCTCACGTGCTCTCCCCCACCCGCTGTTGCAGACCCCGACGCGCCCCCCACGCAGCGCGCACGCCCCACCCCGCCCTCTCCTCCGCCGTCCTCCCTCCCCTCGCTCGACGCCCCCGCCCCTCCGCCCGCCGCACCAGCGGACAGCACCGCCCTCGCGCCCTCCGCCGCGCCCGCCTCCGTCGCATGCGTGCATGCTGCGCCGCACGCGAGCGCGTGCATGAACGCTGCGGCGGCCAAGTGCGCTAATGGCGCGTGCAGGGCGTGCTGTGCTGCGCTGCGCACTGTCGCGGAGGGGGAGGTGAACGAGGAGGTGCGGTGCGAGTTCCACGAGGCGAAGGAGGCGAAGGCACGGAGGCGGAGGAACGGAGGGAGATGGCCAAGCGGGAGAGGAGGGCCGCGGGGGAGAAGAAGGCAAGGGCGAACGAGGAGAGGATTCGCAGGGAGGGGGAGGAGCGGCGGAGGGAGAGGGAGACGCAGAAGAAGGCTGCTGCTGCTGCGCCGGGAGTGGCGAAGACAGAGGAGGTTCCGAGCGGGGCGGCGGTGGATGCGGAGGGTGTACAGAGGGCAAGGAGGCCTAGAGGGTAGATCTCGCTCACTCGCTCGGGGTCCATGTTGTATCGCTCGCTCTCCCATGCTCTCCTTCGCACGCATGGTGGGGGGCGAGAGACTGCGGGTAGCAACACGAACGAACAGACTACGGAGGGAAGCTACAACAGGGTGAGAAAACCGACGGTATAAGGCAAGGCTACCGGAACTTGCTCCACAGGATGAGGCCGCTGTGGATGGATGCGGGGTGAGCGCGCGCGCAGGAGAAGGGGCGAGGAGGACGCACATGAGCGCGAGGAGGACGACGATGAACAGCCCGATGACGATCCGCTGGCGGTAGGCGCTGCGCAGTCGGACGCGGAGGAGAGGGTGAGCACGCGCGTCTGCGCACACATCCAGCTGAAGGCGCGCCACTCACAGCCTGATCATGCGTCCGATCGTCCCCCTCGCGCGGTCGATGCTCCCGTCCGCCTCGTCGAGCTGTTCATTCGCATGGACGAGCTGCATCCGCTGCCCGACCAAGCTGCTCAGGACCCCCTGGCCGATCTCCTCGTTCTCGGCCGCGAGGCGGTGCGCGTTGTCCAGTCGCCCGGAGGAGGTGCTCAACGTCTGAGTCGACTGGAGGAGGCGGGCGCGCTGAGCGGCGGAGTGCGAGAGGGAGGGAGAGGCGGCGTCGTCTTCGTCGTCCGAGCCGTCGATGGGGTAGGACGAGTGTGCGGGCCGCGACGAGAGGAGGAGGTCCCGGTCAGAGATGGCCGAGAGGGTAGACTGCGCGCGAAAGAGAGGGTGAGCGGGGCAGCAGAGGGAGCGAGAGGGGAGCGCGACGGACAGCCTTTGCCTTGAGGCCCTTGACCTCGGTTTTGTACGCGCGGACGTGGGTCATGAGCTTTGCCTTGCCCTTTCCCTCGAGCTCGAGCTGGTCGACCTGCGTGCGTGCATTCGAGAGGGTGAGGCCGTGTGCCGAGGTGGAGCGCGAGGAGGGCGGGTGCGCACAATCTCGTCGACCTCGTCGAGCTCCATGCTGATACGCCGGAGGGCGGCCTTGCGCTCCTCTGCGGGCGCTCTACCGGTCAGCCTAGCGCGGGGGGAGGGAAGGGAGCGGGGGGAGCGCACCGCCTCGGAGCTGGGGGACGTCGGAGTCGAGCTTGCGCTGGAGGGCGGCGCGGAGCTGGAGGTACTCTTGCTGGTACGAGGTGAATGCGTCCGTCATCGTGCGCTCCTGGTCGAGAGGGTGCAAGCGAGGGAGAGAGGGCGACGCGACGAGGAGGGAGATGGCCGCTCGCATTCGGGTAAATCGGGACACGCGCGGGTTATTCCTGCGAGTCAGTCACAGTGCATGTACTGCTATTCATATCGTCTACAAGTGGCTGCAGAGGGAGCGCAGGCGCACTTGTCTCCGTCATTGGCGCATCGATCGTCTTCGCGCCGTCCTCGCTCCTCCGCTCTCTCCTGAGCCCGTCCTTACTCTCGAGCTCACCAGTCACTCGACTCGAGCAGCCACCTTCACCCAGCGACCCTCCTCGCGCTCCTCTCGCCTCCTTCCTCGTCGTCCTCATCGCCGAACCTCGCTCGCTCCTCCCGCCATGCCTCGCTCCGCCCCGCACAAGTTCGGCTTTGTCGGCCTCGTGCGCTCTTCCTCCTCTCTCTCTCGGACAAATTAGCGCACGCACAACAAGGGGGAGTGCGTCGAGGGACGGGACGAGGTTGGGCTGCGCAATGATCAGCCGCAACCTCAGCAAGGAACGCGCGAGAGGCGGGCAGAGACAGCGAAGGCGGGGGTGGGAGGAACGCAGCAACGGCGGGACTCAAGGCGGCCGGCGCTCTCTGCTCGACGAGGTCGACCCACGCCCGTCCTCGCACTCGCGACTGGGCGACAATCACCCCGACACAGTCGCACGAGCCCACACTGACCGCACACGCGCACGCAGGGCAACATGGGCGCCCCCATGGCGCACAACCTCGAAAAGTACCTCCACGAGCAGGGCCTCCCCGCCCTGACCCTCTACAACCGCACCGCCTCTAAGCTCCCGCCCGTCTCCAAGACCATCGCGCACGCCGAGTCCCCCCGCGAACTCGCCAAGCAGTGCGACGTCGTCGTCACGAGCCTGGCGAACGACGATGCCGCCCGTGCGGTGTACAAGGAGCTGTTCGAGGGCGCGAAGGAGAGCGCAGAGGGGACCGTCTTCGTCGACACCAGCACGCTCTACCCGACCACCTGCGGTGCGTCGCGTCGTTCTCTACGCCTGTTGCTGCCGGAGCGCTCGGCGAAGAGGCTTGCGGCGGCTGCCGCTTTGAATCGCGCACTCACGCCGTCTCCTGCGCGCAGGCGAGCTCGAGCGCGAGGCGGCCCAGATCCTCAACACGGCGTACCTTTGCTCGCCCGTCTTTGGCCCGTGCGTTCAGCTCCCTCCCGCCTTTCAGACGTCGAGGTGCTCACCTCCCTATCCCGCCGCGCAGCCCTCCCCTCGCAAAGGGTGCGTCCACGTCTCGCCCTGACGTCCGCAACTCCTCCGATGAAGCGTCCCGCTGACTGCGATGTCGCGCCGTCGTCGCGCACAGACGCCAAGCTCATCTTTGTCCTCTCGGGCGACACGTTCGCCAAGCGCCGCGTCGAAAAGTTCCTCGTGCCGTCGATGGGCCGCCGCACCATTGACGTCGGCAGCAACGTTGAGCGTGCCGCGGCGTTCAAGCTCTGTGCGTCCGTCTCGCGCTTCACAGAAAGGTCAAAGCTGGCCGGGACGCGGCGGGCGCGGCATCGCGAACGGCTTGTTGTCCTTTTTGCAGTTCGGGACTAACTCCGGTCCGCACGCCGCGCACGCAGGCGGCAACGGCATGATCGCGTCGATCATCGAGCTCCTCGCCGAGCAGTTCACGCTCGCAGACCGCACCGGCGTCGGCGCCGACCTCCTGTACGAGTTCGTCAAGGAGTTCCTCCCCGCGCCCAGCTTCGTTGGGTACGGGGCCAAGATCCTCGAGAACAAGTTTGACGGCGAGAGCGGGTTTACCGTTCGTGGCGGGCTGAAGGACGTGACGCATGTAGGTCTGCGTTTCTGGCCTCGGGCCGTCCCCGGGCGGCAGTGGACAGACACGTTCAAGCCATGCACTGGCGCCTGTAAAGAGCCTCGCCGCGGCCGGACTAACGCGCTCCGCTTCCGCAGGTTCGCAACCTCGCGCAGAGCGTCGGAGCGACCCTCCCCGCTCTCGATGCTGTGCGTCCCCCTTCTCCCTCCCCTTGCTCGCTCAGTCGAGCCTTACTGACTTCTTTATGCGGTCGCAGGCCCACCGCCGTACGCCCCTTTACCTTTCGCCCCGCTGCAGCATTCGAAGACTGACTTCCCTTTCACACTTCGATTCCTTCGCTCTCCCTGCAAACCCCTCCCTCCTCCTCACGCACCGTCTCCTCCGCACATCAACCCATCTATCTCGCCTCCCCGTCCCACGCCCAGACCTCGTCACGGCCCTCGCAAACGGCGGCGCCGACCTGGACTGGTCGTCGCTCGTTGCCGGCCCGCGCCTCGCGGCGGGCCTGCAGCCGTTCACGGGGAGGAAGGACCACCCGCGCGACACGGGCTTTGGGCGCGCACCGGCGACGACGAGGATAAGGGCGGCAAGGCGGGGATGGACCCGGAGCGGGTGGGGGATCAAGGAGGTGCGTTGGGCGCATTCGCTCTCTCTCGGAAGGAACCAGGACTGACGTGGTCTTCTGGTCTCACACACGCAGGTGCAGAACTTCTGAGCGTGGCTACGAGTGCAGTGCAGTAACCGTACTTGTGCACTCATGGAGAGAGGGGGAAGCGAGTCGGCAGTCCGGCCCCCACCTCGCCCTCGAGGCGCACCGTTCGCTGCTCTCCCTTCTCCAGCCACTCTCCTATCCCAGAGAAGCCAGTTGCGATGCTCCGCTCTGCGCTCGCCCGCCGTCCGCGCGCGGCCCTGTTGCCCTCGCTGTTGCGCCTCCCCACCTCGTCCTCGTCCTCGCCGTCGTCGGCATCCCTCCGCGCGCTCTCCTCCCCCGCGCTCCGCTCCCAGCCCGCACAGCCGCACGCGTTCCCCGTCCTCCCTTCTCTCGTCGACGCGCAGGACCCTGTCTTTGAGGAGCGCGCGGCGCAGATGCAGGAGCGCGAGGCCGCGCTGAGGGAGATGTGGGGGAGGGTGCACTTGGGAGGAGGCGACAAGGCCAGGAGCAAGGCCAAGGCCGCCGGGAAGCTCCTCGTCCGAGAGCGGTGCGTCGCTCCCTCTCTCTCTTTCTCTACTGGAGAAGCGGGCACTGATGAAGAGGGGAGTGAAGGATCGACGCCCTCCTCGACCCCTTCTCCCCCTTCCTCGAGCTCTCGGCGCTTGCGGCGGAAGGTATGTACGACGGCAAGGTCCCCGGCGCAGGGATGGTCACTGGCATTGGGCGCGTTAACGGGTGCGTGGCCTCCTTTCTGTCGTATCGAGGAGGGACTGACGGCGAGGCTGTGCGCGTCGAGTGCATGGTCGTTGCCAACGATGTGCGTCCCTGCTCTCCCTCCCGGCAAGAGAGCGATGCACTGACGAGGAGCATGCGCAGGCCACTGTCAAGGGCGGGTCGTACCACCCCATCACGGTCAAGAAGCACCTCCGCGCGCAGGAGATCGCGGCGCAGAACCGCCTCCCCTGCATCTACCTCGGTTCGTCCTTTACATCCCCGCTCCGCCCTTTTCATGGGTTTTGACCCGCCGCGACGCGCGCAGTCGAGAGCGGCGGCGCCGCCCTCCCGCTCCAGAAGGACGTCTTCCCCGACAAGGAGCACTTTGGCCGCATCTTCTACAACATGGCCCGCATGAGCGCAGAGGGAATCCCGTGCGCTCTCCCTCTTCTCTTTATATCGCGCGCGCGGGTGCAGCGACTGACGAGATACGCGCAAACAGCCAGCTTGCGGTCGTGCACGGCATCTCGGTTGCGGGCGGAGCGTGCGTCGCCTCCCCCTTCCTGCTCGTCTCTACTCAGGGCTGACGACTTCCGTTCCGCAGCTACGTCCCCGCTATGGCTGATGGTGCATCGGCTTCCCGCTCGGCATGGCCTTCCCAAGCCACTACCCCGGCTGTGCAGTCTATTCCGTCACGCCGTGCGCAGCTGACTCCCTCACGCGCGCGCAGAGAACATCATCGTCGCGAACCAGGGCTCGATCTTCCTCGCGGGCCCGCCGCTCGTCAAGGCCGCGCTCGGCGAGGAGGTCGACTCGGAGACGCTCGGCGGCGGCGCGATGCACGCGCGCGAGAGCGGCGTCGTCGATCACCTTGCCGTCAGCGACGAGCATGCCCTCGCGCTCGCGAGGCAGGCCGTCGGCTCGTTTGCTGCCGCGGGCGGGAACGCGCAGACTGCCTCATTGGAGGGGGTGCAGGCGGACGAGCCGGTGTATGACCCGAAGGAGCTTGGCGGCGTCACGGGGACGAACCTCAAGAAGAGCTGGGACATGCGCGAGGTCATCGCAAGGACGGTCGACGGGAGCAGGTTCGCCGAGTGGAAGAGGGAGTGGGGCGAGACGGTCGTCACGGGCTTTGGTGCGTCGCGACCGGCCACGGCGTGCTCGTGATCTGTACGTTCCGTGGGGCGGTCTGCTGACCGAGCTACTTGCATCGGTCCTCGTGCAGCTCACGTCCACGGCCACCAGGTCGGCATTGTGCGTCCTCTCGCTTCTCGCCTACTTTCGTCACTTTCGCCCGCGCCTACAAGGCACCTGCTCACCCTCGACGCTCCCCGCAGATCGCCAACAACGGGGTCCTCGTCTCTCCGTCTGCGCTCAAGGCGACGCAGTTCATCCAGCTGTGCGAGCAGCGCGGCGTCCCGCTCGTCTTCCTCGTCAACATCACCGGGTTCATGGTTGGCACCGCCGCCGAGAAGGGCGTACGTCCACTCCCCACCTTCTTTCGAGCGAAGTGCTGACGAGGCGCGCTTACAGGGCATCGCCAAGAACGGCGCGAAGCTCGTCCGCGCCGTCGCGGCGACGACGTGCCCGAAGATCACGATCAATGTCGGCGGATCGTACGGCGCCGGCAACTACGGCATGGCCGGGCGGGCGTGCGTCCCCCTTCCCTCCCTTTCTTCCGCGCCCCGCTGACCCGTGCGCGCGCGCAGCTACTCGCCGCACTTCCTCTTCTCGTGGCCGTCGGCGCGCGTCGCCGTCATGGGCCCCGACCAGCTCTCGAGCGTGATGGCGACTGTCTCGAGCGACCAGAGTAAGACGGAGCAGCTCCGCGAGCAGATCGAGAAGGAGAGCGAGGCCGTCTTTGGCAGTGCCAGGCTGTGAGTCGGCGCTTCTCTACCCTTTCCTTCGTCCCTCCTGTGCCGGGGATACGGGTGGCAAGGCGACCCGTGCTTATACTCCTCGCCGTGCGCAGCTGGGACGACGGCATCATCCTCCCCTCGGACACGCGGACCGTCCTGGGCCTCGCGCTCGGCGTCGTGACCAAGGCGTGGCGCCCCGAGGAGCGCGAGAAGGTCGGCAACTTTGGCGTGTTCCGCATGTAGAACGAAGAGTGCAACGAGACTTATGCAGTGAGCAGGCGAGCGAGCTGGCGAGTTGGGAAGGTCCGCCGACGCGCGACGGTTCGTCTCCAGCCAGGTCTCTCGCGCTGCTTCCCTTGCGCGCGCTGGCCTCTGCACACTTCTGCTCGCCCCCATCCTGGCGAGAGAAGCACGTCGCGCGGAAGGAAGGCCACGTGTCCGGTCGTCGGCATCCCTCTTCCCCCACCTCGAGCCGAGCCACGCTCCTCTCCCTCTTCCTCCTCACTCGCCGCCTGCACTCGCCAGCAAGAATGCTTCGTGCGCCTGCACTGCGCTCGCTCCGCTCTTCGGCGCAGCGTCTCTCGCGCCCGGCTGCACCGCGCTTCTCCTCGTCGCTCTCGAGCAGCTCGCACGACGCCAACCGGGTCAAGATTGTCGAGGTCGGCCCGCGCGACGGCCTGCAGAACGAGAAGGCCGTCATCAGCACCGAGGTCAAGGTCGAGCTGATCGAGCGGCTCGTCAAGGCGGGCTTGAGGGACGTCGAGGCGGGGAGCTTCGTGAGCCCCAAATGGGTGAGTGCGCGCTCTTTCCTGGCAGTTGCTGGACTACGCAGAGGTCGTCGAGCAATGCTCGCTTCCATAGGCTCCGTCCTCACACGCAATCACCGCCCACAGGTCCCGCAAATGGCCTCCACCGCCGACGTCCTGCTCTCTCCGCGCCTCGGCGCTCTCCGCACCGCGCACCCGTCCCTCTCGCTCCCCGTCCTCGTCCCCAACGCGCGGTCTCTCCTCCCTCCTCGAGCTCCCGCAGACGCCACCCGCCGACCGGCGAAATCGCCGTCTTCGTCTCCGCCTCGGAGGGCTTCTCGCGCGCGAACCTCAACTGCTCCGTCTCCGAGTCGCTCTCGCGACTCGCGCCCGTCTTTTCCACCGCGAAGGAACACGGCCTCAAAGTGAGGGGGTACGTCAGCGTCGTCCTCGGGTGCCCGTTCGATGGCCCGACGGACCCCGCCCGCGTGGCGGACGTCGCAAAGGAGCTGCTCGACATGGGCGCGTACGAGGTCAGCCTTGGGGACACGATTGGCGTGGGCGTCCCCGCCGGGTGGGAGACGCTCGTGGGCGAGTGCGAGCGGAGGGGCGTCCCGGCGCGGAAGCTGGCGGTGCGTTTCTCTTCCTCTCCCGCTTCCCCGAGACAGATACTGATGAGACGTCAGCAGGCCCACTGCCACGACACATACGGCACGGCGCTTGCGTCGATCCTGCACTGCGTCACCGCGCTCGGAATTCGCACCGTCGACTCGTCCATTGCCGCGCTCGGCGGGTGCCCCTACTCGCCCGGCGCGACGGGCAACGTCGCGACCGAGGACGTGCTCTACGCGATGAGCGCCAGCGGGGTCAAGACGACGGCGCTCCCCGACCCGGTCGAGGGCGAGGCGTGGAGCGTCTTGGCGGGAGTGGGGGCAGGGCGAGCGCGCGAGGAGGTTCGAGGAGCTGTGCGGCGTGGGGGAGTGGATCAGCGGACAGCTGGGGAGGGAGAATGGGAGCGGCGTCGGGAAGGCGATGAAGAGCCGGAGGGAGCGGAGGGAGCGGGAGCAGGCGAGAAGGCGAAGCTGTAGAAGGCGAGCGTGGAGTACGCGAGCGCATCAGGACCCCTCTCTAGACGTACGCGACGAGACTCATCAATGGCCCTGCACAGCTCCGCGCTACTTCTCCCCTTGCCCTCCAGCGCCGGCCCCCTCGCGCACCCAGTCCCCGCTCCTCCCGCCACTCTTGCTCACGACCCTCACCCCCCTAATCTCCATCTCCTTCCCCGCGACCGCCTTGCACATATCCCACACGACGAGCGCCGCGACGCTCACGCCCGTGAGCGCCTCCATCTCGATCCCTGTCGGGCCCTCGCACTCTGCCGTGCAGGTGATGAGGATCTCCCTTGTGCGGGGGAGCGGGCGGAGCGCGACGGAGAGGTGCGAGAGCGAGAGGGGGTGACACAGCGGGATGAGCAGCGAGGTGTGCTTCGCGCCCATGAGGCCCGCGAGCTCCGCCACGCTCAGGACGTCGCCCTTCTTGCCCCGCATCGTCGCCGCCCCGCCATCGCCAAAGTCGATCAGCGAGAAGGCGGCGGCGTTGAGCACGATCCGCCCCTCGGCTGTCGCACGCCGCAAGGTCGACGGCTTGAAGAGACGGACACCATCGCCGCTTTGCCCGTGCGGGGTCGATGTGCGTCAGGCACGGCGTGGCGGGATCGTCGTCGGAAGAGGATGAGGAAGTAGGGGAGGAGGAGCGCGAGAGGGGGGAGGTGGAGAATGCGCGGGCGGCGCGGAAAGAGGCGGTGGGCGAGGAGGGGAGGAGGTGCGTCGGGATGCGCGCGGCGGGGGCGCTCCTTGCGCTAAGGAAGGAAGAGATCGACGGGCGGCGCGCGGCGGCGGTGGAAGGGCGTGGGCGCGGCGTGAAAGAGGGGAGGGCGGGCGCGTCTGCACGAGTAGGGAAGAGTGTGAGCGCTGCTCGCAGCTACGAAGGGGACCGACGCGGTGCGTGCGATCGCACGTGCACGGGGAGCGGAGGCCGACTCACCTGTTTCGCCCGCGCGCAAGCGTGAGCTCCCCTTCCTTTCATCCATCGCCTCGGCGCGAACGGGCGGGAGAATCACCCACCGATCCCGACCATCGGCCCCATCCTCCCCTTGGCCCTGATCCCCTCCGGCCCGCCGAGCCCGTCGTGCGCAAACTTCTTCCGTACACCGCGCGGCCCACCTCGGCCATGAGCGCCGCGTCGGCGCTCGGGGAGGCGGGGGCGGCGCGGAGGAGAGGGCGGAGGGAGAGGACGGGGGGCCCGAAGAGACAGACCTGCGTGCGAGGGAGGGCGCGCGTCAGCGGGCGAGCGGGCGCGAGGGGCGCGAGGGGCTCTCCGTGAGCGGAAGGGGAGAAAGGGCGCACCTTGACCCCGCCGTCGGCGCCGACCCTCAACCGGCTGCACCCGCCGCAGAAATGGTCCGTCATGCTGCTGATGAACCCAAAGTCGCCCTTCCACCCGGGGACGCGGTACGCGCGCGTCGTGTCCGACAGAGGGTCCGCGAGCTTCGAGATCCCCGTGCTGGCGTGCAGGGACTGGAGCGTCGAGAGGAGGGAGGCGGAGGGGACGAGCTTGTGGTTGACCAGCGGTTGTCTGTGGGAGCGGGCAGGGTCAGGAGGGAAAGGGGAAGAAGGGCGAGAGCGACGCACCCTCGAAAGGCATGTATCGATGAAGCGGACGGTGATGTCGCTATCGCGCGTCAGCTCGACGAACTGCGGCACCTCCATGTCGTTCAAGCCTGCGTACGTCAAAGAGCACATGAAGTCAGCGCACGTGCGAGAACGCGCTCGCACGCAACGGACAAGAGGCAGACGCACCGCGGATGACGACGACGTTCAGTTTCGTCCTCAGTCCCTGGCTTTTCAAGCCCTTGGCGACCTCGAGCGCGTCCATGACGGCGTCGAACCCGCGGCGGCGGGTCATGAGCTCGTACTTGAGCGGGTCGAGCGTGTCGAGCGAGAGGTTGAGGTGCGTCAGGCCGGCGGCGACGAACGCGGGAAGCTTGCGCTTCAGCGCGATGCCGTTCGAGGTCATCCCGAGCGAGGTGAGCGGGAGGCGGCCGAGGCGCTCTGCACGGACGGGGCGGGCAGGAGAGTTGGGAAGGTCAGTCGGAGTCGCGCTCCACCCACGCAGGGCAAGTGGGGAGGAGGGGGCGCACCGACGACGTCGATGATGTCCCTGCGGATGGTGGGTTCGCCTCCGGTCAAGCGGATCTTGGTGACGCCGTGGTTGACAAAGACGCGGGCGATGCGGTCGACCTCGTCGGTGGTGAGGAGGTGGTCCTTTGGGAGGAGAGGGACGCCCTGCTCTGGCATGCAGTAGGTGCACCTCAGGTTGCACTTCTCTGTGAGGCTTATGCGGAGGTAGTCGTGCTTGCGGCCATACGAGTCGGTGAGGAGCGGCGAGACGGCGACGGCATCGCGCTGCTGGATGCGTTCGCGCGCCTGCCGATAGAGTCCACTCGTCAGTAGCAGTAGACTCGAGTGCAAGGCAAGGGCGCACCTGCTTGCGGACTTGATCCGACGACGGACGATCGAGGCGACTCGGAGCCGGACCGGCGGCGAGAGGGAGCGCGGCGGGGCGGAGCAGGGCAGCGCTCGTGTGGAGGGAGCGGCGCAGTGCGAGTGCTCTGGGGAGAGCGAGCATCCCTAGTACGAACTAGTAACGCAGTTGTAACGAAAGAGAGCGAGGCTGACGGAGGGAGACCCTCGCCCTCCGCTATTCCCGTCCACCTCGACTGGCTGACTCATTCTAACCGCGAGTACCTCTCCCTACCCTCTCTAAAGCACGCCAGCTCACCCGCACTCGTCCCGCGCGCAGAGCTGCCTCGCTCGACCCGCCGCTCCTCGCCGCACTCGTCTCGCCGCTCCTCCCGTACGCTCGCCTCGAGGGCTCGCTGGACTGCTCCACCCACTCACCAGAGCTCTATCAACCACCTGTGCGCTACAGCCTGCTCATCGCCCGTGCAACCGCGCCACCCTCGCACCTCCACCGCCTCACCCCCTCTCCCGCCCGCCCAAGATGATGAAGATACGTCCTCGCTTCCTCCCCAGCTTTCCCAGACGTGCGCTGACCTCTGTACTGCGTGCTTACATCTGGAGCTTGAAGAAGAGTGAAGACGCGGCCGCGAAAACCAAGCCCAAGACGTCGGCGGCGCTCATCCGCGTGCAGAAGGGTGCGCACACTTCCTCCCTCCTTCTCTCCGTCTACTCGCCGGGGTGCGCTTGGGACACACGCTGCTGTGGGCGGAGTGGGGAGGTCGTGCGGGAGGTGTCGGGCGAGATGTGGCTCGTCGAGTGCGCGGCCTGGCGGGCATCGTGCGCGTTCGCGTGCCGACCGGCGCGCCACCGACGTGCGCGTACGAGCTTGTGACCGGTCGCGCGCTGTGGGTGTGGGAGGAGCGGCGCCCCCGAGCCCGCCATCGCGAGGATGTGTTCGCCGCCAGCGGGTGGTCCGGTCGTGCGACTCAGTTCGTCGTGTCCACGGGGCCGCGCGTGCGCTCAGCGGCGCAATTGAAGTCCCTGGAGATCTGCAGCCCTTGCTGTTAGTCGGACAGCTCGCTGACGTCGAGATTCCTCCCGTTCATCACCCTCGTCTCGTCACCTTCCCCTCTTTACGCCCCTTCTCGCCCACTCCGTCCCACTCTTCGCCACATGCGCTCTCCACGCAGACTTGACCGAGCTCGACCTCCCGCCGACGATGAAGACGCACTTCCCGAACGCCGAGGACCTGCTCAACTTTGAGCTCACCATCACGCCGGACGAGGGTGCGTCGGCGCTTCGTTCGGTGCTCCGCGTTGCGCGGCGTTACGTGCCGTTGCTGCCCGCGGTAGTAGCACCCGAACAGGAACCTAACGCGATCTCCGTTTCTGTCTCCCCACCACTTCGCCGCCCCTCCCCTCCCTTCCCCTCGCGCGCACGCAGGCATGTACAAGGGTGGCTCGTTCAAGTTCACGTTCGCGATCAACAACAACTACCCGCACGAGCCGCCAAAGGTCAAGTGTGTCCCCAAGGTGCGCCTCGATCTCGCTTCCTCGTGCGGAGTGACGGAACTGACCCGTTCCTCCTCGATTTCACTTCTCGTCGTCCTTTCTTCACACTTCGTCCCCGCGCCCATCGCTGCGCCTCCTCGCCCCTGCAATCGCCGCCGTGCAGGTGTATCACCCGAACCTCGACCTCGAGGGCAACGTGTGCCTCAACATCCTCCGCGAGGACTGGAAGCCCGTCCTCAACCTCAACGCCGTCATGGTGGGCCTCCAGTACCTCTTCCTCGAGCCCAACGCCGACGACCCGCTCAACAAGGGTGCGCCCTCCTTCCTCTCTTGTCGCTGTCACGGCGCTTCGCTTCGCTCGGGAGCGCTCGCTGACGCGAGCGCGTGCAATCCGCAGACGCGGCGAACGACCTCCGCCAGAACCGCGACCGCTTTGTCCAGAACGTCGTCAAGAGCATGCGCGGCGGCGTCGTCGGCAGTGAGCAGTTTGACGATGTCCGCAAGTAGGGCGGCGGTCGAGGTGCGTTGCGCCTTTTGCCGGGCTGGTGCGCGTGCGGCGGCCGGGTGCGGGGTGCCCGGTCGGGGTACTACTCCGCCAAGTCCAGGCGAGGAGAAGCACTGACGCCCGCATGCTGCAGGAACTCGTCCCCTCCACCGTTTCCTCCCGCCTTCCCCCGTCCCCCCTCCCTTGCCTTTCTCCCCCCTGTTAGTTACAGTAGCTTCCCCTCGTTCCTTCCTCGTGGCCCCTCGCAGCCTAGATCTGCAGTGCTTTGCGCAGTCGCGCCTCCCTCGCTCGCCGTTTCTTCATGGCGCCCTCGTCGCTCCCAGCCGTGAAGCACTTTCTCGGTTCGCTCCCTTCCGCTGCATTCTGCCCGCGCAGTGCTGTACGACCGCTTGGGCATTGCAACCGCCAGCGTCGCCGCTCTCCCCCGTTCGCGCTCGGGGCCTGCCCGACCTCCTCTCCTCTCCTCCCGACCGAGCGCGGTCTCTCGCCGTCTGCTCCTGTCCGCCCGCCTACGCGTTCCCCGAGGAGCGTCCCGTCCCTGCTGCTGCTTGCTTGCTTCCGCTTCTTGCTGTCTGCCGTGCTGTGCGCGGTCTGCTGCTTCGACGCCTGCTCGTCCCTCCATCTCTCCCTCCCGGACTCGCCCCCTCAACGCGCATGCCTCGCCTCCCCCTCCCTCTCCGCAGCACGCTGGCCGCGCTGCTCGGGGCTGTCGTTTTCTTCATCCTCGGAGCGACGGGCGCGGCGGCATACCCTGGCCCGGGGGCAGTGAGCGGGGATACTGAGGTGCGTCGCCCCCCTTCCCCTGATCCGCTTCCTTCGCGACACAAAGCTGACGAGCGATGATGCGGTACAGATCGTGCGCTCGCTTCTGTCTTTGACGAAGCACGCCGGGATGAGCGCGCCGGACTGACCAGGACGCCAACCGCAGCACGACCCCTCGCTGGCAAAGGGTGCGGACGGGGTGTACTACCTCTACGGGACGTACGTCGACCCCTCAGATGTCATCCAGAGGAAAGTCCAGGCCGACGTTGAGGTGCGCGCAGGGGAAACCAGCTCCCGATCCACACTTCGTTTGTCGTCCCCTGCTCTCCACCTCTCACGCCGCCCTCCCAGCTATCCATCGCACCCGTCCTCGTGGCTGACGAAACACCGTCGACACCCACAGCACCGATCGAACCACCTGGCGCTACGTCGGCGACGTCTTCCCCTCGGGCGCGCCCTCCGCAACGGACGCGTACACAGGCACGCACAACGGCGACCTCTGGGCGCCGGACGTCACTTACACGGGGGGAAAGTTCCTGATGTACTACGCTGCGAGCTCGATGGGGAGCCAGAAAAGCGGGATCTTCCTCGTGCGTCGCGCCGAGAGCGCTTCCTCCCTTTCCTTCGAGCGAGGCGGCGTGCTGATTGGAGGCTCTCTCGTCGATGCACAGGCGCAGAGCTCGTCGGGTAAGCCCGGGACGTGGACCGATAACGGCCTCGTGCTCTCAACCAAGACTGGTGATGCGTACAACGCCATCGACCCGAAGTGCGCTCTCCCCGGTCCTCCCCTCTTCCACACGCTGACGCTCCCGGCGCAGCCTCATCATCGCCTCCTCGGGGCAGTGGTACCTCACCTTGGGGTCGTTCTGGACGGGCATGTACGCCGTCGAGCTCGACCCGAGCACCGGGAAGGTCAAGAGCGGCGCGAAGCCGGTGCACCTCGCGCAGAGGAGCGGAGTTGGAGCGGTGGAGGCGCTGTGGGTGTACCATGTGCGTCTGTTTGAGCTCGTGGGAGGCCGGGATACGGCCGGGGAAGGACCCTGAGTACCACACGCGCGCAGCACGACAACGAGTTCTACTACCTCTTCTCGTGCGTCCCCTCCCCTCTCCAGGCCCCTCGCGCCCCGGACCGCCGTACGCGCGCGCAGCTCTTTCGACGCGTGCTGCAAGGGTACCTCCTCGACGTACAACATCCGCGTCTCGCGCTCGAAGCACCTCCTCGGGCCGTACATCGACAAGGCCGGCGTGGCGGCGCTCTCGGTGCGTCCTCCTCCGCCGCTCCCCTCTTCAAGCTGCAGATACTGACATCCACGGGTGCAGGGCGTTGGCACGCTCGTGCTCGCATCGCACGACTCGATCATCGGCCCCGGCGGTGCGCCCCCTTTTCCCTCCCCCTTCTCGCCGCTGATGCCCTTCCCGCGCGCAGGCCAGTCCATCCTCGTCGACGGCGACGGTCCGGTGCTCGTGTACCACTACTACACGACGGTCTCGTCGCTGCTCCGGATCAACAGGCTCGACTTCTCGAGCGGTGGCCGGTCGTCGTCTGAGCGCGTCTCGACGGCGAGTCCAAATCGGCGGGGCGGATGTCTTCGGCTGTCGGAACGGGTACGGGGAGGGCGAGCTGGACTCGCTGGGAGGCGGAGGGGAGTAGATCTGTCTTCGAGGTTGGGTGCGCTGGTCGAAACGAGAACGGCTTTCCAGCAACTCGCTCGTTCCGCTTCTCACATCGCAGAGAGAGTCATAGAGCTGGTACGGGTAGCACAGCGCCCCCTTTGAGCCGTACGAAGCTGCCGCTGGACATTTCGAGCGCGACCACTCGCAGCTTGGGCCAGCTCTCCGCGCTCTCCCTCAACTCGCTCGCTCCACCCGCGCTAGAGGAGCCAGAGCTAGCACCGCCATGCCCACCGACACTGCCAAGCGCCCGCTGAGCGCATCCGACGCCGCCCCGCCGGCGAAGCAGCTCAAGAAGCGCGCGAGCACCGGAGCAGCTGGAGGCGCCCCGAGCAGCTCGACCCCGCCCCTGGGCAAGTTCCTTGCGAGCAGTGCGTCCTCCCTGAGCTTACTCTAGGTGCTGGAGACGCGGGCTGACGCACCGAGTGGCCGCAGGCGAGAAGCACGTCCGCGACAAGGCCGTCGCCTCGCTCTCGCGCTTCCTCTCGGCCGGGCGCATTCAGCCGCGCGCGCAGGGTGAGGACGAGGATAAGGCGCAGGAGGAGGAGCTGCCCGTCGGCGAGCTCAAGTGGGATGAGGAGTGGACCGTCGACGCCCGCCTCGCGCCGGACGAGATGGCCAAGCTGTGGAAGGGCATCTTCTACTGTGCGTGCGCGCTCTCAACCTCTCGAGATGCCTTAGCTAACGTTGTGCGCGCCCGCAGGCTTCTGGATGTCGGACAAGCCGCTCGTGCAGCAGCAGCTCGCGCAGACGCTCGCCGACCTCGCGCTCGACGTCCGCCCGAAGAGCAAGACCCGCAACGGCCGCGTCGAGCGCACTCGTGCCGCGCTCTGCTACCTCCGCGGGTTCTGGCACGCGGTCGTTGCCGAGTGGTACGGCATGGACAAGCACAGGTGCGTCACCGCGCTCGCTCGTTCCGGCGGGGTAGGAGCTGACCCTTCACCGCAGGCTCGACAAGTTCCTCCTCCTGATCAGGCGGTTCACGAACGTCGGGTTCCGGCTGCTCGAGCGGGAAGAGTGGGACGAGCAGGCGGTGAAGGAGTACAACGAGATCCTGACCGGCCGCGGCGGCCCTCTCGAGTGCGTCCCGCTCCGCTGTTACTCTTCGCACGCCCAGCTGACGAGCCCCTCCCGCAGCGTCACCAACCAGAAGGTGCTGCACTCGATCGCGTACCACCTCGCCGACATCTGCAACGACGAGATCGAGCGCACCTGCGCCGCACATCTCTCCGCCTCCTCCGACTCCAACTCCGACTCGCCCGCGCCCTCGCCTTCGCGCGTCGTCCCTCTCACCCTCCTCCTCGACCCCGTCTACTCGACCCTCGCGATCTGCCCGACCAAGGTCATGTACACGCGCTTCACCGAGAACGTCTTCGAGCCGCTCCTCGCCGCGTTCCTCCCGCCCAAGCCTGCCCCGCGCCCGCAGAAGCGGAAGAGGACGGACCCGCCTCCTCCTGCGCGCCCCGAGTACCCCGGCATCCTCGCCTGCGCGCGCGAGGGCGCCGGCGTCGTGAAGGCGGACGAGGCGATCGGCAAGGCGGTGCTGAGGAGGCTGTTTGAGGAGGGAGGCAAGGAGGGCACGGACGAGACGAACCGGCGGAGGATCTACCAATTTGTCGCGACGTACGGGCATGTCGACCTGGAATAGACGCGGCGGCGCAGGCGTGTTGTACTCTCTTGTCCGCTGTCGTGCGGTGTCGTACTTGCTGTGCGACGGTCGAGCGTGTCAAGCAGAGCACAGCGCACGTGATTAGAGGGCTTTCTTGCGAGGTTGGCGACGCCCTCTCCCGCAACTTCGCCTCTTCGACACGGCCCGCTCACGAGTCTTTGATGACGGTACTCCGCCTGCGCTCGATCTGCCTCGCATGGCCCGCTAAGCTGTCTCTGCGCACGCTCCTGACCGAGTGCACCTCTCGCGTGTCTTGTGCGCGGCGAGCGGCGGCTCATCAGCTCGGAGGAGGACAAAGGGGTGGAGCCTCGCTCGGCTCGCACGGCGGGTGCGCGCACGCGTGTCAGAGTCTAAACAGGTCTCTAGCGTGCGACAATGGCATCAGGATCGCAGGATCAGGGACTCGCGATGAAGCGCTCCCTTTGCTCCCGAGGCGGGTCCGCTCGCTCGGCTCCGGCGCCCCCTTGTCCTCGCGCGCACTCCGGTTGGGCAGCAAACCTTCGGCACGCCCTTTCTCCTGCTCGCGCCCCTCACAGATGCTACAAAGAGGGGGGCGCCGAGGCTCTCCTTCCCCTCTTTCGTTCGACCTTCATCTCCCCCTCCCTCCCCTTCGTCGTTTCACCCGTCCCCCCACTTCCCGACCATGGTTTCTCTCCGCGCCGCCGTCGCCCCACTTGCCATCCTCGCCGCCTCCTCGTCGCTGGTCGACGCCCTCCCCTCCCCTGTCCGCCTCTCCGGCTCTATCCCGTCGATCAACAACGCCGACGGCACTGTCAACGACGCCGCTCTCCAGCGCAACGTCGCTGATACGTTCAAGAAGCTCGACGTCGAGACGCAGGTCGTCTCCCCGCCGCGCCGCCTCGCCAAGAAGTGCACCTCTTCGCCAACCACCGTCCCCCTCCATGTCGGGGCCGAGTTTGTGCGGTCTCTCCTCCTCGTTTTGCGATACCGCACGCCTGACACTTCTTACAGGCGCAGTACGCTGGCGACGTCACCGTCGGCACGCCCGCCCAGCACGTCTGTTCGTCTTGCCCCTCCCCACCTGCCGGCGTCGCTCGAGCTGACCCACTCGCTCAACGCAGCGCTCATCTTCGATACTGGCTCGTACGATATGATCGTCCAGACGACGACGGCGAACGGTGCGTCTCCCTCGCTGTTGCGCTTGCGCTCTCCGCTCACCCGGCGCTCGACCACCCGTAGGCGGTCCCGCCTTCGATAAGACCAAGTCCTCGACCGTCAAGTCCGATGGCACTACCGTCCAGTTCAACTGTGACTCCTGCGCCCTTCCCCTCCCCACCCCGCTCGAGCAGGCTGACCCGGTACACCGCTCGCAGACGTAACGGGCTCGTTCACTGGCGTGCTCGCGTCCGACACCGTCTCGGTCGGCGGGCTCAGCGTAGCTAAGCAGCCATTCGGTGCGCTCAAATCCCTCGCTCGTCTCTCAACACCGGCTGACCTAGCTCGTTGCAAGGCCTGATCGAGGCGGAGGACATCGCTGGCGTCTCGGGCGTGCTCGGCTTCGGCCTGCCGGGCAACAGCAACGTGCGCTCCTCCTGCTACCGTGCTCATACAGCGCTGACACCTGTTCCGCAGATTCGCGGCGAAACCTCTTCGACAACCTCCTCGCCGCCGGCAAGCTCCCCGAGGCCAAGTTCGGGCTCTCCTTCAGCGCGGACGGCGCGACCACCGAGGCTGTACTCGGCGGCGAGAACAAGGAGCGCTACACCGGCGCACTGCAGACGCTGGAGAACCAGCACCCGGACCGCGTGCGTTCTTCCTCTCCTCCCGGACCCGCGTGCGTGCGAGCTGACCGATTTCTTTGCCGCGCGCAGTGGATTCTTAACCTCCAGCATCTCTTCTACGGCAGGTCCTACGTCATCCCTCGCACGTCCAAGAACGCGTATGTCATTCTTGACTCGGCCTCGCCTGTCGTGCGCCTTCCACTTGGTCGCCTCGCCAAGCGTATCGCTTACTCTTCACGCTGCGCGCAGTCGTACCTGCCCAGGGCTTTTGTTGCCGATTGCGCGTGTCCTTTCGCCCAAACCTTGAGCGGCGGGAGCTGACAACCTCGCGCGCACAGTGCACAAGAAGATTCCGGGAGCGGTTCTCGACGAGGCCAACGGCTTCGAGCTGACGCTCGCAGGCGAGAACCACTGGGTCGACCGCTGGGCGATCCCGTGCAGCGCCATCTCGACGATCAAGTCGTTCGGGTTCCAGTTCAACCGCCCGCGGCCGCTCATGACCGGCACCATCTACGAGTACACGCCAAAGAACCTCATCTACGGCCCGATCGAGGACGGCAGCGACATGTGCGCGACGACGCTCTGGGGCGTCGACATCCAGCTCGACGGCCAGACGGCGGGCATCCTCGGCAGTGCGTCCTACTCGTCCCTCTCTCGCCCATTCCCGCGCTCACTCGCCTCGCCTCGCCCACAGTTCCCTTCCTCCGCAACCAGTACACCGTCTTCAACTACGGATCGGCCGACTCGGCGCCGTCGATCTCGTTCGGCAAGCTCGCCTAGACGCGCCCCTCTCCCTCGCGACCTCGCCCTCCTTCCGCTCCCTCTTAGTCCTTCCGCCGCCTCTCGCAAACCTCGCAACACTCGCAACCCCGCAACCCCTCGCAGCTCGCAACCCTCGCAAATGTCGTCGCCCGCACCCGCAAACAGACACTCCTCCCTCGTCGTTCCCTCGCAAACACTCCTCCTCTTTCGTAGCTCTCTATCCTTATTGCCCGTTCTGCCCTGCGAACAAAGTCGCTGTTGCGCACCCCTCAGCGTTCTGCACGCCCTCGAGAGGTTGCCTCCGTCTTTGCCCGTCGTCCTCGTCGCGGCTCTCCCCTCAACCCCTTCCTCGCTCTCTCGCTCTTCCCCTCCAGCCAGCACAAGGCGATTGTCAGGATGCCAGCTGAGCTGCTCGCGTTCCCTCCGTCGTACTTCGTCGGTACGTTCCCCCCTCGTCCCGTCGTCATCGCCTGCACCGCCCTCCGCGCTCACCTCGCTCCGTGCGCGCAGTGGGCGCGTACCGCCTCCTGACCGACTCGCAGCTGTACCTCCCGATCTGGCGCCGGTCCCGCAAGTCCCTCCAGCGCGCCCTCGTCGTCGCCGTCCCCGCCGCGCTCGCGTCGTTCCCGCTCACGCGCCTCTACGTCGCGTGGATCCTCGCGCAGAGCCCCTTCTCGCCTAGCGACATCCACAACGCCGCCTTCTTCGGCGTCAGCCCCGTCCGGTACACGACGTGGATGCTCGTCCTCGGCCAGGTCAGCATGCTCGTCGAGTGGATGCTCACACGCGAGCTCCGCAAGAGCCGCGACGAGGTCTACGAGGCGACCGTCCGCAGCAGGGGCAAGGGTGCGTTCCCGCGCTTCCTTCCATCGAGCTGCTCGAGCTGACCCTCCCCTCCCCCACTTCCCGCACACCCGCCCGCCCCGCTGCAGCCGCCGACTTCTGGCAGCCCTACACCGAAGAATGGCTCGTTCCGCCTGTTGAGCGTGCCAAGCGTGCGGGCGAGAAGCAGTCGTTCTACATGCGCCTCTCGAGCCCGTTCGTGCGCATCATCTTGCTCAAGGGTGCGCCCGCCTCTTCCCCTGCCCAGGAGTCCATGCTGACTCTCGAGCGCACGCAGTACTCCTCACTCCGCTCAGCTTCATCCCCGGCTTGAGCCTCTGCGTCATGAGCGCCATCCGCTCGCTCACGCTTGGGAGGTCGCTCCACCGCCCCGTGAGCCGTGCCTTTCCTGCTCTCGCTCTCTCGGCCACGCTGACTCCACTCGCGCGCGTCGCAGTACTTTGAGGCGAAGAAGATGACGTGCGCCCCGACTCCCATCGCGCGAGAGGGGGAGGGAGCTGACCTTCCCGCGCGCGCAGGCCGTTCCAGGTCGAGCTCTTCGTCACCGAGCGCGAAGTCGGCTACCGCAGTGCGTTCTGCTTCCTCGCGCCCTCGAATTCGCGCGCTCACGCCGTCCCGATCGCAGTGTTCGGCTTCGTCGCCTCGCTCATGGAGCGCATCCCCCTCGTCGGCCTCATCTTCAGCATCTCGAACCGCATCGGCGCGGCGATGTGGGCGCACGACGTGCGTCCCCTCCCCCTTGGCCTCTTTCCCTGCGCTAACGCCCCGCCCGCACGCAGCTCGAAAAGCGCCAGCATGCCTTTTCCTCCGGCGCGCTTAAGCCCACCAAGGTCTACACGAGCAAGACGGCCGCGCTCGCGGCGCAGCAGCGCGCCGCCGACGTCCCCGACGAGCTGCTCAGCGGCGTCGGCGGATTCCCTGCGCGGAAGGGCCCGATCAGGATCGAGAAGAGCGGCGAGGAGGTCGGCGTCCCGATGGGGAGGGTCGCCCCGCCGCTTCCGCCGAGGTAGGGAGGTAGCGGGCTCTGCTGTATCGCGCTTTGTTACTCTCGCCGCGCCCGCGGGAGAGTACGGGGAAAGCACGAACGCGTTACGCAGCGCTGCGAAGTATCGCACAAGCACAACTCGGTCAAGCCGAACGACCTCCGCCTACTCTTCAAGCGCAAACACCGTCCCTCCGCCCCCGCTCACGCAAGCATCCCGTTCACTTGCCCCGCGGGCGGCTGCATCGAGCCCTGCACAGCGGCGCCGCCGCCGCCGAAGCCCTGCGCGCCACCGTGCGGGTGCTGCGCGCCGAAAGCGTGCGTCGCCTGCGTCTGCGTCTTGCTCGGCGGCGGGTACGACATGCGCTGCTGCTGCTGCGGAGGCGGCGCACCGGCCTGCCCGCCTGCCGCGCCGCCGGCCGCACCTCCTCCAGGCGCCCCTCCCGCCGGCCGCGCGCCGTTCGCACCCGCCGCCGCGCCGTTCGCACCCGCCGTGCCGCTGCCATTACCGCCGGTGTTGCCGGCGCCGTCGTCCTCGTCGCCTTCGTCGTCCTCTTCGTCGAGAGGCGCCCACGCCGCGTCGGGGAGGATCCGCTGCTCGCGCCAATAGAAGATCAACTCGCTGATCTCCTTGAGCTCGGGGAAGATACTTCTGGGCGCAACACGGCGTCAGCTTGTCGCTCTCGCGCGCGGAGTCAGATGGAAAGGGTAGGGAGCGGGACGCACTCCTCGAGGAAGAGCGACAGCTCGGCCATGGCGACAAACTTGGCGTTCGACGACGCAGCCTCCTTGTCGAGCTTCTGCGCGAGCTCGTCCACCCTCCTGCCGAGCGCGCCGATCCCCGCACCTGCGCCGTCCCACGCGCGGAGCTTCGCCGCGAGCCGCGCGCCGACCGCGGGCGCATCGAGGCCCGCTGGTGCGCCCGCCGTCGCCGCGGCACACAGCGTCTCGAGGACGACGCGCTGCGACCCCGTGAGCTGCGGCGCCGAGAGCAATGGCGTGACGCGCGTGCGGAGAGAGTTGAGCGCGGCGAGGAGCTGCGTCGGGTGCTCGGCAGCGGTCAGGGGCGGCAGTGTCTGCGGGTGCGGGCGGTTTAGCGCTCCCGTGCGAGGACTCAAAGAGAGAGGAGAATTCGCGCACCGGCAGCTCCTTCTGGGCTTTGACGTCCTTGGCGACGGTGCTGACAGCGGTTTCCAGCGAGGTGACGGCCGATGAGAGCGTTTTCGACCCGTTCTCGAGCGCCGTAATCGACTGCTTGACCGGCTTGAGCTGCGTGCGCGACGTGGATGAGTGGTGCGAAGAGAGAGAAGGCAGGGAGAGCAAGGCGCACCTCGTTGTCCAGCTCCCCGCGCATCTCGTCGAGCCGCTTCTCGAGCTTCTCGAGCCCCTCGCCCGCGCCCTCCTTCTCGATGTCCATCTCGTCATCCTTGTCGCGCGCCGCCTGGTCAACCTTGTCGCTCACGCCCTCGAGCTTCTTCTCGACCGCTTCGACGCGCCGGCCGAGCTCCTCCTCCGTGCGCGCGACCTTCGCCGCAGGCCCCTCCTCCCCGCGCTCGGGGGCGTCCTCGCTCGGACGCTTGCCAAGCGCGCTCCCCGCCCCGCCGTCGACGCGCTGCGCAAGCCGCGCGACATCGCCCTGAGCGCGTCGAGCTCGCTCTGTGGCACAAACGGCGCGGGCGACTGCGCCTGCGCGTGCGCGAGGACGGGGGACGCCTGCGCTGAAGCCGACGACGCGCGCGAGCCGGGCCGCACGCGCGGGTCCGTCGACGGCTGCTGCGCCTGCGCGGAGGCGGCCTCGAGCGCGGCGACGCGGGTCTTGACGACCTCGAGCGGGGGGCCTCCGTCCTCGTGCCGGCGCTGCCAGTCCTCGACGGCGGCGAGGCGGTTCAGGAGCGAGGGGTCGGCGCGGAAGGTGTGGGCGCGACGAGCGGCGCCGAGGCGGAGCTCGACGCGGCAGGTGCGGCGGAGGAGGACGCGCGGGGCGGGGTGGCATCCATGAGGTGCTCGACGGTCGCCTTGAGCGTCTCGACCACCGTGCGGAGCCGCTCGATGCGCTCGTCCTGAATGCTCGCGAGGTAGCCCTGCACCGTGTCGTGCAGAGCGCCCCGATGCGGTCGTACCCGGCGTCGATTACGCGCTGCCGCTCGTCGCGCTCGGCCTCCTTCGCCGCCGCGAGGCGCGCGTGCAAGCCCGCGCTCACGTGGGGTCAAAGTCGAACCGGAACGAGTTGACGTCCTCGTTCGCGGCGCGGAGGTCCTCGGAGAGCGCACAGGACTGCTTGACGATGAGGTCTATCTTATGGCGCATCGCGTCGCTCGAGTCGGACCTGGGCGTCGGCGTGATGGGCGAGGGTAAGGGCGATGCGTTGATGAGGGCAGCGACGGAGGGGACGCGGCGGGTCTGCGTGGTGGGCGGCGCGGAAGGAGGCGGGGGCGGGGGCGCATATCCGCCATTGATGGACGCGGCCGAGGTCGACGCGACGGGGTGGTGCTGCTGCTGCTGCTGGGGTTGCTGGTCGCGGAGGTGGGTGGGGAGGCGGCTGGCCGACGTGCCGGGCCTGCGCGGGATGAACAGCGGGTTGACAGTCTGCTGCCCGTTCGGCGGAGGGGCCATGGCGAGCTGCGCACGGGTGTCCGGGTCAGCTCTGTGCGTGCGAGAGGGAGGGGCGGTGCGGGTCCGCCGAAACGAGCGGGAGGAGGGGGAACGCGGCGGCGACGGCTCCTGCGCGCGTGCGGCCGGCGGGGTGCCCTCGCAACGGCGCTGTGCAGTCCTCGCGTGCGCCCTCCTGCTCCCCCCGAGATGCTGCGGGCGAGGGCTCACACGATTGTCGGCGCGTCGACGGCGGAGGATCGCCCGTCCTCCCGCAGCGCTCGGAGAGCGCGCGAGCACCGAGGGAAGGGTCCAAAGAACGCGCAGACTGTAACCCTAAGAGCACGCTCCTGCTCCCCCCGAGGTGCTGGCGAGGACTCACACAACGGTCGGCGCGTCGACGGCGGAGGGTCGAGCGCGGTCGCAGCGACTCGGGGCGGGCAGGGCGCTTGCGAGGTAGCTTGGCAGAGCGTGTGTGAACTGGTACACGCGCGCTCAGAGCGGCTCGCGCGAGACGAGCGAGATGTCAACGAGAGTCTCCTGCTCGCCGCGCTCTTTTCAAGTCGACCCGCCGTTATGGCAGCTTGCTGCACGCAAAACGAAGTAGACCTGCTCGACATGGGCTTCTCGCCGAGTTGAGGCCTTCTCAAGGCCTCTTTGTGAGAAAGGGGACGCAGTTCGCCCGCGCGGAAGCAGGGAGTACTAGTCCAACATTGGTGACCCTAGCCCTTGCGGTCACGGCTCGTGTGCATCGAAAACCGAGCTGCCAGGAAGACGGACGAAGTGAAGGAGAGGCGAAGGAGGAGAGACAGGCACAAAGGGAGAGCCGGAAAGCTAGAAAGTTCGAACCGGAGCGACCGCCTACCGCAGGACACCACTGCCCTCGCGGTGCAAGAGGCGCAAAGCAGGTTGTCGATAGCGAAGCTTGGACTGAGCCAACGGGTTTCGCAAGGAGTTGGGCCAGGTTAGGGTTGGGTTAGGGTTAAGGCTAGAGACAGGTCAGGGTTAGGGTTAGGTTAGTAGCCTAGGGTTAGGGTTAGGTTAGGTTAGGGGTTCTCGTGAGTGTTAAGAGAGCCAGCAGGCCGTTCAAGCAAGCAAGCGGTTCAGGCGAAAGTGGCGTCAAGCGATGAGCTCACTTCTCGCGACGAGGCGAACGTCGCCCTCCTCGCTCCTCTTCTTCCACGCTCCAAGCACCAGCATGTTTCGCTCCCTCGTTCGCGCCTTCTCCCGCGCCAAGTCAACCGCCGCGCGCCCCGCCAGCGAGGCCGCCCCCACCGCCTCATCAGCTGCTCCGCGCGGCGGGGCGCCTTCTGCTGCTCACACGCCGCAGAAGCCCGCAGGCGCAGCCGTGCGTTCCTTCCCTGCTGTCTCGCTCTCTCTGCTGACGCCCTCAGCCCACAGGACGCGACCCTCTCCTCCTCGTCCGCCGCCTCCCCACCCGCGCAGCAGAAGAAGCCATCCCCCGCCCCGCGCTCCCCGACCGACCCCGCCGCAGACTACCAGCGCCGGCTCGAAGAGCGCTTTGGCGGCGCAGAGGCGAGCGCACTGGGCACGCTCGTGGATGGCAAGCCCGAGGGGTTGGCCGCGCATGGTGCGTTGCGGAGCTCTCGACTCTTCGCGCAGTGGGAGGCGAGAGGGCCGAGGGAGAGAATGCTGATGAAGGAGTGCGATCGCGCGCAGTCAAGCGGAATATGTTCCGCGTCATCTAGTCGCCCCTGGGTCGCCCGCCATCGCCTTCGCCTCATCGTGCGTGGCCCTCGCTTTCGCGCTCCTCGTCCGTTCGGGACCTGACACCCTTAGCACACAGCGCTCGGCGTGACGGGAACACCCACAGCGGCTTACAGCCCCGTAAGGCTCATCACGAATCTGTACCCTCCATCCGCCCTTCGCGCCTTCGCGCCTGTAGCCCTTCATCCCCGCCCGCTCTCGCCCGGTCGTTCCTCACGCCACCCACGCATCGCATGTACATATGCATCGCAACGTCGTCGTTTCTGTCCCCGATGTGCCGAAGATTGGGAGGGGGGGCGAGGACGCCTGTCGTAAGGGAGAGGACACGGGCAGGTGGCGCAACGAGACGCTTCCTCTCGCTCTCGCTCACCGTGCAACGTCAAGGACTAAGGAACCAAGCCGTGTCGCACAGGCGTAGGTCTACGAGCTCCTCTCCCCCGCGTCAAGCGCTGCATCCCCTTCCCACTCCCTCCGCCTCGCCTCCCCTCGCCCCCATTCAAGCCTCACCCCGCGCCGCCGCTCCACCGCCTCCTCAGCCGCGCTATCCTCACATCCTCGGTCGCCTTCTTGCGCGCCGCGATCCCTACCATGATCGGCGTCGCGGGGTGCGGCGCGCGGGCGCGCGAGGAGAGCGGTGCGGGCGAGAGCGGAGGAGGAGGGGGAGGAGCGGGTGCACGAGGCGAGGGCGAGAGGCGCGGCGGCGGCGACGGCGGTTGCGGCTGCGCGCTCCACCCGCCCGCGCCCGGGCCGATGGCGGGGAGCTGCCCGCCGTCGCGCTGCTCGCGCCCGTCGCGCCCGCCGCCTGAGCGCCGTTGTGCGCGCCCGCCGGCGCGCCCCAGCTCCAGCTCCACGTCGGCGCCTCGTCCGCCGCCGCGCGCGAGGCGGCGTCGTGCTGCGCGTCCCACCCGCGCTGCTCCCGCTCGAGCGGCGGCGTCCTCCCGCCCCTCGACGAGCCGCCCTCGCACCTCCCGCTCCCGCCGCCCCTCCGCACGGGGAACTGCACCACCCCGAGCTTGACGACCTCGCGATACGGCCGCCCGTCGGCGCCGACGACGTACCGCCCGAGCTTGCCCTCGCCGCTGAGGTTCGACTTGTACCGTTTCTTATCGCGGTCGTCGAAGTTGGCCTGTGCGCACGCGAGGACGGGTCAGCGAGAGCGCTCGTGAGAAGCGTGGGGATGAGAGAAGCGAGGGGCGGGAGGGGAGCGGGGAGCGGGAAGAGCAGGATGCGGACGAAGACAGAGGGATGGAGGGAGTGAGAAAGCGAAAGCGCACCCAGAACGGCTTCTCCCCGTTCGGGAAGTACCCCCACCGCTTGTCCGGCGGAGTCGGCGGCGGGTCGTACTCCTCGCCCTCGTGCGCGTCGTCCTCCTCCTCCGCGAGCGACGACGGCCCCGCGCGCTGCTCGCTCGCCTGCGAAGCAGACGCGTACGTCTCGTGCTGGTACTGCGACGACGGCGGGTACAGCGGCGGCGAGTACGGCTTGTCCCGCTCGTGCGTCATCAGCGGATGCGGCGTGCGGCGGACATGCGGCGGCGTGTCGTGGCGGGTGGGGTCGTCGAGGAGGGGCGTCGCGGTCGGGTGGCGCTGCGGCGTGGGCTGCGCGACGGCGCCGTGGTTGTACGCCAGCGAGGAGGTGGGCCAGGGGAGGTGGCCGGTCGAGGGAGGGGGCGAGAAGAGAGGCGGCTTGCAGGCACCGCCGCCGGTCGTGCTCGGGCCGCCGCGGGCCGACTGCGCCGTGTGGTAGGTCGAGGGGGCGTAGGAGCGGGCGGGAGCGGGAGGAGACGCCGCGCTCGGCGGGTTGACCTTCTCAAGCGGGACCTCGACCTCCCGCCCCTTGCCCTTCGCCGCCCTGCGCTGCGCCTGCACCTGCTCGCGCTCCTCCTGCTCGCGCGCGAGGCGGTCGAGGTAGCTCTCGACCTGCTGCGCGCCCGCGGACGCAGGCGCGCGAGTCGTCGTCGCAGACGGGCGGGTCGTCGGCGCGGTCACCTCGTCGCGCGAGCGCGTTGTCGCGCCGAACACGCTCGTCTCCTCGTACCCGCCCATAGTCGTCGAGCGTGCCGTCACCGACTCCTACCTGGGTTGGTAGGCGGGCAGGGGACGCCCCTCGAGGTACGCGCGGCGCCTCTGCTCCTCCCACAGCTGCAGGCGCGCCGCCTCGGCCTCCTCGTCGGTGTTGAGCTCCTCTTCGTCGTCGTCGTCCACGCCGGGCTCGCGCGCGCCGCTCGCCCTCTCCCGCTCCGCCTCAGCCTCCTCGCGCTCGCGCTGCACCTCGAGCGCCCGTAGCGCCGCCGCCGCGCGCGCCCGCTCGCGCTCGTCGCTTTCCTCCGAGCTCGACCCGAGAGCCTCCCTGCGCGCGCCGAGCGACGGCGCACCGGCCGAGCCGCGCGCGTGCACCGCGACCCACGGCGGGCGCGGCGCGCTGCGACAGCGCAGCGGGAACGCGCCCGGATCGTCGTCCTCGTCCGCGTCGGAAAACTCGCCCGGGTCGTTGAAGAGGGTGGGTCCTCGCCCTGCCGCGTGTAGCGGCGGCGGCGCTCGAGGTCGACGCCCCAGGGGTCGGCCGCCGCGCGCGGGCGCGCGCGTGCGCCATGGGCTGCGAGGCGAAGGAGGAAGGTGTGACGAGAGGAAGTGCTGCGGCGGCGGGTGCGGGAGCGGGGATGGTGGAGAGGTCGGTGGAGAAGCGGAGCGGGAGCAGCGCCGCGGGGCAATGAGAGGTCGGGTCGCTCATCGCGCTCGTGCGCGGGCGGGACGCGTACGGGACGGCGGGCGCGGCAAGTGAGGACGAGGGGAACGACACGCCCGAGCGAGCGACGGGCGGCGAGGGCGGCGGCGTTGGCTGCGGGCGCTCCTGCTGGAGGAAGTGCTGCGGCGGCGGCGGGACGGCGACCTGCCCGAAGACGGGGCCGTGGACCTCGCTCGCGGAGCGGAACTCGGCGAGCTCGTCGCGACGCGCCTTCTCCTTGCGCATCGACTCGAGCAGGAGCGCGAGGCAGACCCAGCGCGCCGTCCTGACGCCGTAGGTCCACTCGTCGCCCGTTTCGACGGCGAGCACCCACGCGCTGTACCGCAGGCGGAGGGTCTCTCCGTCGAGTTGCCCCTGCGGGTTCCCCGCCGCCGCGCTCGACAGCGCGCGCTCGAGCCAATTGACGAGCGCAGCGAGCTCGCGCGCCATCGCCGCGATGGCGCTCCCGCGCGCCGCCTCGTGCCGCTGCGAGTCGAGCAGGCTCGTCACGGCGAAGAGCTCGACCTCGCTGAGCGTGTGGCCGGCCGAGTTGGGTACCGAGTGCGCGCGAGCGAGGTTCGCCATTGCGGCGTAGAACGCCGCGAGGATAGGGTCGAGGTGGTCCTTGAGCGATGCGGGGAGCTTCTTGACGTTGTCGTGCGTCGTGTCAAAGAGCGAGACGAGGTCGACCTCGAGCGAGATGCGGAGGAAGGCGAGGACGTCGAGGTGCTGTCGTCGAGCGCCGGCCAGGCCGTGCACCGCAGGCGGCGTCTGCAGCCCGTCATCTTCGATCTCGCGGTAGAGGTAGCCGAGAGCGCGCCCGGAGCGGTAGTACTGGAATCCGCCGTCGTTCTCGGGCTGTAGGAGGTCGAGGTCCGTCTTGCGGAGGAAGTCGGGGCGGAGCTTCTTGCTCGGCAGGTCGGGCATGCGGTCGAGCGCGACGACGTTGCCCGTCTTGGGTGCATCGACGGCGAGGCTGCATGCGGGAAGAGTGGAGGTCAGCGAGACCTGGGGCGAAGAGGAAGCGAGTAGCGCACCCGTAGAGGTCTGCAAGCTGCTGACACTTCGGGTCGAAGCCGTGCATCTCGCTCTTGTCCGCGACGATGAGGTGGTTCGTGGCGATTATGCCCGTCGAGTCCGAGGTGAGGTACTTGAGAAGGCAGTCGGCGACGTCGTCGATGGTCGCGGCGCGGTCGAGCTCGAGAGGCGGCTCGCCCTTGTACGGCCGCGGCGTGACGGTCCGCTCGGGGATCAGGTCAGGGAGCGTGATGACCTGGTACGTGTCCCCGTCGAGGTCTGCGGAGGGCAAGGTCAGCGTGCGGGTGCGCAACGGGAAGGGAAGCAGGACGCACCGCCGCCGCCCATCGTTGAGGCGATGGCGCGCTCGCCGACGGCCGGGAGGACAATGCAGTTCTCGAGCGCTCGGAGCCGTAGCCCCGAGCGGTGCGGCGGGCGGCCGATGGCGTGGAGCACGCGGATGTCGCCCGGGTCGGTGCTTGGGCTACGCGTGACGACAATCCTGCCCTCGAGGTAGACGACCTCGTCGGGCTTCTCCGGGAAGCGGAGGGCGACGAAGACCTCGTCCTGGCGGAGGATGCGGTCCTGGTCGGGCACGCCGACAAGAACGTACGAGTCGGGGAGCGGGATCGACGCCTTGTCCTTGAGGTCGCGCAGCGAGCGGACGCGGATGACCTGCAGCGCGGCATTGAGGAACGGCTCCTCGCGCAGGATCGAGTCGGGGAAGCCCGGGAGCTCGACGAGCGAGCGGAGGAGACTGCCGGCTCACAGGTGAGGAAACGAGACGATACGAGAGGGGAGAGAAAGCGCACCTCTTGACGCGCGTCGCTTGGCCGAAGGCAAAGCGGTGGACGGCGTTGTACGCGCCGTTGAGCGTCTGGAGCTCTTGCGGTTGCAGCTCGTCGATCGCCGCCTTCTGGTACTTGAGGAAGACCTCCGTCTCGATGCCGAGGTCGTCCAGCGCCGAGATGAGCGGGCGGTCTGGCAGGCGCGGCGGGATGGTCGATGCAAGCTCGGGTGACGAAGGAGGCGGGCAAGCGAGTGCGCACTGAGGCGCAAGGGCAATGGGCGCGTCCACGCATCGGCGACGTTGAGGCAGAAGCTCGATCCGTCCTCCGTCTCTGCCGAGCCGGCGAACTTGTCCTGCGACGGCCTGATCTGGAGCTGCGAGCCCTTGAGCTGGGCGTCGACGACGAGGATTCCCTGCGCACACGTCGAGCATGGTAAGTACACCGACTCGCAGAGGAGAGAAGGCCGGCGGCGAACCTTGCACCCGCCGAGGCGGATCTGGTAGACGGATGGCGGCGGCCCGTCCTGGTCGCGGCGGAAGCCCTTCTCGCGGAGCGTCTGCCACACCTGGTCGCGCAGCCTATCGAGACGTGGCGGGAGAGTCAGCACTTGTACGGAAAGCGAGGGTGCGCGAGTGGAGGGACGCGAAGGGGGAACAGACGTACTCGGTGGACATCAGCCCGGCCCCGTCCGAGTGGTTCGTGACCTCGTTGTCGTCCTTGTCGACCACGAGCAAGTCGTCGCATCGGCTGATCTGGTTGAAGTGGAGGACCTCGGTCGCGTGGGACGAGGTGAATCCTTGGGAGAACCTGCGCGAGTGGGCGGGGTCAGCGCGTTCGTCGCCTACACGCGGAGAAACACTGAGAGAATGAAAGCGGACGCACCTCGAGCCCAGCTTGGCGGGCATGCGCTCGATCTTGGAGAAGTTGCCGAACCTGCGCCGGATCGCCTCGGCGCCGACGACCTGCGCTTTGCCGCCCTTCTCGAGGTTCCACGGCGCGACGAACCAGACGGAACGCTCGCGTAGACCGGACTGCGAGTATCTGCGAGCATATCGCCGACAGGACACCCTCGTCAGCCGGGAATACGGTGAGAGGAAGGAAAGCAGCGCGACGCACGCGAGGAAGTCGTACGTCCTGCCGCCGAAGTTGAGGCCTTTCTTGAGCGCGCGGCCGACGCTCGCGTCGAGGAGATAGGCGTGCTCGCTCGAGCTGGTCATCGGGCCGAGCGGGCGGTCGTCCTCGTCGCGGAACATGACGCGGAGGAAGTAGTCGCGCTCCTTGTGCGAGTCGACGGCGTCGTAGTACCGCCGGATGACGGCGTTGCTCTGCGAGCGGGAATTGTAGGGGTGTCAGCGAGTCAAGGGGGGAGGCGTGCGAGGTCGCCCGCGGCGGACCTTCTCAAGCACGCGCCCGCCGACCTTGATCGACCCGCTCGGCGTGACCGTCACCGTGCGGCACCAGAAGTGCTCCGTCCCCTTGCCCTTCTCCTCGACCAGCTCGACCTTCTCGCGCGCCTCGACCTCAACGCGCGCCTTCTCGGCCCACTCGGCGAGCGACAGCGGCGCGATGTCGACCTCGGGGCGGAAGAACTGCTCGAGGAGGACGAGCTGCGCGCGGGCGGCGCGGTCCTCGTCGAGGAGCGTGCGCAGCTCGATGAGGATGTCCTCCGCCGCGGTGTCGCCGAGCGCGGCGGTCGCCTCCCACGGCTTGACGTGCTCGTCGATGAGCCGGAGCGCCTCGGACGGCGCGAGCGTCCCGTCTGTGCGGAGCATGCCCTCGATGTGGAACGCGAGCGTTGGCGACAGCGTGCCGAGTGCGGTGTCGAGCCGTTCGAGGAGTATCCTCGCAAAGGCGCGTAAGGGGAGGAGCGCGAGTGCGGGGAGCGGGATGGGCTTGGGGAGGTCGGCGGCGCCGCAGGCATGCAAGAAGTCGGGGAATGAGAACGGTGTGGGCGCGCTGCCGAGAATCGAGCCGTCGCGCGGGAGGCGGAGGACGAGGAGGAAGGTGCGCGAGAGGAACGACGTCTTCTCGGCGTGGCGCGCGTCGAGCGCCGTGACGCGGACCTGCCCGAAGACGCCCTGGCCGTCGGCGCGGGGTCTGTACGCGAAGAAGCGCGGCGTCCACCGCGTCCGGAAGACGACGTAGTACCGCTCGACGTCCGCGCCGCTGCCGCCGGGCGCGTGGGGCGCGCGGACGCAGTAGATCGCGCTGAGCGAGCCCGCCTGGAAGACGATCTTGACCGCCGCAGCGTCGTCGAACCCGAACCCGCTGAGCGCGACGTCTCCGCGCGGCTCGACCTTGTCGCCCTTCCTCTCCCCAAGCTTGACCTCGAGGACGCCCTGCGCGAGCGGGACGGCACGCTCCGACGCAAAGTGGCCGAACTGCCGCTCGTCGAGCGTGCCGAGGTGCAGCGCCTCGACGGGGAAGCCTGGCCAGTTCGGCAGGCGGATCGGCGGCTTGTCCGGCGGGTGGACGTCCGTAGGCAGGAAGGGTTGGTTGAAGGGCGGTTTGGTCACGGGTGAGGGTGGGAGCGGAGGCGGCGGGGGCGGCGGCCTGGCGTTCGGGGATGAGCGCGGCGCGGCGAAGGAAGGGGGCGGCGGGGGGGGAGGGACGGGGCGCGCGTCGTGAACGCTCGGGGAGGGAGCGTGCGCCTGTCGCGGGATGAGCTTCCACTTGCTGTTGCCTCTCGCCGGCGTCGACTGCGGCTCGGGCCGGCCGTCGCCCTTTTCCCACTGCCCGCGCCCGTGCTGGGCCATCGGAGGCTGCTGGTCCGGCTGCGCAGGCGGCTGCGGCTGCGGAAGCGGTACGACCGGCTCAAGCGTGGTGATGGGCGTGGCGGCGACGATGGCGGTCCAATTACTCGGCGGGCGCGGGTCGAGGTGCTTGCTCGTGTGCGGCATGAGCGAGGATACGAGGTTGAGTGAGAGGGCGGAGTCGGCTCGCGCGGGTCGGCGCCGCCCCAGGTGAGCTGTGGGAGGTCGTTCGAGCGAGGGCGAGCTGTCTGCGCGGCGTCCGAGTTGCGAGGAGGGTGGAGAGGGGATGTCAACAAGGGGAGCGGACTTGCCGTGGAGGCGGTGAAGCGGCGCGTACCGGGCCGTGCGGGTCTGCGGAAGCGGAGAGCACAGCTGTTCGAGCCACAGAAGCGTGTCAAGCAAGCAGTCCGAGCGGGTTGAAACGGAGGGCGAGTGCGGGAGGAGCGAGAGCCTGATGAGACGAGGTGCGTCCGCGGCGCGCCGTGAACCGGCCGCTTTCGTTCGCTGAGTCGCTTGCAAGAGGGGACGCTATTGCTCTGGAGAAGCGCGCGCAGCCCGTCTGAGGCGCAGGAGACCCTCGGCGCTCGTTCAGCCTCGAGCGGGGCGGGCCTTCCCAAGCGAGGCGGTGTTGTCCACAGCGCCACGAGTTCGGAAAACGCCATACGCCGCAGTCCACAGCGGACGAGAAGCGGGCTCGAGCGAGAGGAGGAAGAGGCAGTCGAGAAGCGGCATGCGCAAGCCGAGCGAAGCGAGCCCTCCTCCGCGCCGCGCACGAGCCCGACTCCAGCCTCTCCCCCGCGCCACCGCAAGCGCCACCAGGCGCGATAAGAACCGTGAGCGAACGGCTGGCCTTCCACCGCCCACCGGGGCACGCTACAGTCGTACAGCCCTCCGTGTTGCCCCCTCCGTCCCTCGCTTCGAGCTCTAAATCGCGTGCGGGCGACGCGCTTAGAACTTGAGGAGGTGCGGGTGCTGGCCGCGGCTGAGCGAGAAGGTCGCCGCGAGGTACTTCGACAGCTGCGGGCGTAAGACGGGCGTCAGTACCCGAAGAGGAGGAGGGAAGGAAGGGAAGGGAGGAATGGGGGAGGAGACGCACGTTCGCGGTCTGGCCAACGGCGGCAAGGATGGCCTTGTCCACGCTCTTCTGGTCGGCAGCCTTCTCGGCCGGGAACGCCTTCTTCTCCGCGCCGTCCTTGAAGAACTCGCCCTCCTTGCCCTGGCGCGAGGCCGACTTCTCCTTCGAGAAGTAGGCGTCGTTGAACTTGGCGTCAAGCTGCGGGCGCACGAGCGTCAGTCTGCGTACTTTTTGCGACAGGGGAGCGCTGCCGAGGTGGGAGAGCGCGCGCACCTGGAACGAGCCGAGGTCGACCTTGGTCGAGGTCGCGATCGCGTACGCCTGGTTCACGCGGCGGAGGGGGACGCCGTTGATCTTGTACGGACCGGTGACGAGGAGGAGACCCGACGGGAGCTGGCCGAGGAAGACAACGCGCTTGCCTGTGGGGAGGGAGAGGGAGGTGGGGCGCATGTCAGTCCCGGCTCGCGTCTCGAACGTACCCACCACTCCGGCAGGCTCCGAGCGCAGCGCAGTGGGTGCAACGCACCGCGGAAGCGACCGGCGAGGAGGATCAGGACGGTGCCCGGGGTGATCGACGCGCGGAGCTTGGTCGGCTTGAGCGACTTGCGCGAAGCCTTGGGCTTGCGGACGTCGTCGGCCGGGTAGTACGCGGTCTCCTCCTTGGCCTCGGCCTTGTCGGCAGCAGGCGCCGCCTTGTGCTCGCGCTTGTAGAGGCCCTTCTTAGAGTAGAGCTTGCTGCGCGAGAGCTTGCCGATGAACGGCGAAACGTCGGTGTTGCGGGCCATTCTGTGTGGCGGGGCCGCGTGCAAAGAAGGCGGGAAGTTCGGAATCGCAGCGGCAGCGCGCGCGAGGCGGTGGGTGAAGAGCGAGGTCGGACAGGTGAGCGTGAGGAGGGGCGGCGAGGCGAGGTTCGGGGCGACAGGGGGGCGTGCGGCGGGTCGCGCAAAATCGGCAGAGGGTCGGCGTAGGAGTGTGTGTGTAGGGGGGCAAGACGGGCGGCACGGTCAGCTCTGCGGGTCCCTGGAGAGAGGGGTGCGCACTGGGAAGTCCCGCCGCCATCCCGCGCCCTCGTCTCGCCGCGTGCGCTCCTGCCCGAGTGCCCCGTCTGGCGCATGCGTTCGTGCGCGTCCCTGCCCCATCAGGGTCCGCACGGATGCGAGGGTGCGCGGTGGGAGCGGGCGCGGGGTCAAACTCGTGGTCGAGCTCGCCGCGCAGAGGTCGCCCCGGCGGCGCACGCGCGGGGCGGCGGTGGTGCGGTCGGGTGCGGAGGTCCGTGCAGCAGAGGAGGGTGAGCCTACGAGCAAGGTAGACGACGGGCGAGGGCGCGGGAGAAGGAGGGAGGGGGCGCGGCCGTCCTGAGGGGGACTCTGCGGCGGGGAGACGCGCGCTCTCCGGACGCGCGGGCAAACGTCGACGCTCGCGGCTCGCCCTTGTCCTCTGGATCACGCCTCGCTTTTCCCGCCCGTTTGCTAGCTCAGATGGCCGCTCCCCGTTCCAGTCAGTCCCTCCCCCTGCCCCTCCACCGCGCCCCGCCGCGCCCACCCCGCTCGACCACCCTCCACCGCTCCCTCACTTTTCGTCCTGCCGCGCCCCGCCGCCCTGCCCGCCCCGCCGCCCTGCCAGCTCGAGCCACACCGCTGACCTCGTCGTAACGCTCCCACCCGCACCCTCGCACGCCCTCCCGTTCTCCCGCGCGCCCATGTCCACCCGCGTCCGTGCAGACCTCCCCTGGGGCCTCAACAAGGGCCACCCGACCACGGTCATCGCCAAGGTCCCCAAGCCCTCCAACCGCAAGGGCAGGCAGTCGGCCCGCTCGGCTTTCGTCAAGTCGATCGTCCGCGAGGTGCGTCTCCCGCCTCCTCCCCTCGACCTCGACCCCGAGCGACGAGCTGACCCGCGAGTGAGCGCGCAGGTTGCCGGCTTCGCGCCGTACGAGCGCCGCGTCATGGAGCTGATCCGCAACTCCAAGGTGCGTCCCTCTCCGTCGGTTGTAACGCGGAGAGAGCTCGAACTGACCTCGCCGTGCACCCACAGGACAAGAAGGCCCGCAAGCTCACTAAGAAGCGCGTACGTCTGCACTCTGCGTCGACCCTGCGACGAAGGATGCGTGCTGGGTGGAGGGAGACGCGCGGAGCACGCGAGCGGGATGTGGAGCGGCGAGATGAGGCGTTCGGGAAGGAGGAGCGGAGGCGGATCCAGGCGCGCACCCTCCCGCTCTCTTGCGCCCGTGCTGACGCTCTCCCCGTCACCGCACAGCTCGGAACACTCCGCCGCGCCAAGCGCAAGGTCGACGAGCTCACCGGTGTCATCGGTGCGCCGCCTCCCGCTTTCCCTCCCTCCGCGCACGCATGCTCACCAGGAACGCGCACACAGCCGAGCAGCGCCGCCACGCCGCGTAAACGCCCTCTCCACTGCGCATTCAGTCGGGCGTCTGCGGGGGGTGCGGGGGTGTGTACGATGCATGCAACTACGAGCCTCGCGGGAGTGGTTCGGATCCCCTTGTGGTGCGGCGCAGTGGGCGTGGCGAGAGATGCCGTGTCGGCGGCGGATGGCGCAGGTGCTGGTGCTGCGGTGGGCGAGGAGGCGGTGCTGCTGTGCGTGTGGGGCGGGGGGCGAGGAAGCATGTGAAGCAGAGGAGGCCGGCGTCGAGCAAGCTTCGATTCGACTTGCGCGTCCGGGAGCGGGGCGTGGAAGCGTTGCAGACGCAAGGCGAGGACAAGGACGGCCGCAGGAAGCTATGCGAGCTCAGGAACGCCTTCGTGCGCCAACGAGCCGGAGGAGGAGGAGATGCACAGCTCGTCGCCTGGATGCGCTTGCTCGAGCTAGACGCGTCGAAGTAGCCTGCCAGAACACGCTGCACGGAGCAATCGTACAAATGAGGGGCTGTGGGAGACGCGAGGAGCGAATGAAGGGACCGCGGGGACAGGGGGCCACAGCTCGAGCGCGCCGCGCGCGCGAAGTGCCCTCGACGGCCGCGCGCAGGTCGCCCTTCTCCCCAGTCTCGCACTCATCCCTTCTCTCGCAGCAAAAGTGCGCACCCTCTGCCTGCCTGCAGGACCCTCCAGCTGACCCTCCCCCCCCTCGCAGATGGTTAGTCCCCCGCCCGTGTCCCCTGCTCGCCCTCCTCGCGAGGGCAGCGTTTGAGCCCGGGTCTCCTCTGCGCTTGCGCATGAGCCCGTTGAGCCTGAGCACCCCTGCCAGCTGCACTCTAGTCCTCGTGACTACGAGCCCGCACCGCGTATGTGCCCTACGGTGTCCGCGATTCCCTCTCGAGGGCCGGAGCGTGGAGTTTTCCCCCAGGCAGGAGGCCCGACCCTCACGGGAGGGCGGGCCTCAGTAGAGCTCTTCGTGCCACACTTGTTGTGACGACGAATCTTAATGACCTGCCCCTTGGATCCCCCCCTGCGCCGCTTGCGGTGTAACAGGTGCGCCCCCCTCCTCTCCTCCTCGCTCATCTCGCCGGTGGCTGACCCTCCCTCTCCCCGCGCTGCAGGCCCCGACTCGTAAGGTTGCCAAGGCTCCCGGCGCTGCCAAGTCGTCGAAGAAGACGACCAACCCGCTCTTCGAGTCGCGCCCCAAGTCGTTCGGCATTGGTGCGTCGCGGCGCCCCCGCCTCGATGCCGGGCATGCTGACCCCGCCTCGCTTTCGCCGCCTTGCAGGCCAGTCGGTCCGCCCCCCGACCGACCTCACCCGCTTCGTCAAGTGGCCGGAGTACGTCCGTCTCCAGCGCCAGAAGGTGATCCTCCACCAGCGCCTCAAGACGCCGCCCGCGATCGCCCAGTTCGCGAACGTCCTCGACAAGAACACTGCCACGCAGCTGTTCCGCCTCGCCGAGAAGTACAAGGGCGAGACGAAGCAGGAGAAGAAGGCGCGCCTTGAGGCCAAGGCCGCCGACCTCGCCGCCGGCAAGAAGGACCTCGACGAGGCCAAGAAGCCCTACTTTGTCAAGTCGGGCCTCAACCACGTCGTCTCGCTCGTCGAGAGCAAGAAGGCCAACCTCGTCGTCATCGCCGACGACGTCGACCCCATCGAGCTCGTCGTCTTCCTCCCGGCCCTCTGCAAGAAGATGGGCATCCCCTGTTCGTCTCTCTTCTCTTTTTATGGCGCTCTAGCTGACTCCTTCTGCGTGTGCCAGACGTCATCGTCAAGGGCAAGGCCCGCCTCGGTGCCGTTGTCGGCCGCAA